>JAWZSL010000025.1:0-2400000 GCA_034769285.1 Lutjanus argentimaculatus | reverse complement strand
CCCTCCATTATTAACCTTCTGTGTCACTTGGATGCTCAGCTCCATCAGCACCAGGACCACCAGACACTTGAACAGTTTCTTTCCTAAGGCAAACATTCTCCTCCACAACCCGTCCTAGTTTCCTCCCCAGCCCCAAACTGCCCACCACTCAGCCATTACCTCCACCCTCCTCAGACACACACACACACACCCAAACACTGTATGTACGGTAGATATCCCCTTCAACAGTCCCAACCATTCTGCAGAACTTTGCAATACATGTGTAATTGTTGCGTATTGCAGCATATTTACTATTCAAACCTGTATATACAACGTTCCACAATGACATTTATGATGTGTGGCAGAGTGCAGCATATTTCTCTATATACTTCTTATTTTTACCTCATATTGCGCTATTCCTATCTTATTCGTACCTTATGTTCTTAATTTGTATAGTATTTTTACTTGTACATAAGTCATGTATTTAACTTCTTCACCCTTAAATTAGTTTCTTAAAACTTTTTATCTTTTCTTATTCCACTGTGCTGTATCACTTTGTCAAATTCCTGTGTACTTTGTACATTTAGTGAATAAAGCAATTGATTCTGATTTAACTTTCCTGTCTTTGTTGCATCTGCACAATTATCCTCTGTCTTTGTTTCATTTGTATTTTATTATCTTTACTTCATGTTTTGTGTTTATTCCGTTCCTGTGTCAGGTTACTTTGCTTTATTTTGTTAATCCTCGAAAATCAATGAAAAAAAAAAAATTAAATCTGCATTTAAATTATAGCCAAAAGTAGCATCTCTAACATCTACTCAAACAAAAATGAGATTCCTGCAGCTATGGTAGATAAACCCGAGAATGTAGCATGTTATGACATCACTATCCACGCCCTGTACTGATATAATAAAAGAACATTATAATTCAGATTTATCTTTCTTAATGAATGCATAAAAGCTCCCACATAAACACACATTTGCATGACCTTGCTGCATACAGAGGACACAAACCCTGGTCCCATGATACTCTCGCTGGTTGTACATGTTCATTTGGCTTAACAGCCTCTAGTCAGCTACAGTTGGCGAGTCCATAAATCAGTGTTTGTGTATTCGGATATGTGACATTTTGATGCTCTTTAGGAGGCGGTGGGTGGGCTGAGAGGAGCAGGGGAATGCAGCCTGAGAGGAGCTGAGGAGCTCTGAGAGGCATTTATCCAGATGTCGACTACAAGAGGCATCTTGTCAGTGTAACTCCTGAGCCGGAGCGCGCGTGCGTGCACACACAAACACACACGCATTGCACAAACATCTTTGTCAACAGTATGGAAACACTTCACACAAACAATCAATGGCGTCAGCGTTCAGGGGATCATCAATAAGAGGCGGCCCCTGCGTGCTGAGATGAGATTTGACGTGTCAGGTGTTTGATTAGCCAGGCTGCACTCCTGAGCTGTGTCAGATGCAGCGCTGCCACAGCAAAGGCTTCCTGTTAATGATGACTGCTCTGCTCTTTGTTACAGCAAGATCCCTGCCATGAGACAACCACAACTGAGCCCCATGCAGGTGAGCACACATGTTAATCCCAGTGGCAATATTTAATCATTTGCAATGTGTTTAAGTATTTAGCAGCAGGGCATGTACTTTAATGTTGAGGGATTAGAATTTTTAATGGTGTTTGGACATACTAGAGCACTGTTTCCCAAACTTTTTTCTGGGGACTCACTTTTACAAATGATAAATCACTGCAACTAAATTCATAATAGGCCTTAATTACAAATCTTTGAGTTAATTTGTGCATAAATGAACATTCCTGACCATTTCTACATAATTTCTGCATCAACCTTATATTATCCTGAAGCGTTATTGAAAACAGATACACATTAAATAAATGAGAAATACATGTTTATAGGCTGAGTTAACAGGTCATCTAATTGTTTTTATTCCTCTCATGAGGAAAACTATATTTTACATTTAGCCTATTTCATAAAGGAGACAAAATAAGTGCATTTAAGCAGAATTAACAGGCTCTTGTTTTTTCCGCTCATCAATAAAACAATATACAGATGATAAATCTGTAGAATTTCTTCTGCAGTCTTTTATTCATTCAACAACCCAAATACAATCTCCTGTGACCCACCTGTGGGTCCCGACCCAGTCTCTGGAAATGACTGTACTAGAGTAGAGCATAGATAACGTGTAATTCAGTCAAAATGTACAGATATGGTTCTTGTGGACCATCTGATGTCAGCATGTATGGCTGGTGCCACAAACGTCTTATAAAAAAGGAACTACAGAAGTACAGAGTAAAGATGAATAAATGTATTTACCATTATAATTGCAGTATATGCACTATTAGCAATACTGCATGTAACACTTTTGTTAAAAGTCCATCTGCTCTGTTAGTGTGAGTAGTACTGTAGTTCAGTTCAATCAGTCTGGGGTAGGGTTGCACAATTAATTGTTATGTTGTGTGTCAAAGTAAACTAGATTGGTGGACCCAAAAATGCAGACAGTGACGCAAGAATCAGTTCAGAACATTTAATAAAGAAAACAATGGATCAAGTGCTTATATAAATGCAAGAAGTCCTTCACCAGAGACCAGTAAAACAAAAGAATCCACAAGGGGTAAAAATGCAAAAAAGTCGGAGGAAATGAAAACAGGTCCAACAAGAGCAGAATGACACACAGGGCAAGAACGAACTGACAAAGAAACAGAGAAACACAGGGACTAAATGGACAGAAAACTAATCAAACACAGGTGGACAAACAGGTGAAACAAATGACAATCAAAAGGGCGGGAAAAGGACAAAGAAAGGAAGTAAAGATAAGACACATGAGGGAGGACCAGGACTATCAAAATAAAACAGGTAATGACCAACAAAACCCAAAACCATGACATTAATAGCAATTGCAATAAAGTGGCAGTATGGCCAAGTGCATTATCCAAATCGCAGAACCAGAACCTAATCACAATTTTTTGAAAAACGAGAACTGTGTAAGAAAACAGCATTATAACGAGGTACTATGAGGCTGCAGAGATGACCTGGCCTAAAAATCGTGTTCTCCAGATGAAAGAAAACATGTTTGTTTGGTACAGACCACATCCAATCATATTGCTTATTGCAATTTTAGGCAAAATAATTGCAATATGACTTTTTTTTTTTTTTTTCTCACCAAATTGTGCAGCTCTAGTCTGGACCAAGAGGACAAAAAAGATGTGTGTTTGTCTTTTATTTCTGCTGGCCTGTGTTCACACTGGTTTTCTACAAATGACCTGGCGGTGAGGTCTGTTTATCTTAATCCTTATCCTTTTAAAAAGTTCTATATACGGCATTTACTGCCATTACATTACATCACACTCAGGCACCAGCATCTCAGACCAAAGCAAATGGGCGTGCTCCCCAGACTACCTTGACAAATGTCGTAATTTTATTTGGCTGGCCGTCATGAAACTCAACAAGCTCGACATAAACCAAGTAAAACTTACCAAAACTGTATTGGTTTGTCTTTCCATTGTTCCGACAATCAAGTCTGGTTTGGTCAAAATAAGGTGTTAGATGTGAAAATATTCTGCCTCTATACACCTCAGCCACAAGCTGGGAAATAGGTTGCAATGGCTGCAATGTAATCCTTAGAGGAAACTTCACTTACCAAAGTAAATTCACTGAAAGTGTTTGTTTTTGCCACTGATTGTTATTCTAAATGTCTGACATTATGGTGAGGCTGCCTACAGAGACATTTTCATTGAAGAGTAAGATCCTTTTTATTTAACCAGACACAGCCGTTATGTAACTGTCCTCATAGTCTGACTCACTGGATGTGCTCTGTGGGTATAAGCCTGCCATTGACAACTTGTTTCATTCAGCATCATGGCATCTGCTGTCAGCATTTTCAAAGTCCCTGGGAAACGGCATCCTCCAAGACAACAACTTACATGCTGAAAATGGCAAATTAGCACCTGGATCGCCAATAGTACAAATGTAGACATGCTGGCATCTGTTATCTTTTGCAGTGATGTAGTCATTTTAATGCCCTGGCTCACCTTCTTATGCGCCAATGTTCCCCCCGATGCTATTTTGCAGGGGCACTGTTGCTGCATCCTGATCTTAGCGTTGCCCAAGATGATTGTGATTGGTTTAAAGAAATACAAACAAGCTGGAGTGCTGTGGAGAGAGGCCTGGCTCTGCAAGACTACTGTTCTCAAAGCCACCAGACTCCATTGACAAATACAGTCATTTTACCTCACAGATCAAAAAAACACACCTCATTCAGGTTCGCCTTTACACTGTTCCAACAATCATCAGTGGAATAAATCTTTAACTCACTGAGTTAGATGTGAAAAGAAACAAACAGTATACTGCTCTCCTCAAAGCCAACAGTTTCACAGGGAGGGACTCCCATCCCCTAAACATGCATTGCAGCCAGGTGGAGAGGGAGTGTGACACCACTATATCTTTACATAGCAAATGGCTGCTTGCACCTGTTTTAATGTCCAGAATCGCATATATAAGTGCTATTTCTCTTATAAATAAAGAAAATCCGACACTGGTGCAAAAGGACATGAGCGTGTGGCCAACTATATGGTTTCTGTAGACCCTGTTTAATAAAAAGGAACACAGTTTTGGGGCTGGATCCTTTTCAGTCCAACTGGGCTTGGTCCAATTCATGAAAAACAAGTGAGGCTGAGAGATGCAGCTTTCTGAAGACCATACACACAAAGTTCCAGACACCAAACAGCTACTCAAAACATACAAGGGAAACACAATCCTTCTGTAACACAGTAAATTAGTGTTTAAAATATTATGTAAGTGTAAGTTGTTGCTTGGGTAGGGATGTGAGTTGCATGGCTCCTGAAAGGAGAAACAAAGACAATTTAATCTGCAAGCAGTGATGATGGAGCCCTTGCACAGACATGTGCATTAGGGCTTGTGGCAGCTGCCACACCTCGTTGCCAAATGCCAACTGGTCGACAAGGCTCTGAATTTTCTGAAGGAGTTTGATGTCACTTCTCGTCTCCAGTAGGTGGCACTACAGAACACCCACCAATTATACATTAGGTTCCAGTACATCAAGTTTAGACCACACCATGCAAATTATTCATGATGCATTTGCCTACTGATTTTCGTACATGTAGGTGAAACATGCCACAGGGACTGTTTCATTGATATTTTGTCAGGTGAGCATCAAGCTATTTTGCACCACGAACCAAATATTGGCCTGTAGATGCGTTCAGGCTGGGACTCTTATCAAATGTAAAATTTAAGGCTCACTCTCCTCCCAGGGCAATGTTTTTTGACAAAGTGTCATAATCACAATCACAATACAGCATAACCAAGACTTTTCTTACAACAATTTGAGTTAAACCTAGTCAACCTGCTAGGAACACATCACAGTAAATAACATGTCATTACCTTCTGCCAGTAGGTGCGGCTATGACTACAACTTAATATTGTCATTTATGGTGGTTCATAGACCCTTTTACAGTGTGTAAATAATGAGAAAGCTATGTGCGCATCTTGGCAACGGATAATGATAATTTTTAATAAATTTTGAAGTCGATCTGATGAATTCTGTAGGAGGAATTTGTTCAAATACAATGAATTAAGTGATCATTTTTAGTGATTTCCAGTCAAATTGACCAACTTCCTGTTGGGTTTGTTAGTTTTCATGTCTCTTCGACCATGTTTAGCCCCTCAAAAATGCAACTGAAGTGGAGAAAGGGAAAGAAAGAAAGGAAGAAAGACAACTTACACAATGCACCAATGACAGGGGTAAAAAAGAAACCCTGCAAGGGTCTCTCTGAGGTATCATGTAGACAGCTGAAAGGCCTTTCCAGGTGTGTTCTGTAAAGGCCTGCTCTGCTCTGTCCTGGAGGCATCTAGAATTAGAGCACAACGATTAGACACAGAGGAGAAGCAGGGCTGCTGAAGGGCCAGAACGTGGCTATATACAGGACCTAAAATATGATTACACAGCGCTCCACAGCGCTCCAAGGGCAGCTGATGTCTTCTCATAAGGTGAATGAACAGGAGACAACAGAATCCCTGACTCAATGCTGTTCTTGTTTGATGATGTGCGCAAACTTACTTTATGACACAGTGATCTGTGGGCAATTAGGCTGCCACTTCTGCAATATGTTGTATATTATGGTTACATAAAGATTAATTATGGTTATTTTTGTCTTTTTTGTAATTTTTCTATTAAAGTGATCATAAGGTCATATCCAAATTAGTGATATCTGAGTACATTTAAGATACTGTTACTCTGGGAGTGACTTGTCTGGAATTTTTACCTGTCCCCCCCAGAAAAACTGCTGTATAGGTTGTTTGTACAAACAGCTTATTATGACCCATATTTACATAAGGTGGTGACTTCTAGTGATGGGGTTCATGTCCCATGTTAAACCAAAACATTATTAAAAGTTGTCAGGCACATAATGTGACTTTCTTCTTGCATATCATTTCTGAGATACGCAGTGTACTTACTGGAACCCCAAACATGGTCTTATTCTAAATCTCCCCATGCAGTTTTGTTGCCCAAACCCTTTCACCTAAACCGTTCCACGAGATACACCGTGTATTAAAAAGGATTTCTGGCACACTAAAGGATACCTTGTGCTCTTGTATGACATGCTGAGGGACAGTGATGAAACATCTGCATTTGACGAGTTGGGGTGAAAAGAGAGAGATACAGACAAGAGAGAAATACAAGAGTATGAGCAAAAAAGTCAGTATAAAGAGGGAGGTGGTTGGGTGGATGGATGGGTTACCCAGGAGACCAGGGTTTGAATCCCATGTGAAACCAAAAGTCTCTGTTGATTTATTTCGAGTTTAAAGTTACTTGCGTTTCATTAGGACTGTGACTTCCATCAAATGATACTTATTTTAGCCCAAACCACAATCTTTTCCTAAACCTAACCAAGTAGTTTTGATTGTCACCCAGGAGAATGGGGTTCAAGTCGTATGTGAAACCAAAAGTGAACACAAACTCACTACAGTGTTAGGCATGTGACTTATATTACATAAATCAGGTGACATACATAACATACTAATTTTAACCCAAGCCACATTTTATTTTCCTAAAAAGTAGTTTATTGGTGCCTAAATCTAACCAAACTGCTACTGTTTCATAAGGTTAACAATGCGTTTTATGTCATGTGACTTACATAATGTACTTAAGGTCCAGTACGCCTGTCCCTGGTACTCTCCAGTCATATAGATATATGGATGTGTTTGAAATTTTTGCTAATATGAAGGCTTTTCAGAAGTATGGTGTAAGTATTGTGTGTGTGAAGGACCACACAATCTGTCAGGGTCAGAGTGTGGCCCAAAAGGATAGAGGAACCAAATGCTTACTGGCTGGCTGGTTGGTTCCTAAGAAACTGCTTTTTTCATGGAAGACATTTTGATGTGTCACAGTAGGAAAAGTGTTTTTGACATGTTCCAGTAGAGAAAGCACAGGTGTTACAAATAACATTGCCAGTGGTTCTGGGACATTTGACCAGCAGATACATTGTTAATGGTTTTATACCTGGGTTTTGCCTACCATGACAAGCCAAAATGTCTTCTGTGGAAAAAGGTATTTTCCGGGACCTGGAAGAGGGAAGAAAGGGCTGAAGGCTGGGGCGGTGAGATTACCTGGTCTTTATAATACAAAAACTACAGAAAAGAACAGACAAAAATCAAACGTAAAAGTCTGGAAGAGAAAAACGTTGAAGGGTTGGAAGACGATTTCAAGGTTGGAGATGCTTTAAAAGAATATTTTAAAAAAACAGAAAACAACAGGGCATGGGAACTAAGATACATGGTAATATGCTGGACTCTGTATGTAACCCACTAAGTCAAATATCTGACAAATAAACTGATGGACTTATACTACACATAAAAGCACACAAGGAGGAGGTGATGGAAGGAGGTGCAGCGGCAAAGTGTTGGCATCAGGGCATCAATGAAATTATTGATTATAGCTCAGAATTGGTCACAGCAGACTAATTTAGAATCAGGACAACTTTCAGCCAGATCAGTTGTTGTGTAGCCTGCTGTTTGAGGTCACAACTACAAATCAATTACCGGAAAACGATCAGCAATCTGTCTGTCAGGCAATCGGTTTGTGTTCTGGTAGGTCAAACATTTTGCAGTTTTGCAGTTTGAGCAGTTCCAGACCATATTATCTGCCTCTTCAATCCATCTGTGGCTCCATATTTTTCTTTTTTTTTCCTCTTCTTACTTTCAGTTCAGAGCAGAATTACACAAAGTGTGGCTGCCTTTCTCTCTGTTTAGTCAGCATTGTTGGGGATGCAACCATCTTTCAAAAAAGCTTTATTTGAATTATCATTGGACAAAACTGACTGGAGATCCAGTGTGTGCCGGGTCAACTGATCCTTACAGTGTGAGCATAAAAATAGCAGATTCTGCAGGAAGGCTGATTAAAATGTGTAGTATGAGTTAACATAACATATAATAAAAGATGACTAAAAATGCAGAGTGTCTGTTCAGCTTCAGTGACAAGAGATGTTCTGTCAACAGCTGTCAGACACACTCAAAGAACAGGGCCCAGACTTTTATGAGAGGTTAAGATATATGAAAAAGTGATTGAAAAAATACTATACTCAGAGAAATTTTCAAGGTCTGTGTTTACTCATGTGTTTACTTGCTATAATTTTAGCACAGTGTGTTTATGGTTTATATAACATAACAGGTGATATGAGTCAGTAAAAGCAGGTTCATATTTTGTGCCATCCCAACCATCTCAGTGGAAACTGTTTGCTTTTGTATATGCGCCCTGTCAGTGGTGGACTCAGGTTGTCTGAGGGGCAGGGGCAAAAATACTATAAAAATACTATAAAGGGCACCAGGGTGGGGAATACCACACGAGCAGGATGGAGATGTTTTGTGTTTGTTTTGTGTTCTTTTTTTTACATTTTATCCGTGGTTGCCATTCTCTGCCATTGTACTGGATTTGGCTGCAACCCTGTTTTCTGCTGAAACTCCAGGATTGTTTTGTGAACTGAAGACCTTCACCCATCCTCACATCGGCATAGGGGTGAGTAGATATTGAGTGAATATTCATTTTTGGGTGGAATATCGCTTTAAACACATTTTTTCCACTAAAGGATACTCTAGAGTGCTCCTCATCATGTTTTGTCCATTTGAAGGACACCTTACAGGGATCTTTACTACATTTTGTCCAGTAAAGAGGGCACTCTGGGCACTCTGGAGGGCACTTCATCATGTTTTGTCCACTGGAAGGGCATCTTAGAAATCATTTTAATCCATTTTGTCCACCAAAGGGTACTCTAGAAGGCAGCCCTTCTGCCTGGGACTGTTCAGGAATGACTGTTCATCACACAAAAGCTACAAAACTCACATTATATCACTGGTATAGGTGAAGTTGAGTCATGGCTCTCATTCCATGCTAACTGCCACAATGTGTAATATTATTTTATTCTGTTCCACAACCATCTGGCGACCCCCAGAAATTATCTCAAGACCCTCAGGCAGGTCACCCCTCCATCCCCCCTCTGAGTCCATCAGTGCACCCTGTTGTGCAAATCGTAATGTTGCCCAAGTTGCAAAGGATTTCTTTCATCTTTCTGTCTTTGATACATGCACTTCATGAAATCTTTGTCGATTGATCTAGCTGTAATTATGTAATGTAAATAATACCATCTGTTATTTGTAACAAAATATATTTCAGGTTTAGATCAAAAGTGGACCATAGTGCAGAACACAGTCTGTGGGGAAGATAAAGTTTTAACAGATTTATTGAGAAGTTACTTGAGTAGGGGATGTGTGGACAAGAGGAGAATGTCAAGGCGGTGTGGCTGGTTTAGTTAGCAGCACAGTGTTGATTAGTGAGTAGGCAGGCAGACAAGCAGGCAGGGGTTCTGAGGCTCAGGAGAGAAAACAACTATTAATCACTCACAAAGAACACGGGAAACTAGTAAACAATTTAAGTTTGCTAAAAGCCTGAGCATAACTACCACAGAGACAGAGACAGTGAGCTGGCGATGAGTGGGAGAAGAGTTGGAGCTGATACACAGGAGAGGCAGACGAGCTGATGGGGGCAGGTGTGAAGGCTGAGAGAGGTGATGAGCTACAGCTGGGCAGGATGAGCAAAAGCAGGAGAGTGAGGATGGTAGACCACGCCCACATCAACACACACAAACACCGAGTGCCAGGTCTGCATTTCCCCTGTGGACTTGGGCTACTTTTGAGGGTATAAATTTTTTTCCTGCTGGTTTGGTGGACCCATTTTGGACTGAATATCAGTTAATAATATCTATAAATACACAGCCATATTTTAAATTAAATCACTTATTCATACCTAAATTGCACCAAACAGAGTCAAAATCAGAACACACACACACAGACCTGGCACACATCATGCGCATGCTCTCATAAGGGCACACAAATATGATGCGTCCTGCTGTCACTGGGTTTAATTTGCCATTGAGTTTTGTCACACAGACCTGGCAAAAATAAGGGTAACAGTGTAATAAATGAATAACACAAATAAATAATAAATCCTGAAATGAATCAAGGCAGCAATAAATACATAAAGAGTCAATACCGGCCTTGTCAAATAAATAGATCCTTTGTTATTTTAAAAATGGCATTTTCTCAAGGACTTCTTTTATTTGCTTCAGGGTACTTTTTATTTCAGAATTCCACATTTATTTATTTCAGTGGACTTTTATTTAATATTTCATAATTCCACCCAATCTGGCAGCACTGGCATCTGAATCTGTGAGATAACAAAACTCCTTTCATTTGCTTATAATAAATGGAAACAAAATAAGAAAAAATGTGGAATTGGGAAATAAAAGTCCCCTGAAATAAATGAGAGTTGCCTGCAACAAATATAAGTACTCATTTAAAACTAGTCCTTCTTAAAAATAAAAACAGATCATTATTATTATTTAACTCAATCGACTCATTTCTGTATGTTTATGTTTACATTGTTTTTTCCATTTATTTATTAATTTCCTTATTCATTCATTCAGTACTGATTAAAATTGCATTCCATAGTACCTAAATTAATCAGGTGATATGTATATTTGACCCCCAGAGGAATATGAAAAAAGCTATTGACAAGAATCTGAAAAGGTTCCTAACTTCAGCTCTGAGTTTCTGTCAAGTCATGAGTCACAGTGCAGGCTTCAGTATGTGATCATGATGTAAAAACAACATCTGTGTAACATCAATCAAGCTACATCCTGCACTGCACAACTAATCTAGTCAAAACTGATGAAATTAGTGAGGATGAACTTCGCTGTATGTCTGAATGTCACATCCCATCCGTCACAATAGTGACTGTAAAAAAGTTGTTCAGTTACAAGGCTCTAAAAAGTGAATGATGTATCAATGCATTTTCAGCAAATGTTGAAATAATAAAGGGTCTCCACGAAATATGCGCAGTGTCACATGTTTAGTGTAAATTGTCACATGACCACAGCTGTTTATTTCATGGATGGACCATAAGAAAAAGATGGTTGCATCAAAGCCTGCAAACAAATGGTTATTAAAGTATGTTAACATAAATATAGGACAAAGATTTTTGGTACACATCATCTTTAAGGTGTCGACTATTGATAAATGCATTTGCAATTACTCAGCTTTGTTCAGTGTGGTCACAGAATGAGTAAACATGTTGACGGCAACAATAGTGACCGGTCGGATAACACTGTATTTAGGTATACACATACTTATACACATAGATTCAACAAGGTGCTGGAAACACGCCTTAAATAAATTAAAACCCTTCCACCTTGTGCTTAAAATCATGCCTGCTTATGATGCGTTTTTGGAGTATCCGGGTTATGTTTTGTGCATGTAAACAATTTATCCTGGTTTCAGAAACCTGGATGACAATTGTGTCACAATTGTGACCGGCCGTAGAATCCACTTCTTTTACCCACTTTTCCATTAAGATTTCAAAAAATAATGATTGATTATTTCAAATGGTTACTAATGACACGAAATTTGGAAAGTTTCATGTTTGGGAAAAATGTGGGATTCTGCCTATTTGTTCACATTTCGGCAAGTCTGTATCAAGGAAAGTCCTGCTGCTTTGGCTGCCCAGCAGTCGCTGTTTGCTCCATACAGACAACAACCACCCATGTTTCTTTTGATACAGAGTAAACAGTCTGAATCTGATTATTACGAGACAAGCTCTGAAACTGTTGTGTGTTCCTCTTTGACTTGAGAAGAGGTGCTGTCATGTTTGTGGCAGTGTCGATACATTATCCAACCATGACTGAATAATATATCTGTATTGTTTCACTGTAGATAGATGCATTTTCACAGACACACACAATTTAAGACATGGCAGCGGCGGAGCACCCTGTTAGCTGGAGTCACACAGAGGGTCGCTGATAGAAATCCAGTGAAACCACAAGACAGATGAAAAGAATTCCAAATGAAGGACACACACACACACACAGGGCAATTTTTCCCCCTTAGAGAGAGCAGAGCCCCGTAAGTATGACATGAAACTGGATCGGTTCATCTTTGATGTTGTGAGTAACAGTAATATCTTTGTTTGGAACCAATTCCATTCCCTTTAAAAGTCTGACCCCGGCGCTCTGTGGCTGGGAGCTCCATCGTAATGATGTAGCCGCGTGCGGAGGAACCTGATGGAAGAAAAGACCTGGACAGCCCATTAATGCTGACCGCTGAACCACAGAGACCTTTAATGTGCTGTTGCCAACTATCAGCACAGCTTTGTCTTGCCAGCAGTTTCTTTGGAAAGATATCATTATGATTTGTAAAGCAGATCGATGTGCAATGATATGGCTGAATTAAGTGGCAATCCATCATATGTTTGTACGTGTAGACAGGTCTCTCACTCTTGTAATTCCTGCTTTGTTTCTCTTTTATTCTGCCCCCATAATCACTTCTGTAATGCTGTCGATAAAGGTTGAGATTCTGTTGGTGCCTCTCTTTTCTTGTCTGTGCCTCATGCTGGACACTCACTTCTTTTACTTTACAGGCTTATTCCAAACTCACCGGACACACAATTGGTCATTTTATTTACAGTAGAGTACTGTTGGCCAAGAAAAGGCTACTTTTCTGGATTGTTGTGGTCATGGACTCTATAGTAAATAGTGGATGACAAATGAAGCCACTGCTGAAGTGTTTTAAACCTGAATTCCTTCTAATTGCCAGCAGGGGGTGACTTCAGTGTTTGCAAAAGGAAGTCCGCTTGTATGTAAGCTTATAAGAAAATGGCCGTAGTTCTTACTTGATTTATAACCTTAGTAAAGAGTTTTCTTTTTTCAACGTTTGTTTAACATCCTCAAATAGCAAACAGGCAGTATCACGTGAACCTCACCTGACAATAATTCCAAGCAGCATATATTAAAAAGGAAAGGCATCAAAAAGACACACTGAGAAGAAGCAAAACAAATTAATAAAAATAACAGATATATAAAAGAAAAGAAAAGTATATTTAACTTCAAAGTGGGTTCAATCAATAAAATGCAAGTAATTCAGAGGATCTTTAAGCACTCGTCTTTCATCTTTTAAGGACTGAAAGAAGATTATATAAAATTTGTGCATAATCAAAATATTTTTTTATCACCATCTTTGTTTAGCAATATCATATTGAAAAACAGGTATTACTTTTTTTTGTACAACTCGTATATGTCCCAAAAAAGTTTAATAATGTTCCAGAGATTCAGTATCTTTATGGCAAAATGTGCATATGTTGCTATTTAAATTAAACCTTACTCTTAAGAATTCAATGATTAGGTACATATTGCTGATGAAGATATTAGGACAAAGTTCCTCACAAAAGTTGAATGTAAACTCCAAGATTTTGATGCACTCTCTGATCAAACTAAAATGCAGTATCTTCTGGGAGAAAACAGTATCATCACCATGGAAACTACAGCATACATCAGTGCATGTCACAGCATGAGGGACAAACACAACACAACTCACACTCTGCCTTTACTCCAATTTTGTGTTAATATATTGTTAATGATTTCTTGATTTTAATTGATTGATTGATTCTTAACAAAAAGTAATCAGTTGTATGTACAGTAGACCTATGACACCCACCCACATACCCACACACACATTAGATTGACCATGCCAATTTTCTATCAGTTATCAATCCTTCATGAATACACACACTCAAATACATGTTTCTTCACCTCTGGTATTTCCTTATTCTTTATTTATGTACTATCTATTTCATCACTTAACTGTATTTTTCATGCTATTATGAACCGTGTTATCCTTGATGCTTTGGCAATATTGTTTAAATGGCATTCATGCAAATAAAGTCTGTTGAATTGTTAATTGTTTGATATGAACTTCCTTCATTTCAGGACACAAAGGATATGACAGATATCTAGTTTTAACTTTGATAGTAAACACTTTTGAAAACCTTTGATGTAAAACATTCCTTTTAACAGGAAGAGGAAAACATTCCTTTGTTGTTACCATCTAAGAAAAAGTATTTGGCAACAGCACAATTTCTACCTTTGCTTTCAGAATAAACTGCAAACTGCATATTAAATGAACATGTTTTCATCATAAATATGTAATGACACATGACATATTTAATACATGGTGATGAAGATTTTTGTATTCTTTGGCTCCAGCAGCAGACTTTTTTTTTCAGTAAAGAGTTTCCTAATGGTCTAAATCTCTAGTTTTCAAGTCTTCTTCAATACAGCATAATATTCATTTTGTTAATTATGGTCCTATTTAAAGTCAAATGGAATATAAATCTGCATGTATTCTTATACCATTAATGCTTGCCCTTAACTTGTCCAGTAGTGTTGTGTTCTCTCATCTTTCTCGTCTCCTCTTCTTGCACTTTCTACACGTACATCTGCCTCCAGAGCTGTAGAGTCTGGATCTGTGCCTGCAAGACGCCCATACTGGCTTCTCAGCACCCACTGCTTTACCTACTACGATTATTATTGGTGGTAGTAATGCTAGTGGTGTTAGTATTATTGCTTTTACCACTACCATTATTGATATTATGATCACTATTATGATTATTGTCAGTATTATCACCAGTACTGCTACTATTAATCTCAATCTTTAAGTGAAAGTTGCATTTTGCTACTGCATGTTCTCTTTCCTTTACCTGACACGCCAGATGGTTTGTTACACAAAATCATCTGGAAAGCCATTCACAGAAACTGTTTGAAAGAGGGCGGGCTCTTTGGTTGAAACACTTGGCAGGTGATTGGATGAGCCATCTGTCACATCTAACACAGGCTAATTTCAACCAATTAGATCGACTCACCGAACCGAAACCGGCCGGAAAAAGAGTGAAAACATTGTCGATAAAAGCCTTTAGTGTCATTTCTTGCTCTTCTTTCAATGAAGAAATACTCCCTTGTTCTGATGTAACTGCTATCATAGTATCTACGCTAATCTCTTCAGGAGCCGCCATTGTTTGTTTGAGACGAGTCGTTTCCATGGACGCTTCTTGCCGTCGGCATGGCCCAAGCTGCCAGTAGTCCCTCCAAGGATGCTGATTGGCTCACACCACCTCTGGTGCGGACACAAATGGATAGCCTGGAGTCTGGCAAGGTGGATTCTTGCCAGCTGCCTCACAAGGTAAATTGTGCACGTCCCTAATAAAGAGAACGGTCTGCTAGACCTGCTCTAATTGAAAAGTGTCCTGAGATAACTAAAGCAGTGTAAGACACCTTGTGGTTGATAAGTTGCTACAGTACCATGGCATGTCCTCAGGTCCCGTTGTAGCAATCAGTATTCTCCCAGCTCCACCCTCTCATCCAAATATGGTCACTTCTGGCTCAGAAAAACAAGATACAGACAGCCATAGACATATATACATAGAGTAGACGCCGCATTGGCTCTCCAATCACATGTCAATGTCACCATATTGGACAGGGCAAGACGGGCCTGTAAACAGGGGGAGCTGCTAAACTTTCTGTGAGTCAAAAAGAAAACTTTCTAGGGGTCAGTTGTGCTACCAGGCAAGCTTAAACCATCGACATCCTATGGAAACTACCTCTAAGTTTTTCATTTTGAATTTAAATGCATTTATTGAGACCAGTTCCTTGAGTTTCAAGTCATTCTGCAACAAATTCCACACCGAGGGTGCAGAATACCCATAAGCCATTTTTCCAATTTCTGTCCTGAGTGCATAAAGAAGTCCTAAGAATCCAATGAAAACTGTCCAGCACTTTTCTGTGTGATAAAGACACACAGGTAGTGTGGGAGCAGACCAAGAATTGCCTCAAGGTGTACCAATGTAAGAGCCAGAGCAGGCCATCCTACCCAAGAGTATAACTCACGGTGGTGAGTCAGAGCTTTGCAATTTGTAATGAACCTCAAGGAGGCATGGTGAGCTGTATCGACCTTAGGAAGACACTGAGCAGAGGTGTGCATATACAAAAGATCACCATAGTCCAACACAGTGAAAAAAGTTGCAGCAACAAGGCGCTTTTTTTACATGAAAAATGAAACACAACTTGGTTAAGGCATACTGCAGCAATGTCCTTTGGGAGATGTCCATATTTGTGTGCTGGTTGGTGGTGCTGGGGCAGTGGGGTGCTCCCACTGGGCCATCCACCCTGTTTAAAATTAACAAATAACACTATATCCAGTATTTATGGTACAGTACATTTATTGCAAAATACTGACTACAGTTCTGTGTGTCTTCCTATTGTAATTCTCAGTGGACAGTGAAAGTGAAAGTTTAAAATGTTTAATGGTGTGGGTGTTGCTCCTCAGTGCATTGAGTTATGTTTGGAACACTGTAGTGTTCATATACAGTACATTTCTGCTCTGTAGGGATTTCATTACTTCAAACACAAGCAAACATATGTTGCAGAATGTTTTGCACTGTTGAGAGGAAACATACTGTTCAGCCAGAGAAATGTTACTGCTAACCAGTGCCAGGTTTTCTGCAGAAGCAAAGGGAAAACATATTCGGTGCCCACAATTGTCTCATATCATCAAATGAAGGATTAAGTAAATGCTCAGTATTTAGTGGAAAACATCATGGATTAATGGGAGGGCATTTGTTCCAAACACATTAAAGCCAATATCATTATACTGGCCCAACAAAGTCACAAGTTTTTTATTTATTTCTCATTGAAGGCAGAAATGTTCAAAGGTTAACTAACTCAGTGTTAATGTTAATTTGCTAGCTAGTTATAGCTGTTAAAATCTGCCAGCAGTCCAAGATCACTTACTACAAATGAGAAACCTGCTTCTGTCTGACATCAGTGACCCATAGTTTTAAAAATTACTATTTATTTCGAGTAAATCTGGATACAGTCTTGCAAATACTTTCACTTTGCAGCCGAATTTCTCTTAACAATATGTGTAAATGCATATACACAACTCAAATGCCAGAAAAGGTGGGATGCTAAAATATAAATAAAAACAGAATACAATGATTTGCAAAAATTTGTTTTTTTGTGAATATACACTCGCTCTGAATTTGATGCCTGAAGCATGTTTTACCTTTTTCTTTTAACAACACTCACTAAGTGTTTGTTGAAGTTTTTAAAGTGAAATTCTTTCTCATTCTTGCTTGATATACAACTTGAGGTGCTCAACAGTTCGGGTCTCTGTTGTCGTATTTTGTGCTTCATGATGCACCACACATTTTTAATGGGAGACAGGTCTGGACTGCAGGCAGGTCAGTTTAGTACCTGAACTCTTTCATTATGAAGCCACACTGTTGGAACACGAGCACAATGTGTCTTGGCGTTGTCTCGCTGAAAAAAGTGGGGATGTCTCTGAAAAAGACGTTGTCTGGATGGCAGCATATGTTGCTCCAAAACCTGTATGTACCTTTCAGCATTAATGGGGCCTTCACAGATGTGACAGTTACCCATGATGCCATGGACACTACCACATGTTAATGGACTCATCAGACCACAGCACACTTTTCCACTTTACGTCAGTCCATCGCAGATGAGCTCGGGCCCAGAGAAGTCTGCAGTGTTTCTGGATGTCTTTCTCTTTGCATGGTAGAGTCTTAACTTGCATTTGTAGATGCAGCAACAAACTGTGTGTGGCGTGTGGAGAATGAGGAAGGACCCAGGAGCGGATGCGGAACTGGTTTGAACAATGATTTATTTACAATAGTGCTGGTGAATCCCAAAAACATCAAACTAGTGCAAAAATCCAAAACGACGAGAGAGTGCTGGGCTGTGGGGGCAACGGGAGGCACTGGAAGACAAAAAGGAGAGACACGGGTAAGAGACAATTTCACAGGCGTTCACAAGAAATACAATAAATGTTTCACCAAAAACCACGAGAAGGAGCCAAGTAGATACCACGGAGGATAACTGGATACTCTGGCGCTGAGGAGTGTCTCTGCAGGTCTTAAATACAGGGTCAGATTGTAAAGCAGGAGCAGGTGAGTCCAATTACTCCTCAGCGCAGCAGGGGAAGGGTGCCTCAGAGAGAACAAACAGAAAGTTACCCAAACACAACACAAATCCGGAAGTGGTTCTACCAAAATAAAAGCCCACACTACAAACCACCACACTGTGTTTACTGGCGATGGTTTTCCAAAGTGTTCCTGAAGCCATGTAGGATCCTTTATACATTAAAGTGGGTTTTTAATGCAGTTTTTTAGTGCTGCCTGAGGGGTCAAAGGTCACAGTCATTCAATGTTGGTTTTCAGCCTTGCTCCTTACATGCAGAGATTCCTCTGGAATCTCTGAATCTTTTAATGATATCATGGGTTGTAGATGGTGAAATCTCTTCATTCCTGCAGTTTTTGTGTTGCGAATCATTGTTCTGAAACGGTTGGATTGTTTGCAGTTTTTCACAAAGTAGTGAAACTCACCTGATCCACACAAGTGGCTGAGCCTTTTGAGGATGCCCTTTTAATATCCGATCATGATACTGTTACCTGTTACCAATTAACCTGTTAACCTGGAGAATGCTCCAAACAACATCCCATAATTTTCCCAGTCTTTTGTTGCCCTGTCCCAACTTTTTTGAAATGTGTTGCAGGCATCAAATTCAGAGTGTATATTTACAAAAAACAATAAAGTTCATCAACTTGAATCTTGTCTTTGCACTATTTTCTGTTAAATACAAATTGAAAATCATTTGCATGCTAAAGACAAATTTCCATCACTTTGCGCTGGAAGATAAAGTTTTTCTGATTCTGTTAGAAAGCAAAGTTTGACAGTTGTAGCAACAGCAGCTATAGGGGTCAGGGTTAATTTTATATACTGAATGCCAAACATGTACACATTTTAAATGACTTTCCAGAAAATTGACTAAAGCATGCAAATTGTGTCTTTTTCTTGCTTTTATATGAATAGTAGGTGTTGGTGCATTGAGATGAACAGCTGGTGGAGCAGATTCTGCAGTTGGTGACATTAAACCATGGCAAAAGAAGAGGACATAATGAGATGATGTAACTCAAAGAGCTCCAGTCATATGGCACAGAAACTAAACAATGTTGAAAAGATGATGGAAATATGACATTTATGAAGTTAATGTTCTCAAAGTGAGAGTAAACATAAAGTGTGGCTGTTTGACACAGGGCGGAGATGAGTGTTGTTCCTGCTCAGCAGCAACGTTGTCTCCTTATATAGTGAGTCAATCAACAGGTGGCTGTTGAAGCAATTGTCTCCTCATCCCAGCACACACCTGTAGACCCACACCTGTCACATGTCATGCATACACACTACAATATTCAACTTTTCACTGTGCAATATTTTATACATTTTCAACCTACCACTGATTCTGTATTCATTGTTCTTTTTTTGTCTATTGAGTATTTTTATTTTATTATTGCATATTCTATTTTATAAATGCATATTATTATATTGCTGTATATTTTATTATTATTGTTGTAACTGAATTTTATACCATAGCTCCATTTTTGTCATTTTTAAGAGGGTGACAGATGATCTTTATGGGGAGATAGCAGGTAAAAGTCTATGCTACACTGGAACCTTAAGATTGATTTGAGATGTTCAGCTCTGTGTATTTTTCTAGGTAGATCTGAATTAAATCACGTGTTTTCTTTCAGCACCTATTCAAAATTTGGAAATTTAGAGTGTATAAGGGCTTAGAACATTGAGATTGAATTGAAATGATGGCCATTCCCATGCTACCCTGTCTGATAAGTTGTTGCTGGAAATTTTGGGTACATAGCATTCATTACACAGATTTTGTGCATTTTAAATCATTTTTAACAACTTGAGAAATGTCAAGAATGGTGAAAAAAATAAATAAATAAATCCTCCGCAATACCACATGAAACCACCAAGGCCTTGAGGAACACAAAAGAGAAAATCATGCTGTGATTTTGTATCAAAAACATTTGACGTTGCACTTTTCAGCAATTGGATGTCAAGCACTTCTGCTCTGAGGATTGCTAAGAGATCTCATTATTGTCAGTATATGTAGGAATGCCACCCTTCTCTGAACACTCCAGGTCTCTAGTTTGTGGTTGTGAAGTTCCACAAGGCTGTGATTATCCTAGAGGTCACTATGGGTCATTTTATACAGTGAGGTCTAGTTTAAAAAATGGTCTCACTACAATGAAATGGCTTCTATGGAGACTAAAATCATCACACATGAATACAATTGGACTCGTTGAATCCACAAAAGTTTCAGCTTTCCAGTCAGACCAAATTTCTGATATTCCAATACTGTTTAGGGACCCCAGTATGCAGAAATATTCAATAGAACTGGGAAAAATTACACATTTATAGCCTTCTGTATACAAAAAAACAGACAGGTTTTTGCCCAAAACTGCATGGGTTTAGCATAAAGTGTGCATATCTGTAAAGGAAGACTCTTGGGTACATATTTAACCCATTTTCATTCAGATATCTGGAGGTGAAACGTCAAAGGACCCCTTTGAAACTGGCCATGCCAGTTTTTTGTATGATGCCAGTATCTTCAGTCCGGCTTTAAATCTGAGCCCCCTACAGCTTCTGAAAGACAATTATGTTGGTCACCAACATGGGCATCCCTGCAGAGTTGAAGAAGTTAAAATTAAACAATAAATCCAGTGTTGCAGTGACTGTTCTAACAGGGAAATTATAATTAAAGTCTATGTAAAGGAAAAAGGGAGTTTGTCTTCTAAACACAATTATACCTGTTAGAAAATAGTTGCTGAAAATGTGAAAACACTGAGAACTTTGTAGTACTGAATTGTGGAGTTAGATCATTAAACTGTCGTTCACAATTTCCGTGTTGAGGATTTTTTGGGTAGACCTGAAACATAGCTCAGTGACGTGCTGGAGCCATGGTCCCCCAACATTATATAAACCCCACGAACCGATAGACGAACACTGCCTCCCCATCCCCTCACCCTCCATAACAATCAGTTACAAACGTACCTTCAGAGACTCTCTCAGTCCAAATCAGCCCAGCAGTTCACTTTAGCTCACTTCAGTTCCAACAACCCAACACAGAAGAAAAAAATACCAACCTGTCATTGTACTCTAGCTCTGTTGGCCCCTCGCTCCCAACGGAGCATGAGCCATCATCAACACCTCTCTATCTGACACAGCTCTGGGCTGTATTTTATATCTCATTCCAGCTGGTTCCCTGTCTCTTGAGCTCTGCCTCCATGTCCCGCCTCCAGCTGTTCTTGGACCGTCCTCTCTTATGTTTCCTCTGGGGGTTCCAGGTCAGGGCTTGGCGTGTAGAGCTAGATGTTGGTTTCCTCAACGTGTGGCCGATCCACCCTCAGTTACGCCTCAGGATCTGTTACCTACTGGCTCCTGTCTCCCTCTCTGTAACAGTTCCATGTTGCTGATTTTGCTCAGCCATCTGATCTTAAAAATACACTTCAAACAGCTGCTGATGAAGGTCTGGATTTTCTGCAACGCCCTTTCTGTCATTCTCTGATCCATAGAGAAGGATGGATTTAACATTTCACAAACATGTCTGCATATTTCCAATAATGCTGCTAGATGGAGCTTCCATGTTTCAGGTTCTTTTCACGTCGTAGTTATGTTTGACACTGAGACAGTGGAGCAGACATGGCCCCAGTATTTCAGAGCAGAGAAAACTGCTCATTTTTCATGATTTTGAGACCTAATTTTATATACTTAGCATTTCTGTGCAGGGACAAACTCAGAACTCACATTTATTGTTGCTTTGCACAATCTTTAACCCCCATGTTGACCTTCCCTTTTGCTTTTCACCTGGCCAAGAAAGTGCCTCGTGACGACAATTCTTTGATGAAATTATCATGCTCCCCAGAGGATGAACCCTTTTCTGAGCTTTCCTCCAGCAACAGCGACATGATGAAACATCCCATTTTGCACACGGCATTTACCATAATCTGAAATAGTAAGCCCACAAGTGATAAGGCTCCAAAAAGGAGCAAATCCACAGTAAATTGGTCATTTCGTGCATCACTTTAGCTTTGTGCGGTGTAATGAACATTGCAGGCTCTTGGGTGTGCTATTGGCTCTTCAGACTCTGAATCCCGTTCCCTCAGCTGAAACACCAGTGGAGCGACTGTGATGGAGCTTTAAAAGATGATAGATGTTGCAGATGTAACTTTACATTTGTCTGCGTGGCTCAGTGAGTCAGCAGTGTGCTGTTTTGACAACAGAAGTCAAGCTTCTGTTTGTCCATATGAGGGTATAAGAGGACGCCATTGTGTTCTCAGATACAGTAATATGTTTCAGCTGCGCGGCCCATTAGGAAGCCTTTAATTTCTCACTGCAGAGCTCCGTCTGATCCACGGAGCCCCTAGGAGCTATAAAATGCTGATTTATTTCCCTCTCCTACAGCTCTGCACATGGAGCCTGGAGAGGAGCTAATGATGTACTACTGCAGCTATTTAAACCACTGTTTGAACACTGGTTTAAATATGGAAGGGGAAGGAAGAAATTAGCATCAGTTTTGCCACTGTGATTCCAGCCTGCCAGCCTCGTCCCAGACACTCTGAGTCGCATATTCTCCAGTTTTCTTTTTACAAGAGCAAAGAGAAGTGGTACATACAAAGACAAGTTTAGTTTAGAGGGAACATTCAATTAAAAATAGAGACTCCATCTGCAAAAAAAGGAGGTTTTACAAGCACTTCTTAATGTTATCAGTTCAAGAAAAGAAAGAAGCGTAGTTGTGGGAATAACATTTTCTCATTAAGATTAAATATAATCTTTTGAAGGCAATTATTTTGTTCGAAATTTAAAGTAACACCTTTTCCCTCTGTATCCCACTCTGGTTGTTTCCAGCATTTAAATTCTTACACATCATATCCAAGGTTTGTTTTTTCTCATGTATCGGAAAAATACTCTGTCGTGTTTATTAGTGTATGGTTGCTGACGCCTCAGTGTAATGATGTGTGAAGAGAAAATTGTCACAGGAGTTGACAGCCTGAAGTCAAGTGTTTAGATTAGAGTCTCTCAAAGGACGAACTCATCCATTTAACTCCCAAAAGAAGCTACATTCACTGTTTTATCAGGTTTTAACACATCCATACGTGCTGACCAGCCTCTTGAAAACAGACAGCAGCTCCAGACAAGCTGTTCATATAAACAGTCACATGGCACGTCAATAAAAAAATGGCTGAAAACACCAACCAACAGATTATAGATGTTGATTATTCCCGCCTGGTGTAAGCAGGGGATCATGTAAGCACTTCCTTGTGTGTGTGTGTGTGAGTGAGTGAGTGTGTGAGTGAGTGTGTGTGTGTGTGAGATCACCAGACCTACATTTTGTCTGCAGCTAATCATGAATACAACTAGACCGATCAGCCTAAATTTTTTTGTGCACATTCATGACTGTACTGCTGTACAGAGAAAAAAGGGAGTAACCTCCCAGAGTACAGAACTGAGAAAAATGACTTAAGTTTTCTTGTTGTCAAGCCAAAATAGTTGCAGGCAGATAATTGGATATGTGGCAGTTTTACAGCTTTATATCAAGTTATTCTTTCTACATATTAATCCTGATCTCTGATTTGACCTTTGACTTTATTTGGAAGTTCCTGTCTTCTGCCTTTGCAGAGCTTATCAAAAAATATCAGGTCATACCAAAGAAAAGGCAGTAACTTCCATTATCTGATCACTTTAGCTTTAAAAAGCAGTATAATGACAAATATGATTAAATCTTCAGTCTGATAATGATATAAAATGACACTGCACCTTTTACTGTTATTCTTTACATTACTGCTATTATCATTATTTATCTGCAACATTTACCATTATATTATAGTAAAGCTTGTGATGTTCCAAGTAACTTTTAAAATCAAATTATTTCAGTGGTTTTGGGATGTTTCTGAGCATTTGAAGCTACTAATATTTATATTCTGATCAAATAAAACTGGAATTATAAATATAAAAGGCAAAATGCTGCAACAGACAAAATATTAAATACCATCAAATCTTTCCTGATAAAATGACACTGATTGCTTAGTTTTAATTCAATACATTTTCACACCTGAGATCAGAGTCTGAGGTGAGTCTGAGAGTTATGACTCTGTGGTCTTATTTTAATATTTTTCTTTTGTTATATATAGTAATATAATGCACATAGTTCACATATTTCTAAATTATTTCTTGCATATATTTTACATGTTAGAATACTGTAACTTAAGTTACGGTGGTTTGCTGCAGTTTCTCTACAGCTTTTTTTAGTTTCCATTTGAGAGAAGATATTTGTCTGCAAGACAAATGATGTTGTTAATGCCACAAAATGATTATAACTGAAGTTACAGTCCTTTCCTTTGTAGGGCAGTGTATGTTAAAGGACCTCTATGATTCAGAATTCTTGAAAAACGTTTTAATAATGACTTTTATGCCTTCATGTTTTTATGTCAGAGGCATTATGTTTTCAGGTCAATGCATTCTAGGGACAAATCAGTGACAAACCTATCAGTGACTAATCTAAAAGCAGTCTTTTGGCGTAGTGTAAGGATTGAGAAAGTGTTGGGAAGGTGGGATGGACTGCGGTTTTGTGTCCCATGTGAAACCAAAATGTTGTAAGGTTACATACGTAATGTAATCATTGTAACCCCAAGCATGGTCCTTTCTGAAATCTAACCAAATAGTTTTCTGTGCCTACAACTAGCCAAACTGAAACTGTTTCACAAAATTAATCACGTGTTTAAAAGGCTTTCTGGACACATCAGATAGAGCCGCTACAGGTTACCTTGTGCTTCAATATCAGACACTGACAAATCATCACTATATGAGAAGTTGGGGTGAGAACTAGCTGGACTGTGACACCTGATCAAGCTCCATGGCAACTGAACAAACTCCATCCACTGATGAATGCTGTTGAAAGCTCTGAAAAAAGCAAGTAAATGAACTTTAAATCAAGATTACTTTGTCAAACACTGAAAAAATGTTTAATCCGAATGAGTTCGTAGTATCCAAGTATCCAAGTATCCTGTGGATCAGTTAGAAAATATATAATGAAATGGAAAAAATAAATAATAATAATAAAATGTATATTGTCCCACCCCAGGGCTTCTCTTCTAACAAGCTGACAACAACAACAACACAGCCCTGTAATGATGCTGGAGACCTGTCCTCTGTTGTAATGGCACATTCTTCCTCTGGGTTCTCCTCCTGAAATAAACCTTCGTTAACATTCCAGACATTGACCAGAGGTGATAACTGCTCCACCTGGCATTGAAATTCCCCTCAGCCCACATTTCCAGGGAGATTTATCCCCTTGTTCATGCTGTATTTACAGAGGCAGCAGGCTATCAGACAGTAAACTGCTGTGAGCAATCAAGACCATGGTTAAGTTTGTCCAACAACCTGCACAGAATGAAGGCACAGATACAGAGCCACGAGGTAGGGAAAACCTGACTTTGATTGCTTTTTCAAATGCTTGAAAAGCTTTTCTAAGCTATTTTCCAATTATTATTACTACATATTCAATGAAATGAAAAATGCAGGGGAATATAACCTTATAAATAACCTTTTTTCTACCCTTTCTCAACAATAACAGAAACAAAAAGAGAATGAATTTGCCATTTTTATGTTACATAAAAGCCTGAAACAAAAGGACAAATACAAGCTTCCCCCTTTTGTTTCATGTCTTTGTTTCCTCTCTTTGTCTATTAAAAACTCTATTAAAAATGAAAAGCTCCAGCAGCCGTGAGTCAGTTTGGTTCGAGGAAAATATTACTGATTGAAGTGCGTCGGCACTTTCAGAACCCAATAATTCCGAAACGTCAAGAGAGAGATCAGCGATGATGGACAAATCTGCTAACATTTTTCAGCCCCACTGGTGGAAAGCGGAGGATGATGGGTTGCGGGACTTGACCCCGCGGCTGCACAGCGTGACACCATACTTATCTCTGTACGGCCCTGGGAAACAACACACAGCCCGGAGAAGCGAACACACAGCATAATAATCAGCCCTCTTACAGATCAAATTAAGCCTATTACTATCTCTCTGCTAGAAATGTGCATGTGCAATGAAGAAAAGAGGAAAACTGTTGATTAACCCATGCTCCAGGCCACCAAAAACCTGCAACATGTGGGTCACATGTTCCCTGCTCTGGTGAGTGTGAATATATGAGCAAGCAGTTGACTAATAAGCTTTTCTCACAGCCCGTCCTCACCAGTATTGCGGGTGTTAAAGGTCGAGAATTCAGCCCTCTACCGTCCTACGCTTCTAATTTCCCAAGGTCACGGGGAGCAGCCTCGCATGTTGTCTTTCTATGAGCTCCTGTGCAGCAGTGACTCCAACAGGAGCAGCCGAAGCTACTGTATGAGGCCTTTGTGGGAAATAAAGAGTGACTCTTAAAACGGCTAAGGTGGATTTATGTTTGACACAGGGGTTAACAGCAGTCCTGTTGTTGGTGCCTCTGCTGTGGGCTTTGATTTATAGTTCAGGATTGGATTTAACCTGTTGAAACACTGGGAGCTGGTTTCACAGACAGGCCTAGACCCAGACTAAAATGCCTGTTTAAGCTGGTTTAACTCAAAGCGACTTGCACAGATTTATCTAACATAGTCGTAGATTTAGTTTGTTCAGGATTAAACTGAGCTGATTGTAAGAGGGAGGATTAGAGCTACTCTAGGACTAAATTGAAGTTAATTAATCCATTAGTCCAAAGACCTGATTTAGATGCCAAAGAAATACACAAAGCAAAGTCTGAAGAAAAACAAAAGCCTGGATGCTTAGTCATAACATTACATCATAACAGCAGCACTGACGTTTGCAGTTATGTCCAGGACGAGGATGCACAATGCAGTGTGCATCTGTGGAACAAGAGGTTCACTTATACAGAGTACATTAAAGATATTAAATATTTCATTGATGGGACACATTAGTCAGAGAGTATATAACTTAAGGGACATGAGTTAAACTCAAGGCCTGGGGGCTAAATCCAGCCCACCCCCTCATTTTATGTGGCCCTCAAGAGTTTGAAAAAAAATACAATCTGCACAATACATGTCTATGCTGTGTCATATAAGTGTGTCTATAAACTACATGTCCCAGAATGCACCCCCTCACCTTTATTTGTTTGGTCATATAGCTGTTACACGGCACTGTACACAGCCGAGTGATTGCACTTAGTAACAGTAGCAGCCTAGCAAGATGTCCAAGAAAAGAAAAGTTGATGCAGAGGGACAGCAATTTAATGAAAGATGGAAAAGTGAATTTATGTTTGTGCTTACTGGAGATTTGTATATTTATTTATTTTATTAATAAATTGTATACTAGTTGTACATTGAACTTGCCATTATTTTTAACCAAATGAGGAGGTAATTATCTAAAATAATAACAAGTAAATATAGTCTTGTATTTACAAGTGGCCATTTGAGGGCAACTGGCCTGGGATGAAATTGAATTTGACACCCCTGTCAGGCACAACTTTAGCCAAAAATCCAACATTGCTAACACAAAATGGCAACTACAAATCCAGGTTTCACTGCCTGGATTCCAGTTGTCTCTGTGAATTGCAGCGGTCCATTTGCTTCTCTTTTCCTGAGCTTTTTGCGGTCTGTAAAAAGATAGCTTTTAACAGCGTTTTAATTTATTTGCACAGTCGATTGCACCACAGCCTTTTCCCATTTTAAATGTGTTTTTCACTTACATGGCATTCAAGCTACCACTCAGTCATCTTTAAGCGACTCTGTAGGTAGAACTGCAGTGACTCTGCCTACCATGACATCACATGCATACCCTCTATTTATGTTTCTATAGATGACATTCCCTGCATGGCATATGTCTTAATATAAATGAATTAACTTGATTTGTCTGGGTTGTAATTCATGGCAGGAACACAACATTTTAGGAAAGGCATTTCTCTGTGCACATGGCTCTTCAGGTAAAATTGTCCCAGGGCTCTCTCTGTATTGGGCACACAAAAATTAAATTGGTATTGATCTTGTCATCTGACTCTAGTTTTGACAGCTACTGAGCATGTTCCTCAATGTTGTGACTTCCCCTTAAAGTTTCTAATAGGCTATTGACTGTTGGCCCAAATTCAAACAGAGAGGTCCTGGTAGAACTTGACCGCTGCTACAAAATCACATCAGGGGTCTCTTCAGTCCACTACGGGATTTGGTATGTGGGGGGAAATGAGCAAAGGAAAGGAAATAAGAAAAGGTTTGTGCTCTTGAATTCTTAAAAATCTGTTCGAGCTGTGGCTGTGCCCCTGTGGATTCCCCAGTGTTTTCCCCTTCCCTGTGTTCCCTGTGCTCATCCTGCACACCTGTCTGCAATCGGTTCATCACCTCTCCCAGTCTGCACACCTGCCTCTCAGCAGCTCATCTGCCTCTCCTGTTCATCAACCCTGGCTCCTCCTCTGTGGCAGCTTAGGCTTGTAATATAATAAATAATAATAATAATAAACTTTACTTGTATAGCAACTTTCATCCAAGAAATACGGTCCAGAGTGTTTTACAAAAAAAAAAAAAAAAAAAAAAAAAATACATGCACCAAGTGCTTCACATAAAAAAGACAGACTGAACATTATAAAACCCACACGTAAAAATAAGGATAAAAAATGAATGCATAAAATGCATAACATAAGATGGAAGATAAAACCCACTGAGATATTAAAAAAAAAATAAAGCTAAAAATAGAGTGTATAGAATGCATTAAATTTACGGAAATACAACATTACACAGTGCAGAGCAAAATGCAAAGCCAGGGTCAGTGATCCATTTTTAGCTTTATTTCAATAAGATTTAGTGAGCTGGCTTCTGTGATATCTATAGTTAGTGTGTTCCAGAGTTTTGGGGTGTAACTGACACACGCTGCATCTCTGATTTCCTTTTGGCTGTTTTTGAGAACCTCCATAAACCAGCTGCAGATGATCACAGGGTTCTTGAAGGTAATTAGGGAACAAGGAAGTTAGAAGTGTAACTTGGTCCAAGCCCATTAAGGGCTTTGTATGCAAGGAGAAGGACCTTAAAATCAATTCTGCATGTTACAGGAAGCCAGTGCAGAGTAGCTAAAACTGGACTAATGTGTTCTCTCCTCATGGTTCTGGTGAGCAGCTGAGCTGCAGAGTTTTGAATGAGCTGAAGTCTCTCAGTGTTTTTTTTTTTCCAGTCGACCAGTAAAGAGTGCATTACAGTGCATTGTTGTTGAACTTATACTGTTTACTAGTTTCTTGTGTCAGTGATTAAGGCTCGTTTTGTTTTCTGTGCCTCAGAACCTCTGCCTGCCCTCCTGCCTGTTCACTAACCCCCCTTCCCCCACACTTCCCCCCTACCTCCACCTCCACCTTATCTGCCTCCTGGACTGCGTTCTCAGAACATCTCAGGCCAAAGGTCAATGATCGACTCATCAGATCTGAAGCAATGCGGTATGTCTTGGACACTCAGGCGAAGAGAGGAGCACAGCTTCAACTGATTACCACCTGGTGGTGATTCGGATCAGATGGTGAGGGAGGCTCCCGCGTCCAGAGGAATTTCTTGTGCATCCCGGGGGAGGCTGGAGACATGGAATCCAAATTGGCTGTGTTCAAAACTTCCATTGTAAAGGTGGCTGTTAGGAGCTTTGGTCAGAACCCACTGGTGGAAAACAACTAAAGAATGAGGCATTTCGGGCTTGGTTGGCCCAGGGGTCTCTTGAGACAGCAGAGGTACCATGAGGCAAAAAGGGCTGCAGCTCTGGTGGTCGCTGAAGCAACAACCTGGGTTTTGGAGGAATTCAGGGAGGGGCTATGGAGAAGGACTTTGGGTCAGCCTCAAGGAAGTCCTTGGCAAACCATTTGACAACTCAGAGAGGGAAAGCAGGGCTTGGCGAAGGCTGTGATCAGCACTTGGGGGAACTCTTGAACCTCACCCATATCCCTGACAGAGGTCTCTAAGGTAGCTCCTCGAAGGCAAGGCACTAGGAATGGATGGTCTTTAACACCATTTCTGTGTCCTCAGAACCTGCATTTAGAACAGTTTAAATCAAGCTGTGTTCTCTGGAAATCACCCAAACCCTGCTCGGTATCTGAGACTGAACCTGTACTACACCTTGTCAAACTGAGGTACATACTAAAGAGGTTAGTGTAAGGACAGACTTCTACAGTTCAGATAATTTTAAACACTGATCAGTGTTCAAATGTTACAACCAATTTAGCTGCAGTTCAGCAGTGGTTGCAACCAGCAGCTGCCTTTAAACTCCACCCATTCTTAATAAATGGGACAAGGCATGAAAAAAACCTTTTTTATTATTATGTCAACACTCTAATTTCCCTTTGGGGATTTTATATATATGAAATGTGTGTAATCTGGGAAATGTTTTGGTTTGAATTATTTTTTTCAATCTCTAACCTTGCTCTGTGCCAGAAAACAGCCTTGTCCCAGACAAGAATTCACAACTTCAATTTGAAAATGAGTTAAAAGCCTTGAAAATCTAAAACTAACAATACCCACTGATAACACAGTTATAAAAACAGGTTACTATAACCATCCTTGTTTTAAAATTGATTTTTTTTTAAATGAAAATGTTGTCCCTTTTAAAGTTGTGTCCCTTCATCACATATTTACAAAAATGAGGATTTAATGATGATTTAATCAGGCATTAAAAGGTTTAGCTGTACCCTTGGGACACCTTTCTCACTTCCTGGGGACACTGTTCAAGCACTGGTAAACTTTCAAATTTTTGGCAAATTCATTAAATAGTATTGCTATCAGATGTGTCTCAAGAATAATATGACTACCCCATAGCCTGTAGAATTATGGCTTGAAAATATGTATTTTGATTAGCATTGAGAGAACTCTTAGCGACTTTAAAATATAAAAAGGCTGCTCACTATGACTATGCTATGAAAGGAAACAAATGCAAGATGTCAACTCCATTTAATAAAAAAATCATCTACTTTTAATTAAACATCAAATCACTGGTTGGCCTGTTTAATAGCCATAAGGTTGATATTTTAAAATATGTTTTCCAAGCATAAGATTTTGTCCCAGTTCTCAAGCTAAACCCATTCTAACCAGAGCTGAGCTAATATTTTGTGCCAACAAACACAAACACAGCCAGAACTTTATTTTGCTCTTGAACTTAGGCTTTTATTTTGTAAGATATATATTTGGTCAAACAATATTTACCAATATCAACAAACGCTACAGTATAATACTGATTTAAATTACACTACAAGCTGATAAATATTAAGTTCATCTCAGTAAAAATACATAAAAGAACCAGAGCATACAGCACAGCAGTGAAGACATTAAAGCTCACCCTGCTCCACCTTCAACTGGTTTTCACATCGACAGTAACCCTTTACATCCAAGACAGGACACACCCCAGCTTGTGCCTCTGATCTAATCACTAAATCCAATTTGTGACTTCAGCTTTGATGATCACATTCGAGTCACAGGGAACATCCACGGCAACAGAAAAAAAAAAGGGGGAGGGGGGGGGGGTGCACAATGATGATTACATGAGAGGCTCAGACCGGGGCTAACTGTTGACAAATCGGTACGCTCAGAAAGACCTCCATCCCCACACTGATGCACATGTAAACTGAGGCAGGGATGATGGAGTAGAGATGTTGTTGCAGGGCAGCTCCCTCCTACTGGAAACCAGCTGCTCAGGTCAGGGATCAGACTGGGCAGGAGCACGGTGGTGTCACTGTAATGACAGCAGCTACCTGTAAAACACAAGCGGAGCAGACAACAGGCATCAATCACCCAGCAGACACCGCCGGCTCACGCTCAGCGATGGCGCTGTCAGCCCTCACAAAAAGCAGGATGCAGAGCTCTCACAGGAGCCCCGCCTCAGGCTTCTTATTCCCTTTCATTTGTGAATTATTAATTGGTGAGAAACCAATTTGTTCTTTTTACTCTAAAAGTGTCACAGGTTGTGGGAAGTAATTTATGATTGGTGGTCAACGGCTGAGTTTTAATTAAGTCCAGGCCAGAGTTCACAGTGCTGGAGATGGAAGTGGTTCATTAATCACCAACTAGCAGACTAGGCCGGTACATGAAAGGCCAGAGCGCATCACTTTTATCTGAATTACAGTTAATAGTTGGCCAACAGGAAACATGTAAGTGAATTAAGCCCTGCGAGGACAGAGGAGTCTGAGGATCACTTTGGCGTTTGATTAACAGACAGGATGAATCTGATAAATATATATATATATATATATATATATAATATATATATATATGGATTTAGAATCAATTCAGGCGCTTGCTAATCTGTGTATTAATTAATATGTAATCAATCTCAGAACCCATCAGCTCTCGTCTGATGATGATTTAGCCTCTGGGGGCAACGGCCAATGTTTCAGGACTTCTGGTGTGGCCAGCGGATGTCGGATAACGGATGTCCGGGCCAAGTCTTCCTCTTACAAGAAAGTCTGATTAGCAATTTGAGTTTGGACGACAGACGACATTTTGGCTAATCTCTTTCAGCAGATCTGCATATGAATGCAGAAAAATCTTTTAAAAAGCTGAACTGTCATGGGACAATAGTTGATGAGTTCAGAAATTGCTTTTTAGCCATTGTGTTCCACCTCGTTTGCTCTCCTTATGGACTATTTACCTGGATGCAAACAAAGCCTGCTCAAACGTGATTGGTCAAAACCAAACTACTTGCCCAGATTCTGCATTAATATGCAGATATCTTTGATAATATGTAATCAACAGAGATGTTGCCACACAATGACTTCACAATGAAGTCACAAGACTCCATGATTTTTTGGTTTGTTTGTGTCGTTGCTGCACTATGCACAGTAGTTTTGCTCTTTAATTATTATAAAGCAGCCTGTGCAGAACTTAAAGAAAATATTCATAAGTAATTCATTAGTGTATAATCACCTGAGAATAAGAATCACTGTATTTTTGTTGCCTTAGAATGAGTCCTTTATATTTACAGAAGCAGTGGTTCCTTGTCCATGGAGGCTGCCATGTTGTACCGCCGTGTTTCTACAGTAGCCCAGAATGGCCAAACCACACCTTGCTCTAGAGAGGGCAGTTCACTTTTTATTTTTTTAAGTTTAGCAGCCACCATAGGTTCTCCTACAAACTTGGAAGGGGAGGCAAAGTGTTTGCATGCTACAAGCTCACTGCTAGATGCCACTAAATCCTTCACACTGGTCCTTTAAGTGGGGTGTACTGTATGTTAAAGTCACTTTTGACAAATACTAACTGTGGTTTAGTTGTCCCAGTCCAGTCAAAGCCCACAAAACATGGATGAAATAACCAATAGAAAACAGTGCAAATCAAAAAGCAATTAAACACCCAACGAAATCAGCAGAATACTGCAGCAATAAGCAGGCAGACAACAATTCCATTAAAATTCCACACATAATAGATCTAGGTAAATGTGATGTTCTCTACTCTGCTGACCAAACATCACTTGTGGCTCTGAGCCACAGGCATTTGACGTGGGTCTAACTGTGGAAACTTGAATGAATCACTGAACGTTGACGTAATTCTGACGTCTAAGACGGACCATCACAGTAATGTCTTGTGTATTATTTTATTACACAATTCTTCAACATTCAGCCGACACATTACATTACAATTCAGGTCTGCAGTGGCTCAGTAAAACAATTAAGCAGCAGCTGACAATCTACCAAAGACACATGGATGATTACTGCTGTATCATATCAACACATTCTCAATCCTAACTCATCAAATACTACAGTTTGGTCAGTGGCCCTATGCTTCAACCTGTGATGTAGTAGATACCCCTCTAGCATCAGTTTTACTAGTGCAAGTTAGCAATAAAAAATATGCATCTTCTGAGTATCTTTTCAAAATAAAGACAGAAAAACCTACCTGGTTAGCTTTAGGAAACGGTCATGTTTTGGGTTAAATTTACATGCTCGTAACAAAACTTGTAAAAACAACAACACTGACTTGGTTTCACGCAGGACATAAACCTTTGCCTCCTGGATCAGGATCTTGTGTTTCAGGGTTCAATGTTAATTTTATTTTTCTTGGGCAAGTGGGTCAGAAAGCTACTTGACCAAAGTCATTTTTTTACTTGCCCCTGTACTAATGGTTTCATTTATTAGTGGTTATCAAATAACAACAATGCCTAAAGTTTAATGTCATGATTAATCTAGGGCTGTAATGTCTATACAATGTGAGAAACCACTGAAAAATGTGCATTCCAGTTTTTAAAAGCCCAAGGTGGTCTCTAAATCTAAAGATATTCAGTTTAATATAATAATAAACAAAGGAAATCAAGAAATCTCCATATTTGAGAGTATGAAAACCGCATTCTCTGCCATTTTTGCATGAAAAATTACTTGAATGATTAATCAATTATCAAAATAGTTTAATTGATTACCCAAGTTGCCACATTTACTCGCCCAATATGACATTTTAATTGCTCTGGCAAGTGGGCAAGCTTTCTTGTTGAGCCCTGTGTTTGTTTGACCCATCCATCCATCCCACCTCCACTTTATGCTGACTTTCTCATTCTAGACTACATCACCTCACCTCAACCGCACATCAAGCCATAACGCTGCAGGGACGCCCCCACAAAGGATGCTGCAGGGTTACCTACGGCATCACAGCTTGAGGCAGACTGGCACTGACCAAGCTGCTGTATTTGACATGTCGGGGGTGAGAACGGGCTGCTCATACAATCAACCTAAAACTTAGTGTGATACTTTTTCTCATCACTTTCCCTCTCCAGCCTATAACCTCCAATCAGACACTTTTATCACTGCTGCTGAGTGCTGCAACTGGCTGAGACTGACCACACGCACACACACACACCACACACACACACACACTCACAGAAAGAGAGGCAGCAGAGAAAACAGATAACCAGACCCACTCAGGAACAAATTTTATTTCTCTTCATATAATAAATTTTTTTATGTAGCAGTTATTTTCATTTTTATTGAATTTTATTCAGATACGCTGGCAATACTAGTAAAGGAGATTAAATTGAATAGAAATGGAGCGAGGAGGGCAAATAAATTTGTGGTTCCAAAAGTTTTCTGATGGAGTCAGGGGCTTCCAAACCTTGAGTGATAAAGAAAAGATTAAAACGTTATTATCTGAGCAGAGTCGGAGAGTTCAAACATGGACTTATTGTGCTTATTTTGAGCAAAAATGTGAACAAAAAGCAACAAATTAGACAGATAATGCTGACAGGTTCTCCAGACGTGCTAATAATTCGCCAAACCAGCAAACAGGTAGATCACATCAGAAATCCTCTCACTCCTCCAAAGACAAGTTTGGGGAAATCTGGGAAATGAAACCCAGCATCAGAGTGAGAGGGGATCACTGAGAGTGACGCGGGACAGGCGAGCACGAGGAGCGGGAGAACAGGAGCGAGAGGGAGAGAATGGAGAGAGCTGAAGGGAGAGGAAGAGTGATGAGAGGGCTATGAAGTTTGACAGGAGAATGAACATGACTACACTGCAGAGCTCGTCCATGAAAAGACCTAAGGCGTCTGTCAGATTGGTGATTTTGTGCCCATCTGCACAATGTTCCAATCCTGACCAACTGGAAGGACGCCAGTTTAGGAGGAAAGGAGGTGGATAGAGAAGATTGTCAAGGTAGATCTATGTGTGTGTGTGTGTGTGTTTAGAGGGTGTGTGCAGAGGGAGATAGAGATAGAGGGGTAGAGATAGCTCTTTGTAGAGATCAGAGGCCACGGGTGTGACTGTGTGCTTGGCTCACACAGCCACAGAGCGTTGCCAGTCACGGCCACATCAAAGCTCTGCCTGCCCGCCACCACAGAGAGCCCCCCCACCCCACCCCACTTCCGCAACACACTCACACACACATTTGTATGACTACATTCATTCCACAACCCATAATCCTGCTGGCAACCTTTACCACTACTTGCTCTTGGTCTTAACCTTATAGCCTGGAACATTAATCCTGGTTTATTAGAGTTTATTATCTCTCCAAACACAGAGTTTATGAAGAGTATATGTTGGCGTCATCAAAGCCATTAGAAATGTGAAAGAGAGATCTCAGTTGGAGTTTTTCCACCACGAGTTTCTTGAACCGATTCCATTAAAGATTCTTGGAACCCTGGTGCTGCAGTATCTGGCGAACCAGTCAGTGTTTCCATCAGTTTTGTGTGGGAACCATTTGTAAACAAGAGTGTGTCATCAACGTAAGGTGTTGCACAATGCACAACGATTTGTAGCATATGACTTTCCCACTTTGGTTCTTATTCAAAGGAGCAATGCTTGTGTTAAAATGAGTACAGCAGTCCAACTAGTGAGATGGAGCCATAGACTGTATATTAATTGTTTCTCTGAGAAGCTCTGCAGGCTGCAGGAATACAAGATGCACACAACATCGTAAATGAAATTAAGAAACCACATCAAAGCCCTCAACTGTAAGTTAATCAGCTGTTAATAACTGTCAGTTTTCTGTCAATGTAAAGTTAAGCCCCTTATCCTGAAAACAAAAGCCATGTGCACAAAAAATACACACTCTGGACTCTGAACATCTCTGCCTTCTCCAAGATAATTAATGATTTCTTTCAACTCACAGACACAAACTTATTTAGTGAACACTGGCCATTAAATTGAACTCTATTTAATGTAAAGCAGGAAAAAAAAAAAATTCTGGCCTGGAATAAAAATCAAAGGAGGACACCGCAGCTGCAGCTTTGATGTCAGCGAATATTTCCTTGATCTGTGATGACATATCATGGTAATTTTATGATTTATTACAGTAAATATATTCCAGATTTCTCCTTTAATGTCAAGGAGAACCTGCTTTTCTGAACAAATTTATTTTTGATTGAAATGAGTTCAAACTTAGGTGCGCGTACCAGAACGAACCGGTTCCACATTGGTTGGAAAAAAAGGCCTAATATTATGTTGGGAGGTGCTCAGTAATGAGAGCTCAAAAATCAATAAATTTAACAGACACAGGTGTGAGTGATATAGCTGGCAAGTCTGTCATAATAGTGACGTTTCATATTGGATGATATCAAGTATTCTGAATTGGGTAGGGACAGTGGGGACAAGTCCCTACCAATATCCAGGGACCACTGTTCTAAGCAATCATTTTTAATTAAAAATGATGGTGACTTTTGTCTGTCAGTGTCAAGCCGAAAACAATTCATACATGAATTAAATGACTAGAAACAAGTCTAGTGAAGTTTTCAGATCATCAGGGAGACGGGAGAACACAAATCCTTTGTTTTGTAATTTTTTTCATGCATGCCCTAACCTTAGTCAGCACTCCTGTGGCAGCAGCTGTCTCCCTTCACACCATGCACATCAGGACTTTTACTTTGCTTTTAGTATGCTTAGGGGACATTCTGTGTCTTTGTCACTGTGAAACTCTGTGACAACAGAAAACACAACGGGAAGAAAACAGAAGAACGAGCAGAACAGGTTGCAGCTGACTTTGAAGTGTTTAGTAGAAGTGTATCGTTCACTTGCCACAAGCGAAACAAGTCTTTAGCCAACTAAAGCTCCATTTGGGACATGTATTGATCATGTAGGACGTGCTGTACTCCAAAGGTGACAAGGTGATATTCCTGCAGTTTACACACAACAGTGTCCTGATAATTGTCCATCCATTTTCTTCCACTCATCCCCGGTCAGGTCGTGGTGGCAGCAGGCTGAGCATTATGTCCCTCTCCTCAGCAATGCTTTCAAGCTTCTCCACCTCAGCTGGTTCCTTTCAACTTGAAAGGAGCAGCGGTTCTGCTCCAACCTCCCTCTGGATGTCCGAGCCTGTCACCCTCTGATAGTTGACAAGCTTTAAAAAAAAAACAAAAAAAAACTGCCACACTGGCAAGCTGACCTGTCCTTTTTTATCTGCCCTCATTTGACCCTCCACAGTGTGTCTCACACGTCAGTGGGGCAACTGAACCACACATCTGTTGAATGATTGGCTGTCTGCATGTCAATTGTCACACCCAGGTATATGATGGGCTGTTTATGAGCCAGGGCATATTTGCTTTCATGGTAGTTTGCATTTAATGCATTTAAGTGAAACTACTGAACATTTGATCAAACTCTTAACGTACCTATTGCAAATAGATAAGGCTTTATTTTATTGGCTAGGCTTAGACAGACATCAGGGCAAGTCAAAAGAAGTCTTCCTGTGCAAAGAAGAGACTCTGAAGTTCTTTATCTGTGGTTATAAATGCAGATGTTATGGTAATTCATAATGTATTTTTTAAGTCTGGTTCTGGGAGACACCAATTTTCTTTTTTGGGACTCAAGTTCAAAATGTTTAAGAATGCCTGTCCTGTCATACTGCATGTTGTCTTATTGTTTATACAAACATAAGTTGAAATAAGTCAGTGTTGACTTTTGGTTTGATATGAGACACGAAATAAGATCCACATCTACCCACACGACCACTTCAATACGTGGACTAACATTTCTTTCTCCATGAAATTTTGCTCGTGAAAGGACATGTCATCTCTGCACAGTCAGTACAGACTAAATGGAGTGAAATGACACGTGAAAAGCAAAAAGGGTATTTTATTATGTGCAAAATGAGTCAAGACATTGGCATGTTATTCATACGCCATTTGGTGAGACCAGGCGGTTTCATCAGGAAGTGAGATATTCAATCATTACCATAACTGGCACCTCTGCTGCCATAAAAGGCTACAGGTTTCTTTGCTCCATTTGATGGCAGGTTTTATTCACAAAAAAATGTTACCAAAGAGTAAAAAGAGCAATTTCACACCAATTTCACATGAAAATTCAAATCCTGTAGTTGGAGATAGCAGACAGAAACAGCAAATGTAGCAGTGTCAGTAGTGGTATCAGAGGAACCAAAACAATTAGAAAATATTAATAAAGCTGTCAACAATGAGTCATCAAAGCAGAGCACTGTGACAGAAGTAAAGTGAGAGAAGTTTCCTAACTACTCAGCTGGAGCCTAAAAGTTTCTATGCCAAAATAAAATGATGCCAATAAAATATATCTTGTCCTCATCCCAACTCTTCACATACTGATGTTTTGTTGCTGTCTCTCAGAGTCTCATACTGATGCATAAGGTGCCCATTTCACACTGCATATTCTTCGCCCTGGGTTATCCTTAACCCTGTTATCCTTGGGCTACCTTAGCCCCTTTTCACACACACATTGTTAAAACAGGGTTAAGTTAAGCACAGGGCTTTATGATTCACACTGCACTTCTACAAGCCCTGGGTTACATGTCTGTTGGTACACCAACTGATGTGGTGAGCATTTCAGAATGTTCCTTGACTACTCTTCCACTCTTTTAGCCCCATTTCAGACTGATACTTTTTAGCCCTGGGTTTAGTCAATTTTCAGGGGATAACCCACAAACTCAGGGCTAACCCTGCTCTGAAGCAGGGCCAGCAAGCCCTTTGCTAAAGTCTGGGTTAGCCAACTTTGGAATGGGCCAGGATTGTGGTAGTATGGAAGCTCTCTTAGCCCCAGGTTAACAGAGGTCTTGGCCTGGGGCTAACAGCTCTTTTAGCCTGGAGTTAAGAGCAGTGTGAAAAGTATGAAAGTCAGAAAGTCTTTCTAACACATGATTGATGTTGTGGTGTGATGTTGTGGTAAGTTTAGGGTAAGACCATGTTTGTGGTTACAGTAAGTATGTAGGTTATGTGCATCACGTGATGCACATAACGTTATGTATCTCAAAACTTTTAGTATAATTTAGGTACGGCTGAATAATTAATCAAAATTTCAGGGAAATCACAATACTCCAATTTTCATATCAGAGGAGGTGCAATATTTTTGTGTGCTAAAATAACATTTCTATCTTTTATTTTTATTTCTATCTAGAATCTGCGCACTTACAGGTTGCAGCAAAGTCTGGTAGCTCTCAAAATCTTTGTTATTTTTGTTATTTTTGTCGCTTTTTATCTGATTTTTTTACATCTACTGATGGATATTTCTGTGGAGAGAAGAGTTTATTCGAAAGAAGAGCTTTTTTCATTGAAATGGAGCAAATCTGGAGTTATATCACCCTATTCCAGCTGAGATAAGGAGGAGCTTTCGTGGTTGCCGTGCTGGTGCAAAGTTAAAGGCAAGGAAATGGAGATACAAGCCCGTTCTGCCATCAGTCATCATGGGGAATGTCAACTCTCTGCCCAACAAAAGTGAGGAGTTGGAGATATTGGTGAAGACTCAGAAAGTGTACCGTGAGTGCAGCCTGATGTGTTTTACTGAGACCTGGTTGAATAATAACATCTCGGATTCCATTGTGGATATACCTGGCTTCACTCTCATACGGTCAGACAGAGATGCAAAGGCTAGTGGCAAGAAAAAAGGAGGAGGACTGGCCTTATTTGTGAACCAGAGATGGTGTAATCCTGCACATATTACTGTCAAGGAGAAGATGTGCTGTCCAGATATTGAATTGTTGGCAGTTGGAATGCGGCCATATTATGTACCAAGAGAATTTGGTCATATAATAACAATACTTGTGTACATCCCTCCCAAGGCAACGGCTGATGTTCCATGTGAAATTCTGCATGAATTTGTTGCTAGGATACAGACTAAACACCCTGAGGCACTTATAATAATATCTGGAGACTTCAACCATGTTACCCTCTCCTCCCACCTGACTGGATTTACACAATTTGTTAACTGTGCTACAAGAGAAAACAAAAACCCTTGATCTGCTGTATGCCAATGTCAAAGAAGCTTACAGAGATACTGCCTTACCACCACTGGGCAGGTCAGATCACAACTTGGTTCTTCTGCAGACCTGTTACAAACCCTGTGTGCAAAGGGAACCTACAACTACACTCACTGTAAGGAAATGGACACCTGAGGCTAGTGAGGCTCTAAAGGACTGCTTTGAACGCACTGATTGGGATGTGCTTCTGGAAACAGATGAGAACAGTATGGACATTGATAGACAGGCTGATTGTTTCACTGAGTACATCAACTTCTGTAGAGACACAGTCATACCTACAAAGACTGTACGCTGTTTCCCCAATAACAAACCCTGGATCACAAGTGACATAAAGGCAATCCTCAATCAGAAAAAGGAAGCTTTTAGAGAGGGTGACAAAGAACGGCTCAAACAGGTGCAACATGAGCTGAAGAAGAGATTGACGATGGCAAAGGTGGAATACAAAAAGAAGATAGAGAAGAATTTACATCATAACAACATCCGTGAGGTGTGGAGAGAAATAAATACCATCTCTGGCTACAACAAAAAGAAAAGACAGCCAATCGTGGGTGATGTGGAAGAGCTGATGAACTCAATCAGTTCTTCAACAGGTTTGACACTGAGGTCACATCCCATTCCACTGCCGCTCCTCCTCCTCCTCCTCCTCCTCCTCTTCAACATTTGGGCATCTCCACCATGGCTCCTCTTCAACAACATCTGGACATCTCCATCATGGCTCCTCCTCCTCCTCCTCCCCCTCCTTCTCCACAAGTGTGTTCCTCCACCATGCCTCCTCTTCAACAACATCCGGGCATCTCCATCATGGCTCCTCCTCCTCCTCCACCACAAGTGTGTTCCTCTCCATGGCTCCTCTTCAACAACATCTGGGCATCTCCACCATGGCTCCTCCTCCTCCTCCTCCTCCTCCCTCCACAAGTGTGTTCCTCCACCATGCCTCCTCTTCAACAACATCTGGGCATCTCCATCATGGCTCCTCCTCCTCCTCCTCCTCCACAAGTGTGTTCCTCCACCATGGCTCCTCTTCAACAACATCTGGGCATCTCCATCATGACTCCGCCTCCACCTCCTCCTCCACATGGGTACATTTCCGCGACTGCAGCTACTCCTCTTCACACACCTGTTCCTCCAACCTTGTTTGTCACTGAGACAGGGGTGAGGTTGGAGCTCGGGAGACTTTGCTCTGGGAAGGCAGCTGGCCCTGATGGTGTGTGTCCAAGGCTGCTTAAAGACTGTGCTGCCCAACTGTGCCAACCTCTTCACAAAATCTTCAACCTGAGTCTACAGCTGGGGCGGGTGCCGGCTCTGTGGAAAACATCTTGTATTGTCCCGGTACCAAAAAGAAAATGTCCAGCTGAACTAAATGACTACAGACCGGTGGCTCTTACTTCACACATCATGAAAACCCTGGAGCGGCTGATTCTACGTCTTCTGAGGCCTGAGGTCAAAGACAAACTCGATCCCCTGCAGTTTGCCTACAAAGAACACATTGGAGTGAATGATGCAGTACTCTACATGCTCCACCGTTCCCTCTCTCATTTGGAAGAATCTGGCGCTTATGTAAGAACTATGTTTTTTGACTTTTCAAGCGCATTTAATACCATCCAACCCAACATACTCAAAAACAAGCTCATAGAGATGGGAGTGGTTTCTTCCTTTGTCTCCTGGATCACGGATTACCTGACAGAAAGGCCACAGTTTGTCAGGTTAGGGAACTGTTTTTCTGGGACATTAATGAGCAGCACAGGGGCTCCACAGGGGACTGTCCTGGCTCCATTCCTGTTCACATTGTATACAGCAGACTTTAAATTAACTCTGAGTCCTGCCACATCCAGAAATACTCAGATGACACTGCTATTGTAGCTTGTATAAGGAATGGACAGGAATCTGAATATAGGGATTTGATAAAATCCTTCAGTGACTGGAGTCTATAAAAACTGCCTCATACTAAAACACATCAAAGACAAAGGAAATGGTCATTGATTTCCGTAGATCCAAGCCCCCTCTTCAGCCTGTGAACACTTGTGGAGTGGACATCGAGGTGGTAACAAACTATAAATATCTTGGTGTACACCTGGATAACAAGCTGGACTGGTCCCTTAACACAGATGCACTCTACAAAAAGGGGCAGAGCCGCCTCTTTTTCCTAAGGAAGCTCAGATCTCTAAACATCTGCAGTAAGATGCTGCAGATGTTTTATCAGTCTATTGTGGCAAGTGTTTTATTTTATGCTGCAGTCTGCTGGGGAGGAAGTTTGGGAAAAAAGCAGGCAAGGAGGCTGGATAAGCTTGTGAAAAAGGCTGGCTCTGTGATCGGAGTAAGGATGGACTCTCTGGAGGAAGTTGTGGAGAGAGACACAATGAGGACGGTGGAGGCCATCCTAAAACAACGTGGATCATCCACTGCATAACACCTTGATGGACCAAAGAAATAATGGTGGTGGAAGGCTTCTCTCTCTTCGTTGTAGGACAGAGAGATACAGAAGATCTTTCATACCAACTGCCATTAGACTCTATAATTCTTATACAAATAGATGAGACTACAGACAAATGAATTTCCCCTTGGGGATCAATAAAGTATTTCGTATTCGTATTCGTATTCGTATTTCAAATTAAATACTGTGTAGTTGCAGAGATGTTCTGACCTATACATGATATTCTACAGACTGAAAAAAACATCTCTGCTTGGTACAGATCCCTGCAAAGATCACACCGTAATAATTTCATTATGTTTCTCCCATGAGAATGACAATAATGATGTAAAAAATATCATTTTTGCTATTATTGCAAATCATCTCACAACTGCACTGTTCAGCCCTAGTTTTTTACATGCTACATGAAGCCCGGCCCCTGGGTGTGGGGTATGTTTGTTAGAGCCATCCACCCACCGTGTGTATCTGTTTGAGTTGCCTGGGTGAGTTGGGAATGAGAACGGACTGAATAAAAGCATTCAATTACAAAGACAAAAAAAGTTCTGTCAAACCTACCAAAACATTTGCAAGCCATGATGATGTTGATGTTGATGTTGATGTTGATGATGATGATGATGATGATGATGATGATGATATGCTCAAGTTTATTTTTAGTTTTTTTAATCTGAGTTGACTTCAAATAACAAATTCAAAATTCATTCAGATGAAGGCATTATCATTCTTGAGTCAAACAATTGACCTTTTTCACAGCAGCCATTAACATGAAATACTGTAAAAGGTAAACGCCGGTGTTACCAATGATGCTAATTAAGCTCCCATTCCATTTAGTGTAGCAGAGCCTTTCCAGTGAGTAGACATGCACAATAGTAGCACCCGACTGTTTGACCTGAATGGGACTGAACCTTAATTAGTGTCATTGGTAACACCTGTGTTTACTCTACAATTGCCTGTCAAAATGGCTGCTGTGTAAAAGGTCTATTGTGATTTTTTCCACTGTGGAGAAAAGTAGATTATCTGTACATTAGTCATATGGTCTGGGCCACACATGAAGAACAAATCTGTTTGTAGGAAAAATGGGCATCATGCAATAACCAGTAATACAAGGTAATATTTCCTACAGACACTTTTTCTAACCAAGCAGTATGACACTACAGGGTGTGCACTGTAAAAGGTCCATAAGCGTCACTGAAGTGCTAATAATCAGGTTAAAAGTCACCCTCGAGTGTAATATTGCAATTATAGAACAGATTACAGACAAACTAAAAGATATAATCAAATTTTATTCATATTGTGGGGCAATTCATTCTCAAAATAAAAACACTTTTTGCTTGTGTTATCTCTGTTTCCCTGGAAACACATGGGGTCCAACTAATAACTGGAAAACAATCGGCCACTTCATTAGAATTCTCCAGGAAGTAGGCCAGCCCTCAGTGACGACCTAGCAACAGAGACGATTTCTAGTCCCTGTTGAATCAGCAGTAAATAAATGGTGACTGGTAACTTTGTCAAATATTTGAAATTTCATAGAAATTACCCGCAAATCACCCCCAAATTTCAGTTAAGTAAATGATAATTGGCAAGTACCATTTTCATGTAGTTGGTGGTAATTACAAAGCAACACATCTGAAATTTCTCTGAATTTACCCACAAATTACCCTGGAATTTCATGGTAAGTACATGATAACTCACAATTGTCATTTTTGTGCAAGAAGGCGGTAATTACCATTTCACATATGTTGGGACCACTGAGACTTCCACAGATGAATTAATTCATTTTGTGATTTAACTGAACTTTTATTATGGACCTCAGCACAGGCCATCCTAAATGTTGGATGAGACGGCTTGTTCCCTTGTTCTCTGTGAACAAAAGGAGCCATGGAACTCAGTCTCCCACAATCCTCCAGGTGTTCACGCCTCTGGACCAAGCTCCCGTTGGTTGAGTGGCGGGTGACTCCCAGTCATCAGCCAGGTCAAAGACCAGCTATACCCCCATTGTTTGCTCTCTCTGCTCGCCCGCCTGCCAACAGGGGCAGGCACAGACCTCTCTTCTCCCTGAGGTCTCCCCACTGGTCCCCGTCTATGCGGACACACTGCTCTCGGCTCTTTCTTTTCTGGACTTTCCAAACCACATGTGGCCTGTCTGAAGCAGCCACGCTGAATGTTATTCTGCAAGACAGCACTACGAGCCTATCTTGACAAAGAAAGTGGCAGCTAGAACCCAAAGTCTGCCAGCTAAGCTAGTTCTACCTAGCACCAAGCAAGTTAGCACCAGGACTGCTAACTCTGCAATGCCAAGAAAGGAGCGGCCAGCTTTCCTCCTCCTGCAACTGGACTAAACACAGCAAAGACAGACTTTCCCTCAACACTGGATTACCCTTTTTCCAGCCAGGAAAAAAGGTTAACTTGGCACCATTATCTTACATGAACACACCACACGGTTATTGTTCTTTGTTAAACAACCATGGTCCTCACCGCATGGCCACTGATTTGGCCGCCTTTGCTTCCTTTGAAATTAACCACACATTTAATATATTACTCAGTAATTACCACCCACTACATGAAAACAATACTTGACAGTTATTAACCATAATTAGCCATGACATTTGGGGGCAAATTGGAGGTAATTTGTGGGTTATATCTGAGAAATTTCAAATACTTGGTAATTACCACCTATATACCATGGAATTATGGGACCTGGAATGAATGAAGCGTTATCTAACTGTCTAGTTGACCAATCAGATTGCTTAGTCGGAGCCACTTGCTGTTAATACTAATTATCCCAGATCATCCAAACACTGCCCGTCTTTCACCTAGTTCAAGTAAGGTCTCAAGATCTACAATTGGCTACATCAAACAAACATCAAAAAGTCCAATACTGAACAACAGTGTGATCTATACCTGAGTGAGGCAGTTAGAGTGGTTTATCCAGAGTGGTGGGAGATTTAGAGGTTTCAATCTAGTCTAGATCAATACAGACTCATTGGGTGGGTCAGCGCTGTCCTGCCCCATTTCCAGAACATAGTGTCCAGATGTGGGAAGCTAATAGCTCATATCAATCACAGCCAAAACCGCTTCCATGGCACCGCCATTGATTGTCAGTCAACGGCAGGATGAATGGCATCTCCGTAATGTTGTGGAGACCAAGCCAACAGGGTATGTGTGGTAGGGGAGTGAAATGGCCAGAGGTCCACACAAGACTGAAAGATTTATTGGTGAATGTGCTCGCTCGATCAATCACATCAAGTTTGTGGAAGAACTAGTGTAGTGCAGTGTGGAATAAAATAAAACAAAAAAACTCCTCACAAACTGCTTTAAAATTTTAACTAGTCACAATTTAATGAAGATTTATGGTTACACAGGTCACAATGCAGTGGCTTTGATTATTTTACACCATTTACTACAATCAAGTGTTGATTCAATGATTTCTAAACTGCCTTCTGATCACCTAATCACTGACGTTAAAATAATAGTAATCATACTAGTAAGTATAAGATTTGTAGATTCACATTGTTTTGCAAGTCACAATTAAGTCTTATGGCTTTGCACTGAAGTCAAGTTGCAAATCAAAAGACCTGAGTCAAGTTCCAGATCCTAAATGCTGAGTTGAGTCCTAAACAAATTATACTGTAACAGTGAGTTTCCAGCATCATTGAATTAAAAGTAATAAGTAAAGTTACTTATCTAACTGTGGTGCTAACTGTGTTATACTTTCCTTGACTTAGTGTTCTTTGTGCAACTCAAATGTCAAACAAAGTTGGAATTTGTTGCATCGTCTGTAATTTTCAACCCATGTTTGCGTACTGTAGTACATTTTTTGTTGACCACCATGTAGTTCATGGTTCTCTGCTGCTATTTGATTGAATGCTGCTGCACTGGTTCAAACCAAGTGGATCTAGGGAATTAAGTGTCGACTTGCTGGGCATGAATAGTGTTAACGTTATTAGGTTCAGGAAATGAAGAGAAATGAACTGATTCATGGATTCACACTTATTAAATAAGAGAGTTTTTTGGGCTTGGAGAAGTTAAGTATTTTCAAGTCAAAAGGCTCAAGTCCAAGTGAAGTCAGGAGTCATTGGAGTTAAAGTCCAAGCAGAGTTGCAAGTCTTTTTTGATTTTGTAAAATCAATTCTAAAATCAAGTCCACAACATGAGATTTGTGATGGCAAACAACAAACAATCTTTATCATCATCATCCTTCTCACGAGCATTAACATCAACATGGTCAAAGATTCTTTTCCTCTTCTTCCAGAGGAGATTGAGAAAGAGATCTCCTATCGTATCACAGCCAGTACCTCTCTTTGTCACTTCAAACACACATATAAACACTAACAGATTGAAGGACTAAACTGTAATCACCAACTGTCATCACATTCACCACCCACATGCCCCCATCACGTCTCTGTCTGCCGTACTGACGATGCCTGATCTCATTTTGTATTCTTTTATATTTGTCACTTGTTTTGTTATGCATCAAGGCAGTTAAAGAAAAAGACAGCTGACCCTGTAACATTATTATTTTACATTGTCTTTTCTACATAAACAAACTGAAATTAAAACTTAACTGAAACAAAAGTGAGAGAACAATTACTGAGAGAATTCAAACAACTGTTGAAAATCCTTTAACTTTTTCATTCTTGGGAATTTAGGGCTGCACATTCTCTGGACATAATGAATTATTCTCAGCAAGGAGGACAGGTCACCGCGTCACTGACTATGTTTACATGCACATTGATTTTCTACTATTATTCAGAATATGAAAATATTCAGAATTTGATGTGGGTCATGTAAAAAGCATATTCTGATGGTTTATTCTGAATTAGGCCTTTTTACAAATGGAGAATTTTGCCATTAAGACATGCAATATATTCAAATATTATTCAGCAATTTTTGTTGGACGTAGCGCATTCAGAATATGTGCCTTTACTGCAGTTTGCAACACAAAACCTTTTGCTTTTCGCCCTTTTGAGCTTTTCAAGAAGGTGGCTCAGTGAATGAAAGAGGGAGGCTGTGGTCACATGGCTGTTGACCATCAGTTGTAAACTTTTCCTTAATTTAATGCATGTAAACGTAGTCATTGTTACTTATCTCAGAGTTATTTAACAGTATGTTTGCACTAACATATCACATTCTCTGTTGCATCCTTTTGGATCCGACCATAGTTCTGGGCACTACACCAAAACAGAACCTGCCCCCAACTATCTGTATTTATTGCCTAATACTTGCAGAACTCGGGACATTCAGCTTCAGCTGTACTTTGTGTTCAGTGTGAATTAGTAAAAGTTAGGATGCTATTATGCTAATAGAAGATAGTAAGTCATCCAAGATCACCAACTGCTGACATTTTTGTCACACCCCTTGCCATCTCATACTGATGCAAAAGGTGCCCTTTAACATCTATGTGAGACACTACCCGAAAGCCTTTTTAATATGTGGTTAACTTTGTGAAATGCTCGCAGTTTGGTTTTTGCAAGTTTTAGGCAAGCAATAACCTCCAAGACTTCAAGAAAAAAATGAAACCAACATAGAAGTTTCAAAAACTGCAGCTCCTTGACTAGCTACTTGAGGCTGTCTCCAAAAGCGAGTCAGTTAGCAGAAGCAGAAATAAATATGTTTACGGGCTGGAACAGAAATGCAGTCTGTAAAAGTGAAGTTCACATATGACACCACAGTCATCGAATGGATTTCAAACAGCTATGAGACTTCATATTAGGAGAAAGTCAACAATCTTGCAGAGTGAAAACAACACACTGCTCAACATCAGCGAAGCCAAGCAGGTGATTGTTGATTTTCAGAGAAAGGAGGCCCACAGCTGCAACGCTGTGAGCTTCACTTCACTCTTTCCCCACCATTGACGATATATTTTGACATTTAAGACACAATGCTAACCTGCCAAAGACGAGATTTTCTGTCAACTGTTGTTTTCAGGAAGGGGACGACGTAGCAGATCATCTGACAAAAATTTGTCACTCGAAGAAGATGATGTTGAGTAGCATGAAAACATCAGTGCCATCAGTGCCAACCAGCATTCAAGTGCTTATAAGAGCAAGAATGAATGAAGTTCGAACAAAACATTGTTTCTGTGTCTGTCAGATTTGTTGTTTCTTTTGAGATATTCCATGTTCAGTTCCTCCAGGATTTTGCAGGCTACTTTGGGGATCACTGCAGCCTAAATGCCTGATTTCATGACAACTATTCTCAAAAACTGCGATGCATGTTGCAATGTTTTTAGGCATTTTTTTGCAATGAAATTGCAGGAAAAATTGAGATCTTTTTGTATAATCCATTAAAGGTAACTTGTTCCAGGGAGAATAAAATTGACACTCCATTCCAGACCTTACCAAAAAGGCTCAGGATTACAAAAATTCTAACAAAATGTGCTTTATTTGTAAATTAACAGGTGCACCTGGGGTTATTCACAAATAAGCAAAATCATTTTGGAGTTAAAGCTCAGCCAAAATAGCAATCACAAAATTGCAAAAATAAAAGTGCACAGAGCATTGATAAATGTCAGTGACAGTGACAAACTTGTCAGTGTGCTCTTTGCAGAGTTGGACCATGATAATTTGTCAAATTTGTGAAAAATCTGCAGTGACTGAAAAAAATTACAAGGTGGTGCAGAATTCACAGGGACTGGTTGAATTGGCATCAATTGTTATGATCCCAACATCACAATTTCCTGGAGAGTCTGCACGTTAACATATTCATAGAACTGGATATTCTGTGGGTGTACAGTGAAAATCAGTGAATTTTGGCAAAACCAGCAGCCATCAAAAGACCATTTAGAGTCTGGAATAAAAAAAAAGAAAAAAGTAGTGTTTGTTTGACTGTTGTTGGTGACTACTATGGCTGGTGTCATATTTTTGCCAAGTCACTCAGTGTATATTGCAGAAAAATATATTTAAAAAAATTAAACTCTTGGCCTTTAAACCTTGTGACTATCACAGTTTATTAGCCAGGAACAGGAGAAATACAGGTTTGGACCCAAATGCAGCCACTTGAGGCAGACAGGAGCAGTTCAATGATATTTAATAAGAAAACCAAACAGAAAAACTTGCAGAGACACCAAAAAGGTGAAACAAAGGCGACCAACAAATCAAAAAGGACAGACAAAAGTCCAGAATCCAAAATCCACAGTCCAAAGTAGTTTCTAAATCCAAAGTATGCAGGAAAAACACAAAAGCAAAAAATCTACAAGAAAAACACAGAGTTCAGACAAACCGATGGGGATGAACTAGCAACTAAGGAGGTACAGACACGGATGAAATACACCAGGGAGGGGAGGATAACAGGACACAGGTGAGAACAAACAAGATCAGGTGACAATAGTCAGTGATCAAAAAGAGCCAGAAAATACACAAAGACAGGAAGTAAAAACACAAAGACACACAAAGGAAAACATACCAAGATAAAAAAGATACAGGAAGTGACTGACAAAAACCCTAATCATGACAGTAACAGGCCAACCTCCAAGTAAATAAATTTGTTATTAAAAGACGTCAACTAATGTGACACGCCAGATGGTTTGTTGCACAGAACCATCTGGGAAGTTGCCCTTAGAAACTGTCTGGAAAAGGGCAGGCACTTTCAAAAAACACTTCCCAAGTAACTGGACGAACCATCTGTTATATAACTTCAAACTTCAAACTGGAGAGTTTGTTTGACTGTTGTTGACTACTACGGCCAGTTTCATCTTTTTGCAAAGTCACTGTGTATGTATGGAACAGGAAAAAAGCATTCAAACAGTTTCAAAGAACTTAACACCTCCAGTATATCACTCTGAGCTGTCCCTGTCCCAGGCAGTCCTCATATGACGTGATCCAGCATTAAGCCCTCCTCTGGAGGATGACACTCATTTCACCTGTTAAGGTAATCAGTCAGCTTTAGGTAATCTCACATCTTCTGGAAAGCTGTTGCAAAGCAGTGCATGCTGGGAGCTGAGCAGACAAACAGACAGTGGAGTGTTTGCTTGTGTTGCGCGGTGGAGGGAAGGGTGGCATTTTGATTTGATTGGGGATTAAAGGTCATGAGGAAGTATTTAAACACTCCTGCTCAACTCGGGGCTAATCATTCCTCCGCAGCTGTGAGTCGGAGGAGTCGGCAGCGCTCTCAGATCACCGTTGTCACACTGTGTTGTCTCCCACTTTGCGGTGACAGAGCCTTACCCACCCAGCCAGTAATCCCCTGCAGCAAAGTTTGGAGTAAGCTGACGGCATGGAAAAAGATAAATAAGGATTTTCATTTTTTACCCTGTAATGAAAAATTGCATAGCACTTCCTCTCCTCTCTGCATTTATCTCTAATGCACTTCTAGATATTCCTGTGCTGTAATTTAGCACAATGCACAAAAACTTTCCACCTTTTTTTATTCTTTTCCTGGATGGGTTTCTCAAAGTCCAAACAACTGAAACTTATTTAAAATAATTATTTCTTCCTTTCAGACTAAGCATGAAGACATTTAACATCTGCTAAGCCTCCCTGCTATTCCACCAGTGCCAGAGTAAGTAACACATCTATACGCACAAGAAACTTCTCCCACTTAGAGAAGAGAGATTGAGGACGTCAGTGACAAATGTCTTGCATTAACTTTGTTGTTTATTTTTCCCCCGGAAGATGTGAAATAACCTATTAAATCAAGTAGTCACTTGGCCATTAATCTCAATGCAGCTGACTAGTCCCTCAAAGCTAATGGGGTTTAGAATTTGCATGAGGCGAGTTTACCCACAAAGCTTCGCCTAAGAGGATTGCTGTTCAGACAGAGAGCTTATTGTCACACTTGTTCATAGACATGGATTAACGATAGTAGGCCCAAAGAGAACTCCACTAACTGTGGCAGCAACTCACAAGTTCCCCTTCACTGGCTCAGATCTCTGTTTCACAGGGACGGAGGTTCAGACAGTCTACAGCACGCATGGAAAAATACCCCAGATTTGTTTAATTTATTGCTGAACCCTGAGCATTGGGACAAAACCGAATTTTAAGAGGGGAGGGTTATTTTATTTCGTTATGTTGGAAGAAATATTAAAGATCAAAATCTTGGCTTAAACCTTGTAACAGGCCAACTTCTTAGTGAATAAATTTTTTATTAAAAGACGTCAACTAACCTGACACGCCAGATGAACCCTCTAGAAAGTCTTCTTCAGAGACTGTTTGGAGAAGGGCAGGCACTTTCAAAATAACAGTTAGTCCATGTTAGATGTGATGGTTCAGCCAATCACCTGCTAACTTCCACTAATGACGTGGAAACACAACAACAAGCTGTAGTCTTAAAGTATGTAGTTAGCATGTTGGTAGACAATTCTTGTCATTTTTGTAAAGAAAATTTGCAATGAAAATTGCATTATTAGGAATACAAAAATTATCTGATTCAAAAACGGCAGCAAATGGGAAGTGTTAACAAATCACTAAGAGATGTCTCGCTGTTGTCACACCTAAAACCACGCCCGTAGCTCCCTGTGGTCCCTCCCAAGACACTGGTTTGTCTCCACCACTTTTGGTGCGGACACAACGGATAACTTGAAGCTTGGCAAGGTAAGACTCTGTTAGATGGAAAGTCTGACAGAGTTAACATCTTACAGAGTTGACAAAATGTTAAATTTTTCATTTTACAGCATAGTTGTAGTGAGCAGCCATTTTATTTTTTAAAGTGTCTCAGAGTTCTCTTAATGCTCATCAAAATACTCATTTTTAAACCATAATTCTTAGCTTTGATTTAGAAGGGCTACAGAGTTGACATGTTATGTTTGAGGCACATCTCATAGTAATATTATTGAATCAATTTGTCTAAAAATCAAAAGTTTACCAGTGCTTGAGCAGTATCCCTGCCTTTTTAAAACCAGGAAGTGAGTGAGGGGTCTTTAAGGTATAGCTAACTCTTTTTATGCCTGATTAAATCATGTTTTTGTCACAGTCTGACAGAGTTAAAGTCTTATGGAGTTGACAAACTGTTACAGTTTTTTGCTCAGAGTTCTCTTGCTAATCAAAATTAAACCATAATTCTTATTTAGCTTTGATTTAGAAGGGCTACGAAGTTTTATGGTTGAGACACATCTGATAGCAATATTTATTTATAATATTTAATGAATTTGTCACAAAATAAAAACTTAGTAGTGCTTGAACAGTATTCTCGCCTTTTTTGAACCAGGAAGTGAGACAGGGGTCCTTAGGGTATAGCTAACCCTTTTTATGCCTGATTAAATCATGTTTTTGTTGACGGAAATCTTAGAAAAAACTTTAAAGGTCAACATTTTCATTTCATTTCAAAAAATCAGTTTTAAAAATTTCCTTTAAATTTAAAAAATACATATTTATCCTTTAAAAATACATATTTACCAAAAATTGGTATTAGAGTCTGGGTATTAATCATTGTTTAAGTTTTTTTGTTTTTTTTTTTTATGTGGGACATGATTTGTCCCAATTCTCGAGAATGGGTTTTATACAAATACTTTAAGCAGCCATCAAAATCACCTCTTCAAGCACATCATAAAGGTAAAGAGAAAGTCAAATACCATGATTGTTTTTACATCCCTGTTTGATTCCTCAACACTCACCTCCTGATTCCTAAATATCAATTTCTTTTTCAATATTTATTTTCTGTCATATCGCCACGGCGTCGCAGTGCTCCTGAATTCCCGCTCTGTGTTGTCAACTTAGCTTTTTACATCATTTGAATAAGCCTCTTTCAGTGCGAGCGCGTGTGCTGTGTTTCATAGTGACTAAAGCAGCTTTGGAGTCTAAATATAACATGTATCCACTGCATTAATTCTTTAATATTTATCAGCGGGAAAAAGGTGCTCAAAATGTGGCATATATCCGTGTTTAAAATTCAGGAGGAAAACAGCCAAAAAAAAAAAAAAAAAGGATACACAAGTTCGGCTCAAGTTCTGACATGGTTTGATCAACACTCGCATGCACACACATTCAGGCTGCACCTCCAGGATGGCACAAATCCTTCAATATCCTTTAGGAAAAAAAGACTCTATCTCGTCTTCCACTGCCCACATTGTGTTACTGATCCACAGTGTGAATTACAAAAGCAATCTGAGCACTGACTCTCACTTGTATGATCGCTGCTCAAGAGTACAACAGGCTGTTATGATACAGCATCACAATTGCAGTTTATTCCCTGGAGTGAAGTGGCGTGTCAGCGATGTGTAAACACATCGCCGTTGCAGTGGAATACAACTCTATTGTAGAGAAAAAATGATAAAGCAACGCAAACAGAGGTTTTAAAGGGTTCTAAATGATTACACACATTCTTTTACTTTCCACCTATCCATCTATCTGCTCCAATATCTCATTGATATTCAGTACAACACCCACACTGCTGTGGAGGGAAACACCCTCAAATTTCAACCAAATTTCCAAAAGAAGTGCAAATGAATGCATGTTTCCATCCACTGATGTTATCAATGTCACCGCTGCTTGCACATGCACCACGCATTGTGTGGAGGTGGCACCAAAACAGCTTCTAACAGCTCTATTTACTGCATTAATAAACTCTGCAGTGACGCCCTCGTCCTCCATTGGTACCAACTACTGTATGTCATGTTAGCTTGTCAGGAGGGGGTCTAAATAACATTCAAAGTGATGCTAAATTCTGGCATGGCATGGCCAATCACAAAGGAGTGCACTGGCCTCTCGCTTCAAGATATCTGAATAAAAATGGATTCAATGGAAACCCAAGAGTCTCCCCTCTACAGACACATCCACTTTAAGCTAATCCCATGCAGTTTGGGGCAAAAATCATGCAGTAACACTTTTTTTTTTGAAAAAGGAAAAATGTGAAAACTGCAGTATAATAAAGTTCTGTAGTGCTACAGAGATGTCCAGGTCTAAAAAAACTTGTTCTCCAGATATAAGAAGACATGTTTGTTTGGTGCAGACCCCAACAAATGCCACATTTTTTCCTTGTTTTATTCACAATGAAGGGTTTTCTGAGCAAGTTTCAGTACGCGCTCGCCATCTAAATGTCATTGTAATGCAATTTGTACAGGAATCTCCAAATGTCACAAATTTTGGATACCAGAGTCACAGCATGATTTTTTCTGTGTTCTTCAAGGTACCAGAAATTACAGGGGGGGGGTCTCCAAGACATTGTCTGCTCCGAGATTATCAAAATTAGATATGCACATGCTAACTACAATCACAATTTATACAGAAGTCTGTATACAAAGCTATTTTAAAAGATATATTTCTTTGTCCTCATTTAAAAATAGTAGAATATTCAGTCGTCCACACCTCTGTGACCTCTTCAGCTCTATGATAATGAATCATTATTGTTCTTCTGGTAATTATGAGTGTGTGTATAAGATACTCTGTTAGGTTGTTAAAAGAAATAAAAATGTTAAGCTTTATACTAGAAAAGAGACATTTAGCAAAAGGTGAAGGTTCAATGAATGGAAAGAATTTAATTGATGCTTATTTTGCACAGTATAAGTTTTGGAATGAATCACTTATTCTTTTGGTGTTTGTGCACGTGTGGACAGGCAGGGGGCCTCAGCTTTTCATAGATACAAATAGGGGCTGTCAGGAAAAAAAGACTGGGAACCACTGTTTTGGAGGGATTTTTGACCAATTTTTATCATCCTCTAAACTTTCAAAATTTGACTATGGTGAGCAGTTAAGCTTAGCCAAATGGCTGGCAGCAGACCTGACTGTTATGAGAATATTAGAGATTGGTTCATCAGTATAAATGGTTGGCAGTGTAAATTCTCCAGCTGGGTGCCATTAAACCATTGCAGAGGAAGAGGGCGCAAAGAGATGACGTGACTAAAAAAAAAAAAGTGCCAGTGAAAGTATGCCACTGCCAGTATGCAAGTAGATTCCGTCTCCATTTTCCATGAAAGCTTAAATGACATCTAAGTCACATGCTATATGTACATCAGGTTTTAAATGTAAAACATTTTTTGACACGTTCTCGCACCTAAATGACAAAAAAGGTTTATTGCTGGTGAGTCCCAAAACGACATGTTAGACTGGTGCAACAGGCACATCAGAGAGCAAATTTCTTTCACAGGATGTTAAAGTCATGGTTAACGGCGTAGCATGTCCTACACTGACTCTGATTGGCTAGTACTTGTTACCTTTGTTGGTTTGGGTTGGTTAGGTTTTGGCGCAAGGAGTGAGCTTGAGTAGGGTAATGGTAATAATATTTTTAACATATCTAATCTACATTTTCTCGCAGATTATACATTTTACTCACTAACTATATTTATTTATGCTACTCATTAAAAAATATATACAGTATATATTTCAAAGTAAGTAAGTTGGGGAGAGGTGGACCAGTGCTGCATCCATTGTCCAACTGCCACTGGGTTTTGGTTAAAATAAGTATATTACATCACAACAAAGTTATGTGATGTAATTGGTGCAAGTGCTACCATGATGTAAAGTTATGTTACTTAAAACTTTAAATAAGTCCAAGCTGACTTTTGGTTTCACACGGGATGTTAATCCTGCTGTCTTGGGTCAAAGTCCAATGTTTGTTTGACCCCTCCTGTCCACCTCTTCCCTATGCAGTTTCTTTCTCCTATACTGCTTCTATCATAATTACCACTAGAGGTCACCACTTAACGGTAAATGCAAATTTGGTTTGCAATAAGCTGCTTGCATAGACAACCTACTCTGCCGTTCTTCTGATGAGAACAGGTTGTTGAACCCTTCTTCACTTTTCTGGTGTTTCAACTCGGGTTTTACTTTATGCACAAATTGAAAATGTGCATAAATAGGTGGAGGCAACTACACTTATTGTTTCACTCCAAATATAATGTGCTGCACCACAGCACCAATGCTAACAAAAAATGTTATCTGCTTTATATTAAGGTACTTACAATCAGTGTTAGTTAATACGTAATAAGGCCCTTATAAGATACTTATTAACAGTGATGTGTTAAGTGTTAATAGCATATATAATAGTATAATAAGCATGTTATTGTTAGATTATAAGACATTTATAAGCACTTGTGGGAAACTTGTTAACAATACTTATTAAGATTAAAGAATCCTTTATTACGCACTTATTAACAGTTAAGTAATGCATTTTGGGGGTACCGGATCTAAAGTGTAAACAAAGCTTATTATGGTTATGTAATCCTTTATTATGCACCTATTAACAGTTAACCATGTTTTTTATTATTATTATTATTATTATTATCATCATTATTATTATCATTGTTATTATATAATTTCTAGTCTTGTTTAAATGGCCTGTGTTAAGTCTATCCTCTGTTTTCTCTCATTAATGGATGCTAATGCCGTTGGAGAGTGAACTCTGCACCTGATGAACAGTCATTACTGTTCCTTGGAATAATGATGTCAAATCTGATGGATCAAAGCCACGTTCTGTTCCATCAGTGATTGTAACCTTTGTAGGTTCCAAAGGTTTTACTGAACTGTAAATACTTTCATTGAGTTTGGGGTTCAGAGGCTGACTTGGAACTTAGGGGCTCTGGCTTCCATCAGCAAAACTTCCGCATTCCCCCAGAGGAGACGTGAGTCCCTGTGACAGTGAAGATGGAGGGGTGCCAGGGTCTCTGCTGTCACCCTGCAGTAGCCAAGGAGCGTCGTTGAGCTAAAAAGTTTACGGCCGGTAATCTGTGCCCACCCTGCCAGCACACAGACCATCGCTGGACATCAACAAACCCCCTCAGTCAAAAATATCAGCCGTGCTGTTTCAGTTGTCCACGAGGAACGTTCCACTGGGCGCCATGTGGAGGGACTGAGGTCGTCATGTCCTCCAGAGGTATATGGTGGTTGGTGGCTGGTGGAAGCACCTGTCTCTTTAAACTGTTCTGTTGCTTTTCTGTTCCATCGGTGACGTGTTTAAAGACTGGAACACTGCCTTGGAAAACTTTTACCGGTTCATAGAAAGTTTTAAAGGTTTTATTGAATTGTAGTCTTTTATATTCTGTTGACCTCTGAGCTCAATTATTGTCCAGTCAGTATAAACAGGTTGTTAAGATGCAAACTGTGGGAACAAACCATCCAGACCATGACAAAGATAATTTTAAGTGTTTGAAAGCATAATAATCCTACAGGAATATTAATCACTGATCTTTCTGATAAACTATTTATATATTCATAAACTCTTTAAAAAAAAATATGTCCTGATATTTGTTTAAAGTTCAAGAAAGTTATTTCTCTAATACAATCTGTCATACAATCTCAAACTACTCGTTTCCACTATCTGGGTGTTTCCTCACACTTATGTGAGTCTTTTTGAAGACATCCTTGAAAAGGCTAGAGATTGAAGGGTCACTTCACCCAAATCACAGAAAAACAAACATTTCCACAATTACCCCTATCAGTGTCCAGTCAAGCAGATGATTTTGTGGTGGTGAAAACAATTTAATATGGTGTTTGAAAAAGCAACTTGTCTTTTGTCTTTTCACAGAAACAATGTCCTCATTGTTCTGTGAAATATGACATGTGACACTACTCTATGGAGTATATAGGCTACACTATAGTACAGAGTTGAGTATTTATAGTATATGGTTTAAATAATATTATAGATCCAAGACAAAACTAACACAAGGGCGGGACTGAGAGAAAATGGGGAGACAAATCTGTTTCCTACTTCAGCACCATGGACAGCTCATGGATTTATCAATACACAGCACATATTGATCCTGACCATGGCTTTGAAATAGTAGTAGTAGTATCACAGAGTCATTTTTAGCAAAAAAAACCAACTTTTTTTTGTTTTGTTTTGTTGTTGTAGTTGTTGCTGTTGTTGTTGCATTTGGTTTCCATACCTAGCCACTGGCAAAATTTAGAGGAAAAGGTGCCGAGCCATAGAGGCAGGCTATGATTCACATTTTAGTTACATTTTTATTTATTTTTATTTTTTAGTTATTTATTTTTGGTGTGGTGGTTCTTGATATAGGCCTACAACAATGATAAATGAAAATTGTTTAAAAAAGAACTGTTTTTTTTTTTTTTTTTTAAATTTTATTTTATTTTTTTCCAAAGCCACAGGAGCCTCTAGAGAGGGGCAAAGGAGCAGCATGCAGCTCAGGAGCTGCACACCAGCATAGTAGAAGCCATCAGACTGTATTTTCCGCTAGGGCTGAACAATAATCGAAATTTTTTATCAAATTCGCAAGATTGCTTACAGCAATTTTTAAATCACAGGAAGTAGGATTTTGTGTTAAATGCAAAATATGTGTCAAACTACCATCTTAACTTAAATTTCATGCTGAAGAAATAAAACTGGCCTACTCATCATATTGTTTATTGTTAGCATCTTTAATAGGTAGAGATCCTTGCAAAAAAAAAAAAAAAGGTGAGACCCTCATCTGTTCTTTGTCACCCTGTTAGTGGGCTCTTGGGGAGTCATGTTAGAACACAACTGCTGTGGGTTCAGATGTTTTCAGTCACGGTAATCAGATCAACCACATGCAGAACTAAGGATATCACAACAGTAAAATGGGAGGTAAACACTGTTTCCTGTCTGTTCCATTCTGAATAGTGCTCCCCTCCTGTTAGAATAGTAAAATACAGTACTTTAAAATACCGAATAAATGCACCAGTCAGAGGCAGCTGTTGCTGCTGCTCAGTAATAGTTACATAGTCTCGCTTTTAAGCCTCTACTCATGTTCCAAGTCAAAGTTCAGCCTTGCTCAAAATCTACTGAAATGCCTCCATGGTTAAATTTTATTTTGATTAATGACAGCAATTTCCAAACCTCTGATCCACAGGGCAGTTATTGTAGCCTTAATATATACTGTAGATATAATAATAGGCTTTTATAACTGCCCTTTGCCCCAGTCATGTCTATAACAGCTGGGGTTTGGGCTGCGGAGACTCAGGACTGGAGGACCGGCAGAAAATCCCTACCTTGTAACTATCAATCAACGGAGCGGAAGTAGCACAATTCCAAGGTACTTATCGTAAAATGTGATGGGCTTTTAGTTTAACCCTTGCAGCGGAGAAAGTCTTGTTTATATAATGCACACAATGTGGTTTTAGCACATGCTGCTGACATGCATATAGAGAAATCTCACTTCCCAAATGACTTTGTAAACAAGATGTGAGGGCAGTGCCAGTAACATAATTCGTATAGGAATAAGTGTCAGGGTGCAGTTATTGCATTATTTAGAGTGCCATAAAGAGCCAGGCTATTGATTTGAGAGCAGAAGCGGCTCCGCAGTTATTTCTGTCAACGTCACCCTCATTAAACTGATGTATGGCACTTGCTATTCTCCTTTCTGCCTCTCTTGCTCCTGCTCTCCGTCGCTCTTTCACTCACTACTTTATGCACTCTGATCTGGCTGGATGTCTGTTCAGGAAAAAAAATAATGAGGAACACATTTGTTGCCATTAACAGTCATTTAAACTGTGTGTTGGATCATTGGTGAAAGATATGCAACCACCTTTCGCTATTCTTGGTATCCCTTTGCCACTTTAAACATTCAATATACAGTATGGATACCTGAACTATTGATCAGTAATAATAATTAATGTTAACATGTTGTGAAATAACAAAACTAGATTCTACAGCCATGTTAGCAGCTCTGTAAGACTCTGTATAGGCATGATGCTAAAATGTGACACTATAATGTATAACTTATCTTATTTTAACATGTTAGCCTGCTAATTATCACATGAGAATCCATCTTGCCATTTGTTAGCAACTGCCTTTTTCAAGACACAAAAAAAGCTTCAAAATTTACTGGTGAGGTATTTACTGATGTATTTTATGTTGCAGCACAAAACATGAAAATCTCTTCAGCTTGTGACCTCTCAGGCATCAAACCAAAAACTCATCGACTTCAGCCTTGACTTGACTGTATCAGTGCATTTAACACAATGTCATGTCAAATTTGTTTGGTTATTTTGATCATTAAAGTATCAGACAAATTAAATTTTGACTTGCTAGATGAAATGAAAGTAGAATACCGGGGGGAATACTGGGAATACTGATGTCTGTATAAAATTTCGCTCAAATATATTTTGTAGATGCTGAGATATTTCACCGGATAATTTAAAACTTTGACCTGCTGGTGATGCTAGATAAAATGTCAGGCAACCACCAAAGTCAGTAGGTGGTGATCAACCTGAGGCCAACAAATATCTGTAACAAATATCCTGGCAATTTATTAACAAGTGGGATATTTCACTGTGAACAGACCAGTCAACCCACACTGCCATCCTACAGTAAGAGCCCACTACTATCATGGCTAAAACTTAGTGCAGAGGAAGAATTGCTAGATGTAAGAGGGTATGTGAAATCAACAAAAACTACTGCATTGGATTGTGGGATATTTAAGCTGGTGTAGTATCTATTAAGATGCGATAGTCCTTCATTAGTCCTACAATCAGTGAATTTGCAGTGAGCAGCAACGTGGATGGCAAAATAGAAAGGAGCATCAATAAAAGACAATAAAAAAAAACAAGGAAACAAGCAAATTAAACAAACAAGCAATATAAACAAGAGTAAATAAAAAAATAGCATGTTAGTATGGGATTTTGGTTGCATCTATTTACATAGCATCAGCTTTCAAACTGATATGTTGAACTTGTTAGTATCAGTTCTTATTTACACATGCAGCAATTAGAGAGCAACATTAGCATTCATTTAGAGTCGGTCGGTGTCCACCTGATGAATGCGAGTCCAATATTCACTCTCATCTAACTCTTAAATCTATCTGGCCCTTTAGCTGTTAAATGCTCCACTCTGTTCCCCAGCTACTCTCTAACTGTGTCTGTCTGCTGTTTGCTGCTGAACAGGTAGTGTACAGTAGGTATTTAGAGCTTTTTCCCTGAAAACAGCCACCTGTCTCTCCCGCAAATGACACTCTGAGAGCGGGGAGAGTGAACCAAAACACGTAAAGTTGCAGTTGGACAGCTAAACAATGAGCTGAAACTCACTATTAAGTGCCATAAAGCTTCAGGGAGCTGCGGATCCTCTAATAATTCTCTGTTCATCACTCTGTGGCTCCTTTCACATTGTCACATTGTTTTCACATTGTCATTTAATACACTGTTGTTATAAAATTATCCATTATTGCTGTTTTAAAGGTGCAAGTAAATCCAGCTCTTCTGTCACTGCAGTGTTGGTATTCTGTGTGTTGCTCCCATTCAGATACTCTAAGATTGTCCCATTTGGAATCTACTGTCAATCAAGGACTGCAGTTTGTAAATAGTTTGATCTACTGAACCACAGATCAATGGACAGCTTGACCGCTCAACTTCCTTAACACTAGAACCGCCAACATTCCAGTACTCCCTAGAACCGCCAGGTGGGGTCATTTTTACCCACTAACCAGCAACAGCATCTTCAAAGCAAAAGAGGTAATTTATAGAAGTTGTTAAGTTTGAATAATAAATAAAACTTGAGAAAATAACCTAGTTTATCATTTACAATTATGTTTTATTTAGCTGCAGACAGACAAAGTCAAAACTAAACAGAATTGGAGCCTCCAGAGAAAAAGACGCACCTGTCTCCCTCTCTTCACCACACACAGGGCTAGTTCGCTCTCGCTCTCTCTCTCTCCTGATACACACAGGGGCTGCTCACTCTATTGACGGTAATTATTAGCTATGTAATATTGTGATATTTAGTTTATGCTATAGACGAGATCCTACGGTCAAAGCCTTTTACTTTTTAGTGGGTGAAGGCTCTCCTCCTCCTCAGATGAAGACGGCTCCGTCACATATTTTTATGCTCTAACGCGCAACAGCGTCTGCAATCGCAAAAGGGATCATTTATATAAGTTGTTAACTCTGAATAATAATTAAGACATGAGAAAATAACCTTTTAGAATTCAGTTTATGAAGTTTATCATTTATAGTTAGGTTTTATTTAGCTGCAGGCGGACAAAGTCAAAACTAAACGGAATCGGAGTCTCAGCAGGATAAGACGCACCTGTCTCCCTCTCTCCGCCACACACACACACACACACACACACACACACACACACACACACAGACACACACATACACACACACACACACACACACACACACACACACACACACACACACACCTCACAATCAGCACACATACACAGACTTTCTCAGAGATGTAGATGCGTCCTGAAGTGGCGATACGCGCAGGGCGGCTGGTCGCTCTATTGATAGTAATTATAAGCTACATAATATTGTGATATTTAGTTTATGCTGTAGGCAGGATCCTACCTGTCAATGGCTTTTTCTTTTTAGTGGGTGAAGGCTCTCCTCCTCAGATGAAGATGATTGATCGGGTGAAAATGACGGATCAGTCACAGCGATATTTCTCCCTCATCAGATTCTCCCTCCTCACTGAGGTCCTGAAGCTGTCAGAGTCTCTGACACTTGCACTTCTTTTTATATGGCCTGTTTCTTGTTTTCTTGTCTTTTAGTAAGCTAGGTATAGCTTATAGAAAGCATAGGTTGCTGCGCAGTCTCATAATGAATGAAACGTCTTGAGTAAACAATGGGCGTTGCTAAGCAACCTGGCATGGCGCGAATGTAGAGCGCAGCCTGTGCAGCTGTTTCTATGGGGGTAAAAATGACCCCCCTCAGCGGTTCGAGGTATAAATGGTCATATTTTTTTTTCTTTGTATCCCACACCCCTCATAATTCACTACAGGATTAATAAATCAATATTAGGAAAAGTCATGAGCTGACAGATGTAGGAAATTTATTTTACTAGAGTTATGTGCATTTGAAAATGCCAGGGGGTCAAAATGACCCGCTTGGCGGTTCTAGTGTTAAATCAATGACCATTAGGTGAATATTTATTTAGTTGATGTTTACTTGTATTGGGACAAATATGAAGCATAAACCAATGTCACGCACCACAGCCTTTAAAAAAAAATACAGGTACAATATGTACATTACAAACACAAATCTCAGAACTCAACAAGAAAATACAGACAGAACAATACAAGACACACACTACAACAGCACCATAAGGTTTTACACTCTTTAATGGCACCATCTGTCTGCACATGTCCTCAGACAGACTGAAATATTCTCTTTTAGCAACACAGGTGGAGTCCTCAGAGTTCACCTCAGTTCAGAGAACCACCACAGAAAATATGACTGCTTTACTTTATGAACTTTATATTTAAGGGTCCAACTTCTACCTGGTGCAAAGTGGCACACTGCGCACAGGTGGATGAAATAGGATAAAACCTCTGCCTAATGAGTGAGTACACTGTGTGCATTTACGCACGAGGCACAGCAGCTGTAACTTCAATGACTGTTTAAATCCAAGAGAACTGGTCAGGATCTAATGTTAATTAATGCCCTGTGGTCCAAAATGTCTCACACAACATCAAAGTTCATACAATGAAACTGTTTGGAGTAAAGCTGCCGTATAAATTCTGACTTCCATCAGAGCTTGTCGAAAAACTTATTCCCTGTTTCTTCTGTCATTTCAAGTTTATCACTTCATTTTTTAGTTTTGCTGCTTAAATATTAATATATTTGGAGTTGTGACATTACTGCACACATGGAGACATTTAAATGGAGTGAAAGCAGCCTCTCTAATTATTAAAATATCTTTTAAATGATGTTGAGCAGTGCAAACTTACTGGGTGACTTCTGTACTGTGTGTTGTATTGACGAATCAGTGTTGTCTTTCATGACTTAGTAAATAACATAGTAACATTTCCATTTGTGCGTTAATGTCACAGCAGATATGCTGCTGTGCCTCATGCATTAATGTGCACAGGGAGAGCGTCACCCCATTTCATCCAGCTGCAGGCCATCCGCTATTAATCAAAATGTTAATTTTTATGACCACCTGACCTGTGAATTAACCACAGTGATGGCCTCCATCACTACAAGTGAGTGGCTCTTAAATACAATGGGAGACAACACTCACTGAACACACCTAAACCTAGAGACTAAATACAACTTCTCTGCACCTTGTGTCTTGCTGTGCACCCAGATTATGCAATATTTAAATAGCAAAGTGGAGTTGGACACACCCTAAATGTGTTTCACCATGCACTTTAGACCATGTGCTAAAGAAAATCTAAATAGGACTCCAAGTCTCTGTCTTGTAGCAGTGGGTAACGCAGATTAGCTCAGAGAAGAAGACTTGAAACGTGCTACAGCATTCTGTGTGCTTTATATTTATGCAACTTGTTTATGCCCTTTAACAAGTCCTTCTTCAGTCAACTCAATAAAGCACTTGACAACTGAATGAATTTGTCTTTACATGTGTAACTTTGCCTGTTTACGTGACATTAACTATTATTGGCATGTTAGATTCATTATGAATCCTTTCAGTTGACTCCCTGTCAAGGTTTGAGTCAATATCAAAATCCTGTCATCTATTTTGAAATTGTTACTGAACATGACCTCTGTGTATACTGCATGTCCTTCAGTAGTTGCTTGGTAGTTTGGTCTCTTCCACTAAATTTCTAGTTTCTAAGTTTTAAAATCTCACCTTTTATCCAAGGTTTTCTTTGTGAGTGATCCTTTATAAATCTTGCACTGCCTCACGAGTTGTATATTTGCTCTCTCTTTTCATTCTCTTTGATTTTCCTTTAACCCTGTTTTTATCCGGACCTTTTGAAGCTTGCAGGTCAAACCTATTTTGGTTTCAAAGTACTGTAATCAATAATTTTACACTGACATGGACTCTGACAGACAGCTTAGAGGAAAAATGGTTGCAGGGATAAGAGTAGTGGTCAGTAGCAGATTCTCTGCCGGGGTTATGGATGTCACGATCATCCATCATCTCCGAAAAGAACTGGAGAGAAGACATCAGGTCAGTCATTAGCAGCCACCAAAAATATGTCTGTATGAGGACCTGCTCGGCAGAGTGAATATATCATCATTCCACAAATGTACAAATAGATAAGCACACTTTGGGCTGTGGATGAATTAATTTGTGCTGACTGCAGTTTAAATAAAATCTGCATTTGAGAGACTCTTGTCAGTATAAAGTGAGTCACAGTTTGAACAGAACAGAACATCTTTAAAAAGAACTTTGAACAAAAAAATAGCAGAAAAAGAAAACATGCAAAAGTAAATGTAATGTGCAAAAGTTTATGACTGCACTCAAAAATATATCTATATTAACAATGGATCAAATGACTGTGTTGCGTGAAAAGGGTCACAAACCCGCAGAGAATGATCAGCCAGCTCTGTTGCTCCACTCAGTTGAGAATTTCAGTCTCTTTCAGCTCATTTACTGCTCACAAATTTACTGTTTGGATCACTCTTGGCACTCTCATCAGCCATGTTTCTAGCCAAGGGGCAGCTGTTTTCAATGAAAAAGATCTCATAAACACTCTACACTACCTGCTCAGCACCAAACAGCAGACAGACACAGACTAGCTGGTGAACACTGTGGAACATTTAGCAGCTGGTCTATCCCACTGCCCAGACTGGCCCAGTCTTCACGGATATCCACAGCTCCTCACTCAGAGCACAACTATCTGTCCTCAATGACCACAGGCCGGTGGCCCTAACAGCAGTGGCTATGACCGGATTTGAGCACATAATCCTGGCACACATTAAATCACTAACATGCCCCCTGATGGACCCGCTATAATTTGCATATTGCCCAAACTGGCCCATAGATGAAGTTGTCAACTCAGCTCTGCACTTAGTCCTCCAACATCTGGAGTCCAAATCCCTATGCAAGAAGTCTGTGTAACCCTCTTAAGCTCTCAGGAAACTCCAAGGCATGGACATAAACACCTGACTGTGTCCATGGATTCAGGATGTTTTGAGGGACAGAAGCCAAGTTGCTGCATTGAGTTCTGTCCCAGTTGCACCTCTTCCTCTTGACCAATGATTTCAGAGCAGCTTCAAACATCGGGGTACTGAAATATGGAGATGAAACTATAATCATAGGACTGATCTGAAAGGACAGGGAAGACACCAACAGAATAGAGGTAGAGGCATACTTGCCAACCTTGAGACCTCAAAAATAAGAAAAAAGTGACTGCATGATTGCATTTTGGTGACTTTTAAAGAATGAAAATAACTAATACAGTACAGAGCAACAATATTTTTATGTAGGAATACAAACTTTATGTTTACAGGGTCAAAATTTATGTTGAGTGCCAATTTGGCAATCATAAAGATTTTTACACTAATATGAAAGTGCTATTTTAAATGATATTCAAATATTTGTTTAAATTTATGTTCAACAGGGCCAACATTTATGTTGTTATGTTAATCATGACAACAATTATATTATTCATGCCAAATTCTGTTGCCTTGAACACAAGTAGGGCTGAGGGGTACGGCCTAAAAATATCACGGTATGATCTGAAATACAGACAGTTATGGTAAATATGATGGTATATTTGTTCTTCTTTTCAATATAAATCCTACTGAAGGGCTAAAGTACTGGTATGACAACTGCATGGCAGCTCCACTTCAAAAATGATAACTAGCAACTGCTGATCTCATTAAAGTTTTAAAATTAATCTGACTCGGAAATAAGGCTTTGCTACTTGCAACTAACAAAAACTTCTCTGGACAACAAATTCTCTCTATTGTTGTCATGAGAAGAATTTCTATGTCAGTATAACAAGGATTTTTGACTTGCATTTACAGCACCTGTATTTTTCCTGTGGGAATCCTTCTAGATGCAAATCTATGGGGTTTCCTAGTTTCAGGAGCCTGTCCTCCAACAGAAAACGACCAGAGAGGTCGTTTTTGAAAGCAGCTTTATAGGACCTATATGTACGTTTACCCTAACCCTAACCCCCAAAAATAGAACCGCCGTCGGGCTCAGCCTTGCCGGGGTTCATACTCAGGTCCCTGTTCCGGGGGCAGGCACCCTCCCTGATGCGCCATGCCACGTTCTATTGACTGCTTTTCTTAATGTAGCCTGTTCTCCAACAGAAAACGACCAGAAACGCGACCAAAAAACGCTCTACTGGGTCGTATGTCCACGTACGACCTATCTGGGTGTATGATTTGGAGGATATGTTGAGTTTCAGCATGTGGGCAAGTTTTTATTTCACTGAACATAGAATTTTAAGTTTATCCAACAAGAATGTCTGTGATATTCTTGTGAGGCTAACAATGAAATTCTTGCCTCAGTGCCTTGCATTTCTACCTTCAGCAAACACAATTAGGTGAACAAGAGGATCCAAGTTGGCAGCGAACTTTTGTCTTAAGTTTGTTAAACTGTTAGTAAAGTCAACAACAATAGACAAAATTGGAGAAAAATCCATTGCATCTAGTTGCCCTGATATTTTGCGTTTTTGCAAGTTTTTTTTTTGAGCAGTTATTACTTTACTCTTAAACTAGGACAAGAATCATATTTATCATTGTACTTAAAGAATCAGGTATGCGCATGACTGGAATAAATAGAAAAAATATCAACGTGTATTAAGTAGTAAACTTTATAAATCCACTGTCAATTAGAACGTGATTTGCAGATGACTGTTTTTGCTTGTTGTCTACATTTTTTAAAACCTGAACCATATCCATATAAACCAGTCTTTCTACCAACTTCTCATCCTCTTTGTTGAAGGCAATGTAGCAAAATTGTTACAAACAAGCTAAAACCAAAGCTGTCTGTGTTCAGTCTGTTTAGCCTAGTTTGTCACATATCTTCAAATTTTGCAAAGTTCCTTATTGGTTCTTTTATCTGTGCTTTCAATATTTTGTTGTAATTTTTTTTCATGTTACTTTTTGGTCAATCAGAGGGCTCTGCCACGGTATCATCGTTTCATCAAAATTCATACTGTAGGGCAAATTTATACCAGTATCCTTTTTATACTGTTCTATTATATATATTCTTACACTCCTGTTCACATTTAAAGAAAACCTTTGAAAAATACTTTCCACCACTTCGATCTCTGGACTTTTTTTTTTTTTTTTGCCGTCAGAGAGACTTTTATAAATATTAAACATTTGTCAGATTTTCTGTTGCAATTTATGCAGAGGTCACCGCTTTCTTTCTCACAAAATGTCTGTACTGAAGAGGCGTTTTTTGGTAGGATAATATTTAGGAGATTTTTTAAAACTTCCTAAAAAAAATCCACAATTTGGGGTAAAATGCCTGACATAAGGTGTATTTTTGACCTTTAAAAGAACTCAGGCTAGCTGTGTCCCCGTGTCCTGACTCCAGCTCTGTATAACACACAGAGCCTCAATTTTCTCATCTAACTCTCAGACAGAAATTGTCCTCATCAGTATTTCAATACAGTAAATATCTCCCAATTGATTTCTTATTAAAATGAAGCAAAAAGTCATCTGTCTCTGTTTACTGCACGGCTTATGTAACTCCTGTTTCTTTTCTCCATCTGCTCATTTTGTTGGCTCCTGTGAATGGTGACGACCTCCATTAAAGAAAATGGACTGAACATTGACAGAGGCTATTTTTTACTGTTATACTTGCAACAGTTAAAAAATATTTTAGGAGGAAAGGCTATAAAATACTTTATCCATTAAAATATTTATCTGTGCCAGTACAAGTTTTATAGTTTGTTTACACTTATTTTCCTGGTGCAAAAGTCACTTAGATAATGATAAAATGGCCGGGCACTTATTGCAGTAAAATTGAGTTGTTTCAGACATCAAAATGTCTGATGGAGCTGAAACCAAGTGTGTTCAATTTAGATCTTTAGTACAAGAACTTGTTGACTTTGCCGGGCTCATGACTGCTCTGCTGTGGCAATAAACCCAGTCTCTTCTGCTCATTTCAAACAGGGGGTTATGATATTATTTCCCTTCAGTGGGAATGAGGCTTCTCTCACACACACATACTCACAGAGTAGTATGTAATCCTGCCTCATCTGCTAAAACAAAGACTTTGGTCTATTTCCATAAACATGAAGAGCTACTAATCTGAGATCTGAGTAAATAGAGTAGAAGGAGATTTCTGCTGGAAAATGATGCATGTGCCAGAAAGAAATCTACAACAGAGATACCAACACTTTAAACCTTTATATCTGATGTTTTTCAGAGTTCAAAAACAGTTAGGCCTGTCAGTCTGATCATGTGGCTTCCCTTCAGTTTCAGAAGCAACATAACTAAGATGATAATCATAATCATGTGATCATCTGTGCAAAACCAACACCACAGTAAGTACAAAATAAAATGACCTACAGTCAGCTGTGTCAGGGACAGCTGCAGTTGCTTTTAGCTAAATGCCAACATGCTTATAATGACAATACCAGCATGACAATGACATCTTCACACCCTTAGTTTAGAGTGTTAGCATGCTAACATTTGTTAATTCAACACAAAATATGATGAGAATGTCAGTTTTTCAAGTATCTGTTCATAAACCAAAATACTGGATAAATCAAATTTTGATCTGATGATGGGGCTTGATGAAAAGTAAGGGGTTCACCCAAACAGATTATCCCAAGGTGAACATAGTACATTTCCAAAAACATTTTGCTCTGCAAAACTGACTGTGTCCTGTTCAGATTCTGCCACAGCTACACTGGTGACATGTTTTGAAATCAATTTACACATCAGGTTTTACTACATGTATTAAACATTAGAGCCTAACATATACTCAAAGTTGGGGAGTGAAAAAAAAATCATACTTTAATATATCAATGGGATACCAGACAACTTATAGATGAATCCAGGGAGGCACTGGAAGCAAATAAATCACCATTGCTGTGGTGTTGTCTCTCTTCAGTTTGTGCATGCTTGAATGCGAGCTGTCATAAGTGTACAACTTTCTACTTTTATGTGTACTTTTTAGGTAGCATTACTTCTGATAACTTGGTGTAGGAAGTCAGGAAGAACCTGTGCACTTCTCTGCTGCTCCAACAGTAGTGTCAGACTTGAATGCAAGTGTGCCCATGTCTGGGGCTTTACACTCCACATAGATAGACTGGGTGTCCCCCAGTGGATCAAGAATATTGACAGAAAGGATTTGGTTGCCAAAGAGCTTGAATACTGTAAATGTGGCATCTCTATTGTCTATTTCTGGCTATTGTCACTACCAATGTCTAACCACTGTGTAAAATTTTAAGAAGGTTAATATCACCATCCAAAAAGGTCCCTTCATTAGTCACTGAGGTCCGTCTAATGTCTTCTATTCAATTATTCATGCCGTGACTGTCAGCAGGCAACAGCAGACACAGTGTCAAGAAGGGAACCCTAGACATGCGAAAGATCCTGTGATAGGGGTCATTTTGCCAGAAACCATGAGAAAAATCTTGTGAGAATTTCTCAATTCTTCGATTCCCTTCTAGATATGACCAGCAGACAGCACTAGGACGAGCAACTGCAATAATGGCAGCACACACAAAGCGGTCGCTGGATTCATCTGTAGGCCATTACTGATATGATATGCCAATAATATCTGCTGACAGATGTTGCTGTGGCTTTAAATACAGAGAAATCTACTTGCTTCTTAGTTGAGGGTTTACCATTTACAATGTGTGCTCCAACTGGTGTGGCCATTGTTGAGTGACATCAGATAAGTGCTTCTTCATGAAATGGGGATGGATGGGTTTTCCCCTGAGTTTACACGTTGCAGCTGCAATGTTGAGTGGTGTTCCATTGTACTTCTTTTAGTAGTAAATTAGAATTTTTAGAGTTCCAAGTTGTCTCATTCATTAGAACAAGCTGTTTATCTATAGAGGAAGCGGGTCCTCCTCCACGGAGGCCACCATGTTAAACTGCCATGTACCTACAGGAGTCCAGAATGGACAAGCCAAACAGTGGTTCTAGATACGGCCTTTCATGAGTTTCGTAACTCCTGTAGGTTCTTGTACATCAGGCATGTCCAAACTATTCCATGAAGGGCCATGTGGCTGCAGGTTTTTGTTTCTACTAAGCTGGAGCACACCAGGGTCGACTCATTTAATGAACTAATTTCAGCCTTCAAACAGCTAATTAGTTGAATCAGGTGTGCTGTTGGTTGGTTGGAGCGAAAACCTGCAGCCACTCGGCCCTTTGTGGAATAGTTTGGACATGCTTGTTGTACATGCTTGGAAGGGGAGGGTGAGGTGAGGTGTTTGCAACCTGCAAGCTCACCACTAGAGGTTGCTAAATCCTGCATACTGGTCCCAACCCTCTAGACGCCACAGTGCCCCTCACTTTAAAATCATCCCTAGTGTATTAAAACATAGAAGAAAAAAAAATCCTGAGTTTTGTCATCCATAACCAGAACCACAAATGATTTATTATATTAATACTGAGAAAATGGAACTTTTCAACTCATAAATTCAGTGATTTTTCTCATACAAGTTGCCAAAAACACTACCTACAGCACCCTCATGGAAAAGAGTTAATTTGTTAATTTGTTCAAAATTACATCATATAATCACCATCAGAAAACAGCAGGACCTCCCTGGCTTTCACTGCCCGAGATAGAGGCTGTTTTACGTGAGAAAGTGTGGCTGGAATGACTGACTTTTCCACTGATAAATAAGGCTTTTTTATCATATAAATTGCCAAAAACACTAACTACTGCCACATTCCTGTTCTTTGTTCTTATAGCAAGGATTCTCAGTGAACTGCAGCAACATTCTAGAATTCTACTGGGGTCTAAAATGTTAAAAAAAGCTCTGGAGTAAAGTTTTCAAAGTGATTGGAGATCAAATTCCAGATTCTAGAACCACAGCAAGATCTAAATTGTGCATTCGCAAGGATGCAGGGTCATGACAGGTCCAATTTGGCATACATTAATTGCCCTCTATTTTGCCAGTTCTGTTTTTGATATTTTAAAGTTACTTCAGTTTGTTGTGAATCATTAGTCTGATAAAGTTGCCCCTTCAAAGTACACTGTTTGTGCAACATTAATGTCTAAGAAAAGTGCATCAAAGTAACACCAAGTGAAACTTGGCCACTTTAGATATTCTGGTGTGAACAGCAGGCTACAACAGCTAATGGTGGACTTGACAATGGCCCGTTTCTGTTTTTAGCTCCGAGACTGTCTTGCTGTGGTAACTGATAGTGTCTAGCCATTTGAGCGTCGGCTGCCAACTGCTGAGCCTCAACATGGCCCAGTCACCATGGGAGCATCGATTGAGCCTGCTGTTTTATGAATAGAATGCTTTGTTCCACAGGATTTCCATTTTCCTCCCCCCAAGAGGAAAATAGGTGACGATCAATACTTTATGCAAGCAGACACATCTCGTATTGAACGTCAGAGGAAAAAAAAAAACAAAAAACAACTGTTTGTCAAGAGAGCTTTTCCAGCCATGAGTAATGAGGCTAAAATTAGTCAGGTGGTCCTTTAGAGTCAAATGGCAGCTTTGGTAAACCTGCAGAAATGTTGAGGACATTTCATTTAAAATGGAATCCAGTAAAATAAACTGCGATCACCACAGGCCAGGGGTTACACCTCTTTAGTGGTTCTAATCATCCATCTAAAAATCAAACCAGGTGATCAGGGAAAAAGTTACAGTGCAGCAAGAGAGGACTGGCACACAGAGAACAAACCAAAAAAATCAAAGTTGAGTCTTGATTTTAAGTATTGATTGTGAGTATTGTATATGATTTAAATTCATGACACTGTTGTCGGCTGTACAGACAGTAAAAATGTGCAAGAGTGGGGAAAAAGTGCAAATGTCCATGTTGGACTTTCTTCAGTGCAAAGTGAAGCATGATGAGTCACCACATTTAAGAGTTACTCTACAGGTGCACCAAGTCAGTGATCAAGGGCTTGATTGAGCACACATGAAGCCAATCGCCAGCAGGTCAAGTCATGACAAACACATCAGAACAATATAGTTCCATAGCACTGACATGGGGCCAGTTTCACAAAGATATTTTAGACTAGTCTGTAGTGTTAGACTGGTCTTAACTGGTCTTTACCCGCAGGCTGACTCAGGCTTAAGGGCCATATAACTATGCTAACAATCAGTGCCACCAACTGATCAGTAGCGCCAAACAACAAAAAAGAGCAAAACATGGCTCATAATTTGTGGTTTGCTAATATTGTTGTGAAAAGAGCAATGATTTCTCTGCTTCTTGTACCATATTTTTTTTTCTTTCTTTTTTTTTTTTGAATATCTTTGATGCTCCTCTCAACCGTGGGATGAACACTGTTTACTGTCACTGCAGTTTTTTTCCCCACAGTTTTTTTTTTTTTTTTTTTTTTTTTTTTTTTGTATTGTTAGACTCTTATAATGTCCTTGTAACTGCTGAATTCCTTCAAAAGACATATTTTCTGCTGGGGTAAACAGAGCTTAGAGGTTGGATGCGGTCACCTGGTTGGCCTTTTTTTTTTTTTATTTTGTGAAAAAGGTCTTAATTTACCCAGTATTCAAGAATTAAACTGCTTTGTGCAACAGATGATTTTAGGCTGATATATCTAAGCCATAGTCAAAGTCTATCTTTGTGAAACTGGTCCCTGGTCTCACACACATACTGATACAAATGTTAGCATGTACACAGGTAACTGGAGCTACTGGTATACACAGAAAACAGGTCAAACTGTATCTAATTTTTTCATTTAAGCCACTGAAGTGAAGCGTTTTGAAGTCAAGTTTGATCCAGATTTCTACCATGATGATTAGAACTCATCATGTTAATGCCACAGGATGATTTTCTATAGAGATTTATTAACTATCAGCAGTGTGAGCGACCACAAATCTGCCTTTATTGATGCCTGGGAAGGTCCATATCTTTGTACCCATAACATCTTAATTAGCCATGCAGTTTTTGTTCAGCATGGTTGTTTGTATTTCGCTGTATGTTTGTTGTGTAGACCAGACCAGGTTCTCTTAATAATGTGAAATGTGAAGCAGCAGGTTCTGTTCTCCATACAGTCTGATGCACTCACACTCGCTCACATTGAATAAAAATAGATGAATTCAAACTTTAATTGGTATCATTTTATGAGATTCTTAAATTGAAAAGATGTGGAAATCTTACTTTTATAAGAAGATAAAACAATCCTGCTCCTCTGCTGGGATATTATGCAAACAAATGTTGCAGCTTGTTATTGGTTAAATATAGATAAACATTAGCTGTAACATCTTATTAAGACAGAGTAAGATATATTTTCTTAAAATGAGATCCCTTTTCTGATGCAAAACTTGCTCGACAAGATAATTTTTCTTTTTAGATAAAAAATAAGACTTATTTCCCAGGAAACAAGGCTTTTTTGCTGTCTTGAAATTCCTTTTTTGCAGTTCAGTTCAAGGTAATTAGGTGGCTGTGAAGTTATGAAGTTACATTGTTTGACCAAACAATGGAGTTTGAATGATCTGACCTCGCTGCTGCGCCTCCTCTTTGTTCTTTGTCACATTGATGAGAAAATGCTTTCTGACCACGGCACAAGATATTATGTGATGGTTGATTCATATTTTACATTTTTCAGCAAAACTACTTGCACTTAGTGGAAAAAAAATCAGACACATTTTCAACGATTAATGGCCGCTGTTAATGGTGCTAAACTGCCCATTAATTTTGCAGGTTGGATCGGAGTTTGAGAGCATTCGAATTTGGGGATTAGTATTAAATCCACTTATCAAATTCAAATCCTTTCAATGTAAATCCAATCAGGTTTAGCTTTCAGCATGCAGGTCACTTCAGTAAGAAACTTTAAATGAGAGATTAAAAGACATCAAATTTACATGATGCAATTAGCGGGATAATTTCTCCAGAAAGAGGTGATGTTTAACCAAGAAATGTGTGACAGCTAAAAATGACAAATCTCACACTTCAACTTGAATTTAAGGAAAGAGCATCAGAGAAAACAAGGAGTAAGAAAATATAAAGAAAATCTGTAGCTGCAGAGATTAGTGAATCCAGGTGTTCGGGGTATAAATCGGGAATAGAATCAAAATTAGTAAAGGCAATCGAAACCCAAACCTAATCTTACAAGACCTCTATGAATAATTCTAGTGAACTGAAGTTGCTGTGCTGTTTTTTGATTGGTTTCTCCTGTCATGCACTACATTTGGCCAATAATTCATACAGTGCACGTAGCGTGACAACAATTTTATTCGGCAGAATGTTGCCGTAAGCTAAAATTTGGTCTGTATTCTGAGAAACTGCAGCATTTCACAGTCAAGATGTTAATAAACCGGGAGCAGAATTTAAGATTATTGAAACCTGCAAAGACGGGACAGCCCACACAGGACTGCTGATTGTTTCCAACAACATGCACAGATTTTTGTAGTGTTGGCAGCATACTGAGCAACTGAGTAAATACAGAGACCGGGCGAGCATTGGAGTCGCGTTGCCAGGCAGCCGCTGAAATCCTATGACAGCACACATTCTCATGAGTCGAGGCATCAAAACAGAAATGTCCATATGATAAGAACCAATCACAGTTTGTTTACGTCCAGGTAGAGGATCCCTGCATCACGTACACACAGTTCAATGGCAGCAACATGTTGAATGTTCTTATTTCATGATGTTATTTCAAAGCGTGCACATGTCATTTATCTAAAATACGTATATTTTTTGGTTTCACTAATGTTAGGATGGGGACCTGGTATACCTGTTGGGACACAGACTGACTTCTTCTTTTTCTTCTTCTTCTAATCTGCTGCATTCTCATTCAGTGTACAATATCAATATTTCAATCAGGTGAATTTTTTATTCCAGTCTGCAATAATCAGGTGTATTATCATGATTCTATGTGCAATATGAGTATTCCCTCAGTGCAATGGTGGAAATTCAACTGTCTCCTTGTACAAACTGTTCCTATTTTTATATTTCCCTTGTTTATAATGTTCCTATTTTTATTTTTAGATTTCCTCTGTTTAAATTGTTCATATTTTTACATTTCCTCTTGCTATATTTCTATATTGTTTATCATTTATTTTGATGATTCTTTATATATTTGTTATCCACTTTGCTGCTGTAACTCAGTAAATTTACCTGTTGTGCGACTCATAAATGAAGGTCTTATCTTATTTTATCTTAGGTTGGTCTCCAGTCTTAAAGGTTGCATTCAGATATTGTGGCAATTAGCGCAGGGTTGTGTAATGGTGTAGTTTATTTGTGCTTTGAACAGAACAAAATAACATTTTATTTCTCTGCTCCCTCTCCTCATTCAGTCTCTACCTTGTTCAACCAATGCTGCTGTCTCTTTCCCTCTAAACAAATGGAAACAAACCAAAGGAAGCTTCTTGTTCTTAGACATGGAAGCACAACATGCTGTAAACCAAGCAAAGACATAACTGGGAGAGTATCATCTTTCAGTCCATGGACACGGCTGGATGGTGCATGGTTTCAGAGGTATTTCAGCCTCTGAGTTTGTCCAACCAGGTGATGAAATGTTAGAAACTGTGTACATGAATATACACACAGAAATACTATACACAAGAAATAAATCTATTTTATCATATCTCATTCATTTTATTTTATATTTTGCAATATTTCCCATGTGGTGCTGTGTGAAATTGCATTTCCCCTGTAAGAGGATCAATAAGGGTACACGTTATCTTATCTTATCTTATTAGACAACCTCATGTTTTATTGACTAAGCAATTAATTGAGTTATCAGAAAAATAAATAAACAGATGAATTATTGTGAAATAATTACAGTTGCAGCCCAACATCACACAGTGCATGATTTTATCTCCTGTCTCCTCCTCTCCTTCAACAGTCCAGTGTGTGTCTGCGTGTGTGTGTTTATTCTTAAGAATGCATATATTAGAATAAATAATTAAATAAGTAAAATTAAGGGGACACTGAGAAAATGTCACTAGCCTATGTGGTGACAACACTTGAACAAAATCAACACCATAACATCAGATGTCCAGGACAGGGGTTGCAGTGTTGTATCGTGGGTGATGGATCTTACCACAGCAGCCGGTCTCATTTTCTCGCTGACACGGCGATGATGATGATGAGGATGGTGAGGACGATGGCTCCAGCCACCAGGAGGTAGCACTTCCTCTTCCTCAGCTGCCTCTGCGAGGAGAAAGGATGCAATAGGTGGGTGGAGTTCAAGCACCACCAGACACTATAAGTCATCAAACAGGGAAATAATGATGGTGCTCGGAGTCTTTGCATAACTGCTTTGCCATTAAATACCCATTTGTCTGTTTCCACTCTCTGCTGGTGGTTAACATACGACAGCGGTGATTTAACCGGGGAGTCGTCACTTCATGAGAACTGAATTATTGAGCCTTAAACCCCCATTTTTGCATATATGAAAGCTCTTGCTTTAGCGCAGCAGCCCTGTAAATGTCAAGCTCCAGTTTAACCACACAGCCACAACAGCTCAACTGTCCCATATTGTGGTTTCTGAGCTAAATCAATGCAACCCCACATCTGCACTCACAATTTGCAAGAACAAAAGAAGGAATTCATCTTGAAAGTGAACAGAAAAGAACAAGACAAGTGGAATTTCAATCAAGAACAATGCAACTGTAAAACAACCAGAGGACTCAAGGTCATGCTGACAAATTCAGATAAAAATGCTGAATGAGTTAATGAGTTTACTATCAAATAAGATCCAGTGGTTGTGAACACTTCCCTGACAGTCCTGTGCAGTCCTCACTGTCATCTCTGTGACTCTGCTGCACATTATACCGTCTCTGTGATGGCACCCTTACATGACTGAGAGCATGAAAGCAGCAACAGATAATGGGATGTAAATCAACCAAGTAAAATATTTTTTCTTCTCCTGATCTTATTTATTCAGCCCATGCAGGGCTATCAATTAATTAGCTCCTTCTGTACTTGTGTCATTGCTTAATGAAGAAAAAACTGAGATAAAACGGTGAGGCTCATTAATCGACCGTCTTTTCAAAGAGCATCTTTAGTTAAGTGATTTTCAAAAACACACCACAGATGTGAGAATGTGCACAAGATGGGTTTTCAGTCTTTAAATGTGTTCAGCAAATGTGACTGAGAACTGTTCACTACATAATCCATGAGTGTCTCCCATCACTGCGCTTCTCTCTCTGAGAGACTTAACAGTTACAACTGCAAAGTATTTTCTTTACACCATGTACAGTGCACGTTTTTGAAACATACATGTTGTACATGTACAATCCATTACTTTCATCGATTATTAAATCAATCACCAGCTATTTTGATAATTGATTCATTGGTTTGAGTCATTTTTTTTTAAAGAAAAAAAGTCAAAATTCTCTGATTCCAGCTTCTCAAATATGAAAATATTTTCTGCTTTCTTTACTCCTCTATGACAGGAAACTGAATATCTTTGGGTTGTGGACAAAACAAGACATTTAAAAACGTCACCTCGGCCTTTGAGAAACACATTCTGACATTTTTTAGACCAAACTAATCAATTAATTGAGATAATAATCAACAGATTAATCAATGATGAAAATAATCATTAGTTACAGCCCTACATTACACATTGAACTTTATACATATTTTTTGCTTTTGTTATAATTTACAGGTTAACAAGTTGCACCTACTTGTTTTAGTTATAAATTGCACATTTGTTTTTGTGAGTTGATTATTTTACATCGTGCTACATGACCTGATAGTATTTTCCTTCCAACTAACACTGTAAGAATCAGGTGTTTTACCAAATTTTACAATACAATGTACACTGTACATTCTTCAATTAAATTTACAAGTGGTGCATGTGCATGTTTTCTCACAGGTATCCTCACAGGAACAATAAAGTGTGTCAGAATCACAATTTTACTTAAAGTTGCATATTCTACATTTTCATTTAACATGATTAATATAATACAAGCACATTTGTTTTTTGTGTGTGTTTACAAGATGTACAATCTACATGTTTTACAGTAAAAATGTATTTCTGCAGTAGTTTAAATTGTACTTGTAAGTTGTATATTGTTCCTGTTTTGTACAAGTTGTACTACAATTGAACAATTAATCAAAATGTCATTGAAATTTTCTAATTGCAGGAGGTGCAATATGGGTTAAATGCAAAATGTGTGTTGAACTGCCATTTTAAATAAAATGTCATCGTGCTGCAGAAATGTCCCGACCTACACATCATATTTGTACAACTTAAGAAAACACAAAAATCACAGCATGATGATATGTTTTAAATGAAAATGAGAATAATGATGTAAAAATTAGCATTCCTTCTAATATCGCAAATGATATCGCAATTGCAATACTAGTCAAAATATTATATATATAAATATTTACATAATCTTTTGCTTTTGTTGTTCATACTTGTTTTTGAATTTATCGTATATGATGAAATGTTTTTTTAGGTACAAGTTGTGCATTGTATTTTTTTAATATATTGTACACATTTTACATTGTGGTTGTTTTCTTTTTTAAATGAAGTTGTACATTTTAAAAAAAAATATATTATTTAGAAGAATCTATATTTTTTTCCTCCACAGCACAACTGACCATGTGAGAACAACATAGATGAACTTGATTAAGTTGTATTGTGTATGGTTTGAAATTTCACATTTTTAGTTGTGCGTAAACATATTTCTTTATTTAACTAAGTTGGACATTTTTTTACATTACAAAATGTACATAATGCATGTTTTCTTTGCAAATCGTACAGTGTACATTTTTAATGTTATATAATGATCTTTTGTAATTCGTGTCATGTAGCTGAGAGCAAGTTTATCCACAGGAACAAATCAGAATTTTACTGTGTAAGTTGCATATGTACATGAGCATTGTTTATTGTAAAAATTCTAATTTATATGCATGTATTCTTGATGAAATAATTGTTCATTTCTTTCTGGGCTATTTCTATTATTGTTTAGAACTCATGTTACTTTTTCACATTTTCATTTCTCCATGTGTTGTTGTGTTAATGAAATGTGTAAGCAAGACATCAGTGAAGAGGAACTGAAACAATCAGCCTTATCAGAGGAATGAAGAATACTGCTTGATCACACAACACAATAAACATGTAGAAGCACAATTTCATAACCACTTGCACTCAGCCGGTTATTTTCATTTTAAGTGCTCACAGCTCTTGAATGTTCTTCAGCACTATTTTCTGTTTCATTTCTAATATTGCCTGTGGTATAATTTAAGATTTCAAATGCTTCAAACATTTCCTCCGCACAGCACATGAGCTTCATTCATCCATGTCAATTACTTGCCATGTCTGAAAAAAAGAAAAAGAAAAAAGAAAAAAGTGTGGACTGTGTTAAGCAAAAATATTAAAGCAAATAGAGTGAAGAGTCGGGGTTAGGGAATATTTATATTTCCTAGCCTCCTCGGGCGGTGACGCTGTGTTGAAGCACAGAATCTATGTTGTTTTGAAATGCTTTTTCTCCCGTTTTTTTCCAGCCTGTTTTCTGCTACAAAGGCAGCAAGAGCAGCGGCGTTAGACCAGAGCCGAGGCTGGAGTCTTTAAATCCTGACGCGCTTCAAAGCAGGGAGAGAGCAATTCATCTTCTTATCTGAGACTCAAAACAGGCTTTCTGTGAGGAAGAGAGAGGGAGAGACGGGGGGAGAGAGGGGGAGAGAGGGAAGAGGGAGGGAAAAAAAATGCTGTCGAGTAATTTTCCGTTTAAACGTTCCACTCCACAACAATTTGCATAAGCAGCCCTGCGTCTGTGATAAGAAGATTGGTAATTTTCAAAGGCTCTGTGGGGATTGAGAATTAAAAGCCTTTCTCCGCTATCTCCCCTCTTGCAGCTGGCCACCACAGATTCCCCAGCTTCTCTCACGCGTTTCCTCCTAAACTACGCCTTATAAACTTTCTGTGCCGTCCTCTCCTTCTCTCTGCTCGCTCTGACAGCGCCGAGCCGCTCTCCCTCTCTCTACTGTATTCCCTCCCTCCCGCGCTCTTTCCATATACTCTTCTTTTTCCCTTCTTTTTTTCTTTTTATTCTTTCTCCCGCTCACTCATCCCGGCGCTGCTGTTATTTGGGGAGAACAAGAAAATAAATAAGGTAGAGGGGGGGAACAAAAAAGGGCTTAGTGTAACAAAGGAAGTGTTGCGGTATTTTTAAACCAGAATTTTCCAGATTGCGGGGCAGGCGGAGAGGCGGGACAGAGAGACTCGCAGAGTGAGAAACAGAGGAGGATAGAGGAGGGATGCTCTTATCACCAGTGACTTAATCTGCCACAGAATGTGTCCTCGGTGTCAGTACTTCAGGGCCTTTGGGTGCTGCAAGCCTTCAGGGAGAAGACACCGTCTTCCTGACACCTTTTTTTATTCACTTTAATGTCTAATATGAAGGGAATAGTTCATATTTAAGCTGGGATATAATCAATATGGGTTTTTAAAGAATGATATTCACACCCATATGTTACAAATTAGGCTCCCAAAAGCTTAAATCATGATGTTGATGGCTATAAAGAAAGTTTTACCAAGAATTTTAGTCTTGTCAGCGTGGAAAATCCTCTTAAGCAGTATTTTCCTCAGTGGTACTCCTCAGTGGTACTTACTTTATCACTAACTGTGACATGAAGTCTCTACTGAAACCCAACAGGAAGTTTGTTTCTATCCACCTATTTTCATGCACATTTTCAGTTTTTGCACAAAAAAGGTTATGTTGAGTGGAAATATAAGAAATTTGAAAAAAATGTTTTCGCAACTTAACTTGTGACATACATGAACTATGTGACTTGCATGTCACTTAAGTTTCCTCTGAGGAGACGAAGAAGAAAAAAACCTATGTGGGACAACAAACGAGACTGTAACCTTCCTCATGTTAATTCATGAAATAACACATCCTCATACATAAATGCAAGAATAGGTTTATTGTCAACTACTCCCAAAACAGCATATATTACCCATGGAGAGTAGCAGCAACAGGCTTACTGAATCTTAATTATGTCACGTATGTCGCGTGACTGAAGTGACGTCACGCACACAACAACATAACTCACATGACACGTCATTTCAGTTCTAAAATGGTCACAATTTGGTTACATTTTGGCACAAAAAAACTATTTGGTTAGGTTTAGGAAAAGATAGTGGTTTGGGTTAAAATGACTATGTAATGTATGTCAGACAGCGGAAGTCAGCTATATATACAGTACATATAAATATCTAGATATGAGACTGGATGTCCTAGATTTTGGATATTGTTATATCATGATGTGGTATAAATGTTGTTTAACATTGTTTTGTCAGGCCAGGTCATTTGTTGACTAAGAAAACTTTAACTTGAAATGAGAGGAGAAAATAAAATGTGAGTAAAAGAGAAAAAATATGTGTTATGTATCTTATTGATTATTACTAATATCAACTATCAGTTAAAAGAAATGCACAAAATTTGCAACCCTAGTGTTATTTTTTTGTGAAAGCACCAATAGATCAACTATTGTTTCATTATTGATAAAGGTATTTGGTCAGAAATATTGATATATTTGATTTTGTCTATATCGCCCAACGATAATAGAACTCATTTTATCACCTTCACTGCTTCCACCCTTTGGAGTACACAACATGTCATCAGTCATTACCTATATGATCAATAATTATAAATACTGGCCGATAGGAAACTTAACTATTGTATTGCGTTTTTTCAGCTCTATCGCCCAGGCCTAAGCGATGCAATGGACATCACGTCGATAACGAAATTTTATGTCACTCAAAACTTTTAATAACTCTGCCTTACATTATGTTACCAAATGCAGACCTTGTCACTCCTTGTACTTCTCCTGGAATGTTTACTATGTCCACTAGGACACACTGCCTAACAATAAATGGACATATCAGTTGGAATAAGCTGCATGCCCTATTGAGTAACACACAAGTTTTTCTGGTGAGGACGGCCTGGAAATAAACATAAAAGCTATATTTCATTCAGGTTTCTACATTGTTTTCCTCTGCTTGAGGTTGGACTGGTGGTCTTTTAATTCCTTTGTTGAGCTGTCTTATTCTGTGATGGTTTAAGGGCACTGGACTGCAGTGTTGTGCATGAACACACCAAAAGAGTGTGTTCATTGAACATCATCATGTTTTAAGTGATCGGTGAACTGCGGCACCCAGAATGCCGACCCATCGCTGACTCACAGTAGCTGCAGGGGAAACCTACTACATGACACACCTTCAAAACCAGTCTGATTATCAGCCACATTGGACACAAATTTGAAAGGACACATCAAGTTGACGCATTGGACCAGGCTCAGGAAATATCTGCGAGGGAATGATGATCACAAGAAATTATTAACAAAGGGTAAGGTCACAAGCCAGCTACAAAGATCCTCCACCCAAGTCGAACTCACAGCATTTGATCAAGGACCTTCGTTTCCCAGCAACGAGGAGACAGACTTGTACTTGACTACATACAGTAGTAGCATTGTAGAAAACTGAGGTTCTAGTTACTGGATACATACATTAATTAGTATTTTCTTTCATTTAAAATTTGCATGACATTTTGATGGAAAAGAGGATAATAACAACAACATATTCATGCATACTTAATCTGGATCTCTGAAAATGATTACCATAGACATCCAGTGCAAAATAAAACATACTGTGTATAATCAGCAAAAGATTACATGTGAAGTAGACACAACAAATTTCAACAGCCAGTTTTCAATATGTACAACAGTTAAACCTCTTCCTCTCTTCCTAAAGAAGTTAAACCCTTCTTGGAGTCAACATTGGCCAACCTTGGCTCAAGTGTATTGTTTTGTATGCAAACCAACACACCCATGCATCTTGAGCTCCTTTTCCAGGTCCATTTAGCAGTGGGAGCAGACTAAACAGACATCATTTTCCACAGTCACATCCTCCAGCTTCTCCTGGGATATCTTGGGGCCTTCCCAGACCAGGAGATGCATAAAATCTCTCAAGCGTATTCTGGGTTTGACCCAAGGTCGCCTCCCCAGTTGGATGGAAAGTGTCCGGGTACACTTCCTGAACAAGTGCCCAATCTCCTCAACTGGATCCTCTTTAGCAAGAATGAGCTGACCATGGGAAATATTCACTGATCATGTGAAGCCAGAACATGTCAAGAAACTTGTTTGGCTGCTTGTAGCTGTGATCATATCCTCTCTGTCAGTACCAAAAGCTTATGACCATAGATGAGGGCTCCGGCTCTTCACAGTGACTGACTAAGACAAAGGTAAAGCGTAACTCCAATTGCTGCATCAATCTCCATTTTTCTCCTTTATGAGCAAAGCCCTGAGATACTTAAAATCCAACAACAAGGGCAGTGGCTCCCGTAGGGAACAATTCATCTTTTTCTGACAGAGAATAGTGGCCCCAGACTTGGAGGTGCTAACCCTCATCCTGACAGTTTCACACTTGGCTGCCAACATGCAGTCGATGCACAGTGGAGGTCACAGGCTGACAAAGCCAGCAGAACTACATCATCCACAAAAAGCAGAGATCCAATCCTGAGGTCATCACAGTAGATGCTCCAGTCCTTTACTGCACCTCTAAATTCTCTTCATTAAATCACATAGAGAAAAGGTGGCAAAGGACAACCTTGGTGAAGTCCAACACTGACTAAAATGATCTTGAAAGAATGCCTTGTGTGCAACAGGTCCAACACTTTACAATGGAAGCACACCCAAAGGAAAACCTCTGGAGACACGGTCTACAAAACACCAATGAGCCCTTCAGTGTTTCTGTGAAGAAGAATTCAACAGCTGCTTTATCAGGACAGATTCTGCAGAGCATCAACTGAATCTGAGATTTGGCACCTAGAAAACATTTTACAAGAGTGTGGTATGATGTGTTGATATAAAGGAATGTCTGATTTGTGCAATCACATGGTTAGTTAACTGGAGATGCCTCAGAGTCCTTCATACTTGTTAAATATTTTATGTTTCGAAGTTTTTGGCGGTCAGAGGTTAAGATGGAGACCTTGTAGATGTTCCAGACTCTCTTGGTAGTGTTCAATGAAAAACTGTATTGACCAAGAGTTAACCAGATTGTTTTTTAATGTACAGGTAGGTGCCTCAAAAAGATGTGTTGGTGGTTGGTGTTGGTGTGAGTTTTGGAAATATCAGCCATCAAGATGTCTGCCTTTTCTCCAGTATCATGGGACTAAATGGCACCCAGCTTGCAGTGCTCAAAGCACCAAAAAATACAGCTGAAAAATTCACAAGTGTCTCTTTCCAAAAATCATGACCCTCAGGATAATTTCCATTGCTCTCAGCAGTTTCATGCAGGAACTATTTTGTCTCTATTAGAAACAGGACAAGTGCCATCTAGTTCCATTATACTGGAGAGAAGGCAGACATCTCTACTACTGATGTCTCCACAACTCAGCAACTCACACCAAGCTGTAGTGAAGATTGAGGAGGGAAGTACATTTTTCCTCATCAAAGAACATATCCTCCAGTCTGGTAAGTGGGTGACCCAAGTCGCATGACATGACATGAGTCAGACTCAAATCGCAAATTTGAGGACTTGGGACTTGCTCAACAAACACTGACAAAAGACCCGGCTTGACTTTGACTTCGTATGGATGAGAGCAGCAATGGCCTAGCATCAGGGTGACCATGCCCCCTTTTGACTGAAAACAAGCAATGGCACCAAATTGAAAAGACTAGTGTAATTCACATGTACTACGATGATGTTGGACAGATTCCTGAAACACCTGGAGATTCAATAAGGTAGTTTTATATGTTAGAATATACCACCTCTGTCTACTTGGGGGGATTCTTCCACGTTGAAGGAGGCAGATGGAAAGGACACTCATCAACCCCCATTTCTTTACTTTTTTTTCCCATGTAACAATTCCAGTTGTTGATCAGCAAAGACATAGCAGAATTGCTCACCTGACTGGCCATATGGTTTGGGCTAATAGCTCCAAAGTGATACCATTTTCTTATTCTATGCATTTGAACTAGCAAAGACCTTGGAATTTGTATTGCCTGCCAGTCATATTGGAGTATTTGCATTTTTCAAGATAGAGTAGTTTGTTTAGTTTTTGAAACAGTTTACTGATTTCTAGTGCAATGTGCATAAACTTGGCAACCTATAGGGATGCAGTAAACCTGCAGTAGCCTTACATGAGGCAGCTGTCATGGAGGAGGCTAGTCCAAAAATACTACAATACTACAAAGATTTGATGATGATCAAGACCACATCCACACAATCATATAACATTCATCTGTCACTACAAAACCCACAAAGAAAGGTACATGATTGTGTGTTTTTAGCTACCTTATTGGCCATTCAAATGTTAGCTAGAAAGCTAATGTTGGGTTTAAACTGTATTAGGCTTTGCTTCAAATTGAATATGCACTTTATTAAGAAGAAATGTATTTACTTTAACTGACAATCTGGGGACTGGTTTGGGACTATGTGGTGGAACGTTAGTCTTTTCATGACATGCTATTTTACCCTTCTGTGCCTCTTTAATACGCTGTAAATTTGTGTGCCCACTTTGTTAGGATCACTTTGCTGCCCGTGTTGTGTTGTGTTTGCAAAAGACTTATCCCATATATATATTCGAGACCTAGCATATGCTTATCTCTTAATTATGATCAGTATGGTATAAGAATTTATCCTAAATGGGAGGAAACGTTAAAGTTGAAAATAAAACTCAGCTTTCCATGACCACTGTCTGACTGGGGGAGATCATCATAATTTCATATGACTCAAGTTGTAACTTGTCTGACCTGAGAAATTACTCGACTTGCTTGACTTCTAGCAGTGACTTGACTTGCCCTGCTTGATTCTCACCACAGACTTACTTGTGATTTGCACGTGTGACCTGCTCCTACCTCTGGTAAACACAACTATCTGACCCATCTGTCCGTCTGTGGGGACTGGCTCAAACTTCCATGGGATCCAAAAGAAAATATATGTCAGCCAGAACAGATCAACAAACTTCTGAGCCTTCAGCAGCTCAGGGTGAAACTCATCCACCTTGGGCACCTCGCCTCTGTGGAGCTTTTTAACCACATCAGTGACCTCTGTCAGGGAGATGGGAAGGGATTCCCCTGAGTCCTCCACCACCGCCTTGTACAACCTGCCACGTACAAAGCCATTTTATGAGTGTGTTCTACCTCAGTTTGAACTCTAACCCCTGCCTTTTCTCTTAGGCATTTCCCTCTCTTAGCATCAATATTTTAAAGCTTTATAAAGCAACCAGTGCTGCCATTGTTGGCAGCACTACACAGCAATAACTGCTTTGAATATTGAGCACTTGAATACTGAAATCTTTTAAGGTCATGTCAAAAATGAACAAAGCTACATTCAGCTTTATACATTTGATGCTGACTCAGTATAAATAACATCTTAGTTTAATCTGAATTTTTTAAAGATGGTTTGAAGGTTGGAACAAAGTGATTATTTTAAATGGTCTCAAAAATGTCTTTATTGACTTAATATGAAGAACCAATTTTGTCTAACTTAAAAATTTTAACTCCATGCAAGCTATTTTTTGAAGGTTGGAGAAAACTAATATTTTAAATTTCCCCAAATTAAAAGAACAATGTCTTTATCGACTTAACATAAAGAATCCATTCTGTTTAACCAATTTTTTTTTTTTTTTTAACTCCAGGCAAGCCATTTTTTGAAGGTTAGTGCAAACTGATTATTTTAAGTTGTCTCAGATAAAATATTACGTATTACTTAAAATGTACGCAGGAAAAAGAATTTCTAAAGAAAACGTCTTTCAATATATTTTGATCAATGACTACTCAATACAAGTAAGTATAATTATACAAAAGAATGTCGAAAGAAAGGGCTCTCAGAATGAGCTGTGTCCTTGTTCAGACATTTGAGGTTCAGTTTTAAGTTATTATTTACTATGTGGAGATAAATCCATCCAATAAATAGGTCAAATAGGGTGCATATGTGCATCCAATTTTAGAAGGACAGAATGGGGCTTTTTCAAATATAAGTCTTGTTTTTCACAGCTTCAGAACTTATTGTTTTGCCTCTGTTCCAGCCCAATCACGAACTAGAAATCCACTTGAAGATATATATAAGATACGTGATGCAGTGCAGGTCAAGAGCAAGGACGAGAGAGGAGTTAGAGAAAAGTGGAGTTAGAAAAGAGAAGGGCATAAGTGACTTGTTCACCTTTCCATCTCTGAGGCCCTCTGAGACTTTTAACAACCAGAAACCATTTTAAAAACAACTTTTTATCCGAGGGAGAATGTGGAAAAACAGAATTAGGACCATTAAAGCTGATAGCACTTCCATACAAACCAGCTATCTATCTCATCTCTGCCTCCCTTACATGGAAGACAAACTCGCCGTGTCTCTGGGAGAAAAACGACTTACCTTGTGTGACATGAGAAATATCCTCATAATACAACAATAATGCAATGCAATGATAATGGCCATAATATTATTTTCCCTTTATCGCATCTGGTTGTGAAAATTGGAAGTCCATAAAATAAATAATGTTTACAGCGGAACTGCCTCACTTGTAATCGGCTTATATGCAATTTACATAAAACTCAGCGTCCCATGCAGTCACCCTGATTATGATATTTAAGAGGAGCAGCAAATAAACACAGACTTCACGGCCAATCCCGGCATCCTGGGAGGAAGCCCTGTGACAGCGATTGTCAACAATGGAACAAAAAACACTCCCCAGCATCAGCATATTTGGCCTTTTATTAAAGATCGATTGGCCTCCGTTAAAAATAGGGTAGCAGCCAGTCGTGTTGTCTACCTCTGACATGGTCAGAAAACTGGCGAGCTCAGATTAAACATTCATGTCAGAACATTATGTACAATGCAACATGAGTTGTGATTTTATGCTGCATACAATCTTGGCAACACAAGTAAGGAAATATGTGATTTTTCAGTACAAAGTGAAGCTTCAAGGGACCTATCATTACAGCATATATGGTTTTAAAAGAAATATCTAAGCCTTGTTGCAATGTCAGCATTATGCAGGGAACCTTAAATGTCTTTGCATGTCTCATCTCCTCTTTGGATTCTGTGCTGCACTTTCATTCTTATGGGAGCTGCCGCTGTACTTAGACACTGATGTTTTCTTGCTGGAGAAATCTATTGAAAAACACAGTGGAAGTCCTACCAGAAACTCTATATAAACCAGAAAAAAACGCAGATTACTGTGTACTTTGCTGATCTTTGGTGCTTTTTAAATGAAGAATTCTGAATTAACTACACACTGTCTTTATTTCAAAATGTAGGCTGCACATATCTTGACAAATGTGTAGTTACAAAGTCAGTAAGTTACAAACGTGTTCTTTGAACGCTTCATGCCTCCTGTCCTGTCCCTGCCTGAACCCGCCATGTCTTTATCGTCCCCGCGTCAGAGTCCAGGTGGAACCGCTGTAACGCTAAAGCCAGCCTCAGTTGATCTCGGGAGGCTGTATGTCATAGAACTGTTAACTAAGCTAACTAGCCAATGGCAGATAGCAGGAATGCACTGGAAAAAAGGGCCTTCATCAATCCCCCCCAGCTTAACAGCAACGCTCTGCTCCTGAATGGAATTTGAGTTGGTTTTTTTTTTCTGTGACTATGGAATAAATGAAAACTTGTGATAAAGACTCTTGGCACCAACTAATGATAACCCACTCAGTATGTACTCACCCCTATGCCATGTGAGGATGGGTGAAGATCTTCAGTTCACTAAACAATCCTGGAGTTTCAGCAGAAACATGTAAACATGGCGTCGATCTCGCGAGACTTCATATATCTCTTAATGGATGCACGTGTGAAAATATTGTGAGATCGACGCCATGTTTGATCCTACCGGCTACATGCCACAGTTGACATTTCGGCTAAAAACATGGCGTATTTTGTGGTTAATTTTAATGTCGCGGCTCGCTGACACTTGGATTACACCACATGAGCAGGATGGAGACATTTTGTGTTTGTTTTGTGTTCTTTTTTTAACGTTTTATCTGTGGTCACCATTCACTGCCATTGTACTGGATTTAGCTGCAACCCTGTTTTCTGCTGAAACTCCAGGATTGTTTTGTGAACTGAAGATCTTCACCCATCCTCACATCGCATAGGGGTGAGTACATATTGAGTGGGTTATCATGTAAAGTGGAATATCCTTTTAAGTCGACTATTAGGTGGCAGCCCTACTAACTGTCTCTAACATAGCTAACAGATGTGATAAGCATTAGTGACACAATGGTTGCCAGGCACAGGGTTATATAAGTTATATTGAAAAGGGAAAATGACAGGGTGATTGTTTATTAACTTCCCAGCAATCACAAACTAGTTAGCAACTTAGCTCACACCACCATCTGCTCTGTGATGTGTATTCTGTATAGATTACTGTAGAGACCACCCCACATTTACCATCATACTCACTAGTGCTGAACACAGCAAGCTTAACAAACAACAAATGCAAATGTGACCTTTTTATTAGTGTTTGTTAAGTGTTCAGAACTTGCTGGTTTATGTTGGCAAATTACATTTTTATGCTGATTTATAGTTTTAAGCATTAGCGCAGTTACATTTCTTGACCCCAGTTGTATTTTATTACTGATTTTATGATTTCTGTCACCTGTAATGACCATCATTAAAGGGTTGACATTCAGTCGTTAGCAGAAAACAAAATCAGTTTAAGATCATACACTGGATCAGAATGCCAAGACCAGAAAACAACCCAACCCTTCATCATGCATCAGCTGGCAAAAAGACTTGCAGTGGGCCTAGGGCCATGTTCAAACAAGCTGTAGACTTCAGCCAAAGAAACGATTATGATCACTTTGGCACAGATCAGTCGAAGACTGGTTAGCCTGATATCAGAGTAAATTGCCATTTTGCTTCACCTAATTCAATGAGCCTGGAATTATGTTAATGTTATCAGATTTAACAATCATTGGGAAGAGACATATCCATCACGCAAAATCATTTTCAGTTGACACAGAAGCTGCAGTGACAGTACAGGAGGCTGTTCACCGGAGCAGTTAAAGGTCCAGTGTATCAGATTTAGGGGGATCTATTGGCAGAATATAATAATTACATACATTAGAACATAATAATATAATAATATATCTACAGAGGGCATGAGTCCTCTTCCATGAGGGCTGCCATGTTGACCCACCATGTTTCTACAGTAGCCCAGAATGGGCAAACCAAACACCTGTTCTAGAACGGACTTTTGGGGTTTTTTGTGAGTTTTGCTACCACTGTAGGCTCTCCTACACTCTTAGAAATAAGGGTTCCAAAAGGGTTCTTCTTGAGGGGCTGAGGTTCTACCCAGAACCATTTGCTTCTGAAAAACCCTTTCTGAAGTATTGGTTGGTCAATATCTATATATAATATAGATATCAATATAAAAGGGTTCTCTGTAGAACCCTGCGGGTGAGTTCTAGATGAAACCCTTGGCATATGAAAAGGTCCTCCAAAGAACCCCCTAGGTAGGTTCCCATTAGTGCCCTTAGAAAGCAGAAAGAGGGTTCTGAGTGAAACCATTGCACCAGAGAAGGGCACTCCTTAAAACCTCTTACAAGGCCATTTTCCACCAAAGTAGCTCTGGTTCTTGACATTGTTCCGTTTAAGATTTTTGGAACCTTCGTGCTATACTAGTGCACTTTCACCACTTTTTAGCGGAACCTCTGTAATTAAGGATCTCATCAACAGAGGGTGATGCACAGCAGTTTGTAGAATATGACACCCCGACTTTGGTTCTCAAGAAAAACTGCTATTTTTTGGTTTCAGTTGGGAACCAACTTTTAAAGTTCTAAACCAATTCACTTTTGGTGGCTCAAAATTAGGTTCTTGAACCAGAATAATGCCGGATGCCGGGTTAAACTTTTCACAGATGGTTCTATGTATAGCCCTTAAAGTTGATTTCTACTACAACTAAATGGCTCTACCAGGAACCAGAAAGGGTTTGCCCATGGGGACAAATCGAAGAACCCTTTATGGTTCTAGTCACCACCTTAATTTCTAAGAGTGTACACACTTGGAGATAGTGTGAGGTGAATGGTATTTAGTCAGTTGCAATCTCCGCTAGATTCAGCTAAATCTTACACACCAATACTTTAACATTTTTCTCAATAATCAAAAAATTGTTTATTTTTGTAAATCAACTTACAAGAGCCTGTACCATGCATCAGTCTTATCAATGGCATATATTTGTGTCAGTCGTTATGGCATTCATATTGCTAATCCCACCAACAAAGCTCTGATTGGTGAATTATTTCTCCATCCAGTAAAAATAGAAATATTTACCTTTTTAAAACACTGAATAAATCAGATATATGTATTGCAATTTAGAGGTCTAGGATGAAACTACTAGTACCAAATATTTGGCACAATGCAACAGCCTACCAAATAGATTGGCAGTACATTTTATAATATTGTTAATGACATCCCATTCCAACCACGCACAATTAAATTTACAATCCTAAATCCTGCTTGTCCGTTATTAACAGTGAATTGATTTTGTGTGCACGACTGGTTAATTTTAAATTTTTGGTCACGTTAATGGCAAAATATTGACAGCTGGTAATTCCCTTGTAGAACCAACATCAATCTACTCCCCTCATGAAAACAATATTTTATCAAATTAAATGAGGTTGAAGAGTCGGCACACATAACTCCCCCAACTGCTTCATATATTGTTTGAAGAGACAACAAAGCCATTTACTGTGAAGTGATTCTTTCAACCCAGCTCTTAGATACTACAATGAGGACAGATTAAAGCTTTTTTGACTCACAAAAGCATCTTCATTGCCACCATAGAGGGTTAACCTTGAGCAAGAAAGGTGAACTAATCTCAGAGCAAAGTGTGGTGTGTACAATCACGCTGGATTCAATAGGGGAAGCCTCGCTTTATAGTGCCTTTCACATCACATTTCTGTGTGTGTGTGTGGGAGTCAAACAGAGTGAAGCACCAGCAGTGTGGTGTAACCTGGCCTTTGTGCTGCTGCACTCACAGAGAATCACTCTACTGTGGCTTTCAACCCAGCAGATAGTCACTCACAGATTCAGGGTTTGAGGTAGAAATAGGCTTTTTTTGGTGGAAGGCAAAGGGGGGTCTGATCCACACATACATTGAGATGCATAGCTGCAAAAGAAATACAATATGGATGAAAAAAGGGCTGCATAGCATCCATCCAGCATGTTCTCATCAAACTCGGCACTTGTACAACAACTTGATGAGTGGCCCTATGCCTAACCCTATCCAGTTTGGCTTCCCACAGTTAAATGAGCATGATTGACTGTGCTACTGACGTATAAAATGTGTGCTCTGCTCATAGAAAACTGTGCTGCACATCAAATCAAGTACTTCCTAAACTAACAGCCAGCCGTCCTGCAGCAGCAGGCTGTATAAAAAATTTCCTGCATGTTGTGGCTGCAGTCCAAAGTAGAAGAGTGATATACAACAGAAAGCAAATCAGATGTGTGGAGCAGAAGGCGAAGAGCTAGTCCCTCCAAATGGATCATCATCTGCTGTTTGGAAGTATTTTGGATTTAGGGCAAGAGATGTTAAGCAAGAACAAATGATATGCAAAGAGAGCATGAGAGTTCTGTGACGCAAAGCAACACAACTGACATGTTTACCCACCTGAAAAACAACACAAACTGCAGTACGATGAATGCATGAGTGACATTAAAATAACGTCACCAATTTACCTCACTGAATCCTCATCTTTGTTCAGACATCCATAACAGCCACACTGTTCACCACGTCAGAAACACATCCTCATAACTAAATGACAGAAAAGGTCAATAGTCAATATCCCCCAAGATGACATACATATATTAACGGTGGAGAGCACTGGCAGTAACTGAACTACATTACATGACATAACTCACATGACATTACACATGTGGTTTACATTATAAAATGGTCGCAGTTTGGTTAAGTTTGGCTACAAAACTACTTGGGCTGGATTGGGAAACATCATGGTTTGGGTTAAAATAACTATGTTATGTCTGTCACATAACGGACATGACTTCACTCACTTGACAGAAGTGAGGTGACGTTCGTAACATGAATTTTAAGTTATGTAAAACTTCATGTTTACTTTTTGTTCCACACAGGACTTGAACTCCAGTCCTCTGGGTGAAAATCCTGTGCTTGTTTGGGCCATTCATCTGTCAATCTCCTCTGAATGTGAACCTTTTTGTTCCACATGCTTCTCCTGTCATGTTCACTACATCTACCAAGTGGCAGTATCTGACAATAAACGAACTTATCATTTAGAATAAGCTGCTTGCACAACTGACCAACGTGTACGTTTATGAGGACGGACTGAAAGCAGCTCTGTTGATTTATTTTTGCCTAAAAAGTTTTGGTACAAATTTAGTTAGATTTTGCTTGTAGGAGCTACACTATGAATAAGAAGCAGTCTTATTTTGATGCACACATTTGTACATTAGCAGGAATGTAGCACAACGTGGAAGTGAAAGCAATGTTCTGTTTATTGAAATGTGAAAGTGCAATAAAAATATTTTGTCCTTAAAATCAATGATGAATAATCATGATCTCAATATTAATCAAAATAATTGTGACTATAATTGTGCAGCCCTACTGTAAGTACCCCTCTGGTGTCAGTTTTCCATATGCAGGGGTCCAATTAGCAATAATAACTGTCCGGGTGGATGTTCAAACTAAACACACAAAAACTACTACTACTACTAGATTTAAGCAACAAAATTACAACCCCAATTGTTGGGGTTGTAAGTTGTATAAAATATAATTTAAAAACAGAATGCAAGGATTTGCAAAAACTTTTCAACCTATATTCAATTGAATACAGTACAAAGACAAGATATTTAATGCTCAAATTGATTAAATTATTATTATTATTATTATTATTTTGTAAATATACACTCATTCTGAACTTGATGCCTGTAACATGTTCCAAAAAAGTTGCATGTGTACCATTGTGATACATGAGCTTTTCTTTTAACAACACTCAGTGAGTGTTTGGAAACAGCAGAAGCGAATTGTTAGTTTTGAAAGTGAAATTCTTATTCGACTTCAGGTGCTCAACAGTTTGGGGTCTCTGTTGTCGTATTTTGTGCTCCATAATGCACCACACATTTTCAATGGGAGACAGGTCTGGACTGCAAGCAGGTCAGTTTAGTACCTGAACTCTTTTACTACGAAGCCACTTTGTTGGAACAGGTGCAGAATGTTTCTTGGTGTTGTCTTGCTCAAATAAGCAGAGACGTCTCTGAAAAAGATGTCTGGATGGCAGCATATGTCGCTCCAAATCCTGTATGAACCTTTCAGCATTAATGGGGCCTTCACAGATTTGACAGTTACCCATGATGCCATAGGCACTAACACACCCATTACCATCACAGATGCTGTCTTTTGAAATTAGCGCTGGTAACAATGTGGATGGTCCTTTTCCTCTTTAGCCCGTAGGACACGTCGTCCATTATTACTGAAAACACTCTGAAATGTGAATTCGTCAGACCACAGCACAATTTTTCACTTTGCGTCAGTCCATCTCAGATGAGCTCAGGCTCAGAGAAGTCTGCAGTGTTTCTGGATGTTGTTGATATATGTCTTTCTCTTTGCATGGTAGAATCTTAACTTGCATTTGTAGATGCAGCGACAAACTGAACCCTGAACCAAAATGTGACCATTTCATAATGTTAACCACATGTTTAATGTCAGATGACTTACTTCATGTGACTTACATAAGGTCCAGTATGCCTCAGTGTTGTTTTGAGAGTCATTGCCAATCAATCTATTCTATCATGTAGGTATGAGAACACTGTCAGAGGATGACAAGCACAACCTTTCACATACATTCCCCTAGTTTGCCTGAAACATCACTGCTGAGTAATCATCACTGTTCTGTTCTTTTCAGTTTGTCCTCAAACTTTGTTGCTCAGACCTCATTTCTGCTCTCGCTCAGAACTTTCCGCAGATCACTTGTCAATCAAACAGCACGACTGCCTCTGTGATTACTTTTTTTGCCTGGGCTTTCTGATTTGGGATTCTCTGTTAATCAGGTTTCTGTAGGTGGCACTTGTCAACAGAGCTCGCTCTAAACAGCCAGTTTTTATTCTATTCTAAATTACAGACTGGATACAAGGTGCATAACTATGCATTCAGTGGAGAGGTTTTCCAGGTCTACCAGACAACAAATGCAAAAGCTTTGATGACCTGACAACGTTCTGCTAGTCTACAGCAATCACTGGCAGAAAGTAGACATTCACCTGAATGACAATGTCAAAAATTATTAATATAAAGTAGCATAATGTAAGGCTTTTATTCTCTCATGTCCAAATGGTAATGATGTACCATGTCTATTCAAACAGGCTGTTACAGTTATAATTAAAAATGGCAGTTGTTACAAACCTACAGACCAACAAGGTAACATAACATTGAGTTCAATCAGTACAGGCCAATACACACATGCACACAAATGCACCGGCAATCATACACTATATGGATGAAAACACACACAGATGATATGCTGCAATATTCCTCTGAGACAGTGAAATAGTCACTTCACCGTGAATAAACAGCAATACACATCCTTCATCAACAAGGTAGTACACAAACACATCCAAGCTGTCATAAAATGAGATGCATTGTGGTTGTTCAAATACTGCTTTGTTATGTATATTTGTTTGCCACATCAAGTAGGAGATATGCTAGAATTCTATTACCACAGCTCAGTATGTTTTCCTTGAGAAGACAAAGCAGGTTACAGAATTCCAAACTTCCTAATGCCAAACCTAACACCTAACTGTACGCAAATGGCAATCTTTAAAGCAAGACTGTATATTTTTCTTTCTTACATATGAAAAGTTGAACTCTTTAGCAAGACAACATACCCTTGCTAAATTTTAGATTGTCTAAAACAACAGTAAATGTGTGTTCTGAGTTTGTCACACCACAGAAACATGTGTTATTAACCACCCAGCCAAATTTGAATGATTAAAAATTCGCTAAGTATATAAAATTAGGTCTCAAAATCAGGGGAGTTTTCTCTGCTCTGAAACACTGGGGTCGTGTCCACTCCGCTGTCTTAGAGTCCATCTAGCAGGTCTATTGGACATGTCCAGACATGTCTGAGCCACTACAGCAAGAGGACAGTGACAGGATGGTATTTTTTTTTCTTCTGTGTCGGGTTGTTGGAACTGAAGTGAGCTGAAGTGAACTGCTGGGCTGATTTGGACAGACAAAATCACTGAGGCTACGTTTGTAACCGATGTTAGGGAGGGCACATCACCGAGCCATGTTTCAGGTCCGCCCAAAAAATCCTCAACACAAAAAATTTGAACAACAGTTTAAAGGTCTAACTCCAAATTCAGTACTACATAGTTCTAAGTCTTTTCACATGTTTTCAGAAACTATTTTCTAACATGCATAATTTGTTCAAAGGAGAAGCCAGATGCTGTTAGTTACCATGAATCAAAACAGAGAAGAAGCCAGATGCAACTACAGTATTTTGGGGTAGGTGTGGGGTTGGGGTATGTGGAGAGGATGGGGGCTATTTGCATATTCATGAATCCTTGAATGCTAAATGAAGGCGGGGTGTACAGCTATACGTAAGCCATTTTAACAAGGTATTTGAACTCATTTTGCAAAAAAAGAGACACAATTTGTCACTTCTTATAAAAAAAAAATCATATTGTTCAAAACTTGACTGAAGGTGGACTTTAATTCTTAGTATTTTGAGGCTTTGTGCCTTTATTGAACAGTGACAGCAGGAAAGTAAGGGACATTCTAAGCTGGATTTGAACTCAGGACAGTGAAATAATGACTAAGTGGATGAAAGCATGTACTGCACCAGGTGAGCTACTGAAGGACTTCATGAAATTTGAAGCCCAACTCAATTTAACTCATCTCAACTCTGCTTTATTTATAAAGTACCCTTCATGCAAACATGCAACAAGTAGGGCTAATAATACTTAAACTCAGTACGTGTTTGTAATTCTATTATAAACAATTCTCTTTCATAAGGCTTTTATTAATGTTCTTAACCAGCCTATGAACTGTTAAGTTTCCTTTAAGTGCTTAGAAATGTCTTATAATCTCACAATAAACATGTTTATTATGCTATTATTAATACTTTTATGGTCTTATTAACACATTAATGTTAGTAAGCATAATAAAGGCCTTATTAACTATTAACTAATGCTTATTACAAGCATTTTAATGTAAAGTGTTACCCACAAATTTACCTGAGGATGGCTTGTTATTGAAATTAACAGTGTTCATGTCATTGGAACCATGCACGTATGAAGTAATCTTTAAAATAAATTCAGATATTTATATTGATATTTTTGCCTGATGATGCAGTGAAACATTTATCACTTTAAGGGCCTTTTAGACTATTAACTCATGCTTATTACAAACACCTTAATATAAATTGTTGCTCATAACAATGTATGTTTTTTCTTCTCCTATGGTAATGGTCTTAAAATACCAAAATTGTTTGTATGTTGATTGTTCCATCTGACACTTTTGCATTATATTTGGTCTGTTGAACACCAAAAGCAGCGAGCAGGCCTTGTTTTTAATCCTACTGCTGTTTTAAGAAGCATCTCATAAATGTGTCCATTTTTTATTTGAAGTCAGCGTTTCTCTTTCCTCCAACACACTCGGGCCAGCTGTAGCTGCTGGGGCCGAGCCGGAGGAGTGTCACTGACATCAACCTGGGTAACTTCAAACATTGTTATTTCCACTCCATATCCTTCAAAGTAGCATAAAGAGTCCGGAGGGACTTGGGGGGGAAAGAGTGATTGAACAGTACGCCAGTTTCCCTGCAATCTGTCAGCGTTAGCCCATCCCCCCGGTCTGAGTGCAGTGATCAGTCAGAGCTTTACCACTGTGATTAGGTTATTCTTTTTCATTATCTTATTTGTCAAAAGGGCAACAATTTGTATGTGTCTGCGTGTGGATGAGTCCATTCATCCGTCTACCCATTCATTTACGAGCCATCTTCCTTTTTGGTCTCCTCTTCCTTCCCCTCCCTCTTCCTTTGTTCCTTTCCCAATCACAATAGCCGGCGCTCTATATTATCCTCAATTAAGCCAGAGGAAAACTGTGTTGCATCGATTTTTTTTGGAGACTCAGAAGGATGTAGCCGCTCACCCGGAGATCAATTTCACTTCTGAAGATGGATGGACTTTTAAGTCTTAACAATTACATCAGATCAAATCAATAATAACTCCAGTTATTCAGTTTTTTTCCATGTGTGAAACAGCTACAGCTTTTGTTCACAGAATCACAAGAACATCTGCGTTTTATTGGTAATTATATACCATCTTGTGCAGCAATCAACAATCAGAGTTCATCGTGGTCTGCTGAACACAGATGAGGTGATAAAACATCACCGCAACTAGAGAAACTTACAGCAGGGAGAGTAATCTGCCTCTGGATAATGGATTATAGATTCAATTTATTTTCGAATGTAAAGTGAGTAGACAAGGCGGGGCACGAGAAGAAAATGACATCCGCTCTTAATTGACCATTGGTGGAGATGTGCAGTGGTGCGTGTAGAGCAGCATCAAGGAGTGTTCAAGGCTACATCAGTGCTCAGACTCGCTGCAAAGCGTTCTTTCTCTCAAAGCTCTTCCTCCCTACCGCCCCCCTCCCCCCCGTCACCCCCTCTGTTCTGTTGCATTTTTATGTGATCACAACAGTGCCATTAACTTCACGCTACATTCGCTTCATATTGGGTAAATACAAGCTACCCACTGGTAAAATTGTTCCCATCAGCCCCTAGTGGCAATTAAAGCAGATTTAGAGGTCTTGGGGCGGATCCAACACCCAAACAAGCGACACCTGACTGAACCTGAGTCGGCTCTCAGGTCTAGTTTAGCTTCAGACTCTTCAAATCAATATGGCCCTCCGTCTGCATCATTTTGTCTGAACATGACAGCATCAGCTAGACAACACTGAACGCCTTTTTATGAATATTTGTTTGTGGTTTATGTGTACTTTGAAGGCTGTGCAGACAACTATTGTTCAAAACCACAGAACTCTGATTGAAATTCTAGGCAGGCTGAATTTTGGGGCCTATAAAAGACAATTAAAAAAATCAAGTGTGCTGAAATTTGCAGCTGTAAACAGGTTAAAATGTCTTATTGTTAATTAATTGCTTATGAAACTGTATGAGTTACAGTTAAATCTGAAGCACTTAAACGTCCAATGTGTAAGATTTAGTTCGATTTTATTGTCAGAATTTGGGAGAAATAGGAATATAATATTCATAAATATGTTTTCATTAGTATATAATCACGAATAAATAAGAATTATTGTGTTTTTATTACCTTAGAATGAACCCTTTATATCTACAGAGGGTGTGAGTCCTCCTCCAAGGGTCTTTTGCAGTTTTCACGAGTTCCGCAGCCACTTTAGCTTCTCCTACACACTTGGAAGGGGAGGATGAGGCGAGCACTAGTCAGTTAGTTGCAATCTGCAACCGCACGATACATGCCACACAGGTTGGGCAATATATGTGGCAAATTTCTAAACTTTGCTTAGTCATTAGGTCCACATTACTGATGATTATTTATCTCACTGGGTTAAATTTTCTGAGAGCACCAATAGTCATCCTTCAATATTGTTGGAATATCAAGGTATTTAGTCCAAAATATTGTGACTTTTACTCATTTTATTACCTCAGTTGCTGCCATTCCTGGGAGTACACAACAGGTCGTCAGTCACAACCTACATGATCAATAATTATTGATTTAAACCGATATGAAACTTCACTATAGTGATAGGCTTTTCAGCTCTGTCGCCCATGCCGACATGCCACTAAATCACACACACTGGTCCTTTAAGGATTGAAGTATCAGTTGAAATGTTATCACTGAAGCGAGCTAATGTCACAACTGTAATCACTGAAAATGGACTGGATGAATAAGCAGTAAAAATAATAAATAAATAAATAAATAAATAAATAGATAAAAGCAGTTTCAGTTGAAGTGCACTGCAAGCAGTGAAATTACATTTTGCTGTGTAAGCACTGACAGCAACAGAAATGGCAATTTAAAATTCAGAGGTCACAGTCATTGAACTTTCTGCTGAACACTAGAATTCAGTTAGTTCAGTGTCAGTTGATGCAGAGATATCGAAAGCATTTGAAATGTCAAGTGATAAAGTGATAGTACAGAATGTAAAAATCTACCGAGGTGTCAATTGATGTGCAGATGCTGAATGTGGGTGAAAATATCACCTGAAGTGTAAGATATTAAAACAATGAAACTGTTTATTAATAAAGTATGAAAAGTAAAACATGTGAGCAGTTGATATGTTGCAGGTCAATGTGACCAGTTGAAGTTTCAGCTGAAATACAGCAATAAAAACAGAAAGCAGTGCAAAGTAGATTAATAGTGAAAGCCACTGAAATGTCAGTTAAATAGTAAGAAATGAATTTTCAGTTCATGTGTAACTGCTAAAAGTAGTTGAAATGAGGTGCTGGAGATTGTGTGCACTGTTAGCAACTCAAGTGTCAGTTTGAATGAAACCACTGACAATCACCTTTAAAAGTAACTTGTTACATTACAGTGTTACTGAGAAAAGTAACTTGTTACAGTGTTTTTGCATCACTAAAAATGAAAACCACTTCGCAATTCATTGTGCATGTTGGTAAAACTGTCCTGATGATCTAACAGTGAACTAAACAATAAAACAGACTTGTATAGCCTGCAGTACATCACCTTTCAACATGAAGCTAATGAACCAGTTAGCTTATTAAAACACATGCCTACATACACACTACAAAAGTGCACAGTCTTTCTCAAATCACCCAGCCAATGTTCTCTGTAGTTTCCCTGTTTAAAACACAGAAGTTTTTCACAATGTGTGCTGGGTAGTCAGTTCTTCTGAAAAGATTTACAAGGCTAAAAAGCCTCTCCACAGGCAATAGCCTAGATGGTGCTGGAGTATTGACCCAAAGAAAGGCTCTCCAGGATTTCAGTGTCTGTCGAGACTGTAAGCTGTCTGTCTTCTGTCTCAAATGCAAAAAAGTCACCCTCACAATCTCCGTCAGTGACAAGTTCAGGCGGCAGTAATTCTTGCAGTGGTGGAAATACGGTAAAACTTTAACAGTAATGGATTGTAGGGCTGCAAGATTTGATAAAAAAGTCATATTGCAATTATTTTGACTGAAATTGCTACTAGTGGAAATGATCAGGTCATTACAATTTTCATGTTCACTGAAAAAAAACCAAAAACAAACAATTAAATGTTATATTTATAATGTTCTGGTGCTTCTTTGAAAAAGCAGCGATTGCTTGAATTGCAAAATGAAGGTGTGACATTACTTGTTACAACAAAAAGTAATCTGATTTTACTTTGTAGCGCATTACCCCCAACACCGCTGACAGCAGGTAAAATGTCTGTTGAACATAGTTATTCACTTTCACACTCTGTAGCTTTAATAAAGTGTTAGAACAAGCAGATATATTCTATATATGGCCTCGTCGTACTGTCTGGTAACGCTTTTATGATTTTAATGGACTGCAGCCATGCACAGAGATATATTTTTATGATGCAGGACAGATTTGCTGAGAGCTCTCATTGGTTTTGTTATCACCAGTTGTTCTATACATGTATTGTATGTAGCAACTCTAAAATCTGTAACTTTCTCAGTTTTCTGCACAGAAACGACTGCTCAGGTTAATGTCAACATGGCAGAGTGTCACATCTGGAGTCGCCTCTCCCCAGGTCCATCGTGCTGTCTGTCTGACTGACTTTGTGCCTGCCTGTCCGTCTGTCTGTCTGTCCGTCTTCTCCTTTGTTGATTTTCTTCCATTCATCTGCTCTGCCTCTGTAAAGACAGCGGCTGTCTGGATTGGCGGAGAGCTAAATTGCTCAGTGTGAGCTCGGTCACGGCTCAGCTCTCCTTGAGATAATGAAATGACAATTAATGGGAAAGCTGTTGCCAGTCGCTCATTTGTTCGCTCACTAGTAGAGCAGCAGCATGGGGGGACAGGCAGAAGCCGCCGCATTCATGACACACTCTGGAAAATGGCCTGCAATCGTTTTCATATTGAATCACTGCTGATACGATGTTGAAAAACCATGCAAATATAGAGAAATGAAAGTTGAGTCCATGGCTCTCTGGATAAAATATGAGTCAAAGAAAATATAATTTTCGGAATCAGATTAAAACAGTTTCCAGAACTAAATAAATATGAATTTCTACCTTTTACTGGCACTTTTATTTAATGGACACTGATGGTCTAAATGTCAGAAATTATTAAAATATGCTGTATTCTTCAAAGGCCCAGGTAGGACATGATTTTTCCCAAGTCTTGAGACATGGGCCAAATCATATCCTACCCAAAAGAAAACATTTAAAATAATTAATATTAACACTTTAATTCTTTAAGGATTTATATATATGCAGTGACGGACTCAGGATGTCTGAGATACAGGGGCGAAAAAAACTAAAAAAAAGGGCACCACCTGTACGTGGTGGGGCACCAGCAAGGTGAAAATCGTTATGCATTTAAGGTGAAACAGTTCCAGGTCCTGGTTTAGATTAAAACTATTTAATTGTACAAGCACTACAAATCTATAATAAAAACATACAAGGAACTATTTGACTATTTAAAGGCATGTATTTAAAGGCCCTAGTATGTAGGGCACCCTGGAGGGCACTTTACCACATGTTGTCCACTAGAAGGACATCTAGAGGACAAGTTATCATGTTTCGTCTACTGGAAGGGCACTTTAGAGGGAACCTCACCACATTTTGTGGGCATCCCAGAGGGCACTTTAGGTCAGACTGATAAATAAAAAATGCAAAATATATGTGATTTACGAAATATTTTGGTTTGCTTTAGTTTTTTTAATTTCTAACTTGCTCTGTGCCAGAAAACACCTTTGTCCCAGACAAGAATTCACAACTTATTTATTTAAAAATGTCTTAAAAACCTTCAATATCTTAAACTAACAATACTGACCTTTAATATAGGCACAAAACTGTGCTATTATAATTATCTTTGTTTTAAAATCTTTTTTTTTAATATGAAAATGTTGGGCCTTTAAAGTTGTGTCCCAGATTTCCATCAGCTCTATCGGATTTTTATAAAAGCATGATTTAATCAGGCATTAAAAGGGTTAGCTATACCCTGGGACCCCTGTCTTACTTTATGTTTAAAAAAAGCATGAATACTGCTCAAACACTGGTAAACTTTCTATTTTCGACAAATTCATTAAATAATATTTCTATCAGATGTGACTCAACCATAACATGTCAACTTTGTAGCCCTTCTAAATCAAACCTAAACAAGAATTATGGTTTAAAAATGTGCATTTTGATTAATATTAAGAGAACTCTGAGACACTTTAAAAAATGAAATGGCTGCTCACTACGACTACACTGTGAAATTTAAAAAAAAAGTAACATTTTGTTGAATCTGTAAGACATCAACTCCATCAGTTTGGAGCTGGAGTGGATGTTCACATTTAATAAACTAGGATGTCAGTCCGTTACGAGGTTTAACAGCCAAGACTTTGATCTTTTAAAGTATATTTTCCAGAATAATTGGAGGGTAAAAATCAAAATGCTCTCAAGTACGGTTTTGTCCCAATTCTTAAGAATGAATGCAAAATATGTTGCAGGTAGCGTGTTCAGATGCAGCTCTGAAGCTTTGTAAGTGCATGTAAAAAAGGTATATCCTTTATTAACCCAGTGACACTCGAGTCAATACATTATTTACTATTGCCAGGGGCCTACACAGCACAGAACCACTCTGAGCTCTGGCCTACTGAGATAGTCCCTGACAGAATGGCAGAAGACACATATATTTCTTTGAAAAGAAGAGCGAAAGCAGACCCTTGGGCATCTCATAAAATGTCTCTCCAATATGTGCTGTGAAGTGGAAATTGTAGCCACCGCAAAAACCACAGAGAGAGAGAAAAAAAACATTTTCTATTCAATTTCTGGCTGCAGTTGTTGCCCATTAATGCATTTTCCTCTCTAAGTCAATACACTTGTAGAATAAAATTGCAAATTTATAACCATTATCTCAGTTGAAGTAAGACTTGCTCATGGAATTGGAATTATACTGTATACGTGGTTTTGTGTTTTTATAAGACTCCAGGCAAGCACTTTATGTTTTCTGTCTCTAAATACAATTAATTTAACTGAGGGCAAAAGCTAGTAAAGTATGACATGAAATTACATCATCTGTGTTATTATGCTGGTGGGGGATGTGATAAAGCTGTGTAATCTAGTTAGCAAAGTCCCTGTTTGCATGGCTGATCAAGCTAAGCTCCTTGTGACTGCATTACAATGCAAAAGCTCAGTCAACGGCTCAAAATTAAAACTGAACAAAGTGAATGCAAAGCGTGGAGGCACACTGCGGTACAGGGCGGAGTTCAGCGGCATACCTGGTACTGGTTGGCCTTCGCGAGCTCCTGATTGGCTGATTCCACATTGGATGATGCAGTCTGGATGTAATCTTCGATGCTGTCTGAGGAGACAAAGAGCAGGTTGATTGTTAAGGGGTCACTTTCATTCTAACAATTTACAACAATAGTCAGGCAGCAACACAACACAGCATCTGGTCATTTATGCCATTTTTAATGCAAAGTTAACATTGTTTGAGATGTCTTTGTGATGACATTATCAAACTTAAAGAAACTATTTAGCTTCATGTCTTAACATTACTGTCATATATGGTTGGTTTTGACATGGGCTGTCATGACACTTCTATAATTGTGTCATGAACATGAATACCTCAAGTAAAGTGGTACATTCTGGACTTGTTATTAAATGTTAAAAGGCCAGTTTGAGGACAGAGTACAGTACCAAGGTGATTTACAGAGTTACCTGATGGAGAGAGGTTAGGTAGTTTACTTGTTGCTGAAGTAAGCTAACCACTATCTCCTGAATTGTAGCTGGTGATAGCTAGTTACCTCGGTTAGCCATGGAGTTAGACACCAAATAAGCTGACTCAGCCCTGTGGTGCCAGGAGCCAAATCCAGCAAGACAACCACCTTGGTACTGTCAAACTGGCCACTGTCAGTCAGAGAAAACGATAACAGCAAATATCAAAATCAACTCCATATGACAGTATAATGTAATGTTAAAACAAAGGTAAACTTGATAATTTGATAATGTCAAAATGTCACAACAAAGACATTTTAAAAAAGTAAACTTTGCATTAAAAATGAGATAATTGACCAAATAACACTTAATGATTACAGTCAAAAACATTCATAAATATTCCTTAATGTTCATGATGGGTGTCATGACATGGTTATGACAGTGTTATGACAATCTTATTCACACCCCTTAAATTAAAGTGTTACCAGAAAAACTGCAGACCAGCTGTAGACAGTTTACAAAAATGTGGTCAGGCAGCACCACAACACATGTTGGTTTGTTCACTTTGTTGGGTGACACTTTGATTGAATTATTTTAGCTAATATTAGAATAAACATTTGCTTTACTCTACTAAAAGAAATGCTGAAGTAATTTCTAATGGGGTATCCCAGTGATTTAGTGTTCCAGGAGTCTAGAAAAGTGATCAAATCAAAGCAGCTATGCCAAGCTACAGATTTGGATCATTTGGACTCTCAGTCCCTCCCTCCAGCCACATATGTACTTCCCAAGGCCTCTTCTTTGTTGTTCTCTACCTGTCCACTAGATGGCCTCAGACTTTTCCACCTGACTCCCACACCCACTTGCTCATGTTTCCACTCTCCCTCTAGACTCACAAGTCAGTCTCTAAACGCTTGGCTCAGCAGAGACTGAAGACGTTGTCTCAGCTTTCATTGCTAAAACTGTGAGGAAACATTTCAAGTTTAACCGCAATGCAGAACCAATCAGAAGTCTTTAGGGCGGCCCTTCATGTTGGAGTGGTGACATGGAGAATTAGTGTGCCTACCACTAAGAATAATGGGAGGACAGCGTTGTGTCCGGTAAGGTGTGTTAAGCAGCGTAGGTTTGTTAGTGTCTGTTCTTGCCACTAAATCTATTTTGCATTTACATCATCACACAATCGGCAGGCGGTGTCTGGTATTGCAAGACTACTCAGCCAGTCAGCTGTGCAGTATATAACAGGTGCAGTTCCACTCATTCCCGCCAGATTGTCAATGCTTTTATGCAACTCATAGGTTTTGGGTCCAGCCACCTGTTTCTGTACCTGCCCAGCTCTGGATTTGTTCAACTATTTTGACTGTAAATTTCCCTTCATCTTACCCGCTTGCCTAGTGTGTGCTGCACTTGAGTCCTCCCAACTTTGTTGCCAGTATTCACTGGTGCGGATAGAGATCCTGACTTTGGTCCATATTTTCTTACTCCATATGTTGTCACTTGCCAACTCCAAAAACACTAGATCCAACACTTCCCATTATGCGGTTCAATTTTGTCTTTTATTAGACACTTTGAACTCTGTGCCCCCAAATTGTAGCACAGATTATCACTAAGAAATTTTTTGACGCCCAAGCCAAAAACTGCTGTATAAGTGTACCATTTCTTGACTGTCAGCCCAGAACTTCTTTGCAGTGTTGATGGATACAGTATGGGTTGCCAGATATGGTGAGCACAGGCGATATACTGTAGGTCTTTGTGCAGACACGATGGTACCAAACCTTGTAACCTTATAGTCACTGAATCCAGCTATTGTTTGTCAAGAAAATGTTCCAGCATTTAACTACTAAAATAATCATTTGTACAGGTTCACAATGAGCATTAGAAGTGTTGGTAAGCATACTGTTGCACTTTGGATAGACCCAGTCTTTATTCCAAACCAGGCTAAATACATCCTGACTCCAGCCCTGTACTTGACACATTGATATTGATCTCTTCTAGCCTGGCAGACTAATTCACAAATGCTAATTAGTCTGGAACCTCTTAGTTAATTTTCAGTGCCCAAGGAGGGTTACTGACAGGTGTTGACCAAAAGGTCTCTACCAGCTGGATAGACCTACAACCAATCACAGCAATGAAATGTGATGCAGGACTGAGTGACACATGTCTGCTGGGGTGGTGCTTGGTAAGGTTTCAAGCAGGAAAAAAAGGGCAACATTTCTCAAACTACAGCTAAGCAGTACTCTAAAATATGTTTCTGAAAACATCTGAGGTGAGAAATTGGCAGTGCAGTATTTGATCATCACTACAGTTTTGTGAGCCTGGTGTGTTGCGTTAAGAACGTGTGAAGTGACTTTTCAAATTGTATCAAACCTGTTGATATTAAATAAACAGTTGAGATCCAAGACAGGTGGAAATCTGTCTGAAGCATCTGCCAGAGCAAGTGAAACATGAGCTTGCAGATTCATCTATTTCCAAGGCTACAGCTTGAAGCAAATTCACCCAAAAATCAAGACTACATATTTTTCCCCTGGCCTGTAATGTACTATTTATTCATCTCAGTTTGTGGTGCTTAAAGGGATGGTTCATGCAAAAATGAAAATTCAGTCATTATCTACTCACCCTCATGCCGATTGAGGGTTGGGTTTAGTTTTTTAAGTCACAAGGTGACCAGTTTTCAAATGGAAAAAAAAAACATCCCAAAAAAGCCATAAAATGCACCCATACTTCTCGCACCAGACAAGCAGGATGGAGGCATTCCTTTTCAATTTTTTTTTTTTTTTTTTTTTTTTTTTCCCGTTTTGAAAACTGGTCAGCAATCATTTCAGTTGGCTGGGAGATTGTGCAATGCTGTTTTCCTGTGAGATTCCAGCAGTATTTTGTGGACTAAAAAACTAAATCCGACCTTCAATCGGCATGAGGGTGAGTAGATAATGACTGACCTTTAATTTCTGGGTAAACTATCTCTTTAAAGCACAAAAAATACAGTTAAAAAAATTCAAAATCAGTCTCTTTCCAAAAATCATGACCTGGTTACTCAAGATAATCCACAGATCTTGTTGTGAACAGTCATGTAGGAACTACTTTCTTCCTGCAGTAGAATCTACTGAAACCTCTAATCTATTGGAATTACTTTCTTTCTGCTAGAAAGAAAATTGATTTTGGGGTGAACTGTCCCTTTAAAGCAAGTATACATTTAATGCATGTTTTAATGGTAATCCTGTAGCGTTTATAGCTAAGCATTGATTCAAAATGGGCGAGCACATCTTTTGTGGCGCGATCTCATCACAGTCCAGAATAAAATTTGTTAACTATTATCTCACAGGCAGTTCTTATCATCAGTTAAAATCCCCCCAATATAGCAATTTGTGTTTTGAGCAATCAGGCAAAAATACAAAGGTAATTTTTCTGATGTTTTTGTAGTATCACATTTTAGTATCATTCGTCCTCTTGTAGTACATTAACAGACGGTGCAGAATGACACCACTTTAAAAGCTCTTGCTCTCCACATTCCGCTGGTAGCACTTGATATTTGCACCCAGGAATTAAATGAAAAAATATAAGACACATTAACCTCACCCTTGAACATACTTTTACAAGCTTCGCATTAATACTTGTCACAAGAAGAAGCAATTTGAAGAAGGAACACTAAATGTGCTCTTCTCTCATCTTTATGCATCCCAGCTTGCTGAATCATCCCGACCTTAATGGAAGGACTGACATTAGTTGGTATTGTTACTCTGCACACACAGCCTTGACAGCACATTGCGTGACAGCCTTCAGTGTTACCTTCTGGTCTAATAGTTAACAGTGTTTAAACAGCAGGGCCTCCTTTAAAGGCTGCCAATACACTGGAGTTAATGGGATGAGACAGAACAAGTTTAATGAACTGAACGGTCCAAAATATTTGGTGTTACCACATAATTACCCACATATATTCACAACCGGCCGATAACAGTGAGAGTGCTATTGATTGTTTTGGTGTTGTGAGAGTGAAAAGGCTACAGCCGGTCCACAGATGTGGGTAAAGACTCCTCACATTGTGACTGCCTCTGATAATTACTGCACAATCTGAGCTTGTACAGAATTAACTTTTGAACTTATCAAGAGGAGGAGTTTGGCTGAATGAATGCTGCTGACTGACAAAGTGCACTTACTCCTTTGAGTTGGAGAAGGAAGACAGGTACATGTATAGACTCAGCAGAATAAGGTTGACTCCTGGACTGACTCTTTCATTCACTTTCTTTTTCTGCCTCTCTGTCTCTTTTCTTCTGACTTATTGATAATGGACTTTAAACTCAAGTCTTGTTTCTATTATGCCAGTTACACAACACGCTGTGCACGCAGGTCGGTGAACACAGCCTCTGAGACTGACGGAGACCAGTTTGACCACAGAGAATATAGTACCAAGTAGGAATTCACCAGAATACAAAAATGTTATTAAGGAAGGGACACAGAGATTTCTTCTACTTGATGCTTTGAAAGCACAACAATTGCCAAAGAATACTTGGTTAGAAAATACAACATTTGCTTGGTTTAATGTGACTTCTGGCATAAACCACACCCACTGCTGGTCCTCTATCTGAATACAGATACAGAGAATTTTGTTGTTTCAACAGATAAAGATGCGGGAAAAGAAAAAAAAAGACAGATACAGATGCAAATGCAAATGAAGACATCTCTGTGCAATTCTAGTACCAAAGGTGAATTTCTTGCCAGGTTTGGCTCCTGGCACCCCATGGATGAGTCAGCTAATTAGGTGGCTAGCTCCACAGCTAACCAAGCTAAGCTAATAGCAGTTATACCTACTTTACCAACAAGTGAACTAGCTACCATCAGGTAACTCTGTAAATTAGCTTGGTAATGTAGTCTGTTGTAAAACTGACCTTATAACATTTAATAACATCTTTATGACAACTCCAAATGGTCCTACCTTACTTGAGGGAATAATTCACTGTTACCAAACCATTTGACAGAGTAATAAAACTTAATGACATCCTTATGATAAGTCCAAACAACAGCGCTGGTCAAAGTTGTCAATGATCTCAGAATGAACACTGATGGGAAAAGCTTTCTGTGCCGGTCCTGTTAGATCTCAGTGCTGCCTTTGACACAGTGGATCACAAAATTTTGCTGGATAGACTTGAACACTGGGTTGGTCTCTCTGGGACAGTTCTTAAGTGGTTCAGGTCTTACTTAACTGGCCGACAATTCTATGTGGCCATGGATGACCAGTCCTTGGATATAACTGACCTGACATGCGGTGTTCCTCAGGGCTCTATCTTAGTGACAGTTCTCTTTAGCCTATACATGTTACCACTTGACCATATCATTAGAAATCACATCAATTTCCATAATTATGCAGATGACACCCAGCTATATATCTCTGTAAACCCCTACTACAGTTTGTCAGTAATCTGATTGCATGTGTGTCTGATATAAGTCTCTGGATGAATCAGAATGCCCTGCAATCAAATCAAGATAAAACTGAAATCCTGGTTATTGGAGCAAAAGCAGAAAGAGAGAAACTGTCTGACCACCTAAAATTGTTTGCAATTAACACAAAGGAACAGGTCAAAAACCTTGGTGTTATCATTGATCCGGACCTAAGCTTTGAATATCACATTAGGAATGTAACTAGGGTGTCATTCTATCTCCTGAGGAATGGTCAGGAAGGTCAGACTGTTTCTCTCCCTGGCAGACACAGAAAAGCTAATTCATGCTTTTATCTCCAGTCGACTGGACTACTGTAACGCCCTTCTGTCTGGTGTGTCAAAGAAAGTCATTGGTCAGTTACAGCTTGTGCAGAATGCAGGAGCACATGTACTGACAAAGACCAAACAGAGAGCCCACATTACTCCAGTCCTAAAAACATTACATTGGCTACCCAGCTACCACAGAAATTATTTTTAAATTCTTTTATTGTTTTTTAAATCACTACATGGCCATGCCCCATCTTATCTGCCTGACATGATCAAGATATACAGTATGTGCCTGCCTGGTCCCTAAGATCCTCTGACTCAAACATCCTGATTGTTCCGGAGGTTAAAGCTTAAAGACATGGAGAGGCCGTTTTTGCTTATTATGCCCCAAAACTATGGGACAGTCTGCCAGAGAGTCTGAGAGGCTCTAAATCTGTTGAAACTTTCAAACAAAATCTTGAGACACATCTTTTTACCATTGCTTTCTCCTGAAGTGTTTTTTTAACTGATGGGTGTTTTATTTGGTTTTATCTCGTCTTACCTTGCAGTCTTAACTTTCAATTTATTTTTATTATTTTATCCTCTGCCTTTATTGTTTTAAATGTTTCATTTTTTTCTCTTTTATGTTCAGCACTTTGTGTTGCATTTTATGCATGAATTGTGCTATATAAATAAAGTTATTATTATAATTATTATTATGTGTGGCATCAGTCCCTGCATTTAACCCAGCTTAACCCGTTGATTTCACTGAGCATGTCGTGTCTGCACCACGGTCTTCATCCTCCACATGGCTGCATGTCCTACCAGCAGCATTCAGAAGCAGAGCATTTTTCCCACCAGATTTAGTTGATTCTATTAAAATTTTCCTTGCTTTTGGTGCTTCTACATGGTTAAATTGTTTCTTGTTTTTTGTTTTTTTCCTAAATCTGCATGGGGTCTATTATTCTGAAAATTGTGTATAAAATTGTGTGCGCAACTTGTTGCAGTGTCCATCAAAAATAAACTTGGCACATATTCTCCGCAAAGCAGAGCAGAGAGCTGCTTCTGGAACGTGCTGCTGGTGGAACCACTAGCACCATTCATTGTGTAGAATGGCCGCGATCAGCTCTAGTGGTCGCTGTGCAGCTGTAGCATGACACAGCCCTGCCCAGTGGAATCAGCCCATAAGTATTAGGAGCAGTGGGTGCCTTGGTCAGCGTTACTGGCAGTAGAACTGACCTAGCATACATGTTTTTGATGGTGAGGGGAAACCGGAGGGAACCCATCTGAGCACAGGGAAAACTTTAGTCACATCACCCCAGTTTTAGCCTCTTTACACCGGCTTTCAATACATTTTGGAAGTAATTCTAAGGTTCTTTTAATTACTTACAAGGCACTAAATGGCCTGACTTCTTACTATATCTCAGATCTTTTATCCCCGTATGACCCTGCCTTTGAGATCCTCTGGCAGGGACCTTTTATCTGTTCCAGACTCTCAGCTCAAGTCTAAAGGGGACAGATCTTTTGAAATGAGAGCCCAGAGGCTCTAGAACACCCTGCCCAAGGAAATACGGCAGATTGAATCAGTGACGTCTTTTAAATCTAGGCTTAAAACACACTTTTATCACATGGCCTTCATCTGATTCTAGCTTTTTTAAGATGGGTTTTGCCACTTTTAGTTTTTTTATGTGGTTGGTTTGGTTCTTTAATTGCTGTGTTTTTATGTGTCTTTATGTTACCTTGTGCACCTGTGTGAAGTGAGGGCCATTTTAAAGGTACAGACCGTTGTTGATTGATCAAGTTGAATAACTGGCATCCTCCATGAGGGGATGAAGACTGAACAAATAAAGCCGACTGTGCTGAGAAAGGGCATTTAAAGGTTACACATGGTAACAGTCCAGGGAAGAGCAGAGGAGGAAAAATGAGGCTCTCCATACGCCAACAGAAAGGAAGGAGATCGGAGCGCACAACCAAATGACCAGATATCACAAATCACTCGGTACAGATTGAGTCACAGAAAATGGAGACATCCCACAGATAAAAGCTAATGAAAGAGCAGAAGACCAAGAAGTCACTGTCATTCCTCCGTGCAAAACTGGTGAAGATTAAATTATTTTTCAGTCACAGCAAAACGGTGCTCTCTGCACACAGGTGTGCCAACAAACACTCAGTCAGCTTTGCAAAATAGCAAGCTAACGTCATACAGCTGATCATACTGAGATAAACATGTTTGTTAACCGTCCACAGGCACTAACATTAACTTTCACATTAACTTCAAAGTGACTCACCATCCAGGTGTGCTGTCAGGTGTCTGATAATGTTTGATGAGGTCGATCAGCATCCGTTATCCAGATCAGATGTTACATTTAGTGATTCTTTTGTTAGGGTCTTATGTGACATTACTACAGCCAAAGGTTGTGACAGATGGCACAGCAGCTGCAGGTGAGTTCAGCACAGTGTTGTAGCTGCAGCAGTCACCTGTGGCCACGCACCAGACCCGTACGGTTACACATAATAATTAAGGTCGAATGATAATAAACCTTAATCCTCTGAAGTTGTCAGCTTTCCCCATAAAGCTACCAGTAACAAGCCCTTTTCAATTTAAGTAATTGTAACAGCACAACTGAATTTGAAAAGTGAGTTGATACACAACTACTTACGGCAAAAAGTAGCGGAATTACTTAGTAACACATTATTCCCATCACTGCTTAAAATCCAGTAAAACCTTTGAAACCTTTTGTTAACCAGTAACATTCTGACCCTTTAATACATCACTGAGGGAACAGAACAACACCTTTGATCTGTCAGATATGACATCACCATTTCAGTGACATCACCATTCCAACATTCCATTGTTTGAGAGATGGAAGTGCTAGCTACTGTGCAGTGCTAGTTGTAAGCCAGCACCTTGGTCAGGGGCACTGACCTAACATACCTGGGAGAAACCAGGGAAAACATACACAGGCATGGGAAGAACATGCCAAGTCTATACAGAAAGGCCACGTCTGTGCCACTTACAGCTTCACCATCGGGACAAATTTGTGCACAGAATTATCTTAATCTAATACACAGATTTCCATGAAAACATTCATGCTCTCAAGTGCATGAACCCTTTCGCTCTGAGATTTGTAGTGCCACCTTCTGGTATAATTAATTCCAAATACCAAAATACCAAATAAACACAGATCTGTAGGACAGTGACTATCCAACAGAGACAATCCCCCAACAAGTCCAACCCCAGAATATTTTAATCACCCTGAAAAACAAAAAAGAATGTAGTCTTTTGATGTGTATAAATGAATACGCTTTTAGCACTTCTTTTGTGTGGTGTGCCAGAGTTTGTGTCTGCCTGCTGAACCAACCTTGTTGATTGTGTATCTCCACTCACAGGCTTTAATATAGTGTGTCCTTAGCCAGCATGAATAGGCCATAAAAGCACTAATCCTTCCTTCTTGAGCTTATTCATTTCTTTGTATTACCCGCTGCTTTTGCTACAAACGCCTCCATAGCACAATCACGTATTATTCATATCCGCCACTACACCAAGAAAGCCTTGTTCAAAAAAGGCCAAAGGCAATTTCAGTGCATCTCTTTTTAATGGGGAAGGTCCATTATTGCATGACTCTGTAATGATCAGATTGGACTTCTGCTGCGTTATAAAGTCCTGAACCCTGCAGTCTGCCACAGAGTCATCTTCTGTCTCCCTGTTCGCCCATTTGGGTGGAAGCACACTGTGTTCCTCTACCTTCCATGTCCAAAGTACCACATCAACAGGCTTTCACATGCAAATGACAAAATGAGTGAAAAACTCAGTGCAGTTCATGCATGTCTGATTATGCTGAACAAGCATGGAGTGCAGCAGAGTTCACAAATAGAAAGAAAGAAGCAAAATGCCTCAATGTGATGGAAGAAGAGCAATTTATTTTACACAGTATTTGATTGCCAAATTGACATGCGGAATGTGTTTAAGTGCAAATCATATATAATGGGTTACCTCATTTTTGACTTTTTTTCATTTATGATTTGACCCTTCGCTAACACCGCCCTCCCTAGTTACTGTTATTACTTGTCAAGCTTTCCATTCTCGCACTGCATTTATGCATTTACCTAGATAACAGTGGCAGAACATCAAAATTGGGAGTAATTGTTGAAACACGAGGTCTGTGATTCCTTGGAGAAGCAAACAAAAGTAGTTTCTCATTTCTAGCTGATGACAGTGGATTTTGTCGGCTAAAATGATCTCACAAGCAGATTTCATGAGTGCAGCTGGCTAACGTAAGCTAATACTAACTCTTTGAGTCAGCCCATAAGTCTCTCTCCAGCTGATGTTTTAATGTTTTCATCTGGTAAGAACTCTGTGAATGTAAAGTTAACTAGCAGCTGCGTACAGGATATAACATTGATGCTAAAAGACCGAGGACAAAGCTAGCTTACATCTCAGCAAACAACGGTTGGATGGTGAAATATGACAGGTAGAGAAATACAAAGCTTGACAGGCCTGCAGCGCCCCAGTTGCAGTTACTAAGCTACGATTAGGTGGTTGCTGTTTGAAGGCGGGGCTTAGAGAAGGGTCAGCTGTGCAGCATTTAGAAAAACTAACTGCAAATAGACTCAACCAAATATAGAAACACTGCAGATTGCACAGAAAACAACAAAAATAGTTTAATTCTCTTATAAGTGCAAAATACAACATTCAGCCTTATTAATGTCAGCAAACAAGTATTAGCTATGTAAAGATGTAGTGGAGTGATGGCATCCTGAGCAGAGGATGAGTCAAACTCCCTGTGTGTGTTTCTGGGACACCCATGCACAAAATATGTTTCTGAAAACATTTTAGGTGAAAAATAACACTGCCTAGTCTGATAGTTCGATCCGAGTCTCTCCGTTGGAAACCAGAGCCAAGATGGTTTCCAGTGGTTTCCAAAATAGGCTTCTGAAAACTTTTTAAGGCAATTTAGTAACATAATCTTAATTCTAATGTATCAACAGTCTGGCTCCAGAGTCTCTTTCCAGATTTAGATAAAGACGAGACAGTAACAGATTGGACCAGGCTAAATACCATATTGTAAATCTAAATTCAGACAATCAGCTTTCTCCATAAAGGGCTGTCAACTCTGGAACACATCATCAAATGAAATCAAATTGATTCCAGATGTAAATCCTTCACAACAAAGTTTAAGTGCAGGCTAAAAGCAAACCAAAGCTGTACCCACTATTGGCTAATTATGCTCAAAATTTCTCAGGTGTATTAGTGTATGTTAACTAGTATATTGTGGTATGCATATTGTGGTATATTTATTCTGGTATATGTACTTTATTGTACCTTCCATTTCTCTGGTATATTATGGGAAAATAACGTGCCAGATGTCTGGCAGTGATCATCACCTTTTAGAGTTTCCTGGAAACTTGTTATGGAACTCATTTGTCTTCTTTGCTGTGTGCAGTATTTCTGCATTTGGTTGTGTTGTCTGTATTTTGATGTCCTTTTAGTTTTTGCAACTTTGTTTAGTCATTTTCTCACTTTGCAGCATTTTTCCAAATGCTATACATGTGTTGTCAAAATGATGAAGCTGCTTTTCTATTTGTATGTTTTTCTTTAGCTGCAGTGAGCTGAGCTCTCAGGGCCGCTGCATTTTCTTCTTTGTTATACATATTTCAGAGGAAATTACTGTGGGTTGTTCAAGTGTGGTGGTTAACCCAAAGTATGGTCCTTTTTGCTTTTTGAATATTAGGCTAAACTCTGAAATACTGGTAACAACCTTTATTTATGGTAACTGTGAAGAGGCCCTTATTTTGATAGATTTATATTAGAGACAGGCCTTTATTTCCAACTGTCCCTGTTTTATCAGTAAATTTCAACATATTTTAATCAGAAGCTTTCTTATTTTCTGATCCTCTCCTGTTTTTATTTAGTGTTAACACAACTTCAACCCTGTTCTTTTCCATGTTTCTGTTCTCAAAAAAGTCAGAGGGTACCCTTTGGCTGCAGTAAGCTGCTTTAACACATGATTAACACAGTGAAAGTGTTACAGTTTGGTGAGGTTTAAATACAAAATAATACTAGTTTAGGTTTAGGACAAGGCCATGTTTGGTCACATGATGAAAGTCACGTGACGTACATGACCCATGTATCACGCCATGCTCGCAAGGGGAAAGTCAAAGACGCACGTATGTATGTTACAACTTTTAATAATATTTTAGTTTCACACAGGACATGAACCCTGGTCTCCTGGGTGAAAGTTTTTTGTGTTTGTTTAAGCCATCCATGCACCCCACCTCCTCCATGTATGGACCTTCTCCCTCTTTATACTACGTCGACAGCCCGGGGTGTCTTATACAGTTGTGGATGGGTTTACATTGAAGGCACTTGAGATGCCTGGTTCGTCGGTTTTAGCCACACACAGTAGCCGTCCATGCCTGTATGAGTTGCTGAGGGCAGTGACGTGCCAACGATATCTGACGAGTTGGGATGAGACCGGGCTGGTATGACATGACTTTTTTGTTGTACCAGTAGAATTAGTGCTGTTGAAAAGTAGCCCTACATTAAACTAAATTAACCAAGTCAACTATTGGAGTCCAGGTAATTCCACCCCTCCTTTAAACCCAGCCTTTATTTGAGACCTATTATTCGACACATGACTCTTATTATTCGTTTATTGATATGTTTTATTTGATAATTCCTGCACTGAAATATTATTTTTCTCATTTTAATCTAACATCAGATCACACCAGGCAACAGACAATTTTAGTGATATAACTGTGTTCACATTACTTATTTGACATATAAAATGTTTTTTCTAAACATTAAGCAGTGCAAGAAGCATAATAACGTGATTCTTTTCTTGTTTTATTTTCCCTATGCTATATTTTTTCTTGTTTTAATCGAACACAGCATATAGATTAATCTCCTAAATCCAATTTTTGTTGGGCACATTTTACATTGACCTCTTTGTTTTCAGACTTGGAGCGTTTTTTTTTTCTAAGTCAAGTTATGCTTCGGAACTGTTTTTCTATTAGTGGATCCCAGCTTTGTTTGTCTTTTGTCTTTGCAAATGTTTTATGAGGAAATGCATTTATTCTATTTGTTCGACCTCAATGATTGACCTTTTGCTGACACAGAATGCATTTTGATGAGTAACGCTGAATGTAAAAACAACATCCTGTTTTCAAAACTCCACAGGGTGCCTTTAATGTGCAATTTTATACTTTTTATTTTGACCATTATTTTGATGTAAAAATGTTATCAGTGATCTCACAGCAGGTGTTGTACTTTTAATGGCTGATAAAAAAAAAACACCTGCTACAGTGTGACATCAGTGATGACGGCGAGGCTGGAGGCACTTGACAGTTTGAGAGCAGAATAGCTTTTTTTTTGTCTTTGAGATTTAGTTTGTACTTGTTCTTTAAAACAGGTTCCAATTTGCAGTTAATGAATGTGAGAAGCCGACTTACTGGTGCTTTATTTCAGGCTTTCATTCAGCACACAATGAAGTCAGGGCATTGGCCTGAAGACTGTCTTATTGGGACACGCAATAAAAGCAAAAGCATAGGTGTTAGTGTTGTGTTTCAGTTTGGTTCAGGGACAAAAGTTATAAGTTAAAGATACAACTCAAATAAAATAAACGCACTTTGGAAAACAAATATATGTGCAATTTCTTTGTGCATCATCCATTGAAGAAAAAAATAGGGGGGAAGAAAACAGATCTCCCATTCTCATACCATCGGGGTAAGCCAGTCTGACTCAGCCTGACTCTAAAGGGTATTTAAAGGGCATCTACATTAGCCTGATTGAAGGCAGCAGACAAAAGGACACTCTACAACAAAAAGGCAGCAATTAGCAAAAGTTATTGCTTCCCATTCCTCATCACGCACGCATACACACTCATGCACGCACACACACACACAGTCTGCAGAGTCTTACCCAAACCGTTTTGCACCATAAAGCTGGATTGTGCATAAAGCATTTACACTATTGTTCTACAGTATTTATTAAGCCAACTCTTTGCTATTGTCTCCCTGTTTTATGTTTTTTGTGCCCTAACGTTTGCCTGTAAGAGTGTTTGTTAAAATTTTTAACATTATAATACTTTGAATGAGCCGTGGGTGTTCAAATGTGAGTGAAAAGCTTGATGTAAAATAATATGTAACAAAAAATAAAGAAGAAATGCATCTTGTCAGTTCCAGCATGCTAATTACAAAAGCATGGTAATTGCTAGTTTTTTGACTTGCCTTCTTTGTGTTATTGCTGACATTATATTGTTGTATCTGTTTCTTCTATTATCTGTGTTGAAGCAGATAATAGCCCATCTGCCTTGGCTGGAAAGCAATTTAGTTCAACACTTGCTATTTTAAATGTACTAAGTAATATAATATTTAATATAAATATAATAATATAAATGAACTAACTTAAACTGACTACGTGTTAACATGGATGTCTTGCTAAGCTCTAAAACTCCAGTGTCCACTTAGCTGGTAAATACAAAGACATGTTGAATGTTGGCGTTGCTCTGACTAACAGAACTGTTGGAAAGGTCAGAAAATGACCAAACCTTTAAAAAGTGGAGAATTACAGGGGATATATACAAAGTGATGCGGAAAGACTTGTTTAAAGGTGCAGCCATAACAAAAAATGTATTTAAAGTTCACAGTTGGCATTTCAGGATAGGTATGGTGATGATAACATTTTCCTACAGTCAAGAAATCCAAGTAAAGATCAAAAACAACAGTTATTAATTAAGTTTAACTGCCATATAATTAAGACCTGGATATAGTGTCATGCTCGATTCTTATTTTGCCCCATCGCCACTTATGGTATTGCAAAGAAATATTACCCTTCTCCCCAGAATTTTCCCCATAGACCAGAATTTTAAAAGAGATGTCTGCAAGGAGGTTTCATATTTGTAAAACTTTCCTTGAGCCAAGAAAAATGAGAAGAGTTATTTTTTCAGCTTTACTCCTGAAACATGTATCAGCAATGGCAGAAATACTCATCAGCACTGGAAAAAGAAGCCTGGGGTTTGGATTAAGGAGCACCGGCTCACATTAATGGTACAGAAATGGACTGGAATGAAACAACTCCAAAACCTAACCACTTCTCTGAAACAATGATGCCCATGTGACTCACTGACCTGATCTGTTATTTTTGAAGTAATTTATTTTTCAATGATTGTCTGTGCTTTTTTTCTTTTCTTTTTGTTTTTGCAACACCCAGTCAGATGATTATGTCTTTGGTTTCGTTGTGTCTCTCATTCCATCTTAGCACAACTCCAACAAGAAATCCTGCTCTGGTCTTTGCATTGCTGCACTTCATCTCAATAACTCATCCTGACAGTTCATCTTGCCAGTTGTATTTAATTGCACCGCACATAATGGTTTTGTCGTGTATTGTCATCTGTTGTATTGTCTCGTAGTATTGTATTGATTGTCTCTCTTTTAGTGTCATATTGATATGGTGTATTCTTACTTCAAATTTTATCTCTCCTATGTCCCTGGTTTTTTTTTTTTTTTTTTTTTTTTTGTTTGTTTTGTTTTGTTTTTTTTTGTTTTCTTTTCTTAATGTATTATGACTCTTGTATGTCTTAATGGCTTTTAACACCATGCCGGAGGACTACGGTTGGAAACTAGCCTTTGGCTAACACTGGCACATTTACAGAAATGTATGATGAATGTGGACTGTCCTCTTTAAATAAATAAATAAATTTAAAAAAAATGAGCCGAACGCACTGCTATGGACCACCCGAGGAGGAGTGGAGAGGAGCGGAGACAAGAGCCATGCTATGCAAGGCTGGACTTAAGGCCACTTGTCCGGTGAGGAAAACGAAACAGAAATGGACTCTGAACATGCAACGGAAATCAGAGAGCTGCTTCACCACAGAATCAAGCTGTTGCACTTGACAGGTGGACCAGTTCTGAGCTGACAGGATAGCAACACACACAAGTTTTCAGTAAGACGTGTCAAACTTTTTATGTGATGATGTCGACCATATTGTCATCACCATCTTTTTGCTGCACTTTACATTCAACCTGACCCTAACTGTATATATTGCTTTGTTTTATTTTATTTTGTTTTGTTATTTTCCTAAGCTCTTCTGAATTAAATTATATGTATTAGGTGTGTATGTAGCATTGTATAGCAAGGAACCACAACTCTCATTTTGCTGCGCAACCCTGTGCTGTTTGATGATAATAAATTACCTTAATACCTCTACACAATGCACACTGGCAATCTGGCAATTTTGGAAAATACCAGATGGAGCCGGTCCAGATGAAAATTGCAAGTGCCAAGTTTTTTCACAGTCCGACCCTGTCACAATATTAAGTCTATGAGCTGAGTGGGAAATGGCAGGCGGGGCCAGCAGGAGAAACAGTGCTGCACATATTCAATGGGAAAAATACCCTGGAATAAACCTGGAAGCAAGAAACTTTTTGGGGGTATGTGCCAGGCAAGCAACTGGACTGAAAAGGCAGCATCTTTGGGTCCTGTATTTGGGTCCTCATAACACATCTGTGGCCACATCATTCCACTAACTGACATTTATATTCATTAAGATAAACATGAGACATGTTGTGTAAAAATTCATTTATGACCTTGGAAGTAGTATGAAGTAGGCAGTGTAGTTCATTTTCAGCCACTTACACAGACTCTGTGCTGAGGCCTGTAATACAAAGCAGGCTAAACATACCCAGGGTAACTTTTGGCGATCAGGCATAAAGGTTGAGGACAGCAAGACACTGGTACTACTGCAAATACTACTGCAAATACTACTAATACTACTGTAAATTCAACTGATACTACTACTAATCATTAAAGGACAAGGACAACAAGAGTGGTACTACTGCAAATACTACTAATACTACTGTAAATACTACTAATCATTCAAGGGTGAGGACAACAAGACTCTGGTACGTAAGCAAATACTACTAATACTACTGTAAATACTACTGATACTACAATTGAAAGGGCAAGGACGACTACATGCAAATACTGGAAATATTACTACTACTGATCACTAACTAAACCTACCAAGGGCAATCAAGAAGAAGCAGTCATATGATGGTGGTTATCAGCTTAGTTAATCAACCCATTGTTTCTCAATCTAGACATGAGCACATTCATATGAATGGGACGGCATTCGCAGCATCTGACCAGTCACAACATGGACAAGTTTATTGACAGCAGAGTGGCACGTCCTTCTCCCCCATTGTCCTCTGTGATTAGTTCATTTAACAGGGAGGGTGGCCCTAAACTTAACCTAAACCTAACCTAATAGTAAAAACCGTAAATTTGTAGGCCTGTCTTGACCCAGCCAGTTCCTGGTATGGGGGTGTGTTTTCAGCAGCATAGACGCTGCTGAATGATCATAGAAATATAATAGAATATAATAGAATTGTTATACAAATACTCCAGGCAGCAGTGTTTCACTTGTTATAATTACAGTATCGTCTACTGCTTCAGCACATGGACAGTGCCATGGATGCACTAATACACAGCACAGTGAGATTATCAAATATATGTGTTAAAATATGTGTTAATCCATGATTGAAAAGAGTCTTCAAGAAATGCACTATTTCCTCCTGCTTGAGTAATGTTTGTTACAAACTACAGTGTGCATGTTTTTAAGGAAATGACTGACCCCTCATTAGAAACTAATGGGCTCAGAGCTCAGTGCAACAGACAGTAGAAAAGTCAGAAAGTACTGAGAGACAACAATATTTGTTAACTACTGCAAATGATACTAATACCACTGTAAATACTACAATATTTGGTAACAATAAGAACAATATAGTATAAACTAGCTTTAGCCTTTAAAGTAGTAGCTCCCAACCATTTTTCCTTTCCTCCTTACTCTTATCTATGAAATGCTGAGCCCCCATCAGCAGCACACAGATACACACACCAAAAGAAGAGCGATTCATTCCAAAACTTAACATAAATTGTAGCTTATACACACTTATACCATACCAAAAGAATAACAATGATTCATTATAAATAGGTAAGTAAAGTATTTTTCAACACTGTGTGTCAGAATTCCGTGACTACTAGAATGGCCACAAGCGGTCATTTTGAACTTTGACCACTAAACTCTATTATCTCTCATAATAAGGAGATTGATGTACTTAGTCTGTTAGTTTATCTTTTTGAAATAACACCAAATATATAAGGTCTGTAAAATTTATTTATACATTTATTAAAATGCATGTCATCACATGTAGTAAACTGTAATGACTGTATATATTCACAGCAGTATTTTTCTGTAGGATAATAATCATCAGAGATCCGATTCAAATTTTAGATAAATCTAGAATTACTCAGAGCAAGAAAAAGTTAAATGTATTTTATAAGATTATAAACGTTATTTTAACACTAATAATAACAAATTTCCACCTAGAACCATCACAAAAAATCATCACATCCTATGGGAAAAGGCTGGAAACAAATACAAAAATAAAACCAAAAAAGTTGGAAACATTGTTATTTATAATAAGTAAAGGTACTTTGTTTTAAAATTTGAGAGCTTTAACATAAAAATTCAGTGAGTTGCAAGTGCTGAGACAAAAAGTGTTACAACCGTCCCTGGTCTCCCTACTTTATTTTTAATTGAGTCTAACTAATTCATTATTTGTATTTTAATGTCTGGAAATTGGAAATCAAGACCACTTGTTAAATTTTATTGAAAGAGATGATGATAGCTGCTAAGTAACAAGATGTATCTCCACCTGTGCAAAAAATAACAATATAACAGTGGTGATTTCTGTGGTCAATATAACAAAATAGGTGAAAATGATGATGTTTTCTTTGCCTTTTGCTAATTTACATAATAAAACATGTCAAATGAAAACACAGACACTTTTAGGAAAAATCAGGTACCAGCAACATTGTAATTTTTAATTTAACAAAGTTAATGCCCATATACTGTACATTTGAAAGTGACCCCTTGACTGTTCTAGTGTTAATAGTTTTGTATACAGATTTGTATAAATTGTGATTTTAGTTAACATGTGCAAGTCTAAGAGAGCACACAAAGCCTTAGGGACCCCTTGTGATTTTGGTGCCCCCGTAAGGGGTGCCCGGACCCCAGGTTGGGAACCGGTACTTTAAAGGAATCATTCTGAACTCTTAAAGGTTAAATTACCCTCCCAGTTATTTATCGGCTAAAAGACAAACCGTAAATGAAGTGACTCCATCAGCCACAGCTTAAAGTGTTTTGCAGCACGACTGCAGCTAAAGACAGTCAACTCAATTTAGCAAGTCATCTGCCTTATCAGACCTTTCACTTCTGCTCAGAGTTGATCTACAACCCCGTCACAACAATATTTTTCAGGTATGTCTCTTTGTCTGTGTGGCTGTTTGACATTATTAAATAACAGCCAGTTCTCCAGTGAATGTTCATGATGGAGCCAGACATAGCTGATGGCAGATTTCTGACCCAGCAGCAAAGCCTCTATATCTGCCCTATATCTGTGTCCTAAGTTTCAGTCTGTTTTGCCAAGTTGAAATCACTGCAGGCTGTGGGGAGCGTTTACAGATATCAGGGTGTCTAAATGGATTTTCTCCAACAGGCCAGTGTTTGTATTAACCCAGAGCGTTTTGCTCCTCATCAAAGAATGAGAGAGCGTGGCAGCGAAGCAGAGGTTAAAAAGTTTGTTTTGCCCAGCAGGATTTTCAGGCTTGTGTTATTAATCAAGCACATCAAATTAAAACTTGACCACAAAGGTTATCTTTGCTAATTGGGACAGCGATGTAAACAATAACACACACACACACACACACACACACACACACACACACACACACACTGATATCTTACCTATGGCATCTCCTTGTTCATGGACCATACTGGCCAGATCCTTCATGATTTGACTGACGTCCAGCATGTCCCTCTGTGGACAAAAGACACAATATACACTAGTGTTAGACCACTGATTAACTGAGATCAGACACTGACACTCAGAGGTGGAATGTAACTAATTACATTTATTTAAGAACTGTACTTAAATACAATTTTGACATACTCGTATTTCACTCATATGCTACTTTACACTTGTACTCCGCTACATTATATTGGGAAATGTTGTACTTATATCACAGTACTTAAACTTGAGATGGAGCTTTTTTTTTTAGACCAGGGTTCTATTCTGGATCTGAGTACTTCTATACCCACAGCTGACATTAAGATAAGATAAAATATGCCTTTATTAGTCCCACAAAGTGGAAATTTCCAGTTTTACAGCAGCAAAAATAAAAAAAAGAAGCATCAATAAGACAGAGGGAATATTGATATTGTGTGCTGGAATAATGATACACCTGACTGAAATACTGATATTGCACATTGAAATTAATTTCAAATATATACTGCTCTTCCCTGAGTGTCACCTTTGATATCTGATTGACAGGTAATTAAGCTAATTAGCTACTTAAAAAAGCAATCCACTGATTTATGCTGCAATTCCTTGTCCTTGGAACTCGGACAAGGAAAAGTGCAGTGGAAAGTCAAAGACCCATCTCACCCAAGTCTAATAACATAAACACACCTGACACTTACAAAAATCTCCTAAGTATGTGGTACTTGCCTATTCTTCCTGTCTCTTTTAAAGTGCACTAATTTGTTAGTTAAATAGCTGTTGTAGAAGCTTGTGCAGTTCAGATACTTTCCATGCCAACCTGAAACATGGATGCTGCATCTAGCAGCTTTTTTGGACATGTCCAGACATGTTTGAGCCACCAAAGTCAAAGGACGCTGACAGGATGGGATTTTTTTTTTCTTCTGTGTTGGGTTGTTGGAACTGAAGTAAGCTAAAGTGAACTGCAGGGCTGATTTGGACTGAGAGAGTTGCTGAAAGTATGGTCATGACTGACCGCTTACATAGTGTTGGGGGACCACGGCTCTGGTATGTCACTAAGCCATATTTCAGGTCTGCCCAAGAAATTCTAATCACAGAAATCATAATCAACATGGTCTAAAAATTTTACTTTTCCTCTACACAGACTTGAAATAATAAATGAAATGATGCTATCATTGTTGTATTGCTTGGCTCAAGTTAAAAAATGAATGGGATGCCAGTGGGAACTCTGTCTCGTTTGTGGACTGATACATTACATGAAATCTGAAGGTGCATACACTTATGTACTCACCAATCCATCATTTTAACAACCCTAATCTTGTTTTGACTGATCAACAGTCCAAAGCTCAATGATATTCTGTTTATTATCATAGAATACTAGGAAAATAAAAAAAATATTAAAACCTGACAAGTTGAGGGCAGTGAGGTTGAGCTATTTTTGCATAAAAAAGGCAAAAGTTCTGGTGGTCTTCTCAATATTAGTGGCATCAAATACAAAACATCACACTAAACTACCCTGATGTCTCATGCAACTTTTAAATGCTTTGCAGAAGACCTCAGATGTGCAACTAAATATGCATGGATTTGTAAAAAGTGAAATTCTAAATCAAGTTCCATGTCCCTTTAATTAACAAATTTGGTGGATTTGTTTAATCCTAAATGGTGTGTGCTTGGCTTGACCAAAAGTTTAAAGAAAAAAAAGCAGTTCAGAGGTTTTGTTCAATTATTTCTCTGTCAGGCCACACAGCAAACCAGAGCAGCTATGGTTGACCGCAGCTAATTCTCCACAGTCTCCAAGCTTTGAATCTGCTCTCAATGTTTCAGCTCAAAGCAATATGAAAGCTTATAAAACCTCTGTCTATCTCCTGCTCACAGGTCCCCCCTTCCCTCCATTATGGCTCCGTGCAATCACAGCTGCGTTTGTGTAGCCTAACCCACTGGGCCATCCATCACAGGTGGCGGAGATTGCTGTGGAAACTGGCAGCCATCCTGCCACTTGGCAAAAAGCATTTGAATGGAGCCAAAATGGCCCCTGGCAAACCTTGTGATGCTAAAGACTTTTTTGCATTTATCTTTGGGCAATGCTGTCTATCATGCCGTAATAGAATAACAAATTTATTTTACCTGGCAAAGCATTGGGCAATCAGGGCTCATTTCATCATAATGACAGAGCAGTGTGTAACCAATTTAGCAAATAGTGTGTGGAGGTGAATAGGCAGAGACACACACACAGGCAGGAGGCAGAGATGTGATGGGTTGGGACCCCTGCCTGAGGGCTGAGTGGGTGGCCAGGCTTCAGGCCAACACTGTGCCCTTTTCCATATTTCATGGGCTTTAAATTCTGCTCATGGCCAATCTAGCAGCCACTGGATACTGGCACTGGGCTGGGAACCAGGACTGGAGATTTTTCTATTATGTTCCCAACAACAGGTTTACTACAGGATGTTTTCTTATCACCAGGGGCGAGTATATCAGCTCTGCTCAGACAGTTCCTGCTTCAGGTCCTGTGTGGACCTGATCAGAGGCAGACACAGTAGTCTCATGTCTGTTGACACTTTTAGTTCAGTTAACCTGGTATAGACTAAAGCAAAAGAAAAGATTATAAACTAGAAGAGGTCACTCAGAGTGCAGATCACCAGCAGGCAACAGATGGTGAAGCACCTACTGCAATGCCACAACACCTGCCAGATGCAACCAGTGACAATTTGCAGAGTTCATTAACATGACCACTCTAGCTGAAGATTTCAAACTGAAGCAGTTGTTGACCAGTTAAGAAGAGTAGAAGAATAAATAGAATTACTGCCTCACAGTTGTTTGTCTCCACCAACCAGTCAAGTTGCAGTTTACATCAATGTCTGTTCAGACTCATATAATATCTGTAGTGACAACTTTGAAGGACTTTAATATGGAACTTAGCACTATATTGCCCTGTAACTTTGAAAGAATTTAATTAAAGTTATTAAGTGTATAGTTTGGTAAAAAGGAAGTTCTCACTATATATGTGTGATTTGCGTAAATAATTTCCAGTGAAAAACATGCTGTCCTGACTTAGAGACTATTTTTTTGTAGAAGAGGACAGAGGACTGATCAAGTGCTGACCATTATGATGTCACAGTGGAGCTGACATTTGACCTTGTGGATATAAAATGTCACCACCTCATCATTTTATCCTGCTAGACATTTGTGTGTAATTTTGTTATAATTAGCACTTTTAGTGCGGTCGCATTGACCTTCATCCACTAAAATCTAATCAGTTCATCTTTGAGTCCAAATGAACATTTCTGCCAAGTTTGAAGAAATTCTCTCAAGGTGTTCTTAAGATATCGTGGTCACAAGAATGGGATGTCATGAATGTGTGCAAAAAGAAAATAGCCTGATCATCCTTGTAGTATTCAAGATTATGTGCGGACAAGCAGCAGGTCCAGTCATCATGCACGCATGCAAGCACAGAAGCGATTATATGATCCCCTCCTGGCTTATGCCTGTTGGGGATAATTAGTTGCCTATTAGTTCAGTATGTTTTGGTCTTCACATCCCAAAACTTGTACTACTTGATCATACTACAGACCAGCTGAAGGAGTACAAAGACCTTTCACTTAGCAGCAATAGCACAGTGTAGAAATACTCTGTTACAAGTTCACTTTAAGGTCTAGTGTCTAAGACTTCAGGGAATCTATTGGCAGAATGTGACAGACACGGAATACAATTTTCGTAAGCAAGTTTTCATTAATGTGTAATCAGCAGACAAGTTGGCTGTAATCTACAATCTCACTGTTAGATGCTGATAGGTCCTACACACTGATCCTTGTTCTAAAGTATTAGCATCAAAATAACTTAAATATAAATATGAAGTAAAGGTAAAAGTAAAGTAAACATATTTATAATGCATTGCTAATAATGAATATTATCTTATTAGATTCTAAACATTAATGTGCATCACTTTAATGATGCAGCTAATGAATGTGGAGCCATCTTTGTTCTCTTTATATACTGCCAGGTATATTAAACTATAAAAATATATATTAATTATGAGCTGTTAATATATTTTTTGTCTGAAACTGAAAAACAACCAGTAAGTAGTCTTAAGTCTTAACTAAGTAGTTTTTAAGTCAATATAAAAAGTACAATATTTGCCTCTCAGTGGTAGTTGAGTAAAGGGTTAAAAAGGGTTTTTAAAAAGGCATTATAATGTACAAGTCATGTAACATATAACTAATTCATTGGAGTGTTTTGGTAATGTCACTCTGCATCATGGATCCAAGTGAGGAAATTTAATTATTGACAAACAGCAGGTTATACTGAACTTTAATGCACTGAATGTCTTGACCCTGACATACTGTACTGTTTGTTGGGGTTCAAGTTTGCTGTCTGCTGTAGCATAAAACACAAATTGTTGTAAATTGTTGTTAAAAACTATTAATATAAGTTATACTGTCTATTCATATTCTTGAGTATGACATTATTATATAGACTGACCATCAGCATTAAGGCTGCACAATTTGGTAAAAAACTGAAATTGCAATACAATTTGTGGAAATGATCAGTTTTGCACTACAATTTTCATGTTCGCTGAAAAAAAAAAAGATAATATCGTGATGATGTGATATTTCTTGAGATCTGTACAAAACAAACATGTTTTCTTTCATCTGGACAAGATTTTTGGTCAGGTCATCTCTGCAGCACTACAGTACCTCATTATAATGCTGTTTTCTCAAACATTTTTCTTTTTTCAAAAAATTGCAATTTGGTTCTGGTTCTGGATTTAAAAAAAATATTGGACTATATTGAATATTGGACCATATTGCGATGTTATTGCGATTAAATGTGCAGCCCTAATCGGCACCCCAACTGTGACTGACTTCCAGTCCCTATGATCATTAACCATAATAATTGTGATGATTAATTTAAAATTTAGTATGCTGGCCTATTATAGTCAATATAAGATATACATAATTGCTTGAAATAATAAAGTGAATTCTGATTAAACCTAATTGAATGGAAATCATATTTTGGCAATAACATCAGCAAAACACCCCCAGTATTTAGAAGACAAGTGACAAATATTGTTTCTTCACAATTTGTTAATAGGTTTGTATGAATTTTAAACAGATCAATCATGAATTATGTTTAATTTGCATTCCAATTGTTTGTTTTTGTGTTGAGGGTGGGGCCACCCCAAAGCAATTACACTTAAGGCACCCAAATGTCCAGCTGTGACCCTGGTTGGACAGTGTCATGGATCTTTCATGATTATATAGGAGATTGCTTCCCTTCCCACAGCTGAAGAGAAAATAGATTGTGTTCATTTAATGGCATTTTAGCTTCTGAAATGGTGTTAATGTCCCTTGTGACACAAACCTGTGGTTGGTTCACTTTGCCTTCTAACCACAAACAAAATCGCAGCAGAGTTTGCTTGGAAACAGGCCGAGACCTTCCCATGTGGGTTTTTTGGTACGGCTGTTCAAATAACAGCTTTCATTCCAGCCTAAATGAACCGAGCCTAATGGGCAAACGCACCACAGTTTGTTTGAACTGTACCAACAGGTCAGGTGTGAAAACACTCTCGCAGGTCTGTTGAGTATTCTTCCACGAGGCGCCAAGGATGTTGCTTTCTTGACAAGGAAGGATTCTATCTAAGTGAAGTGAGCTGAAGTGGTAACCATAATAAGAGCTGGCTGAGTTCTCTAAATGCCAGAGGCAAGTCATTTCCAGCCTTCAAGACAGAGAAATGGGACAGTCCTTTACAATAGCAAAAGGATACACTGCTGTCCAATTATTCCTGGCTCCAGCAACAGATAACTTACAATGTGAGTGTTTCTGACCAACATTACATATCTTAGTCACTAATCCCACGTCACATTGTACACGCTAAATGTGATCAGCAGAGGGGAAAACCATTCACATCAGCCTCCTAGTTATCATACTGAGTTAGAGATATCAGAAAATTCTGACGCTACAATATCACCCACTTGGTTAAAGGAGCTGAAGAAGTGTCAAGAAAGTGGTTTCCAAAATGCCACCATCTCTGGCAATTCAACACAATATCAGAAATTTGTGAAATATAAATTTTAGCTATTAGATCCGGGTACATGGATACAGATATCCAATTTTCTAGTGACGCTCAGCATGACTTTCAAACTGATGTATGATCCACCAGCGTTCTAATTCTGCAGTCAAGTCAGCAATATGCAACATCCAGTTACACTTTCAAAATAAAGGTCTTGGTTTGGGTTAAAATAACTGCTTCTTTAAAACAATCAACACTGACACATTGGGGTTACACAGTAATTGAACCTCAGTCTCCTGGGTGAAAGTCCTGTGTTTGTTTGACACATCCATCAACCTGGTCCACCTCCTCAAAACACAGACTTTCTCCCTCTTCCTACTACATTTGTCCTTGTTACTTTGAAAGTCATTCTGACTGTTACAAAAAATAACAAAGATTCACTACCATGAAAATCTATGGACTAAATTTCTTGACTGTTTCATGAAGTGCTGTGATAATGGGCTGGACAATTATATCAAAATAAAATTCAATATTTAAGGCAACAACTGTAAACCTTCCCAGTTCAGATTAACAGGTGGATTTATCATTGCTCCCATTTTCCCAACATGGCATGAATGCAGTATTATTTTGAAAAATTCTGCTGACTTTTCATAGCTCTTTCTTAGCACATCAAATAACCGCCTTAAGTCTCTTTTTGCTTTTTTCTCCAATAACAGTTGAGCAAGCAGAACCTTTGTCAACTCTCTCCTTTCCTGTTTCCTGTACATACATATGCTATGTATTAAACTAGGCTTGTCTATGGTAAAAACATAGAACATGTTGAAACCAGGTTTTGTTGATGGTTAAAAGATGTTGCCAGTAGACCTGTAAAATATATAGCCACATCTTAAGTTAGTTACTGTTAGCAAAAAGCAGGCTAAATAGCTAGTAAATACACTGTCAGCTAGCCAGTTACCCCGTTTTTCTTTCCCTCAAGACTTTTCTGTCTAGTCCTGTCCTACTGTGCAGTGATTACCTACTACTACTCAGCTGTTCTGTAGCCTTGAAGATGTGTTCATATGATTGCCAGAGTGCCTTTCTAATGTTGTGAAAAGGTCCATTTTAACCATAAACCTTGATTGTTTTGTTTTGAGTTTTTGTGTCTGTTCGTAGTTTTGATCCCTAAACCTAGCCAAACTGTGACTGAAAACTGAAAATAATATATATAGATATTCAGCTTCACATGAGACACGAAGAGCAGTCTCTTGCATTTAAGTCATGTTGCTGATCCATTCATCTACCATCAGCCTCCTTTTTAAACCTTCTCCAAGGTGCCAGTCTACACTTGCACTTAAAGCCAATCAGAACACAGTAGTAGTAGCCAGTCACCGCACAGTAGGGCAGACTGTGGTGGAACAGTCTTGCGGGGGAGGGAGGGAGCAAAATGTAGCTAATCTACACAATCATTAGCTAGCAAGCTAGTTAGCTAAAAAGGCTAACTTAAGGTGTGAATATATGTCACTTTTACAGGTCCCCCAGAAACACCTTTTAATCATTTTTAAATCTAGCCCTCTTTTACTATAGATGAGCTTGCACATAGCATATCTAACTGCATGAAACAGGAGAGGAGAAAGTTGACAGACTGAGGTTCTGCTGGGTACCGAGCTTGCTCAACTGTTATTGGAGCACAGAGCAAAACAGGGTGGGACTTAGGAAGGTTCAATACTCTGTAGCATCTTTCCTTCAGCCCATGATGTCTTTCATCAAAGTCAGGGGAAATGGCAAGAAAAAGTAAAATGACATTACTTCTGACTGATTGACCCTGAATCTGCAGCAGCTCCAGAGGCATCGCTCCACAGCTGACCCTGACCTCACCTCCCTGTGAGGGGAGCATGCAAAAAATGAACTCTATGTTCAGAGATCAATAAAGTGCCACAGAACTTTTGTTGTATTCTGCGAATTGTTCTGATAGTCGTCAATGAGTCAGACTGCTCCTCAGTACTGACGCTCACCTCCGCCGGTCCTCTGACGCCTCCTGTCAATCCTGCCACTGCCATTATTGTATGTGACTGATGAAAAGAACATACTTGAACAAATGAAAAGCTCCAAGGGTTGTATATTTTCATGAGACTAAAATGTCAGACTGCGATTCAGACATCTGTTCCATCTGACACCGGGGCCACTGCAGAGACAGCAGAAACACAATTAAACTTGAGGCCAAGATAAAAAAAAAGTCACAAAACAAGCCTGCTGGCAGCATCTGATTGACACCTCAGTCACCAGCGCTGCATGCCTCACATTTCTCCAGTCAGTAGGATCTGTCTGATGCGGGCTGATATGAACACTTGTGGGAGATATTGCAGTTCGATCCAAAGCTTTGCAACCTGCACATCGTTGATGAAGGATGAGCGTGGAAAAGGTGACTCCTCCTCTTACTTTCATGCTTATGTTACCTTAAGATTGTTCTATTCATCCACACAGAAATCTGTTGCAGCATCACTGAGCGTCCCCTGTGTCATGGCTTTATTCTGCTGGTAGCTGGAAAAACAGTTTTTTATTAAAGGTAATATTTGCCGGGCACAGTTTGATACCTTACCAGATATCAGCACAATAAAGATGATTTACAATCCAATGTAAACACTGAGCTACTACGAAACCCATGTCTATAACACATTATGAAACAAGTTTTAATTACCCATTGATTCCACTGGGCACGACATGTCTGTGCCATGGTTTTGATCTGTCCTCCACATGTCCTGCATGTCCCACCAGCAGAAGCATTTCAGAAGTAGAGCCTTAGGGACATCTGATTATGTTCACCTGCTCAGATTTTGTTGATTTGGTCCTATTTCCTTGCTTTTTGTGTCTCTACCATGGGCAAGTAGGCTATGTAGTTTCTACAATCGCGATATTCCATGGGGTCTTTAATTTTGAAAATTGACCGGACGCTCTATGTTGTTTCTGTGTCTGACTTCCTGACCACTTGATCTGCTCTGTGCTGCTTAGCGCAGCATCTCTCAAAAATAGACGTGATGCATTACTGCTGCTGGTGGAATTACATGCATTGTGTGGAATGGCTGCGATCACCTCCAGCTGACGTGGCACAGCCATAACGTGACACAGCTGGGCTGGTGGAATCAAGTCGTTAGTCTGTTAGTCGCAGGGGGAAAAACCCTTCACTCGGGAGCTGGCTTTCCATTAGGCTTGGGACAAAAGTATCAAGAGATTGTTGCAACATGGACCATTAACACAGAAGTCACTTACTGCTGCTCACTGTGCTGTAACTTCCATTCGGAGTTACCTCAGTTTATTAGCTGATCCTCAACTGGGGCACAGCCTCTGAGACCAACAAAGGTCAGTTTGATGATGGTAATACAGTATTGAGGTGATTTATAGCAGATCTGCCCATGACTCCGACTCCAGGGACAACAAAGACATGGTGGTTTCAGACGGGGCAGGAGAGGCATGAAGCGGCATAGGAGTGAGTAGTAGCAAGTTAACTTGCAAGTATAATGATCAAAGCCCGCGTGTATTATTTGTATTTTTTTGCAAAGTTGGAAGTTACTAATTCCTGTGTTTTGAACAACAAGACTTGATGTTATACTGTGTTGAACTAAATGAACAGACTGTTCAGTCACCTTGCAGGTTGTTCTGACACATTTAGATTCATTACTGCTTTGGTGCTAGCATTGTTGTTTACAGGTGACTCACTTTGTATCCCTTCTAAAATTTGTATTTTGAAGGCTCATTATTATGGTTTTGTATTTCTCTGTAAAGTAGCACAGTGTTAATGATGCTACTTATTATATTCTCTCACTGGAACACAAACCATATATTGATGTCAAAAAGGTGCTCATATAATTAAATTAATATCATAAACATGTTGATGTCTATTCGCCTTATGGCCTGAAATAACAACTATTGAGGGATGAGGAAAAGCTTTTGTCAGAGGCAGCCATACCTTATAGCACTGCATAATTATAGTTAGAAGCTCTAAGAAATATTCATAATTCTTTATAACAATAATTATATTAAATTATTAAGTATTTCTAACGACTTAAGAGGTCAAGTATCATAATACCTCATAATTTCTGGTCATTCACTTGCTTTCTTGCAAGGATGATAGTGTATTATAATTATTATAGTTTTATTACATCATAATCATTTCATAATGTATTAGAATCACATTTATAATGCATTATAATGTGATTCTAAGTTACTCTAAGTGGTCATTGAGTGCTAATAAAATTCCCTAATGAAATAAGTCTAATCCTGCCTCTGATGTTTGTCACTGATGGAAAAAGGCATTGGTTAATTTATACATTTAGAAATGACATATAATCAATTAACATGATTATACATGAACTTCTGCTCTTTTCATTTTAATCAGTCTTTAAAGAGATGGTTTGGACAGTGGTGGAAAGACTATTAAAAATCTGTACTCAAGTACAAATGCTGTTACATTACCATAATATTACTTAATTACAAGTAAAAGTACTGATGTTAGAAAAATAGTTAAGTAAATGTATAAAGTATTTGTCTCAAAAACTACTCAGAGTATCAGTCCTTCCAGGAAGTTGCATGTTGTTGATGATTCATGCAAATTCAACCAGTCTCCATGAATTCTGCATCAATTTTTGTCCAATCACTGCAACTTTTCTGTAAATTTGACCAATCATTGTAGCTTCCTGACAATTCCACCTATCATAGGAGCTCCCCATGCAAATGTCATACATGTAGGTCTCAATGAACTGACTCAGTGTTTAATCATTTCTTATATTTGTATTATTTATTTATTTTATTTTTTTGTCACAGATGCTGACAAGAACACAAGGTTTGGCATTGTTTTTGACACCAATACCCCGTGCACTTTTATAGTTTAATATTTTGTTATTGCTTTTGTGGCTGAGTGTATCACTGTCACCACTACAAACCAGATTCTGCTGCTGCATTTTGGTTTATTTTTCAGCAATATGTGCTGGTTTTCATTGGCCTGTTTGTGATCAGATAACATTAATGGCTATAAAAATGCAGATGAAAGGTTTTGATATTAATTCAAATTGTACTCAGTACTCAATTATGATTTTAAAAGTAACTAAGTAGATTATATAGTGTAATGCATACTTAAGTACAAGCAAAAGTACAGACTTAAAAATATACTCTATAAGTACCACAATAAAATACTTAATTACATTATTAGTATTTGTAATTAGTTATTTCCATCCCTGAGTTTGGATTATTTCAAGCAGGGTTATTTGTTGATAGTCAGTGTGTTACCTACAGTGGGATTGCTCCAAACCAGCCAGACTCCATTAGCAAAACTAGTAATTTTACCTTGTAGGACACAGCGTTATAATGTTGCCTCAATCAGTTAATTGTTGTTTTTTTCTGTTACAGTGTGACTTTGCTGTTTTAAAACGTTACTTTGAATTCACTGAAGTCACAAACACATAAGCAAACTAACAGTTTGAGGCAGCACTAGACCTGTGTGCTGTGAAGTAAAGTTAGTGATTTTGTCAAAGGAGTTTGGTTGTGTGTCCACCCCATTGCACCCCAGAGTGCCCGTTCTATATTTCACTGTAGCGCCCGGGAACGTCTGTCATTTAAAAATCATCCCCAGTGTATTAGAATATAATACAAATAAGTCCTGAGCTTTGTGGCGTCGATGCTTGTTTTTCTCTTCTTTTAGGCAGGCTGAGATCCATCACAGCTATTTACAGATTTATTTTACAGAAGATTTGTTTTTAGAAATATGTTGAATCAAACTTGGTGTATTTGGTCTCAAATTAAATTGTGTTTTATTTCCCTAATAAAAAAACAAAACAAAAAAAAAAAAAAACACTTGTCATTTCTTTTTGTTTTTGAGACCAAACTGTTTGTTTTGGTTGAGCAGGAAAATGATCACTCAAGTGAAGATTCTTGGTGAACTGCAGCAACATTCAGGGATTCTGCTGGGGTCTAGAGGGTTAATACATACTATACAGTAGGTAAGGACCTTGCACCACTTCATAAAATCCAAACTATCCCTTAAGTGTTGGGGCAAGGGGTAGTGTATAATAATATACTATCATCCTTAGGAAACAAAAAGGAAAGAAAAAGAGTGATCACCAAGTATTATGATACCTGACCTTATAAGTCATTATAAAATGCTTTGAAATGTGTTATGGGTATTCTTATAAAGCATTAGGAATATTTAGGAGTGCTTATAACTATAATTATTCAGTGCTATGAGAAGATTATAAAACATTATTGACATGGGCATCACAGAAAGTGTTACCCAGGAAACAGCAGTTCACAGGCCAGCAGCGTTCATGTTAATCTGTCATTCAGTGTTCCACTGCAGAGCCGTGATGAGACAAACTGTGTGTGGAGGTCTCCTCTTGTGCCTGCAGAGGGAAGTGTGGCACAGCAGAGCGCTCCTATCAGCCTCTTTAAGGTGAGCCGGCGTCAGTAATAAGAGCTGATTAAGTATGCAAGTCAGCCACGAGGCGGGAAGGCGCTGATAGACAGCACAACCCCTGAAGAGGCGTCTGGGAGATTTAAGGCGTTTTCACACCTTGTTCGCTCGGAGAAGTTACTTGGAACTCTGAAGTGCTCTCTCCCACTTAGTTTGCTTCTTTTGGCCAAATGAGAGCACAGCAATCAGAGCGAGACCTCGCTGAGAGAGAAGTCTCGCTACATTCCCAAACCAAACTGACAACTCCTCCGGACTCCGAACGTGATCTGACTGTGTTCAAACTACAGCAAGCACTCGTCACCGGGCGCTGTCTGTTCATGTGACTGCATTCATTCACATAAACTGAGACTGATGGCAGCTGGGTGACAAACACAGACTAAGAACAGGCCTCTGAGGCTGCTTTTAGCTCCCATAAATTCTCATGGACACAGCACTTACAGAGCTTTTTTCCTCTTTTCCTCAAGTGTAAATTAAATTATTATTATGTATCAAGCAAATATCAGCATCACTACCATAAATCTTCCTTCAACTCATATGAGTAACCCTGTGGAGAATCCCAACTTTATGTATGATTAACACCGAATGTGTTTACACGTGTTAACATGTATACAGAAACACACACTTACAATTGTGTTGCCTTAAATAAAAAGAAATATAATATACATTCAAGTATTAAATCAAACTACTGACTGATATATACCAGGACAGAAATTAGGAATGTAATATTTTATAATATAAAGGCACATTCTACCAATTTTACACACAAAGGTCAGTCTAATAGTTATGGGCAGCAACCCACAGTCTGTGAAAATGGTTATATATTGTTTTCTGTGGCTCAGAAGGAGCTTTGTCTGATTGTGTGTGTGTGTGTGTGTGTGTGTGTGAGTGAGTTTAAATCGGTCTGTCTTTGACATAAGCCAGGAGTCTGCAACCTGTCCTCTCAGAAGAGCCATTTTTGGCTAAAAAAAATAAATAAATAAAAAAAGATGGAAAAATCTGCCTTTTTTGATTTACACACTTTTACAGTTGGGGAATGCAAGAATCAATTTAGACCAACAACAATGACAAAAGACAACTTAAATGTTAAAAAAATAACCCTTATTTATTTCCATTTATTTTGTCTAAGCCACAGGGAGTCACTGGAGAGGGGCAAAAGAGCCGGATGTGGCTCAGGAGCTGCAGGTTGCAGACCCCTGATACAGGCCAATCAACACAGGGTCTGGGACCCCTCAGGGGTCTCAGAGTTACTGCAGGGGGTCCCCAAAATTATTGTTTATAATTTCAATTTAATCGATACTTTAGATGTTTTTCCCCAAAAATTTTAAGTTATGTCTGAAAAAGTATTAATGAACACAAATAATAGCAAAGATAAATTCTGTTTGTAAAAAACAAACAAACAACAAACAAACAAAAAAGCATTTAATTTACACGACACTGACAAAAGGCTACCTATGGCTTCTTGTGCAATCATGTGACCTAGTTAACCTACTGAATCAGAATCAAAATACTCAGTGCAGTATATGTAGTAGGGGGTTCCTCATCACCTAAGGCCTAGATTCTCAAACTGTGGTACATGTACATGCCAGCTCGCTCTAGTGGTACGTGAAAGAATGTGAGAAATATTCTTTCAAAATAAATTTATTTTAAAAAAGCATATAATACTATCAAATCAATTCAAAATTTCAAATGAAATTACAGAAAACATTAAATTAAGTTTTTAAGTTGTGTCTTTCCTGTAGTTTTGCTTCAATGTCAGCCTGCAGCAATAATATTAATGATCATGTAATGTAGCGTTTACATTTATCATCCATGATTGCTGGTACTTATGATCCAAACTGTGATGGCAAGATAGTGGAGCTAAAATGAAGAGACTGAAAATGAGTGCTTCAAAAAGACTGCAATAGTGGCTCCCAATGGGAACTGTTACGAAGAGAATTGCAGGTCAGGAGGAGAATAAATCAAGTGGCCATGTTAAAAATTAAGTGGACGACAGTAAAACAAGCACAAGTGCTCCTGGGTACTGGCTACCTAAGAAGCACCGTCCAAGTGTCCACAGCACCTGCTAGCACCGAACGGCATAAAACAGTCAGGTGGTACTTGGAGAGTTCAATATTTTCTGAGGTGGTACGTGACACTGATCTAAAGAGTCCATGGTCTGAAACATTCAACAATAAGCTGTAGCAAGCACAGTTATAAAGCTAGATGCTGGTATTATATGAAACTTGATGACCTAAGGCAGACATACATAATTCAACTGGTGGCCCGTGGGCTTAAATCAGGCCATTTACTGACTTCAATCTGGCCCTGTGATAATTTATAAATATGAAAAAAAGCAGAAATAAATTATTTCTTAGAATGAGAGGCTAATTAGCCTATTCATTGGCTATGTGTGTTGTTCAGCACTGAGACACTTATTAAAAAGTTTGAACTCAGGCTGTTTAATTAAGAGTCATGTTTTCACAATATTCATAGAACAAAATACCAAGGAAGGTCTCTGGAAATCATCATCATGATCACCAGGAAATAAAAGATATTAAATTCTTAAGTCAATAGTAGCTCTTATCCAAGCTCCCAAACACTGTGTCCCATAAAGAGTGCACTCAGTGATCTGTTAGCTCTGCTAACGTTAGCCACACTGTGCATCAGGCTGGCAGCTCCATTGTTGTCATGTTTTGTACGTTAATGTGTAATGTTTGTATTGCACAGCGCAAAGTAGCGCACATGTGTGCCCAATTTTAACTCTTTTCTGAGTGTTTTTGTTTTAGTGTTAGACTAGTCGACTAGTCTAAATTTAATTTTTGTGTTTAATCAACAGGGAAATTAGTCACCAGGAACATCCCTAACCATAACTACCAGACGCAACCAGCATTTTTAAGTTTTGAATAGTTCTTTGTATAGTATAATGTATTTTTTTCTTAATGGCGTGTATGCAAAGTTTAGCTGTTTGCAAACACATCAGGACATACACATTTTGGTTTGGTGAAGCGTCTTGAGCACTGCTAAACAATGAGAAAAAACAGGAAATGCAGGCAGAGGGCTGCAGGATCTCTGCAGATACAGACACCATCACACACTTCTAGTGGGTCTTAAGTGATGATTGAAAGGCATTATGGTTATATGAGTCTATAGATTGTTTTTTAAGGAAAATGTTGCAGATTATACCTTAAGGATGGTTAGGATGGAATCGTAACCAAGCATCCTGTGCTCTCCTAACTGTATAAAGTTAATGAGGAAACAATAAAAGGGACAATAAGTCCAAACTTATTTAAACATTGTTATTTATGTAGAACATTTTGTTCTTTATTTAGAACATTACAAGCAACCAGGGGGCTTTACAACAAAATAATATATAGAAAAAGCTAAATTTTTTAGAGACACTAAGAAAAGCTTAAATTCTGAAGAAATAGGTCATCATTGTGGCTATTAAGGAGGTCCATATTTTGGTGTGATGTGTGTTATTTAGCCCCCTTCTAGAAAGGCTGGCATGACATGGTTGGTACCAATGGATGCCTTTATCTTGTTACATATGTTACTACTATCTTTACTCTAGTTTTAAAACCTCAACCTGCTACAGCCTATGAAAGATGAACAGATGTAACACAAACATATGCACACACACGACCAAACACATGATCCCCTCAGGCTTATGCCTGGCATCAGGATGGCCACATATCTTAAAAAAATTATGGACAATCCCGAATTAGAAGTGGTTTTCCCGAATCCCAAATGCTTGTCCTGAAATGTAACCATTATGGTAAAAGATAACTATATAGGAATTAGTGAAGATATTTTGATCAAATCACTTATGTAAGATACAATTCCTGCTTTTAGTTATTAAAAAATGCCCTGTCAGTTTTTGTAAAATATGTCAGAGTATTATTGATGTGTTTTGGCTTTGTCAATTGCTTTGTGATGATCGTTGATGTCATAAGAAGTTAGGTTGCTCCATACTATAACTCTTCTGTTTCACTCTGTTACATCAAAATATTCACTATTGCCATTCATATAATAGGATATTACAAAAATATTGTCAGTATAATCTAGTTATTATTACTGCTGTATAAAGTTCTACATTGTCATGCGAGTGTTGTGCAACCAGCAGAACATGTGCTGTGTCATGTTTCAGAGGGTGAGTTGTTGTGTATCTCAGGTGGAGACTGGTTTAGGGAGCACATCAACTGACTCTGTCACGTCAATTGCAACTTGACGGCGTTCGGTGACGTATCCTCTCTCCACAGGCACATTAGTCATCATTCGCTGGCAACGCTTGTCATTTCAAGTCCCCTTTGTTCCCGCCGCATACTGAATCCATAGCCTGCGAGGGAGGAAGCAATTTCTTTACTATGTGCCGAGCAGCTCGGCTAACACTGTGCTCCCAATCAACCCTGAATATAGATCAGTCTGCAGCCTCGAATGAACTCAAGTTGAACAAAGCAACATTTTTAAGTAGAAATTCAGACATCTTATCAGCTTAAAACACCCAGAGGGACGAGTGTTCCAATCATACTGATGTAGATTCTACATATGAGCTCACTGTACTTGGATTCAGATGGTTACTGACAAGAAATCCTCTCCACACAGAGGAGTGTTGAGTCAAAACAAAACACTCACCATCTCCTTAACAACAGCAAGACAGCAGCAAATACTCTGTCCTCAGAAACTACATATGAAGCACCAATATGGGCCTGCAATGAAGCTTATTTGTTGGCATCTGTATTATGAAATCCTAGTAACATTTTATATTAAGGTGCTTGTAATAAGAGTTAGGTAATAGGTAATGGGGCCCTTTTAAGATGCTTATTAACATTAATATGTGTTAAGACTATATGAACATTAATAATAGCATAATAAACTTGTTCACAGTTAGATTATAAGATATTTATAAGCACTTATAAGAAACTTGTTACCAGTTTATAGTCTGCTGAAGAATGTTAATAAAATCCTTATGAGTTTCTTATAATTGTTTTATAAAAGCATTAAATCCAGTATCCCCAAAATCCACAGTTAACTGCGATTAAGTGATTAAATAATAATAATGATTAATTAACTTCATAAGCACTGTTCACAGTTTAGATTTTGCCCCCAGACTCATAGTAAACTGTTAATAAGTGCACAATAAAGGATTAATTAACTTTAATATAAGCACTGTTCATGCTTAATATCCATCACCCCCAAAATCCATAGTAAAGTATTAATAACTGCATAATAAAGGATTAATTAAGCTTAATAAGCATTGTTCGCACTTAAGATCCAGTACTACCAAAATCCATAGCTAATGTTAATAAGTGCATAATAAAAGATTAATTAATGTTAATAAGCATCATTTCACACGTTGGATCCAGTCCCCCCAAAATCCATAGTTAACTGTTAATATGTACATAATAAAGTATTAATTAACCTTAATAAGCACTATTCACGCTTACTATCCAAAAGTTTTTTTGTTTTTTGTTTTTTTTTTTTGGGGGGGGGGGGGCATTTTTGCCTTTATTGACAGGACAGCCAGAGAGTAGACAGGAAACGGGGCAGAGGACTGAGCTAAACATTCTGCCCCTCCAAAGTTTAACTGTTAAGTAAGTGCACAGTAAAGGATTAATTAACCTTAATAAACACTGTTCACACTTTAAAACCAGCGCCCCCAAACTCTATAGTTAACTTTTTATATGTGCGTAATAAAGGATTAATTCACCTTAATAAGCAATGTTCACATTTTAGATCCGGTACTCCCAAAATGCATAGTTAATGTTAATAAGTGCATAGTTAAGTGCAAATAAATGCATAATGCAGTATGTAAAAATCTTAATAAGGCAACAACAAAACCTCAGTAAAAGTTTTTAAATGCTATAACATTTAAGTTAGTTGACCTGAATAAATGTTTCTAATGCTTCTATAAACAATTATAAGAAACATGAAGCTTTTATTAACATTCTTAAGTAGTTTATGAACTGTTCACAAGTTTCACGAATGCCTGCTTAGAAATTTCTTATAATCTAAGAAAAATGTTTATCATTCTACATGACACATTTACATAGTATTATCAACACATAATTTTAATAAGCATCTTATAAGGGCCTTATTACCTATTAACTAGTGCTTATTACAAGCACCTTAACATAAAGTGTTACTGAAATCCCTCCAGCTTATTACATTTACGTAAAAGTTACCTCAACTCACCTGCACCTTAAACAACTCGCTCTAACTCCCTGTGATGTATTTGTGTGCCTCAGTGAGATACAGGGACCTGCAGGCTTTGGATATTTAATTGAAAGAGAAACATCCAAACATGACTTGTTAACATGTTTCAATGGAAGTAAACAAACTTAATTAACCTTCTATACTGCAGGTGCAGGATAATCACTCTGCATACTGACACATGGGAAGGCCTCTCCCCTCTATTTTGTCTGGTGATGTTCTGCATACATTTTCATATTACAGATGTTTTCTTCTATCTGAACGAATTATAATTAACAGGAACACCTGACTAGTAATAGACAGGAACTAACTTCAGCTCCTTGACAGCCTGAACACTTCAGAGTCAAAAGGGATGGTCGTGAAGAGATCTATTGGATGGATGATTTTCAGTGATCGCACTTTTCAATTCCATTGTAAATTTAATGAGACTGATTAAATAAAAATAAAAACAAAATTAACTGTGGAGAACTGAGTTGATATCTCCATGCCCTCTGGCTGCCCCCCTGTTGAAATGGTTATCGGTTTTCATTACATTCATTTTTCTGTTCACTCAAAATTAATAATATTTAGATCACATTACATTGTGAAAATTCTTCTGGAACAAAAAGACCTTCAGTTAATCAATTGATGTGTTACTGTCAACAGTAGATTAACTCTGAAATTAGCTTGTTTATATATAAATATTGAGAGTTAGAATATACGAATTGAGTATATTGTATATGAATTTCTGCTTTATACTGAAAAACTGAGATTCAACCTCTTTACTATGGTGGCCGACAAGTACAAACGTGCTGCATATACAGACAGGCGCTGCAAATACAGAAACGCGCTGCATATAAGAAAACAATGCAAAGAAAAACGCTGCATAAACAGAAACGTGCTGCAAATACAGAAACGCGCTGCATATAGGAAAACAGATGCAAAAGGAAAACGCCGCATATCCAGTCACACAACGGAAGGGCTCAGGCCTCTAGGGGCAGTGCTGAGCATCCACCCGAGAGAAAATTGGAGTCGGGAAGGCTACATGAAAAAGTACGTATTTTTTTTCTTTTTCTTTTTTTCTTTCTTTCTTTTTTCCACGTGGCCCTCATCTTTTACTGTATTATGAAGTGCAGCCAACTCCAAATTTCCTCCCACAATAACTTTTCTCATTCACACATCTGCTCACATGTTGTTACGTCCGTTCTCTGTCTCTCGGGTGGACGCTCAGCATGCCCCTAGAGGCTGGAGCACTTCCGTTGTATGACTGGATATGCAGCGTTTTCTTTTGCATTTGTTTTCTTATTTGCAGAGCGTTTCTGTATTTGCAGCGTTTCCTTTTGCATCTGTTTTCTATATGCAGCGCGTTTCTGTATTTGCAGCGTTTTCCTTTTGCATCTGTTTTCTTATATGGAGCGCGTTTCTGTTTTGCAGCGCTATCTTTTATATGCAGCGCATTTGAAACTTGTCGGCCACGTATTTACATTTATTGGTAAAGTAGGAAATGTTGCAGTTTGTAAAGAGTATTTTAAATGTTGGATGTAACACATTCTGTATATATGGTAATCCATTTTCTATTGATCAACAGACTGTATATAAGGAAAAAGGAAACAGTCTTAGTCACCCTGATGAAGCCAAAAACATTTTGTGAATAAAAATGGTGCATGGAAGAGAAGTGACCTTCGCTAAGCCCCGCCCTCCTTAGTTACTGTTGCTATGTCTGTCAAACTTTTGATTATTGCACTATGTATACGTAGTTTACACTGATAACGAGGGCAGGTTTAATGTCAACCATTGGAAGTAAATGCTGAAAGATGAGGTTCTTGTTCCTAGCTGACGACTGTGGATTTTGTCAGCTTAAAATGATGACTCCTGCTCGCAGACAAGTGTAGCTAGCTAATGTAAGCTATTCAATGCTAATGCTTGAACTCCTTGTGTCAGCTCATGAGTCAGCTGAGAAGTCCGTCTCAGTGGGCTTTTAATCCATTCTCCTGAGGTGTGTCCTGTGTTTTACACTTTGAAAGACTACAGAAAAGAGCCACCATCCAGACAACATGGAGAGAAAGGCTGAGCTTGACAGGCTTCGGTGGGTACAAGTTACAGTTCTAATCTATGATTGGACAATTGCTGTTCGCAGGAAGGGCTTAGCAAAGAGTCATTGTGCAAATGTTTTAACTCTGTGCACTTGCTTTGGAGCTTATGCTAGTCTGCACTCTCTACATGTGTGTTCTCAAAGTAAGAAAACTGTTAGAAACATACCAACAAACCAACATACAAATTCACAAACACAATTATTCCAGTAACAAATACTGTATTAAATCAACACATCATCACTGATTCCTTCCTTACATTATATATATATATATATATATATATATATATATATATAAAAGGAAGGATATATATATATGTGTATATATATATATATATATATATATTTGTACTACAGTACTACATTTATCTAGTTTTTATCTCCGCCAGGCGTGAATCTGGAGAGGATCATGAAATGCTTTGAGTGTGTGCACGTGTAAGAGTGCGTCAGCTAAACCTGCCAAGCTGTCCGTGTCGGTTCGCAGCTAATCTCAAATACTATCGAACCCATCGGCCTATGTTTTGTGCACAGAGCCAGTAGGGGCTGCAAGTCATGAACAATTGCTAGGCTAAAAACAAACCTTAATTAGTACATTGAAAGCCACATATTGGCCTTTGTCATGGCTCAAAAACTGACCTCCACACAAAAGTTTAATTTCATCTCAAACCAGAGTATCCCTGGTATGCACTTTTGCCATATTAGTAAGGTTTGCTACAAAACAAATACAAATATGTAGTGAGAGACTTCACCACAAAATCAACTGTAACTTGCTTAAAACTAGAAGTGTCAGAACAACTAGAACAGCCATAAGCATCATTATTATCTCTCATGATAAATACCATACTTAGAGATTAATGCATCTCTTAGTTTATCTTTCTAAAAATGAAATAATATGAAAAAGTAAATTTTGTAAAATTTATTTATATATTTAACAACCATCAGTGATCTGATTCAAATTTTAGATTAATCTAGAATTACTCAGTGTGAGAAACAGTTAAATGTATGTCATAAGATTAAAAACAGGTTATTTTAACATTAATTATGATAAACATCTACCTAGAACCATCGTGAAAAATAATCACAGCCTATGGGAAAAGCCTGGAAATGAGTACAAAAATAAAACCAAAAATAGTTGGAAATGCTGCCATTTGTAATAAGAAAGGGTACTTTGTTTCAAAATTTGAGAGCATTAACACAAAAACTCAGTGAGTTGCTAAAACAAAAAAATGTTACAACCATCCCTGGTCTCCCCTAGTTTATTTTTAATTGAGTCTAATTAATTAATTGTTTGTATATTAATGTCAGAAAAATGGAAATTAAGACCACATATGAAGTTTTATTGGCAGAAACAATGATAGTAGCTAAGCAACCAAGAAGCATCTCCAACTGCACCAAAAGTAAAAATAGTGGCAAGTTCCACAAAAGTGTCAGTATGGTCATGAAATGGTAAAAATCATCACATTTTCTTTGCCTTTTGTGCAATTTATATAAATTTATCTTAAAGTTAAATACAGACACCTTAAGGAAAAGTCAGGTACCAGCAGCATTGTACTTTTTAATTCAACAAAGTTATTGCACATACAATTTAAATTTGGAAATGGTCAAAATGACCATCCTGGCTGTTCTAGTGTTACTGTAATTCTGAACCATTTTTCTAAAAATTGAATGTGAAATATTAACATGACACTGGTTACTTGTTTCAGGTTATTAGGGGTGATCCAATCAGCTCTATGCCAAGTCATACTCTGAATATGGACAATTTATACCTTTACATGCAGGCTCCGACCTATGAATGGGCAACATCTAGAAAAGTCACATGATACTACACAAAAACACTTCATTAAAATCCATCCTGATAAGAAAACTTCCACTGTTAAACAAACAAAAAAAAAAAAATATTCAGAACAAATCTCTACTAATGCCATCTCGAAATTGTGGTGGCATTGCAGGAGGTGCTTCACCATCTGTTGCCTGGCAGAGAACACTCCTCTAGTTTATCTTATTTTTGTTCAGTACCATTTGTTGTGTGTCTGTCGGAGTTAACCTGTATGTCACCTTTTGTGCTATTTCACAGTCCTGTAAGAGTTTAGTCTGGGAAACATCCACTGAGAATCAATTTAGCCCAGACCCATAAGCAGACTGTGGGGCTGCTTGTTGATGGTTGTTCAATTTCCAAGATTCAAATATTAGTTATTTTTCATGTTAAATTATAAGGTGATAAAAACCCTCTAATCACATTCTAATTTTATTCAAAATCAAATTTTGATAAAGTTAAAGGAATTGAACTAATTGAAAATTTTTAAACCATTGGCATTGTGAGACCAATGGCAGCCCAGTGAGTGGCATGTTGGTCCAATCACATATAGGAAATTTCCATGTTGAGTGTGAGTAAATAATACAAATACTACATTGTAATCACAGTACAGATGATAAGAAACAGTTCTGTAAAGATATGGATGATCAAAGTGGTTTGGGCAAAGGACAAATAAGTTTATCTGCTGTTCTCTCTCATGCTCAGTCATCCCCCCTCCCCCATCGCGCTCTCACTCTCTTTGATAAGTGTGCTTAATGCTGATATGAAATTCTCCCCACATCTATCCGAGCCCAAAGGCAACGGGCAACAGGACACAGTGTCACTGCCACAGCAGAAAAAACCGTTAAGCAGATTTACTTCGCACGCTTACTGGTGAGAAAAGGGGGGGAGGAAAAAAGAAAAAGAAAAAACGATGACATTTTTCCCACACCGACTGCATGAGAGACATCTCTTTTTTTGCCCTTACTGAATAAACGGTTTATAAATGTAAAATCATGTTTCCTCCCTGGCTGTAGCCCAAGGACCTAACACCCCTGAATACGGAGCAGCGGGGCCTGAAGGGCAGCAAGGAGACAGAGCTGAAAATATTGGAGACAGAGGTTACAGTCTGCTGAGGCCTAACCTGCTTCCTCCTCTGTGACTTCAAAATAACAAGGATGGAGGCAACAAATGACATTCACTCTTCCTACTATTAGTGAATGGCTCTGCAAACTTGTTCTTTTAGCCACGCAAGTCATGGGCCCCAATGTCAGGTTCAGACTACACAATATCAGCCTGCTAATGGTCTGACCTGACAGACGTGTGTGTGTGTGGGGGGGGGGGGGGGGGTCAGGAAGGAAAAATGGGAACCTGGCATAAGTTGAACCTTGAGTATTAGGAAATTTGTTTTTATATGTTGTGTTTTTAAAAATATTTTAGGTGCTTTTTAAACTAAAATGCGCTAAACACATACACTCTTGGAAATAGGGATTCCAAAAGGGTTCTTTCTGAGGTTTTACCCAGAACCATTTGCTTTTGAAGAACTCTTTTTTGAAGAATGGGTTTGTCAAGACTTTTTTGTAGGACCTGGGTTGCATTAAGAACCCATTACATTCAAAGAACCCTTGGATCTTTAAGGATTATTGCAATTACGGAAAAACTTTCATCAAGGCTTCTTTGTACCATAAAAGGGTTCTCTGTAAACCCCAGGATGGGGTCTAGCTAAAACCTTTGGAATTTAAAAAGGTTCTTGGCAGAACCCCCTGTGTGGTTTAAGAAACCGTTGGAATAATAGGTTTTTGGTTGAATCTCCTGACTGTGTTCTAGATAAAAACCCTTGGAATATAAAGAGGTTCCCAGTAGAACCCCCTGAGTGTGTTCTTGATAAAAGCCTTGGAATAATAAAGGGTTCTTGGTAGAACCCTCTTGATGGGTTCAAGATGAAACACGTGGAATATAAAAAGGTTTTATGTAGAACACCCTGATAAAACCCTTGGAATCTAAAAAAAGGTTCTCAGTAGAATCCCCTTGGAGGGTTCTTGATAAAACTTGGAATATATAAAGCTTCTTGGTAGAAACCTCCTGGTTGGGCTCTAGATAAAACCCTTGGAATATAAAGAGGTTCCAGGTAGAACACCAGGTTTGTGTTCTAGATAAAAACCTTGGAATACAAAAGGGTTCTTGGTAGAGGCCCCTTTGTGGGTTCTTGATGAAACCTTTGCAATATAAAAAAGGTTTTTGGTACAATCCCTGACTGTGTTCTAGATTAAACCCTTGGTATATAAAAAGGTTCTCTGTAGAACCCCCTGAAGGGGTTATAGATGAAACACTTGTAATACAAAAAGGATCTTTGTAGAATCTCCTTGGTGGGTTCTAGATAAAACCTTTGAAATATAAAAATGTCAGTGCAAGAAATAGGCGTATTTTAAAGATTGTGATATCATGAAATGACTGGAGGATTCTGGCTCACAAATGTAGAACAGCAACTGTAAAATACTAATAGCAATTTCTAATGTGGAAACAGAAAGTAAAATGTTTTATGAAAGTTTTAATCTATGCTGTAGACTGTTGGTCATGTTTGTTAATAAGCCGATCATGTCAGATTAGATGATGCTTTCTCTGAAGTTTTGCATTTTGCTAAAACATTAACTGATCTGAACTGCATAGTTTAACTCAAAGCATCAAAATGAATTATAAACTAAACAAATGTGAATTGATTGTGATGTATTTAGCATTGACAGTCAGTCAGGTGGAAAAAAAAGAGAAAAGTCACTTTCTTTGATTTCATTTTATTTTAATTAAATTTGAATTAAACCTCAGTCCTCTCAATGTTTTTACATTGCACACAAAGATAATAATGTTCTTGAATTAAAAACTATAACTGAGTTATCTTTTATTAAACACCAATACTTTTACCTCCACTTCAATTAAATTTCAGCAAAGTGTCAGAGCTCATTAGTGGGACATGTTAATACTGTTTGCATGAATGCACCTACAGCAATTCCACTGTATATTAGAACTTCTTGAGTTTACCTGCTGTGTTGATTATTGTCTTACTTTTGCGGTAATGACAAACTGTAAGAGAGGATTTCCCGTGTGAACAGTGTCACTCATTAGGAACCTGAAGCCTGCATTAGTAGGCTTTAGTGGATAATCAGGTTTGAGTGGAATATCAGCATTTGGATTTCACAGAAGGCTGATATTCTCATTATAAGGAGGGAGGGAGGCAGCAGTACGTGATCTGCCATCATACTATCAGCTTCAGTGTGTAAAGAGGAGGAAATCAATAGAGTTTTGATTGCCATGGTTAATAACAAATGCTTTTGCTAATAAACCGCTTTACTTTAAGATCTTTTTCTGCTGAAGCATAAAAACTCTCATTGTTTTTTCTCCTGGAGTGATTTTTCCTGGTGGTGTTTCCCACCATACAGTACCTGTCTCCACTCAAGGGTAAACTCTGTGGACAGATCGTCCGAGGATACATTGGTAGGACAGACACGCGTTGCTGTGGGCCTTTTTTTTTTTTCCTTCTCTTTCTACCAGGCCAGGTGTTGTATTCAGATTCCCCTTGAAAGCTGTCCTCTGTTATGCCCTGAGCTTTTTTCTTTTTTCTTTTTTTATGAATTCATTTTTGATGAAATGATCTCCCGTGCCAAAGCATATAAAGTGCAGCTGGGAGGTGACAGCCTAACGGGGAGATTGGAATGTGCAGAAAGTGCTGCAGAGGCTGGGTACTAATATTCTGACTTATATCTCTTGTCAGAACATGTGGAATAATATAATGACTCTCAAGGATGATACATCCAAAAATGTAATTACTGGACCCCAGGGGAGCTTTAAGCTGTCCAGAAAACAGTTTTTTTAAACAAAGTTTAAATAATACAGCCCAACAACAATTATCCTGCTCATTCTACTCCAGCTAATGTGGCCCCTACAGCACAGTTTGAGGACTGATTTGTTCATATTGGATAAAATTAGGAATCATATAATTAGCTGAAGTTTGATCATTGTGATATTGATCGGCTGGTATGGCCCTGCGGCTGCATAGAGCAGATTTTTAATGCAGCTTCAGAGCCTGGGCGGACCCCCCCTTCCTCAAAACAGAGAGTTACCCCCTCAATACAGTATATCACTGGAAATGTAACTATATTGTTTTAAATAATATGCAGTGTTGGCAAGGTTACTTTAAAAATGTATTCTGATACAATTGTGATATTTCAATACAACTACCTGTTAAAAAAATGAGTGAGTAGTCAGTAGTACAGTCAGTAACATAATCCAAGTACCACAATATTAAAGTAATGTAACTTGATTACATTCTGTTACTTTTGGATCATCTCAATATAAAAAAATGTGAAATTGATTATTTTCATCATAGATTAATTGATCAATCATTTTCTCAATTAATCAATTAGTTGTTGTTTGGCCCTGATGTGTAAAACAAAACATATGTCTCAGTGTATCCTGTGTGATCCAGTACATCAAGTATTGATTAGTTTTAGTTAATCTTTTAACAAATGTGTGTCTGATTATATATTGAGCCATAATCATGTGCATTTGTGAAAGGAAAAAATCTGTTTGTGGTTATTTTGATCATTTTTTAAACAATACCCAGTGGAACGTCCCTGACCTAACAGTGGCAGGCATGCCTGAGTTGGAAAGTACCAAGAACTCCAGACTGGCCAGTTACCAGTCGAAATAGGCGTAGGTGAAATATCAAATGAAGATGGAGACTCCCCAGAGTCTCCTGTCTCCAAAAAAGCTGGTGTATTGAGTGTTCTTATTCAGTCTGGTCCCGGGATCGACTCGAGTTTGTTGGTGTTGCTGTTTTGGAGAACACGATAAACTCTTGCAGCTGACTTTGTTCATCTCTGAGGAGCTTCATTTTTTGCCATCATTTGTGACTCATCAAGACCTTTGAAAACCAGAATTTTGCAAAGGGTTGTAGCAATAGCCTAGATTAACCATTTTCATGGCTTTTGTGACCCAACAGTCAAAGAAATGTCAGAAAATGGTGAACAATGTTCAAAATAACGTCCTCAAATGTCTTGTTTTGTCCACAGCTTAAAAATATTCAGTTTACTGTCAGAAAGGAGTAAAGAAACCAGAAAATATTCACATTTAAGAAGCTGAAATCAGATCATTTAGAGTTTTTTCTTAAAAACTCAGATGATTAATTGATTCTAAAAATAGATGCAGATTAGTTTAATAGTCAGTTAGCAACATATTATCTGTTGCAGCTCTCCATGTTTTATGATGGTTGTTAGGTTTATTAGTTCGTCCACCTATTCCTTACTTTTTTGTTCAATTTATTGATTAATTAATTGATTTAAAGAGAAAAAATGTCCACCCAGTGAAGCATTTTTTCATTAGAGGCCATGATAATGAATTGGCAGCTGCGTGTGCACTATGCATGGTAGTATATCGTTCTTTATTTCAGTTATAATCCTTCTAAATCTGCATTTTTGCTAAAAGTAATCTGATTGCATCTTTTTTTTTATCCAGATTATGTAACCCCGTTACATGTAATCAGTTACTCTTCAAGCCTGATAATGTGCATTGAAAGTAAAAGTACAGACTCAACAAAATGTGTTTTTAGGTTTCAAAAGATTTTCAAAACTGGTCTGCCAAAGGGTTCAAGTCAGCCCGCTGGATGACTTTGCGAAATGTGAAATTGTAGAGATCCAGTTTTTCATTATTCCTGATTTGTCCACCTGGGTCACACTCATATTTAGAGTAGCAGGCCCTTTCCTATCCCACGTACTTATGTACAGGCTAACTGACACAACACCGCCAATTGTAGGCCAATATACTGTTCATGCAGGAGTCATCAGTGGAAATTTCTTTAACAAAAAGGAGACAAGTGGACACAATGTCAGATTTTTCAAGAAAAATGGATGATTTCTTTTTTCTTCACAGGTAATGACAGGAGACTGACTGAATGTTGGAAAACTGAGAAACTGTTGCACTTGTTTTTCTTACAACATTTCAAGCTATTCGTTATTTCTTTTGAACTATTTATACCTTTGTAGCATCCTGACTGGAAACACCACAAACTGGTATGGGCCGTGCACGGCACATGATGGAGAAACTCCACAGTGGGTCATTAAAATGACCCGGAACATCATTGGTGCCCATCCAAGCATCAGTGATATCGGGGAGAAAAGGTGCCTGCAGAGAGGATACTAAAGGACGATACCCAGCCACAGCCTGTTCACCCTGCTGCTGTCTGCTGGCAGACCACCAGGCTGAAGAGCAGATCCAATCAATCAATCAAGGAAGGAACTACATCGACATGGCATTTTACAACCTTGTTTGAAATGATAAACAAACTGCAATGTATCCTTGCAAATGGATGGTTCATTATCTGTGAACATTTTCATAATGTACTTGTACTTCTTATCACTGAAAAGGGGAAACATTTGGAGGTGCTCTTATTTATTATTTATATTATGCAAAGTTCACAAGTGTCTGTGGAGTGACTGCAACTCAGTAGAATAAAACATTTACAACAAACATTTACAGTTGCAACCAGTCTGATTTTGGTTTGCTCTGTGACCTTGCTGTTGAATCTTTCTCATTGTGTCTGTATTGGTGTGGGGAAGCCATGAGGCAGGAGGTTTATCCACTATGAAAATGGTCATAACTCACTGAATTTTCAAGCAGCTTGATTAATTAAAAATACCAGTTGTGCATTTATGATAGAGCATGCTTTGTTAAATTATATGGGTTTAACAACAAACTTTATCTTCTACTAATAAGGGTTTTCTCTGGTACAACAGCACTTCCAGCAGCACCTTTGCTGTCCCCTTCGAGAATCGCTCTTGACAATTTTTATTGGTTTATAGTCGCTGCAATAGTGAAATTAAATATCCTCCCTTACTTCAGAGTATTTCATTTAAAGCTGAAAAACCACTTAAGTGTTTTTATATGAAAATAATATTAATATATTATATTAAATATCATGTTTTTGGGGTCATTTGGTCTAATAACAATCATGAACTTTCTTCCTTCTCTTACTTTGCTTGATATATTGTAGCTCACTGTGCCTTTACTTGAGGTTCATGGACCCCTTACAGTCATAGCTGTTATTGCAGCTGGTCTGTTTGTTTTTTATGCGTTTGTACTGATTTTTGTACATTAAAATACAATACAATTATACAGTTATTTCCATTAATACAGCTATATGTATTACATTACACCAGCAAGTGTGTAATATTCACTCATCACAGGATGACAAGGGTTATGTAGGTTATGTGAAAGGTGCCTCTAACTGGGTGTATTATTTTTACTGGGCCAGTCTAACACTGACCTTACACCTCGTTGGTGTTGCCGTGTTTGAGAAAGTAGCAAACCTGCCAACAGCTGCAGTCCTCGGTCAGGATAAGGTCAGAGGTACATGAGTAAAGCATGAGCCAATACATGTGGACAACTGTAATGAATAAAACTGAAGTGCATCTGTTCAATCAGATTCTCGTGAAAAACAAACCTGTCCAGTGTCCACTGGATGCAAAAGGGAAGAACCACTACTGGCTGGCTGTGTATGTTCAACAGGATAATTAACTTGAATGTGTATTTTTACATGGATTTGACATGTACAGGTGGACCGGGGATACCAATAATATTGCTAACTGCTTCATTCCACTGGACACGGCAAGTCTGTGCAACAGTTTTGATCCGTCCTCCACATGCCTGCATATCCCACCACCAGTGTTTCGGCAGCTTTTCAGCCACGGAGTGTTTTGCCCACCTGATTATGTTGACTTGCTCAGATTGTGCTGATTTAGTCCTCTTCCCTTGCTTCTTGTGCTTCCACCATGGATAAGTTGGTTATTTGGTTAAATAGTTTATTTTCTGTTTGTCTTCATTATTGCGAGTCTGCACAAGGTCTTTTACTGGGATTTGGTTCTTGTGTGAGACCAATAATCAAAGTTGATTGTTTTAAGGAAGTAGTTATTTTGGCCCAATTATTTTCTGAAAGTGTTCTGAAAGTCTAACTTGACTGGAGAACAAGAACCTGTCTACTTTTTACACCTAAGTAAGGCAAAATGTGACACTGTCATGGTGAACCAGTGGTTCTATTGCACGCTTTGGTGTGACACTGGGTTGCTCCACAGTACTGAGAGAACGCTAGTTAAAATTGAAAATGACCTGAAAATCAACATGAATAAGAAGAAACTCTCAATATTAGTACTTTTAGACTAAATCTGTGCTGCTCAACTCTATGTCCACTCTTACTGATCATTTCATTTTCATGCTGTAGATCAGTATCAGCAGCCCAGGGTGGATGTAACTAATTACAAATACTAAAATTTACTGTAACTAAGTAGTTTTTTGAGTTTGGCGTACTTGTACATTTACAAGTATATTTTCAAGTCTGTACTTTTACTCATACTTAAGTATGCATTACACTATGTAATTAGTTACTTTTAAAATCAGAATTGACCTTTGACCCTTTCAGCTGCACTTTGTAGCCAGTAAGACTATCTGATTACAAACAAGCCGACGAAAACCATGGAATTCAGATGATAAACACTCCAAAATGCTGCAGCAGGGACAGGTTTGGCAACACATTCGCATCCCATTTCGTCACACGCTGACAATTTGTCACTGCCCCTTGACACCTGATACTGAAGCGCTTTAGCGACTGTATCTGATGCAGTCAGAAAGCCTGTTTAACACGTGATTAACACTGTGAAACAGTGTTTGTTTAGGTTTAGGTTCATAAAGCTAATTGGGTAGGTTTAGGATAAGACCTTGTTCGGGGTTCCAATAACTATGTCATTAAAGTCGCGTGATGCATGTGAAGCAACTCGACACGACACATCACAGGACGCGCATAACATTAAGTGCCTTACAACTTTTCGGAACATTTTGGTGTCACATGGGACATGAACCCTGGCCTCCTGGGTTAAAGTCCTGTGTTTGCTTGAGCCATGCATCCAACACACCTCCTCCATGTGTGGACTTTGACCCTCTTTAAGCTACGTCAACAGTGTGGGGCGTCCTATACAGCTGCAGATTGGTTTAAATTAAGCCACCTGTAAATCCTTGTGCGCCGCTTTTAGATGGTACAGGTACTGCTTGCATCTGCATGAATCGCTGAGGGGCAGTGACAAATTCTTAGTAAGTGACTTGTTAGGAATGAAACCAGCCTGGATTTGTAGAGCTGAACAGAACAGAGCAGGAGTTGGAAGTAATTTTGACTCAAGCTTTGGACAAACAGAAACCTCTTTGATTGAATGGCTGCTAATAACATCAACAGTTAGAAAGTGACTAATACTTTTTCTTGTAATTTAGTAATATTTTAGTGATGTAGCAGTACTTGAGTACTGATTTTCAGTACTTTCCACCTCTGTCAGCTGCAAATCGCTCTCTGCAGTCAGCTGATCTCCTGCCTATTACCATTCTCCACTTCAAACCTAGTTAGTTAATTTTGAGACTCAGTTTGTATTGATTCAACATAAAAATATTCATCATTACAGCTGAGTCCTCCTCTTGTGTATTGCAGATGCCACCGCTCAACATGTGTGAACATGTCTCACGTGGACTAGTCTGACACATCGGGTGCACACTGCAGGTATAAATCCTGCCATTGGCCACAGTATCGCAGCATCCGCTATCTACGTCTAAGTCCCCCGGAAACAAGAACAACCTCCGAGCTGCAATCTGCACACTAAAAACAGAAAATGAGAACCTGGGATGCTAATGGTATGTTACCTTTTCTTTTGCAGTGATGTGGTCATTTTAATGCCGGAGCTTGCCATCCAACGTGCAAATGTTCCACCAAAACAAGTTCCCCCTCAACACTGTTTCACTGCAGCATGATGCTGCATTCTGGACTTAGCACCAACGTTTGTGATTGGTTTAAAGAAATGCAAACAAGGCAGGGTATAGTTCAGAGTGCATATGTGAAAATGGCTTATGAAATCTTCCTTTACAGACTACAGAGATGTGTTTTTGGCCTCTCTACCTGACAGACCTTGATGACTTGTATCACCTTTTTTGGTGGTGCCTCTAAAGAAAACAGTAATTTTAATCTAAGTACTGAATCTGCTTCAGGCAACAGAGAGATCTAGGTTTGCTCAAATCATCAACAACATATCGAAAACTAGGACTGGTCTTGGACAGCACTTTAGGAAAACATGATGGTGGTTTGGACATGAATGAGGCGAAGCTTTATAATCCCCAAAGAGACCAATGTTACTTACAGTCATTGCACCATGGCCTGCCACCCCAGCTGCAGCCAGGATTTCTTGGCAGAGTTCACACATGCATCCAGTCTCTGAGGCAAAATTAACCTCAGAACCACATCAAACCCTCCCCTGCGAGAGAGCAGCAGATAACGATGACAGACGCCGGGCTCTCCTGGTCCTCTGGGACAAGAGCGATGAAGAAAAGTGAGGTGTGTTGGGATTCACAACAAACACTGCTGATTTAGTGGTATGAAGCGATGGCGAGGAGGGTGGTATGGAGGTGAAAAAGCACATTGTCAGATACTATCACTCTCCCCAAAGGAACAACGTCAGGCCCCCTCAGCACCTGCCTCAGCGCTGACTATGACATTTATCCACGCCGCTATGACTAAAGCGCGGGCCAGACAACCCTGTCTGAACACCAATCCTCTGACTGGCCCATCTCGGCAGCCCGCGCTGAAATGAAGCTGTCATTCGTGCCGCGGCTCTTTCACTGCGTGTCACTCTGCGGGGAGAGATTGATGCTCTTCCTCTTTTCACTCCTATTCAGCACGGCTCCTGCGGTGGGATTAGCTGATTTGAAATGTTGATGAAGTTCAGACAGCTCCAACTGGGCACGGAGATACATCTTCATTATGCTGCAAAGTGCTCCTAAAACATTATCATTAGTCTTCAAACCACTGGATGGCAAACTGCAGGCCGGAGCTGGACTGCCACGTATAGGCTTGTCATTTTAAAAAGCAGGCTGCTGCGCCATGTGTCAGCCTTCTATCTGCTTTGATTCTGCCATATGGCTCTGAGATGGGTGATGAAGTTTTACAATACATCTTCATAAGCTTTATTAGTAGATTTTGCACAAGCGACATGTTCAATAAAGCCCACACATCGGGAGTGCTGTCGAGACCGAACACATCAAAACTAGAGTCAACAAGAAAGGGAGTGGATTCCAGCCTCCAAATAAATCAAGACACAGTGATTTGTTAAAGTAGAACATTTAAAAAGTCCTCATTATCATGGCGACATAATATTAAACAGCCCTAAAAGGTCCAACAACAGCACACATGTCTTCAATCACACACATATAAGTCAATACTTCAGCACAAGCTTCGGTCTCATGTGACACTTTGGACAGCCACATCTGTCCCCTTCATTACACTCAATAAATGAACACCTCTATTGCATACCCTGACTTTGAGAAATTACATGTATGTAATATTGATTTGTTTTCCTCATTACATTTGAATTAAAATGCAATCACTGCCTGGATTATGTTCCTTGGCAATGTTCTTTCTCTTACATTTGTGTAGTGCGGTTTGTATGCCAACCATACTACAGCATGATGGTCATACAAACTGCAGGACTTCAGAGACTGGGGTTTACATCTTAATTTGCTTAAAGGTCCAGTGTATTAGATAGAGAGGGCATCTATTGGCAGAATTTGGCAGAAATGTAATATAACATATATATAAATATTTTTTTCATTAGTGTAAAATTAGCTGAAAACAAGAATTGTTGTGTTTTCAACACCTTCCAATGAGCTTTTTAAATCTACAGGCCTTTAATTTGTAGGACAGCCGAAGGTATGACTGGAAAGAGGGAGAGAGAATGGGAATGACATGCAGCAAAGGGCTGTAAGGCCGGAGTCAAACCCATAGCCGCTGCAGAGGACCCACACCCTCAGTACATGGGGTGAACGCTGTACTAGCTGAGCTACCAGGCCACAGTAGCATTATTTTTTAAATGATACCCTAATCTTTCACATCACTACACTGTAACTACCTTGAGAACCGCCTACCCACAAGAACATTCTCCCAAAAAGCAAAGGACTTTCTAAAGCAGCATCTAAATCATTTCATGAAAATGAAATTTCACATTACTAAAAATATCTACCTGTCAACAACAGGGTTACATCAAATTCCAATGACCATGGCTGTATAGCAGCTAAAATGGCTATTTTTATAATAACAATGTATCAAATGATGATGTGAAAGCACTGACAATGACAGGGTCACTCGTAGTGATGAACCTACAGAGAATTATCAGCTGAATCTGCAGCTCCCCTCTGCTTTCTGGAGCTTTATAAGGAGTTTCAGCTCATTGTTTAGCTGTCCGCCTGCAACTTTACTGTTTTGGTTCACTCTCACTGCATTGTTTTCAACCACAGCCGGAGGCTATTTTCAGAAGAGAATAAGCTCTAAAAACCCACTGTACGCTACATCCTCCTCACCAAACAGCTTCCGTCTCCACCAGGAGTTGGAGGAGGCCAACACCAGAGCTAAAAGAGAATGAATGTTGCACTACAGTATGTAATACTATTTTTTGACTGCTCTCTTTTATACAACCATCAACAGCTGAATTCTCACTCTTCTTAAGTGGCCACTATATCAACAACTGCTTCAGTTTGAAATCTTGTTTCAGCTTGGTTCAACGTGTGTACAGGTCATGTTAATTTTGACAGAACTTTGCAAATCTCCACAGGTTGCATCTGGTAGTTATGGTGACATTGCAGTAGGTGCTTCACCATCTGTTGGCTGCACAGGATCGGATCTGCGCTTTACTGAGTGACCTCTTCTAGTTTTGTTTTTGTTCAGTTTTCAGCTCTCCCTCTCTGCCAGCAATCCACTTTTCAAACTTTTTCACAATTTTCAATGAGTTTAACTTTTTGACTTGCTTCTATTTGGAGAGGCAGCAGCTCTCTGTGGGATTTGCAGGAGACCCAATAGAGGGAGCAAACTGGAGGGCTTGTTAAACTGTGGCTGGACTCCCGTCAATCCCTCTGGTGAATGTCCGCACTCTGGCCAACAAGATGGATTAACTGCTGCTCCCCAATACAGCAAACATGGACTTTTGGAGATCTGCTGCCCTGCTGCTTCACTGCCACCTGTCTTGGTGAGCCCATCCCAGACTCTACAATACATCTGTCTGCATTCCAACTGCTCTGACTGTGTGACAGAGTTATCTGGGAAAATGATGTAAGGTGGACTCTGCTTATGAAGGTTGGTATGCAGATGTTTTAAGGTAGTTACGCAGCCGACACTTAAAGCCTATTTTCATAGACTGTGAACAGTTTAATTCACAGAGGGAGTTTATTCTGGTCTGTGTTTACATCCCATATCAGGCCTGTGTTAGTGAGGTGTTGCAACACCTGGCTGACCAGAAAATTGACACGGAGAATTCATATTCAGGCTCCTGCTCATTGTTCTTGGGGGACAAACTAACTGAACTAAACAGGCAACTGTCTTCTAGCTTCCCCAGATGAACTTAAAAGGTCAGGTGCTGTGTTCACAGATTGTTTCTGAAGCCAAATATTCAGGTAATATAGGATTGAGTCTATAGATGAAATAAGTTGTACTCAAATTAGCAGTTTCCTTCATGCGATGAATGTATTTGAATGTTTTAAAAACCTTGATCAACTTAAAGCTCATTTAGGCTCCCTTTACGCACAAAAATAGATACATACGTTTTACACAATAGGTGTGTTTGAGATTAATCAGGCCTGCGCAGAATCGCTCACAAGCAATCGTCACACAATGTATGCTGGTTAGATTTGTGTCCAACTTGAACCCAACTTTCTCTGATGTCATACACACGTGTGCAACAATAACCTCACGAGATGGCTGCAGTTTTTAAAGCGTAGCGCTGCAGTTGCTCTCCACCGACTGCAAACACCTGGCTGTCACCTGATCGATGAGCTGACAGGCTCTGATTGGCTCTTAATTTTGACAACAAACATCACATGTTGTATAAAATACAAATTTTCTGTGTAATTGTAGCAGAGACAATGTTGTAGATGGCAGTGGTCTGTGTGGACACTAAATACATGTTCAACATCATTCCCAATACTTTTGGATTTTTTGGACTACTTATATCACTACTGGAAATTTTCTGTATTTGTTAGCTTTCAAAAAACGTGTAGAAATATGGACGAAGTGAACACAGAGCACAGACCACTGACATAGATAAAAGATGGACATGTCTGCGATGTCATTTGTAGCCCAAATCTGCATTGTAGTGCCTGGCGTTGGAGCCGTGCTTTCAAGTTCTCTGGTTGACTAAATCACAAGCAGATCTCAGCTGTCAATCCTGGCTTGAGCCCCATTTTTTATAGCAACAAATAACTAATTAAAAACAAACTGATCACAAAAATGAGCACTTGAAAATACATCAGTGTGACAAGAACTGCCTAAAATGAAAGAGACCATCCTTGAGAAAAAATTATTTGACATGTACTTTGATGTTTTAGTTTGGCCCATGTCCCATCTGCTAACATAGAGGGGCTGGGATTTGTGACCTATACTGCAGCCAGCCACCAGGGGGAGATCAAGATGTTTTGGCTTCACTTTTAGGGAGCTCACATTCACAGTCTATGGTAAGAACAGAAGTCTCCCTCTGCATTCTTATCTAACACAGAGTCAAAAATGAGCCTTTAGAAACAGGACTCAGCCTGGCCATACAGAAAGAAATCCCATCCATCTGAAATTCCACCTGTATCACATGAGAGATATTTACAAAATGATTTTACAGTATTTAGGAAAATACTCATGCTGGCTTCAAAAAGTTAAGTCTGGGAACATTATGATTCCATACACACTTTACCCAGGTAAAGGAACAAACAAGTCTATATAAGCACCTTAGTAATTGGGTAGCATTCAATATCCTGCAGCAGCATGGGGGTACTGTGACAAATACTAATAAGCTTTTGGAGGTGGGAGAAGAAGACAGAGCCTGTCTGAGTTTCTAGTTACCAACTTGGCATGTGTTGGCCTCCTGGGAGGCAATATTTGAAGAAAACAAATAACTAATCTGGTCTTCTTTTTTTTCCTCTTTATTTTTTAGAGTGTTTTGAATTCAGGTGTTTTCTCACTCAGGTACCAGACTGCTATAAAGGTAAACTGCCAGGACTTTTTATGTATTGTGTATAAGACTATATATGACAGATTTATGCACATGGAAGCACGGGTTCACATTTCAGATCTGACACATGGTGCAGTCAGTTTAGTCAAAGTGGCCCTGAGAGCATAACTGTAAACAGGCTTATAATGACAGGGTCGCTGGTTTGGATTGTATGCTGGCTGGGGATACATGAACGGAGGGGAAAAGTGAACCATGAGCAGAAAATGTTTGGGCTTCTGGGACATGTGTTGCATTTACCATAAAAATGTTGTCCCTCTGCAGATGTGTTTCACACAAGATTAACAGCGAGAAAATAATGCTGTCTCGCTCGTGGGCACAGATCCAGGGGGTCCAGAGGGGTTAGGAAAGGCCCTAACTGCACTGCCTTTGTGTGAACCAACTGCTATCAAAGGATAAATGTTTTAAAACAGCATTATATACCTTGTAATATGTTTCATCGTTGAGAATGTTTTTTTTTTTTTTTTTTTTTTTTTTTGATTTCCTAAAACAGCTGGAGACTGTGGTTTTTAACAAACATTACAGGAGGAAATAGTGCATTTGTTTGGGACTATTTTCAGAGGCGGACTAATCCACATTCAGTAACTTTGTGACTATTTGGAGTCAGTGTGGGTCGGTGATTTTTGTAAAGGAACCAGACAACATCTCTTCATCTCCAGCATGACCAAAATGCATAGTTTAGGTTCAGTTTTTATATCAACAGCATCACTTTACAGTTAAATTCAACCTGCAAAATGTTGCTGAAACAGATGCAACACAGGAGGGCCCCTGCTATCAAAGTAGTAAAGTAATAAGTTACTTTACAATATTACTATCTGTGTAATGTGTTATACACTACTTTTACTACTTTACTTTTACTGTTACTGAAATAACTGCAAAAGTATAGCTGCAAAACTGTTCAATGTTAGAGGGTAATGTTGTTTTATAGTGGTGTCCCCACAAGTGCCCCTTTATTGCACCACTTATTAGTAAAAAGGAGTTTCAATCATTCCTATCAACCCCATGTCTGCACTGGCTCCATGCCGGATAAGCATACCGCTGTGCCCATCAGTCGTAATCACAACCTGAAGCATTTATTTGATTTACAATTTTTTTGACAATATGTACAGAAATGCAAGGTTGATGCCCCTCAAAAGGCATTGAATTAATGTATTTTTCTATATTTTGTTACTGAGGTGGAGCAAAGTATGCTGCTCTCTCTGTGCCACCTTGTTGTGTATAGGTTAAAATATCATAGGAACAGCCCACATTTCCCATCATGCAATTAATGGGCATCCTTTTACATGAAAATAAATGCAGTGCTGAACTGAGCAGTTTTTTTTAAGATTGCTGCTTTCTGTTAAGTAATAATAATGTTACCTTCTGTTAGAGTTTGTAATGTGTTTGTTCAGAGTGTGCTGGTTTATGTTGGCAATTGTCGTGTTTGTGCTAGTTTATAGTTTTATCCATTCATAAGGTGACTTTACATTTCTTGTAGTCGGACTCACCGGATGCACATTGTGGGTGTAAGTCCTGCCATTGGTTGCTTGCTTCAAGTGGTGTCCACTATCTAAGTTTTCAAAGTTCCCAGGAAATAAGAGAACAACCTCCGACACGCTAAAACGGCAAATTAGCACCTGGCATGCTACTGGTATGAATGTAAACAAACTAATGGCTATTACCTTTCCTTTTGCAGTGATGTAGTCATTTTAACGCCAGAGCTCGCCTCCTGATGTGCAAATGTTCCACCAAAACAAGTTCCCCCTTGATCCCCTTGCATTACCCCCCAACTGTAGCTGCTACATATGGGGGACATTAATCCGTGTCCTCGACTCATTATTCCACATCCATGATTATAACCTGTATCGAGCACGACCTGTACTGACTGCAGCTGCTGTTAAGTCCTTCACAGAGTTTCTTTTTTTTTTTTTTTTTTAAGGAGTGTGGCATAATTACACACAAGATGCCCTTAAGCAACGTTTCTGATCTCCTCCTGTGGAGGCACTTATTGGCTCCCAACAGGACACTGAGGTTGTTCTAATCACTGATTGTACCGGACTGGACTGTGTGGTCCCTGTGGTGTGATGAATTGAGGACATGATACGTATGATAAAGCTGAATATCGGTGTTCTTACTTCGATCTGCAGCAGGGCCTCCTCCCTTTGGCGGAGCACCTCCACGTCCTCCTCGCTGATCTCGGACAGGAAGGCCTGAGCTCCTCCCTCTGAGCCGACAGCTTCTCCAAACAGTGGACCCTCCTCGATCTGTTCAGCAGACGGGGTCTGAGGACTCTATAAGAACACACCAAAACACACACAAAAATAAAAGATAAGATGAAAATTTGAGGTGTTTTGTCTCACACTGTGCCACAACAACACTAAAATAATGTGTGCATTAATTAAAGTATTGAAACAAAAAACATAATGCAAAAGTTACTTTTCCTAGTAACTAGTTACTTTTATAATGCAGTAACTCGATTAGTAAATCAGTTCCTTTTTGAGAGCAGTAACACTGACAATGATAGTCCACATTTTACATGGAATATCAATGCTAAACGTATATTTAAAACCATGGAAAGATCAAACCAAAGCATGTTTATTTTTGGAATTAAAGAACAAACATTGCAATGCAGCTGAATGTCCACTTTGGCCAGTTACTGATATTTGAACAGCGCATGTTAGTTTAGACTGTTTAGGCTGTTAATCCATGAAAACATGCACACAGTTTGTAATGTGCAAACAGAAGCAGAAGGAAAGAGAAGAAACAGAGTCAGAGGAGGGCCTGGCTGACTTTTTTTGCATTGCTAATGCCTTCCACCTCTGTGTGGCTGACTGCACAGCTAATTCATGATAGAGGGGCCAGTGTGGGTCAGAGCGCAAGAACCAACCCGGGCTGAGTCACAGCTCTGTCTACTGGCCACAATCTGACTCACCACTCCTCAACAAACTCTGAAACATCGTGCTCACTCCTCCACACACGTACGCTCTGGAATATATTAGTACTTCACACAGATGGGAAAGACTCTCAAGACAATCACTCTGACACCTTATTGCACGAGTTCACACGCTGCTGAAAAAGTTTGCACAGTTTTATCGAGTTTCCTGCTGTCAGTTCCGGACGACTCCGATGACGTGAATTTAAAGATGTGGGTGGAAAGCAGTCAATAGCGTTGGCACTGATCTAAAAAAATGTTTGTCTAAATGCATATGTATGGCATTCCAAACGTCAAGACGCCTCTCATCGTTTTTGTATCTATGAACTTAAAAAGACTTCATCTGCAGCAGAGAATACACACTCCTACTGCCACTGATGTAGCAGGAGTTTCACCATTTGTTCTTCCACAATGTACTCACTGATTAGTGAACTTGCTGCTATGCATTGAGGGTAGTAACAGTTATATAATGTACCATCCAGCTCACCGCCCCCAAAGCCCTCTACCTCTAGTGCTCGCAGTATAAAAGACCTTGATAATATGCCTTCAGAGGGACATAAAACCTTAATACATAGGATTCTCCCCTCTGTAAAAAAGATGGATTTTAGAGGCTCTTTGTGAGCAAAATGGTTCTTGACTGAATTGTTACTGCTTCAAGCTGTAAATGATTTTCCATTTAGTTCAGCAGCATAGGTGCTGTTCAAGACTGTGTCCATCAATTCAAAGAGTTCAGACCTCCACAAGTACTGTGAGTAAGACACTGAGGTGATGTTCAAATACATCACTTTCTCTTCTCTGATATGGGAGATTATACTTGGTTCATATATTTCTAGGTGAGGACTGATACTCCCTTGTCACACAGAACCATCTGGGAAGTCATCTTTAAAAACAGTTTGGAAAAGGGCAGGTACTTGGATGGACCGTATCAGGGGTTAACTTCAACCGATCAGTCAACGAACCCTAGTCCAGAGAAGAGCAAAAACATCTATTTGATCAAGAAAAGCCATCATCCATTGCTCTTCTTTCAATAAAGAAATACTCTCTAGTTCTGACATAACTGATGCTATATTAACATGTGGGCTAACCACATTAGGAGCCGTCATTGTTGTTTCCTAACAAACAGTTGTTTCTCGCTGTTGTCACACCAGTAGTTCCTAAAAGGATGCTGATTCGTCCAAACCACTGTGGTTCAACCACAAGTGTATTAACTTGAGGCCTGGCAAGAGGGATTCTACGCACATATAATCGTGTGTGATCACATGATCATGTGAATCCAGCTGCCTCGTAAGGTAATGGCAGTTTTTGAATCAGATAAAAGTCTCACATGAAGAACACATTGTTTTATCTTCTTTAAAGGCTCTCACTCATGCTGCTCTCTCATCCACACAGATCATTCAGTGGCTGAGTGATCAAGGGTCGGATATATGCTAAAATAAAATGCTCTGTGCTTTAAATGTATTAGGGAAACAGTGGCTAATTGTAGTTTAATTTCTATGGATTTTGATCCATCTCGAATGCTTCTTGGATGCACATACACTTTGCTTTTTTTGAGACTGGACAAGTACCGCTGACGCATGAAGTGACTAAATGTAAATGGGCAGATGAGTTTAAAAAAATCAACTGCGAACTGAGCAAAACTGCTGGGATTTGGAGGCGATGAAATAAAATTAGGGAGTATAGCTTTAAAGGAGCAGTGTGCAGGATTTAGTAGCATTTAGCAGTGAGGTTGCCAGTTTAATCAGCTGAATACTACTTGTCTCACTCTAAGCTTCCAACCATGTAGCAGAACCTACTGTGGTTGTTAAACTTGCAAAAATTGCAAAAGGCTCTCTCTAGAGCCAGTGTTTAATTTGTCTGTTCTGGGCTACTGTAGAAACATGGTGGTCCAACATTGGAGCCCTCCATGGAAGAGTACCCGCAGCCTCTTCAGAAGGGACTCATTCTAAGGTGATGAAAACACAATTATTCACTCTGATAGACTAATGAAAACATACTTATGAATATTGCATTCAATTTCTGTCATATTCTGCCTGTAAATCCCCCTAAATTTTACACACTGGACCTTTAAGTAACTGTTCTTATGTTTGTTTCTGAGGGTCATTATTACAGAGGCCAAGAAAGCTCAACATGTTGTAACTTTTAGAAATAAAGAAAGAAAATGAGAGAAAATTCATTCATTAGTAAAATAAATGCTGAGTCATTTGCAGTGATGAATACTATTACACCTACAGGTAGTGAACATCATCAATTTGTAGTGTAGAACAGAAAATAGTTATTTATTTTACTGTAAACAGTGGATATGTATTATTTAATTTCTACACTGAATTTAAAGTAGTTTTCTTTTATATTCATAATGTTAGGTTCCTCCATGTGCTTGGTACCCTGTGATTCTATGGAAGCCCTGACTTAAGAATAGGTGGGGGGGAAAAAAAAAAAAAAAAAAAAGTTTTGCAAGGATCGATTTTCTGAGTTACAAAGTTTTGGCAGGTGAGTTTTTTTTCCCAGAGTGGAAGAAGTGTTTGTTGTTGTAATGCACATTTTGGCCACAAAAGGCTGAAGTGCACCACTATCCCATAACTTGTAAGCACACAATGAATTGTAATCAAACAATGCACACAGAGCATGGCAAAATGAAAACTCACCTTGAAGAAAAACAGAAATGTTTTTGGTCCTGTTAGGAACAATGGGGCAGTAGTGCACTTTAGTCTCCACGACATGGAGGTTTTTATAGTTTCATTTTCCATTTTTATAGTTTTGTTTTTCTGTTTTTATTTGCAATCAAGCCGTGTGTGTGTGCTATTTTAAGAAACTCAAACAGATGCCATGGTAGAATTAAAAATAAAAAAAAAAGTCTATATTAATCTTGGCAGGAAAAATAAAACTATCTTAAATAGAAATTTGGCTAATTTTATTACATTTGGTGGGTTTGAAGCTCTGATTGGGCCGCTTGGCATAAGTCAAATCTGGCAGTACTGTGCTTTGTGTGGCCAAAATCCATCCATACTCCTACAAGATCTGTGCGAACATAACACTTCCTGGACTTGAAAAATAACTCAGCAATTGCATTTCCTCCAAAACTGCAGAAGAAAAAAAAAATAGCAGGCATTTTAGGAGGCAGTGTTGCTTAATGGAGAAATATGTTATATATTTACCGTAATAAATTATAAAATGACCATGATGTGTCAACAGAGATCAAGGAAACATGTTACGTTGAAATACTTGCTTTACTTGACTGAAGTGTCCTTCTTCTAAATTTCTATTTTGGACCAGAATAATTGTTTCGTGTATTTATTAGGCTTGGGAACGATAAACGGATACGACCGGATATCCGGTTTTACAGGCGAGAGATACGGCTGTGTCGGTAGCAGACTCCCCAATCTATAGTAATCAGCCACAAATCCTTAGATGAATCGATTGTAGAGCTATGGATCGGCTATCGCGAGACTAGGAGCCGGTTGCCTGAGGCTTTACAGTTTTCATCTCTAAAATAACACGAGAGCTGACGAAACGACTGTTGCGCATGCTCCGTAACATTATCTTCGCAACCCAAAGCTAAAAGTACTAACGTCGACGAAAGAACATGCGAAAATATAATGGATGTAAATACTGTCAACAGCACGAGCACCGACGCCAGCGACAGCGCCAGCTTGACCGGTGGAAGTGGTGATTCACAGCGACAGATTTTCAACGCACCAGGAAAACAAAAGTCAAAAGTTTGGAGTGTGTTTGGATTTTTCAAGAAAGATGGACAACTCGATAAAAGCCATGCTATTTGCAAGTTGTGCCGAGCAGCTCTGAAGTACACTGGTAGTACAACAAATCTTGACTTTCATGCAACGAGAAAACACAGAGACGAGTATGGTGAGTTAAAGACGAGCAACGAGCGAGAGCATGCTAACGGTGCTAGCACACAGTGGAAAATGTATTTTTGACAGTGCCAGAAAGCAAAAATGCTTGTGGAAATGTGGTCTTTTATCTGTTTAAAATAATGTAAGAATGTCATTTTATAGACATGACAAATTTATAGTTTAAAGTCTACATCAACAAATGTTAACTATCGTATTGTTTTCACACTGTATCGAACTGTATCGTTCTTAAACTGTATCGAATCGTATCGAATCGCTCTGCCTTAAAAAGATATAATTTTTGAATCGAATCGTAACCTGTGTATCTAGATACATATCGAATCGGCTTCATGCCAGAGATTCCCAACCCTAGTATTTATTTCACATTAATCAGAGTTCAAATTAATGCTGAATTTTTGCTGTTGAGTGTCTGTTATTCTCTTGTGGTTCAAATGAGTATTACAACAACAAACCCTAAGCACAATGAACTGGACAACAAAACAAAACAAAACAAAACAAAATAAAATAAAATAAAATAAAATAAAATAAAATTAAATTAAATTAAATTAAATTAAATTAAATTAAATTAAATTAAATTAAATTTTGCACCTGTTAAAACCACCTTTTTCTTACCTGTTTCACAGATGAAAAAAAAAAGGAATCAGAACTCCTGATTATCATGTGAACATATGTCTTATAACAAAGCAGCTTTCAGATTTTGTAATAGGGGACTTGAAACTGAAAGTAAATCCATATATGCTGTGAGTCTACTTTGTTCAGTCTTCGGCACAGAGCTTCAGTATATTCTGAATTCCATTTCTTTCCTTCTGTCTATATTAGTTCTGCTGCTGCAGTCAGCCTCATATACAAATAGAGATCAATAAGTTTTCTTTCATATTATTCTGTTTTAGTAATCAAAAAAAAGGATTCATTCACATCCAGTGTGTCTAATAAGAATTGACTTTCATTTGTTAAACACAATTACAGATTAGCAGCCTCTCTTTTAGCGTTCACTGGGCTTCACAGTGAAAATAAACTCTTGGCAGTAACCAATTTAGATTCTGATAAAAAAAAATAAAAAAGACATTTCAGCAGTGTATGCGGGTTGGATGTGATGAATGGAGTCCACTGTAATATAACGGAGTGGAGGGGACTAGACAGAGCTTCAAAGGAGCCCTTGTGAGGATGCAATCGAGCGGAGAAATGCCATCTCATCATCCTGCTCTTTTATGAATGACAGTGAAACAAAGGGCGGATTTTCATCCTGCGTATCAGCTCACCTTCCTCTTGTCTTTCTGCGCTGGAGGGAGTAAGGCCCTCGAGCGCTCTGCAATTTTCTGAAAGAGAAGCAAATGAAGAGACAGGGTCAAGAAGAGGGCTTTTTATTCCTTATTAGAGAAGTCAAACAGTTTTTATTTTTACTGTATGTGCAACAAGTGGCACTTACAACTGTATGTCAGTGGATCAGCTCTGTCTATTTATCAGCTATTTAAAAGAATTAATTGACCGTACAAATGACTTATGAGAGAAAATATAGATATTTTCTGTGTGGATACCTTCTGCAGATCCCCATAGCGCTGCACAGACTCTGAGAGTTCAGTCTTTAGTCTGGTCAGGCGCAGGCGGTCTTGCTGTGCAACAAAACAAGATTAGCTTCAATTAGCTCAAATGTCATTTAATCCAGTGTTTATTCCTGAGAATGACAGTGAAAGAGGGAGGAGAGGGAGCAGGAAATACCCGTGAAGAGCCACTGATTATATCAGAGAGCTGTTTGATGAGTTGGCTTGTGCTGGTGATGACTTTGTTGGTCTGTTGCTGCATGGAGTGTCTGGGAAAAAAGATAGGAAGAGAGACAGAGAGAGACAATATTTACTGAATTATGACAAGACTTCAGGACTGGCCGATATACATATATCTTTTTACAAAAATTGAGCAGATATTTTCAAGCAATACTTACTCACAATATTTAATACATTATGTCTGAAAGTAACCATTTTCAGGTTTTTTATATTAATTACACAAAAGGCAAAGAAAATGTGATCATTTTACCTATTTCAGCCAAAGGCGGTCATACTGACCACCTATTGCACATAGATGCATCTTGGTTGCTTAGCAACTATCGTTGTCTCTGTCAATAAAACTTCACAAGTGGTCTTGATTTCCAATTTCCAGACAATGAAATACAAATAATTAATTAATTGGACTCAATTAAAAAGTGGAATTATAAAGTAGGGGAGACCAGGGACGGTTGCAACACTTTTTTCTGAGCATCTATAACGCACTGAATTTTTGTGTTAAAGCTTTAAAGTACCTCTACTTAATATAAACAGCAATGTTTCCAACTTATTAGGTCCCGAGCATCGACCTTGGTGTGAAAATTGCTATATCTTTAGTTAAATGATCTGATCTGCACCAAACTTCACGTTTGAAAAGAGTCCCACCCTGAACACATCTGCATGACAATATTCAGTCACAGTCCCACCTACTGGCAACAGGAAATGACATGTTTTACGCTTTGATGTGCTTCTCCTATCTGGTTGACCATATCCAACTCAAATCTGGTCAGAAAGGTCTCAAGACCTTGGTAGTGCTGTATGGTGAAGATTGTGAAGTATTGTCAAATGGCGCTGCCGTGGCGGCATGGCGAAACTCAATGTTTCAGGAAGTTGCTTTAACTTCAGTGTACATTATCTGTTTTAAACTTCAGCTATTCAGTTAAAAGCCCAGGCTTGAACACATCTACAGCCAATGTTCAGTCAATGTTGCAAATTGGCTCAATAGCGCCCCCTACAAAATTTCAGTTACATGTACCAAAATCGGTACACATGTGTATCATGCCCAGATGCACAAAAAAGTCTCTTGCACCCATCATCTAAACCCAACAGGAAGTCATTTTGAATTCCATGGTTTGGTGTTTCCCACATGTTGTAATTTAATGAACTCCTCCTAAAGAAATAATCCGATTGACTTCAAAATCGGTGCGCTCCATCTAGACTAGTTTGTGATCAAAAGTCATTAAAAGATTTATTCAGCATTGAACAGTGTGGCCGTGGCGTCAGGTTTTGATGTCTCGCCATAAAACATGAAATTGCTATAACTTTTTTTGTGAATGGTCCAATCTGCACCTTCACATGTTTGATAAGAATCCTGCCCTGAACACACCTACATGAAAATAGGAGTCATTGTCATAGCGCCACCAAGTGGAGACAGGAAGTGACATCAAATTCCTTCCTGCAGTTTCCAAAGGGTGTGAAAATTCAGCTCCTTGTCCACCAGTAGGTGTCTTTTTCAAAGTTTCCGCTTTGGTATTATTTAAAGAAAAACTAACAGGATAAATATATTAATCTCTTGTTTGGTATTTATCATGAGAGATAATAGAGTTTGGAAGTCAAAAGTCAAAAAGACCGCTTATGGCTGTTCTAGTAGTTATGGACTAGTGTTTAACTAGTGTTAAATCACATCTCCAGACAAACTGTGCTCCTATTTAACAATACATAAAAATGACATGAGCTTATCTGGCCTAAAAACGGTTTTTCAAAGTGTGTTGCTTTGTCTGCCCAATTGGGATACTTTTTATAGTTTTGTTTTACTTTTTTATTTGCAACCAAGCTGCATGTGCTATTTTAAGAAACTCACCAAACACATGCCATGATAGAGTTTATATATAAAAAAAAGTCTATATTAATCTTGGCAGGAAAAACAAAACTCTCCTAAATAGAAATTTGGCTAATTTTATTACATTTTGTGGGTTTGAAGCTCCGAATGGGCTACTTGGCCCAATTCAAATCTGGCAGTACTGTGCTTTGTATGGCCAAAATCCATCCATACTCCTACAAGATCTGTGCGAACATAACACTTCCTGGACTTGAAAAATAACTTAGCAATTGCATTTTCTCCAAAACTGCAGACAAAAACCATTTAGCTGTAGGCATTTTAGGAAGCAGTATTGCTTAAAGGAGAAATATGTTATATATTTATCGTAATAAATCATAAAATGACCATGATGTGTCAACAGAGATCAAGGAAACATGTTACGTTGAAATACTTGTTTACTAGACCACAGTTTCCCCTTTCTAAATTTCTATTCTGGACCAGAATAAATGTTTTGTATATCTGTTTCACATTAATCAGAGTTCAAATTGATGCTGAATTTTTTTGCTGAATGCATGAGTATCTGTTATGAGTTCTTATAATCTTGTAGAAGGCATAGATGTTTATCACTGTTAAATTGAGCAAAATGTTAATGGAGTTTGGCAGGAGTGAGACAGGCAGCCACTTAACTGAAAGTCCAGAGTGTGTTATTTCAGAGCAGTGGGCTTTTGTTTTCAGGATAATAAGCTTAACTTTACATTGACAGACAATTGACAGCTGATCAACTCACAGTGGAGGACTCATTGTCGCTCGTTATTGTCAGTTTATGAGGTTGCACACCATCCTGCCTTAGTTTGCCATGTCTGGGGAGGAGGGTGCAGGGGGAGCAACTCACTTCAGCCATAGATCATCATAGATCATAGATTAAACACAATTACAACCAACTGAATAAACAGTCTATGGCTCCACTCATTATTTGGACTGCAGTACTCATTTTTGCATGCACAGTTGCTACATACTGCTCCTTTAATGGACCAGAATGCAATGTAGTAGTGGCCACACGTATTATGTATTATGAGAAAGTTAAAAAATTTAAGCTACCAGTATACTCAGAAACAAAAACTGCAGTTCCTCAAATGGCCACTTGAGGCTGGCTCCAAAAGTGAGTCAAGTCACAGTGACCCTTCAGAAACCTATGTGTGTCACAAATGTTTTATAGTCTATCCTCAGAAGTGCACAACCATTTCTGTTCTGTATGTGTCACTAAGTGCAACATTATGAATGTCTTTGTGGAATGTCCGCCGTTATCCCCATATTTAAAGTCTGTGTAAAGGAAAACTTCTAAACACATTATACATGCTAGAAAATAGTTGCTGAAAATGTGAAAATACTGAGAACTATGAAGTACTGGATTATGAAGGTGGACTGTTGTTCATGTTGTAAAATGTTGTTCATCGTTTCCGTGTTCAGGATTTTTGCAGGCGGACATGAAATATAGCTTGGTGACACGCTGGAGCCATGGCCCCCCAACACTATATAAGCCCCACAAACCTACACACGAACAACACCCCCTCCCCTCCCCCTCCCTAATGGTCAGTCATGAACGTATCTTCAGTGACTCTCAGTTCAAATCAGCCCAGCAGTTCACTTCAGCTCACTTCAGTTCCAACAAACCAACACAGAAGAAACAAAATACCATCCTGTCACCGTCCTCTGGCTCTGGTGGCTCAAACATGTGTGGACATGTCGAATAAAGCTGCTAGAGGAAGCAGTGAGTTTTCACCCCTAAGCGGATTTGACAGTAGGTATTCTGGGAATCGTAGGTAATCGATGGAAAAATCGTGTTGTCTTAAATTACACTTTATCTAAAAAAGACCCTTTAACTAACCCTTGCAGGACAGTGTGAGCCGGCCTGCTCTCAGGTATATATACAGCTGAGATTACATTTGACCAGCAGAGTTACTGAGTATTAACAGCTGTGTGATAGAGGTGAACAGTGTAACGCAGGCAAATCCTCTCTGTTCCTCCATGTTTTCACTGGGAAGCTCCATCGGGGTGAAAGGTTGGAGGCGCGGCCATATTCATAACTCTCCAACACGTCCACTGCGAGTCCGGGTCAAGACAGTTATTAAATATCTATGCTGTCCGGTCACCCCCACCAGCTGTCACCCCCTCCACCTCCAGCACCTCCAGCCTCGCTTCCCTCCCCCATCCTCCAGACTTACTTGACACTATAACGGGCTGGCCCGCAGAGATAGGCAGCTCTGCAAACACACCTCTGCTACTGCTGCTGCATACCCTACTCAAATATTGATCTACATGTAGCTGGTGGCAGGGGGGGGCAGATGGGCCACGGTGTGCTGGGGTCAGAAGGAGCGCTGTCACTATAATTCTGCGTCTGTTGTGGGGAAAAAAGCCAATAGTGTCACGGTGGAAAAATACCTGAAAAACATCAGGCATTGTATCAGCGTGGAGCAGGGTTAAAGACTGTTGAGGAGTCAGGGAAGTAGACAGGCTAGAAGTTAATTTTGCAGCGAGAAATAAAAGTTTTACTGTAAGGAAATAATTAAATTGGACTGCAGCCAGAGTCTCTCCCTGGCCAAAGTCATAACAGACAGAAAGAGTGTCTTCTGTGTGAAGAAGTTTTACACTTATAATCTAATCAGGATTTAAGGCTTTAAATAGCCAGAATGCTGTTATATCGCTGCTGTAAGGTGATAGTAAATCTGTATATGCTTGAGATCAGTTAGTGTGATAATATAAATTGAATATTCCAAAGAATAGAGTGCTGTATAGGAATAAAGTGTATAATCGATTAAATGAAATAAAAAATCTGCTTTACTTTGCTAGCTTGTCTTGAGCTAAGCACTATACATGCTGTGCTATTGATCAGCCATTACTGTACATATGCTTTATGATTAAGCATGCACTCTGCTTACAGACACATCAGCCTCAGCCAGAAAATGGGTGCACGCACACACACACAACAGAAAGATTAACAAATCCTAAACCTCAGCCTGATGCGTCATCGTTTAGCTGCATCACATGTCTTCACAACAGACGTGAAGGATTATTTTGAAATCACAGCCAGCTAATGCTCCATCATGTTAGCCACCACAATTACACAGCAGAGTACAGACTGGGAGGCTGGCACTCTGCATCAGGGATTCTGGAGGGATGACAAATAACACTCAATGTGAATGTGCAGCTGTGATTCATAGTGTGGAACATATGGAGAGTTTCATTTTAGGAACACCTTTAACGCATCAAGCAATCGAAAACATGACCTTTAAATAGTTGCACTCGACAACGACTGAATCCCGCTCACCAATCAGTGATGAATATATTACCTTGTTTTGATTGTTGCAAACAATCTAAAGGGGCAGTTCACACCAAAATACGCATGTTTCCTTTTGCATGTAGCGCTGTTTATCCACCTGGATAGTTTTAGTGAGCGCTGCAGAGTTTCGGAGATATCGGCTGGAAAGACATCTGCCTTCTCCCCAATATAATGGGTAAAGGTAGGAGTAAGTCACACATGTGCAAGTCACAAGCAAGTCTCAGGTCTTAACCTTCAAGTCTCAAGTAAGCGCCAAGTTACTGTGGTGAGAGTCAAGCAAGTTAAGCCATGTTCCTGCTTTGAGTCAAGCAAGTCAAGTCATTGCTCATATCAAGCAAGTCAAGTTTCCACATTTAAATCAGTTAAAAGACAGCAGAGCTGCAATGCTTAATTGATTATTAATCAATTACTAAATTAAACTGCCAATTAAATTGGCAACTATTTTGATAGTTGATAAATCTGTTTAAGTATTTTTTTGTTTTAGTTTTTTAAAGAAAAAAAGTCAAATTTCTCTGATTTCAGCTTCTTAAATGTAAATATTTTCTGTGTTTCTTTACTTCTTTTTGACAGTAAACTGAATATCTTACTGATATCAGCTTGGATTTTGGGAAACACCGATCAACATTTTTCACCGTTTTCTGACATTTTATGGACCAAACAATTAATTGATGGCAGACAAAACTTTGCAACTCCCATCAAAACTATCTAGATGGATAAATAACACTACAGGTAAGAGGGAAACATGTATTTATGATTTTGGGGTGAAGTGACGCTTTAACTTTTCGCCTCGAATGGGTCAAGCTCCAAAACAATGGATCTTCTTTTTCCCATGATGTAACTCAACAGTATTTTTTATTATAGCCTCCCTTTTTGATCCACAGAGCTGGCCTGGCTTGACTCGATTTGCCTCGGCCCATCAGCCCAGCACAGCAGAGGATGGCATTTCCATTAGAACAGGTCTACCCGCATTGAGGTGTATCTTTAACTGAAGATGAGCTCCACAAAGCTCAAGTCAAGCAGTTGTAAAGCGTGGATAAACAGTTTATACACATCTCTAGGATAAACACGCTGTTTCCTTAAATTCTTCACAATATAACTCCAGTGTTGTTTTGTCTTTTATCATGATCAGAAAATGTTTTCATTCAGGGTTTCATCAGCAGTAACTTAACATGACTCTGACACAGCTGACAGCAATATGAAATGGTAAAATTAAGCAGTTGCCTGAAAGCACAAACAGCGACACAGGAGTGAAACTACATTTCAAAGCACAGAGATTCAGTTAGAAGCTATATAAGTACTGTAAACTGAATATAAAGAGACTTTTAAAAGTCTTTCTCTCTGTCACTGCAGCCCGCTTAGAGGTGGGTCAGGCTCACTTTGGCCTCACCCCAGAGTAGGTCCATCTCGGCGTGATAAAAGTGGTAATGGAAATGTAAATCAGTGTGGCACTGTTTGAGTTGGCATGGCCAAAAGTGCCTGTGAAAAGCCCCAAGAGGCATCAAGTCAGTGTAGCATTGAAATGATTTTGAAGCTGTTGTAGATTAGTTACATAACGCTGCTTGAAGTTTGAGAATTCAGTTTAAAAGGAGAAGTTGTCAGCTGAGGATGAGGTCAAATAACCACAGTGGGAGGATTTTAGCAAGTGACTCAATCAACAGCAACTTTCTCTAAAGTGATGGAGAAGTGCTTCATTTGGCAGGTAGAAGTAGCAGCGAACAGAGGGAATCCTTTAAAACTTAGAGTCTAAAAATACAATCTGAGCTGTGCTTCAGTGCTGATGAGCTCTGATGGATCATCCATGAGTCAGTGGAAGCCCCGCCCACCACCGCCACACTGTTACCAAACAATCAGAGCTCGCCCACTGCTGAGGACCCCTGAGAAGACCTCTGCTGTATCGCTGCACAGTGATACATCTGCTAGTCACACCTCTTCCCCCACAACAAGCTCGAGAGCCAGGCGGCCAGAAACAACATGCGAAAGATTGGAATTGCTCACACTGTGAATTTCAATCAGTCACCTCTGTTGTGTGTTTCTCCTGCCTGCGTGGTGTTTGGTATTCCTTTGAGGTCTGGCTGGCCCTGGTGAAGGAGAACTGAGGAGTCTGGGAGCAGCTGGCTGCAGGGGGAGGTGTGAAGTATGGAGGGGGTAGTGTGTGTGGGGGAGACAGGGTGGAGGTGGTGGTGGTGGTGGAGGAGGAGTGCTGTTCTCTGCCTGCAATCATAGTTTCAGGGCTTTACAGGATAGAGCAGCGCTTATACTAGGCTCTGATAAGGATTAAAGCACCACGCTGGAGTTGCTTCCTACACACTGCTGACCTCTCACTAGCTCAGATGACAATGCAGAACATTTGTAAAACTCAGCACTGACTTAAGTCCAAAATACACCAGTGCTGTGTGATGACACCTTGTCCATACTGAGCACATAGTGAAGGCAGCACGTCAGCTATGGCAGTCCTCCATCCATCAACTAGTCCTTCCAAGAGGTTTCGATGTTGCAATCAAAACAATTCATGCAAATTCACCCAATCCCTATGAACTCCGCACGACCTTACATTTTTGTTCAATTGCCGCAACTTTCCCGCAAATGTGACCAATCATTGTAGCTTCCAGCAGCCATAGCAGTCCCCTGTGCAAGCGCCATACATGTACATCTCAATGAATGACTCAGTGTTTTATTCTGTATTATTTTTTTTTTTTTTTATTTTTTTGTTTTTTCATTCTTACTGTCATGGGTACTGAAATGAACACAAGGTTTTTATATCATTATTATTGACATTTATCAAGGCTCTGTGCAGTTTTATATTTTATAATTTTGTGCTTCATCTTTTCACTGATTTTGAGCTCCAAAGATATTTTGCTTTTTTGTGGAATACGGCCCAGGTGCACCTCTTCATTTACAAATAAAACATATTTTTGTAAGGTTAGTTAGAACAATAATCACAGAGTGTGGTTTTACTCTCCCTGAAACAAGTTGCCTTTCATTTATAATGAATTATATACCACGAACAACAAAAAATTGCAACTTTTTTGCAAATTTCAATTGCTCTGACAATTTCATTGCAAAAACTGCCTAAAAACATCACATGCGCCACAATTATTATTTTTTTTTAAAAACTGCTATAAAATCATTTAAGGCTGAAACAGTCCCATCAAAGGCCCAGACAATCATGGAGACACTGATAAATGACAGAATAAGTCGACTGCCTGTGACCCCAAAACAAAATATAGACCCCTTTTCTGTATGATAATGTATACCATTAGGACATTTTTTGTGGGCAGAGCTTAGCTGGAGGCAAAACAATTGCCCAGATATGTCAGCTAAAACTAGCAGGCAGGTTTTGTAGACTTGTTTCTTATCAATAGCTGAGGAAAACATGAGCTCTTCTAAATATGTACAGTCAGTCACTCTCCAGAACCGCAAGTGTTACTTGAAAAAGTTCACATTAACTAATGGGAGCAGACTGGCCAACCCATACAGAGTCACTCAGTGAATGGATGAGCTTTCTACAGTTGCCACCGGGTCGGGCCAGTACTTCCCAAGGTGCGCCAAGGCACATTAATGTGCCGTGAGGCAAGTCCAGGTGTGCCTTGGGAATTTGTGACAACTAGGGCTGAACGATTCTGAAAAAACATCTAGTTGCGATTACTTTGACAGATATTACAATTGTCATATGAATCGCAATATTAGAGGGAATGATAATTTCTACGTCATTATTCTCATTTTCATTGAAAAACATATTAAGGGTCTGATTTTTATTGCGATCTGTACCAAAAGATGTCGAACTGCAATGATTTGTTGATTAATTAATGATTAGCTGTCAACTATTAAATTACTTGGTAACAATTTCGATAATCAATTATTCAGATTGGATCTTTTCAGACCCAATCTTTTTTTTTTTTTTTTGTCCAATTTCTCTGATTTCAGCTCTTCAAATGTGAATATTTTTGGTTTCTTTACTCCCCTCTGACAGTAAACTGAATATCTTTGAGTTGTGGACAAAACGAGACATCTGAGGACATCATCTTGGACTTTGGGAAACAATGATCAACATTTTCTGACATTTTATTGACCAAACAACTAACCGATTAATCCCAAAAATGACAGATTAATTGATAATGAAAATAATCATTAGTTGCAGTCATACAAAGATGTTTTCATTAGTTTGTAGAATCTGATGTGTAGGCCAGCTCATCTCTGCAACACCACAATAATTCTACAAACAGAAATTGGGTTTAATCAAATATTGCAGCTCCTGTGATTTGAAAATTCGCAGTAGACCATACTGCAATTTCAATTAAATTTCTATTAATTGTTCAGCCCTAGTGACAACCATACATGATTACTGTTAAAAAAGTTATGTATGATGTTTTTAAATGTATCTTATCAGTACTTGTACGCGCTCATTCCCCAACAGAAAGTAAAATTATATATCCTAAAGAAATATCCTGTAGAAACCGACGGTCCCATTATTTTCATTACTGGATAGTGGGAATTACTGGAGTGTGGCACACTAAGGCCCTGATTGATTGATGCCTATTTTATTTCTCCTACTCACGCTCCTGGAATTCTGCCTCTGATTGGCTTGTCAGCTTCTTATTGCCATTGTTGGTTTGGTTGGTTGTAGAGGATATTTTGTATGGATGAACACAGGTGTGCCTTGAGATTCTGGTTTGCCCTTTGGTGTACCTTTGGCACAAAAAGTTTGGAAACAACTGGGCTGTGCTGTTGGATGACTATATTGCCTGTTGTTTTAGGTGTTTTGGGCAATTTTTGTCATTTTATTTAGCTAATTTAAAAGTCTGCATGAGTGACAGCTGCTGCTGCATGACACATTTTCATTCAGCTGCACAGTACTGACCCACTGGGCCGGAGGATGGACCACTGAGGCCAGAGGACGAGTGAAAGGAAAACAGCCTATTTTCATCTAACTCAGATTTATGGATGTATTTCGACCAAACTAGAGTTGGTGATTGTTGACTGACAAAGTCAGTGTTAGTGAGTTTTATTTTGTTTCTGTCTGTTGAGGTTAAATGAAGTGTGTTTTACAGAGTTAACAAGGCAATTAAAGTTCATCTTAAGTTTGGTTATAGAGAGAAATTGACATTCTGTGAGTTCATTTTGTTAATTTTTTCTGGCTTGCACACATCTCCCAACTTTTGTCTTATCCATTGTCTTGAGTTTTTTGGCTGGCAGTGGCAGCTGGTATGCAATAAAACTTTTTCAGCCATAACTACTTAAATTCTGGCACCCAGCAACACAGCAAGATGACATAATCATGACGCCAGTTCAAAAATGGTCAATTCAAGCTCTTATACCAGACCTTATGTATATTATGTAAGTCATATGACTTTAAACATGTGGCTAGTGTTCGGAAAAGGTAACCGTTTGGTTAGGCACAAAAACTGCGTGGTTAGGCTTCAGAATAGACTTAAAATAAGTAGGTTTTGTAAGTCATGTGATGTTTAACGCGTGGTTAATGTTGTGAAATGGTCACAGTTTTAAATAGGCAGGTAGTTAGTCAAAGACAGGGGTGTAGAATTGGGTAGGGACGCTAGGGACACGTCCCTACCAATATCCAGCCACTAATGTGTAGTCACTATCAATACAACTGCTGTCCGTAGTGTTTAGTCAATGATTATGGCACACAAAGGGTTAACAGTCGGTCTCTGCTAGAAGTCCTGCCTCTAACCTAAATATCGCTCTCCAATTGGCTCTGCTGGTTTCTCGCTAACGTACATGTGATTGGCCGTCCCCGCTGTCACTCCATCTGCTTGTAAAAGCTATTTGCAACCTGTTAGTTGGACAGGAGAGGAGGCAGTGCATGTATCTGCAACCGCGAGTGTAAGTAGGGAGGGCAACCGAAAAATGTATTTCCGGAAATCAACATGAATATTATGATTATAATATCAGTCTAACCTTAAATTAACGTGTTCTGAACAGTAATTGCCCTTATGTGGGATTTTAATGTGATAAACTGACTGTTTTTGTGGCTTTTAAACGCACATTTTACCAACATTCTCTCAATATTAAGAGTGACATAACAATGGCTCTTACTGATTGGGTTTACACGGTCGTTTATGGCAGTTAGTGGCAGTTCGAACTCTCAGAATTCTCAAGGATAGGCAGGTGGAGCACTTTTGTGTCCCCACCAATGTCAAAATCAAACCTACTCCCTTGGTCAAAGATGATGGTATATGGTACACGTTACATAGCGTAACATCAGAGGTTCTCAGTTTTTTTCTCAGCCAAGGACCGCTCACAATATAGAAATATACAGAGGACCCCCTCATGTATTTCCCTAAGAATAATTTGACATAGCCTTTTTTTTGTTTTACACTTATGTGAACGACCGATACAAAAGAAATGTATGAGAAAAATAATGAGTGATGTGAGCTTGATGGAAGATTTTATTTGTATTTATTAAGAGTTACAGATAAGTAGATTAGAATGTAATCTATGAATTTATATAACCTACGTTTAAATATTACTTGTCGAACTATGGTGGTTAAGTGGTTAGCACTGTTGCCTCAGAGCAATTAGGTTCTGAATTTGTGGCTGGGGCAGGACCTCTCTGTGTGGAGTTTGTATGTTCTCCTCATGTCTGTGTGGGTTCTCTCCCACAGTCCAAAGACATACAGGCATAGGTTAATCAATAACTCTAAATTGTCCATAGGCGTGAATGTGAATATGAGTGGTTGTTTGTTTCTATGAGTCAGCCCTGAGATGAAATGGTGACTTGTCCAGGGTGTACCACGCTTCTTGCCCAATATCAGTGGGATAGGCGACCCTTCAAGCATAAACAGTTAGGGACAATGAACGTATGAACTATCAAGCACTTTGTGAAAAAAAAAAAAAAGTATTTTTCCTCTATAGTTATAATTTAAATGAATGAATCTCAAAACCTCTTATGGCCCCACTGGTTTCCTGAGTGCATTATGTTCCATTACGTTATTGGAATTTAAAACCTTAAATAAGTCAACTTTTACTTTTGGTATCACATGGAGCATTAACCCCAGTGTCATGGATGAAAGTCCTGTGTTTGTTTGAGCCATCCATCCACCCCACCTCCTCCTTTTGCTGACTTTCTCACTCTTTGCACTGCTCCTGTTAAAATTCCTATGGCCACTAGAGATCACCGCCCAACAATAATAGTAAATATGGGTTGTAATAAGCTACTTGCACAGATGTGACCTATATGACCATTTTTCCAGGATGGGTTGGCTGTACTGATGTGAACTCAGATGTGTTTCAGCAGATCCACAGGCCAATGCACAACCACCACAGTGCATTCAGTGGACAGACTGGTGTGGGATGTGTTAGCTTTGTGCAAGGTCTGTGGGTGTGAGGAGGGGTTTCAGGGTTAAACTAGAAAATAACTAGCTCACATAACCTGTTGTCCAAAGTTGTTGCAAGGCAAATGTGCTTATAGCCGTTCAAACAGGAGGACATATAAAGAGCGGTGACACACATTCATAGTCCTGCACTCAGTTATTCATGTGAAAAGTTCCTAAAGTTGTGTAAAAGAAGAGCTCTGAGAGAGTTCGACTCCTATTGATACTGTAAGTCCACGGTTATTTTCATGCTGTGACTTGTTAGCTGCCAGACAGCTGCTGGTATATACAACATGTGCTTATGGGGGTTTAGAGTTACTTAAGGGCACCTTTATATTATAAGATAAATAACTTAATTTATATAGCACTTTTCTCAACAAGGTTACAAAGTGCATTACAAAAAAAAAAAAAAAAACAGACGATAAAAACAAGAAACAATATAAAAACAAAGGATCATAAAACAAAACACTGGGCTATAAAATGAAGATAAAAATATGAAATGGCAAGAGTGGAATGATAAAACCTGTTGACATATAAAACATTTAGAAATGCTTTTCTACAAAAGGAAGTTTCAAGAAGGGATTTAAGGCAACATTATGTTAATATTCTACCTTAAAATAACAGCTTCAAAATCATTTCTCCATTGTACTTTTAACTCGGTGAATGGTGCCTGTGTCATTCTCACTCTGTGCCCTGTACGCCTGTTTGTAACTTTGTAGGATATCATAACAAGTGCGTAACGCTTTACGGCACACACCAACAACTATGTCACTGATTTTGGTAAATTGGATCACATTTTATGGAGAAATTGTTTTTTGCGATATCCTCCGGCTGCTCTGCCTCAACTCTGTGATTTACAGTTTTCTGATGGACAGTAAACTGCTCCTAATTGATGCTAAATGCTGCTAGTTAGCTCCTTGCTGTACTGCCCAGACTCAGAGCAATGGGGGAGTGTGGGAGCTTTGGACTGCCGGAAAAAGACATTTCAAGCCTGAGGAAAGGGAGAATGCTGGCAAGGAGCAGTGTCATTTTCTCATAGGTATACATAATAATAATATAATCATAATAAATGCATGTTTACAGCTGACCATATTCATGACAATGGTGCACAGTGAGGGTCTGGAAGTGAAAATCCCATTCATATTCTGAGAATAGAAGTTAGATTTATATTAGTTGTAATTTTGCAACCATCCACGGTAAATTCACCATGAGCTATGAGATTATGTAAAAACACAATGTTCTCCTGTAGTCCATATGATGTCAACCTTGTTTTAAGAACAATATGTTTTATTCACAATGTCCTCGAGAGGTACTATAATACCCAAAATCCTAAAGTGTAACAGCAATAGTGCTGATTGGCAGAGCTTGCTGTTACTTTGGAAATGTTTAGCGGTTGTTCCGTTAGCTGGCTGGCTAGTTAGATAGCTAACATCAATCATACTATTAATATTGTTATGCCGCAGTGAATATAATTTATCTACACACACAACACAAACTACAAGATATTACAACAGTGTTAATAACAATATAAACACTATAATAATGATAAAAGTTACATTTAAGAAGAAGTGGTATCATTCGCACTGGTTTATGGGATGAGTAGTTCTTTACTCTTATGTCCACAGTCTTGCACCTTTGCCTTTTTTTTTCCATTTTCCAATCTTTTTTTGCACCAAATGAAATGTTTTATGGTCATAATTCATCTTGTACTTGGCTGACTTGGTTCAAGACTTAAAACTCTTTACATAAGGATTCTCTGAAACATCAGTGTAGTGAATGAAGGGAAATTCACTTCTGCAACAGGAGCCACACATAAAGTGGGCGGTCACTGTTGAGCTCTACAAGTGAACAGCACTATGACACTGAAACTTAAAATACCAATTCTTACATAAGGTTGCTTTAAAAGACGCTAATGATGTTGCTGGTCTGACCTCAGTACGCAGAGTACACAATCAGGGGGCTCTAATGTTAAAGGCCCAGTCACCTGGGCCAGGATCTGGGAAAAAAACACCATCGTTTCAACCACTGATCTGCATCAACAGCATGAAGTGCATTTAAGTAGTCCAGGCAGGAAAATATGCATAACCTAATATGAATCAATTAAGGGATAATCAACGAGTAGGCGTGCGTTAAATGGTTTAAACTCACAACGTGGAGGCGAAGTGACAAACCGTTTAATGCACACCTACAAGTTGATTATCCCTCTTAAACCATTGTCATTTGCCAACAATATGAAATGAAAACATTTGCAGATTTTTTTAGTGAAAGTTTTACACTCAAAATTGAAAGTTATGAAGCAAGAGTTTACCATTGTCATAAAAAGGAACCAAAATCAGCTGCTTGTTGCAGATGATAACAAGTAACATGGCCTCCTAAATAGAAGCGCTGTGAATGAACACCTGTCCACATATACGAGCGATGTTGCAGTGGTGCACTTGAGATTCCTCCCTCTGTAGACGAGTAAATTAGGTGTAAGTTATTTATTCATAACATAACAGAATTTTCTTAAATCGGTCTTGTTATATAGTTAGAGGACAGTTTGCTTGTAACTCTCAGAAGTTTCCTTTTTTCCTTCCTAACCCCGTCCTTTATGAGGACATTCCTATAAACAGGCTGCTGTGGAGCATATAAAAGATGACGCTTCTTCTCAACCTCGCTAATTGATCTCCCTTCAACTGCTTTGATGAGGACCAACAGAAACGTCAAAGATGTCACATCGATTTTAACCAGATAAAAAAGGTTGGAGATGTGTAAAACTTCGCTGATAAACAGTCAGGGCAAGCAATTTTTTCAAGCAAGAACCTGTTCGCTGACGCACAGAGCAGGTTAGGACGTCCTCATTTAGGAAAAATGAAACAATCAGCTGTTTGCTTGCTCACTCGTTCACATCGCCTCCAGTTAGGAAGTGATGTGAGCTATGGTTCAAACGGTGATTGAACTTCAGCCAAACTAATTAAGTGTTCAAATGTTTTAATGCATACCTGCTGCCCAATCAGAAAAGAGTATTCACCCAGACCATGGTATAATATGCCGCAAGAATGATATTATTTTGGAAATTTTCTTGAGAAAGTAACACTGGACAACTGGACTGCCTATAGCCCAAGTCATGGAAAGAATTTATTACCATATGATCCCCTAATCGGACACGGTGATCATCTAAAAAGACAAAAAGATTGCTCATCTGATCCCTGCTTAAAATGCTTCCTGTGGAGGCAGCATGTGACAAGTAGTATATGTGGTGAAAGGTGCACACTGCACCTTGATGTCCTGCCTTGTCAGTGGTCTTGTTTCTGTGTGAGTGGATGAGGACACTTAATAATAGAGTTGGAAATACCCACAATCCAACCTTATAAGATAATATTGAAAATGACACTGACTTATGAGCTATAGCTGGGGAGATTGTCTCTTCATAAGAGGAGTCACGTAAAATAACTCACAGAGACTATTGATTTCAAGGCAGCACTCCACTTCATATTCTTTATATAGTACTTGTATGTACTGTGCGGTTAATATGCTGCGTGGCAGCACTTTAGCTTAGAGCAGTTTATAATGTGCCACTGCACTGTGCTAGTGGTGTGTTTCCAGTATAATGAGCATTAAAATGCTATCCTCATGACATAAATGGTGTGGACAAAATATTAGAAACATTTTTCTGTCTAATGTAAAACAGTTCACACTTCTAAATACTGATCTGATGGCTTATTATGAAGCGAGAAACTCTTCAGTAATGACTCGCTAACTTACTTAATGAGTCACTTTTTAATAGGCCATTTGGTCTGTAGTTATACATAAATGTCAGTAAGTCATTAAAAATCTTTCATTTTTAATGAATGAATATACAGACTATATTTGAGTTTATAATGATTGCGGTGCTCAGGACTTCTGTCATTTTCACCAACAGTACAGATGTTTACTTTGAGAGGAATAAATGTGACAGACTTCAATGTAAAGCCATCCATAGCTGTATGAGACGCCCTGTGTTTTTGACATAGTATAAATACGAATAAAGTCCACACACGGAGGAAGTGGAGTGGATCACTCAAACAAACACAGGACTTTCACCAAGAGACCGAGGTTTGTGTTCTATGTGAAGCCAAAATGTAATTAAAAGTTGTAAGGGGCATAAATAAAGTTACATCATATTTGTCATGTGTAGTTATTGTAACTCCAAACATGGTCTTATGCTAAAGCTAACCAAGCAGGTTTTTTTTTGCCTAATCCTAACCAAAGTGCGAGCATTTCACGGCATTAATCATGTGGTAAAAAGGCTTTCTGGTGCCTGGGTAGCTCAGTTGGTAGCGCGTGCACCCCATGTATGGAGGCTGTGAGTCCTCTGCAGCAGCTATGGGTTTGACTCACTTTGCTGCAGGTCTTTCCTCCACTCTGTCTCCCCATTCCCTGTCATATCTTCAGCTGCGCTGTCAATTAAAGGCATAAAAGCCCAAAAAAGTATTTAGAAGAAAAAAAAAAAAAAGGATGCCTTGTGATTCAGTCTTAGACACTGATGGGCGGAGACAAATCATCAGTATGAGATGAGTTGGAATGTTCACACATAGCTATGAGTCTTTCTTAATGGGTGAAGCTCGATTAGTTGTCAAAGATATTTTTGTGATCTAGTTTGAGAATCCAGTCCTATGACCATCAACAGCACAGTCAGTGCTTCGCTGTGAATGAATTCCTTTGCAGGAAGCATCAACTCATGTTTCCATTGCAATGTATTGCAAATTTTAACTGAGTTTAAAGTAAAATCGGTAAATAAAATGCAATAAAAAAAAAAATGCTTGTTTCGATCCAGTACTGTTATGTGATTGTTAGGAGTTAGTTCATCAAAATAAGCAGTAGGTGGTGCCAGTTATCCAATTAGAAGACCACTATACTCTGCAGAGAAAGATTACGTAAAAAAAAAAAAAAAAAAATCCAGTACCAGTAGAACCTGAAACAGTGAAAAGCAATGTAGAAAACAGGATAGAAATATCTGATAGTTTGATGTATTAATGTGACGAATCAGATCTGTGTGGTGCAGTCATGGATGTATTATAGAGCCATGAGAAGACTGTTGAAGTGTACACCGCTGATCAGTCGTGAGTTAAAATGTTTACTACATCAAAACTTATTTATTGTTTCCAGCTCACATTAAGCACATAAACTCTTTTTCCAAAAAGGCAAAAACCACCTCAAGTTAGCATAAAAACAGTTTTCAATTTTGCAATTTCCGTCAACCTTTTCTAATGTGATGCCTCAAAGAACATTGATGGAAACAAAGCTTGGTAACTTGGCAGATATGTCTTGCCTTCCTTCCTTTCAGACAGATTTCTACCAGCCTTGGATCCAGTCAGGCCAATCCAACCGTTTTTTTTTTTTAAAATAAGGGGTGGCTTCTACATGGTGATTGACAGAGGACCGTCACCGGTTAAGATTTGAAAGTCAAGTGTCACACGTTTTGCTGCTCTGATTGGTTGTTAGTCTATCCAATTGTGTCCAGTCCGCAGATACATACAGAGCAATGCCTCAGGCTCCCGAAACTCACCTCAAACTGTCAGACTGAGCAGTGCTGATCAAGTATGGATCAAGATTCTGTCACTGCATTGCCTACTTCTTGCCTCAGATGTTTTCAAAAACATATTTTACTGACTGTTTAGCTGTAATATGAGAAAGGTTCTAACCAGGCAGCTGCCACTTCATGCCTTGCTTGGAAATGGACCAAGCCCTGCTACATGACATGTTTTGTTGCTCTGGTTGGTTGTACATCTGCCCAGTTGCATCAGAGGCATATAGGTCTGCATGTGTTGATAATGTCCCTTGGAAATTGAACACAAACAGAGGTTCCAGACTCATGCCAAGCTAGGAAGCATGGATAATGATAAGACAGCTTTATCTCACAGTATTTCAAATAAAGACCAAGACCTAGTGCACTTTTAGTTTATTTGATTGCCAAAAGTCAGAGAAATATAAGCAGTACAGAATGCCATCAATCATCCCACAATAAAGGTGAAAAATTAACCCTTTTTTTGTCCAAATAGCAAATATTACCAGCCACTCAAGAGATTACCTGTCATGTTTCTTTGTTGTTATTGTTCTTAGTTATTTACTGTTTTATTTTATAGTCCTGGTCTTCCCTCTGTGACTTTACTTCCTGGTTTTTGTTTGTTTTGTTTGACCTGTGTCTGATTAGCTCCTTGTCTATTTAGTCCTTGTGTTTCTCAGTTTCTGCCTTAGTTGGACGTCTCCAGTGCCTTGGACTTGTCTTTGGTTTTTTGGACTTTGGATTTGCTTTTTGGATTTTTGTATTCTTCCTTTGATTTGTTTGGTTGTCAGTTTTGACCTGCCAGCCTTTCACGTAAATTGTTATACTTTTTCTTTGGTCTTAAAATTGATTTGAATTTTGAACTGCTTCACCCCTGTCTACATTTTTGGGTCCGTCATCTTGTTTTATTTGACACATTGCGACACTGCAAATGAAACACAAGTCCCCAAAACATGACACTACCATTGTTTCTTTTGCTGGTGAGTGAATCAAATCCACCAGCCACTTTTTTTTTTTTTTTTTTTTTTTTTTTTAACCAGCATGCAACTGGTGCATATTTTTTGCCCTGCTCACAATGGATTGAAAAAAGCAGTGTCCACAGCATGTCCACCACTTTCTGCCAAAAATCCCACAATGTAATTCATAAGTGTCTAAAATCTCATTTTAGTCTCTCTTGGAGTTAAGGGAATAATGGATAAACAAATAAGGAACACAGTGCAAATCTTATCAGCTGCTCACTGGGTCTGCGCATCAAATCACCCAGTACGGTGGTAAATGAAACTGGCATTTGCCTCAGTGACAGGACAAATGAAAGCAGGACAGGTGATGGCAACACGCCAGCAATAGGTTGGGAAGAGGAAGACTGAACACCCATTCACAGATTCAAAGAATCAGCTCAGCAAAGGTTTCAAGAAGGACACTCATTCAACATCTTTGTTAGGCTTCAAGGATACACACAATGCATTTAGGTAAGAAATGTGAGTGCATTTGCTTGTTTACAAGAAAACCCTGCAAAATAACTAACAACACTTCTTCCTGTAGAAAAAAAGCTTCAGCGTGCCTGACATGCTGACTACACATGCATGCAGCGCCTGATCCACAACATATTTACATTTGCAGGGATGTATTTGGGGTGCTTATCTAAAGAGACGTCCAACGAAAGTGACAGGGAAGTAAAGTTCAATTCACAGATCAGCAGCCCTGTCAAATTATACCCATATGAAACACACACACATACGCAAACAGGTGCAGCTTGGAAATCCATCTGACATTTACATGTGCATCTCCAACACCTACTGTTGGTTCACACATACACACGGCTGTATGAGAGCGGTGCATTAACGTGGGTTTGAGAGGCAGAGTGATGCCGCTTGTTGTGTAAGAGTGGAGGAGGATGAGGTGGAGAGGTGCATCCACACAGTCCTGATCAGAGTCTGAAAAGATGGATGCGACATTCTACCTGTTTCCTGCGAGAGCCCGGCTGAGTTTGTGATGAATGCAGATTTATCTGCTTTATTATACAGTCGTGATGTGATTACACAGTACGGTAATCACCAGTTGTATGACCCTTGAGTGTCACGGCAGTAAATATATGGAAATGGCAAATTAGATCACTTCAGCTGTGTGTGTTCACTTTACTTCACATTACGCTTACAACAAAATCCTACGTTTCCCGTTTATATTTAATATTTAGGACATTTATGTATTGTATATTCTTTATGTTGTGCATTTTTTTATCCATCTATCCATCCATCCATACCAGGACACTTCTACATTAACATTTTTTATTTGCATGTTGTGTTACTATGACAACCGGTATTGGGCAGTAACGCATTAGTCATTAATGCATTACTGTTATTTTATTACTTTACCAAGTAATGAGTAATGTGAGGGATTACAATTTCAAAAACAGTTATTATATTACAGTTACTAGTCAAAGTAACTGAGTTACAGAGTTAGTTTGACCTGTTTGGCTGTGCACTGTAAAAATGAAAAAGTTAACTCAAAATTTCAAGGTAACAGACTGCAACAGATTTTAGAGCCCAACTCAAACACATAACTAGGGATGCACGATAACTGTTTTTTTTCCCACCGATACTGATAACGATAACTTCCTGCTTCTCATAACTGATGCCGATACGATAACATTTTTAACAGTTTATATATATACACCTGAGGTAAAGAAAGGCAAAGATGTAGTGAGTAAAGATGAATTTAACATTATAACTCTGCCTCTGACTTATCAAAACAATGTAACATACATCACTAGTGTTGTAATCACAACAAAAACAAGAAAAGTTATGACTCAAAAAAAACCCATTTATTATTGCTTCACTCAGCTGCATCGCTCAATAAAAAAGATTTTACAGAACAAAAACTCTGTACGTTGTTATGGATGAGCATTTGAATGTGTGTTGCGAGTACATTACATAGTTCAGCCCCTCTCGCCCATCGCCTAGGCAACCACAAATGTTTATATCAGTAAAGTCTGGACAGATGACAGCTCGAAAAACCAGCGTGGTTTCGCAGTGTTTTAATCTAGACGATAGAAATAATGTTGAATGTAGACTGTGACAGAATAAGCTGATACATACATTCACTTGACTGGGGTAACACTGTGACCACATTAAGTACAGACACGGACTTAAACCTGGAGAAGCTGCTACTGCTGCTGCTAGCACTGCTAACGTTAGCCACACTGTGTGTCAGGCTGGCAGCTGACAGTCAGCTCCAGGTTGTTTACCCGGAGACACTGTCATCCTCTTCGGTCTGAAAAGGTGAAGCATTTAGTGAGTTGTTGTCATGTTTTGTATATTAATGTGTAATGTTTGTATTGCACAGCGCACAGTAGCGCGCAGTTCAGCGGCATTTAAAGTACGATTTGGCGATTGTTGACTGTGATTAACAGCTTCAAATGGCTCTTTAATACACAGTATTTTTACGGACAGTATTTAACATTATAAATTAATAAATTCTGTTCAATTTTAACTGCGTTCTGTGTGTCTTCTTAGTGTTAGACTAGTCGACTAGTCTAAATTAAATTTTGCGTTTAATCTTCAGGGAAATTAGTCGTCGGGAACATCACTACTCCAGACTCCTTGCTGGCTGGCGATGCAGCGTAGTCTTCTCATCCTCATACTCTTTCCATATACCGTTGTTTTGATGGTGAAACTTTTAAGTGGCTAATAAGGTTGGATGCGTTGAAACTGGTAGACTTTTTACCTCCCCTTGGCACTTCGGCTGAACATTTATTGCATACTGAATCGCGTGGTCTTTTTCAGAAACAGTGAAAAATGCTCACACTGGTGATGGCGGTGCCATGTTTATGTCTGAGATGGCGCATCAATATGACGTTATACGCGTTACAACAGCAGGCGCCAGCAACACAGGGCAAACAAACGGACTGAAAATGAGTGAAATCAAGGCAATGTTGGCTGTTTATAATCGGATGTAGTTATCAGCAAAAAAAAATTCATTATCGGACTTATCTGTGTGACTTCATTTTTTCCAATATCGGGCCAATAATTAGCGGTACCGATAGTTATCGTGCATCCCTACTCATAACTTTTGAAAAAGTTTTACCAGCTACTGATCCTTTGTTGAGATAATTTACTCTTCTTATAGATAAACTTAAAGCTTTGAATTTTAGAAACTCAAAACATTGTAGTTTAAAAAATATTGAGTTATTGAAGTCAAAATAAATATTAAAATTGTGATATTTTTAATTAAGACTAGTTAAGTTTTCAGCACTAAAAAAAACGAATCAGGTTTGCAGCTCATTGTGACCAATTCTCTATTTTTTTTTATGACTTTCTAAAACTCAAAGATTCAAGTTTATCTAAATAAGAAACATGAATTATCTTAAATAAAGATTATAGGTCAGCAAAACTTTGGCCTCAAAACTCAAAAATCTATTGCAGTGCGTTGCCTTGAAATTATAAATCGTCTCAACTATTTAATAGTGTGATACCTTAAGACCAGTGCAGGTCACGTCAGCTGTTGGCCAAAAAGCTAAACTTAGCATGCACGATGAGGGAGTGGGAGAGAGCCATACTTTCCACAGGTGGAGGTATTGTCATTACTTAGAGTTTGGCTCCTCCAGAGAGAATCTGTGATGCTGGAATCTAATTTGAAGGTCACACTCAGAGAAGTCGACTTTGTTTCCACCACAGCCGACATCTGGACAGCTGACAACAAAAGCATTCTGGGTGTTAACAGTTCACTGGATCAGTAGTTCAACTTTGGAGCGTGACAAGGTACAAAAGTAACATAGTGACATAACAAGTAATGTGACTAAATACTTTTGAAGAATCTGTTTTGTGGACTAAAAAACAAATTGGCATAAGGATGAGTAAATAATGACTGAATTTTTATTTTTGGGTGAACAATCCCTTTAAGATGTTATAAGTTATGAAACATTATGCTGAGTGTGTTAACTCACATAACTAATGTACTTGTTCAACCCAATAAAACCCAAACTATGAACTTTTTCTCAACCTACCCATGTAGTTTTGTGAAAATCTATCCAGATGTTACATATTTATTACTGCTAATGCGGATCCCTGCATGTGCAAAACTGACATTAGAGGGGCAAAAGAGTGTCATAGTTTGAAGAGCTTGGCCAAGCTGTCATAGTTGACTTGTTGGGAGTAAGAACATGTTGCATGGACATTAGATAGACATTGGTCTTCCCAAGTTATTTTTTGAATTTGCCCCATTCAGCGCATACTACTGTACCACACTTATGAAACTAAAGGCCTGAAACTGAGGAGCAGGACTCTAAACTCTTACAGACACCTAAAAATTCTGGGACACGTCCCTGAAGTGAGATCACACATTTTGTGAAAAATCTGTCAGTTATTAGATCTGATATAGCTGCAGTGGTGTTTAAGCATCACACTGTGTATATCCAAAGCTGCAGCTTCCCAACACTGCAGGATCACCCACTGCCATCAATTCACTGTGTGGAAATAACATTTATGTCTAATTAGGCTACAAGAAAATATGTTATTTTCTCCATTCTTCTATTTTATTAATTAGTGCAAAACCACAGAGAAGATGAAAACTGAAATAGACAGAACAATTACAACAATACAAGAAAGTCAACAATAGAGATATTCTGTTGACTTTCTCTCTCTTTTTTTTTCCAAAATAAACTCTGGCTCATTTAGCATGTTGGCTTTATGAATGATAAACTTCACACTTCATCAGGCTTGTGTGTGTGTGTGTTTTTTTTTTAATAGGGATGTGAAATTAGCTGATATTTCTGGCAGCACACACGGCAAAGCAATCATATTCTGAGTTTGTTTACTGACACTTTCATCTGTCTGATGACACAACATTTTGTTCCTTGACAAAAGAAACACGCAGAGAAATAAAAACTAGTTGATGGGCTACTAGACTGGAATTCATCACAGACATAATGAAACTGTTCAGGGTTTACGGATCAGTAGAAACTTGACAGAATGTGATCCTTGAACCAAAAGAACAACAAGTCCAGCTGCTAGAACATTTGAGCATATTAATCAGTCTAACTTTATGCCACACACCCAAGATTACAGTGCTTAATTTGACGGGGTGTACATTAGACTGACATGACACTATCATAACCATGACATGACACCTGTCATCACAATGAAGAAGTCATTCAGTCAGTTGTGTTGTTTTTAATCCAAAGTTGACTTTATTTGAGATGTCTTTGTTCTGACAGCATTAGCCAAGACAGCATAACCTGTCATAAACAGGTCATAGCAGGTCTAATTATGAAAATTAAAGATATTGTAAAGCAACGATAAATGTGTGTCCTGAGTTTGTCACACCCCAGAATCATGTGTTATTAACCAGCCAGCCAAATATGAATGATTAAAAAAATTGTTAAGTATACAAAAGTACATGTCCACTCCACTTTCTCAGTGTCAAACACCACTGTGACCTTTTTCTTCTTGTTATGCCATTTTTTTAAATTTTTTTTTTATGTCCTTTTCATCTTGTTATGCCTTTTTACATTTTTCATCTTGAATAAAAACTAAAGTAACAAGCTTGTTCTGAAAATGTAAGTTGTAGAATGTAGGAAACAAAAGTAAAAAGTTGTCCAAAAACTCAAGTACCTGAAAAATCTACTTAACTACAGTAACAAAGTATTTGTACTTTGTTACCATCTCTGGCTTTAAATTAGGCTGAATATTCACACAGTTTTTCTTGTCTGTCCCTCAACATTACAACATTAGTTAACATCGCCCCAGCCTGTGGGAACAGCCACATTAGAAACAACAAGCTGACAACAAATTCATCAGGATAAACTACAAAATAACACTAAAACAACATAAAACATGGCAAAACTCACACCTTTCAAGTTTGAAATCAGGTCACGGACATGCACACGTCCCTCTGACCCCGACAATAATGGATTAAGAAATGCTGTTTTCCTTATGAAAGTAATACCAGTAACTGTCTGACCAATGAGAATCCGGTCAGATAAAAACATAGCGACCGACCAAGTGACCAACCCACCAGAGGGTGTCAGCCCTAATTAAATGTTATGAGGCCAGTTTGACATCAGAGCACAGCACCCAGATGATTTTCAGAGTTTCCTGATGGACAGATAACTAGTTTTACTTATTGCTAAAATATGCTAACCCTTAATTGATGTTAACTTTGGTTGGCGTTAGCCATGTAGCTACCTGTCCTAATAGTTGACTCAGACCCAGGGTGCCAGGAGCTAAACCTTGCAAGAAGGCTGTGTTCAGCCCCAGTCCAGCCATGTTCACTGGGAGCAAAAATGACATGCTAACCCAACATTAGTTTCCTCCTGTTTCCACCTCCATCTCGTATTAATCATGTAAATGGGTATGAAAACTTCAAAAAACTGCACAAAATGTCCATCTTACGGAGTTATTATTTATTAATTACTGTGTCCTTTCCTAGATTAAATGAAAAAACTCTGACCGTGTAGTTAGATTATATCAACTTGTATCCCACAAAAATTATCCTCTTCAAAAAGTTTGTAGAAATAAGTGTGAAAATCTTGAAAGAAGACAGAATAATGCATTGAAACTTCTGAATCAAGAAAATATCACCCTATTTTATAAAAAATCATAAGACCAACTGACCTCTGTTCAAGCAGGTTGGAATTATGGTATATTTTGCAATGGTATATTTTCTCACCAGTAAAAATATAAGAAATTTAAGACAAAAAAAAACTTTGTATGATGAAGATGCAGTCGCATAATGAGTAAAAAGTACCATATTTTCTTAAATGAAGTAGAGTAGAAGTAGAAAGTTCCAGAAAAATATAAATATTCAAGCAAAGTACATGTACCTCAAAACTTTAAGTATGGTTCTTAATTAGTTTTCAGTCAATATCCTTGTTGCTGTAGAGCCTATCTGTTATTATGATGTGCTGTAGCATGCTGTGCCTGCAAAAATTCTGTCAATCAGTTGGGGGCGCTCTCCTCCAAACACAGCCCCGTGTCCTCTGGCGTGTTACAGCCAGAACACCAGTGAATGCCTAATGCGCTAACAAAGACAATGACACTCAGAGGGTGCCGGCCATTAATCCACTTAGACTTTTTGCCGTGTGCATTTCCACGATTACAGGGGCGGGTCAAATTCTATTAACCGTGAGATTTGAGTTTTTTGCCTGAAGACAGGCGGGCAGATGGTGGGTTACCATTCTAACCACGGGCACAAACAAGACTTGCTTTTATTTCATAAAAACTCAAGAGTGTTGCTTCTCGCAGAGGAACACGTGTGTGTGTGTGTGTGTGTGTGTGTGTGTGTGTGTGTGTGTGTGAGAGTGTGTGTTGTTTGTGTGTGAGATTAATGCAGCGCGTGCATGTTATGGCCTTTTTCACTGTGACTGCATAAAGATCAGATAGTCCTCCGTATGCTACTGCAGTGAATCATGAAGGGGAAGCACTGAGTGTAGGGGGTGTCAGTGGGTGTTTGGATGGGAGAGGGTCAAAGGTTTGATTTCCACTGGGTGAAGACATTCTCTGTTTTCAAAATCATTTTAGAACCTGAACCACTCTCCCCTGTAAAATGAGCATTTTAGTGAATTGCTCTAGTTTTCTGTTAATGCTCTGCCATCTTAATCCCGAGGGGAGAATGATCTGTCTTGAGTAAAATCTAGCATACACTAATGTGAGGTTCATTCACTGCTCATGCACTAACATCACCGAACACTCTGGGGTGGATTTTGCCCAAAAGTCGGTCTCTCAGGCATCACTTCCTGTCAGTCTGTGAACAAATCCTGCCTTCGTATCGGCATGCTCCAGCCCAGATTTCTGACCATGACATCTAGAAGTGATGACCGTGACTATTAGAGCTGGGACTTCAGTTTTGACCAAAACATACACACCAAAAAACAGAAAAATTACAAGAGATACACCTAAAATAAGCGGCAGGTATCTTGAGACAACAGCAGGTATCTGTAGTGTGTAGTTGTCACATGTCAAACCCAGTAGAGGGCAGCAAACGCCACACAGTGATAGCAGAATAAGCGATGTCTACCTAGAGTTTTCTGTACTTAAAGTGATATTCCACCCCAGAATGATAGTCCACTCAATATGTACTCACTCCTATGCCGATGTGAGGATGGGTGAAGATCTTCAGTTCACAAAACAATCCTGGAGTTTCAGCAGAAAACAGGGTTGCAGCCAATGGCAGTGAATGGTAACCACGGATAAAATGTAAAAAAAAAAAAGAACACAAAACAAACACAAAATGTCTCCATCCTGCTCGTGTGGTGTAATCCAAGTGTCCACGAGCCGCGACATTAAAATTTAACCACAAAAGACGCCATTTGTTTTTAGCTGAAATGTCAGCTGTAGCATGTAGCAGGTAGCATGTAAACATGGCGTCGATGTATAGTGAGACTTCGTATATCATTTAATGGATGCAAGTGTGAAAATATCGCTAGATGTCATTCTGGGGTGGAATATTGCTTTAAACTTGTACTGAACAGCAGATAACAGCCACTTACTCTGTTACTATCCATTTGGATAGGTTATAATGAAGTTTGTGTTTGATAGTAAGAGAACGCAATATCAGTCTCCAAAATAACACAGTCCTTTACAGATCCTCTGCTACACTGCTAAAGCCCACCCTGAAAAAGAACAGTGCTATCAAGCTAGTCCACCTCATCTGCTTCATCTCTAGACTACAAGAAAAAACTGTGCTGGTGTACAGGAATGCTTAAGGGGATGATTTTTGGTCCCACCCTCTGTAAATCAAAATGTGATTGGTTAATTCACTTTCTAAACAAACACACAGGCTGTGGTCCTCTGTCCTGGTGATGAAGTCCGAACCAATGAGTGAGCCAGCTCTAACCTTTCTCTGCCTAGAGACAACAACACAAAAATCTGATTGGATAACTCTATTTTACTGTTTTTTTGGACAGTAACCCTGTCATTTCTGAAACAAACTTTTGATAGAAAATTAGGTGAAAATTAGAAGATGAGAATAGCCTAAGTAAATGAAAGAAATCAAGTATAATATATTTAAATATATATATATAATTAAAACTTTTGAAATGCTGATATGTTTTGGCCCTGACCCCTTCTACTCTATCTAACCTAAACCAAATTATTTCAAAGGTGAGGGGACTGAACACAGCACGACAAGAAGCTCTGCAAATACTGAAGAGGTTCATTCCTTGGATGAGGTTCCTTGACAACATACAGTCTGTCTGTAATGAGACATTGTTTAAATGCAAGCTTTATGTGCAAAAATGAGAAAGTACATTTTTAAATGTACCTCTATGCTGTAATTTACTTTGTATCAGGTTAAACCAATAATAAGCACTTTGTATGTAAGGTCACCACTGTGATTAAAGGAAAACCAGGCCAAACTGGTGCATTAGCCACAAGCCTGTCAAGGATGGATTTAAATAACTTGGGAAATAAAATGTGGATTGATTGATTAATGATTTGACTGACTGAACTGACTTGAGACTTACTGTCCCAGCCATCTCTCAATTTAACACACAAATATTGTGCAATGGGTGTCTAGGATAGATACAGCAACATCTGTACTGAATACAGACTGGAAGTTTAAACAGACGGGTTTCCTGTATACAAACGTAACAGGGTGTGTGAACATTTAAGGGGCAAAATGGCCCTGGGCGATGATCAAAAGATTATAGTCAACAGTTGTAATCAACACACATTTTGCATGGTTTGTAACTCTTTGTTGACTCAATCATAAAATGCCATTTCAGAGTTGGATCTGTTTTTTTTTTTTGTTTTTTTTGTTTTTTTCTTATTGATATATTATGTAAAATCTTACCTAACAAAAGTTGAATATCAATATCAACAGGTCTCTGAATGAAACTGCCCCATTAGCTAAAAGGAGCTGACTCACAAAAACTTTATGGGTTGCTGACACATCCTGTTAATTTTGCTCAACTTACACAGCAAATTGAGAAGAGTTACATTTTTTGTTTTAATGAAATTTGAGCAAATGCAGAGTTAATTATACTCTGGATACAGTCTGGTTTGAGAGACAGTTTCCCTAGTGAGCTGACAGCTAAGCAAGCTAAAGCTAACTTTAGCAGTGTTTTTGGCTGTGGACTGCATGCTGTATAGAAGAGCACAACAATGAACATGCTGTGCTGTTTTGACCAGCTCACTTATTTTAGACCCTAAACAAGCGAGGCAGCATACATCTTTCCATATTGTTATGTCTTAAGTATTAAAATGTTTATGTGGTGCAAATGTGTGTAATCGTGTTTTCACCAAAGTGGGGGTAACACTTGTATAGTTACAAGTTACTACGTGACAGAATTAACTATGTACAAAAGTTGAGAAATGCTAACACTGGTTAATGTCACAAAGTGTTAAATTTTAACTCAAAATAATTAATTACACTAAATAAGTGTTAAGGTACCAACTCTCCAAAAGAGTTAAATGAACACTGTTCTTCATAACTGCCTCTGCGATCAATTATTATTGGTTTTAGCAATAACTAATTTATAACTAGCTCTGAAGCAGAAGACTAGGAAAAATAATGGTAAGCAGACAGTGAAGTATAGCCTACAAGTATTATACAATTTATTTAAAAAAAGAAATGTATCAAGTACTCTAAGATAAAGAAGACATACTGGCTTGTTTCCATTAAGCACAAACATGTTTTTTGCTTTCTTAGCTCTCATTAAATTGCCTTCTCTCTGTGACAACTTTTCTTTTCTTGGACATGTTGCAAGTCTGCTAATAACGTCACTAGTTATAACCACTTGGCTAGAGTGCCACTGCTGGAAATGACCATATGTATAGTCTGACATTTAACAGCCAGATGCCTTTAGTGCACAGACAACACAATCATATGGATTCTGGGATGTGTAGTTCATGGACACCATACTTCCATAATGCACGATACAGTAGAACTGTATTGCTCTCGCGGGCCTTAAGTCATTTAATCCTTTGTGCTCAGACCAACATCTGTTTAGAGTCCCAGGACAACTGGGCAAAATCCATCTGCTGATGAAGATCATGTGATATGACTGAAAGCTCCACAGTATATACTAAATGGACCTTATAAAGAGACTATTTTCTTGATTAAAGAAATCATTATGAGGGAAAAATACTCCTTGAACCAGCACCTCCTCCTTTTTTTCCCCCACTACTTCAGTATTGTGTAAATGAAGTTGCAGATGAAGCCACCATTTTGTGTCAATTTGTCTTCAGACTGACCACTTCAATGCTAACCTTACAGGTACACGCTTTATTCAAACAGCATTTCAGTCAATAAGCCCTCACAAGGAAAACAACAGCACAGTCAATAGACATTCACAAAGAAAAAGACAGTTCAGTCAATAGTCCCTCATCAAGAAAGCTCGAGGTTGGTTCTTTCGATCTACATGCTGCTTTCTTTTTGTCACCAGAACACTGTAAACATAAAAGGCAGTTTCTTGGGGTTTTTTTTGAGTTTCATTTTATTGCTAAAAAGTCATTTTAAAAGTCTCTGTATGTTTTTGTCCCTGGAATTTCTCTAGGGTTAGAAAAGCCACAGGATCAGCACACTTCAGTTTGGAATTTTTGGATATGTGTCTCCAGTGTCATAAAATTGTGTCACAAAATTCAGTTAATTTGAAAGTTCATCACAGGCAACATGAGGAAACCCCAAAGACTATGCTTCAAAACAAAAGCCTGAGGTTAATGAGCTCTAAAAGTCACGTCAAGTTACATTCTCGAGTCGAGAAGCATCTCGACTGTTTTCTGGAACAGTCTTTGAAAAACACGGAGAGCTGCTGAATAACACAAAGAATCATACTGGATGTAATTTGCATCAGTCAGAGGCACTGGATGTGTTGTTTGCATCCAGCATCAATACTGCTGAAGGAAAATGGGCAGTTAAAAATAAAAGCAGCCAAGCATTGTCAGTAAGTTTCCAAGGCGATCATAAAAAATGTTCAATAGAATTGATGACATGCCAGCCAACACAGTGGGATGTAATGCATTTTAAACAGATGCAATCATCTTAGATTGGCCACTTTGTCATCAGCTTTGAATCTGGTAATTGCTGGCAGCTCAACTAAAAAAGAATAATCAATATGAAAGAGGGCAATGAAACAAAGAGAAAATAAGCACTTTTCTGGAAAGCAGAGATAAATGTAACCCTTAAAACGAGCCGGACATCCAAATATGTTCAATGAAAACACGAGGATTACTGAGAGGTGACAGCGAGGAAAGATCAGTTTCTTAGTAGTAAAATGCTAATACAACACTGCAATATTAAATAAAAATCCTCCATTGAAAGAAAAAAATAAAAGTATGCGAGTGTGATCAGGAAAATGTACTTCAAGTATCAAAAGTGAAAGTGAGTTTATAAAGTATATCTAATGATCAGTGTTGGGAAGGTTAGTTTTGAAATATAATAGGTTACAGATTACTAGTTACCCTGTTAAAAATGTAATAATGTAACTTTAATTACTTTATAAACATAATGTAACTCATTATATTTGATTACTTTTTGATTATTTTTCTATGAATGGCTGTGCAAGAGGGTTATTAGCTAAAAAGCAATTAATTTGTTGTTGACTGTTGAACTGAATATTGCCTCAAGCACTATGCATTGATTTTATTGGCAGGTGGGAGGCTGCACAAATTCAAACAAGAGAACCAATCAAAAATAAGTAAAACTTGAGTGCATACTGCCCACTGAATTGAGTCTCTCGAGAGCAGAGACTCTTCATACAGTCAGAGGTCGAGACAGCTCCTTGTGAGCCGTCCTGCCCTTCATGGTGTTATGCTCAAATTTGTCCCAACAGCTTTGTTGAACCTTGCTGTCTCGAAATATACCAACAGAAGGTATGAAAAGATTACAGTTATAAGTTTTAGAGAATTTTCAGAGAGATTTGGTTGTAACATATTTAACATTGGTATTTTAACCAACATATTTATTAGTGACATTTAATTATATATCGTTATTGTTGTTTAAGTTACTGCAACGGATTAGAGTTACATTTATTTTGTAATCTAATTATGTAATTATGTAACCATTATATATAACTTGCTACACCCTAACACTGCTAATTATATACTGTATTATATTAATCATTCATTAATGTTGAAGCAGGCACTATGCCAGTTAAGGGTTGCAACTAATGATTATTCTCATTGATCTGCTGGTTCTTTTCCACATCTGTCCACAACTCAACATTATTCAATTTACTGTAATCTAAGATAAGGAAAACCTGTGTAGGCTATTGTCACATTTCACATACTGAAACCATGAAATGTTTGCCATTTTTGCATGAAACATAACTTTTAACGATTAGTTATCAAAACAGTTTTAATGGAAAGATGCATTCTTCATAACTGACTGATCAACTATTAACTGACTAATCAGTTAGTTAGGATTGGGGCAGTGGTGGGCTTAACCTGTGATAAATGTCCAGTGGAGCTGCTCAGTGGCCAGCAGATCAGACTGTGGTTGTAATGGGCAACTTACAGGTGTGAATGTGATCAGAACATTTTTGAGAGCACTGCTTTCAGTGAAACTTACCTAAAATTATGTTGATTGGTGGGTAGTTTTTGTTTTGTTTTTTAAAAGGTCTTAATATGCTGGATGTGTAAAATCTTAATTTGTAAAGTTACTACAGCTGCCAGGAATCTGTAGTGAAGCAAAAAGTACAATATTCCACTCTCAAATGTGGAGTCGAAGCATAAAGTGTCATGTAATGGGACTATTCAAGTAAAGAACAGATATATTACGTTTGTATTTAAGTACAGTAAATGAGTAAATGTACTTAGTTACATTGGCTCACTGGTGTGAGTGTGGGGTGTGTGTTACTCACAGACTCTGTCGTAGCTCTGCTGTATCTCTCGATGTTCCCAGTGACTGAAGATTCTTCTCTAGTGTGACAACTGGAGGCACAGTGGAAGAATACAAACATTTAGAGAGTATCAGACACATAGCAACACACTCACACTCAAGTCTTAAAGACAACCATTACCCATTCAGCCTTTACTGTGAAACTAATCCTAGTGTTAATTGAGCTCAAATCATAATCTTAAATTCTACTTCAACACAAGGAATCCAGAATCAAAAATACATGCTTTTCTCCCGGCCTGTAGCGCTATTTATCCATAGATTTTTTTGGTGCGAGTTTCAGTGTTTTGAAGCTGTTGGCTGTATAGATGTCTGCCTTCTCTCCAATATGATGGAACTAAATAGAACTTGGCTTGTGGTGCCCAAAGCACCAAAAAAAAAAAAAAAAAAAAAACATTAGAAAAAATAAAAACCAGTGTCTCTTTCCAAAAATCATGACGTGGTTACTCAAGATAATCCACAGACCTTGTCGGGAGCAGTCTCATGTAGGAACTACTTTCTTTCTGCAGTAGAATCTACCGGCACGAAAATAGTTCCTGAAATTACTCACAACAAGGTCTGTGGATTAGTAGTAACAAGTTCATGATTTATTCAAACGTACATGGTTTTGAATATTTGAAATGTTCTGTTCTTCTTTTTTTAAGATTTTTACAACCATGATTTATATTTAGGGGATTTTTTTTTCTTTTATCTGTGCCCATGCACCATGAGCTGCACCCTTGGGATGACACCGTTCTCCTCTCACCTTAATCCTCACGCTACATTAACCCTGACCTACCTTCATCCCTAAACCCAGATCCTAATCTCAGAATCCATCTGAAGAGAGGAAGAGACTGCCCAAGATGTCCTTGGTCAAAGGTCTCGCAGTATTTACTGTGTGGACAAGGACAAATGCATGCGCGCACACACAGTTGTACTGATGAATGGGCTCTTTACCGTTGGCGTTGATCTGGAAGATATTGGAGGAGGTCTCCTGAAACACATCTTGCAGTTCTGAGGGGCTGACCTGCGTGGCTTTGGAGAAAGAAAGAAAAAAACATGATATCAGTGAACACTTGTCGGCCCAGCGGAGCGAGACGCTGTGAGAGCTGACCACCACAGTGTAGGACCGCTGCCATCAAACAGACACAACATAAATATCCAGCTTTGGACATGTTCATAAATGTCTGTCTATCTGTCTATGCCTTTTTCTTGAAATCTTAAAAGTCAAACAGGTTAGAGTTATTTTCTGATTGGCCAAGAGGAGAATAGCATCACTGCTGAGTGAAGACATGATCAGTGTTACCTTGCTAAGCTGTTGCTAAGCTACAAAAAAAACACATGTATGCTGTTGTAGTCAGTTCTTTCATTCAGCCTTTTTTCTTTTCTTGTATAAAAACAGTGGATTTACATCATTTCAACATGCTAAAGCTGCATTAATCAGTGAACTAATCAATGGTTCAAATAAACACATGTAATATGAAAAACCCACAGAGAATTTCCACCCAACAGTGCAGTTTCTCTGAGCCACATAGGGCCTTTTAGCCTAGTTTACCTGACACAAATTCTCCCTCTCATCAATCTCATTTGTGTTTTCTGTGTGTTGCACTCCCCCAGAGAGGCCGAAATATTCATTTAATGCAGTAGTTTTGTGTGTTATCACAATGCCTTATTTGCTTTTTGCTTGTCATTTCACATCATCTCTGCACAATGTAAGTCAGTGCAGACTAAATGAAGTGTCATTTTACGCTGTCATAGTGAAAAAATATCAGGTGATGTCAAAAGAGCAGCAAAAGTCTGCATGGGGAGGAGGTTGGGTCGGATGGATTGAGCAAACACAGGACAGAAAATACATAACTTTAATGTTTAAGGTGTTTTTTAGCCAAAATGTTTCTTTCTTTTTAAACTGTAATTTAAACCAAGTGTATAACATGGAGGTATATGACCAAATGTATCAATGATGTATCAACACAATTAAGTATGCATATTTTAAAAAATGTTCATTTTGGTCATTTAGTTGGTTTGGAATATTTTATACTTATTTTAACCTAAAGCATGATCTTTTCCTAAACTTAACTGAGTACAGTAGTTTTGGGGTCTAAGCCAAAGCAAACTCTGTTTCATGATAACCAGGAGTTTGTTATTGTTAGCATGACGACAAAGGTCACCTGACTATGACGATGAAGTTCTCGTGACTGTTGTGATGAAGATTCGCTCCAGCGCATTCAAAACACAGAAAATGCACTGGACTAAATGATGTTAAATGACATGTAAAAAGCTTAAAATGTGTAGACATGACACACAAAGTGTTCTTAAAAGTGGTCTGCTATTTTTACACCATCCCATGAGATCACATTGAGAATGTGCTCTTTCAGACTTGAAATTCAGTTAATTTGGGTTAGATCATGGTAAAAAAAAAAAAAAAAAAAATCAAAAAAACATACACATTCATACATTTAAGTTCTGCTCTGGTTCATGTCCGCACACTTCTAATGGGTCATAAATGATGATTGAAAGGGATTATGTTTATATGAGTCTATACATTGTTTCCTTTAGGAAAATGTTGCAGATTATACCTTTAATGCTGCTGACTTGCATCATTATGAACAGTGAAAAACAGACAGAGACGGATGGAAAAAAGAGGCGTCTTGTACAGTACTATTATGTAGGGGTGTTACTGTGGGATCACTGTGTCACACACTTTTTAATGGACTTAATGAACTGCCAAAGTGCACAAAGTATGATACAAGCTCAACAAACCGCAGCTTGAACTGTCTACCAGTCATGACAGCGGGGCTGGTATTGTTTGTTTTCACCTTGTGAGTCATCCACTGGAGCAGGAGCTACCACAGAGGCGGTTTAAACACTTTGGCAGGTGTTTATTTGTCTGTGGACTTTTTTTTTTTTTTTAATACGATAACATGACAACCATGAAAGATAGAGTCTTTGAAACAGAAAGACTTTACAGGTGTGTATTTGAGATCAAATTTGAGAATTTTGTGTTCCTTATTAAGCTGTGTGGTTTACTGTGTACATCACATATTTCAGTAGGGAATAACTCCACAGCATTATTATGGACATGCATTAATTATTTCTTGACATGCACAACACTTCAACTACTATTTTAATTATATGTCTACATGTGTAGTATTTAAGTTGCTTCTTTATGGCCCCTTGCTGTAGAGCTAATTAGTTCCCACCTGTCATTGTTTGGGAGAGACAGGTAGCTCTGACTGACCCTGATGAAGACCTGTGTTGATTGATATGCGCTGGTCATTTTGAACTCTTTTTGCTACGTACGTACAATAAAGGCATTTTAATTCTATACAAACATTACAATGTGCCTTGGAATATTTTTGAAGGAGACTTCTGACTCTTTGCTGGAACCATTTTGCCTATGCAATGAGCCCTTCACTTGAAGAATAAGATCTGGTTTTGTCTGATTGATCAGGTAAAATCATGCACATATCAAAAAAAATATTGTGGTTGGCCCATCTGCTTTCACACCACAAACAAAATGCACCAGAGTTCATTTGGAAGTGGATCTAAACCCTCCTATTTCAACCAGTTTGGTTGTTCGGTCTACACCAGACAGCTGTCGCGCACCTGAACCGCACTAATCAGGCAAACACAACAGGGTCACTTGAACTGAACCAAGCAGATTAGGTGTGAAAGCATCCTCAGAAGCTAAAAAAATGTATCATAAGTGCACTGATATTGTGGTCACAAGATGGTCTGGATGTATTATTCATAGGGGTGCAATGGATCACCCCAAAGATGGTTCGGATCATATCATGGTCTGGATTCACAGATCAGATAAATAAAATAAATAAAAGTGGGATTAAGGTTAAATTATTTTTTAAAAATGTACTTGACTTTGATCTCTGTCTGTAGTCATCACCATAGTAATGTAGAAATAAATACTACTACTATTACTACTACTAAAAATAATAATAATAATAACACTAATATACAGTATGCACTGCTACACTCTGTTGTCTAGCTCATTGTCCCACCCAAGCACTATTTTTTTTCTTTTTTCCAACCCTTATTTAACCAGGTAAGTCATTAAGAACAAATTCTTATTTACAATGGCAGCCTGGCAAAAGGCAAGGTCCTCTTGAGAAAACTAAAAGGGTATTAACAGTTAAAAGACAGCAACACACACAACAAGCATCACATAAAAGCAAACAAAAGTAGACGGCAACAATATCTGAACAATCAAGCACAGCAACAAACAAAAGCAAAGCAACAATAGCAAAATGATAAACAATAGGCAAGCAATAAATAAGCAGGCAGACAGGCAGAGTAATAAAAAATAACAGCAAAAGAAGCAGCAGCATGCATTTGGCAACAGAGAATAGCTGATAGAGAAAAGTTTTAAAAATGTTACTGCATCAAGAAACAGTTGCATATATCAGTGACGATGCCTACAATAAAGTGTGTGAAAACTGACTTGGGAATGAAATTTTCCACTATAAATAAAGTTATTATTATTATTATTATTATTATTATTATTAAGCCTGTCAAACAGGCAGACACAGATCTGCTCCGGCGAGCTGAGAGGAGCTGTGTGCAGAAAATAAGACAGCAGAGATCGCCAAAGTTACAATATACATCACAATCATATGCGCTATTTCTATGAGGACGAGCCTGCCCAGTTTCCCAGTTACACCAGTGAAAATGTCCAAAGTCATGGCCATGATTTTACTACATGGAGGCAATGTGACGGCTATTAAATCAGCCGCTCTTCCTGTTTTTTTCTGAGCGTCCGCTGCCACACTGAGATGCACCGCAGAGTTAAATACAATGCATCTTGTCTTGTCTTTTCATTACAACTCTGCATTGAGATTTAGGGAAATAAGACTTTAAAAAGTCACGGCAACAGTAAAACTGTGTTTCACTCTGTGATGGTTGATTTTAGTCTGTGAATCATATGCCAGCCGAACCATGGGGGTTCTCTGTATGTTCCACCATTAATTATTGATACAAGACAGCTGACTTGTACTGTACATAGATGACCAAGAATAAAACACCATTTGGACAGAGAAATTGATTCTTCATGCTGATGTTTTGTTCACATTCAAAATTCAACTAAACACTTTCTATCTCATGCAGTTTCAGGCAAGTTACATTTTGATACTGGCAGCATGTAATTTAACAAACGCTGCTGTCTTTAAACTGTCTGTGCAGGAGAAACAAACAATGTATGCCTGGCACCATTTTATTTGACTTCTCCAGCATGGTGACTATTGCAGTCTTATGTGCTAATGCAATATTCCCAACTACTGCTTTTGTAAATTTAAACAATTGTAAAAAGTTAAACACATCAAGCTGAGCTGACAAAGGGAGTTCTATAGAATACATGTATAGTCTAGACTTTAAAGAACTGAGACATCAAAGTTACTTTAATTAGCAGAGATAGGAAGAAAATTGACATTTACAGTAATTATATCGAAATACTGTGCATTGTTATTATAATGAATAGATGAGGAAATTGAATGGACATCAAAGGCTGCGGGAGCCTCTAATGTAGAATCTAACTGCAGTGATGATGATAGAGTGGACGGGGGAAATGGCACTAAGCCACAGGCTGGCAGCGGGAGTGGTGAGTCTGCCGTATAAGTTATGTGGGCAGCGCCATTTTCCTTTTTCAAAAGCACATGTCATTGCAAATGACAGTGAGGGTTAATGGCCCGGAGCCATTACAGCAGGCTGAGATCAACATCACGACCTGTATAAGCTGCACGCGCGAGCCATCTCAGCCACCCTTTTGTCAAATACCGCACCCAGAAAATGAGTGCAGTTGTTTTTTTTTTTTTTTTTCCTGACATGGTCAAAATTGCAGGTGAAAATGCTCAAAAGTCACTGTGTTTGAGGAGGGAGGTGGGGTGTGTGTGTGGTGAGGGTGTGTGTGTGGGGGGGGGGGGGGTCACACACCAGCCTGAGATAAAGAGAGACAATGGACAATGACACAGATATTCATGGTGTGGGGCTGGAGGAGGAACTGCGAGACCTCGACTGTACATCACAAGTCATTAACTCCACTCACTGAGCTATAGTGACAAATGGTCCAGGTAATTACATGATTGCATGCAGTCACTCGAGCTGCATTACAAGATTGTGATACGTTTGGAAATGAGTCATTTCTCAACTGAGAGACCTTTAGTGAATTTTTAATGTTATCTCAGCTCACACACATATCTTTAACACACGCTTTGTCCACCTGTCATTGACCATGATGGATGGATATCATGTGTGCATGTTATAGTGAAGGAGGATGGACTTGTGGACGGATGTATGACGGGTGTAAAAAACAAAGTCACCACCTGGATTTAACTAAGCAAATAGGTAAGATGCTTCTATTGGATAATTACTGCAGTGATTAATATTTTTCAGCTGGTAACAAGTTATTGAACCTTAACTGATGCGGTGAGCAGCTTCTAACTTCATAAACAACCATGTCAGAAGACAAATCCTGTAGTCGTGGAAAAGATGTTACTCTGTTTCAGGAGGGTCAAATTACTGACCTGCATCAAGCAAAGAAAACAACTAAGGAGACTGATGAAACTACTAAAACTGGGTTAAGAACTGTTCAACACATTATTGAAACCTGGAAGGATGGTGGAGAACCATCATCTTCCAGGAAGAAATGTGGTTGGTAAAACATCTTGAATGATTGTGATCAGAGATCACTTAAACGTTTGGTGAAATCAAATCAAAAAAGTCAGTGGTAGAACTAACGACTGTGTTTAATAGTAAAAGTAAAAGCATTTCCACACACACAATATGAAGAGAACTCAAGGGACTAAACAGCTGTGTAGTCTTAAGAAAACCACTTATCAGTGAGGATAATCAGAAAAAAAGGCTTCAGTTTGCTAAAGAGCGTAAAGATTGGACTGTGGAGCAACGGAAAAAGGTCATGTGGTCTGATGAGTCCAGATTTACCCTGTTCCAGAGTGATGGGGGCATCAGGGTAAGAAGAGAGGTGGATGAAGTGATGCTCCCATCATGCCTAGTGCCTACTGTACAAGCCTGTGGGGGCAGTGTTCTGATCTGGGGTTGCTTCAGTTGCTCAGATTGAGGTTCAGCAACGTTATGTGTCCAAAAAATGAGGTCAGTTCACTACCTGAATAAACTGAATGAGCAGGTTTTTCCGTCAATGGATTTTTCTTCCCTCATGACACAGGCAGGATTCATCGGGCTCAAATCGTGAAAGAGTGGTTCAGGGAGCATGAGACATCATTTTCACACATGGATTGGCCACCACAGAGTCCAGACCTGAACCCCACTGAGAATCTTTGGGATGTGCTGGAGAAGACTTTACACCGGTTGGTCCGACTCTCCCACCATCAATACAAGATCTTAGTGAAAAATGAATGCAACTATGGACAGAAATAAATGTTGAGACATTGCATAAGCTTAACGAAAGGATGCCATGGCGAATGCGTGCTGTAATCAAGGCTCAAGGTGGTCCAATGAAATATTAGAGTGACTTTTGACTTTTTTTTTGGGCCAGGCAGTGTATATGTTGAACACATTACAGCACTAAGTCTACTTTCACCCTGAAGTAACTCTCCATGGTCCTATTATTTGTCTAGCATGTCTTTGGCCTGGTCCACACCTACACAGGTATCTTTAAAAATGGTGTTTTAAAACCAAAATGATCCCCGTCCAGATCAGCCTTTTGGCACCATCTCTGGAAAAATCTCTGTCCATATTAACACGCCTGAAAACGCATATCACATGAAAATTCATCTGCACTGGACATGCACATGCCGGTGTAACTGTCATTACTAAACCAAGTTACAACACGTTTATATCTAGCTATGTCAATAAATGTAAACAGAAAGACAGTAATTTAGCTGGTGCTATGGCTAAATAATTTGTGCAAAATGAACACAATAATACTAGACTGACCAAAGCCATCATGTACAAGCAAACTGTGATGAATCAAAACAAATCCATTATTGACTACATCATCCATGAAACAGTACTTGTAGTCCCGCAACACTTGTAATCAACAAAAGTTTCTTCTTTCTGTCCATGTGGTCTGGGGCTTTACTTGTTTTATTTTGATGTGCAACAAATACTGTGCGTTTGGTGGAATTTTACAACAACATCCTTCACTTTGTGCTCCGTACTCTGTGTTTTGAAGAAGTCTGGTCACAGGAAGTCGGATGATGACTGAAAATAACTTGCTGGTATAGTCCAAACGCATTAGCAATTTTCCAGAGTCAATCAAGTAAATACAAAGTGCGTCCACTGGCACCCTTATATTTGTTGTTGCTTCTTCCACATGCAGACATAGTCTTTCACTCAGGTTGATCAGGCAGATGATTCAATGGTTTTCTCGCCATTCCTCATCTTCCACAAAACAGCCCTTCATGTAAACAAAACAGGGTAACCATGGAGATAATGTCCACTGACTTCAAACAAAGGAGACAACAGTGCACACCCTGACGTTAAAGGCCGAAAACACTGGCTTACCTGTCTACACAACAACACCGAAAACTGAGTTTTTGAATATCATCACCTTGACAGCTGATCTCAAAAGCTCTGTTTGAGTGACCTAAAATGCTATTTGTGTGTGGACCAAAGGCCCAAATGCATAGAAAAAGCTATGTTTTTAAAAATATCCATGTAGGTGTGGACAGGGCCTTGGAGAACATGATCTCACTCCCAACTTGTTAAATTTGGCAGCTTAGTCAGTTGCCCTAGGTTTCAAACTTTGATGCCATAAGTACCCCTCTAGCATTGGTTTTGCTGGACTCTGAAGCCCAGTTTGCAGCAGGGGCCATTGCCCCTGAAACACTGACTTTGGTCCCACCTGACAAACTCTCCTCTTTAACCCCTTGCCACATTGCAATGCAGTGTCCATAAATCTGCTTAAAAACAGAAAAAGGATGCTCCTTATAACTCCGGAACTTGCCTGAGAATCATCATGTTTTCTCCAGTATCAAAGTAATTCAGTGATAGTAGTCTGTACATCCATGGATGCAAGCAGCAACTGCTAATTGCTAATTTGGCTACTTTTAATAGTGCTAATTTGCCAAAATCAAACAAAATATTGGTATTTTATGTTGTTTATGTTGTTTTTTGTGCCACCCCCCCAAGTAAAACTAGAACTACCACTGCCCGGGATACTGTACTTCCAAAATAAAGTCACAAAAATTACTTGGGTAGGTTTAGGCAACAAAACTACATCGTTAGATTAACGAAGCTAATGTACGTAACATACGCAAGTTAAGTTACTTATGTCTTAAAAATGTCTTAAAAATAAGTAGATGTTGACTATTGGTTTCATATGGGACATGAGCCCTTCTCCTAGGTGAAAATCCAGTGTTTCCCACCCCACCGCATCAATGCGCGACTTTTTTGCTCTTTAGACCAGGTCACCTGACTTTGACGGCACATTAAAACACTGAGGTAGAGGGATGCCTCCAGAAATGATTCTACAGGAGTACATATCGCATCATTGTTTGAAATATAGGAGCAGAAGCTGCCATTGTTGATGTGTTGGGAATGAGAACGGGCTGGTCTTTGAATATACCAGTACAGTAACCGTTCCAAGTGTTCCAAGTGCTTGTTTGAAACAGTCCAATTACTTGGCCTCCAGTATTGCTGCACTTTACACCTGCTATGACATAGTCGCATCCCTTAGTAATGCCAGAGTATACACGTCTGGGTGCAAAAGGCTCACATGAAGACTTTCTTTCTGTTCTTGAATGTACCGCAATGAACAAAAGAGAGTGAGCTGTACCCAGAAAGCTGTTTGGCAGTGTGACTGTTGATAGGGATTGCCTCTCAATAACACTACTACCAGTAATTCCCAAAGTGTGGGCCATGGCCCACTGGTGGGTCATGAAGGCCCTGCAGGTTGGTCTTGAGAGGTCATGAAAAATAAATAAATAAAACATTTTAAAATAGTTTCAATTTTTAAAGTGTCCATAAAATATTTATGATTACTTAAAAAAATCAGAACTAATAAAGCAAAGCATGAGATTTCAGTGACATAGTTTAACAGGTGTTACACCTTATTTGATGACCTGGCATATTAACTCTGGAACATATCTTGTCATTGGTACAATTAGTCTCATGCACTGATCAAAGTTGTGATTAAAGGTTTGGCCCACAGAACATTTTTTGATTTTGAATTGGAAATGGCTGCACAGTGTGTACTTCTGCCAGTAGTAACCCTTAATAGATATGTCTTGTAGATCTCAAGAGCTCACAATCGACACTGCACTTCCTCTGGTCCTCAGCAGTACATCCGCTGGTTGGATTAATGGTTGTAGAAGAAAAATATAAGAGCATAGTTCATACATACAGACAAATGGACAGGCAGACTCCTTCAGTTGTAGTTAGATTGCAGTTATACTGGGTGACTGCATCCTGGAAGCATGAATTGTCTTAGAAATTCCATGAAAGGCCATCATGCCTGAAATGCCAATAACATGCTGTGTGCATGTGAAAGAAAAATGTATCTCATCAATAAGAATTATGTGAGTGTACAATGACAGGTGAAAAAAGAGTTGACAGTTAAAAAGCACTGTGAAAATAGATTGTGGAGTGATGGTTGAATTGGTGGATGGATAAATTTACTGAATTAAATGCAACATACCAGGTTAAATTGTTGCCTTTTAAAGGGTGGTGAAGGGGACTAAAATCTCTGTTACTGCTAAAGTTAAAATGAGAGTTACATTATGCACCCTTGGTTCTATAAATTCTGGGTAACCATCAGATGTCATATCTAGGCATTAGAACGTCTAAAAAACATCTAGACATGGTGAGAGATAGAGGAACAGTGGAGGAACAACAGAACTGTGAAGGAGGTTGGAGTGTCAGTGTTGTGGGTCACCAGGAGGCCGGGCAGAACACAGGAGTGTATAGACCACCTTTATCATTATATTTTTATTCAATGATCACCTGATTAACCTTAAGATTGATCATCTTGTCATGATAAATACCACTAAAGTTCCTGTTGAATTAAAATCATATTTTTTCTGCTTACCCCATTAGTCCTTCAATAGATAAGTCAACTCTTTCATCCACAGAGAAGTATAATGACAACCTCTGGCCAGATTGCCATTAAATGTCTCAATTATTCATAGTCACGAGCAGATGATCCTGCTTTGACAAACACTTGGGTCTAATGGTGTGTTCATACAAACAGAAACAAAAAGGAAAAGGAAGTCTAGGATGTCAATCATGTTCGATGGAAACTGACATGACGCCAAGCCACCGTTCCCATTGGTAGTGGAGTATCACTCCAGTGGCCAATGCCACTCTCTCTGCACATAGAATGAAGACCTGCCAGCATCTGTGGACAGATACCATGAATCCTTGACTTTTAGAATGAGAAATAAGGGCTATCTAGTCAACTGTCATTGAGTGGGTAGTGGTGTGTAGGAGTCGCCTTGTTGAACAGTGTGGCACAGTCCTCCTAATGGACTTGTGTCATACTTGTCAAATGGTCTGCTCTTAACCTGTGCTGCCATTTCCTTCCCACCAGTGCAAACCGGTGTGGAACGAGCTGATAGGCTTTTTCAAGTCTACTGTGCCACTGCTGCTCCCACTTCTCCCTGGCTGTGTGAAAGACAAGAGTTGACCACACTGATTGATTCAACACAATAGAGTTACCATCCTACAGCATGGCAGAAAGTACACATCTGTTCATTCTGTAACTTACAGCGACACCAGAGGGTGACAGTTGAGTTTCGACTAAATTCCACCAGGCATGGCTGCATTGTGCTATGGCAGCACCACGGCAGCCAGAGCTGATTCCTGCTATTCTACACAATGCTTGTGATTCCACCAGCAGTGCCTCAGAGCGTCCCAGAAGCAGTTCTCCGCTCCGCTCCTCTTCAAATATGTGCTGAGTCTATTTTTGACGGATGGTGTATCAATCAGAACAGAGCAGATCAAGCGGGCAAGAAGTCAGACACAGAAAGAGTAGAGAATCCTGTCAATTTTCAAAATAAAAGACCCTGTGCAGACTCATGATCATATAGACAGACAGAAAAGATACTATATAACTACATAGTGTACTTATACATAGTAGAAGCACAATGTCAAGGAAAGAGGACAAAAATCAGCAAAATCGAACAAGTAAATGTAATCAGGAGGGCAAAACGCTTGGCTGCTGAAACGCTTCTGAAACGCTGCTGTAGGGGGCTGCAGACATGTGGAGGATGGATGGTGCAGATGTGCCGAGTGGAATCAAACAGTAAGGCATCCTAACTCAAGGGGATATGTCCTAAACCTGTAACAAATTTTGCATCACAGCAGTTTGTAAATGCAGAAAATTTACTTCACATGCAAATGAGCTGTAGTTCAAATCTGATTTGCAAGTGCAACTAACAAGAGCTGCTGCTGAGCTGTTCTGACATGTGTCGTGCAGGTCTGAGAAGAACTTTCAGGTGCTAAACTTTTAGTTGTGTTTTCTTTTCAGCCAAAATAAAGTGAGAAGTAACATCTGTCTTGTGTTGTGGCGTTGAACTGAGAACTCTGTAAAAGTAACTTTATGCATTATTTTATTTTCTGTTTCTGACTGTCTCTTTTGTCTGTGTCTCTCATTCTCTCCATCTCCTTCTGCAGAGTCTCTCTCTCCCTGTGTGTCTGTTAAAACTTTCACACAGATTTTACACCTGCTTTTCCCAGATGTTAAATTTCAGACAGTTTCCTCTGCTTTGTGTCTGCAGTGATAAATCAGGTGCAGCAGCTATTCATGCAAATTTCCATTCCCTCTTCTCATATTTTACACCTCTGAACAGGCAATACTGCACGAGACCAAACATGCAATTTTCAGTGAAGCTGCTTTTCTTTCATTTTACCTGTGTAAAACCCTGGAGCGGCCCTTTTGTAAATAAGAAAAAGCACAACTTGACTGTTTGGCTCCTAAAAAAGGGCTGCAAATCCTCAGTAAATATTCCCCAAGGGGAGCCAGTAAAGTTAAGCTAAGCAGCAGATTCACCACATATTCATATGGGTGTGACACTATTTGCATAGGTGTTCACAGGAGTCCACTGGATTGCTTTAAGGTGGAACCTCCACAAAGTAAAACTACCACTGTGCATAGGCACATTCACAACTCCAGCTACAGTGAGACCACCAGTATCCTTAAAGGTGGACTCAGTGATTCTGGAGAAAGACGGTCAAATGTTGAGTCACTTGCTGTGTCTCAATTCAGATACTTCTGTTAGTGCACTGTCATGTACTAAGTTGCGTAGCGCATGCATTCTGACAGGGTAGTGCTATCTCAAATCGAGGATGGCCACTGTGCCCTTACCAGAAATGCTGATCACAGCTTCTTCTTTGTGGGTGAACTGAAGCCAGGCGGCGCTTCACCACCATCCACCAAATCATCCACTGGCTTGTCTAATCATTTGGGTTCAGTTTCACTTCATTAAACATGAACGTTCTTTTAATCTTATTTGGCTTTGTTAAAAATACGCCATAATCTCTGTTGATGATGGGCCGGTCCTTCCTCCTCCTATCGGCTGTAAATGTACCAATATGTTGGTCCATATTTGATTTGAGGTACCAGATCTTTACAAATCATTACAAACCAAATAAATATATAGACGGCTATATTCAGGTAACAGTATAGTGGTACTTATTGATAAAAATACATGCATGACTCATATCTGTATAATTTGGCGCTCAACATGGCTGCTTCCTTGGCCTCCTTGGCCACCATGTTCACAAGTTTGATACCCCTTCCACTTCCACTACGTAGAAAAGATGGCGACTGTTCAGAGCAAGAAATGTCCAGCATTCCACACTCAACTTTCTGGCTGCTTTGAGTACAACATCTGGGTACTTGCAGTATACTTGTAAATGTAAACATGAATGTACTTATGTACTCAAACCAGTAAGTGTAAGTACAGAAGTACACAAATTGAGACACAGCATCATTCCCTGGTCAGCCCAGGCCACTAACCCGAGCATCTGTATTTGATGAAACCTGGGAATGGGACTCAGTAATCATCTTTCTACTTCATTTGATACTAATCCTGTGAATGGAAGCATTCCTGAAATAATCCCTCAGCATCTTATGAATTTATTTTTATCACACGCCACAGGCATGTAGCAACACTTTTGAACGCTTTGATGGCATTTCAGCAGCGCCTATTCTGTCAAGTACACCAAGCTGCACCACACTGCAGACTGTATGGGTCATAGCTGCTGAAGTAGTGAGCCAATCATGCGTTTCATTAAATCAAAGAACACTTGTGTTGCCTGGCTGCAAGTAAAACCACACATATAGACATTTTTTTTCTAGATCTGGCTATAAAAAGAACAAATGTAGGTATCATTTAACTGGAGAAGTTTCGGTACTACTCCTGGACGAGCCCCCATTTTGTCATGACCTGGCTCAAAGGAAGGTCAAAAACACATGAGTCCTTAAAGTAAAATAAAGAAAACTAAATTAACTATGTATGTAGATCAGCTCATCATTAATGTTTGCAATGTATGGGCGTGTTCACGTATTGGAGAACAAAAAATGAAACAACCAAAGACCAAACAAACCATGTAGCCCAGACAGAGGACAACTGGATGCTCAGGCACCCATGTAGGTGAGAACTACCCCATGGACCTTTTCCACCGGCGCTTTTGGCCATGCCGAGCCGAACCATATGGCGCCAAATTGCATTTCCATTGTCACGTTCAGCCTGCCGAGCTGCACCGGGCCACGCCCGAGATGGACCTGCTGTGGAGTGGGGCCAAAACGGGCAAGCATCTAGACAACACCCTGTCTGATTACCTTGGGCTCAGTGCCTTAGGTAGATTTGGTCTTGCAGTGACTGCACTGAAACAGAAAGCATGTATTCATTACCCAATTAAAAGAACATTTTACAAAATAGATATACCAATTAGAATTTGGACTAAAGTATTTGACAGTATAATCAAAACTATTGCCCTTTATGGCCGTGAAATGTGGGGTTCACTTACTCATCAGGACTACTGACTACTGTAAATCTCATAGAGGCCCCGCATGCGAAATTCTGTAGGTACATATTAAAACGTCCACAGAAAAATACCAACCAAAGCATGCAGGGCAGAATTAGGCCATTACCCATTGATTACATTAAACAAGAACACTTTTGGTTACATCTTAAATTGAGCCCTTGTGACACACTTAGATTTCAGGCACTACAAAACTAAGAACTGAACATCCAAAAGAGTTCCTTCTGTCAGCTGGTCCTGAGACTCAGTGATCAAACCACACCCAGTACAGTTTAACCTCAGACCAGCAGCTGCTCTCCAACCACAAGAATAAACCAAATCATTAAATTAACAATAGATGTCCATCTGGAAAATTGGACAAATCAAACCAAAAACTCAAAACAAACAATTGCCATGTGGCCCTAAACCATGGATATAAATTGGTAGATTATCTCTTTACTATCAGAGATACAAAGCAGAGATGGATCCTGACCAAATACAGATTTAAAGACCACAGTTTAGCCATAAAGAGAGAGGACGATAGAAAAAGTCCCGACTGCCAGGAGGGGAAACAGTCTGTGGTCACTGCATGACAGATGAATTAGTGACAGAGATGAGCATCCTCTTAATATGTAATAAACACAATAAAATCAGAGCAGAAACTTTATGGAATTTAATTTAACCTCATGATCTTCTGCAGTGGGACATTACTTCCTGTTTGTAATCTTACATCTTCTTGCCTCCTTCACAGAGTATATATATGACTGGAACATGAAGGAAATGAACAAGCACAACAACTCACACTGCAAATAGTCTGTGGAATATCTATGGACAATGTGTCTTGACAGCTGCCATGCTTGTTTCTTAAGATTTTAGGATATTGTTGGCTGGAAATACAACAGTTTACTAAGGATATCCTCAATCTCAGTGTGTCATTGACAGTGTTGGGCAAGTTACTGAAAATTAGGACAAGTTACAGTTACTGCTGTCAAAAAGTAAAGTGAGTTATTGCATTATAACATTAACTATTTACTAGGAAAAATAACTTTTGCATTAGTTGTGTTTCAATACTCTTATTAATGCACACATTTTAGTGTTGCTGTGGCACAATGTGAAACAACTAAGATTTCCTCTTATCATTATCATTATTACTATGATGAAAAGTAAGTTGTAGGCCAATAAAACTTTTGATATTTTTGACACATTGTGCTGAAAAAGCACAGATGAAGGTTACACACTGTAACAGTCCAGCAAAGAGCAGAGTAGGAAAAACACAGCTCTCTACACACCAACAGGAAGGAAGGAGAGCGGAGCACACAACCAAATGACCTGATATCAGTCACAGAACACTCAGTACAGATTGAGTCACAGAAAAAGGGAGACATTCCACAGAGAAGATTAAATTACTTTACAGTCATGGCAAAGCAGCGATCTCTGCGCACAGGCATGACAAACTAGCCAACTTTGCAAAATAGCAAGCTAACATCATATAAGCTTATCATGCTGAGCCAAACATGTTTGCTAACTGTCCACACATGCTAACATTAACTTTCACATTAACTTACAAAGTGACTCACCATCCAGGTGTGTTGTCAGGTGTCTGATAATGTTTGATGAGGTCGATCAGCATCCGTTATCCAGATCAGACGTTACGTTTAGTGATTCTTTTGTTTGGGTCTTGAGTGATGTTATTACAGCCAAAGGTTGTGACAGATGCCACAGGTGACCTTGCGACAGTGTTGTCGCTGCAGCAGTCATCTGTAGCCACATGCACCAAGTCCATACAGTTGCGCATGATAATAAAGGTCGAATGATAATAAACCTTAATCCTCTGAAGTTGTTGGCTTTTTCCCACCAAGTAACGAGTAATGAGCCCTTTGAAATTTCAGTAATTGTAACAGCGTTATTGAATTTGAAAAGAAACTGGATGCACTACCAGTTTACCACAAAAAGTAGTGGAGTTACAGTAACACGTTATTGCCAACAATACTTATAAGCCATTAAAACCCTTGAAACCTTTTATAAACCAGTAACGTTCTGATCCTTTGATGCACCACTGATGGAACAGAACACGGCTTTGATCCATCAGATATGACATCACCATTGCTGTGACATCACCATTCCAATATTCCATCATCTCAGTGATTTTTTTTTTCATTTGTGTAGCAAAAATCAAAACAATATTAAAAAAGTTCTTTAAAACAAAGTAGAATCTAGTTGTGCCAATGGCAGCCAGAGCCTCTAAACCCCAAAGCTCCACTGACACTAGAACAACTATAGTCTTTATGCTGACTGCTCATAATAGGCTATAATGAAAGTCAGATTTGTCATGTCATATTTACATTCAAACCTTCTACTGAGGTCTTCAAATAAAGATTTGAATGCCTGTTATCATATTTTATGAAGTCATCCCCTGAAAATATAAAAAAATCCTCAATCTGAATAATTAATCAGATTAAATAGATGCCAAGCAAATGCAGATGACATTTATAATATGATCTCTTTTTTTGTGATATATAATTAAGAGCCAAAATATGCCTTGATTTTTTCTTTTGTAGTTTTGTAATTTATGGTGTTGTTAGACTGCTTCAAGCTCTATTTTGAGTGAAAAAGTTGTTTTTGAAAGGATAAACGCCAACAAATGTAGAATGAAGCAGAATACTTCATTAGATAAAAAACATTGCAAATTTTGTAAATAATTACATATCTTGTTCCAATAAATTTTGACTTTTGGACTGAACAACATTAGAGTTCAGTCAAACAACTCATATTTAAGAATGTTTTTTGCAGCAGCAGAACATAGTTAGAGTTTGGCGTCTAGGCTCTGACCTCATCACTCCTCATAGATTATCTACATAGAGATATTGAGGAGTGATCAAAACATATCTTGGACCCCCTGTTGGAGCCTGCAGGTGGATGCTGGGGTGGTGGTGGGGCTTGAATGAGCAGGCAGTGATGCTGTTGCAGGCCAGCAATGGCCTTGGCATGTCACGTGTGATTGCGGTGCAGCTCGAGTTGACTGCCTGAATTAGCTCAGAAGCATCGCTACATTTATTGGAAATGTTTAGATCACACAGTAGTGCAGCCTAATCTTTATCTGCAACTGTAAAGAAATTACAGGCGACTAGACGTGTTCTGATATTCTTCCAAGCTTTCTTTCCTCCTTGGTTTTAGCTCGAAGTTAAAGCTACGTTTTAGCTTTGCAATCATGATAAGCATCTTCAGCAGCAGGGAAAAGTAGAAAACAATGAAATGATGCACCATTTATAATGCAGTCAATGTGATCATCATGGCCATTCAAGGCCCAGATACTCTCTCTCTTTTGTGTTTTGTAGTTTTAATAAAATAACAATGTCAGAATAAAATATACACAAATTTAGGGAAAAGGCAATGTCCTATTGTCACATGGGTTTTATTTCAACAAAGTTATTGCATTGCAGAATTTAAAACAGTCAAAATGACTGCTTTGGTAGTTCTGGTTGTATTTATTTACATAAATCTACTAACTTTAAGTCTTACCTTAGCCACAGATTTTCTGTTTTGCAGAGATTGTATTGTTTTTCACAAATGGGTGAAAACTGTGCGCCCAGTTCATGTTGTTGTCGTACAATCCTTTCACAGGGGAGTAACATAATTTTCACATTAGAGCCCACAACACATAATCTGCACTTATGATTTCATGCTCATTTCACAAACCCCACTGACGCCGCTTTCCCTGGAAGGTGGAGGGATCCGTGGAGGGTTATTTGACAACCAGTGTTTGGTAAATGGTTCGGATCATTTCAGCAGCTTTTTATCTTTCCACCCTTGAAACTTTTCTCTCACATTAACATGTCGACACTTTAACATGCTCATATCAGCATGCCACTTCAAAGCTGTGCTGATATGCGCTGCCTTAACAAAATCATTCAAATTTAGTCTCTCTGTGGTTGGAGCAGTGTGTCTGATACAGTCATAACTTTGATTTTCTCCTATATTATATCCCCGCTGAGGCATTTTGGAAAAGCTTATGAGTAGTGTTAGAAATATAAATTATGAGCTAAAATGTTAACAAAACTAAGAGTCTACATTAGCTTGTTGGTCCTGCACACTTACCCAGTATCAGGCATTGTGGGACTTTGAGTTTAAATGCTAATGCCAACATGCTGCATGCTTACTGTGATAATGTGAAAATGCTGATTTGTAGCAGAGATACTGTAATGTTTACCATGATCACCATCAATATTGCAGGTATTGGGTCAAAGGGCAATAACAGACAATTGTCAAGGATAACACTATGAGTGAGGTTTGGTTCAGTTTTGGCACAAAAAAACTGTTTGGTTTAGTTCAAGGGAAAAATCATGGTTTGGATTGAAGTAAGCACTTCTTTCGTTGTCATAATTACAACAATAACCAACTGGTTATGATTCATGAACAATCATGTCATGCATTAAGCCCTCTAAGCCTGTAGAGGGCATCTTAACTTAAACATTAACATTTCATTTTGGGGCACTTCATTTGAAGGGGTGTCATAAGACTGACATGACACGTGTCATGAACATATATGAGCCTTTATGACTTGTCATTAAGTGACATGTGGTCTTTGTTTTTGTTTTGTTTGTTTGTTTGTGTTTTATGTTTGGGGTGGGGTTAAGGGGGTGGCGATGGTGATGGGATTGTGATGTTCTTGTAATTGTAACAAAAAAAATCAATAAAATTGTACTGGGGAAAAGTGTCATGCAGTTGATTTTTTCATTTCAATAGAAAGTTGACATTGTTTGAGATGTCTTTGTTATGACACTTGGCATTAATCAAGCCAACAATGTCTTTATTATGACAGGGCGACAGTAGTCAATACAACAGTGTCTTTGTTATGACAAAATGACATTAACCAAGACAACATAACCAGGCACGCCATAGTTCATGACAGGTTGTCAAACTGGCATTATAAAATTTAATGACATTTTCAGGGCAAACCCAAATGGTACCACTTTAGTTTAGGTCAAGGAAGTCATTCATGACACCGTTATAAAAGCATTTAACAGTGTAATAACTCTTAATAACACCTAATGACATCATTATGACAAGTCCAAATGGTACCACTTTAGTTAAGGTCAAGAAAGTATTGTAATAAAACTTAATAACATCTTTATGACAAGTCCAAAATTTAGTTTACATCAAGTAAAATCATGACACAATTATAATGGTCTCATGACAGCCAATGTCAACACCAAACACACATTAAAGTATAATGTAATATTAACATAAAACTAAAGAGCTTCTTTAAGTTTGATTAAGCCTGCTATGGCATGTTTATGACAAGCTATGTCATCTTGCTTCATGTCAAGGTGTAATAACAAAGACACTGTTGTCTTAGTTAATGTCAAGCTGTCATAACAAACACATCTTAAACAATGTTATTGCATTCAAAATTGCATAACTGACCAAATGACTCTTAATGACAGTCATAGACACTCACAAAGGCTCCTTCATGTTCATGACAGGTACCATGTCATGGTTATAACAGTATCCTATCAGTCTTATGCATACCTCTTCAAATAAAGTGTTACTCCATATTTGTGTGTTATTTTGTGTCCATCCATCAGGATGTACTGTGCCACTGAAAACTTTGACCTGTTCATGTACTGAGGATGAAAAATCTGGGTATCTTGAAATAATTAGGATTGCTGTGTAATTTTGCAGGCTTTCCAATGACGAATGTTTGAACAAAATTTGATGGCAAGTCATCCGAATAGTAATCACGATATTTTATATGCATATAAAATATACATCTAAAATAAATATAGATTTTCTAAAAGGATGACATAAAGATGCATCAGCTCAGTTGACAGTTTTGCTTCCACGCGTCACAGAGCCTGAATGAACATGGGAACGCACAGTGAAAAATATTTGCTTTGCTTGATGTGCCCTTGATAGGATTTTGAGTTTTCAGTATTTGTTCTACAAGCAGTATCAGCTGTCAAAATAAGAGCGAGTGTGTGAAGTGGAATTAGAAAAAAGAAAGCTGCAGGGCAGAGTCTCACTTTGCATATTCCCAGTTGCCAATGATAAACCCCAGTGAACTGATTATAGATGATGATCAGTTTGGTGGTGTGCTTGATTTTCTTTTTCTCCTTTTTAAGCACTGAATAATCAATACAAAGTGCCCTGATTTCTGCTTGGGTAATGAGTGAGAGTCCTGAGCACGCCGGGGATGAATTACCATCATGCCCTCACAGAGTAGCTTGTCGATAGCACAAATGTGCTATCTGCAACATGTTCAATTATACTCTCAAATCAGAGAGGAACTTAATCAAGAGCTCCCATCTCATTACGCCCGAGGTCAGTGTCTGTCTCTCCTCAGTGAGGAGGGACAGATTTTACTCTTCCCCAAAAATCTGCAATTTAGCCACCGAGCAGCTGACTGAGAGAATGAGAACCTGGCCTGATCCCAACAGCTGGCACTGCAGGTGGAGCCGACAGGGTTTGATTTGTGTTCTCAGTTGGATTCGACCAATATACACACCCAGTCTGAAAGCAGAGCAGTAAAAGAATACTTTGAACACTTTATGCCTCGTTTATTGAAAGTATTTTAACTTTTTTTTAAATTTTCTGGTTCACAGCCACTTGACAAAAGGACAAGAACAAAGTGTTGTTAACCTCAGCTCTAAAACTACACTGTAAGAAGTAAAAGTGTTAAGTAGTTCCATAAAGCCTTCTTTGGTTTGTCCACGTAGGAGAACCATTTTTGGTTCCTGCTAGAAACTTTCATAAATGTTTCACTTGAAACCTTTTCAGCAAGTTGTACCTGGTACCCAAAATAACCTAGAACCATCTGTTTCACCAAGTATCCCCAATGAGGTTCTACAGAGAACCCTTCTATGGTGCAATGGTTCCACCCAAATTCTCTATGGGCATTATATCCAGAACAGTTCTACCCTCTAAGGGAGCTAACAGGAATTTTTGGTTCCTGCTAGAAACTTTCATAAATGTTTCACTTGAAACCTTTTCAGCAAGTTGTACCTGGTACCCAAAATAACCTAGAACCATCTGTTTCACCAAGTATCCCCAATGAGGTTCTACAGAGAACCCTTCTATGGTGCAATGGTTCCACCCAGAATTCTCTATGGGCATTATATCCAGAACAGTTCTACCCTCTAAGGGAGCTAACAAGGAACCACCCAGGGGTTCTACTGAAATCGTTTTCGTTTAATCTAGATCACAGTCAGGGGACTCAACCGAGAACCCTTTTTATTCCAAGGGTTTTATTTAGAACCCACCAAAGGGGCTCCACTAAGAATGTTTTTAGATTCCAACAGTTTTATCTTGAAAACATTCAGGGGGTTCTACAGAGAACCTTTTTATATTCCAAGGGTTTTATCTAGAACCCACCAAGGGAGCTGTACCAAGAACCTTTTTGATTCCAAGAGTTTTATCTTGAAGACACTCTGGGGTTCTACTAGGAACTTTTTTAATTTACAAGGGTTTATCTGGAACTCACCCAGGGGGCTCTATCAAGAACCTTTTTATATTCCGGAGGTTTTGTCTAGAACCCACCCAGAGGGTTCTAGTGAGAACCCTTTTAGATTCTAAGAGTTTCATCTCGATCACACCAAGGGGGCTCTACCAGAAACCTTTTTAGATTCCAAAGGTTTCCAGGAACCTTTTTAAATTCCAAGGGTTTTATCTAGAACCCACCCAGGGGGTTCTACCAAGAACCCTTTTGTAGTATGAGGGTTTTATCCAAAACACAGAACCTTTTTATTGTAAAAAAGAAACCTTGATGAAAGGTTTCTTCAAGGATTTCAACCATCCTTAAAGAACCTTTTTACAAAAAGGGTTCTCTGGATGAAAATGATTCTTAATGCAAGCCTTAGTCTTACAGAGAACCCTGGACAAACTTTCTCTTCAAAAAGAGGTTCTTCAGAAGCAAACAGTTCCTGTTGGAACCTCAGCTAATTTGATAGAACCCTTATTTCACACTTATTGTTTGGCCAGAACACAGAGATCTCTTGCAGTGCTTCACACGTCTTCACAAAAGCATATGATTATCAATGACCCCATAAAAGTCTTTTATGATGACTTTAAGCTGATCCCATCAGGGAGACATTTTACACTCTGTGATACAAGCAAAAAGAAATTTGGTTTAAACGTGTGAGATGAGTCCGTTTACCACACTGATACATACTTGCACTTTTTACACTTGTGTTTCAGTTACAGACTAGCCGCTGCCATTAGCCCTTGGGTATCGCAACTCATTTTTTATTATCATGTTTGTATTTTTCAGTTGTTTTTATGTGTGAATTAATAGTGTGTATCTGTGTTTGCAAACTTATTTGCCTCAAACTGCCCCCAAAGGAAGGAATAAAGTTTATTCAATATAATTGAATTTCTAAGTGGTCCCACGGCCACAAGAAATGACCAAATTAAAAGTATTAAATCCTCTGCTTAACTTTTATTGTTAATTTGGGAAAGTGTGCTGAACACACACTGGTTGCTTACTGAAGTACTGTAAGTAGCATGTTTGTTTGTTGTTGTTTTTTACTTTGGCACCTCACAGTGGTAGTATTTACAAGACACTGTGATAAATGAACTGAAAGCAGTAATACTCACTAAAAAGAATTCAGTTCATGCAGGTTTAAAAAATATTTGAACTAATGGTTTACCTCTGAATTTTTCAGTATTGCTGTAATAATTACTGCAGAATGGTGCTGAACAAATATTATTGAAATTGCAATGTGGCAAAGTGCAATATCCAAAATGCAGGATCTGCAATTTTTTAATGACAGTAAAATGTACTATTATTAATGAACAACCTGTTCTCATCCCAACTCATCAGATACTCATGTTTCGTCACCGCCCCTCTGTGTCTCGTACATGTGCACATCGTATCCTTCAGTGACTGTATCAGACCCTCTTAACATGTGTTTAACGTTGAATCTAATGTAAGACGGTCGTAGTTTAGGTAGATCAAGGTGCAAAATTACTTGGGTAGTTTTAGGATGAGATCCATGGTTGGGTGACAATAACTACGTGAAGTACGACAGGACGCAAGTCATATGATGCACATAACATTATGTACTTTAAAACTTAACGTAATAACGTTTCAGTTTTCACACAAGATGGACTTTCTCCCTCTTTATACTAAGTATCTCTCATACAGAGTGTGTCTTTATGAGTCACTGAGGGGCAGTGACAAAACTTCAGTATTTGATGATTCGAGTCGGGAATGAGAACCAGCTAAAATGAAGCATTGTGGTGCTACAGAGACACCCGGCCTACAAATCCTACTCTCCAGACATAAGAGAATAAGCTTGTTTTATACAGACCTCAGGAAAAAGGTTCGAATCCCCTGCTGAGGTTGTGTTGGTTCAGGGGGGCTCACAGAACCCCCTAGTGGCTATAGCCAAAAATATGTGTAGAGATTTAAATATCTATTTTGTTATAATAACACAGAACACATGATTTACTGTAATGCTTTACTCTATAAATTAAATACAAAGTGTAAACTATGTGACAGTGACTGATTCTGGTCTAATTGTGTAGTATGGTAGTGGTTGACTTATATCGTGGATTACCGAAGGTGGGTTAAGTGAGAAAGTAGTGATCTGACTAAGTTATTAATAATGTGCAAAAAAAACAAAAAACTGTGTGCAATCCATTCAGCATGTGCAATTGAGTGCACATACCATATGGAGTGATGTGCACAGCAATGCATCCGGTGCAAACTTCAGCTGAGCTGGTTGGTGCGCAAAGTGCATCTAAACAGGTTAAATTCTGAAAACTGTGGACTCTGTTCTCTCTCTACACAGTGCAGCCAAAAACCAGGCTAAAGGCTGGTTAGCTAAAATGAGGGCAGGCTAAAATAAGAAATGTTTACACATGAAAATGCACCTGTTGGTGTCTTGATTATTAATTTTTGTAACAAAACTTCTGTTGTACACATTTAAAACTCCTTCCTTTTTTTATGTGAATGTTCAAACTTCGCTTATGATGTTGATTTTAAGTGCTTCATGTTAATTAAGTACAAAACAAACATCTAAATGCTCGTAATCTGTGCAGACCCTGATTTTTTTGCCACTTGCATTATACATTTTTCAGATTTTTTTCAGTGAAAATCAAATCTGTCAAAATAACCCTCTCTTTGTATGTTTGTTTTTGCATATCATTCACTTCTACATATCACATAATTGTAATAATGGCTTTTAATTTGTGAAAAACTAGTTTATCGCAATAGCTCAGTTTGTATTATCTGTCTCAAATATAACAAAATAAAATAACGCAGACAGGGTTTTAGGTTGTTGCAAATTCCATTTAAGGCACTAAAATACTGGAAGCGAGCAGCTTCCAGAAAGCTGTCACACTGCTGATAGCTATATAAAGCTACATATTTAGCTCAAACTCAGATGTGAGTAAACATCAATTTTCCTCGTTATGCTACAGTAGCATAACGGTACGTAATGGACAAACGGTTATTTTAAGCATATGACTGAATAAGCTCAGAGAACCTGGAGGGAGTGAGCAAACCACAGGAATTCATAAAAGATTCACCTTGACTTTACTGGAAGGAGGCGTACAACATACCCCCCCAACACACACACACACACACACACACACACACACACACACGCACACACACACGCACACACACACGCACACACAGGACAGCATCACCCCTGCATGCGGCCATCTCGAGGCGTTCTGCTCTGTTTGGTGTGGCATCACGTCGCTCACAGCCAGAATGCGCAGAAAAATGCAGAGCAACATTAAATCATTACCATGAAAAAGCTTTGTTCTGGTCCGTCTGAACATCACGCTGCTCAGATGCTGCAATTTTGCCACATAGTTTTGTTTCTTTGATGAAAGCTTCCTCGTAATTTCGCCTCACTCCTCTGCTCAGTAGGAGACGGGCCATTTTCAAACAGTGTGAGGAAAGATTTATAAAGATAACAAACATTACGCCACCAAATTGATGCAGCTTCAACATTTAGGAGAAGGCGTCAATTATGTGATTCCAACTTAATAAAACCTAAGTTTGCTCTCATGTTGATAAAACTTTTTTTCCTCACGATTTCCTCATATAGTGAACAGAAAAATAAAGTAATTAATGCTGTCACGCACCAGAAGGAGACATATTTTTCAGTTGCAGCACATTCGCTTTCTGTTTAAACCTGATGAATCATCCTCATTGTTAAGATGTTGTCAGGCTAATGTAATTACCTTCATGATCTTTCATGCTTACTGTAAGCTTTGTGAGAAATAACTAATTGTTCACTGCAGAATTTGATAGAAAACATGACCTTTCAAAACAACAATTATGGCTACATGTAAGACAAATTAAGCTATATATTATGAGCATTTTAATAAGACGGAAAAGTACATTTTATATAATAAATTCTTTAGTATCAGAGAAAAAACTTTGCTAACACTTTTCATTCTTTTTGGTTTTTCCTCATTTTCATAAAGGAGCTGATTTTTCTTCCACGTTTATGTTCACACACACAAAACATCTGTTTGCTTCTCTGCTGTAGCCGAACCATCATTTCTCTGGTGGTGCTGCTGTGAGGACAGCTCAGGATTTGCTTATGCACAGAAAGTGAAGAGAAACATGAAGGCCAAATTTGAAATTCAATTTAAACTGCTGCTTATACCTCTGATGAGGGCCCATCAATTTAGATTATTTAATTCCAATATTATGATCAAATTTTAACCTTCACATTTTGGTATTATTGATTTGTTCCATCCAATTATTTGTATGAATATTTAAACCTGCAAGTAATGAGCCCTGGTTTTAATTTAAGTCTTTTTCAGCCTCTGTAGCAGCACTTCAACATATTAATAATATGAAAGTTGGGTGGAACACACAAAATTCTTATCAAGTTCGGCCAAACACAACCTCTCTGTTGCAAACTGTCAGTGTGTTGCAAAAACATTTTGATAGAACATAGTTAGTTTATTGGTTCCATCATCCTTGCAGAAATAATCAATATACTGAATCTGTAGTGAGCATTTAACCTGCTCTGATTGGTTCATGAGATTCCATATGTTCATGTGTGTTTTAAATAAAGAAGAATCCAAAGGTCCAGTTGTTTGAAACTGTATTATATTCATGCACTTTCTCCACAAAGCTCAGATCCAGGGGTGCAGTATATGTTTTGAACAGTTCTTAAGCAGCTTTGAAAATCTGTGTTTTGTCATTTGCTTGTTTCTGGTGTTTTTATTTGTTTTCTCATGCATTCCCATTCATTCATCTGTCTCTGAAACTTTAAAAAAGGATTTATGTTCAAAAAACATTTAGAAAATGTTGTCATTCTCCAATTAATAGTGTTTTTCAGCTAAAACTCAGTTCAAAAAATGTTTCTTAAATAAAGACTATGATGCATAAGACAACAGATACATACAGCAGTCTGTATTTATTTAGAAAACTATCACGGAAAAAAATTCTGCACTTAAGTGTTTCTGTCTATTTGCACTATGCAGTGAATTATTAATAAAAAATATTTCACTAAAATTATTGTGGTGTTAAGTTTTGCAGAAACGAATTAAAGATATAAGTTGTGTGCTTTTGTTAGGTTTATAATGCAACAAAATCACATAACTCACCTGTTGGAGAAAAGTAATTACAGGCGTTTTCCAGAAACAGATGTTCTCAAAATTGCAGAAAAGAAGGAAGACAATAAAAGCATCAGGATTTCTAGCAATCGTCACAAATTTTTTTCCACGCTTCCTTGAGTTTAAAGGTGCAATATGTAAGAATTGTAAGATTTTGGCCTCATGTTTAATTCATACTGTAAACAAATAGGGGGCAACATATCACTCGACTGATTGCTAACTGCTGCTAACTAGGGGTTTCATGATTCTCCAAGTCCACTGATTGATTGGACTCAAATTTAAAGTCACAATTCCATTCAGTTTTTTTGATTTATGCTTTTTTTTTTTTTTTTTTTTTTTTTTTTTTTGCACTTACAGTTCTGCCCTTGTTAGACTATTGTCTCGATTTTTAAAGATCAACAGATCTCAGATTCTGGGCGGACGTTTAGCTCAGTTGGTAGAGCGTCCGACCCATGTGTGGAGGCTGTTGGTCCTCTGCAGCGGCCGCTGGTTCGGCTCCCGCCTTCGGCCCTTTGCTGCGTGTCATCTCCCCTCTCTCTCTGCCCCGTTTCCTGTCTACTGTCTGGCTGTCCTATCCAATAAAGGCAAAAATGCCAAAAAAAAAGACAGAAAAAAAAAAACAACAGATCTCAGATTCTTCTTTAAAAAGATGGTCTAGACAGCCTATATTAAAGATAATCTATATGGCATCAAGTGTGATATAACGGCCAGTAAGCTAAGCTGTGTTGTCTTTCAAGTGTTTTTTTTTTTTCTTCGGACATGCACCGGATGCTGCAAGTAGGCGAGGATGGAAAGTAAACAAATTCTGGGAGAATCGTTGATTCTGCCTTTGATTTTGATTATTGAAAATGTAAAGCTCATTTCAATAGTTTTTCTGTTTAATATTGAAATTGTGACACCCCTACTGCTAACTGTAGCCGCTGCTAGTCGGCTCAGTCAGTGCTGCTGCTCATAACGGCCCTTATAGCTGACTCTGCTGGGACTTGGAGCTTGGAGTGTTGCAGTCTCGGAATGGGGACTGGAACAGGAGCAGGGCGGGTGGGCAATGGATGTGCACTAAGCAGCTGCCCGACAGAGGGTAGTTTGATAACAGGGAATACAGTACAGCACAGCAACTCCAACCAGCACTCCTACTCCGGGGATGTTAAAGACACGGGCAGCAGGTTCAGGAGAGGTGTTATGCGGGGGAGGAGCAAGAAGGAGGCTGTGGCAAGCCAGCATATTTTCACATCTAACTCAGTGAAATAAGGGTTTTAAATGGACCAAACCAGAGTTGGTGATTGCTGGAAGAGTGAAAAGACAAACCAGGACAGTTTTGTCTTATTTTTTTTCTATGGAGTTATAATGAAGTCTGTTTTATGATGAGTTAAAGTGCTATTCTTAGTTTGGTAAAAGAGAAAAACTTGAATTCTGTATTTTTCTGTTTAATAAGGGAAACAGGTTTAAGAATATTTCATTTCTTGACATTTTATGATTCTTTTTAAATAATGACTCAGGGGACGATGAAATCATGGCGGTGTTTCAGAACATAGCAAAGTCACTGCTCACCCACATCTCCCAGCTGAAACAAGGTGAGGCCTGAACTATACTATTGTACTATCACCTATTTAGGTACAAAGTGGTATCACGAGACAGGACGGACTACAGCCAGGATGCTAACTTTGGTATAAATCTCTCCAACATCTTTGACATAATGTCAGAACGTCACATACTACACATTATGTCCACACATTGCTATTTAATAAAAACAGAAGACTAGTTTTTCACTGCCAGACAGCGTGCTATTTTCACAATCAAAAAAAGATGCTTTCTACCCAATGCAGCTCGTGCTACCGGCTGGTGGTATGAATAGCTGCAGTGCTATTCAGAGCGGAGGTGCAGGGGACACAATGAAGCCTAAGTCAACAAAAGTGCTCATATGAGGATGCAGGGTCACAGAAAGCAGGACTTGAAATCAATGGTGTCTCAGTTGGTCCGTTAATCCATGCGTGGCTGTGTCACACATGTCCCACTTTGGCCACTTACTGCCCATCAGCGGTGCATGGAGCTGGAGGAGCAAGTGCTCATCACAGCCCTGTCACACCCAGTGCACCCTCTTGCTTCGCTCCAGCTTAATGAGCAGGTCTGTGTCTCCAGAGAGCCCATCACAGGGAACTAACAATGTGGACACATTCGTGGGTCAGGTCCAACACCCGGCGCTCCGCTGTCTGCTGCAGAACACCGAGGTGGACTGTGATGAGAGACGTGGGAGGGTCAGGATGCTGTTGTCAAGCAACGACAAAGACGTCTTTATTGTCCTCTCAAGGAAATAAAATCACCTTTTATAGAAGCAGCAGAGTCCAAACAACAACCTCGATTGTTTTATTCTGTTTTCAAGAAAAAAAATCCACACATTCTCAGGCCATTTACTCAAAAAGAAGGATTTGTCTCTTTTCTTTGCTGCACATAAAATTCTCCTGACAATTTTTTTTCACTCTCTACATTTCAATACAAATATATGTTCTTTCTATTTTCAAAACAGACTCCTCACTTTAGTTTTGTAGCATTAGAGGAGTTATCAATTTTATTTACTTGGCGTCATTTGCACGCTCCCTTCCCAACATAAAGACTGATTTTAACCTAAATGGATGGAACAATGATGGAAAGATGCATCCTTGCTGTATCCATCAGTCCATACCATGCATGACAGGAGCAACAAGATAACTAAACAAGGAAGACGTAACGAGATGAAAAGATGAACAAGACAAAAAACGACATCAATGATGTGACAAGCAGTTTTGGAAATAATGCGTTACTAAGTAATATATTACTGTAATTTCACTACTTTTTGCAGTAACTAGTAACTGAGGAATGAAGGCGGCTTCTTGGTCTTCTCCTGCTCTTTCATTGGCTTTTATCTGTTTATAAAAGGTCCCAAAAGTTTTACTGGATTGTAAATGGTTTCATTGGGTCTGAAGTTAAGAGGCCATCCTGGAACTTAGTGTGAGTGTAATACAATACAATAATAGACTTGATGATTCCTTAGATTAAATATTGTTTTGCTTTTCGCTGTGGAAATGAAAAAATGAAAAAGAAATCGCTCAAATGATGGAACACTGGAATGGTGATGTCACAGCAATGGTGATGTCATATCTGATGGATCAAAGCCGTGTTCTGTTCCATCAGTGATGTATCAGAGGATCAGAATGTTACTGGTTTATAAAAGGCTTCAAAGGTTTTACTGGATTGTAAGTGGGCTGTGAATAACACATTACCAAGTTTGGCTGTACTAACATCACACAAGGCCCAAACAAAATAATCACTAAATGTAACGTCTGCGGGGATAACTGATCCTGATCGACCTCATCAAACATTATCAGACACCTGACAACACACCTGGATGGTGAGTCACTTTGTAAGTTAATGTGAAAGTTAATGTTAGTGCCTGTGAAGTGCCTGTGAGTGAAAAAGATTAATCAGTAGTTCTACTTTAATAAGTATGTTTGTACTTCTGCTTCCTCTGTATAAACTGAATATCTTTGGGTTTTGACCCATTAGTTTGACTAGACTTTGGAAGAAGTCACCTTGGGTTCTGCAAAGTTGTGTTTTGCATTTTTTCCCATTTCGTAGACCAAATGATTAAAGCTATCATATGTAACATTTCCACGCTAAGACAGAATATACTGCTAATCCATCAAATAGCTTGAGGTAGCCTGTATCAGCCTGGAACAAAGTGATGGACTGACTGATGGACGCTGCCATAGGAGCCAAATAACCAGCACGGACAGAGCAATGTCATATTTTGTGATAAATTTCCTCAAATATAAGATATAACTCAAAGCTAATACCATTTCATTTAGCCTTTTTAACCATTTTGGAGTAGAAGAGGATGAGTTGAAGTCTCTCTGGATTCAAGGATAAAAGAACTCCCACATCACCACAGTGCTCTGTCTCTCTTTAAAAGCAGGTTCCAAGAGAAGGTCCATCAGTCTGTCCAATAGAGAGAAAGCTATTGTATCCTCAGAACCAATGGTCAGACTTCTATACAATTTTGGGTGTATATTCAAGGCTGGGGTAGACTTGAAACAAGCTACTTCACATGAAGAGTTGTCTGACCACGTCTCAGGAAATAGTGTTCATAGCTCTTCCTAATGGCCACGCTCAAAGGTGGGACATAAAGCCTGCTGTCATAGAGAGGGGCAAGATGCAATGAATCGTACAAATGGGGATAATGGTGTACACTTTCACACAGTCTCTCGGCGAAGGCATTCACGGTGTTGAATTCATTCTTACACATAAAAAGTGATGGAAGTAGCTCATACTGCCCAGCACATACCCATGCCTTTCAGATCCGACACAACTGAACCCTCCTGGTTTTGCCAATATTGAAACCCGACCTGAGGCTAAGGCTGTATTTTTGTTATCTCTTCTTCAAAGAAAAAGTTATATGCCTGCTTTAGAAAGGCTTTCTCACACATACAGAATAACTAATGTAACAGCAGCAAAAGACCAACACAGAATGGCAAAGTAGCCCAAAAACACAAAACATATACTGTATCTTAATATTATGTGTGCATTCATAGTATTGAAGCAAAAAAGTTTTCCTAGTAACTAGTTACTTTTATAATGCAGTTAGTAATTCAGTTACTTTTTGAGAGCAGTAACTGTAACTAACTAGTTACTAATTTTCAGTAATTAGTTTAGTGTCAATAGTTTCAATAGATGTAACAAGAAGAAAAAGACAGAACAAAATATAAAAGATATAAAGGATGTAACAAGACAAAGAAAATGTAACAAAGGACATAAAAAACAAAACAAGGTAAAAAAAAAAAAAAGGCATATCAAGACAAAAAAATCTATAATGAAAAAGACATAAAAGACATAATGACGACAAAGACAGATAAAGACGTAAAGGAACCATGAAGACATAATGACAAAGAAGGCATAAGGAAAAAAACATAAGACAAAAAAGACTCAACAAAAAAGATGTAAAGGACTTAGCAAGGTCAAAAACAACATATCAAATTGAAAAACAACGTAAAAGATATACCTAGACAAAAAATACATAAAAAAAGATGAAAACAACATAAAAGCTGTGACAACACAAAACAGACAGAGAAGGCAACCTGTCTGTGAAGAAAAGGTGAGGGACAGTTAGCTTTGCACAAAAACAGCATTTAAGAATAGGAGCTGCAGAGGATGGTTGGAGGTTTTAATCTTTTGTTCCAAAGGTGTCCATAATGCAATGGCCTTCCCCAATTCTTTGGTGATTTTAAGAATCAGCCAGAGGAAAATGTTTCTTACAATTGTGAATTTTGTTTGTCTTATGAGAAATAAATGAGATTCTTATTTTGAGCTCACGGAAGTCTCATCTGTTCGATGTCTCAGAGGTTTCTCCTTGACGACTGTATGGAACAACAAGACTTTAATTTGACTACTGAAACGAATTTAAGATTTCACTTAGTTTTCTTTAAGATCTCACTGTTATCTTGAGAACTGATTAATTAAGACAGATTTAAAATCAGTGCAGTGAGACAAAGAAGAACATTTTATGATCTTCAGTTGGGCTAAAATTAGTCTCGGGCTGAGACGAGACGAAGGCTGTTTCTCAGGAGCCGAATTCAAAAAGTATGAGAAAATGGTCAAAGTCTGATATTGGTCTTAAATTGAGCGAGACACAGGGTAGACAAAGATGACATCTTATTTTGAGCTTTTCCTTTCCCCTGACTGCCAGGTTGCCAGGCTAATGCAATATAGTGCTACACTGTCTCTTTTCCTGCTTCCAAGTGGACATTGCTTATCTACATCTACATGCAACACGTGACAAGGTCCAGACAACTGGAAGAGTCAGTCCAACCTCTGCCCCAAACATTCTGAACCAAACTGACACACTACACCTTGTCTGGACCTAGGTTTGGCTCCGGTTTCTGAATTCTAGCATGAAATGGGTATGATTGTCAGAGTAACAATTGCAACTAAATTAAATTGGCAATGGAAAGTTGCGGGGTTCGGTAGTGTCAGATGCTATTTGACGACACAACAGGCTCTTAATTTGAAGAATACTGATGCCTTTGTGATCCTTGATAAATCTTGATGGTTTTTAAGTCCTCCAACAAGCTCTATTATTTAAAATCTTGATGATTTACAACGTTATACCAAAAGAAAACTCCATTAATTTCATAAGGTACACTTAACCCTTCCATACTAACATCTTTTCTAGTGTTGTAGTAGTCAAGATTGGAGGCCTTGGGATTTTATTTCAAGACAAGTCAAGACCGCAACTGTGGGGATATATCAAAATATGACAAGACAGGCCAAATGAAACTATGTAGCCAGTTACATTGTTACACTGTATCAACTTTACAACATTTTGTCCACTGAAAAGGCACTCTATGGGTTAGTTTATTATGTTAGATCCACTGAAGGGCACTCTTGAGGGCACATTTTCCAACAACTAATGTCAGCTCTGAATGCCATCGCTTGACATTGGCGGAACTGCTCCCTCATTTGGGTGAAAGAGGTATTGATTTGGTCTCAACCCCTCAAAGTCTTGTCTTGGTCGATCCATCCTGGTCTTGGTTACAACTTCATCTCAGCTTAGGTGTTCTTGATAACAACAGTCTTTTCTTTGGCTTATTGTCAAGCATCTCAGAACTTTATCGTACACACGAAAGTTAAATACATCCTAAGAATTCATTGCTTTGAAACTCAACACCATTTATATTTGAGTTTCAGAAAAGTACCTTCAGCAAGTTTGTTTGAAATATATTTTTAAAAAATTTGGTCATACTTCATTTTACAGTACACTAATAAGACATAACGAGTCGTACAGTAAACACAGAGTTATACCCTTATAAGAGCTAACAAGCAAATTAGACAAAACTAGAAATAATATTTTTTTAGACACTAAACAAACAATTATACCACAATAAAAAGCTCACAAGCCATACTTTGTATCAAATTAGACAAAAGCTAAACATTTTTATTAGACACTAAACAAACAACAACTTTAAACTAAATATTATTTCTAGTTTTTGTCGAATTTGATACAAAGTATGGCTTCTTTCATCTTATTAGTGTGCTGTAAAATACCAAAATGTATAGTAATGCTGTCATACCATGGCAACTGTGACTGCTAGTTTAATCACAAAATATTGAGCTTTTTGCACCCTTTCATTTTCAGTACTTATTAAAAACAACATATGGCGTGTCAATATGTGTTGATATGAGAGCCGTGTTGTCCTGTCGTCCTGGATGAGACACTTGGCTGTGCTGGATGTGACACGCCGCCTCTCAGAGCGCAGGGTGGAGGGGTTGAGAGCTTTTGCCGCGAGAGGGAGGAGAGAGATTAGCCTAAAAGACAGCTCTATTAGAGACTTAACCTGGGCTTTGATCATTTCCTGAGCTCCCCTTCAGATCAGCCCGAGCAACAGACGGCAAATCTGACAGGCTCCTGCTCTACCCCTGCGCCCGAACCACCAGCACTCATATCCCTCATAACGTACCCAAGCTTCACTGTGATCAAAGACCCCCTTTTTCTGGTGACTGAGACTCCCATCTGTCTGCCCACAATAGAGAAGACTGGGAGAGAGGAGCTGACTGTCAGACTGAGTGAAGGGGAGTATTTCAGGGCACACATATGAGTACAGTACGCTGGAGTCCAGAGACAAAAAGCAGATGTGATGTTTGTTTTTCCTCTGACACATCCTCCCTCCCTCCCTCCTTCCTCGGCTGTGTATCTGAATTGCAGCATAATAACTTGTGCCAGCTACTCCCCTCGAGTGTCAAACATGATTGGTATGAACATACATTCGGTATAAATGCACAGTACAAAGCAGACAGATAAGGGCATATTCATTTGGAGCTGACTGGCCAAATAGGGAACATTCGACAGGGAAAAAAAAAAGACCCGAGGCCTTATTCATAAAGCTCAGCACTAACAGCAGTGGATTGCACTACATTTTCTGCTCAGTGATTTGAGCTTTTTCATAAATTGACTCAGGCTGTGATTGCCTGAAACACACCGCTGCATACATACTCTCAGCAATTACTCCAGTGACAAACTACAAAAATCAACATGTTAATCAAGTCTTACATAGTTAACAGCTTCACTGATTACCGGTGTGTGAGTGAGTCGCTAGTAACGGTGGCAGAAAAAAAGGGGGCAATTTTGCCTTCAAAATAAAATGGAACCTTACTTCTAGCTGGAACAACAACCCTGTTTTACATAAGAAAGAACGCAATGACAATAATCAAATGAATCATTGTATTTTACCTTCAGTGAAGCAAGTATGTTGTAATTCTAGCTTTCTTTAATTGTTTCTGATGATTGATTGGAAAATGGAACAATCCAGTGAAATCATCCCCTGCTAACGGCTCTGTGGGGCTGCAGGCCTACTGTGGTGCTAAATACTCATGTTAACATGCTAAACATACTCACAATGGTAATGGTAACATGTTAATGCTAAGCAGGTAAAATGCTGCCATGTTCATTGTCATAAATTAGCACATGCAAACTAGGGCTGCACGATATTGTCATATTGTGATTATTATTGCGATTATTTTGACAGAAGTTGAAACTGCAGTATGCAATATGATTAGTGGGCATGATCATTTTTGCATCACAATTTTCACTTTTACTGAAAAAAATAAAATAAAATTGTGAGTATGCCAGATTTGTTGGTGTTTGCACCAAACAATCATGTTTTCTTTTATCTGTAGAATAAGATTGTTAGGTTGGAACATCTCTGTAGCACTACAGCACCTCATTATAATGCTAGTTTTTCATGCATCTTTCCTTTTTCAGGAAAATGTAGTAATTTGGTTCTGGTTCTGCAATTTGGATATTGCACCTGGGCTCCTTGCAATTTAAATAGTACTGCAATTAAGTGTGTAGCCCTAATGCCAACATTTGCTTATCAGTGCCACACCACGTGGCAACCTCAGTGTTATCCACTGGGTCATATAATGGACTATATGACGATCATATTAAAATGCCCAACTTTACAGCAGAAATAAACATGCTGAGCCAGTACACTTTCAGTGTCAGTGCTGCAAACATTGTCATTCACGCGCCCTGGCTTATATTTCTGTTTATATTTAAATATGTTTATATTTCTTTAAACCAGTCTTTGGCAGTGCAAAAACCAGGATGCAGTGACTAAGCCCCTGCAAAATAGTATTGAGGGGGACTCATTTTGGTGGCACATTTGAACGTGAGGCGGTGAGCGATGGCATTAAAATGACTACATCCCATAGGGTTATACTGTAATAGAACTAGACAGGGCATTGCCGCTCAGCACTGCCACCATTTCTCCCAGTGGCCACTTGCAGTACTGCAGTGAAAAATTCCCCAGAGGCCTAAAACGCATTTTTCCCCCCATCGGCCACCATTATAAAAAAAAAGACGTCTGTAAAATTGTTGACAGGACACATCAAACTACAAACAAGGTCAGTTATAAGAGCCATGGATCAAAAGTTCATAATAGAAATAGTTATATTTGTAAAACTTTCTTCAAGCTGAAAAAAGCTATTTAAAAATCTGTGAGGTCATCACAATGTGATGTCTATGGGATGAGTGGATGTGCACAGTGGGCTGTATCACCAGGAAATAAACCCAGAAGCGAGTAAGGTGAGTAATTCTCCATGGACTTGATGGGCACCATCTTTGCATTCACTATGTAGTTCCTTACAGTATATCTATGCTTAATCCCCACAAAAGAAGCTAGTTTGTTTACCTTCATACTGTTAGCAACCAGGTCAGGGTAACATGCCATTTTCAATGTGTAGGTTGCTAGCTTGGATGTTGTTGTTGTTGTTATTTATCATAGTGATGGGGACTTTTAAAAAGGTCACACAAAGATAATGGCAGGACAGGTGAGTGCTGCCTAAAAGATGCTGCCAATGGCAGGCTTACAGCCGAACTGCATGAAGCAAGGATGCAGCCGCAGCGTGCCTACAGAAGAGCACATCCATTATGTTCAACTGAACCTGCTTCATTGACTACAGAGGCCGTGCGCACCTGTGTGGGCAATACGCTGCTCATGTCTATTTTTACACAGTTGGTATATATTTATTTTCTCTACATGGGATTATGCTGCCTGCCATCAGGTTAAAACTCTGAAGAACCACTGGTGGCCTAAAGGGAGGGGCATAGAGAGTGACCCCCACCCCCTGATGCACCTATGTTAAAAAAAAAACACTGCAAAAGCGCCCTCTTGGATGCCCCTATGGAAGATAAAACATGATAAAGTGTATGTAGCAAGCATGGTGAAGTGCCCTCTAGGTCCCCTTCCAGTAGAGAAAATGTGAAGCAGTGCTATGTAGCCTACACTACATGTTAGAAAATGAGTTGGCCACTACGTGCCTCTAAAACAGTTAATAGTTCTGTAGTTATTGTTCTTTAAGTAATAAAACAGTTTTACTCTTAACCAGGGATTGGAACTGTGTTACCATAAATGCATCATCACTTTTGCCACACTGGTGCACCATCATGCACAGCTGGTGCCCTTTTCGCCCCTGTCCCTCAGACAGCCTGAGTCCGTCTTGTAGAAAACAAGTACAATCTATTTGAAAATGATTGAAATAAATACCTCATTGTACCAGAGGCAATGCATTACACATTAAAATAAATCAATCAAATTAATGTTCATCCATTAACCTGTAGTTAAAACCATCTCATTAATTAATCCAGTTTCAGTTACTACAGCCTACGGTTCCAAACCCTGCATAACCAACTGCATTATCACTTGGCAAAACTCAAGATGAGCACAGCGAAGCCGATCATCTTGGTGGAAAAATCTCAGAAAACATGGCTGGCAGGCAAACCACATGCTACAAAGACAGTGAGTCTGCCTGTAGGTCTCACAAATAACTTCATTCAGTCTCAAGTATCTGTTGAAAGCTCTATATTTTCAAGAGATAGAACAACATATCAAACACTAATTTGGTACCAGACAGCATAAAAGAATTTTAATTCATTTCAGGCCTTACTTTCATGTGACATCTTGCATGGGTCTGTTCTATATGTATGTACAGACAGAAAGAAATGTGGTTGCCATTCTTTTGCCTTAAATAATTGACTCTAAATGGATAAACTATTATATTATCTGATCAGTAGACAGCCTTTGAAATGATTTGAAATGCATTTGGTGTACTCCTTTGTGGATTCAGGTGAGGTGGCTCACATGTGTCACTCCAGCCGATGATGTCACGAGTTTTTGAATGCAAAAAATACAGGAAAAAAAAAACAAAACACAGAATTTCTCATCTCTCATCAATGCGCACGGATATTCTTGAGTTTGTACAAATGCTTCTTTGTCCTGCCCACAACATGAAACATTAGTTCATTGTCCTCGCCATCTATTCATCTCCAGCTCTATCTGTACTGAGTCTCTCTCCATCTGTCTGTCTTTCTCTCTCAGACACACACATGCACACACACACCTCCAGTTTGGCTGGTAACAGGTTTTGCCTCAGGGGCTCTGTCTTGCTCCTTCCCCATTACCAGGCTAATGAAAGCAGTGAGAGGATCATGGAGCTGCTTTTTACACTGCTTAACCCTTATTACAACCTGTGACCTCTGCGCAAGAACACACACACACATACACTATACAGGTGGATGATTGACACACATACTGTAGGTAAACATATGCAATAGGTAGAACTGGAGAAATACACAGCACTCCAGCAATTATTCGTGCATTTTTATCCATGTCATCGTCGTATTTGTATGTGTATTTTTACTCATGTACACGCAGTGTTGATTGCTTGAATTATTAATTTCTTTATGAATAATAAATGTGTTTGTGATGACTGGAACACCTGACCCTGATTACCTGCTTATAAGTATGAAAGTGGGTGATGACTAAAACACATGCAAATTTTCAGAAATCCTCAGTGTTGACATGCAGCTGGTTTGAATAACACTGAGTGCTGCTGTTAGTCACTCCTGACGGAGGGCAATGATGGAAAGTTTCTGCAAAAGTTTAACACAGAAGATTCCCTTTTTGCCTCGTTTGTTGGTTGGTTTGGTTTGATTTGATGGATCTGTAACATGTCTTACCTGCACTCTGTCCTGTAACTGGTGTTCATAAATTCTCTAGTTTAAAGGGATAGTACGGATTATTTGCTGTAGGGTTGTATGAGGTACTTATTGATAGTCGGTGTATTACCTGCAGTCAGGGGCAGATATCTCACACCACAATTGGTGAGGACAACAAACACGTCCCAGTTGGAGCTACAATAAGTGGGTTCATGAGTCTGTTTACTACATTATAGATAAACTTAAATAATATAGTTAATATAGCCACAATAAATTAATGTAGCTACACTAAAATATTATAGCTAAAATAAAAGAATATAACTACACTACAATAGCAAGCTACAATGGTTGAGATGTCACTTCATGGTTAAAATAATAAAATACATTTACACATACCAAAATTAAAACTGAATAAGTCGACTAAAAACCTAACTTGAAGAAATGAATCTTGCTTGCTCATTTGTGAGGTGGTGCAGCTGTGGGAATATTTTAGATTATTTTATAAAAACTGTAAATATATTATCTTGGCATCAAAAAAGGACAATTCAACCATTTGGTAGAGCATGTTTTTAGACAGTAAAAAATAGATTATATATTATCGGTATTTATGAAATTATTCCAGTATATGTATAATGAAATAAAATTGTAACTTTTTTGTTTGGAGGACAGTGGATTTTTTGAGCATATCATACTCAAACTGAGTGGTACAGAACTCCATCAGCGAAATCAATAACTTTACCTCACAGTACATGGGAGTTGCTTGTCTACCACTGCCTCGATCTTTCAGTTCGTTTGTGCTATTGTATGACTTTAGAAAATCCGAACTATCCCTTTATAACACAAAAGTCACACAATAACACAGATTAACTAACAGATTGAGGCAGTGGTGCACCTGCGACTCCGTGTTCTGCAAGGTAAAATAACTGATTTTGCCTATGGAGTTTGGTTGGTCTGGAAAAGACTATATATAATGGTGCTTTCCCATCAGAACAGTCTGTCTGACAGCAAAGTAAAGTGGTGAAAGCATTCTAAATATACCTTACACTTAAACTGATTTCAATATTTTTAGATGATCATTTTTTAAGGAGCTAAAATATCTTTTTTAGCTGACCCCTTCCACAGCAGCTCACTGCTTAGCTTTCTTGCTTGTGTCCCTCAGTGCTTCTCCTAACTGGGGGTGTGCCGACCAGCACCTACATGAATAATGTCTTTCATATTTAACAAAAAGTCTTATCAGTCTTGAAAATGTCTTATTTGTTAATGGTAATTATGCCAGTGTTCCAAAATGTAAAATGTTAACCTCTTACTGCTGTTAAATGCTACATGTAGGACCTTCTAAAGAGCAGCACAACATGACATTTCCATGAAATCATAAAGAATTCAATATTTGTCCTTACCTACTGGCTGGTAACCCTGCCTCGTTGGGCCTCCAAATGGGTTGCGAGTGCCAAAAGAGCCTCCATCGATGGACCCGTACGACATTGTGCCTGACGGTTGGTGGTGTGACAGCTGCAGGCGTCTAGGGAAGGAACAATAACCAGAATGCAACAAAAAAAACACAATTTATTTCCACTTTGATCTGACAGTCTGAACATGAATGCACTCACAGTACTGACAGTAAGTGAACAAAGTGAACATGATTTGTATAATGTCTTTGTACACATAAGCCCTGTACAGATGGCATTACTAGAGGAGGGCTGGTAATGGGAGTTTCACCAGAGCTCTTTCGGGATGCAAACTTGCCGTTTTGAATCTAAAGTAGGTTGTTGGAATTTTTTAGAAGGTGAAGGGGCAGAGAATGAAACACCACGCCTTTCAAGTTGTCAAAAAAAAAGGAAGGTCAGTTTTTGACTGGCTGCATGCCGTTAGTGTTTGGCACTGAAAGGTTCCTATACGACTGGTACCTACGGGACTGAATCACAAATCAGATTACGGTGGATCATTTTGGTGCCTGAGCTGTCATTGAAATAGTTGCCCTCTGCAGTGGACATTACAAATGCATCACCAAACCCCCTAGTTCACATTATGGCAACATGGGGTCTGGCAGCAGGTAACCTACCGTTAGCTATGTTTAAAGTAGCTAGCAGCTACTTTAAACATGATTAAAATGCCAAGCTTAACGTCTAAACTGTGGCTGTATTTCATGTGAAAGGATTCCAGCACTGTGACATCCATGATGAGCACATCAGTCAGCAGTGTGGGCGTCCCTGACCCTGATTAAAAACTAGATTTGATGTGTCATGAAGAATTACCATTTATGTCTATAATGGGAGGACCCCTGATAGTGTAGAACAGTCATTCCCAAAGACTGGGTCGTGACCCACAGGTGGGTCACAAGAGATTTTATTTGGGTCCCCTAAAAAATAAAAGACTATGGAAGAAATTCTGCAAAGTTGAACATGTGTATCTGCAGTACATCTTTTAAAGTATTTAAAATGTGTATATTGTTTTACTAATGAGAGGAAAAAACAAGAGCTTGTTAACTCTGCCTAAATGCACTTATTTTGTCTTTTATGAAGCAGGCTAAAATGTTCTATATTGTAAAAATGGAAAAAGTTGAGAAAATTCTAAATGTGAAGGCGGCTTAATCCAATAGATTTTTGAGTTTTGAGGCCAACTCAAAATCTTTTTAAAATGTTTTTTAAAAGTTTCACCAACTAATAATGTTTTGTTTAGCAAATTTACTTTTACTTACTTTTCTTTTTTTAGATAAACTTGATTCCACTTGTAGTCTACTAACTTTAAGGCCCCACTACTTGTTTAATGTTGCTAACATTAATGTTTTTGCTAATTATTATAACATAAGTTGAGCTGCTCAGCCAAAGTGCCACCTTAATCTTAATGTTAGCCTCTGACAGTTGCTTTTTTTTTTTTTTTTTTTTTTAATGGTAAGTTAATATTAGTAACATTAATGCTGTCATAACCACAGCATAGGCCTAATGAAACATTGGATTTGTTTTGGAACATGAGGCTGATTCATGAGAAAACAGTGTAGACATTTAGATAAAATGGACCTATGTTGCATGGCTGTAGTTAAACAGAACTTTTGTTAGAGTAGCCTAAAAGACATTTTCCCATCACCCATATTGATATGAAATAGTAGGTTAAACTATACACATATATATGTAGACGCCTTGACCACCTGGGTTTGTTGCTGTGTTACATTAACATAATTTTTGCTCAGTCAAGACTGAGCTACACACTGCGATTGGTTGAGAAATAAACATTATCATGATATAATTAATTATATTTTCTCCCAAAAAAAACTGCAGCTCCCCCATTTACATGTGTTTGTTCATAGGTCAGTCTTAACCTAATAAAAACAGCAGCGATGTCAACATACAATCCAATGCGGCATCTACATATACATACAGTATGTCTATGGGGTAAACACTTGTGTTTCCAATGATACTACAGAAACTGAGGTCCCATTCCATTTAGTGTAGCAGAGTCCTTCCAGTGCACAATTGCACTACCCTGACTCTGTTTGACCTGGATAGAACGGAACTTGATTGGACTTGATTGAATGATTGGTTACACCTGTTTTTAGCCCGCAAATTCAAATGTCAAGCTGGCTGCTGTGAAAAGGTGTTTTATGTTGCTCAAAAATGAGGGAAATTCCAAAATCCCTGACCATGACAGAAGCTGAATTAAAAGTACCCTGTGTATTCTTTCTTAGTTTTAGTGGTTGTGAAGTCCATTTATAAATGTCATATTTAAGCCCTGTCTTTTATTGTAAACATTTTAATCTAAGCCCTGTCTTTTAACTGACCAGCTCCCGCACACACATTTAAAAACAGTGACTGTACAACTGCCAGCAAAATTGGTATTATGTATTTATTTATTTTCCTTTTCTTTTTATTTAATTTACTGTATTTATTTACTTTTTTTTAAAAAAACAATTGCCTTGTTTTTCTATGTCTATTATGACTACACGAGCAGGGATGGGTTGGGAGGTAAGGCTGGACAACTGGGGATATTATGATCTGAAAAGAGAACCTAAATCTGTAATACTGTATCACTCTATGTGAAGATCATTTAATAAAACTCTGATTATACAAATATAGATTAAATAAGCAAATGCCATCAAGAGATATATCACAAAAACTGAAAGAAGTCAGTAAAACTGTATCATCTTTTGTAAAATAGTTATGGTCTTGTGTATGTATGATCATGTATTTCTGTAGACTTTAATTCAATCCAGGATTGTTTGAGATAGTATCTACCGTGTTTTATTAATACGGCTTCAAAAATGCATTAGTGTGCAATATTTTTGATGTTGAACTTGCATTTATCAATATTTTTTCTAACCAACTTTGAAATGACAAATGACTGTGTAGTATCAAAGTATTACTTATCTTATATTGCCAAAATCATAGAGATTTAAACACCAACTTTACAGGTCTCCTGAGCTTTTGAGCTTCTTTTAACTCACTTTTTAATGTATGTTTTAGTTTCACTGTTCTTATCACCCTCTGTAAACAGCAAGAAAGCTCTAATAAATCCAGTGTCCCCAACCTGCCCACTACCAAACAGCACACAGACAAAGTTAGCAACCAGATGGTGAACATAGTGGAGCATTTAGCTGCTAAAAAGCCAGATCTTTCCCTTAGGAGTTGGTTTAGAGCACATCAGAGCTAAAAGTAGAGTAAATGCACAACTTACATTTATAAGGTGGAAACAAATATGACTCCATATGATGCTCAGTGTGTGTTGGATGCACAAGCAAGTAATGTTTGTGTTTGCTAACAGATGAGCACTAAAGACCCTGCACACCCTCAGGTGCTGTCAGTCTGTCTGATTGGACTTCTGCTTAGGTTGAAGGGAGGTGAAACTTCACTGGGAACTACTGGACATCACTTAACTCCATTTACCAGCAAGATTAATCAGAAAATAATGCATTTATAATTCATTTTTTGCAACAGAACTAGCAGGAGAGTGAGGGAGATGTCTGTTCACACCCACACGGCTCTGAGAAGAGGCCTAATCAGAAGTGAAACCACATGTGTGGGTGTAGCATGGGTGTGCAGGGCCTATTATAAGCAGGGGATATTATGGTAGTGGTGAATCTGTAAGCCGCCTGTTTTCTGATGGTTGAGTGAGCAAGAAATCCTTTGCAAACACATTACAGTGACTACAACACGGTGGCATATTAATGGTAGCGTGATGGAGACGGCTGTTCTCCAACCAAAACTCCCACGTCATTTGTCAGTTGTAGAACCCTCCTGATTGGAACTAAATGGTGCACCGAACTTTGCACAGTGTAATAAGTACTCTATAGAAAACCACAGACACAGAAATCAGCTGTTTTGTATAGAATCACTCAACAAACATAATGATAGTGTCAGCACGGCATCTACTCTGATTTAAGCTGAAAGGAAAACTACAATTTATTATAATTTGGGTTTGATTTTCATAGCTCAGGACAGGACATCATTCCTAGCATTATAGTCCACTGTGACTCAGCTGAAAATAGGTCCAACGGGCAACAAACACAAGTAACACAGAAAAACATAAAGGTTGTAATTAATTGTGTAAGAGATTATTGTTTGTCTGTATAAATCACCCCCCACGGTTTGGCACACGTGTGATCTGTGGACTAAATGCAACCATTAAAGTGTGAAACACAGTTTCACTGTCGCTGTTACTTTTTAAAATATTAATATCCAAAAGCTTCATGCAGAGTTGCACAGAAAAGACAAGATAGGTGCATGCTTTGTTTTATTCTGCAGTGCTCCGTGCACTGGACTGAAAAAAACAAACAAATAATTTGAATTATTGTTATAACAAGTACACTCAGAATGTATTCAATATCACAAACACATTGAATGTTGCATCCACAAACTCAGCATATCAAACTATAGTCACGTTTGCATGTTTTAAGATTAAAGGAGCTTGTTAGAACATATAATCCAGGAAAAGAAAATGTTTTCAAAGAACGACCTCTGAAGAATCTTGGATCTAATGGTTTAAAAGTTATGCCTGAACATGTGTCATGTCTGATGCATGACCAGGAGGGGACGCGCAACTTTTCCATGACTCCATTAGAACTTCAGTAAGTGAAATATCATGGCTAAATTTCATAAAAGTTGTCATCATTATTTCCAGGATGATAAGGAATGTCTTTCTTAAAATAGAGGAAGTGCATGGCATAGAAGTCTAGCAGTCAGGCTCCAGGGTCTGCTCAGGTTTACTTCTTGCATAAAGAATAAACTCTATTGCATCGAACTCTGACCATTTCCAGTGACTTCCTTGAACATTTGTAGGACTCCAGTGAAGTGTTGAGGCAGTTGTTCAGACTTAATTACTGGTCCAGCCTGGACATCTGTTGTCCAACAAGAAGGTACTTTAAAAGTCATCACTTTCACCTCCAGCAAGTGAAATTCTGACCATGACTTTGGGCTTTTTCACTGGCATAACTGGGAAACTGAGCATGCTTTCTATCATGCCAATAAATCATTAGACTGTGATGTTTATTGTAACTTCTGCAAAATCTGAAACAACTCACTTCAAGCATAGACAGGACGACTGGTACTAAAATATGGCTGGTTGGTTTTTTTTGGACGATTTTTTAGGGCGTCATTTTATTTTGCTAATGTAATGGTCTGTAGAGTGACAGCTTCTCTCATCCAGCAGCACAGCACACACCCACTCAGCTGGACCATGAGTGCTCTGAGGTGGGTGAGATGAGGTAAACAGCCCGCAGAGTCAGACTCTTTGTATTCTTTTCACAAGTTGAGTTAAAGATTTAATTCGGCCAAACCAGAGCTGGTGATTGTTGGAAGAGTGAACAGACTAACAAAGACAGTTTAGGCAAGTTTTTCATGTTTTCCTGTCGAGTTTAAACGAAGTGTGGTTTACAAGGATTTAACAAGCCAATTGAGCTTGTCTCAGTTTGGTAAAAGAGAGAAACTTGAATTCAGAAGGTGTACAGTTGTATTTCTCTGTTTAAAAAAAAAAAATAGCTATGAGAATATGTAATTTCTTTACATTTTTTGAGTTTATTTTTCTTTGCTTGCGCACATGTCCCAGCTGAGACTCGAGAGGACAGGAGCAGGCTGGGAGGGGGGGCAAAGATATTGCCAGTCGCCGATGGATGGGCTGATGATAGTTACTTGTAAAATTTTAACAAATCGCCCAACCCTAGACAAAATATTAAATGGGATTTCCACCTGTTTAAGATATTGTTATTGTTTTAATTGGTGAGCTTTAGTGGTGTTGGTGGATGTTTGTTTTCATTGTCTAATGTCATTCTTGAAAAGAAAGTGAGTATGCCTAGTTCCAAAAATGCTGAACTATTCCTTTAAGCCCTACATCCAGGCTCTGACAGCAGCAAAATCATCACTATGATGATTTTTCTGTTCTTTTAGAATCTGATGTAATGAACATTATATCAAGATACTGAAGTTATTTATCTGCCATTATACTGTACAACACAGGGTTGTACAATGAAATTAAAGTTAAAGTCCCTTCAAGCCACACACACATTAACATGTATAAATACAGCTGCCTACACAGGCAGTGTAGTGACTCCTGTTTCACTATACGCAACTTGAATTACTGATATATGGTTACGCCTTCAGTCTATTTTTCTCTCTTTTACGCACATAACTGCAGAGATTGTGAGTTGGGCTTGGAGCGCTGCCAAAACGTGGGTGACCTACACTCAATACTGCGCCTGAACGCATCCTGTGTAGAGACAGATGGAGGTCTGAAGCTGCTGCTGCTCTGCAAACATGCTGCTCACGCTACGCCTCCTCTGTAGACACAGTGTAAAGGCTGCTACAGGGGACCAAACTCTTAGCAATGTTAATGTGTCGAGCATGACTCGGTCAGAATCTCACACCAAAAATATATTTAAAATATTTTCAGAGCCATCTAACATAAATTTACATCACTGCCAAGGCACTATTCTGTACTGTGTGTGTGTGTGTGTGTGTGTGGGTGTGTGTCAGCACACGCCTAAAAATAAAGGTTCCAAAAGGGTTCTTCCTGAAGGGCCGAGGTTCTATCCAGAACCATTTGCTTCAGAGGAACCCTTTTTTGAAGAAAAGGTTTGCCAAGGGTTCTTTGTATGACCAACAGTTCCTTGAAGAACCGTTTTCATCCAAAGAACCTGTTTTAGAAGAAAGTGTTCTTCAAGGATTGTGGAAATCCCCAAAGAACTCTTTCATCAAGGGCTTTTTTTCACATAATATAAAAGGGTTCTTGGCAGAACCCCTTGGTGGGTTCTAGATAAAACTGGTGGAATATAAAAAGGTTCTTCATAGAACCCACTGGCAGGTTCAAGATAAAACCCAAGGACTGTAAAAGGTTCTCAGGAGAACCCCCTGATTGTATTCTGGATGAAACCCTTGGCATAAAAAAAGTTTTTGATAGAACCCCCTGAGTGTGTTCTAAATAAAGAACCTGACATAATTTTCTCAATAGAACCTCCTGAGTGTGCCCTAGACAAAACCCCTGGAATATAAAAAGGTTCTCGGTAGAACACCCTTAGATGGATTCTAGATAAAACCCTTGAAATAAGAAAGGTTCTCTGCAGAACCTCCTTAGGGTGATCTAGATAAAACCGTTTGAATTTAAAAAAAGTTCTTGGTAGAGCCTCCTGGTGGGTTCAAGATAAAGCCCTTGGACTATAAAAGGGTTCTCAGTAGAACCCTGACTGTGTTCTCAATAAAGCTCTTGACATAAACGTTTTGATAGAACCTCCTGAGTGTGCCCTAGATAAAACCTTTGTAATATAAAAAGGTTCTTGGTAGAACCCCCTGAGGGTGATTCTAGATAAAACCCTTGGAATATTAAAAGGTTTTCGTTTGAACTCCCTTGCTGCGTTCTTGTTGGCACCCTTAGAGGGTGGAAGGGTTCTGGCTGGAACCATTACACCATGAGTTCTCTGTGGAACCTTTCATGGCGGTTCTAGCTGGAACTCTTAACAGATGATTGTAGGTACAACCCTTTATTTGGGTTCGAGGTAGAACTCTCTGAAAGGGGTTGAAGTTGAACCTTATAAAATGTTCTACCAGGTACAATAAAGGGTTCTCCTCCTAGCAACATTGTTTCTAAAGTATAAAAAGAGTCAGAATGGTCGGAGACACATGCAGCATGTTGTAACTGCAGTAACAGTGAATATTTAGGAGTCAGCCTGTTTAGTTACCCATCAGCTGCTCCCATGATGAGAGGGGAGGAGGACACAGAATACTCATGTGAATACTGCTGAAAAGGTCAAATCATCATGTGAACATGTGTTTCACCCGCGGCCACAGACACACAGATGAAACTCTAATCAACAAATCTCCCTCAGCGCTCCAGCATCTCTATCAAAGGTCAGAACACGATGCTGGTCAAGTGGCCAGCGCTCTTTCCTCACCGTGAAAGACGAGCATTCAGACAAGCAGGAGAATGTGATTACACTCCGGAGTCATTGTGCGGCCCATTGTTGTGGTGAAGCCAGTGAATCCGGCCTATAGGACTGGCATTATGGGCACGAGGCGGGACAGAGGAGCAGCAAGAGATTCAGTGTCCGCACATTACAGGGAGACAGATTCAGTGGGCCATGAGAACGTTTAATCCGATTAATTTTCATAGAGAAGGGAGATTAATTACTTTTGGCAGTCCATAAACAATCTTAACTCTGCTTGATTTCAAGCCCAGTGACCGCGCCTCACGTCCCTCTGAAGTGTGGACACGCACCGCTCCTATCTGCATACAAGATGCACACTCATGGATGCACATTTATGTCTGCACACACACATTTGGATAACCTTACCCTTCAACACTGTGCAGAATTAAAAATCCCCCAGGTTGTTCACTTAGCTGCTCATACAAGTGAAAACTGAGCGCTGCTGAGACAAAAAAAACATATTGCTGTGCCGTTACTCATGCACGACATCATCCCTGGTGATGTCATCAGGGCATGCCCTGACCTCTGAAAGCCAAGCCCTCTGTCAAAGCATCATCACCAGTTGTAATGGGTGATGAATTTGCCCAAATTGCTCTAAATAATCATTTTTGCAATGAAATATAATATTTGCAGTAAATTTAAAAAATGCAACAGGAGAGTGAAAATTTAATTCAGTTTTTATGTATATGGTACCAAATAATATGTCTCAGGACACCTTTCATATAGAGCAGGTCTAAACTGTATTTTAAAAAAGCATTTACAGTGAACCAACAATTCCCACCATGAGCAAGCACTTGGCAACGGTGGTGAGAAAAAACTGCCTGTTAACTGGTAGAAACCTCAAAGGTATGGCAACCTATTGCTGCTACGCCAGAAAAAGGAAAAGGGCAGCCCCTCCTCACCTGAAAAACTTGCATGTTGCTTGCAAGTGCAAGCAGCTTATTCCGACTGATATGTCCGTTTACTGTTAGGTGGCGCCTCCTACTGGACATAGTAAGTGTGACAGGAATAGTATCAGGAGCAAGAAAGTCCACATTCAGAGGAGGTGGGGTGGATGGACGGCTCAAATAAAGTACAAGACTTTCACCCGGGAGACTGGGGTTTGAGTCCTCTGTGGAACAGAAACTAAACATAGAGTTATTTAAAGTTTTGTTACGCACATGACATCTGTCGCCTCACTTCCGTCATGTGACATACCTAATGTAGATACTTTTACCCAAACCACAATCTTTTCCTAAACCTAGCTTTTGTGCCTAAAGCTAAACAAACCGTTATAATTTTCCGATGCAAAATATGTGTTTACATGAGTTATGCTCTTGTGCGAGTGAAGTCACTTCTGCCACGTGATATACATACATTAAGTATGTTTTTTTAACCCTAATCACAATCTTTTTTTTTTTTTTTTTTAAGTTATTTTTTTGGCATTTTTATTGGATAGGACAGCCAGAGAGTAGACAGGAAACGGGGCAGAGAGAGGGGATGACACGCAGCAAAGGGCCGAAGGCGGGAGTCGAACCAGCAGCCACTGCAGAGGACTAACAGCCTCTATACATGGGTCGGACACTCTACCAACTGAGCTAAACTTCCACCCATCACAATCTTTTTTTAACCCTAACAAATAGGTTTTGTCCCTAGATCTAACCAGACTGCAACTGTTTTACAACATAAATCACACATGCAATGTCCCATTAGTTATGTCATGTGACCTACATAATATAGTTAAGGTTTGGTAAGCCTGTTGCTGCCGATACTCTCAACCAATAATATTTGTCATTTTGTGAGTTGAAATAACAATCCACCTATTCTGGCATTTAGGTATGAGGATGTGTTGAAAAGAAACATGTTAGAACACGACAAGTATCTTGTCATGACAAGATGTTTTTTACATTGTAATAAAATATTTTCACATTACACCAGCATAGAAACATAGCACATAATAACAATATACTGTTTATCTTGTTATAACATGAAATATTTCATGTACATAAAACATGTTGTAACATAAATTATATTTTAAGATAAGATAGACAGTATAGAGCCTTTAAGTAGTTTCACTCTACTGAGATTGCACTCCTATCAGAGAAGGAATCACTGTGTTCAGTTAGAGCTGCTGGTCAGTCCTCAGCTCTGCTGCTGTTAGATCTGTGAGCTGCCTTTGACACAGTTAACCACCAAATCCTCCTCTCCACACTCACTGAGCTTTGTATCTCAGGATCTGCCCTCCGCTGATCCATGTTCTACCTCTCAGGGAGATATTTTAGAGTATCTTGGAGGGGAAAAGTGTCCAAAATGCACAACTTATCCACAGGGGTTCCTCAAGGGTCAGTTCTTGCTCCCCTTCTCTTCTCAATATATACCACCTCACTTGACACAATAATCCACTCCCATGGCTTCTCATACCATTGCCATGTTGATAAAACCGAGCTCCTCCTATCGTACTCTCCGGAAGTCTCTGCTCGAATCTTGTTGTGCCTTGCAAAGATCTTGACATGGATAAAAGAACGCCACCTCCAACTTAATATCTTCTAGGCTGAGCTCCTCCTCATTCCAGCCAGTCGCTCTATACAACAAGAGATCAGTATTCAACTCAAATCAACCCAGCTCACACCTTCAAGGTCTGCGCAAACCCTGGATTGATCATTAACCATCAACTAACCTTCAAGGTCCATGTGGCCTCAATTGCTCAGTCATGCCATTTTTCCCTCTACATCATCAGGAAGATCAGACCCTAACTATTCAAGCATGCAGCATAACTCCTGGTTCAGGCTCTCATAATATCACGCATTGACTACTGTAACTCCTTACTGGCAGGCATGCGCATTCAAACCTCTACAGATGATCCAGAATGCAGCAGCACGTGTGGTTTGTCAACCATCCTAGAACAGCACATCTTACCCGACTGCTCAGACCGCTCCACTGGCTTCCAGTCACTGCATGCATCAAATTCAAAACCCTGAAACTTGCCTACAAAAGTAAAACTGTTCCAGCCTACCTGAACTCCCTCATCAAGGTCTACTCTCCCTTCCACTCTGCCAATGAAAGGCACCTGATACAACCACCACAACAGGGCCCTAAGTCACTAGCTAGACTCTTCTCTTTTGTAGTTACCCGATGGTGGAACAAGTTACCTAACTCTGTTTGAGTCCCTCTCAGTCTTTAGACGCAGCTTTTTCGTGAATACCTCTGCACTTGATACTTGAAAAAAATATTTTAAAAGACACAATAAAATGAAATAATAATAAAAATCTGCTACATCCTATGCATTGTCTCTTGCACACTCAAATTTTGCTTTAAGGCACTTAGTCATGTTTTTCTCTGCTGACTAGATGCTTGCTTGTGTTGTATTTGCTCTCAGATGTACATCGCTTTGGATAAAAGTGTCGGCTAAATGAAACTGTAAATTGTAAATAAATAGTATATTCTTATAACAAGAAACATTTCTAACAGTAAGTTATCATGTTATAATGTGAAACTTATCATATTATAATGAGATAAATAGTACATTGTGTTTCTTGCTATAACATAAGTTTATATGTGTACTAACATGAAAATATCTTCTTATAATAATAAACTTTTCATGTTATAACATGATACTGATCCAGTTTCCTTTTTTCTGGTGTGGCAGCAATATGCTTCCATATGAAGAGAAGCTGGCTCTGGGTGGGCGGCCATCTGCCTGGACTGGGATTGTGACTGACCAGAACCTTTCAGTGTATGGATACCAGAATGCCTGGCAGCAGTGGCAGTAGTCTGAGATAATCTGCCATGAGCATTTACTGTCAGACTCTCTGCTTCTCTGCTGAAAAGACAAGGAGTCTGGCAGAGCCAGCTGGTCTGATACGAGAGGTTCTCCTGGTGTGTTTGGGGCAATGCCAGTACATAGTACACAGAACCACTGTTTATGGCACCATCAGCTCTGTTAGCCAGCCAGGCTAAATTAGCTTGAAACCAGAGATCTCTGACCACAGAACGGGTGATGAATTAAGAGCAAAAGCCTCTCAAAACATACAAACATGATGATGGAAAAACAGTATCTGAACCCTCTTAGTGTGACATTTCAAAACAACAAAAGATCGTGATCCTGCGAAGTGATGGTTGGCACACCTTCACCAATCTGTTTTTATACTGAGCAAATCTTTATTATTACACTGATTATCTTATTACAAGCCACTTTTCAGACACATGCATTTTAAAATAAACAGCCTCTGCTAGTTTCATCCTTTAAGTGATGCACTGAGCTGGATTTTTTAAAGCAAATATTTAAAGTCCATGTAAAAAAAATGATACACGTTAGAAAATAGTTGCTGAAAACATGTGAAAAGACTGAGAACTATGTAGTACTGAACTGTGGAGTTAGACCGTTAAACCGTTGTTCACAGTTTCTGTGTTCAGGATTTTTTGGGTGGACCTGAAACATGACTTGGTGACGTGTGGGAGCCATGGTCCCCCAACACTATATAAGCCCCACGAACTGACACAAAAACAACACCACCTCCCTCTCCCCTCACCGTTTGTAATGCTCAGTTATGAACAAACCTTCAGTGACTCTCTCAGTCTAAATCAACCCAGCAGTTCACTTCAGCTCACTTCAGTTCCTAATTTTATACATGTAGCAATTTTTTTAATCATTTCAATTTGGCTGGGTGGTCAATAGCACATGTTTATGTGGTGTGACAAACTCAGAACAAACATTTATTGTTGCTTTACAAGATCTTTAAACTTGCTACACGGAACTACGGCTGAAGAAACTGCACCTAAAAATGTTATTTTGGGGGATAGTTATTCTTTAAATCCTGGCAGACTGGAATCAGAAACACTGAAGCAGAAAGCATAATAAAAGCAAAACATAATCTCTGCTGATTATGTTTTGGATTAAACGTTTGAGTGGTAAACATCAGAAAATGGTGAAAATGCCCGTCATAATTTCCCAGAGCTGAGACGGACATCTTCAAATGATGTCTTTTGTCTGATCAACAGTCCAAAACATTCAGTTTACATTGGTATAGAAGAGAGAGAAGCATTTAAGAGGCTGTAACCCGAATTTTAGCACTTAAACAATTAACAGCATTGTTGCAAATTCATTTCATTCATTCAGCTGAGGGAGCCAGTGAATCCAGCCCTAACTTGCATTTATCCATTGTGGCTGTTGCATCCTACACAGAAAGTTGGACAACAAGGAAGTAAACTAACTGGTACTGCCTACACCTTACTTATTTTCCCTTAACATATTGAATAAATTATATTACTTCCCTCACATTTTTGTCTCTTTTAGAATTCAAAACTGTAAAACTGAAATAATTGAAAAAAGTTAGTTTTTTTTTTTCATGGCATCTGTTGAGCCTTGTTTATTTCACTCTGTCCAGTGTAATAACAATGAATTCAGCATTAAAGGTCTGGTTTTCTTACACAGAAAAGATACAGAACAGCCAGTTCCAGTGGGGAAAAAGTAACCAACTAGGAGAAAAACTTTGGCTGTAAAAGCCCACATTTGGTGGCCTCTGGCACAGTCTAATACCACACTGATTTAATTATTGCATATTTTAATTATTTTCCCTTCCTGTAAACAAGTAGTGAATTATTGTAAAGAAGAAATAGGCTTCTTGTGCATTTTAGCCTGCACAGTCTGTAAATAGCTATAATTTAAAACCACACCTATTCCTAATTTGTATTTAAGAATCATTAGCCTAAAATATGCTCGGGGCATCTAACATTAGTTTGCATAACTGGCCAGTTGCAAAAAAAGAAAAGTGCTGAAGGACATTTTAAACTGTAAAATGACAGTGTGCACTAGGGGCATAGCCTGCATATCCCTCATATGACATTAGCCCCTCTTGAAACATTACCTGCTTTAGCGTGTGTTTGCAATCTTGCATCTTACAGTGTAAATAAAGATAAGATAGATCATTAACTTGTTCATTCATTCGGCTCATAAACGTCTGTATAGCATATAAGGAAATATTTATTTCACTGTATGCTTTATAATGCATAGGATGAAACTGTCACCACTGTCTGCTCACTCTGGCCTGCACTGTCTCACACAGCGGTGAATATGCTGGTGGCACCGACTGCCTGCTTCAGACATCACTGAACACTGATTGTATGATCAGTTTATTTTTTAGAAATTATATGAATTTAATATTTTAGAAAAGAGAACACAGCCAACGGTGTCCTCCTTTGAAATTTCTATTCTTGGCTGAAATAACTGTTTTAGTTTGCTTGCTTCGTGTTACTCAGAGTTCAAATTAATGCTGAATGTTCGCTGAATGAGTCAGTGTCTGTTTATGAGTCGTAAGAAATCATTAATAACCTCTTAGATGGAACTGATGTTTATAATGGTTAAATTGAGTAAAATGTTAATGGAGTTTGGCGAACAGTGAGACAGGCAGCCACTTAACTCAAAGTCCAGAGTCTGTTATTTCAGAGCAGTGGGCTTTTGTTTTCAGGATAACAAACTTAAATTTGCGTTGACAGACAACTGACAACTTACAGTGGAGGACTCGTCCTCACTTGTTGTGATCAATTTATGATCTTGTGCAGATCCTGCGCTCCTGCAGAGCTCCTGCAAGCCTGCAGAGAGTCTGGTGAGAGGTAGAGGAGGCACGGGGGAACAATTCACTTCAACCACAGACCACATATATTAAATAGGATTACAACCTATAGAATATACAGTCTACGGCTTTGTCTTGCTATTTGGACTGCAGTACTCATTTTTGCATGTGCAGTTGCTACATATTGCTCCCATATAAAATTTGGCACACTGGACACTAATGAAAAGTAACAGGATCCCATTTCCAGGCTAATTAATTGCATGGAATCAGATCAGTGCATAAACTGGCTGATACAAGATTCAGCATTTTAGGCTGTATTGGAAGCATTTCCAATAGTGGTATCAGTACTGGAGCAACCCTAGATAAAAGGGGTATATATATACTGTAATACTGCATCATTAAATTACATGTATAAAATTTATAATATGTACAAGTATGAACAAAAGTAACTCAATACTGACAGTGTAGTTCACAAGAGGACACATATCCATCTCAACAGATGAGGAGTTACAGCCTCTCATCTCAGCCCTGAAATATAAGTATCCAGCATTTCTCCTGTTAACTCCTGCCGGGAAATAAAATACATTTTCTTCAGGCAAATATATGTCTTTTAAAGCAATTTCACAGCAAACAAAAAATATACAAAAAAAAGTCTGGGTGGTGAGCGATTTTTCTGGCACATGAAATGGCACTTTTGAATGGAGACAGCTCTCACTTATGGAGAAAAATAGGCCCTGACACTGGTAAACAGAGTAGAAGTGAGGTAGAGCGGTGTGCACCCCTGTGTGACACTGCAGGACACAGAAGGATGGTAAATACAGGCCTGGCAGGGCAGAGTGACTGGATCCACAGCTACTCACCACCCCCACTGGTTTTCATTCAGTCCCCCACTCCTTTCACAGCTGTCATTATCAGCAACACACGGCTTAGCTTAGCCAGAGCAGGCAACTGAGCAGAAATAAGCCGACACCCTGGACACAAATGCTGCATTTATCACAAACAAGCAAGGGCCAACCTGAGGCGGGCCTGTGTCTGAGCATGTGTGTGTGGGAGGGTTCCACTGATGTGCCTTTTTGAACGCTGATATCAACATTTTTAGATGGAGGTGACCATTAATGTTTTTTGTTATTTACATCCCACCATTTCTCATCAAAACAAATACAAATATAGGGTATTTCCATCAGTCTTCATTATGTGGTAAAACTTTAGGTCAAATTAAATGAGAATTTCTTTCACTTGTTCAGAAAATATGGTGATTTGAGAGTTACTTTCATTTTTTCAAAATATACACTGCCTGCAACATGTAACTTATGACCATAGCACCAAGACCACACATGTCATACTAACCTTAGAAATGGTTAACACCAGACGTTCCACAATCCTATAACTACTAGAACAGCCATTTAGTGGTCATTTTGACCTTTGACTTCCAAACTATTATCTCTCATGATAAATACCAGACTAAGAGTTTAATGCATTTATTCTGTTAGTTTATCTTTTTAAAAATGTATATATTTACCAATATGCAGCCATCATGTGTGGGTAACTGTAATGACTGCATATATTCACAGCAGTATGTTTCTGTAGGAAAATAACCATCAGTGATTCGTAGCAAAGTTTGTCGTAGGCAACTGGACTTGATAGAGTTCTTGAAGACGTTTCGCCTCTCATCCAAGAAGCTTCTTCATTTCTGACTGACTGGTTTGGGACCACTGTGTGGTCGTTAACACCTAGAGGGGGCATGTGTCTCAAGTGCCCACCCTTCCATTGTGTGGACCTTGGGTTTCACCTGGGGGGAGGTGTGAATGAGAGTCATTAAGGACCCTGCCACTATGTGCCTTGTTGGAGTCACATGATTTCAGGTGGGTATCAAACTGTCTGGGGAGAGATCTTAAAACTGCATTATATGGAGCAGATACATTTTGTCTTAGACCACCTCCTCTGTTGAGAGATGGCCTTTCCAGGTTAACAAAGATGGCTTCCACCTCCCCCATCAAGTCCAGTTGCCTACGACAAACTTTGCTACAAATACCATGACCTGAATGACTGAGAACCTTCACAGACAACCATCAGTGATCTGATTCAAATTTTAGATTAATCTTGAATAACTCAGTGCGAGAAAGTTAAAAGTATTTTACAAGATTAATTACAAATTTCCACCTAGAACCATCACATAAAATAATCATAGCCTATGGGAAAAGGCTGGACACGAGTATAAAAATAGAACTAAAACAAAAAAAAAAATGTGAGAGCTTTAACAGTATTTCAGTGAGTTATAGGTGCTTACTCAAAAAGTGTGACAACAGTCCCTGGTCTCCCCTACTTTATTTTTAATTGAGTCTAATTAATTAATTATCTGTACTTTAATGTCTGGGAATTGGAAATCGAGACCACTTGTTAAGTTTTATTGACACAGTGATAGCTAAAGGTACATTTTAGTGGCTGTACATGATGCGGTGAGGAAAAATTTTTTAACACGTGATTAACGGTGTGAAAGGGTTGCAGTTTGGTTTGGTTTAGGCACAGAAATTACTTGGAATTACTCGCTGAAGCAACTCACAAGATGAAAATCACATGACAAAAGTCACGTGACGCAGGTAGCGTTATGTACTTTACAATTTTAATAACATTTTGGTTTCACATTGGTCACCTGGGGGAAAGTCCTGAGTTTCTTTAAGCCCAGCCTACTCCAGATGTGGACTTTCTCCCTCTACATCAGCTCTGTGTGTCTCATACAGCTGTGAGCAGAATGGTGTGCGTCTGTATGAGAGGGGCGATGGCAAATTGTTGGTATGTGACAAGTTGGCAATAACATCAGGCCGGTGCTCAGCAACCGTCATATATGTTTATTGGCAAATCACATATTATGTTGTTTAGGCCGATGATGTGCTTCATCAAAATCAGAGTGCTATGCAGCAGTATATTATTGTAATACATGTAAAATATGAATTTACATGCTCACCAGTGCCTCTTAAGCTGTTGGAATTGAAACAAATATCCTTTTTTCCATTGCATCAACAAATTAGTGTACCAGCGTTGTCAATCAGCATTCATGCCACTGCTGAGACAGTACACTGATAAGATGTAACAAGTTGTGTTTTATATCAGATTAGCCCACAGCAAGAAATATTCTATTCTTTATTTTAAAAAAAAGAACTAGCCATAATTTGTATGAAATTAGACAAAAACTAGATATATTATATTTTATTAGACAGTAAACACACATAACTTTATACTAATAAGATCTAACAAGTGATAATTTGTATTATATTAGACAAACTTGAAACAATGTATTTTATTAGACTAATTACTCCCAATAAGGTCTAAAAAGGGTGTAACGGTGGGAAATAACACACTTCAGTTTTGCTGTAATGTGTCCCTAATTACCCTCAAATAAGACATAATTAAGTTCTTAATAATTCATAAAAATATTATTGCTCGTTTTTGTCTATTTTGATACAAAGTAAGGCTTGCTATGTCCAATTAGGGAAAGGTTGTGTTTGTTTACTGTCTAATAAAATATATTATTTCTAGTTTTTGTCTAATGTGATACAAATTACAGCTTGTTACATCTTATTAGTGTACTGTAAAATAAAGTGTGACCAGTATTTTTGGTAATTAGCTGACCAAATAAACAGTCAAAACACCAGTGATATGTAATTATTTCTTTTCTCTCCAGTTAAAACCAAACTGCTGAATCTCTCTTAGGGTTAACACAAACCTACACAACCATACAGGTGGTGCATGTTTTTGTTTTGATTTTGTTCTATGAATTGCCTCTAAACTGCATATGCTTTACATTATTGCTGACAATCCTCTGAAGCATACTGTAGGATTTAGATTATTATCCTTCCAGGCAGGCTTTGATTTCCATGCATTTCATTATACTATGGAAATCAACCGGCAGGTGTGTCGGTTCTCCAACAGGAAAATGTATTTTAGTATTTTTCAGGAGGTTTCCTGCAGAGGACCGGGCAATTAGGTTCTAATTAGAGTGAAAAAAGAACAGTTGGCAGGGTTGATAAGTGGCCCTGATTTATTAGAGTTTCAAAGAAAGCCTTGAAATGATATTTACATAGAAAATGGACGAGGTCATGTTGTGTCAAGTTTATCCAATTATGAGTTCAGACATTTGCAGTTCTCTCAAGTAAAATATTTGATGAATTAACAGCCTCTTATGTACTTCACCAGCGTGACCTCTTCCACTTTAACGTAATGTGATGTTTGTTTCTTACAAACCCTTCAATGTTTTTCTTCTGTGATGAGTACATACTGTAGCTGTGAGTGCACAATTGCAGAGAAAAATCTCATACTAACAGAAATACTGCAGACCATAACATATGTACCACGAGTTCTTTAGAGTTGAGGTTATTGAGCATGTCACATAATCTTTGGCAGCAGATGTAGTTTGATAAATATCACCCATTCTTGATAATTGGGACAAATCATGCCCAAAACAACAGCAACAACAACAACAAAAAATAGATTGTCACATCTGGTAACAGTTTAAAAATGCGTTAAAGGCTTTCAAAATCTAAGAAATTTTTTAAAAATGTGGGGACCTTTCTTTGCCTACGCAGAGAAAATTATTTTCCCAGTTATCCCCAAATGAGGTCCCACATTTTAGTCCCACAGTTTAGTTATTACTCTTATTGATTTCTGTTTTTTTTCTCTTTTTAAAATTGACTTGAAGGACAAGGTAACCATGCTTACTGTAAAATGTGAAAAATGTTCTTTTTCTGTAGTTATGTGCTGTATAATTCTATAATTTTGTGTGTGAAACATCAATAAACAAAGTTCTTTAAAAAAAAATGCTTTTAAAATCTAAAACTAAAAATATCTACCGATAACATAGGAGTAAAAATGTGCTATTATAATCATATTTCTTTTATAATAATTTTTTTTTTAAAGAAAATGTTGGCCCTTTAAAGTCATGTCACAGCTTTCCATCAACTGTCTCAGATTTTTACAAAAACATGATTTAATCAGGCATATAAAGGGTTAGCTATACCCTCAGGACCCCTGTCTCACTTCCTGGCTTAAAAATGGCGGGAATACTGCTCAAACACTGGTAAACTTTCTATTTTCAGACAAATTCATTAAATACTATTTCTATCAGATGTGTCTCAATCATAACATGTCAACTCTGTAGCCCTTCTAAATCAAAGCTAAATAAGAACGATGGTTTAAAATATGTTTTTTTGGTTAGCATTAAGAGACTCTGAGACACTTTAAAAAAATAACAGCCAAGTGTTTGATCTTTTAAAATATATTTGACTTAATACATTACATAAACATTGATCTTTTTCTTTGTTTTTTCAAATATTCTTATACTTCATACTGTGAACTTTTGCAGATCTCCTGGTGAATACTTGGTACATTCCTGCACAGATCTTTCATTTACATAATATGTCTTCATACTTATACTTATACTTCATATTTTATACTTGCATTTTATCTTTCTTCACAGAACCAAAAGCCATATTTTCAACGGGAACATACAACGGCAGATACTTCAAACTTTAAATATTAAAGTTTACATTAAAATATCTTCATTATTTTAGGATGTGGATTAAATATCTTATTCATCATTTAGTGATAGTAAATTTGATGTTACATGGAAACATTTTTAAATCAAAACTGGAGTTTGGATACTGCTGACCCCATATGACATATAATTTATAAGTCATTAATTTAGCTGCAATTTTGAATTTCATTTTTATGTTTTGCATATGTTTCTTACACCCAGTTATTATTTATGTATGGAAGGCTGCGGTTTTTCCTTTTTTTTGCGTTTCACCTGTCACAATGAATTCATTTATGTACTATATAAATTAAATTGTTCTTGAAATCACCTCTGTTTGATTATTAAATAGCACAGTAATACTGTTACAGGGAAGGGGCTCTGTTGGAGCAGAAACATGGAGGGGGGTATATTGTGTCGATCCAACTGTATCTGTGATTTACTGCATTTTGTGCAGCTTTAAATACCAATAAAAATACTTTGAGCACAAAAAAGGTCTTTATTATGTTATAGAATTTAATCATGGCAGCATTACATTTCTCCCCAAACATATTTGCTGTAGCAAATTTGTGGTACATTGGCATCATTCCTACGGCAGGATTGGTTCCGACATGCTTGTGTTTCAGGTGATGGAACAAAGTAACAGATCTGAGAGCAGCTTGTTCCAGTAGTTTTTATATTTAGCTTTATTTTCATCTATATGAGACTGAGGTGTGACGGAGCAGGTATCTGTAACAGCTCTGTCTCTGTGCCCCAGGCTCCAAATCTCCAACATTTGAGTGGTCTTCATCTAATGTTGACTCCACTTCTGTATTGACTAAACCCACACAAAACACTCGAGCGCACGCTGACTGACAGTGATGGGCTGCTACTGAGGGTTATCTGTAATTCAGCAGGGGTGAGCTGAAAATGACAGCCTGCTTGTGATTCTCTGATCACATCAACATGATTTAAATTAGCCTGGTAAGAGATTCATAATCAGTACTTAACATTAGCACCCGCCCACCTGCCAAATGTGGGGAGAATTTGGCCATGGCATGTACACACAGTCACTCCTGTGAGCCACTTTGGTGGGTGATATTTAAGGCTGGGTGATATAAAGATCTCAAATCAGGGTCATGATAGAACACTTGATATTGATGTATCTGACAGCCTATTACAGAGGAGAAATGAATGTGACACCCAATCATGCTGCTCAGTGTACATCAGTGCAACAAAACACAGTATGAACAAGCAGAACACAAACTCTTTGTTGTAATGTTGTGATCGCGACAATTCATGCATATTCACCTTGCAAGTTTTTTTCAATCACCGCAACTTTTCCACAAATTTTACCAATCATTCCAACTTCCTGGAAGTTTCAACTCTGAAAAGAACACGAGGTTTGTCACCGTTACTGACATGCATCAATGCTCTGTGCATATTTTGTAAGTTCATGCTTGCTGTCTTGACTGAGCTTTATTTCCAAAGAGATTTTACTTCTTTCTGAAATATTCCTCAGGTGCACTTCATCATTTACAAATAGAGCATCTTTTTTGGTGAGTAATGGAACAGAGTGCTGGTTTATTCTCCCTGGATAAGTTACCTTTGATTTCAATGGATTATACAAAAGAAAATTGCCACTTTTTTTTTTTGGTGCAATTTTCACTTGCTCCTGCAATTTCATTGCAAAAAAATGTCTGAAGACTTTGCAACATACAGTGCAATTTTTGAGAAGAGTTGCCATGAAATCAGGCATGTTATTCCTCAACAATCCCCACAACAACCCACAAAATCTTGGAGGGACTGAACTCTCTGACTGAAAGTGAATCTACAAAGCTGAGGAAATTGTTGACAAAAAAATGTAACACAACATCAACTATATGTAAGTGTTCTGAATATCTCACTGCGACAGTGAGGCAGACAAATCAGAAGGACTTGCTGTGTGTTGGTGCCCACCAAGACGAGAACACAACAAATTTTTCTATTTTTTCTTTTACCTTTTTTTATATGCAATATTGTTACATCATTGTTCATTTTTTTCATTTAAAACATATCATTATGGTGTAATTTTTTTATTTCTGTACCAAACAAAGATGTTTTCTTAAGTCTGTAAAAAAATACATTGTGTGGGCAAGGACATTTCTTCAGCACCATATTTAATCTAAAATGGTAGTTTGACTAACATTTTGCATTTAACACATATTGCGGCCCCTGTGATTTGAAAATTGCCATAAGAATATTGCGATTTTGATAAAATTTCGATTAATTGTTCAGCCCTATTATCGAACAGTCAATGTTTTAGCCAGAGTAGATCAGAGAAGGAGGTGGAAAGATTCAGACTAAAGATTTACAGAAACAAAAACCCTGTGACTCAAACAACACATGGTAAAAGTTGTTCATTCTCCTCGCAGCTCATATTCTGACTTTTACTCTATTTTTCTGGGTTTATATATTGTTAATGTTGTTAAAATATTGTTATATTGTTTCTTATTCTTTTCTTTTTTAAATTTCTGTTTTAACATTTACCATTTACTGTGTTGCTTTGACAACATGTTGAACTAAAACATCATGCTAATAAAGCTGATTAAACTGAAATTGAAATGGAATGCTGCCATAGATAACACATTAAAGTAACTAATACTGAATAGTTTTTGAGAGGAAACTTTGTACTTCTAAGTATTTTTCCAGTACTTTTACTTGTAATTGAGTAATATTTTAGTAATGTAACAGTACTTGAGTATGGACTTTCAGTACTCCACCACTGGTCCTAAATAGAGCACAGTGAAGCAGCATACCTGTAATGAGGGTCTTTAAATGATAATGGACGATGACTGGTCACTATGTTATATTTAAAGAAAGGCCTCTGCAGACACATTTATCAGTGTATACCTCCTGTGTGCTTTTGTGTGTCATTGTATCATTTCTGCACACACACCAAAAGCTCAAGTCCACTCATTCAAACTTCACTGACGGCAATGAAATGAAATTTTAAAGACCCCAGGCCCTTTTAACTGTAACCACGTTAGTGTCAGCGTTCAGGAATCAGGTCAGTGAGACATGATGGCCATTAACACTGTGATGTTGTGTCTTAAAGATGGGACTGACCCTAATCAGCCAGGCCTCTCTTGACCAATCTGCTCATTCTGACATCCAAGACTTCCTGATTCCCAGCTGTAATGGAAGCTCCCTGTCTAATTATTTCACACACACAATTCGATTAAGTGACTATATCAGGTTAATGGATATATAAATGTGTTAGATATGATTCATTTACCAACCCAGAAATGTCTGCTGGAATTATTCCATATTCCACAGTGTGCCGTAATAGTTCTCATTTAACCCTAATGTTTATCTGTAGCCTCGGGCAGGTCGGACAACTCTTACAGTGGTGTGGAGAAACAGAAATATTGTAGCCAAGATATTAACATCTTATGTCAAGATAATAGAAACTGCCCATCAAACGACAGCACTGGCACTAAAAACATAAAACTCCTCAGACAATACTAAGAAACCTGCATGGACAATTGACAGGGCTGACCCTAATTACTCTTTCATATTCATGCCAGCCGGCTGATTGCACAGATACATCTGGACTGAGAATTCTGCTGTAATGAAACACAAGAAGTTCAGTCAGAAAGAGTCTGAATGAAAATGTAGCGCAGAAAATTAAAGACACCTTTTACAAAAGGCTCATTTGTCGCGCATCTCAAATGCAAGTTAAGACTCTACATGCACAGAGAAAGACATATATCAACAACATCCAGAAACACTGCAGACTTCTCTGGGCCCGAGCTCATCTGAGATGGACTGACACAAAGTGGAATAGTGTGCTGTAGTCTGATGAGTCCACTAACATGTGGTAGTGCCCATGGCATTATGGGTAACTGTCACATCTGTGAAGGCCCTATTAATGCTGAAAGGTACATACAGGTTTTGGAGCAGCATATGCTGCCATCCAGACAACGTCTTTTTCAGAGACGTCAGCTTGTTCAGCAAGACAACGCCAAGACACATTGTGCACATGTTCCAACAGTGTCTACGTAGTAAAAGAGTTCAGGTATTAGACTGACCTGCCTGCAGTGCAGACCTGTCTCCTATTGATAATGTGTGGTGCATTATGAAGCACAGAATATGACAACAGAGACCCCAGATTGTTGAGCACCTGAAGTCGTATATCAAGCAAGAATGCGAAAGAATTTCACTTTCAAAACTTCAATAATTAGTATCCTCAGTTCTCAAACACTGACCGAGTGTTGTTAGAGGAAAAGCTGGTGTATCACAGTGATGAACATGCTCCTGTCCAAACTTTTTTGGAACGTGTTGCAGGCATCAAATTCAAAATGAGTGTAAATTTACAAAAAACAATAAAGTTAATCCTTTTGAGCATTAAATATCTTGTCTTTGTGCTGGATACAGTTGAATATAGCATGAAAAGGATTAGCAAATCTGTTTTTATTTATGTCTCACACAATGTCGCAACTTTTTTTGGAACTGGTTTTGCATATTTTAGTCCAAAATCTAAAATTTGGTGAAGTTTCATCCAAAGGGAGAATCTGCTACATGTAAATAACAACAGCAGAATCCTGCTGCTGTGGTAGATTAGGTCCTGAAATACCCTCAATGCAGCTTTCTGTGACATTAATTCCAAAGCCCTATAGCCACATATTACAGGCCACATGCCTGCTTGTAATTTGAGATTAAAGTGAAAGGACGTTTTACCGATACCACGGAGAAAAGCAAGTTATTGCTGGTCTGATTGCAAGCTTTTTGATGTGCGTACTCAGAGATAGAGATATGCAGCCACATGGCAGATTTGTATGACAGGATCAAAGAGAAGGATGGAAATCAAAAGGCAGTGTGTTTGGAGGCTCAGCTCGCGACAGTAACCTCTTCAGAAAAGAAAAGAAAGATGAACTCAAAACCAATGTCTTTCCCTCCAGTGGGAAAGTGGCTCTGCTTCATCCCCTCTCTTTATTGTCACCCCTTCAGCTGACACAGCCAAACTTAAGGATTGCTCATGTGTGTTTACTAAAGCCTCCTCCCCCCGTCCCCGGCCTGATCTGAGGCCATTCCATCAGCACTGCCTCCCTTTGAAAACAACCTTCAGCCTGGGGAGGAGGAGAGGGGGGAAAAAACACCTCTGGGCAGTGAAATTGCCTTGTCACACAAAAAGGAGTCATTATTGAGATAAATCACCCCATTCTATTCCATAACTAAACTCTGCCTCAGCTTACCTTCCAGTGGCACCTGCCATCCAGCCTGAGCTATCACATGTGCTCTCCAGACTGAGGCTCCGTCTGCCAGGAGGATTCAGTTCTGCCTCTGGTTGGTTTAGTTTGACAGTGTGATCTACACGGAAAAATTTTCACTGAAAGGGTAAAAGCCCAAAGCTAACTGTGACTGTTTAAAACAAGACAGTAAAATATACTGCAGGATCACTGTCTGAATGTTCTGCTACCAACACCTTCCTAAGATGCTCACTTCCCTTTTCTGTGCGCAAAAGGCACAAATATGCATATGCATGATTTTCAGACTGAGAAAAACATGTTTTTGTACAGTTCTGTTTTATAAATATCAGTCATTATGAAATTGTGTACACACACACACACACACACACACACACACACACACACACACAATCTAGACTCCAGAACAGTTCTTAAACTGTTTTAATCATATTCTGAATATGATTAAAACCAGGATGAGATATAACAGGGACAAGCAGAGCATGTAAAGATACTAAAAGTTAAATGTAACATAATAACATTTCATAAGATGATTATAAATGTCATAAAATATTATATTCAGTATCACATCAGCATCCTCAGTGGATGTCTGAACTTTACAAATAAGGATTCTTCAAGAAGTACTGAGGTTCTACCCAGAACTATTTGCATTTTTGAAGAAAGGGTTTGTCAAGGGTTCTTTGTAAAACTAAGAGCTCCATTAAGAACACCTTTCACCCTTAAGTGTCTTGGTAGAACCCCCTGGGTGGATTCTAGATAAAACACTTGTAATATGAAAAGGTTCTTGGTAGAACCCCCTGAGTATGTTCTAGATAAAAACTTGACAATACAAAAAGGTTCTTGGTAGAACCCTTTGGGTGGGTTCTAGATAAATTTTTGAATGGAAAAGGGTTCTCTGTAGAGCCTAAATGTGTTTAGATAAAGCCCTTGGAATATAAAAATATTTTTGGTAGAACCCCTTGACCCCTTGGGTGGTTTCTAGATAAAACCTTGGGATATAAAGGTTCTTTGTAGCACCCCCAGAATGTTTTAGAACCTTGTGAGTATGTTCTAAACATGATAATATACTTGGGGATATACAAAGGCTCTCTGTACCCACCAAATGTGTTTCAGATAAAGCCCTTGGAATATAAAAGGTTCTTGGTAAACCCCCTTGGCTGGGTTCTAGATAAAACCCTTAAAACATAAAAAGGCTCTTGGTAGAACCTCCTCAATGTGTTCTAGATAAAACACTTGGAATATAACAAGGTTCTTGGTAGAACTCCCTAGGTGTGTTTTAGATAAAATACTTGGAATAAAAACATTATCTAGAACTCCTGGGTGGGTTCTAAATAAAGGGTTTGAATACAAAAAGGTTCCTGGTAGAACCCCCTGGAAGAGTTCTTGTTAGCACCTTTAGAAGGTGAAAAGGTTCCTGGATAGAACCTCTAGAGATTGTTCTGGGTGGAGCCATTACACTCTAGAAGGCTTTTCTGTAGAACCTTTCATAAGGAGTTCTGGGTAAAACCTTTCATTGGTGGTTCTAAGTATAACCATTTATGCTGAGTTCTAAATAGAGCTCTCTGAAAGGGTTCCACTGGGTTTCTACCAGGAACTGAAAAGGGTTCTCCTTTGGGGACAAGCTGAAGAACTCTGTATGGCTTTAGTGAGCATCCTCACCACTCTGACTCAAAAAGCACCCAGCAGTGCAACATGGACAAGCTGAGAAATGTCCAGCTTCATGCAGATGTCCTCTGAGACGCAGAGACAATCAATCAAACTTGTTTTGATTTGCTAATGAAAAATATGCACATAACTGTCTTCTACTCCACTAAAGTATGTCAAAAAAAAAAAAAAGTAGGTTGAAAACTGCCAACAATATAAAGCCAATAGACCTTTTTCACTGCAGCCATATTGATATGAAATAGTGGAGTGAACACAGGTGTTACCAGTGATAATAATTAAGGTCATGTTCCATTTAGTACAGCAGAACCTTTCCAGTGAGCCAACATGCACAATCACTTCACTGTAACACCTGTGTTTACCCCATTTCATGTCTAAACGACTGCAATGAAAAAGGTCTATTGTCAACAATATAAATTTAACAAGCGTGTGAGACTTCAATAGGAAACTTGAAGTTTAAACACATAATTCTGAAAATGAACTACTTTGTAGTAAGCAAGCATAGTTACACAATAACTGCCCAATTTGAGCTAAGTATGTAAATTACACGCCTGAACACTTGGCGCTCGTGAGAGACGAGAGACAGTCTGCCTCTGCACCCTTCAACACATCCTCATACCTAAACAACACAATGGATAGAATGCCAGTGTGCAGTAGCATTTTGCAGTACGCAGGCCAGTGTGCGTCTCTGGCTATCCTGACCCACAATTATCAGCAGAAAACCTGTGAGCCAAATAGAGAGCACAGACAGATTACAACTCATTCAAGAGTAAATCTGCTTTCCGATCAGTTTCTTTTTACTTTCAGTTTCTTTTTACTACAACAGGTGTATGAGCGAGACAGCTCAAGACACAATGTTATGATGAAGTAGTGAGTCCCTATTGTATGCATACTGCATGCTACAGTATGTACTTTCTAAGGGCAGCTGCTGTACACACTTAAGGGTAAAAGAAATAGTATGCAATATGCTTTATGTTACATTAACTTATGTTAGTTTATGCTACAATACGTTACATAAGTACCTGACAACTTCTTAATTTAGGGCTTTGTTCAATACTCCGTACTGATTGGTTAAATATGGCATACTAAGGCCTGTTATTTCTGAATAGCAGCTTATTGCTACATGTATGTATAGCAGACCGTCGCTATGGACACAGTTCTGATCATACACTACTCTGAAGCAGCCATAATCATTTTTAAATTAATATTTTGCGGCAAATTGTTGTTTTTCAGTAAGTAGCCTTGTAATAAGCAGGACAATGTACACTGAATGGGTCATTATATAATATATGTAGTATATATATATATATATATAATTATATATATATATAATATATTTATATTACACATACCCGGTGAGTGCCATAATGACCTGCTCATTGTACGTTATCTCTTACATACAGCTCAGCGTTTGTTCTGACCCACTGTCATAAAGATGGATGAAATGAGGCTCCTAAAAGTGAAGCCAGAACATCTGGATCGCACCCTGGTGGCTGGTTGCAGTATAGGTCATAAACCCCACCTGCTCCATGTTAGCAGATGGACATGGGCCAAGCTAAAAAAATCATGTTCTTAAGTAAACATCAAATACATTTTTCCCAGATCGTCTCTTTCACTGTAAGTAGTTCTTATGACACTGATGAATATACAAGTGTTCATTTTTCTGATCAGTTTGGTTTTAATCAGTTATTTGATGCTGAACAAAAGGGAGGTTTGTGATCATGATTGACAGCTGAACCCTGCTCATAATTGAGTCAGCTGGGTGTATGGGCAGGACCTCAGTATGGTAACTCCAACCCTGATCACTCCTGTGCAATCTCTGGCCCAAAGGACATGACCAGTGCAAGATGGCAGCACACATATCTGGGATATTTTTGCTTCATTTTTGTCCAGCTTTATTTTGAAATCAATAGTTTGACCCATCCATCCACACCACCTGCCACCTTACACAGACCTTTGTGTTCTTTATTGTACATCACCTGACTTCCCACTATGTTCCTGTCCTAATTACTACAACCACTAGAGGGCGCCACCTAATAGTAAATGTAAATATGGTTCATAATAAGCTGCTTGTACATCTTTCTTTCTTTTTACATAAAAAGGAACTGTGCAGCCTGATGATGCTACACTGTGCCATATTAAGCTCCCTTATGAAAGCCAAGTCAAATTGTGACATCCCATCACTGCTATCATTCATTACTGTGTTTAACAAATATGCAGCTAATGTTGTGTCAGTACTTAATGCCTCTGAGATGCCAGAGCACATCAGCATGTTTCCTGGTGATTACAAATAATGACTCCACTGCTGCTCCAGAGCAAACTAGCTAATGGTAACATATAGCAATAATGTGGAGCAGTTAGCAGCCTGACACCGTCTTTATCTCCCTCACCCCGCAGAGCACTTCATGTCGTCACACAAACAAGATCTTGTGATCTACGGCGGCTCCTTTTCTTCTTCAATAGCATGTGTGGATTGGCAGGGATAAAGTAAACGGTTAGAGGGGAGGTTTTGATGGAACACAAAGCATGTGTTATCTGTGTTTGTTCTCTGTCACAGCTTTGGCCTTAGGAAGGCAAACACTCGCAGCAGTCTGGCTCAATACATAACACTGTGTAAGGAGGAGGGAGACGGAACACACTGCTCTGCTTTCATTAGCTCACACATGTTGACGGGAACCTCTGTGTGGATTTAATACGGATGTTTTATTGATTGCATTTTAAATTTCATGGTAACACTTTCTATGACACCCATGTCCATAATGCATTATAGACATACTCATAATGTATATTACTGTGCTTAGAGCAAGGTGTAAAAGCACTCCTACATATTCAGAATACCTTATAACAATCATTATGTATTACAAAACATTTTATAATGACTTATGACATTAAATATCATAAAACTTCATAGTTACTGATCACTCACTGACATTTTTGCAATGATTATAGTGCACTATAATCAGTGTAATTACAGTATGTGTTATACTGTGCTTATAGCAAGGTATAAAAACAATGGTATAAATGTTCACAATATGTAATAACAATAATCATAACACATTATGAAGCATTTTATAATGACTTATAAGGTCAAGTATCATAATACTTCATAATTGCTGGTCACTTTCTGACTTTTTTGCAAGGATTATAGTGTATCATTATGCTCATAGTTGTAAAATATTCAACCATTTTATAATGCATTATAATCACTGTTATAATGCATCATAATGTGATTATAAACATACTTCTCACATGTTATACGGTACTTTTAGCAAGGTATACCACATTCATTTATCTATTTTGGCAAGGATCATTGCAATAATCATAACACATTACAAAGTATTTTATAAGGTTAAGTTTTTTTTTTTTTAGTTTTTTTTTTACTTGTTTGTTTGTTTGTAGTGTATAGTGCATAATAATCACTGATATAATGCATTATACAATTTTCCAACAAACCAGTTGTAACCAGCCTGTCATTTAGCTGTACATCAGCCCTTAGGAATGTTATTACTTTACTTAGCAGCCAGTGACTACCTAGAGTAACTTATGATCACATTATAATGTATGATAACATGAGAATTATAACATGCTATGATCCTTGCCAAAAAAATGGCCATAAGTGACCAAATATCATGAAGTATTATGACACTTGGCATTATAATGTTATAAAGCATTATAAATACTTATGAGTGCTTAGGATTAGAATTCTACGTTGCTATAAGTACAGTTTAATGCATTCTAAGTATATTTACAATGCATTATAAATATAGGTATAATAGAAAGTGTTACCAATTTCAGCACATAGTACACACCATTTAGTCACATATTGTGTCACAGTGTGCATCTTTGAATGTCAACTTGGCAGTGACTCCAACATGTGGGCAGACTGAAACACAGCACAGCGTCGGCTGTTTAGATGTCTAGACGTGATGAATTAAGAGACAAAAGTAGAGCGCTCTGACAGTTCAGAGACTCTGTGTGTGTGTGTGTGTGTGTGTGTGTGTGTGGAGGGGGGGGTTGCTGGCCTATTGGGTGAGGCCAGGGTCTTCTCGCTCTTACCTATCACACCCGAGCTCTCTCTGCTCTCTAATTGGAACAACCTCTTTAATTGGGTTCGGAAACCATGGAGACGGCCGCTCTGTCTGGGAGCTGATAAGCTGAAAGAGACACCTTTAACAGAGGAGATGACGCGGAGTGAGGCGTCCCCTGACTGAGAGGTGTCAGCCACTAGAAATAACACAAGCAGATGTGACTGACAGCGCAGTGTTAAACCTTCCCACACAGCCCGCTGCTACAGCTGGTCAATAACACAAGTTTATAAAAGGACAGCAAGATATGTCAATACAGCAGCTTCACTCTCGCTTGTGTTGAAGTTTTTGCTTAAGTTGAAGCACAAGTTTTTTTTCAGACAATCACTTGTTCTATGGGGAGATGGATTCTTTTGTTCTGTGTGACAGTACTGGATCAATTCTGAGCCCATTTATTTGCTGTTTCAAGTAACAGTTGGTCAGGTGAAGTTTCAAAATGCATTTATTTTAAGCATCGAACCCACCTTGAATTTGGACCGTTTGCAAGTATAAAAAAGTGGACACCTGAGGTAAAATATATCCCGTAAAACAGGCGTCTTTGATGTTTTTCAGGCCATGGACACCTTAGCTTATCAAGACACGGAACGGGGACCACCTACTGCATATATTGCTTTAATTATTTTCAGGTCTTCACTCATTTGCTCCTGCAACTGCCAAGTCAGCAGGAATCGTAGCATGGCTAATGTTAGCGGCATTAGCCACACCCTCCGCACTTTCACCGGTGGTTTCTGAGGTGGAGGGTATGTTAGAGTCTTTTGCTCATGAAGTTACAAAACTGGCCAATATGTTTCAATTTGTTCTACTGGGGGACTTCAACGCCCTCGTGGGCAATGACAGTGTTACCTGGAGGGGCGTGATTGGGAGGAACGGCCTCCCCGATCTGAACCCGAGTGGTGTTCTGTTAGTGGACTTCTGTGCTAGTCACGGTTTGTCCATAACGAACACCATGTTAAAGCATAAGGGTGTCCATCAGTGCACGTGGCACGAGGACACCCAAGGCCGGAGGTCAATGATCGACTTTGTGGTCGTGTCATCTGATCTTCGGCCGTATGTCTTGGACACTCGGGTGAAGAGAGGGGCTGAGCTGTCAACTGATCACCACCTGGTGGTGAGTTGGATCCGCTGGCGGAGGAGGAAGCTGGACAGACTTGGCAGGCCCAAATGTGTTGTGAGGGTCTGCTGGGAACGTCTGGTGGAACCCTCTGTCAGAGGGGTTTTCAACTCTCACCTCCGGGAGAGCTTTGACCAGATCCCGAGGGAGGCTGGAGACATTGAGTCCGAATGGACCATGTTCTCCGCCTCCATTGTTGACGCAGCCGTTCAGAGCTGTGGCTGTAAGGTCTCTGGTGCCTGCCGTGGCGGCAATCCCCGAACCCGGTGGTGGACACCGGAAGTAAGGGATGCCGTCAAGCTGAAGAAGGAGTCCTATTGAGTTTGGTTGGCTCGTGGGACTCCTGAGGCAGCTGACGGGTACCGGCAGACCAAGCATGCTGCAGCCCGGGCGGTTGCGGAAGCAAAAACTCGGGTATGGGAAAAGTTCAGGGAGACCATGGAGGAGGATTACCGGTCGGCCTCGAAGAGATTCTGACAAACCGTCCAGCGCCTCAGAAGAGGGAAGCAGTACCCTGCCAACACCGTTTACAGTGAAGGTGGGGAGCTGTTGACTTCAACTGGGGATATTGTCGGGCGGTGGAAGAATACCTCGAGGATCTCCTCAATCCCACTGACACGCCTTCCGTAGAGGAATCAGGGGACCCAGAGGTTGATTCATCCATCACTCAGGCTGAAGTCACTGAGGCAGTTCAGAGGCTCCTCGGTGGCAAGGCACCAGGGGTGGATGAGATCTGCCCTGAGTACCTCAAGTCTCTGGATGTTGCAGGGCTGTCTTGGTTGACACATCTCTGCAACATCGTGTGGCAGTTGGGGACAGTGCCTCTGGACTGGCAGACCGGGGTGGTGGTCCCTCTATTTAAGAAGGGGGACCGGAGGGTGTGCTCCAACTACAGGGGGATCACACTCCTCAGCCTCCGTGGTAAAGTCTATTCCAGGGTACTGGAGAGGAGAATTCGGCCGAAAGTCGAACCTCGGATTCAGGAGGAACAATGCGGTTTTTGTCCTGGTCATGGAACACTGGACCAGCTCTATACCCTCCGCAGGGTGCTTGAGGGTTCATGGGAGTTTGCCCAACCAGTTCATATGTGCTTTGTGGACTTGGGGAAGGCATTCAACTGTGTCCCTCGTGACATTCTGTGGGAGGTGCTTCGGGAGTATGGAGTCCGGGGCCCTCTACTAAGGGCTGTACGGTCTCTGTATGACCGGAGCAGGAGCTTGGTTCGCATTGCCGGCAGTAAGTCAGACCTGTTCCCAGTGCATGTTGGACTCCAGCAGGGCTGCCCTTTGTCACCGGTTCTGTTCATTATTTTTATGGACAGAATTTCTAGGCGCAGCCAGGGGCCGGAGGGAGTCCGGTTTGGGGACCACAGGATCTCATCTCTGCTTCTTGCGGATGATGTTGTCCTGTTGGCTCCTTCAAGCCAGGACCTTCAGCATGTGCTGGGGTGGTTTGCAGCCGAGTGCAAAGCAGCTGGGATGAGAATTAGCACCTCCAAGTCCAAGGCCATGGTTCTCGACCAGAAAAAGGTGGCTTGCTCCCTCCGGGTTGGAGGAGAGCCCCTGCCTCAAGTGGAGGAGTTCAAGTATCTTGGGGTCTTGTTCACGAGTGAGGGAAGGATGGAGCGAGAGATTGACAGGTGGATCGGTGCAGCGGCAGCAGTAATGCGGTCGTTGTACCGGTCTGTCATGGTGAAGAAGGAGCTGAGCGGAAAGGCAAAGCTTTCGATTTACCGGTCAATCTACGTTCCTACCCTCACCTATGGTCATGAACTCTGGGTCATGACCGAAAGAACGAGATCTCAGATACAAGTGGCCGAAATGAGTTTCCTCCGCAGGGTGGCGGGGTGCTCCGTTAGAGATAGAGTGAGGAGCTCTGTCACCTGGGAGGAGCTCAGAGTAGAGCCACTGCTCATCCACATCGAGAGGAGCCAGCTGAGGTGGCTCAGGCATCTATATCGGATGCCTCTTGGACACCTTCCTGGGAGGGTGTTCCGGGCATGTCCCACCGGGAGGAGGCCTCGGGGAAGACCCAGGACAGTTGGAGGGACTATGTCGCTCAGCTGGCCTGGGAACACCTCGGGATTCCCCCGGAAGAGCTGGAGGAAGTGTCTGGGGAGAGGGTATCCCTGCTTAGACTGCTGCCCCTGCGACCCGGTCCCGGATAAGCGGAAGAAGATGGAGATGGAGATGGAGATGTTTCAATAATACTGAGCAAACTAGTCTGCTGTTATGCATAGGTGCTGCAGAGTGATTTTGCATGTTAGCTCACATGATTGAAGAGTCATGGATTGCATTTTGTCAGTGCACTCTAAAATAAATGTTTAGTTGTATTGTTTTTTTGGGTAGGCTGATTTATCTTTGCTAATAATATGTTGGATTCATGTTAATGTGTGTTTTCAAAAAGCACATAAAAATAATTTGGACTCCCTTGGAGCTGGAGAGCGTATCCCATGTTAAAAACAAAAAAAGTATACAATGTACATTTTGTTGCTGTTGTATTGCAGTTGCAATAAGCTCCCCGTGTAAAGATGTTTGAGTAAAAAATCTCAGCAGAGCTGGAATGTAACTAAGTACATTTACTCCAGCACTGTACTTAAAGGGACTGTTCACCCCAAAATCAAAAACACATAGTTTTCCTTTTGGCCTGTAGTGCTGTTTATCTGTCTATACTGTTTTGATGTGAGTTGCCTAGTTTTGGAGATATCAGCCATAGAGATTTGTGCCTTCTCACCAATATAATGGAACGGGATTGCACAAGTCCTGTGCTGCTAAAAGTGCCAAAAAATACATTTGAAAAACTCAAGAGCAATGTGTCTTTCCAGAAATCATCAAATCAATTATTCAGAATAATTTTAAGTTTAATGTGGGAACCACTTTCTTTCTGCAGTGGAATAAATGGGAACTACTTTAGAATCTACTGGAACTTTTTTCTTTGTAGAAAGTAGTTCCTGCATACTGCAACTTGACTGACTGGTGGAGACAAACAACTGTGAGGCAGTAATTTTAGTTTTTGACTCCTTGCCTCCTGTTTTATACGACCATTGACAGCTGACTTCTTACTCTTCTTAATTGGCCACTAGGGGCCGCAAGAGATCAACAACTGCTTCAGTTTGAAATCTTGTTTCAGCTCGGGACGATGTAAGTGGAGGCCATATTAATGGTGGTGGAACTTTGCAAATCTCTGCTGGTTGCATCTGGCAGTTGTGACATTGCAGTAGGTGCTTCACCATCTGATGCCTGGCGGAGATCTGCACTCTACTGAGTGACCTCTTCTAATTTGTTTTGTTTCTTGACTTATTTGTGCAGGTGTAATGACTGCAAAAACTACACAGTCCTTTTGTGAATTTGTTCTTCAGTGTTTTGCTAGCTTACGTGGTAGCTTGGCTAAACATGACACTTTTCTATTAGTAAATTCTTGAGTTTTATTTGGCTGTGCATTCTATCCTAAGCCCTGTAGGCCCTTTTCTCAAGTCCAAATGTCCTTTGCATCTCACATGGAAAGACAAACTGCAGCTCTTTGGCTTTGACCACTAAGGCTGAACTCAACCATCAAACTGTTTCTACTTCCACAGCAGCTTTGTTTGCAGAGCTAAAACTTGACAGTTAAACACAGGTTTCCATAGATACAATTTTATGTCCACTCGCACTATCAAGCTCTGACTTTGTTCAAAAGCGCATCACCTGTCTGTCAGCCTGCTGATTTGCCACATAACCTCGCACCAGACCATAACCAAGCCACCTGCACCAACTGGGACATGCTGAAAATAAAGAAAACATTTCTAAAAACCACCTCTACTCTGGCTCTAAAATGAGCCAACATTGTTTTTTAGAAAAGAAGAAATCTTTCCTTGTTCAAAAAGAGAAAGGTGATGATGAAAAAAAAGTCAATATTCAATTTGTCAGACAGCCCAATGATTGCTGGAGGCACCGGAGGGACGGAGTTGGTCAGAACAGTCAAAGATTAAAGAAATATCGCTTTAATGAATTCAGAAAAGTCAAATTTAATCAACTTGTACAGGAAAGCAGTCCTTTTCCTTGTGTATGGATGGAAGCTGTCTAACTCACAGTAACTGCAGAGGTAATGAGATGAATTCCATCTGCGTAGCATGACTGTATGCCCACTGATCACATCTCGACAGGGCTTAATGTCAAGGACTACATTGCTTATAGAAGAAAAAACTCATGTTGTAGTGAAAAGCACATTTATGATCTGCAGAGTCTGATGGTTTTTGTGTGGCTATTTTTTAAAATATCAAAACTAAACATTAACTGTGGCTTTACTGTCAGTCTGATCTGTGGGATGTAGGAGGAAAACACAAGAGCATTAAGTGCCTAGAGCCAAAGATTGAATTTTTAAAAAGATAACTTAGTATCTAGGACAGAAATCAACAAAATGTCACCTTTTCAAAGTTTTTTCACTTTTTGGATACTGAATCAATGTTCACTGGCAAAAAAAGCAGCAACTCCTCCAAACTAAAAGGCAAAACAGGACATTGAAGACAGCAGAACAACATTATTTATCAGTGCCTTTTAAAACTTTCGCAAATGAAAGTTACAAAAATTATTCATTTGGCAATTTTCTGCCTCCGTCGTTAAGGTTTGGTTAAATTTACTTGTCCTACATGAATGAGGTCAAGGAAATTGGTTAACAGAAACTATCATTGATTGTTGCTAGGAGATGGGATGCAAAAAGTGTATCCACTGTCACGCACAAGTTCAGTAATGTGCAGAGTGGGGACATTATTTCCAGTGGAAAGGGCTGCTGCACTCTGTGAGGCACACTGGCCTGATTTCCCACCAGGTCTTGTAACTAAAGTTCTACTAAACTGAACTTTGACCCTGAATATCCCGCCCAAGAGGATTCTACTGAAGTTATGACAACAGTAATTTCACTGTAGGGAGCGTGGAGAATGGAGGGAAAGTTCGTTTTGTGTATTCAGAATATGTATACTGCTTCATGCTGCTATGTACTCTTGTGCATTGGCCTAAAGGACTAGTGTGTAGGATTTAGTGTCGTCTAATGGTGAGGTTTTTGTGAGGATTTGATGTCAAATGTGCTCTATAAATAAATTTGGATTATATTGGAGGTTGCAGATGGCGACCAACTGATATCACTCATCTTAGCCTCCCCTTCCAAGAGTGTAGGAGAATATATGGTGGCCATGAAACTTGCAAAGAATGCAAGAACCAGCATTTGGTTTGTCAATTTAGGGCTACTTTACAAACATGGCGGTGCAACATGGCGGCCTCCATGAAAGAGGACCCGCTCCCTCTGCAGATATAAAGGGCTCATTCTAAGGCAACAAAAACACAACAATTCTTATTTTCAGGTGATTAAACAATACTGAAAAGATACTTATTCTGCCGATAAATCCACATAAATCTTACAGACTGGATGTTTTACAGGTTTATCAAGCGATTCAACTTTAGTTTCAACAGAACAGATGGAATGGACAATATCATAATAGTCCTTTGTCTTTGAGAAAGAAGTGTCATTTGTGGCACAACCACAGCAAGTTTTTTCTTTTTTTTTTCCAGGCCAAATATTTGTCATTTAAAAGTCAGTTATAGATGAACAGAACTGCTGCATACACTAGTTAAAAAAGGCTGATTAAGTTGTTTAAAGCCTTTAATGACTCCACTGTCCATCATTTTATGAAGGTGAAATGCTAAATCTGCAGTGTAAAGTCAGTTATGATAGCTATTATACTTTAAAGAGTAACTGCTGATATTTAAGGAAAAGGGTGGCATCACTCAAATAAAATGATAATGATGATGATTTTTACTGATGTGCAAGAAACTCAAGCAGTTAGATGATAGAGGTTGTAAAGTTCAAACAGATTATCTAAGCCACTTTTTAGCGTCCCCTCACAGGACAGGGTGATAATATACTTAGAAAGTAATATAGACTTTAGCTGAACCAGTGGTGTGGAGCAGGGTGTGTGCAGGTATACCAGGTATTCCTACTTATTTTTCAGTTGGACTTACATATACACACTCCTAAATCTCCTCTGATGTGCATCATTCAGTAGTGTGCTGCAAGCCTCAGTTTTTTTCCTAGGATGGGCCACACTCTGCCTGCACCTCTTGTTACCTTTGATGGCAGAGTATAGGGCAGGTCATTGCTTTGCTTCGCTCATCCTAAGGAAAAAAAAAACACCTGATATTTGAACTAAACTCTGAACCACCATGTTTGAGTCATCTTAAATATATCTTATGTTTATGTATTAGGTCTGTGTAGGACCAGTAAAACTGACAAGTAATGTTGATGTTATAGTGGTGGGTCACTGATCTGCACAATCTGTTGCAAATCAGCTGTTTCAAGAGAGAGCTGTCCCATAGTCTACATGCAAAGTGAGACAATAGTTGTCCAATATTCATGTGTGGATGGTCTTAGGAATAAGGAGTAGCTCACTCAAAAATGTATAATCATGTAGTCCCTGTGAACACAAAGTTGCTGCACCAACGTAGTTGCAATGTTAACTTTTGCAACATGTGATGTTCTAGAAATCTACCAAGTAAAAGAGTTGTTTGCGAGAATGTTATTTTAAATATTGCCGATATGTTGACCCAATGTTTCCTTTCAAAATTTCATGCAGAGCACGTTGAACAGATGTTGCAAAAATACCACCTGTTACGTTGTAACGTTTCAACAACGTAATCAATTGTGATGTTGTAACCATAATGTTGCAGGAATGTCTTTGCAACGTCACAAATGATACGTTACAGTCACAGCCTTGCAGGGGCATACTGTGGTTGATGTTCATTCCATAATGATCCTCACTGCCTGAATTCAAACAGCAGAAGTTAAGTGACACTGTGCAAATACTACCAGCCCATTTTTGTTTGAACTAAATATGCGAGACCATTCTGACATGTCACTGTTTATAACACAGGGTGTTTTCCCTTGAAGCATAAAGTCAATAAACTGTGATGGCTGTGTTAAATAAAGGACATTTGAAAAAATACATTTATTGTTTGCCTTTGTTTGGCTAACCTGGGGATTTATTAACAGCCTGACTGCTTGTGTTTCTTGGCATGTCAGTCTTTGTTTTAGCACTGCTGTCATGCTCCCAGAGACCAGAAATTAACCAGGTGAGAATCTTATTTTTCACCCACTCTTGAGAACTGGGACAAATCACATCAAAGAATAAACTAACATTTAATTATTCCACTATATGTAATATATGAAATATTTTGTTTGCTGTAATTTTTTTAATTTCTGAATTTTCTTTGTGCCAGAAAACAGCCTTGAAACTATGCAACAATAACTACTGATAACATAGGTGTAAAATGTGTTATTATAATCATCTTTGTTTTAAAATCGATTTTTGCTGAAAATGTGTTTCCATCAGCTCTGTCAGATTTTTACAAAAACATGATTTAATCAGGCATAAAAAGGGTTGGCTATACCCCAAGGACCCCTGTCTCACTTCCTGGTTTAAAAAAAGCAGGAATACTGCTCAAGCACTGGTAAACTTTCTATTTTTTGACAAAGTCATTAAATTATATTGCTATCAGATGTGTCTTAAACACAACATCTCAAATCCAGAGCCCCTCTGAATCAAAAATGTTTATTTGATTTGCATAAAGATGACTTCAGCAACTTTAAAAATAGAAAATGGCTGCTCACTAAAACTATGCTGTGGAATTAACAAATTTAACCTTTTGCTAATCAGATTTTCCATCTGACAGAGTTCACATCTAGATTTTAAGAAAATAAGGAGGTTGCCCTATTACAAGGTTCAGTATCAAAAAGTTTGATATTTTAAAATATATTTTCCAGCATAATTTAACCTTTGCTAAGCACCGCCCTCCTTAGTTACTGTTGCTACACCTCTCTCACTGCACAGATGCTATTTACAGTGATAACGGTGACACATGCTGATGAAGGCCAGGTGGCTGAAAACATTTTCTGCATTTTCTACCAGAAAAAAGCTCTTGTGTTATTAGTCCTGAGTGTGACCCTCTTTTCTCTGTACAACAGTGGCGGATTTAACATTCATATCATACATTCAGTAAATGTTGAAACATGAGGTCTTAACAAAAGCAGCGTCTCATTTCTAGCTGAGGACAATGGACTTTGTCGACTACAGTGATGACTTTCATTGGCGGTTTTCGTAAGTGTAGCCAGTTAATACTTAAGTTCCTTGAGCCAGCTGAGAAGTTTGTCTCCAGCTGACTTTTTGTTTCCATCTGACACATTTTAAACCGTGAGCCCTGTGAAAGTTTTCTTAACATGTAGATTACTTAACAGCTATGCAGCTGATGTAACATTAATATTAAAAGACTGAGGCTAAAGATTTCTTTCACCTCAGCAAACATTGGTCGGATGGTGAAATACGAAACATATGTATATGATAAATGACAGAAATACTCGTTAATGTGGGAAAAGAAATTGCAGGGATTAGATTAAGTACAGTGGACTTTAAGAGGGTCATCCAGCTGGACCGTCATTGCCCCAAGAGGAGAGCTGGGATAAGAGCTGAGCTAAGCTGACTTGGACCTAAGACAGCGAGCCAGAGTAAGATGTGTCATCGGCCCACTTTGATTCTGCACCAGCCCACATCATCCCCCTAAAACTCCCCACGTAACAGATCACAATGTAACTCCTGGGAGTAAGCCATGAGTTTGCAGAGGTCAGCAAGTTTGGCTGGGGATAACATTACTGCAGCTAGTAAGCTAGCGTTAGTTAGCCAGGCATGCTAGATGTTTGAGCAGGTAAAGACAATCCATTCCCCACATTATGCTCATGGGTTTCACATTTTTGACAGACTGCAAAAAAGACACCACCAACCAGACTCATAACACCCAGTATCGCAGGTCTCAGAGCCTCATGCACACTGCTTCAACATGCAGAAATAAATACAAAGCTGGACAGGCCTGCAGCACTAGTTATGGTTGCTAAGCTATGATTGGACACTTGATGTTCACAGGAGGGGATTAGAGAAGGGTCAGTTGAAGAGTTTAAGCCAAACCCCCTCAAAACCGGTTTTGTCCCCATCCTCACGTAAAAATGTGAAAGTATGTTTCATTCAGAATTAAGATGCATGAAACTGGACTTCTCTCAGCTTTAGGTCCAATCATTGCAAAGATCCATATGCTGTTGTTCCGTCTGAAAGGAAGCAGCTGTGTCTTTATTAGTGAGGCAGGTGTCCGGGCACAACACACACAGTCCAGCCAGATGATTATCAATAACACTTTACAGAAGGGGAGCCTGGATGTCCCACAGCGGGACAGGACTGCTTTAGTGGAAGGTGACCTTGAGTCAGAGGGCTGAAGCGCCACGCTGCCTTCATTTGTTTGAAAGGACCAAACAGGTTGTCCTCTCTGCTCTGATTTGATTGGACTGTCAATGGCAGGATGAGACTTTTCTGCCGCGCGACGCTGCCTGGCATGCATAGGAAGGAGGAGTGGAGCAGGTGATGGTCCTCAGGGGAAACTGTTCATTATTCCACAAACTCCTCTCACTAATCTGTGCATAAGAACTGTTCTGCTCGCTCTGTTTTTTTTTCTCCAGCCTCTCTCTGCCTCCCGCTCCCAATCTGGCTATGGCCTTTCTCTAAAGGACAGCCGAGCGTGCAGCAGACTTTATCTGGCCTCCTTTTCATCTGACCTTTGAAAAAAGTAGCTATTATGTTACCTCAGGGTTGTGTAACACACATCCACATACCTACAGTAATATCTCAAGTATAAGTCAGGCTATTCAACACTATCCCAGCTGATTGTATTTTTAGAATGGTGGCCCTTCAAAGAGAGAAAAAAAAAAAAAACACCAAATAAGAAAATAACCAGAAGGCGGATGTTGGATTAGTTAAGGCTGAAGAATAATAACACAACTCATATGTCAGAGGGACATATTTTTGGTTCAACAGAGGCACAAAGACGTCAGACGCAGGATGTGAAGTCATGTTAAAGCAAAATGCTGCTGGACAAGTCTGCTCTTCTTCCTTAAAGGGCATATTTTCAGAGCCGTGCCATTAGCATCCCAAAAAACTGTGTCAACTCAGAATTGATTGTCCCAAATAAAGAAAGGAGCACCCACTTCACTTAAAGGGGCTAAAATTAAAACCTAGCCATGACTAGTAACCAAGTTTGACATGCAAATTGGGTGTAATGCCCCTTTGGTAGAGAGTTAAAAATTGAAGGAGGGAGGTGGGGATAAGTTGAGAAACGTAAAGAGGATGATGTTGGCTACATGGAATTAAAACGTGTTGAAATAAAATAACGATAAGGTTTTACACTGACTCCATTACAGTGAATCTACCCAGATTTGGACCCAGGTTGTGACCGTTGTATTCATTCACCTGCAGATCTGATGTTTTTGTCATGCTCCGCTCTCCAAAATTATTGGTCTTTAATTTTTAAGACCCTTTCAGATGTTTTAATGCTTGTTATTGAGCCAAGTCCACAAATTGGAGTACTGGAGTACTGGAGTATTGGAGTAACTCTTTGGAGTACTGAATAATTTGCTCTTAATTCTGAATACTACACAAAAGGATGTCATTGCAGTCTCAACTCTTCTGGCTCTCCAAAGGATTCTGTTAGCCTGGAAATCTCCCTCATCACCTTCACATTCTGGGTGGTTAAAAGATAAAATGTCATATTTAACTTTAGAAAAAAATTAAACATACACTGAGGGGATTGAAAGAACGTTTTCCTTTCTTACTTTGCAAACCTGTCTGAACTGCCTTCGTAATAGGTACCTGATGGTGTTGAGAGATGTGCCCTAATTTTATTCATATTGTGCCTAATTTGCCATTATTCAACTATATCATCATGATTTTGCATGGCTTGTTTTCTTTTTTACATGTATTATATACATTTTTATAGTTCAAATACATGGATTTCCATTTATTTATTTTTTATTATTTTCTGTTTTATTGGCCATGACTGTACCCATGAGACTTAATTGATGTCACTCTGTAACAAAAGACTGTGACATAGTACTTTATTTTCCTGATACTCCTAAGGTGGGGGTGGGGGGAGGGTTTATCTGTCATTCTCTCTGGTTTGTTTGTTTTGTTTGGCCTTATTTGAAAATATGAAAAATGGAGAAATTTTTACATTTTGGATACTGTATTTGTACCTACATCTGCAATAATAAAAATAAATAAAATAACAAGAGTAAGAAGCTACATCTTAATGCTAACATTGTCATAATGACAGCACTGACATGCTTGATGTTTAAGGTGTAATTTTTATGTTCAGCTAATGTTGTCAAAAGTATTGATGCTCGTATATGTTTTCAATACCACTTGATATGATGAATGAAGTGACCCGTTTTTAATTAGGCTTATTTAATTCAGTTAAATGCAACCATATTTATTCAAGTAGTGACAAACAGAGCCATCTACTTACATTCAACACATGGGACACATCTCAGTCCCTCCAGGAAGTTGCAATGTTGCAAATTCAACCAATCCCTGTGAATTCTGCGCAACCTGCAGCAAATCTGTTCAAACTTCACAACTTTTCTGTAAATTTGATCATCGTTGCTTCCCACGAGTTGCACCAATCACAGCGCAAATGTCATACGTGTACATCTCAATGAACTGACTCACAACATTTGTCATTGTTATGGACATTTATCAATAATGCTCTCTGCACTTTGATTTTATAATTTTGTCTTTTTATAATTTTTGTGTTTTGACTGAGTTTGAGATTCTCAAAGATTCTTCAAAGATTCTGCTTCTTTGTGGAATACCCCACTGCTGCACCTCTTCATTTACAAATAAAGCATTTTTTTTGTTTTTTTTTGTTTTATCATTTTTGTGATTTTGTAATTGCCTTTTTGGTAAAAGTTAAGTTAGTTAGAACACTCAGCACAGAATGCAGTTTTGTTCTCCTGGAACAAGTTGCCTTTGACTTTTAAGGAATTATACAAAAAAAAAATTAAAAAAATGCAACTTTCTTTTGCAGTTGTTTCTTGCAGCAGTTTTATTTTAAAAACACCTAAAAAAAATTGCCAAAGTTTTTTAGAAAACAATATAACAGATATAGAAAAATATACATTTTTGGAGAAACTCACAAAAGCAGAAACTTTAAATAGTTCATGCTTGATGTTGCCTATTCATAGGTCAGAGGCTGCATGTCCCAGCAGAAGTTGTGTGTTTTGGCACAGAGCTGATTAGACCACCCCCAGTAACTGATTTAATTCCAACAAGTAACCACCATCATGTTCAAGTTTCAAAAAGTGGTCTCGCTACAATGAAATGGGTTATGGGGATGCACACGTGAATACAACTGGGTTCACTGAATCCACAACAGTCTCAGCTTTCCAGTTATACCAATTTATGCAATTCCAATACTGTTTAGGGACCTCAGTATGCAGGAATATTAAAATACCCCATTTTTAGAAAAGGCAAAAATAATATATTTATACCACATGCAAAGAACTGCATGTTTTTTGCCCCAAACTGCCTGGGCTTAACATAAGTTTGCTTTGACAATCGCCCAAGTCAGTTTTTCCCCTGAAAAAATTTAGCCTAACTCTAAGTTCCTCTAACTCTAAGGCACTATTGAGCTGTTTACTATGAAATACCAGTGGATGCTTTGGGTCATTAGTTTCATATGACACCACTATATTCACTATACATCAGTCCGGCACATGCAGGTACTTCACCAAAAAGTCAGGCTGTGCCACCTTTTGGGGGATAGAAAACTGATGATGCCACAGACAACAATGTTTTTAAATCACAATTTTGATGAATTTCTAGAATTTTTTGTCAAGTTAAACAAAACTTTGCTTTTGAATGAGAATGCCACAGCAAAAGGCATGTGGCAACAAACATAGTGCTAAAAATCTAAAGATTAAGGCAAGTACTGTTCATCAAAACAGCATAAATAGAAGAATGAGAATAGATAATAAACACATGAAAAAACAAAAATGTAAGATAGTACAAACAATATTCACAAGTGTGAGTGTGTTGCAATGTGCAAAACAGTCATCTAATTTAACCATGAGCCAACAGTGGCCAGACACGACTATACTGAAAAAGCAGGTGTTGTTGGGCTAAGTGTTGTCTGTAAATAACTAAACCTGTCAAGTGACAACTGTTATCTAAGCTAGGCTCAGATTTAGTCCGAGACGACAGTCTGACACTGCTGTACTGTGATGGTATGACTGAACTGCAGTAGCTTCACACTCAAGCTAACATTAGCTCTCCATCAGTAGGAACTAAGCTTTAATACTGGGAAACGGGACTCTCGTGAAAACTAATCAAGACCATTTCCCATTTCCTGGGAAATACAGTGACGGGAAATGGAAAAAACTTGTTTTATTTATTTATCTTTTTTACACACAAAACATATTAAAATATATTCAGAAAAACGTAGGGTGACAGTTTACTGTCATAAAATATGCAGCAGATATGTGTGCGTGCTGTGCGCCAGCAAAACACAACACAGCCTATTAATCAACAAAAAGCATTATTAAAAAGCACAGGCATGCTCCGAGTCTGACCTTGTGGAATTGCGCCTCTGTTGTAGGTAGTACGGTAACACCTTTTAACCCATCAAATTCATTCTGTTGCAGGCTGACCTCTTGTGATTGCACCAATACTGCAGTTAATACAGTTAGCTCACTGAAGTCATCACAGACAACAGACAAATCACAGACAATAAACTTTGCATTTCATAACTCTGGCAGTCGCAGCGAGCAGCAGATATAAATGAAGTTCAAGCTGGATGTGAAGTTTTATATTAATAATGTTGATAGACAAAAATTGTGTTCTTTTGCCTTAATATGATCGAAAAAAGGTCAAGTTAGGAACACATATGCAAAATTCTTCTTGTTGCATTTAGTGTTGCTTGAAATGACCAGGGCTTAGCTGAAGTTATGCCTTAAAAAAAAAATTAAATAAAAAAATATAAAATAAAAAAGTTTATTTCCCAGGATTCCCTGGAAAATTTTTTTTTCCCATAGAAAAAGTCTAATTTTAAGGAAAAATATTAATCCCTAATAGGAACAGCTACTGTTCTCTGGAGGCTCAGACATTCTTACTGCTCTCTTTTTGGGATCCTTTCTGTTCCAGGAAGGATGTGGAACCAGTGATCATGATGGATTTGTATGTTTCTTTTCAGCATTTACCATTATCTCTCCAATTATATGAAACTATGAGTTTTTCCCCAGAAGAGGGTGAGGCCTTGCTGAATCTGGCTGGATGTTGTATTGTTTGATGTATAGCTTTAAAAACGAGCCTGCTACAACCTATGAAAGTGGACAGATGCAACACTCAAACATGATCAAACTCTCTCATGTGAGATAATTAATGGTATTTCAAGAAACAAGAAACAACATCTTAGAAGTCGACATCTCTTAATATGTAAGCTAAAGCCAAAAAAATCTATTTTCCCTCATTAATGCTGCAATCAAACAGCCTTTTACTGGAGCACATTGTGTCATCATCCCAAGTATGATGGAAAACTGTGAGTCTGGTGTCCTGCTGTATATCTAACTGTTCCCTTCAAGCTAAAACACAACTTCTGACTCGGTTGCATGTCACAGAAATCGAGCAGCAGTTTCATTCACAGTACACTGGAGCTAACAGGAGTACAGACATGTCCCTGATAGTAACATGACACCAGCAGTGGAATGCCAATAGGTCTCCTCAGGCCTTGTGGACAGGCCTCCAGTGACGACGCAGTCTGGTAATGGGCTCCCTGTTTGGAGCGGAGTGGAGCAGCCCGAGGACTTGGCCCGAGATGAGGAAGAGTAATGATCTTTGGCCGCCGAGTGAGCCATGCTGCGGCCGCTTCCACTCTAGCGGTCTCATTCCGCACACCAACAAATGCGCCGCACGGAGTCATCGCTCCAGTTGAGGATGTTTTCTGGAAGTCCCGCTGAGAGCGTCTGAAGCTCAGTGTCTGGGATGTGGCGAGGAGCTCCCCGGGGGAGACGAGCGCTGTCCCGGGCCCTGGCATTTGAAAATGCCGTTCTTCCTGTGCGGTTTCTGGGGGGCTTCCTGGCCCTGGCTGCAGGACCGCGACAGATGGCCAACTGGACATCCACGACGCTGCCTTCTGGTGCCATCCTCATGCCACATATGCTTCGCCCCGCGGCTATGACTTCCTGGAGATTGCTTTCTCACAGTCCCTCACAGCCGTCACCATGGCTACACAATCCCAATTGTTGGGAACAGACCTCAGCGTACACACACATACACACACCAGCATTAAAACCCTCTTGAAGCCTTAAATCACCACATCCCAGGCATTCCAAAGCCACTGTCGGGTATTATTTTATCAGCCTAACACATACTGGTAATGCCAGACAGTGGGTAACTGCCATCACTTCCTCTTAATATTCCTTAATATTCAGATTTCACATGTCATGAAGCCGAATTGTTGGTACTAGATGATAAGATGCGTCTCAGTCAAGCCTCCACAAAAGCCGACTGTTGAGTGAATGGATTTCACTCTCTGGTTATGACAAGATAATCAGAGGCATTTCCAAACACAATGCTGAGCAGTCATCTGGTCATGCTTTGGGAAACAATCGGGCTGCTTTGGCGGACTGATAAGCTCAGGCTAATCTGTGGAATACTTTGAAAGCAAACATGATTGATTATATTGCAATCAAATTGGCCCTGCAGAGCAGAGCGAGGTGGATGAGGTACACAGGCTCGTGGACGGAAAACGGTGGAAGGTGCACATGAAAGAGAACTTTTTTTCACAGTTACAAAGCCAACAGTGCAGGCCAGTTGCACATGGCCGAATGCGAATTAGCAGTATTTGTAAGCTTTAAAGGAAGAGTCCAACAGCATTCTGGGAATTATAAATCAGATGAGAGGAATTATGTCATTTTCATGTTGGTCTTTGTGTGTTTATTTTTTCCCTTAACTGGCATTTGCATTCTAATGAAAAAACAAAACAAAACATGAGTTCTGTTTTGTTCAGTGCAGTAGGTGATGCCCAAATCAGCAGTATGACATCATTCCTTTTTGAATTGTTGTAAAATAAGTCTGTTTAATAAAGTGACAACGCTATGGTTAAGGTTTGGTTAGACATAAAGCCCACTTAGATGGTCTTCGCCATTGATTCCTTTGGGTACAGCGCGTCTACGCCATGGTTTTGATTCATCCTCCACATGGCTTCTCGTCCCACTAGCAGCATTTCCAAAGTGTTTCAGCTGTGGAGCATTTTAGCATTCATTGTCATTACTTTTTGTGCTTCTACCATAGACAAGTAGGCTTATTTAGTTAAATCATTTCTTTTTGTCAGTTCTTATGGTTGCAAGTCTGCATGGGGTCTTAATAGCCTAAGATAAGAATACTGTGTTGCTTTTTGGCTATTAGGAGAGCATCCTGTGGCCAGACAGGCATACAATTATGCTGTGTCACCGTCAATCAACTGCTGAACTGAAAAGCAGGTGTTTTATGGTAGGGCCACACTTTTTTGCAGTAAAAACCTATTTTATACTGTCACTAAGACTCTTTTCTGATTCACGTCAATCTACAGGCACAATCGGCACACATGTAATTTGCTCAGTGACATCATTAACTGACCTGTGATAAAATGTTTGCCCTTGATGAACACATACTGACAGGCCAGGTCCCACAGTTTACCATTAATCCTCTCTACGGAGGGTCTAAAGCAGGCAAAACAATGAAATTACAACCCAGGGAGTCAAGTGTAACAGATGAATGCCTTTCACTTATCATCGGCTTATCGTATTCGTATCATGGTGACAATCATGTTATCCTCTGTCTTGGTGACACACCTGCTAAAGCCGTGCTGTGGCCTCACAGAAATGAATGAAGAGAGTGTTTCACAGTAGTATTGTCACTCTCAGTAATCCCTCATCCTCCATCTTCAATCAAAGCACAAGCTGCAGCCTTCAGCCAGTGGCTGCACTGACAGAGGTCAGCTCGGCAGCTCAGGTTCAACAAATTTAGATGTTTGGTACAGCTGTGAACCACCAGTGTTGGACAAGTTACTGAAAATTACTGAAAAAATTAGTAACTAGTTACTGTTCTCAAAAAGTAACTAATTACTAACTGAGTTTTTGCATTATAAAAGTAACTACAGGGAAAAGTAACTTTTGTGTTACTTTTTTGCTTCGGTACTCTTATTAATACACACATTATTTTAGTGTTGTTGTGGCACAGTGTGAGACAACACATATCATTGTAGCCATTATTACCATGATGAAAAGTGAGTCATAAACCAAAAAACACAATAGATGTGTTTTTAAACTTTGAATATTTTTGGCACATTTATTGAAGCCTCAACAGGCCTTCAAATCAAACATTAGTTAGTGAAAACTGCCTCTGACATTCTCCACGAGGGGATGAAGGCTGAGAACAAATAAAGTCGACTGTGCCGAGAAAGTGTAGATGAAGGTTACGCACTTGAACAGTTCAGCGAAGAGCAGAGTAGGAGAGCAGCTCTCCATGCGCCAACAGAAAGGAGGGAGAGCGGAGCGCACAACCAAATGACACAAAACACTCGGTACAGATTGAGTCACAGAAAAACGGAGACATCCCACAGATAAAAGACAATGAAAGAACAGGAGAAGACCAAGAAGCTGACGTCATTCCTCCATGCAAAATGAGAGAAGATTAAATTACTTTACAGTCATGGCAAAATGGCGCTCTCAGCAAACAGGTGCACCAAACAAACAAACACAAACACTCAACTTCCCAAAATATCAAGCCAACGTCATACAGCTGATCCTACTGAGACAAACATGTTTGTTAACCGTCCACAGGCACTAACATTAACTTTCACATTAACTTACAAAGTGACTCACCATCCAGGTGTGTTGTCAGGTGTCTGATGATGTTTGATGATGTTTGGGCCTTGTGAGACGTTATTATGCCACAGCAGCTACAGCTAAGCTCGCCACCCCACACAGCTTACTATCCATTAAAACCTTTAAAGCCTTTTATAAACCAGTAAGATTCTGATACTTTGTTACATCACTGATGGAACAGAACACGGCTTTGATCCATCAGATATGACATCACCATTGCTGTGAATCAAAATTATATTAAAAGCTTGGTAGAGCTTATTAAAGCTTATAGAATCTAAGGAATCAATAAAGTCCATTATAGTACTGTATTGTATTGTATTACACATACTAAGTTCCAAGGTGGCCTCTTAAGGCCAAAACGCACTAAAGGCATCTGACGCTCGCGTTTTGAAGTACACCCATTGTTCTAAATGGCAGAACGCGCACTGAAAGCATCTTGACACGTGTCAAACTGCCTTGATGCTCTCACTCCGAACTTGTTCAATTTTGGAGAATGAGGACCAGGGCTTTTTCATCTGCAGCTGCAGCTGATGTTGGGGCGAGTTAAATAGAATAAAGAAGGCATAGACGTGAGAAGCCAGTGTTGACGGAGCTTTAGCTCCACCTGAAAGCAGGTAAAAGAAGAAACAAAAAGAAAAAAAACTAGCCGCAGCAGAGAGGGAGGGAGGGAGAGAGTGAGTGAATATGGACAGATGCGCCGATTTTTTATTATGATATTATTATTATTATTATGTATGATCCTGAAACATAATATTACTTAACACTTCTGTGGTGTGTGATTTTTTTTGCTCCAAGTCCGATTTGTTTACTTTTAAATACTTAATTACTCCCCGCCGATTATTCATAACTACGTAGGACTAGAGAGAGACAGCAGAGAGGAGGGAGGGGGACCGTTTGTGAAGTGCCGACTGATATAAAACTTTTTTGATGATAAATCCTGATGTTACTGAACAGTTCGCTGACTGAAATATCTGTCTCAGTAACAAACAGACAGATTCGTCTCCTCCATGAAACGTTTGTCACTTCGCTGCATTATTATAAATCATTATGAACTGTTCAGATGCTACTTCCCCCTCTTCATCTCCTCGGACAATAATAATACAAAAGAAATAAAAAAGATGCATATAAATAGCGACCTTTTCCTAAAAGTCTTTTGACGCGCGTCAAATGAAGCCTGCAGTTATCTGATATGTTGATATTTTCATTTTCGCCAATAGCCGATAACGATATTGATATATGCACATATTTTTTCCCCATCTAATTACAGAGAAGATTAAGTTTGTCCTGTAGAATAGAAGAGAATTAACTGGTGGGTAACGATGCATCCATCTAGATCTATATATTGATTATATGTTCTGAAATCCAATATTATCAATGCCAAGTGAAAATGTAGATCTATATTTTCATCTTAATTTTGAAATTCTCATGGCATTTTGTGGGAATTAACATAAGATTATGCCTTCTGTTAGCGTGATGATCCACTGGCAGATGTAGACGTAAAATATGATGCTTTTAAAAATGGATACATTCACTGGGAAAAGAAAACTGATGCCAATAGTTTCTTTTCCTCTTTGTTCTTTATTAATTTGTCTTAATTATTGGGATGATGGCACTGAAGATAGACAATTAAATGTGTAGTGTTGGAGTATGATTTTGCTCCTCCTCACATGACTGTCACTAGTCACTCTGGTATCTGTTTAGATACTTAAAAAAAACAACCTCCACACCGCATACTTGCGTCACATCTGCATCTTATCGGCAGAAATATCAGCATATTCGGGCCGGTGTTCATATTTAATTTTAAAGCCTTTATCAGGTGATATCATTGATGTGCCAATAATATAGTGCATCCCTAGTCTCAAAAGTCTATCCTTTTTAGACTAGTCTGTTTGGTCCAACAACAACTTAACCCTCAAACAAATTCATCTGGCAATGGCTAAGACAGCATGCATGCACATTTCCCATAAGTCACCTCTGCTTGAAGAATTCAACCAATGACCACTTTTAAAAGGACCAGTGTAAGATTTCATGACATCTAGCAGTTAACTTTGCATATTGCAACCAACTTGCCTCACCCTCCCCTTACAAGTGTGTAAAAGGCTGTATCTAGAGACAGCGTTTGGTTTAGGCTTCAGTAGAAACACGATGGTTCAACATGGCAGCCTCTGTGGAAGAGGACCCGCTCCCTTTGTAGAAATAAAGGGTTCATTCTAAGGTAATGAAAACATACTGAATATTATATTCCATTTCCCACCAATAAATCCCTCTGGATCTCACGCACAGGTTCTTTAAATGTAAGTTTTGCAAGAACAAAACGAAATTAAACAGAATAACACAGATTACAAGAACATCAGGTACAAAACCTGATAAACTATTCAGTATGGGGAGAAAATAACAAAGCATCAGAACATAAAGGCACCAAACTGTCTTAGCAAATTAACAGAAACATGCACACACCCTTATATCAGTTCCAGCACCTTGTGTCTGCAGTGACACTGCATGTGGACATCCCAGGAACTGTGGCAAGAAGAACTTTCCATGTCCTCATCTTTATATTTTGGTCAGACACATGAGTAATTACAAAGAGACAACACAGACACAGCAGCTCATTATCTGCATTCTGTTGTTCCATCACTCCGTTCTCTGGGGAGAGTAAACCATGGCATCTCTATGCCCTTGCCAATACTTTGTGGAACAAACAAAGTTGTGAGGCAGAACCAGGAACTAATTTCATTAGCGGCTGCCATTTGTGACTGATTACAGGCTGTTCTCAGTGGCTGGCAAGCAGGTCCAAAGTTCTGGGAGGTTAATAACCAGTAACAATCAATTACTTAACCAATCTGATATGATCAATGGGGTTTCCAATCCGGCGGACAGCAAGATGAGTAGCAGAATACGATAAAACCTCAAACATGCTGAACGCTCTGAAGGTGGCAGCTAAATTGTTCCCAAACGCTCCACTGTTTTGCATCAGCAAAATGAAGAACACACAAATGTACAACTGAAGCCTCAAAAAACCTCAAATCATTGTCTTTTTTTAAAACAAAGTTGCTCAAGCAAAACTGTCTAACATAGCACCACCACAACAGAGCCCAATCCACACAGGAAATAAAATGGAGTTCTAATGAATAAAGAACTACAGACGAATGAAATCTAATGGGCATATTAGGATGAAACAATGAGCAGAAACATATTAAAACCAAACTCCCAGGCAGAGGTTGGATCACAGTGCATCCGCATTGTCAAAAAAGAGAACAGTGCACCAGCAGCATCTTAATTAGTGCACTATCAGCCATCAGTAGGCCTCCCCTGTTTTGCGTGCATCTCCGTCCACATCAGGACTGATTATTCTAATGATGTCTAAACCTCTGTCCGGCCATTATTCACACATCACAGAGCCTGGCCTTGTTATCTCTGACGGCAAGGCCTCTTGTCTCCCTGAATTCACAAATTAAATCCAGAAAAAGGCTCCTTTCCCTTTTCCTCTCTGTCCTTACCAAAGGGTCTCGGTTGCCATCCAGTATTCAAATCACTTACTGGAGCTATTAGGTGAGCGACAATACTCATTTTCAGCATCGTTTTCTGACTGGCAGGAAGAAAATGTTTGCATTCCCACAACATTTTGTGTCCTGTGAGAAGCTAGCGATGTCTATCAAACCCTGCAATATTACAGCGCTGTACATCGCAAACAACAATGATGAGTTTGCTGTTCTAACAGCCTGACAATTGCTCCTACAGGAAAGGTTTTCTCTTATAGCTGACGTGAATTTGTTTTAGAATCATCTAGAAACCTAGAATCTAGAAATCTGTTTCAAGATATTTTGCATGCAATGTAGACTCATTTGCCTTAGGTCTTAGAAGAAAGTTCACACAGTGTCCACAGTGAGTCCATGCTCCAGTAAGCATGAATGCTGCTCAGTAAGTTCATTCCAATCATGAATCTCAGCGACTTGTTAAATTTTGATGCTCCTTGTGTAAAAATATCAAAAATAATCTCCCACACACTGAAGGGCTTTTCACATTGCACTTAGCCCAGGGCTGGAAGTATTCATTGAATCTTCTTAGCCCCAGGCTAAGGGACCTGTTAGCTCCAGGATAAGAAAGCTTTCACAATGGAACAATCATGGCACCTTCCAAAGTGGATGAACCATAACTTAAGTCTAGGACTTGCTGGGCCTGCTTCAGAGCAGGGTTTGTTCCGGGTTTGCAGGGTTATTCACATTCTAGAATGTTAACATTAGTCGCATGTGTCAGTGGATACATTCGCCTTTTTTTTTTTTTTTTTTTTTTGCACATTTTCAAGCTCATACTTTTATTTGGGGTTTCTACCAGAATAAGTTTATATGTTTTCATTTTGAAAACATTTTTTTTCTCATGCTGGCCATAGCACCTGGATGTATATATTGCAGAGGTTTGATTAAACCAACACACTAAACCTTGTGTTTAGCAAAAAAAAAAAACCCAACAGGACTGGGAAGGGAAGATGGATGGAGGCAAATTCAAGCAGGTTCTGGAGAAGAACCTGAAGAGGTCTGAAAAAAAGACTTAAAATGGGTTGGAAATTCATATTTCAGCAAGTCAATGACACAAAGCACAAGGCCAAAGCTGCCACGGAATCACTTGCAAAGAACAAGGTGGACGGATATATGTAAGAAATTTCTGTTTTGTTCATTAAAGAAAAAATATGTCATATATTTACTGTAATAAATCATAAAATGACCTCAATATGAAAGAAATATGCTTAGGTGAAATATTTGGTACTCTGACAACAATGCTTCAGCTGCGGTGTCCTCCTTTGAAATTTCTATTCAGGGCAGGGATAACTTATTTCGCTTGCCCATTTCACATTAATTAGAAGTTAAATTAATGCTGAATGTTTGCCAAATGAATAAGTGTTTGTTTATGAGTCGTAAGAAATCATTAGTAAATTTGTAGAGGGTGTAGATGTTTTGAAAGGTTAAATTGAACAATGTGTTAATAGAGTTTGGCAGCAGTGAGACAGGCAGCCACTTACCTCAAAGTCCAGAGTGTGTATTTTCCGAGTTCTTGACTTTTGTTCAGGATAACGGCTCAACTTTACATTAACAGACAACTGGCAGTTATAAACAGCTGATCAACTTACAGTGGAGGACTCGTCCTTGCTTGTTATTGTCAGTTTATGATGTTGCGCGTGTCTTTTTCTCCTGCAGAGCTCCTGCAGCCTGAGTGTCCCTCAGTTTGGTGAGGAGTGGGTGGGTGGAAACAACTTGCTCAACCATAAATCATATTTGAAATAGGATTCCAACCTATTTAATATACAGTCTATGGCATCATCTTCATAGAGACGTTACATATAGCATGTTGTATTCTATGGGTCAGGGCAAGACAAGTCTGATTTTAATATATGAAATGTATTGACTGTGGCACAACTTGTCAAAGCTTTTTAGAGCGATATTCCAGCCCAGAATGATAATCCACTCAATATGTACTCACCCCTATGCTGATGTCAGATGGGTGAAGATCTTCAGTTCACAAAACAATCCTGGAGTTTCAGCAGAAAACAGGGTTGCAGCTAATGGCAGTTAAAGGAGACCACGGATAAAATGTAAAAAAAAAAAGAACACAAAACAAACACAAAATGTCTCCATCCTGCTTGTGTGGTGTAATCCAAGTGTCCGTGAGCTGCAACATTAAAATTTAACCACAAAAGACGCCATTTACACCATGTTTTTAGCTGAAATGTCAACTGTAGCCTCCCAGGTAGCATGTAAACATGGCGTTGCTGTATCGTGAGATTGTATATCTCTCAATGGATGCACGTGTGAACATATTGCGAGATATGTGAAGTCTTGCCATACATCGATGCCATGTTTATATGCTACCTGGGAGGCTACAGTTGACATTTCAGCTAAAAACATGGTGTAAATGGCGTCTTTTGTGGTTAAATTTTAATGTCGCAGCTCACAGACACTTGGATTACACCACACGAGCAGGATGGAGACATTTTGTGTTCTTTTTTTTTACATTTTATCCGTGGTCACCATTCTCTGCCATTATACTGGATTTGGCTGCAACCCTGTTTTCTGCTGAAACTCCAGGATTGTTTTGTGAACTGAAGATCTTCACCCATCCTCACATCAGCATAGGGGTGAGTACATATTGAGTGGATTATCATTCTGGGGTGGAATATCACTTTAACTCTCCTATCAGACTGAAAAAATATATACATCTTTTATGTCATGGGTCAATGTAATCAAGATTGTTTCACAAACTCAACAAGGGTAAAACAATTCAATTGGCAACAATTTGTTGGCTCCTCTGCAAGTCTCTGCAACCTGTGATTACCCATAACACCTTTCCTGCGTAGGTTTGCAGGGACAATTACGCATGTCTCCTGAGAAGCATAATTCCAGCAATGCATTGTGCAGACCTGCGTGTCAGACAGTATGGTTGGTTGATCCAACTCCAGTAATGAAACAGGTTGGAGAAAAAAATCCTGATCTCATGTACAGGTTACATGTTATATGACCAGCAGCTGATGTCTCTGAATGAGCTTCTGTGCAGAGTTTCAGAGTTCTCAGTCTTTTGGAGTTTGTTTTTTAGTCTTTGGCAAAATATGATGAGTCACTGTAAAGTTTGGAACTGCTCATTTTCACCCTGACAGGCCAATCAGAACTAGTCAGCAGAAAAAAACACAATCTTAACAACAAAGGCACATTGTCACATCATACTTGTGTACAAATTCAGTACAGACTTTCCACATCACATCAGTCCACATTTGACACCTAAGGTGATATCCCACAACATAACAGGAGTGTAAAATGACTATGTTTAGACCATGGTTATTCCTCTATTAATATTCCATCACTCATCACGGTCTGGGTCTCAGTGCCAGGAAGCAAGGCCTCCCAGACCTCCTCCCCCTCTGCCACATCCTCCAGCTCCTCCTGAGGAGGACATTTTCATGCCAGATGGAATATGTAATCCCTTCAGCATATCCCGGGTCTCCTCATTTGGACATGACCAGAAAATCTCTGAAGGAAGGTTGTCCAGGAGGCATCCTTATCAAACGCCCGAATTACCTCAGCTGTTTCCGTTCACTAGGAGGGAAACTCATTTTGGCCACCGGTAATCTCGGTCATCCCCAAAGTTCATGACCAGAGGTGAGGATTGAGACGTATCAACTGTTAAAGTTAAGAGGTCCTCAAACAAAAGACCTGGTGTGCTCAGGTCAAGTGTCTTACTGGACATGACGGGTGCCGATCAAGTGCACACATTACTGCTGATGATGCACTAATCCACCCTTCCAGCTTGTCTATACAGGCTGTGTACACTGTAAAAAAGGTTTTTTAGTTTTTTGTCAGCAATACATAATATGTTATGTGTTCAACCAAAAAAAAAAAAAAATATTAATGGGACTTGAAATATTATGTTGTTCTCACTATTGTAATGGCTAGTTGCCAGAACTTGATCTTCAACAAATATTTTCAAGTTTTGAGAACTTCTGTTAAGTTCTGACAGGTCATGTGGTATGAAAATGATTGACAGCTCCTGCAGGTTGAACCTCTATGTGCAAGCCCCTGCAGTTAACCTGTATGTGCAAGCCTGCAGGTTGAACCTGTATGTGCAGCCTGGCAAACTCGGAGGTACACGATCGGGAGTACACGGACGTACTGACACACGGATATATGGATTTACGGACACAAAACGGTGAGTTAATTATTTGAGAATAATTTGATAGTTTATTGGTGTGTATTGTGATTTTATCTGCCAGCAACAGAGCCCTAGATTTACTGTCTTCATAGCGTGCTTCAGGTTCATTGTCAGGAGTCTTGTTAACTTCATATCAAGCTGACTTTAGTGTCAATTACAACTTTTGATCCGTAAGTCAGGGGTAATCATCGTCAGCTTGCTCCTAGTGAGTGGCAACTGACACATACATGATTTAACAATATAGTTTAAAGTTGATCCAGTTAGCATTGCTGTGGCTTGGATTTAGTTTTGTGCTAACGTGAGCGGCTAAGCTAATGTTACTGTGAGCGGTGCTGACTGTCACATTTAAAACAGGTCAATGTGAATATTTCGTATTGAACCTGTGTGTGCGAGCACACGCGCGTGTGTGTACGTGCGGTGCCTCCGCATGAGAGAGAGACATCAGGTGGAGTGGCTGACTGACAGAGATGAGAGACGGTGAAGCGCTGTTCATATATGTATTTAAAAAAATGACACAAGACTGGCGGGCCCAAACGAAGAGGTTGGCGGGGCGCCACAGTCTTGTTAATTAATGGGAAACACTGGTAATGGTCAACTGTTTTCAAATTTTGGGACTTGTACCAAGTGAAAAGTTAAATTAATTTGTGTGTGTTCTCTCTTCTTTCATAGGTAGAAAAAAAAAAAGATCTGACCATTTTCTCAACATCCTGGTCAATTTCTTTATGCAGTGGAAATGTAAGTACTGTATATATAATACAAGTTGTCAGAGAAGCATTTTAAAACATTATAATGTTAAACATGGACATTATGGGCGCAGCTGCCCCATCACATGCATTTACCACTATTTATTTGTTCCAAATCTTTTTCCCCATTCATATATGTCAATAGTACGAACACCAATGAATATAATGCACCCTGGGGGTGGTTTGTCTCCGTGAAGTACCTCTAAACTCTTTGACACACACAATATATGGTTATGTTATTTCGTAGTTAGGACTCAACCAGTGCAGGAGAGCAGCAGCCTTACAGGGGCTGCCATACTTCCTGAGAGAGGACCCATCTGATTTTTTGAAGATACGTGAGGTATGTGCTCTGTCCTGTGCTAGAGGTTGTATCACACAGACTCACACACACACACACACACTTAAAGACACACACAGACTCTCACAGACACCTCTCACTGTTCTGTAAACAATTAAATGTGAACGAATGCAAACAAAAAAGTTTTTAACTGCACACTATATTTGGAACATTATCAACTTAAGCTTTTTGCTGCACAGCAAAATGATATAACTCCCATATTCCTATCTGTAAGTGCCTATGTGCCTACTACAAATCTTGCTTTTCCAATTAAAACAACTGTTTTCTTTACATAACATTGCTTCAAAACATATAAATGAATATTGTATCCTTAATATGATTTTCAGTCTCTAAGCCAACAGTTCCTGAGGGCGAAGTCACAAGAGGCATCACCGTTGGAATTATTGTTGCCACAGAAAAGGTGGAAGAAGCCTTCCTACATCCTGAGGAAGTCACTGACGTCGCTGTCATTCTGGAGGAAGAAATTGTTCTCCAAGGACTCCATGATATGCCAAACGCTTGGCAACAGTGATGGGGTTGTTGTACATACTTAACATTAACTATCCAAAAGCGATGAAATACACATTTAAAACTAGTCAGCGTGTTTTCATGGGGATAGGCTCTGAGGCTTGTAGTGCAAAGGTGCATGGATTGAAGAATAAATTGCTCCAGTAGATCGGATTGAATGGCACTACTGATTTGAAGTACTTACCAGATTCAATCTCGGAGCTAGGTTTCTGTCATTAGTTAAACTTATCTATAAAAATCCCACAGCCCAAATCCTAACCAATCGAACGCTGTCCTCCCCATTTAAGCTGTGTAGAGGGACAAGGCAGGGTTGTCCCCTCTCCCCTTTAATTTTTGCTCTTGCTATTGAGCCACTGGCCCAAAGCATTAGACTTGACCCACAGATGCATGGATACACTACTAAAGAAACAACTAATAAAATTTCACTGTACGCGGATGATATCCTTCTTTATATAACGCGTCCACAAGTTACTATTCCAGCACTTTTAGATAAAATTAATCTCTTTGGAACATTTTCAGGCTACCGAATTAATTGGACAAAAAGTGTTTTAATGCCAGTTCATATGGATGATTTATCACTCCTGGTCAATTTCCCATTTAAAATTTCCTCAGAAAAATTCACTTATTTGGGGATAGAAGTAACAAGGCAATATACCTCTCTCTTTCAAGAAAACTTTTCTCCTCTTATAGAGAAACTGCGCTCTAAATTGTTGTTCTGGGATACACTCCCAATTTCGCTGATTGGAAGAATAAATGCGATAAAGATGGTCTTTCTCCCACAGTTATTGTATTTACTTCAAAATATCCCAATCTTTCTGAAAAAAACATTCTTTAAACAGTTAGACTCTTTAATTACTCCTTTTTTGTGGAGACATAAAGCCCCTAGGATAAGCAAGAAATATCTCTGCAAATTGAGGCCTGTAGGAGGACTGGCGCTTCCTAATTTCTTGTTTTACTATTGGGCCTCAATTATGAAGACTTTTACTTTCTGGCTAAATACTACAATACCTCCACCTAACTGGTTATTGATGGAACAAGAGGATTGTCACCCATATTCATTAGCTGCAATCCTGTTGGCCCCAACCAAGATCAGTAGGGCATTATATAATAATAATCCTATTATTCACAACATGAATGTACCTGGAAACAAATCAAATCTAATTTTAATCTTAAATCTATATCCCCTGCTTTACCCATAGATAAAAACCCCACTTTTGCCCCTTCTGGCCTGAGTGGAGTCTTCTCTGCGTGGAGGGTATTAAGTGTGTTGGAGATTTGTATATAAGAGGTGCATTTGCTTCATTTTTGCAACTGCAGCAGAAATTTGGTTTGGGGAATAATAATTTCTTTCAATATTTACAAATCAGGGACTATATACGAAAACACTTGAAGGATTTTGAGACCGAATCAAAATCGCTATTAGATGACTGTTTGAAATTGCCAGCAAACGAACCGAAGTTGATAACCCAGATTTATAACGCTATCTTATCATTGAGCTCCCCCCCTGCCCATATACATAGACGCAAGTGGGAGAAAGAATTCGGTGAACCGATTACAGATGATCTATGGGACAGGGACCTTGAGAAGATTAATACGTGTTCATACAATACAAGACATTGTCTTATTCAATTTAAAATCATACATATGCTTCATTTCTCAAAAGAAAAATTACATAATATATATCCAGAAATATCACCTATGTGTGATAAATGCAAAACCTCTGTGGCAAACCATCTTCATAGTTATGCCCTGTGCCCTAAGATTCAATCTTTTTGGATTGACATTTTCAACATAATGTCTGAGGTCATGAAGATTGTGATTAAGCCAGAACCTCTACTCATTATTCTAGGGGTATCGGAAACCTTCAAGAAGTTAACGAAAGCACAACAATGTTTTATTTCATATGGCCTCATTATTGCAAAAAAACTGATCCTCACATTATGGAAGAGTGTAAATGCGCCAACATCTAGGATGTGGCTAGAGGGTATAACTAACGCACTTCATCTGGAAAGAATAAGACACATTTTGAAAGACAGACTTCAACATTTCAATAAAACTTGGCAACCCCTAATACTGTACCTTGCAAATACAAACTCGACTCAGTAGCCCATTTTTTAACATACACTACATAGTTTTAGACATATTTTAAAGAAAGGTCTTCATGGGGGGAGGGGAAGAGAAGGGTGGGTGAGAGTAATGGGGGGCTAGGGGATGGGAAGGGTGAGGGGGAGCAGCCGGTAAGGATGGGGTTCTCCCAGTCAACCTTTCGTGTGTTTGTTGTTTGTTTGTTTTCTAGTTATTTATTATTTTTATTCCTTTTATAATTTCTTCTCTTTCTTTTTTGTAAAATACTGCTTATGTGTTTATCTCTGTATTTGATCTGCCGTGGACTCTTCAACCTGTAAACACATAAGTAAGCATAAGAGCCTAAACTGTATTAATGTGTATATGTATATTTGTTATAATTGCTCAATAAAAAAGACATGGTAAAAAAAAAAAAAAAAAATTGTTCCAGTAAGACGGTCACTGAGTGTCACCAACTGGACCAATTGTTAAATCCACGAGCTGGATGCATAGTGGAACACACACACGCACACACACACTCATACTCACACTCATACTCACACTCACAGACTCGCACACAGACTGGATGCATAGTGGAATGGTTCAATCATTTTATTTTTAAATGTTAGTGTCACTTGAAACCTAGTCATTTGTTTATGCTCATTTATGTTATGTTCTCACAGACTCACACATGGTCACACACAAACCCACAGTCTCTCTCACACATGCACACAGACTCACTCACAGACTCATTCACCTTCTCACACACAGGCAGACTCTACATGTTCTGAAATCAACGAGCTGGATGCATAGTGGAATGGTTCAATCATTTAATGTTTTAACTTGAAACCTAGTCATTTGTTTAAATGCTCATTTATGTTACCCAACAGATCAAATTTTCTGTCACCAGTGTTGGTCAGACTGTTCTTAAGCCCAAAACTTTTTTATGGGGCAAATGTTGAATGTGCCATGAATGTAATTGTGGTATTGTTGGATAAGTTAATGGCCTGGGGTCTGAAAGAAAGGCCTTACACAGCAAGTGCCTTTCAGGAATGAATTTGGTCATGTTGTGAGTATACTGAATAAAATGTTATTAGAACTTGAAATTTGAAATTCTCATCATTTACAAACTAAGCAGTATTGTTTTGTACAATCTTTTGTTTGGAAAACTTACTTGTAGTTGATTAAACCTGATAGTATTTGTTGGGGAAACTTAATATTAGTTGATAAAATTTAATACTATTTGCCGGGAAAACTTAATTTTAGTTGTTAAAACTTGACAGTATTTGTTGGGAAAACGTAGTATTACATGTTAGGAAAACTTAATAATTGAAGGGACAAATATGCATTAGTACACTGAACAGATTTTTTTATGTTGATGCCACCAATGGAAGAGTAGGTAAAACTCAAAATAATTAATGCAACTAGTTCACATCATTTTTTTTAAGTTGAGACAACTGAACATTTTTTACGGTGTAGCATTTTAGGAGAGCTGAAAGCCTGATACACAAATACTGTGCTACAGAAAATGGAATAAAGAGCAAATTCATCTGCTTTCTTTTCCAGGTTTCGCAAACATAAACTCACTCAGCCATTTGCAAAAAGCAGTGATGAACGTTAGAGCGCTGATGTCCTCCCCTCCCTCAACCTCGGGTACTAAAAATATTTTAAAAATTCTAAAAATCTGTATTTAAAGCACTAAAAATCTGTACTTGAGTACAAATACTTTTACCATAATATAATATTCCTCAATTACAAGTAAAAGTACTGGTGTTAGAAAAAAAACTTCAGTAAAAGTACAAAGTATTCATCTCAAAAACTACTCAGAGTATTAGTTACTTTTTAACCGTCCGGGAAGTTGCATTTTGTTGATGATTCACAGAAATTCAACCAAGCTCCATGAATTCTGCATGACCTTGCGATTTTTGTCCAATCACCACGACTTGCTTGCAAATTTAGCCAATCATTGTAGCTTCCCACAAGTTCAACCAATCATAGGAGCTCTCCCAAGCAAATATCATACATGTAGGTCCCAATTTATTTTGCCCCAGGTACTGAAAAGAATGCATTGTTATTGACAGAGCATGAACTCTGTGCACTTTTATATACATTTATAATTTTGTTCTTGCTGTTTTCACTGAGTTTGTCACTTTCACCACTACAACCCTGTATCTGCTGCTGCTGCATTTTTGGTTTATTTTTCATCCATGTGGTTTTCATTGGCCCGTTTGTGATCAGATAGCTTTAATGGCTATAAAAATGCTGGTGTAAGTTTCTGATATGAATTCAAATTCTACGCAGTACTCAATTATAATTTTAAAAGTCACTAAGTAGATTACATAGAGTAATGCATACTTAAGTACAAGTACAGACTTGAAAATATACTCATACTCATACAGTAACTAAAGTATTTGTACTTCCACCCCTTGCAGAAACCTGATTGGTCAAATGGAACAACGTTTTAATAAAGGCTAAACATCAATAATTTCACTAAAATTTGATTGTTCTGTTGCTTTCCAGAAGTTATACTTATGTATTCAAGTCTGAACGATATGAAAATCTTGTTTGTGGTCACACAGATATTGTGTGCATGGAACACAAACTATGCAGACTATGACAACAGCCCTGACGACAATAATAAGCTTCACAAAGCCGACAAGAAGAAACGCTAGGCCTCACAGTTGTAAACTCCTGGTGAATTCAAGGTGCTCTTCAAGTCAAGCTGGTCAACTATGGAAAAATAAAAGCCCCCGGTCTTACTAAAGGCAGTTTCACCGAGCCAAGGATGTGGTTAGAGGCATTTTAACCACATCGCCTCTGTGCGACTGTGCCTTAAGTAAACCCAGGGGCTTCTTTTTGTAAAATAGAAAGTATCATCCAGTCATTTGTTAGATGCATTGAGAAAGACAACTGAACACACTACTGAAACACCTCAGTGGACAAGCCTTAAGACCCTGAGACCAAGGCCCCCAATATGCTGTAGCTCCTCCATTTGTTTGTAATTTGTACGTTTGTAGTTTTAACAATGGGTACTGTAGTTCTGATATTTTTCCACGTCACTTATTTTGCTAGCCAGGTGAGCAAAAATTACTTTTCATTTGTGTGTGCATGAGGAAATATTGACTTGGTGCTGGTGGAATGATTTGTGTATCACCAAAATCACTGGGAAACATGCTGTCAGGACGGTAAAATCAAACCAAATATAACTGTGGATAGAAGATATTTTGCTGTGGGATACAGTGTTGGGCAGCCCAACTGATATCCTTAGGTTCCCAACTTAGGTATGTTTTTTCCATATTTTTGTGTCTAATTGACTACTGACAACAAATTTTGAAATTGGTCCAGAAATGAGGGATGCCTTCATCAGCCATGAAGCTGGCTGCAGTATAATCCTTACAGGGAACTGCAAACTATCAGTGTACATCCACTAAAAATGTGTGTTTTTGCCACTGACAGGCTCATTCTGAGATTCTGTCTGAGAAATAAATCTTATTTTTTGACTAAAAAGAAAAAAAAAATCCCATCAAGTAAGTTTTGCATTAGATAAGCAATTTCATCTCAAGAAAATATATCTAACTTTGTCTTAATAAGATATTATGAATAATATTGAAGCTACAATGGTCTGCATAAAATCCCAGCAGCATATCTCAATATTGTCTTTCTTATTTAAGAGTAAGACCATTTCCACATCTTTTCAATTTAAGAATCTTATGATCTTTAGCTCTGTTTCTGTAGCTCACACATTCACTCCCTCTCTGAATGATCAACTCAGTGTTTTTCATTGAAGCAGCTCGTTTCCCCCAAACTGTTTTAATAAAAAATGCTGAAATTAAGAATGCTTCTGTGAGAAATTGTGTCTCATTGTTGCTCATTATTAATCTCAGTTTAACTATAGATTCTTAAAGTCTTAAAGTTAGTCTTAAAGGGATGGTTCACCTAAAAATGAAAATTCAGTCATTATCTACTCACCCTCATGCTGACTGAAGGTCAGGTTTAGTTTTTTAGTCCACAAAACACTGCTGGAGTTTCACAGGAAAACTGAGTTGCAGAATCTTCCAAACAATGGAAGTGAATGGTGACCAGTTTTCAAATGTGAAAAGCTAGTTTTAAGAATTCGAGCCAAGCAAAATCGGCTTTCCCCTATTGGCAGATGTTTTGCTTAAAACAAGACAATTTTATTATGTTTAAGAATATTCTTCAGAATATGCTTCTTTCTAGCCAGGCTGTTTTTGCAGTGTTTACCTTTTTATAAAAGAGTAATATAATTTTATTTTAATCAGGAAAAGCTGTTGTATTGTGCTTGAAAACAGTAATTAGTAGACACAAAAACATGGGGAAATAGGGCCTTTGTTGAAAAATCTTGAGTTAGCCTTTAACTCAACTCACTGGGTTTTCTGGAGCTTTAAATTGCATTTGACAGCGTTCCTCTGAGGACGGAGTATGCATGGTTGTCATAGAGATGCATCTATTTAGCCACTCATTCTTGGGTCATGTGATGATGACTATTGAGAAAACTCCATCTGCTGAGAGAGACCAGCACATACGCTCAAAGCTCTCGAGAAAGATTGTAAGTGGCCCTTAAATCTGGCCCTGAGAAAATGTACATTTTCATTTAATCTCTTGTTCATTAGTTCTGAATGAAAAGTGTTTTCTATCCAGGATTTCTCAATATCGAGACATTCTTCAAAGGAAATACGTAAGATTTTCTTTTGGCTTCCTCTTACACTGTCACATACAGTGCTTCAGACATTCTGACAAAACTTGTGTGAATGGCAGCTACAGGTCAGAGCCGTGTGACATGTTTATCATATTGGCTTTTCCCTGTTGGAAAGTACACAGTGTAGGGAAATATACATTGGCACAGGGAGGATGTTTACTGTAGCCTGTAGGATGGCTGTTGGATAGTCGGGTTGTTGTTAGTGTCATTCCTGCTGAAATAATCACACAATACCAAGCAAAAGCAAATTATGAACACAGTGTGACTGTGACTGTCTGCCAACGGATGAGCGTGTATTTGTACAAACAGCACAGCAGATGGCAGTTCTGAATGAGAGCCATACGTAAACATTATTCACAAATGCGATGGAGGCTGTGGATCTCGTGTCATGCTGACACAGCTGAGAGTCGGGGCGTGTCCTGTGAGGAGATTTCAATACTGTACACTTAACACTACAACAACCATTGAAACTGTGCTGCAAAAATTCTGATGTCCTTAAATTGATATGACAACAAAAATGCTTGGTCTCAGTGAAACCAGCTGGTAAGACCAAATGCTAATGTTAGCAACACAGACCAAAATCTACCTTTAGCTGCACAGACCAACCGCTAACATTAGCTGCACAAGCCAATCTCTAACTTAAGCTACACGACCAAACCACTAATGTTACCTAAACAGACCAACCGCTAATGTTAGTAACAAAGCTACACAAAGCAACTGCTAACATTAGCTGCACAGGCCAACCTCTTACTTTAGCTACACAGACAAACCGCTAACATTACCTACACAGTCTAAATGCTAATGTTAGTTACAAAATTACACAGACCAAGTGCTAATGTTACCTGCACAAGCCAGCCATTAACTATAGCTACACAGAGAAACAGGTAATATTACCTACACAGACCAATTGCTAATGTTAGTTACAAAGCTACACAGATCAACAGCTAACATTAGCTACACAGATATCCAGTTAGTTTGCTAACCTGTCAATACAACTAGTAATACTACAACTGAAAAATATGTTGGGACTGTAGGTAGTGATACTGGTGACCAAAATGGTGTGTGTGTGTGTGGTGTGAATAGGTTTATGTAAGTTTACTTGAAATTTGAGTGTGAGGTGTGAATAGCATATGACTTTAAAAAGTACATTAAACGTGCATAATTACATCTATTAATCTAACATGCATTCACATATAAAAAGGAAGGAATATCTGGACCAACAATTAATGAACTGTACCACAAACAAAATCATTTCATTAGGCTAATCCGTTTGGTATTGAGAATTCTGGTAATAAAATTACACTACTGTAATATTGTGATACTTGGATTGGGTTACTGATTACATTTTAAATGGGTAATTTGTAATTATATCAGAATACATTTTTAAAGTAACACTCCCAACCCTGAACACATTCTCATGCATACATGATCCTAAGGTATGTTACTAACAAACATCAGGGTGTACAGATCTTCACTTTTTCTGTTACTAGCTCCAGGCTTCACTGGCTGTAGTTTTTAGCTGCTTCTTTCCAGGCTGCAAATAGCAATCCTAATAACAGCTTCTGGCATTACGCCTTTGTGCTATTTTGATTTTTGGTCTGTGCCTCTACCTTCATATTTCAAGAATAGGCCTTTCTAATGTTGTGAACACAACACTTACACATTTTCAACAGGATAAGCAACGTGCTGGCAAACTGTTACACTTATTTACACATTCAGCAGTTGTGGAGCAACATTAGCATTCATTTGGAGTTGTTTTTTTGGCCAAACAACGAATGGGCCCACTTTTCACTTCACCATTCCTGAGAAAAATATCTGGCACTAGCTGCCAAATGCTCCACTATGTTCCCCAGCAAGTTGGTAACAGCTGCCTGCTGCTGGAGGAGCTCTGAAACAGAACCAAAACAGTGAAGTTGTGGCCAGAAAAGCAAGTAATGCAATAAAATGCCTCATAGTGCTGAGTAGAACTGCAGAGTCTGGTCATAATTTATCTCATAATGACTTTGTCACTACAAGCAACCCCTTTCACATTACACATAGAGTCCCAGTCCTTTTTACCATTTACATGCTCCCCCTTGGTCAGATCACCCCCCACCACGGCCTGAGCTTCCACACCTATGCTGATGACACCCAGCTGTATCTCAGCACTAAACCGTCTATCTACTCAAGTCAAATAGCAATAAAACAGAGCTTATGGCTATGGTTCTCAAGGCACTGCTCTGACTGGTTGGAGATCTTCTCCGTGATGTGGACAGCAATTCCAACTGCCAATCCACAGATATACTATCTGCTGTTGAGGTTTAAGATTCATGCCATCTTTTGAGCAAAGCAATACAGTGCGAGGAGCATGTCCAGGTTTGTTGTTCAAATTGTGGAACTTACACTAATGCATTCATGATCCTAAGGCACATTGGTGAAAGTCAGCAGGGTGTACAGATCTTCACTCTTTCGGTTACTAGCTCCAGGCTTCACTGGCTGTAGCTTTTAGCTGCTTCTTTCCAAGCTGCAACCAGCAATTCTAATCACAGCTTTTGGCATTACGCCTTTGTGCTATTTTGATTTTTGGTCTGTGGCTCTACTTTCATATTTTCAGAATAATAAGCCTCTCTATTGTTGTGAACACAACAATGACATATTTCCATCAACATAAGCAACATGTTGGCAAACTGTTACACTTATTTACACATTCAGCAGTTGTGGAGCAACATTAGCATTCATTTGGAGTCCTGTTTTTTGGCCACATAATGAATGAACCCACTATTCACTTCACCAACTCCTGAGAAAAATATCTGGCTCTAGCTGCCAAATGCTCCACTATGTTCCCCAGCAAGTTGGTAACAGCTGCCTGCTGCTGGAATCAGCGTTGATAAGAGCTTTGAAACGGAACCAAAACAGTGAAGTTGCAGCCATAAAAGCAAATAATGCAATAAAATGCGCTGTAGTGCTGAGTGGGAACTGTAGTCTGGTCATAATTCATCTCATAATGACTGTTTCACTACAAGCAACCCCTTTCACATTACACATGACACATGACACAGTTACACTCCTTTTGCCATCTGCATGCTCTCCTTTGGCCAGATCATCCCCCACCGTGGCCTATGATTCCACTGCTATGCTGATGACACCCAGCTGTATTTCAGCACTAATGCATCAACTCTGCACCCCCAACAGTCCCATGCCAACTGCTTGCACAACATAAAAACCTGGATGTCATCTCATCCACTCAAGCTTAATAGCAATAAAACATAGCTCATGTTTGTGGCTCTCAAGGCACTATTCCAAAAGGTTCTTGACATAGACGGCTGCTTATCGCTGCTTATTCCCACAAGTAACCCATAAACTTGGGTGTTATTCTGGACTCCACCCTCTCATTCCTCATTCTCATCACCAAATGTGCTTTCTACCATGTCAAACCGCTATTGCTCTCAGAACCAATATCACCAACCATGAAGCAGACCTTTTCAGAATGACAATGCACTAAGTTTTTCTACGGCATAGAAGTATCAAAGTGTGAACACATTTTAGGTTAACGTTTTCTGGCCCTTGAACCCATTATAAGCTCCTAAATCTTTCTGGCCCTAACAATATACCTACACTATATGGCCAAAAGTCACTGGACATCCCTGCTAATTATTGAATTCAGGACACCCATTGTTCTGGACAATTATTGTTAACAGATGCATACAATCTAGCAGTACTGAAATCCCCCTAGACAAACATTTAGAATGGGTCATAAAGGGCTCAGTGACTCAACATAGCACTGTCATATGACGCCACCTTTGCCATGAGTCAGTGTCTGAAATTGAGTGCTGAAGCGCTTAGTGTGTAAAATGAGTTTCCTGGCTGAGCAGCTTATTAGGAGCAGTGGGCAGCTACTGTACGGTGTCCAGGGACCAACTCCAGTTCTAAGCCAGCACCTTGGTTGGGGTAGTACAACTTGACCTATGATTTTGATGGTGGAGGGAACTGCAGCACCCGGAGGAAACCCATGCAGGCGTGGCGAGAACATGCAAACTCCACTGTGTGTGAACCGCAATCCGAACCCACAACTTTTCAAACCCATGACCTTTCTTGCTGCGAGGCAAAAGTGCTATCCACTTTGCTACTGTGCCGCCCCAACTGTACTCTGGAGCAGTGCAAACATGTTCTTTGAAGTGATGAATCACACTTCACTATCTGGCAGTCTGATGGACAAAACTGACTTTGCCAGATGCAGGAGAACACCTACCTGAATGCAAAGTACTGTAAAATTTGTTGGCGGATGGATAATGGTTTAGAACTATTTATCAGGGTTTGGGCTTGAGGCCTTAGGTCCAGTGAAGGGTATTTTTAATGCCACATTCTAAATGATAAAGGGTACATTTTAGCCTATTGGGCACTTCTGTGGCAGCAGTTTGGGGAAGGCTCTTTGCTGGTCCAACAAGACTGTGCCCCTGTGGCAAAGCAAGGTCCATAAAGACCTTGTTTAACCCACACAGAGCCCTGACCTCAGCCCAAATGGAAACCTTGGGGAGGAATTAGACCACTGATTGAGAGCCAGACCTTCTTGTCCAGCACCAGTGCCTGACCTCACAAATGTTCTTTTGGCTGAACGGGTACAACTTCCCACAAGCACACTCCAAAATCTTGTGGGAAGCCTTCCCAGAAGAGTGGCAGCTGTTAACCCCACAAAGGGGACCAAATTCATATTAATGCCCATGGTGTTAGAATGGCATGTCCAACAGGCTTGTTTAGGTGTGATGGTCAGGTGTCCACTGACCTTTGTCCATATAGTGTATATAATAATATTTACATGGCTTCTCTTACACAACATTAAACCAATTATGCAAGACAAAAAAAAACTCCATTAGTATCCGCACAGTGTCGTAGAGATCCCCTAGTGGGCATATGTAATGACTCCACACTACATCCAAACTCCTAAAACCATGGTTAATCTAGTATAAAAATGCATTCACTCATACTGTGATACACTGAATCATCTCTGAATAATCCTGACAAACAGCAGATAATTAAACAGCAACTAGAATAACAAATAGGAAGATGAAAGAAAAGAGAGAATGGCTGTCCAGTTTGGCTAGATGAGCAATGAGTCATGCAGCGAACACCCACCATTCAGCATCCTGTTACATATACTCTGGCTAACGCAGCACAAGAGTAGGAATTCATTTCAGACATACCCAAAAATATGTGAGAGAGTTCCGATTATATTAATAAACTTAAGTTAACACTCATCCTCTTTTCGAACACCTATATGTTATGTAATATGTAGATGGTACATGTGATATGATGAATCTCATTGGCAACACACACCTGTACACCTACACACACTACATGGCATTCTGTATACATCAGTTTCATGGCGTATATTCAGTAAACAATAATTTATTCCATTTCTCCTGTTCTGTTTTATCCAGCAGATATCAAGAAAATGGAGCAATCTATCTGAAAATATCTTGCATTATGTATACATAATGCATAACTATGTCTACAGTGATCCCTGAGGAGTCACTGTAGAGTGCAGAGCATCTACAGCCTTTCTGAATTGTAGGACATTGGATTAGAAATGAAATAATTACAATAAGGTCAAATTTGTAGGTTCTATAATAGTGTATGTGTTATCACACAGCCATAAAACACATTTAATGTGTGGTTATGTAGATGTAAGTCTGTAAGACTGAGACCAAAACCTTGCAAACATTATGTAACTACTTTGCTATAAAACAAAAGCTTCAAAATCATTTTGATGCCACTCTGACTTGTAATAAGGTGAATAGTACTTCTGGCATTCCCACTCTGCGCTCTGTGTGCCATTTCTCACATTATTTAACTTTGGGTCCTGGTCAGTCGAAGTGCGTAACATATTATGGCACAAAGTCAAGCACCACCACCAATTATGTCACCGATTTTGGTGAAACTGGATCACATTTTATGGAGAAAATGTTTTCTAGTTTTCCCTCTGATGTCCTCCAGCTGCTCTGCCTCAACTCTCAGATATACAGATTTCTGATGGTAAAGGAGCTGCTAACTGTAGCTGCCGTTGGGTAGTTAGCTCAGTTAGCCGGACTTGAAGGTCACTGGAGCCCTAGGGGAGTGTTGGTGTTTACACCACTACCTCAGGAGCTTTAGACGACCGGGAGAAGAACATTTTCTGTCCCGGGGCAGGGGTGAATGCTGGTGGGGCGTGGCGCAGAACTACGCACCAGCACCAGAGTTGGGCAAGTGGACGGCATAACTGGGTTCAGTAGCCAACAGATATCATGACAGAGGAGAAGAAACCAAAGAGGTAATTGCTGGAGGAAGCTAAGAAGAGAAAAGGCAAGAGTGACATCGGACATCGGCCATCAGACAAAAGTAAATGCCAGATTGGCTTTTAGTCGTTGGCAAGAGTTTTGTGAAATAAAAGGCTGCAAGACAGACGCCTCGCTGGCCTTGCTGTTGGACTACTTAGTAATATTAGCTGGTTTGCTATCTCTTGTGTTGTTGCACTTGCTTCACTTTGACTGTGTTAGCAACATTGTCATCGTGCTAGTTTTTGATCATAAGTAATCATAACAAATGCATGTGTACAGTTGTTCATATTTACAATGTATTAGTGACCTGCACACTACTTCTTTTCAATGTCCTAGTAATCACACAGATCCTTGTTGGTATATGATATTATTACAGGTGACTTTTCCGAGGGGGGAAAAAAATTGTTGTGTGTAAAAATCATCTCTCTCTACTAAAAATAAGCATGCAAGTGTCAGCTTAAATTTTAGAGTTCAATTAAATTCTCTGTCCACTTGTTAACCATGATGTAATGAACAAGACTCTGAGGTCTAATATGTATGTTTACCTCTCCAATTATGGTAGCAGCTGCCACACCAAGTGTGCTGCCTGATTCAAAACTTCAAAATGTCTTGCGTGCATTGAGCTGAACACTTTTTAACACCAGATTTACTACTGGCCCAATTTTTGATGAAACTTCCGACTTGCAAGTGAACCACCTTGCAACCAAAACAAGAGTGTAACTATTTTGCAGCAGCACCATCACTGCATCCTGGGCTTAGCACCGGTGTTAGACGTTTGGGATCGATTTAAAGAAATGCAAATAAGGAAGGGCGTCTTCTCCCCTGTAGGTCTCTCCAGTCACTATGAATTATATATAATATAGTCTTACGCTGTGGAGCTGTGAGACTACTTCACTGTAAACCAATGAACTAGGCTTTTGACATCGTATAAAGAGTGATGAAGTCACAATTTGGAGTGGGGATGTGCACAATTAGTCGCCTACGTAATAAAACATCACCATCCTTGCTAGTCGGCAACAGGGGTATTAGTCAGTTAAACTATTTATCAATATTTTATTATGTAGCTAACTGTAAACTGTAAACTCTTACGCAGCCACCTGCCACTAGCCTGTACTGCATCAGCAGATGCAGCCCTTGCCTACATGATGCCCAATGGCTTGGATGTTGTCATTAGCCGCTGCTAGCACTGCTAACATTAGCTACACTGTGTGGAAGGCTGGCGGCTAACGTCAGCTTCGGGTGAATGATGTCATTTACCCGCAGACACTGTGACCCTGTTCAGTCTATAAACTTGAAGCATTTAGTGAGCTGCTTTGAAGGATAATGTGTAATGTTCATGGGCACAAAGTGGAATGCATTTCAGCAGCATTTAAAATACAATTTTGTCATTCAAGAATGTTATTAACAGCTTCAAATGACTTAATTCAGGGTTTGTTTGTTTTTTTGAAAAGGTTTAACATGATCAATTAATAAATTGAGCTCATTTTTAACTGCTTTGAGTGTTTTCTTACTGTTAAAATAGTCGACTAGCCTAAATTAAAATTTGTGTTTATTCAATGGGGAAAAATTAGTCACCAGGAACACCCCATAACCATGATACAAAGGCTTTCTGGCAGAATTTCATACAGCGGGCACAATCATCATCATCATTATGTGAGGGAAGTGACAAAGCAATGTCAATGGTCGACAAGATGTGATTAGAACATGTTGTCTAATCTCTTTATATTTCTGTTTTTGCCATGTATAAAATCCCATGACCAACTGAGCTCCAATAGAAACCCTCTCTGCCCTTGTGTTTACATCCATTAAAAGGCCTAGCTTGTCCTTAAACCTGAGTAAATCATAACAAGATAAAAACCTACATCAGAGAAATACTGCCTCTAAAAACATAAACCCACTCTCCGACGTGCGACTTGGCATGGGAAGGAGAAAAGGGTGGAAAGAGAAACCAGGAATGATCCATGTTTGGCCTCCTGCCACAGGAACAACAGATAGCTTTTATGAAAAGAGGAACTGGTTGTAACACTCTCACATGTCCATCCCTGCTCTCTATCAGATTTGTGCAACAATATGGCATTCATCCAAACATACACTCGTCACGCACAACCCCAGGCACAGCATGTTTACCACACATAGATTTACACTCTACAAACATCTGTGCTTCCTTGTTGTCTAAAGCAACCGAGAGGCATCCCTGATGGCCTCCCATCCCCCTCATCCCTGCATCTCATCTCCTCCCCTCTCCTCCCTGTCCTCCTCCTCTGCCTCTGTGAGAGGCTGCAGCATCCGTCACTAAAGGCAGACAAACATGGGGAGAAAAGGAGGGATTCCTCCAGCTTTACCTTTCAGCGTAGGGAGTGATGTGGGCTGTGATTTAGCTCTGATGCTGCTGCTCCTCAGCCTCGGCTAACAACATCATATGACCACCAACCACCTGCTCCTGCTGCCTGGTCATATGACCAGATTAGGCCCTGGCAAGGATCTCTGGGATTTGTAGTTGAGGGGATGGCCAGAATAAATAACATCCTGTGTGGTGGTTAAGCATAACTGAAAAGAAGGGAGAAGTTTGAATTTCATTTAACTCTAAAGTATCTAATCTATGATAACAATATATTATAATTTACTATTTAACAATATGAAGATGTCAGTTACTCTGATCTCCACCCCACTGTGATGAGGAGAATGTATTAGTCATAATCACAAATTAGATTTTTAGGACCTGCAGTGCCCACATTTAATTTATGTTCATTTGTTTATTTCAAAAGACAAGAAACATTAATGAAGATTTCTGGAAATGTGCCACTGCTGGCAGCAAATTTTCAACTGTAGTCCCACAGGCAGAGATGTTCTGAAGTGACAAGTTAAAAAGCAATACAGTCAAATGAAAACACAATACAAAAAGATATAATTGCAACAACAAGAAAAGCAAAATCAACATTCTCTTGTACTGTAGATAGGAGTGAAACATTGATGCAACAATGTAACATAATAATTTTCATCCATCCAAGAGGCCCTGCAAACCATATGAAGCAGTGCTGTTCAGTCATGCAGAGCAGCATTTATGGAACATAATGTTAAAAACTACATATTAATCTTAATAAAATGTTAAGGGGAGACACTAAACAGTCCCTCCAGGAATTTGCAGGATTTTTTTTTGGGGGGGGGATTGTTCCAGCCAAAAATTTCCTGATTTCATGGCAGCTTTTCTACAAAGGAAAAACCTTTGCACATCTATTTAAACAAGACAGGTGCGTTGGAGAGAGAAGACCAAAAAGTTGCAAAAGGACTCCCGCACACTGTCTAACTTGCAATATAAAATTTATTTGTGACGTTTTGGTACTGGACCTTCATCAGGCAAACAGTTTTTTGATCATGAGAAGCCATCTTAAATAGGGAGGGGCCGTCTCCACAACCAATCCCATTCCCACGTGCAAACACAGGGGGACAAAATCATCATTGGGTTATTACAACACACAACAAACAGAGACAGCAAAAAACAAAACTCTCTGTGTGACACCAGTCTAAAGTAACCCCCACATGTCTAACAGGGAAATACATAATATAAAAAATCGGTTACAAATCAATCAATATTTCTAAATATTTCTACAGCAAATATTGCAGATTCCCTTTGTAAGTAGGCTGATAGGGGTATGTTTACATTATAAGTTAAAAACAGACATATTAGATACAAAAAGACACATCATTCATCAAAATATACATATAGTACCAATGATCAAAGTTCATTTTGCCCTATCTGAACTACACACAATTACAATAAATGATAGCAGCAAGAAAGTCATACCAACAATTCTAAAACACGGCATCTGAAAAGATTTATATAACAAAAAAACAAAAAAAAAAAAAAAAGAGTTTTACACTAATCACAGGGGGCTCAAGAAAACGCAGTTTCATCTAAGGAACTTTCGAATTACCAGATATCCCTCTTGTCCAAAGGACTGTCTTTTGTGCCCAGCAGTGGGCTTAATGTTTTTGGTTTAAAAGTGGATCATTTCAAGTGTTTCAGACAGATTAAATTACGTCACTTCTTTTCCAAAAACACAGACTCTGTTAGTACCACTCATGCTCTTGTCTTTAAAGCCAAAAGCACTTTCTGCCCCAGCACTAACAATGCGTCCATAAACACTTTTTGCAGAATTGTGGAGCAGGACATTATGCAAATGACTGTTAAGTCACACACCGACCCTCCCAATTTGACTAAAAGTGAAAGAGTGGCTTTGAATGAACTGATGAATGACACGGATATCGTCATCAAGCCGGCGGATAAGGGACGGGGTATTTGTATCCAAGATTCTGAAAAATATAAGCATGAAATTCTTTCTCAGTTGTCAAATACCAGATTTTACAAAAAATTAAATCATGATCCAACCATCTCCTTTCAAAATGAACTGCATTCATAGCTTGAGGATGCCAATAAGCGAGGCTGGATCACTAAATCAGAATATGATTTCCTGTATTGCAAGCACCCAATACGACCTGTGATATACACTTTGCCTAAAGTGCACAAATCACTCACCAGCCCACCGGGCCGACCTATTGTGGCGCAAACAGATTCATTATGGTCTCCTTTGTCTGAGTTTGTTGATTTCTTCATTAAACCTTTTGTCCAGACTCTGCCAGCTTACATCAAGGATTCCACTGATTTCATTGACAAAATTTCAGATCTTAGGGATTTGCCAGAAGATGCCCTTGTTAATCAAGCCTTTACACAAACATACCCCATGAAGGGGGCTTGGAGGCATTAAGTTTTTATCTACAAGACCGAGATAGTACATCTAACCCTCCTAATCAATTCATTGTTGATCTAGAGCCAGGTTTGTTATGAAATATAATTATTTCAGTTTTCAAAATGATTTCTGTCTACAAGTTTCGGGTACAAGCGTGGGCACTATTTGTGCACCCAATTATGCAATTTTATTTGTTGGACTTTTTGAAAAGAATTTCATCTTTAATCTGGACAAAAACACACATTTGCCCAAGATTATAAAATGGTACAGGTTCACTGATGACATCTTCTGTGTGTATAATGGAAATCCTGATGAACTGGCAGATTTTGTTACTCTGCTGAACAGTTTCGACAGTAATTTACAGTTCATGTCCAACTATTGTGATGAAAAAGTCAGTTTTTTAGATATGTGGGTTATGAAAAACAGCGGCTCCCTCATCACAACTATCTATCGGAAGGACATAGATAAAAACACTTTACTGCTAGCCACCACTTGTCATCCCACTCCCTTAAAAAAGGGTCTCCCCATCAGTCAGTTTTTCCGTTTGAGAAGAATTTGTCATTCCACAGAGGACTTTATTGAGAAGGCAGTAGATATGAAACACAGATTTGCACAGCGTTGTGGATTAATCACGCCTATGAACTGGCTCTCAAAAAGACGCGCTCCAAGTTACTAAAAAAGAGCGTTAACAAACAAAAGAAATATTCTGTTATGTATATCTCAGTACTCTGCCCACTCTGCTGCAATAAGATCTGTCTTTCAAAAACACTGGCATATTCTAAAGTCTGATCCCGAACTTGCCTCCGTGTTCAAAGATCCTCCTCTCTTTGTTAATAAAAGGGAGAGAAATATAAGGGATCATCTGGTCTGTGCCAATTTTGATGACAATATGAAATCAGTCAAGCAATGCAGACACGTTTGCATCCCCTCCCCAATGGCAACTACCGTTGCAGTAGTTGCGCGCAGTGTAACAACACTATGAAAACAAGCCACTTTTCCCATCCCCACACAGGTAAATTATTTCCAATCAACACTGTTATCACTTGTGCATCCACACATGTGATTTATTTGATACGCTGTCCTTGTGGTCTTGCTTATGTGGGAAAAACAACGAGGAAACTGAAACAGAGGATTAGTGAACATAAAAGCTCTATACGAAGAAATGACAGGGATTACCCCGTGGCCGTGCATTTTAATGATGCTCATTATGATATCTCATCTTTACGTTTCCTCGGCATTGAACAGGTAAACCTGCCATCTAGGGGAGGGGACCACAACAAACTACTAAAACAGAGTGAGGCTTACTGGATTCACACCCTTCAAACATTGGCTCCCAAGGGTTTGAATGATGAACTGCTTTTGAACATGTTTCAGTGATTCTTGAATGTTGGTTTGAAATATGTATTTTGATGTCCCCTGTACTTGATTAAAGGGAACACTTCTGTATCCAGCTCCAGATAGTTCTGGATACGTATGAATATGTACATATATCACCAGGTTCATCTAAAAATGTGACCTGCTGATTGTGTCCATTTATATATGTATGCATTTGTACTGCATTTTCTTGAGCGCCCCTGTGATTAGTGTAAAATTAAAATCTTTTCAGATGCCATGTTTAGAATTGTTGGTATCTGTATGACTTTCTTGCTGCTATCATTTCATTGATTTGTAACCGATTTTTTATATTATGTATTTCCCTGTTAGACATGTGGGGGTTACTTTAGACTGATGTCACACAGAGAGTTTTGTTTTTTGCTGTCTCTGTTTGTTGTGTGTTTTAATAACCCAATGATGATTTTGTCCCCCTGTGTTTGCACGTGGGAATGGGATTGGTTGTGGAGAAATGACCCCTCCCTATTTAAGATGGCTTCTCATGAACAAAAAACTGTTTGCCTGATGAAGGTCTAGTACCAAAACATCACAAATAAATTTTATATGGCAGCTTTTCTAAAAAATTGCGATGCATGTTGCAGTGTTTTCAGGTGGTTTTTGCAACGGAGTTGCAGAAGCACATGAAGACTGCAAAAAAAAGTCACAAATTTTGTTCCAGTGAGAATAAAACCATATTTTGTTCTGAATCTTACTTACCAAAAAGGCTTGAGATTACGAAAATTAAAAAAAAAAAAAAAAAAAAAAAAAAGTGTTCTTTTCAGTACCTGTGACAAAATAAAAAATAAAAGTACCAAAAAATAATAAAACATTGAGTCAGTTCATTGAAACATGCATGTATGACGTTTGCACGAGGGACTGCTATGATTAGTAAAACTGCAGGGATCTATGATGATTGGCCATATTTGTGAAAAAGTTGCATTGAGTATACAAAATTGCAAGGTTGTGCAGAATCCATGGTGATTGGTTGAATTTGCATTAATTGTTGTGATCACAACTTCCTGGAGTGACTGACTTAAGGTGAATAGAGTTAAATTTTTAACTAATAGATTTCACCATGAAACTTCTGCAGCTTATTATATTAAGGCAATTATTTTTGTAATTACAAGCTTTCTGAAATTTTATTTAAAATATGCAAACGATTGCAGGAATTTCCAGAACACAATTTGGAACATTGGATAAACACCAAAAAACTAGACATCAGGTTGAAACTTCCCCAGGTGATTACCTACATTAAAACAATGGGGTTTTTTTTGTATTACACATTTTCTGAATTTTTATGTTTAAATGTGCAAATGAGGCATTATCTCATGCTAACTTTTGGTGAATTTAGGAGAAATCTGCAGACACACTGTGTATGAAGACATGACAAGACAAGTCTGGATTTTTTTTTTCTTTCCACTGGTCTGAAAGAGGACATGCTACAGAAACAAAATAGACCAAAATCTCAAAATTGACCAGTTCATGAAAACAATGTTGTTGCCTTAAGAGCATTAACATAAAAGTTGGTGAAATGATAAGCAATACAGCACAGAGATATGAGACAGGACTATACAAAATGTCCATAAGACATTGCTATTATACCCACACAGGACTGCAAAGAAGACCATTGAGCAACAGGCACAGGACATGGGACACATAGATTCCTGTTGACACAAGATAATAATACCGGTAAGTTTTTACAACTAAACATATTATGTACAAAAATCAGACTTTTATGATCAAATGTATCTTGTGTGTCTGCTTGGATTTGAATGTTCAGTTCAGCTGATTTCTGCCTCCTCCCCAACTGTGACTCCAAGGTCTATTACATGTTGACCTCCACCCAACTGTGGTTATTCTTTAACTGCGCAGGGCATAATTACACAGTAATAATAATAAATTACACATATATGTTTTGCATAATGAGTGCTGACATGTCTGACCCCAGATCTGAAGATAATGTGTAGGTATGGTAAGTTAGGCAGTCAAGTATTTCAGTTGGTATTTCAAAGACGAGAAGCTCACAGAGATGCAGGATTGTCTCACACAGGGATTATAGAGCCTCCTCTCAGTGCAGACCTTACTGCCTCGTTGTTTGATCTTGCTTAGTAAAAGCTCGAAGCAGTGGGAGAGCCGTGTCATTTAGAATGTTGAACATCAGATGGTGTTTTCCATCATGTATTTGCTTGCTGCTGGTACATGATTAAAAATGCACATACAGCATATTTGTTTTGTTCGTCATTTTGCATGTTTTCTTTTATTGCTATCATTATTATTATCATTTCATTTTGGAGACAAAGGAAGTGGTGTAAGGGTGCAAATGCACAAAGTAGGGCACTCAGGTCAGTCTGGCTTGAGGCCACAACACTGGGCACAGGCTCAAGCTGGAGCTTAAGACTGACAGTGAGCCCAGCTGGACAGCAGGTCTGAGCCAAGTCTGACCATTCTCACACCAGATCTGAGCCACTCCCTGTTCACTTCCTTTTTCCTTGCCTGGTTTACAAGAGAAAAGACCTTGATGTATGAAACTTCTATGATAGATGATAATTTACTGTCTGAAACTCTGGACTACTTTCTCTTGTTTCGTTTATTGTCATACAGTGAGGTTACTATTATGGAAGTCATAAAGTCAGGTTTGGTATGCAGCTCTGTCGGGTTTGGTGTGCACCTGTGAACCAATAGGAATTACTGCTGAATTAGCCTTAGACGGTCTAATTAGTTTTACATATTTGGGCTTATGCAACAAACATTCTTAGATTGAATTTCACCCAGAAGTTATTAGCAGTGTTCTTGTCTGTTAGTGAAACCATGCTAGTCAGTTTTCACCTAATGGCGTAGCTTATATGGGAGAAACTAAACTGACTCAATGGACTCAATAGGCTTTGCGGGGAGCGACATTGGCTAAAATGCTAACCAGCACGATGAACTGGTCAGGACTGAAAGAAAGCAACTTACGCATGGTAGCTCACATTTTTGTTTCCAGTGTTGTGTTGAAGTGTCACCCCAAACTTATCCCTAAACTAACCCTAACCTCACCCTCTTGCACATCTGGAGTTCCCTTCTCGACACTGTGTCTGCTGACGGATAACTGGATAGGCGACGTTAAACAGCGGCCCTCATTAACTGATGACGGTACCTTTTAGGATGGCGATATTGATTTTCTTAAAGTTTTACACAGTAGTTAGATGTTGGTTGTGACAACAGTCAGAGATAGATGATGGAGAAAAGAAAAAATGGACCACCTCTGCCACATTAAAGTGATTAAGCACTATGTAATATATATTAAAAATATACATATAAATTCACATTTTTCATCAGTTATTCAAGATTTTCAGGAACAAAGATCATTTCGGTTAATATTTTTCATCCACTATGACACACTGTGCACTCCATGAATCTATGTAGGTTAGAGTGTATGTTTCAGACAGAGGCATGCCTTATGAAGTAAAGGTTTGTGTATTCTGCGTCCCATTTTGGTCCAAAATTGAAATTTGACATAACTGTTGGAGCAGCTGAACTGCACAGGTTTTTCCAAGACCTCCTAGGCATTGTTGTCAAAAGTAACGTTACATAAAAAATAAGTGTAAAGTAGAAAATTGTAAACTTCTCATGATGGCTCACATCAATTCACACTCAAACTGTAGGGAAACGCCACCGCAGCAATGGTGGCTTGTTAACTCCGGTACTTCCAATATCAATAGTTCTGGTACTGATTCGTCAACAGGGCTTCTACTAGATAAAGAAACTAGTTTCTAAAGTAGTTCCGGTAGACACTACTGCAGAAAAAATAGTTCCTACATAAAACTGCTCACAACAAGGTCTGTGGATTATCTTGAGTACCACAAGCTGAGTGCCATTTAGTCCCATTATATTGGAGAGAAGGCAGACATCTTTACAGCTGATGTCTCCACAACATCAGACGGATGAATTGCACTACAGGCAAGAGGACAAATATGTATTTTTGATTTGGGGTGAGCTATCCCCAAACGTCTGTTTGGTGGTGAATGTAGCAGGCATTTCGAGGGAAAAGAGAAAAGCCTTTTTCTATTCCTAACAGCTTCCCCCTCACTTTATGTCCTCAGACATATGTGCAGGTTTTGTTTTTGGAGGTTTAAGCCTCATGTTTGCTGCTGTCTGCTTCAACTCTGGTATTAAAATTCTCCTCAGCTCCTCCTGCTGCTCCGTGTTGTGCAGTTGAACCCTGCTCTGCTCTGACTGCTCAAGCTCTTTTAACCACAAACTGGGATCTCTCCAGGGGCGACGTGTCCACAGAGACATCTGCCTCACTGACACCAAAGTGACCTTCACACCCTCCCGCTGTCTGATCAGTCCGGTGCATATGGCAAGAAAAACTGCAGAGACTGTGGCCAGCTGTCCTGTCCACGCCGAGACTGATAGATCTAGTAATCGAGCTGTTAATGACATCTTTGGATCTCAGCCAGTTAGTGTTGTGCGTGTCTGTGATGATGGAGGATTCTCCTGACTTTACTCAGTCTTCATGCTGTCAGTGTGTGAAACAAGCTACCACATTCCACCTTAACCAAGAAAACTAAAAACTTTGACATGGAACACGGTATGAAGTCTGACAGAGACCATGTCATTTTGAATTTCCAGATTTTTGTCACCAGTGCACAGCCCCATTTTGCACCACTGGGCACCAACAGAGAGCAAAGGAATCATTCAGGCCCCCTAATTTAGAATGATTTTCTGAGCCTGTAAAGAGTAACTTGTTATGCTACAGCATTATCTAGTGAGAAAGGCATATGTAGGTAGGAAGTGGAAATACTTTGTCACTGACTGAAGTACAATTCTCAGGTATCTGTACTTAACTTGAGTACTTATTTTTCTGACAAACTTTTACTTCTAATCCCTACATTTCAAAACAAATATTTGTACTTTCTTCTCCTTACATTTTCAAAACAGGCTTGTTATTTAAGTTTTAAAGCATTTAAGGGGAATTATTGATTATTTATTTTTTTATTTTGCATGATTCTGTGACACCTTACCAACCTAAAATTTCAACCTAACAGCACAATAACATAAAGAAAAGATCATTCATTGATGTATCCATCAGTGCACAACAGGTGTAACAAGACAAATATGATGCAAAAAATAAAAACAACATAAACGATGGAACAAGACGAAAGACAGAATAAGATGAAAACACTGTAAAAGATGTAACAAGACAAACACAGTGTAGAGGACGAAACAAGGCAAAAACAACATGAAAGATGCAACAACAAAAAATGACTTAATGGCACAAAAACAATTTAAAGGATGTAACAAGATGAAAACTGCAAAAAGACAAAACAAGATGATAACATCGCAAAAGATGGAACAAGACAAAAATGACTTAAGACGCAAACTGCGTAAAAGATAAAACAAGATAAAAATATTGTGAAAGATGGAATGAGTCAAAAATGGCTTAACGAGATTAAATCAACATGAAGACTGCAACAAGATGACAACAGCGTAAAAGACATAACAAGACAAAAACAGCATCAAAGATAGAACAAAACAAAAATAACTCAAGATGAAAACCATGTATAAGACCAAACAACATGAAAACATGTAAATGATGGAACGAGACAAAAATGACTGAAGACGAAAACAACATAAAAGATGTTAAAGACAAAAACTGCGTAAAAGACGCAACAAGACACAATGACCTGTACTTTTTCACTTTTACTGCAGTAAAGAAGTTGAGTCAGTACATTTACTTTAACCATGGTCTTTTTTACACAAGTAAGTATAGAATGTGTGTACTTTTGCCACCTCTAGTAATACGTAGTAGGACTTCTGTGTTACTTACAGATTACATATGACCAGTGTTGGGGCAAGTTACTGAAAATTAGCAGCCAATTACAGTTACTAGTTACTGCTCTCAAAAAGTAACTAGTTGCTAAGAAAAGTAACTTTTACATTACTTTTTCGCTTCAATACTCTTATTAATGCACACAGCGTCACAGTGCCAGACCTCTTTTCCACAGCTTTCAGCGCTGGAGAAAGGTCTGGTTCCACACATGATCATCCTGCTATAAAAAAAAAACAACAAAACAAACAAACAAACAAAAAAAAAAAACATCCTGCCCTGTTTGCATTTCTTTAAACCAATCAAACGTCTACAGGCAGCACAAAGCCCCGGATGCAGCGAGAGTGCTGCTGCAAAATAGTGTTGAGGGGGAACTTGTTTTGGTGGAACATTTGCACCTCGAGAGGTGGGCTCTGGTATTGAAATGACTACATCACTGCAAAAGAAAAGGGAACAGCTGTTAACGTGTTTACATTTGTACCTTTAGCGTCCCAGGCGCTAATTTGCCGTTTTCAGCATGTAGGTTGCAACTAGCAAGTTGTTCTCTTGTTTTGCGGGGATGCTGAAAAAGTAGATGGCAGACGCTACAATGTAGCTTGAAACAAGTGATCAATGGATCAATAATTCACAGAACCTCGTAATGTGCCCCAGTCGCAGAGTGCAATATTTAATATTCACCATGAGGGGATGAAGGCTAGGAACAAATAAAGCTGACTGTACTGAGAAAGCACAGACGAAGGTTTGTACAGTAAAAGTCCAGTGAAGAGCAGAGGAGAAAAAACGCAGCTCTCCATGCGCCACCAGAAAGGACAGCGATCAGAGCGCACAACCAAATGACCTGATATCAATCGCAAAACACTCGATACAGATTGAGTCACAGAAAAATGGAGACGTCCCACAGATAAAAGTCAATGAAAGAACAGGAGAAGACCAAGAAGCTGACATTCCTCCGTGCAAAACCAGTGAAGATTAAATTATTTTACAGTCACAACAAAGTGGTGCTCTGTGCACAAGTGTGCCAAACAAACAACCTCAGTCAGCTTTGCAAAATATCAAGCTAACGTCATACAGATGATCATACTGAGACAAACACGTTTGTTAACCGTCCACAGAGCACTAACATTAACTTTCACATTAACTTACAAAATGACTCACCATCCAGGTGTGTTGTCAGGTGTCTGATGATGTTTGATGAGGTCGATCAGGATCCGTTATCCAGATCAGACAATACATTTAGTGATTCTTTTGTTTGGGCCTTGTGTGACGTTATTACAGCGTTTTACATGTTGTCAGCTTTTTCTCATAAAGTAATGATAATGATAGTAATGAGTCCTTTTAAATTTCAGTAATTGTAATTTAATTGTAAATAATGTAGCGTTATTTAATTTGAAAGGTAACTAGATACACTACTATTTACCTGAAGTAGTGGAGTTACAGTAACACATTACTTAGTGACACGCTATTCCCAACACTGCCTACAATCCCTTAAAACCTTTGAAACCTTTTATAAACCAGTAACATTTGATCCTCTGTGCATCACTGATGGAACAGAACACGGCTTTGATCCATCAGATATGACGTCATCATTCCTGTGACATCACCATTCCAATATTCCATCATTTGAGTGACTTTTTTTCACTTTCATAGCAAAATCAAAACAACATTAAACAGTTCTTTGAAACAAAGTAGAATCTAAGAAATCAATTAAAGTCCATTATTGTATTGTATTGTATTACACTCACACTAAGTTCCAAGGCAGCCTTTAAACCTCAACCACAATGAAACCACTTACAAACCAGTAAAACCTTTCAAACCTTTTATAAACCAGTAAAAGGTTTCCAAGGCAGGATTCCAATCCTTAAACACATCACTGATGGAACAGAAAAGCATTTTCATCAATATTTTTGTCCTGCACATTTGAAAATGAGGTTGACAAAAACATTGTAACAGGCAGGGACTAAAATGGAGCATCTTCAGTTTCTGACCTAGGCGGCTAACAGCAATGTCCAGTGATGGTCTGTGCACCGGCAGGGTGGACACAGATCACCAGCACTCCCTGGCTACTGCAGGGCGACAGCAGAGAGCCTGGTGGCCCTCCATCCTCACTGTCCCTTGGTCTCACGTCTCCTCTGAGGGAATGCTTGAAGTTGTGCTGACGGAAGCCAGAGCTCACACTTACTTGGTAACGCATTATTCCTAACACTGCGTTACTGCCTCTATGAAAACAATAAAACACAACTCATTTGGCCTACTACAACTAATGAATCAGTTAACTTTAACAAACGATAAAAGTGCACAGGCTTTTCAAATCACGTAGACTCACCAGGCCAGTGTTCTCTGTAGTTTACTCTTTTATAACGCAGGAGAAGTTTTTCAAAGTGTGTGTTGGACAGTTGATTCCTCTCACAAGACATGGGCTAACAAGCCAGAATGGTATTGCACCACTGATTCAAAGAAGATTATATCATGGGAAATTTGATCAGTACATCCATTTTGGGACCTGACTTGAGATATAGTGTGACAGTGTCTGCTGAGGCCGTAGGCTGTCTGTCCTTTGTCTCAAATGCAAAAAGTTTTCCCTCATAAGTCTCCTCCGAAGACAGTTAAAACCGGTAGTAGTTCTTGCAGTGGTGGAGATTAGAGTTGGGTCATGTCCACTGAACTGTAACCCCAAGTAAACCCATTCTTCATTATGTGCTTTATGGCTGACACTCCTTAAAATAGATTTTTTATCACTTCTAAGGCAGTTTTAAATCACAGCGTTACAATGGTGGAGGGCTTAGTGGTTGTTGACTGTCAGGCATCCCAACTGTGTGGAAATATGCTAAAATGGTAACTGTAAGGGATTGCTTCTTTGAAAACATAACTAAATAACTGAGCACTTGAATTGCAAAACATACACGTTACATTACTTGTTACTACATAAAAGTAATTCAAATACTCTAACAAGTTACTTTGTAGTACGTTTCCCCGAACACTGATAAGCTTTAGAACATATAGAATCTTTCAATTAATTATTTTTAGTCAATCTCACCATGCTTATCAATCTTGTTTCCATGTACTGCAGTTTGACTATTTTTTCTCAGGAGTGGGTGGAAACCAAAACAGAGCTCAGAGGGAGCTGTCAGGTAACAGAAACACAACTCCAAATTTATTCTATAAGTAAATTGGCAACTGTTAGTTAACAACTTAGCATAAAAGGACCGGTTTGTAAGATTAAATGGCATCTAGTGGTGAGCTCATCTCACTCTCCCTTTCCAAGCATATAGGAGAACCTATGATAGCCCCAAAACTCACACAAAATGTCTAAGGGCCAATCCAGAGCCAGTGTTTGATTTGTCGGGTTACTGTAGAAACATGGTGGTGCAACATGGTGGCCTCTATAGATATAAAGAGCTCATTCTAAAGTAATGGACAACATACTTATGAATATTATATTCCATTTCTGCCATATTCTGTTAATAAATGTACGGAAATCTAACACAATGGACCTGCAACACTTTGTTAGGTGATAATTTCACCTAAAAAAGTGAAATTATCACCTCAGGTGTTGTTTTCACACCATGTTTCACTGGTACGAAGTGACCAAAGAAAAAACAAAACAAAAAAAAACAAAAAAAACAATTGCTGCAGCTTCAAACAAGATTCAGAGTCTTCAAAAACTGTCCTTAGAGTCTATATTTCTAACTTCAGCCCACAATATAAAGATGTTGTACAGACAGAACAATATATTGACAGTTTTGTAATTCTAAAGCTGCATTCACATTGAATGTGAAGTTCATTTTCCCTACTCGTGCTTTATTGACTGCTGGAGTGTTTTTGCAGTCGGCATATTGGTTGTTTTGGGCTGAATAAATGCAAACTGTACAGACGTTAGCTGTACACATGTGTGTGTGTGTGTGTGTGTGTGTGTGTAACTGTTTGTGTACCCTCTCACTGATCTTACAACTCACCAGCATCTCTTCTTTTCGGATATTTTCCTCCAGACCTCTCTCTCTTTCTTCTTTTCTGTGTAGGATCACAAGATCACAGAGATTCAGAGGTTAAAAAAAATCTTGCCACCCACAGAGAAATCATGTCAATTTATGTTGCATGTACACTGAGCACACATCTTTGTATTCAGTTTCTGTGCAATCACGTCTATAAACTTATGATAAGAGCCTTTATTTTAGGGGCCGGGCAGCCTAAGCTGCCAGGACCCTATTGTTTTCCTCAATGTTCTTCTTTCTCTCTTCTTCTTCTTCTGAGGAAATCCTACTTCTCATGCTCGAAAAATGACCAAACTTTGCACAAAGGTCCAGTCCCATGTCAGATTGCCTCAGCTGCAAAAACAGGCCAATAGTCCTGATGGTGGCGCTACAGCAAGCCTCTAAAGTTCAAAATTTTGAAAATTCATAACAAATCAACCATATGTGCTACAGATTTACAACTTTCACCACAATGTAGCCCCAATACTGAAGAAACTTTTGTACATTTAAACCTATTGCAAATTATGAAGTCCATCACTCTGTTTTTTTCAAAAACTGTAAAACTTATTAAACCTATCTCCTCCCACAATTTTTGTTTCAATTGGCACCAAACTTGCTACAGAGCATCTTCAGACTGTCCTACACAAATGATCCACAGATTTTTGATTTATCAAAAATTGAGCCTACAGTGCATCAAAATGTTTGACTGTAAACGGTATTATAAACATATACTTGCAAATTCTTGCTAAATACATTTTCAATGTTCATGAAAAAAATGACAAAATTTTGGAGTCATGGTAGGTGATGTTTGGAAAATATCAGAATTTTATCTCAAAAACTGAATTTTTTACAGCATTTTGAATTTCACTCTAATGCGAACAATTGGAGTCAATGCAAAAATGGCATTTTTAAACATCAGTTTTTCACTTTTGGAGCCAATAAATCATTGTTTAAAAACTAATGACCAACATCTCCATGCTGTCTAGATGCAATTTGTGTATTTTGGGATTTTTGTCTCAATAACTGAATTTTTGACAGCCGTTTGAAATCTGCCTTTACATGCTAAGCAGCTGCTGTCTTGCACACAGGTGACATTTCCATTTGTCAATTAGCTAGTGAGATAGAGGATGGTTCTTGGTGTTGAAGGGATTGTGAGTTCAAGCCTCGCTTGTACAACATTTCCATATGAGAAATCTACCCAAACTTTTCACAAAGGTCCAGTCCCATGCCAGATGTCCTCAACTGGAAACACTAGACAATAGTCCTGATGGGGGCGCTACAGCAAGCCTCTAAATTTCAAAACTCTGAAAATTCATAACAGTCAATTTGTGAAGCCACACTTGAACTGTCCCTTGTCAATTAGCTCAGTGAGATAGAAGATGGACCTCAGTCTCAGACGTTGTGAGTTAAGTCTCAGCTAAAGCAGAACTGACATTCTAATGTGAAAGCCTATGTTCAGGTATCATGCTATGTGGATTAGAGACTACTAAGGTTAAAATAATTATGATTCAGGGAGTTTTGGGAAGAGACAAATACTCTTTATCAACACGTTTCCCTGTTATCCCTTGTCTCTTTTCCCTGTTTATTTGGCTTAGCTATCAGTCAATATGCAGAGTCTCTTGTGCCAGAAATTGTGAGTTCAAGCCTCAACTGATGTAAAATGCACATTAGAATGCCACCTTTTTTTCATCTTCCTACACTCTGCTTGTTGCTCAGAATTGCCTAATTTTGCTAAAATTGCCCGGCCCCGACCATTGCTGCGCAGCATCTATAATATTATTTTATTATGGCTTTTACACCACTGATTTACAACATCTCTTTCCAGAAACAATCTCCATATTACTCTGGATTAACCAGAACCTGCTGAAAACAGTTTTAAATGGAAAAACATTTTATTCCAAATGAAAACTGTTGACTATCAATGAGGAAAACATGTGGATCACTATGTGTTTGTGAGGAGAAAGTATGTGTAGTGGATTTACTGGTTTATTAAGCTGTGCTCATTAGCTATGCATCCATACCACATACACTCCTGGGAAACACTGTGTTTCTCAGGTATGAAACTTTTGAAAAAAAGGCTGACTATGTCATTTAAATGACTATGGTGTGATTTTTTTTTTGCAGGATTGAAGTTGTTTTTTTTAAGTCTGTAGAAATTTAGAATCTGTCTGCTTGCAGAATCATTAATTTTTTTTTTTTTTTTTTTGACACATTTTGCCTTTAACAAATATTCACCTCCTGTGATTTGAAAATTGCAGAGTTGTGATCGGGATAAAAGTTTGATTAAATGTGCAGCCCTAATAATAACACTAACTAACTAATTGATTTTTTTTTTAAGTCTGTTACTGCAGGGATCCTTTCCATGATGTTCTCAGATGCTTAGAATAACAATCTGAGCCTGTCAGTGGCAAAAAGAAGAACTTTTAGTGGACAAACTTTGACCGTGTGCAGTCACCTGGAGGGATTACTTTCTCCCTCCATACTGGACAAGCTTCAAAAGTTGCTCTCCCCTGTGGAAACACCAGCTTCTGTCCTCCACTTACTTTTGTCACATTTTATACTCTATACATTTTTCCAAAGTAATGACATGACACAGTCTTGTTTTTACTTATTCTAATTTTTTTGCAGAAAAATAGTTGGAAAGTTAGCCCTCTGCTGCACGGTCAACACTTACCTTTTCTTTTGTTTTACTGAACTCCTCTGGCAAAATGCCTGAAACCTGTCAAAGATGGCCTCTTAAGGACAGCCCACAGGAAGTGGAAGGATCCATCATGGAAATGGAAGGGGGGGGGGGACTTGAATTTGGGCTTTTTTTATAGTCTCCATTGTTTAGATTTGCTATCATTTGTTTAGTTAAAGTGAATTCTTTCTTTGTGTATAATTTCTTTTGAGGGGTTGTTTCTTTGGATATCTTTATGTTCTTTAAATGTTTCATTTATTTTTAGTCAAGTTTTTCCTTTGTGTTTTGGAAAATTAGGTCTGTTTAGTTATGTTGTGGCTTTAGTTTCCTTATTGCTTTTCAGTTTGGGCCTTAATCTTTGGAGCTATTTTTCTAGTTTCTTAAGTTATATTGGGATCCATTTATTCTTGTCATTTGTTACTTTTTTTTTTTTTTCAAATTTATTAAAACAAAAATGCCAAAGTTACCCTTTAAGCTTTATTTTTAAACATTATTTTTATTAAGCATTCTTTATATTGGTCAATATTGGGGGGTAATAAAATTGTTCCTTATATCAATAATACGATACAATGTTTGCCTCAAGTTTATTCTCATGAATTGTTAATCACGCTACAGGTTAAGATGACCAGTTTTTAGATTTTAAACACCAGTGTCTTGTATCTGGTCTATAGTTTGTTATCATTCTTAAAGCTCAATTTTGTCCTGTTTTTGGATCAGAGCTAGCTCATGCATGCATTACAGGATGGAAACATGTTTTTATTTATTCATACTTTGTACTTTATTCTGCTCGGTCTAATTCTGCCATGACCAAGACCAGAGTAACCCTAAAATCATCAGGAATGAGCATTTAGTAGCTTGTTAAACAAAATAATAAATAAATGAATAAAAATGAAAATCCCCGGGGGAATATACCGCTCCTGGGCCCTCCTATTGGGTTTTTTAATGCATCCCTCTCATCTTTTCCAGCCCTAACCAGTTTGTATGCCTGGTTTGTGGTTTCTATAGGATCCAGACAAAGTAACTGCAAGCACCCCATGAGAAACAGCCTCACCTGGAGGTACTGACATCACAGATAAAGGAATTTACACAGTTCAGTTACCATGAAACGACTCCCTGACAAACAAAGATGTTATATTTGACATTGAAATCAGAATAAAGCAATCCTACAAAGCGAGCAGAGCTGCTGCATCGCTCACACAAACTGTACAATTATTTAACTTGGCAGGGGGAACAGTGAGGAGAATCGCTGCAGCATATGCCAAACACAAAGTGCAAGAGCTGAGAGGAGCAGCGGCGGGGAGTGGCACCACAGACGGGGACAGATGGACATTTAACAGGACAGATGCTTCAGACATTGCCACAGTGCAACGCTGCACAGGACATCCAAGGAGCTCCAAGGAGGATCGAATGAAGGTTTGAAGGAAGCAACTGTTCAAATACACATTCAGCTCAGCGCAGCACAAACAACGTGTTTACAAAAATATTTGTTCTCTCTGAATCTATTTTTCTGGGAAGCCTTTGAGGAACACGCAGCTGTAGTTTACTGAGAAATGCCTTTGATTCTTAAAAAAATGTATTTTATTCAAGTCTGTCTTCATACAATACTCACAAGGCATATGTATGCTGAGAGAATTAGTGGTTGGTGTGGTCGTTCCTTTCGTCCATGCAGGTCATTGACAAGAGGAAAGACCTTAAGTGTGTTACAAAAGTTACATGATGTTACAACACATCCTCACACAAACGCCACAATAGGTCAACATCCCACATGTGGTTTACATTGGACAATGGTCCCTGTTTGGTTCGGTTTAAAGGGACTGTTCACCCAGAAATGGAAATTCAATCATTATCTATTCACCCACATGCCGATTGAGGGTCGGGTTTATTTCAATAGTCTGCAAAACACTGCTGGAGTTTCACAGGAAAACAGCGTTGCAGAATTTCACAAATAATGGAAGTGAATGATGACCAGTTTTCAAACGTACAAAACAACTGAAAAAAAAAAAAAAACCGAAACATAAGAAGAAACATTATGCCTTCATACTGCTCGTCTGATGTAATCCAAGTCTCCTAATGTTCCAATATGCCATTTCACACCGTCACACCACACACACATATCTCGTCATGTAAGACACAACGTTTCTTCACCATTGAGGAGATACTCCGTCATTTGCTGTTTTCACTTCCACACAGGACTTGAACTCTGGTCTCCTGGGTGAAAGTCCTGTGCTTGTGGAAGCCATCCAGCCTTCAAATGTGGACTTTCTCGTTCCTTATGCTTATCCTGTCATGACTACAGTATGTCCACAAGGGGTCACCGCCAAATAATAAACTGACATATCAGACAGAATAAGCTGCTTGCACTTTCAACCACCACCCACGTTTTTCTGGTGAAGATTGGCTTGATGTTAAAAACATGGTTAATATTGTGAAATGGTCAGTTTGGTTAGATTTAGGCACCAAAACTACTTGGTTAGGTATAGAATCATGGTTTACATTGTACTGTGTTTAGTAGCATTTCATCATGCAAGTCATGTGAAATAAGTCATGTGATATAATGTAACTTAAGTAACTTTTAAACCTTAAACAAGTCAACCTTGACTTTTGGTTTCACATAAGACACGGGAAACAAGGTCTCCTGTATGGAGTTAAAATCATGCCAAAACCTCGCAAACACACAAAACATGTTTTACTCACGCCCAACGATTCACAAACAAACTCAGTGTGATTTGTAAGTACAAAACATCATTCACAAACTAATGCATTTTGTTTTGCAAATAAGAAACGTACCTATCAAACAAATACATCATGCTTGAGAAACAAATACAGCATGTTTTACACATACAAAGAAACATATTTCTTCAGCTACAAAAAAATATCCTTCAAGCACAAACTAAAATCTTTCAAGTACAAAAAAATATCCTTCAAGTACAAACTAAAATCTTTCAACTACAAAAAACAATTCTACAACTACTAAAAACTGTCACATGACTTTTGGCATTAATGTTCCGCCTTGCTGATCCGTACACAAATGCACTCTGTTCCAGCACAAATGCCTTCAGATTCACACGCAAATGCCACCAGACTTTCTAAGAAATGTCCTGTAATCACAGTCCACAGCAGCAGGTGGCGCTGTCGGTTCAATTTAAGGCCGCCAGGACGATTTTTAAAAAGCTGTTTAAAAGTACGTCTTTGTCATCATGTGTAGTGTTGTATGCACATGATGTAGTGTTGGCCGCAACCTCGAGAAAACGCCGTTAATGAGCATGTTCGGGTTATTTTTGCAACATAAACTAAGGGGAACCAGTTGTTTTAGGTGAACTTAAATAAAACGTTACCTGGATGTTGACATCATTAATCAATACAGGTTTACCATGAGCAAATGTGAGAGTTTCAGTGGTTCATGGTGTAGAGTGCCGCACTTGTGGCTGTAAGTGTTTTTGCTCAGGTGAGTTCGAGCCCAGACCAGCGCGATCTTGAAAGTATTATATTTTCTTAACTTGGTGTTTTCATTGAAAACCAGAAGGGCTACAACAGCGGCAACAGCTGGTTTTCAATTCAACTGGTTACCGTCGGGGTGTGTGTGTTGAGTTCAGCAGCTGATTGTGCTCCTGTCACCAGATTTGTCACACATTCACAAACATACTCTGGATTTTCATGTCGCATTTCATATGTACTGCAGCGAAAATTATTGTATAAGCAAGCACTACAGAAAGGACACCAATGAAAACACCAGTATAAGAAAATATAATACTTTCAAGATCGCGCTGGGCTGGGCTCGATCTCACCTGAGCAAAAGCACTTACAGCCACAAGTGCAGCACTCTACACCATGAACCACTGAAACTCTTGCATTTGCTCATGGTAAACCTGTATTGATTAATGACGTCAACATCCAGGTAACGTTTTATTTAAGTTCACCTAAAACAACTGGTTCCCCTTAGTTTATGTTGCAAAATAACCCGAACGTGCTCATTAACGGCGTTTTCTCGAGGTTGCGGCCAACACTGCATCATGTGCATACAACACTACACATGATGACAAAGACGTACTTTTAAACAGCTTTTTAAAAATCGTCCTGGCGGCCTTAAATTGAATCGACAGCGCCACCTGCTGCTGTGGAGTGCGAATTACAGGACATTTCTTAGAAAGTCTACTGGCATTTGCGTGTGAATCTGAAGGCATTTGTGCGTGGAACAGAGTGCATTTGTGTACGGATCAGCAAGGCGGAACATTAGTGCCAAAACTATGACAGTTTTTCGTAGTTGTAGAATTGTTTTTTGTACTTGAAGGATTTTTTTGTACTTGAAGATTGTTGTGTTTTTGTACTTGAAGGATATTTTTTCGTACTTGAAAGATTTTAGTTTGTACTTGAAGGATATTTTTTTGTACTTGAAAGATTTTAGTTTGTACTTGAAGGATATTTTTTTGTAACTAAAGAAATATGTTTCTTTGTATGTGTAAAACACGCTGTATTTGTTTCTCAAGCATGCTTCCTCATTATTACTAGGCCAAAGATTGTCACCCAACAATAAACATAAATATGGTTCATAATATCGTAAAATATACTTCAGAAAAATACATGCTGTAGTTCATCCACTGCTACAATTATGCTTCAGCTGTCTGAATTAGCAAAATCATATTGGTGTCTTCACCCTGGCGGTGGTATGTAAGTTTATTGTTGTTATTGTGTTCTGACAATAAATCTACATGACAGAGGAATTAATGACACATCAGCAGGGAAACACTGTTGCAGGATTTTGGACTGAGAGACGGCAACTTTGGACAACACCCAGTCTGGCAGCAGATGTTTAAACACACATTTCTTCAAGACAACACTTGCCAATAAGGTACAAAGGCGTCAGTGACATTCATAGTATCATGAGGTGAAAGGATGGATATAATTCTTGTGATATTTCTGAGCTGAAGGAAGCAAGACTGAATTAGTCTTGCATCGTGACTGTGACGTGTCAAAATAAAATCCTAAATTCTCCAGTACCAATACCAGTGGAGTGGTTCATTCAATTCAGTCTTATTTTTGAAGGTTCTTCCTTATGAAGAATGCTTGTGATGATTGGCTGCAAGCAAAACCACATAAATAGTCATGATTTCTTGATCTGTGTACCAAAAGGATTGAATGCAGGTGTTATTCGGCTAGAGAAGTTTTGACACTACTTGGTACTGAGTAATTTGACAATGGGAGTTTCCTGGACAAGCCCTCTTAGTCACAGCCCGGCTCAAAGGTTGCATCAAGCTGGCAGCCAAGAAAAGTTTTTTATTTTACAAAAACATGAGCAAGACAATAAAACATGTGTGACTTAGTGCATTAGTCCAGTAGAGCATGTATAGGTGTGTGGCAGTGGTTGAGAGAACAAAAATAAACTACATGCTGTCGCCATGTCTGCTGAGGGGGATGTAGCCTCCCCAGAGAGACACACAGACTGCAGACTGAGGGAGGTATCTGTGAAGAGAAGAGCACACCTGGTCCAGGTGTAGCTCCTCCAGCTGACAACCCTCCACTCAGCACCTGCAAGACACATGAAAAAAAAAACAGGGACACCTAGTGCCAAGGTGGAGTGGTCAGCACGGAGCATTTTTTTCGTTTCTATCTTGACTTTGTGAACATCTTAAAGCTAGGGTACATAATCTATTTCAGAAGTATTTTTTGTTATATTTATTGTATTTGTCTACCTACATACCTGCCTACCTGTGTGCACTCTGCCCATGCGCTCATTGCACATGACTTAAGTCTTTCACAAGGCCAAGCAGGTATATTCAAAGATGGCAAAAGTACACACATTCTGTACTCGAGTAGAAAGTATAAGATTCAACTTCTTACTCAAGTAAAAGTGAAAAAGTACAGGTTCTGAAATGTACTCAAAGTATAAAAGTAAAAAGTGTCCCTCTCCTTCTCTGTCTGTTTCATGATACATAGTTTTTGTCTTTTTACGTGTTACGTAGTTTTTAGTGTTGTTGCATCTCTTTCATCTTAGTTTTTTGTCTTGTTACATCTTTTTCGCTTTGATGTGTTGTTTCTAGTCTTGGTACGTCTCTTTTGTCTTATGATTTTTATGTTGTTTTTGTGTTGTTACATCTTATTTCTCTTGTTACGTTGTTTTTAGTCTTGTTGCATAGTTTTTCTTCTTGTTTGTGTTTTTCATCTTGTTGTGTTGTTTTTCATCTTGTTTGTGTCTTTCATCATGGGATGTGTTCTTTAACTTGTTAAGTCCTTTATGTTGTTTTTTGTCTTGTTACATCTTTTTTCTCTTATTTTTTTTTTCATCTTGGTACATTGTTTTTCATCTTGTTTCGTGTTTTTCATGTTGCTACATGTTCTTTGTCTTGTTGCGTCCTTTACATTGTTTTCCTTCATTATGTCTTTTACATATCATGTCTTTTTGGTCTTGTTACATCATTTATCATCTTGTTGTGTCTTTTTGGTCTTTTGTCTTTTTTTTTTTTGTTACATCCGTTGTGCTTGATATGTTCTGCACTGATGGATACACCAATAAATCATCCTTTCTATGTGTTATTGTTCTATCCATATACTGTAGGTTGAAACTAGTCTTGATGTTGGGAAGGGAACGCACAAAGATACAAAATAAAAATCAACAATTCTCCTCAAATGCATTAAAACTAAAGAAACTAGCCTGTGTTGAAAATGTAAGGAATATAAAGTGCAGATATTTGTGTCTCTGAGTAAAAATAAAAAGTTAGAAAAATAAACACCCAAAGTACGGATACCTGGATATATCCAGAGGTGGGAAGTAACTGAAGCTATAATGAGCCAGTCGCACAAGAATGGAAGAGAAAATGCAGCCAAAATTTCCCAATACTAACATGCTCGCTTGACATCTGTGATCACAAACAATAGCCATGTTGGATGTTTATGTTCATTATGATAATATTAGGAGTTTTCTTCCACATGAATGAAGAAAACTCATGTTTTAGGGGAGTGGTCTTGGAAGGAGACCTGAAGGGAGGGGGTGGGATTTATTCACTTTCAAAATCAATCTTATGCTTGCTGGTTTATCTATCATTACCTACTCTTGCTTTAATATCATAATATCATAAATACATTCAAAGAGAATTTGATAGTCAGGACTGTCATAGTTTAAAAATGATATAACTGACTATCTTCTGCATAAAATGGTAGGAAATATTTCCTGGTGATTGGTGTGACTCAAGGGTAGAATATAAATGGAAAACAGAACAGGACCAAGGATGGACCCCTGGGCCACCTAAGTAGGTACTGGTTTATGACCAGTATGGAGAGCAGGAAGGATCAGGCTATAGGGACCAATAACTGAGCGTACATATGGAACTTGAATATTGTATTTAAATGGACCCGAACAACCAAACCTGTCCTTCAGTGGACCAAAGCAGTGTCTTTCATTGTCAATTTTGTTTTATTTTTTATTTTTTATTTTACTGAAGCCTCTCAGACTCGAGCCGGATGCACAAGAGATCTCGTGATGTTTTCACACGTCCATCCATTAAGAGATATATGAAGTCTCGCGATACATTGATACCATGTTTACATGCTACCTGGGAGGCTACAGTTGACATTTCAGCTAAAAACATGGTGTAAATGGCATCTTTTGTGGTTAAATGTTAATGTCGCGGCTCATGGACACTTGGATTACACCACACGAGCAGGATGGAGACATTTTGTGTTTGTTTTGTGTTCTTTTTTTTACATTTTATACGTAGTCACCATTCACTGCCATTGTACTGGATTTGGCTGCAACCCTGTTTTCTGCTGAAACTCCAGGATTGTTTTGTGAACTGAAGATCTTCACCCATCCTCACATCAGCATAGGGGTGAGTACATATTGAGTGGATTATCATTCTGGGGTGGAATATCGCTTTAAGCCTTTTGACTTCAGAATAGCTGAAAACCTCCCCCAGGCCCAAAGATGAAAAAGTCTGTTATTTAAAAAAAAGTGCCATGAATCAATTAATTCCCCTTCATTTCCTCAAACAACTAACATTAACACTGTTCATTGTCAGCAAGTCCACACTTCATGAGAAGTAACATATTGCCGAGCTCCAGTTGTAAAAAACCAAAGATAATTTTGTTTGTGTACAATAACTATGAAGTTTCCAACAAAGTGGAATTGCAGTAGGCTATGCAAAATGTCAACTTCAAGTTGCACAAAGAACACTAAGTTGAGGCTAATGTTAATCAAAAATTCAAAGTTTCAGACTTGGGATTTGCCTGTTTTGATCTCAAACTTGAGCGCAGTGTTGAGACTTGCTTGTGACTTGCAAAACAATGACTTGGTCCCACCCCTTCTTTTTTTGCATCATCATCATTTGCAGCATTTTGACCTTTTTCCTTTACAGGTATGTGTATCTGGTCATGATTACTCATGTTGTGGGGACATAAATCTGTTTACACACTTTCTGGCTCCATAACAATTGTATTTATCTAATCTTGATCTTAAAAGTCTTTCAGGAGCCACAACTATTTAATTCTCTATTTTGTTCTGAGACTTTTCCAGTCTCCCCAGGTTTGGGATTTGGCATCCATAGCTAATTGAAGGAGACTTAAGACAAAATTGAGAAGAAAAGGCACAGAGCTATAGATGTAGGCTATGATGCACGTTTTTTGTTGTTGAATTATGATTGCAATTGAATCATGTAAGAATAATTTTAGGCCTAAAATGATAAGTGTAAATATGTGGACGCCTATTACTAACGTTGTGGGGACATAAATCACCATAGTCACTGGTGGGGAAAAAAAAAAAATCTTTATACATTCTTAAAAGTCTTTCCAGAGCCACAACTGTTAAATTCTCTTTTGTCCTCTGAAACTTTTCTGTTTCTGGATTTGGAATCCATAGCCATAGACTCAAGTTTAGCTACCGGCAATATTTAGCAGAAAAAGCACTAAGCTGAGGCACATTTTATTTGACAAAATATCATTATTTACTTTTGGTGTGTAGTCTTTATATTTTTACCACTGAAGAATCTAAGAATCACTTTAGGCCTACAATGATAATGAAAGATGAAAATATGTGGACGTGTATTACTCATGTTGTGGGGACATTAATCTACACAGTCACTTGTGGGGACTCACCTTCCTTTTGGGGACAAAACACAAGTCCCCATAATGTGAATGATAAATTTCAGTGTAGTGACTTGGTTTATGGTTAGGGTGAGGTTAGGTTTAGGTGGGGGTTTGGGTTAGATAAGTAATGGTTATGGGTAGGGTTATGGCAGGGGTCTGCAACCTTTACTATCAAAAGATCCATTTTTGGCTACTATTAAATTCTCTATTTTCTTCTGAGACATTTCGATTTTTGGATTTGGCATCCATAGCTAGCCAAGATAGACTCCAGACAAGCCATAGATGGAGGCTATGATGCGTTGTAGGCTATTTATTTATAATTTTTAAAAATTTTTAATTTATATTTTAAACTGGTATAGGCTACCGATTTTTACAGTTGGAGAATGTAACAATTTCTTCAGGTCTACAATGACAAGTGAAAATTAAAATGTAAAAAAATATACTTACTCATTTCCACATAAATTTTTGTCAAAGCCACAGAGAGCCATTAGAGAGGGCAGAAGGGCCACATGCAGCTCCAGAGCCGCAGGTTGCAGACCCCTGGGTTACAGTAAGTCTCCAGGAAACGAATGTAAGTCAATGTAATGTCCTCTGAAGTGATGGAAACATGACTGCCTGTATGTGTGTGTGTGTGTGTGTGTGTGTGTGTGTGCATGTGCGGTAGGGGTAGGGGGGAGGGGGGTGGCAGACAACTGCTGGGCCAGTGAGGGAAGACGACTCGTAGCCCCTGCCTCTCTTCTGTAAGCCAAATCCTGCTTTGTCTGTCTTTGGGAACAGTGATGAGACAGGAAGAGAAACAGCATGAAACTGCCTCCAGATTGAATTATGCATGCCTCCATCTGCTGACAGAGGACAAGTCTGTCAGGCCTCCTCAGCGTCACCGCGCACACACAGATACATACACAGCTCACTTTACTCACACAGATCTATAGTTCATTGGCCCACTGCGTCTATAACAAACACAATCCCTCAGGTTAACTGTGCCATTCACTTCACTCCGCTGCATCGCTGTTCATCCTCGAGGAATTGGCTGATTTAAGGGCAAACACGAAGCCTGCATCAGTATTCCCAGCAGGCCTAGTGTTCCTGAATATCCACATACAGTAGACTGTTCTCCGACCTCACTGTGGTAACAATCCAATATTTAAAGCTGGCTGTGGTCGACTTTTCATGCATTTTCTTTTTCTTTCAGCAGGGTTAGAACAGCAGCCTTGTGACTTGAAGGTTAGATTGCTGGGATGGACCACGTCCATATAGGAAAACATGAAAAGAAAAGAAAACATAGGTAATACGCTTGTACAGTATTGGCTGTGCAAAATAGAAGCAGCAGAGCACACAAAAGAAAACTGTAGGATATATGTTGACAGACATGAAGCTGATGTGATAGCTGATAAATAATGAATTCTGGTGAGATAGCATTTTTAAGAAAACTTAAAGGAGCAATTCACCCCAAAGTCAAAAGTGCTATTTTTCCCCTGGCCTGTAGTGCTGTTAATATTCATCTAGATTTTTTTGTGTGCAGAGTTGCAGAGTTTTGGAGATATCCGTAAGATGTCTGCCTTCTCACCAATATGACGGAAATAAATGCCACTCAGCTTGTGGTGCTGAAAGCATCAAAAAAATACATTTGGAGAATTCAAAACCAGCGTCTCTTTCCAGAAAATCATGACCCGGTTGGTCGAGATAATCCACAGGCCTTATTGTGAGCAGTTTCATGTAGGAGCTACTTCCTCTCTACTTTCATCTCGGTAGATTCTGTTGCAGAAATAAAACAGCCCTATATGAAACTGCTCACAACAAAGTCTGTGGATTATCTTGAATAACCAGGTTGTGATTCCTGGAAAGAGAGACATTGCCGTTGAGTTTTTCAAAAGTATTTTGAGCACCATAAGCCAAGTGCGGTCTAGTTCCATCACACTGGAGAGAAGGCAGACATATCTCGTGGCCGATGTCTCCAAAAATCTGCAACACCAAAAAAATCTAGAAGGATAAAAAGCACTACAGGTAAAGGGACAGATATGTATTTTTGATTTTGAGGGTGCACTGTCCTTCGAGACTTTTGCTTACTACTTGAAACAATAAAAAGAAAAGAACTCACTTGTGTTACCAAACAAAAAGTCTAAAAACACTTTTACAACCATTCTACTATATTAAAATATTACAAACACATAGCTACAGTGTTCGACCCTCCATCATTTCTAATGCTCATATTGAAACGGACTCAACAAAGTGATCACTCAAATGTAATTAAAGCACCTTTGACAGACATTATCGAAAGTATATTGCAAGTATATTGCAGAAGAAAAAGAAGAAAAAAAAGCCCGTGAAATTGGCTTGCAGCCTAAACGAAAAATGTTCTATTACCAGATTCCATCTCTCACCTTACTTTTCATCATCTTAACTTATCAACCTTGGATCAGACTAGAAAAATGTGTCCTTCTGGCCTGAATGTATGTGTGAAGTGCGCACACTTCTCACGGGACAATGTTTTTTTTTTTATCAATACTGGTTTATGTGGGTGAATATTATGTTCTGTAAGTTTGTTTTTGGTCAAACCCTGAAATCTTCTACTTGTGGAAACAACTGATGTCCATGCTGATATCTTTCATGCACACTGCCTCAACGAAACTAAATCTTTCTTGTCAAGAATTGAACTTTTAATCAATAAATCCCTTTTGTGTTAACATGTATTAACTTTTGACTGATTCTGCAATATCAGCCATAACAACATGTACAACTCTGCCTCAGTGTTACCCACAATGACTGTTTCCATCCAAATGTATCAGCATGTTTAACCAAATGTTGATTAAATTGGCAAAAGAAAATGGGAATGAATGCTTGTTTCCATCCATTAGCATTATTTTATTTACACTTTAAGTGGGCCTTCCAACTGTGGAACCTCTAATGGTGAAAAACAATATAAAAGACGGGACGGATATCTAACATTTCTGTTAATTTCATGTATTCATGTGAGGAAGGTTCCATCAGATCTGTGGGGAGCCATCATTAATGTATTATAGAGCCAAGGGAGCCATGAGGAGACTGTTGGAGCGGAAACAGCTGATCAGTCATGTGAGTTAAACGTTTGCTACATGAGAACTTATTTGGAAAAAAGTGTTTCCATCTCCCATTAAGTGCATTCATTCTTTTTGGAAAAAGCTTGTCGCCTCTGTAACTTTTTTCTACAAAACTGAGGCAGCTTCTTTGAATTTTGTACAATTTCCAGCCTTTTCTAATGTGGTGCTACATGAAAATGCATTGATGAAAACATGGCTAATAATTCAGCCTCACACATTTAACTATGATTATTGTTGTTGTTATTTTTATTATATTATCATTATTCAGTCCTTCCAGGATTTGAGGGGTTTTTCTGATTGTTGCAACCTAAAACCTAAAAACTGCAATGCAGTTGCAACGTTTAGGGGCAGTTTTTGCAATGAATTGCAGGAACATGTGAAAGTTGCAATTTTTTTGGTATAATTTATTATAATCAAAGGCAACTTGTTCCAGTGAGAATAAACACTCTACACTCTATTCCGAGTGGACTAAGTACCCTTAATAAAAAGGCTCAGGATTACAAAACCTCTAACAAAATATACTTTATTTGTAGACGAAGAAGTGCACCTGAGGGGGCACAAAATTATAAAATAAAAGTGCACAGTGCATTGATAAATGTCAATGACAATGACAAATGTGTTCTTAATAAAAAAAATAAAAACAAAACAAAACACTGAGTTGTTCATTGAGACGTACGTGTATGATGTTTGCATGGAGGACTCACAGAAAGCAACAATGATTGGTCAAAATTGCAGAAAAGTTGTGGAGTTTGGACAAAATTGCAAGGTTGCACAGAATTCATGGGGATTGGTTGGATTTGCATGAACTGTTGCGATTGCAACATCGCAACTTCCTGGAGAAACTGATTATTAGAGAAGAAGAAACTAGAAACTTTCCTCAAATACTCACCCCCATTTAAATATTAAATATGTTGTGCAATAAGAAAGTTCCAATTTTTCAGTGAAAATGTATTCTTTCTGTATTCTGTATTATTCTGTAATCACTAAGAGGTTGGCCCGTTACAAGGTTTAATAGCCAATAGTTTGATCTTTTAAAATATATATTCCCAGTATAATTGAAGAGTAAAAATAGAAGCCCCCTCAAAACACATTTTGCTGGTATTTAAAGGTAAAACATGCGTCCTACAGAGCCATACTGAAAGTGCTCTTGCATGCAGACATGCTTTGAGAAATAGAAATACTGAATAGATAATCACAACTGTGTCTTGTAAAGGCTGATAGCATGCCAGCCCTCTGTATTCCACATGCTTGTAGTTATTTACAGTGTGTGACTCTCAGCTGTTTTCCATGTCTGTGTTACAGAAGCTCTCGCACGCTTTGCTGTGTGATTCTGCAGACATTTGGGTGGTGAGATGGCTACTGCGTACTCCGGTCCTCCTGCCCAGATGGTACCGAGTAGAGAAATCACTCACATGGTAATCATCCTGGAGACACCTGGAGAACCGGAGCGAAGACGGGAAACGTAAACCAAGCGCTAAGTGAACCACTCAGTCAGCCTAATAAGGACCCGAATTATCTTGTGAATGAAGGCTGCACTTGCCATCCCTCCCACTCTACAGAGTGCAGGCTATAAAGTAAAAAGGTTCCACCATGTTGATTATAGAACTGCATCAAACCGCTGCAATGTCATTTGATGGACCTTACACATTTTCTGCTCTGCTTAATGATAGCTGTCTATAGAGTGCTGCACACAATTTAACATGAATACAGGCACAGACAATTTGTATCCATCATTAAAATGACTGTGTCCTTATGTGAGTGTGTGCAAATGATATTTAATGCAGCTAGAATGGCAAGATGTCTCAACAAGGCTGCCTCTCAGTGTGTCTGCCAGTAGCTGCCTCCCTCTGGAAGCAACCTGGCAGAGAAGAAATACCTGAAGACCAGCCTGTGACTGTGTGACCTGCACTGTGGAATATCAGACTGAGCTCTGATAACATTGTGAACGGGGTTCCCAGGAGACAACCACAGCTCTCTGAGGGGGCTCCAGGAAGTCTCCAGCTGAATGAAGAGTGCAGAGGCTCTGCAGTTGGGTCATGAAAATCTTAATAAATATATTTGGTCCGTTATAGACATTTGCTGTGTGCAAATGTGTCTTAACATGAAACAGTTTCAAGCACTCTCTACCCTGCAACTCTCCTGTTTACTGACACGTGCTACATACATGTCAACCCTTAAATGTTTGCCATGAGTGTCCTGTATTTTACCCTTCTCTCCTGTTCCTACATCTTAATGTTTACCCATAAATCCTTTATCTTGAGAGGCAACTTGGCAAGATCACACGAGAACCCATCTTACCAGGCTTCAAGTTACCCCTTTGTGTCCACACCAAAAGTGGTGCAGCCAAACAGCATCCTAGGAGGGACTACTAGCTATGTCTTAGGTGGTCTCAGGTATGACGACAGTAAGAAGTGTCCCTGGAAGCAACTTGTCTCAGGCAAACAATGACATCTCCTGAAGAGGTTAGTGTAGATACTGTGATAGTAGTATCAGTTATATCAGAACTGGATTGTATTTCTTCATTGAAGGGAGAGCGAAGAAGGACACTGAAAGCTTTTCTCCATGGCCAAGATGTTTTCACTCTTCTCCAGACCGGCTTTGGCAAGAGTTTGATCTGTTTGCCAGCATTAGACATAACAGACAAATGGTTCTGCCAATCACCTGCCAATGATTTTTTTTAAGTACTTGCCCTTTTCCAAACAGTTTCTAAGGACAACTTCCCAGATGGTTCTGTGTATTAAATCATCCCGAGTGTCAGGTTAATAAATCCTGTAAATGTATCACATTAGCTATAACATCTAGTAACAAAAAGTCATTCAAGGATGCAAGGATGGATGAACATAAAAGGGATGGAGCAGGCTATCTGCTAAAAAGGCTAAAAGATTGTAAGAAAAAAAGTATCTCACCAAAAAGGGAAGTAGCTTACTAATACAAAATGAAGCAGAACATTGGTCAAAGTTATTCTTTTTGTTAAAAATGGCGCTTGGATTTTGGCGAAAATGCCTTGTTGATACCAGAGGTCAGAGGAGAATGGCCAGACTGGTTCAAGATAATAGAAAGACTACAGCAACTCAAAGAATCACTTGCTCCATCAAGGTATACAGAAGACCATCTCTGAACACACAACACATCAAACCTTGAAGCAGATGGGCTACAGCAGCAGAAGACCACACAGGGTGTCACTCCTGTCAGCTAAGAACAGGACACTGAAACTACAATTCACACAGGCTCACCAAAATTGACAATAGAAGATTGGAAAAATGTTGCCTGGTTTGATGAGTCTCGATTTCTGCTGCGACATTAAGATGGTAGGGTCAGAATTTGGCATAAACAACATGAAAGCATGGATTTATCCATCAATGGTTCAGGCTGCTGGTGGTGGTTTAATGGTGTGGGGGATGTTTTCTTGTGATATTTTTTTGTTGAGGGATATTGTCTTGGTCCACTTAGTACCAAATGATCCTTGTTTAAACGCCACAGCGTACTTGAGTATTGTTGCTGACCATGTCCATCCCTTTATGACCACAGTGTACCCATCTTCTAATGGCTACTTCCAGCAGGATAACCATGTCACAAAGCTCAGATCCTCTCAAACTGGTTTCTTGAACATGGCAATGAGTTCACTGAACTCCAAAGGCCTCCACAGTCACCAGATCCCAATCCAATAGAGCACCTCTGGGATGTGATGGAACGGGAGATTTGCATCATGGATGTGCAGCTGACAAATCTGCAGCAACTGTGTGATGTGTGATGTTAACGTGGACCAAAATCTCTGAGGAATGTTTCCAGCACCTTGTTGAATCTGTGCCATGAAGAATTAAGGCAGTTCTGAAGGCAAAAAAGGGGTACTAGCAAGGTGTACCTAATAAAGTGGCCGGTGAGTGTATAATGCTTATAATGTTAACCTTATTTACCATCTTAGTTTAGCATGTTAGCATGCAAATATTAGTTAATTCGCAAAAAACAAAGTGCAGCTGAGGCTGATGGGAATGTCATAAGCTTTGCTAGTATTTGGTCATAAATCAAAGTAGTGGGAAAATGAGAATTTTAATCTGATGACAGCTCGAAGAGAAAAGTTGGGTAATTGGCAAAGTGATTACAATTCATTAATTAATGTGTACTAAATTTCATGGCAATCCATTCAACAATTGTTAAAACATTTCAAAAGTATGATGGTACCAGAGGAAGAGTTGGGGATCACCAAAATCATCAGGACATCATGCAGGATCATCTTGGGACCATGAAGGTCCCCCACCAGCGTGAGCGCCCATAGAGCACTCTCACAAGCTAAGGGGCAAGTGGGCTACATTCTAGTTTAGACTTCCACTAAATTAAAATGGGACTCTTCTAGCCTATCCAAATGTACCAGTGGATCAAATAGATCAAATTATGATAGTGACACGAGTCATTTTGTGGGGGTTGTGATACTGTTTCATGGACAGTTATTGACTGTGGCATGGAACTTGTGAACCAGTGAATCAGTGAGTGGTGCTGACAGAGTTGTCACAATACCAGAATTTTAAACTTTAATGCAATAATAGTATTTAAAAAAGGATACCGCTTTTGATACCACAGCAAAAAGTGGAAAAAACTTCAACAACCTGCACACAGTGCTGATACAGAATAAGTTACTGAACACTGTTTAGTTTTGCTATGTTGCAAGCCAAATTTCAGACAGGACAATAAAGACTGACCTGAAGTTTTGGTCTTTTAATTTTTAATCATTTTGGGTACTTTTGATACTATTAAATATTAGTATTGTATTGTTTTTATACATATGGTCTGAAAAGTATTGATACATAGATACTTTTGACAGCCTTAAGTGCAGCTCAAAGCAGACCTTCAGCTCAAGGGAGCACACTGCAGGCTGGAAGAGTTGAGTACTGAGTGAGTGAGTGACTTGTGCAACCCGAGACCTTCACCTCAGGAAGCGTGCTGTGGGCTTGAAGAGTGAGTCCTGAATTGAAAAAGTGTTAAAGTGGTTGTTTTTCTCTCCAGGCTAGGTTAATACAGCAATTAACTTGATACATTTCCACAAACACAGTTAATATAAGTGTTTGTGAGGGACATGTGGTCTTGCCTCCTGCAGTTTGCACTAGCTTGTAGAAGGCAGGAGCAGTGAGTCAGTGAACAAGTTGGTGGAGATTAGAATTTGTCACTCCTGAGTCAGTAAAAAGAGTCTCGAGTTTTGAACGTTTGATTCATGACTCGCACAGCACATCACATCTCAGCTGAGACTGCAGAGCGCTTGCTCATTCAGCTCAAAATTATTGAAAACTTTGAGGAGTGCAGTGAAACAAGAGAGGCTGAGTGGCCTGGATATATTGAACGGATGAATGAAGAATGAATGAGCAAAGAGGCTGAATAAATTGCCCAAAGTGTTTGGGTAAAGGCAACAGTTTCTCTCAGCCACTCAAGCAGCACCTCAACATTTGCCCATAACTGCGGCTAATAGTTGTAAACAGGAGTTAAATGGATCTGAGCTCTAGTCTTACCTACAATTCATTCACTGTTTTCCATGGAGCATTTGCCATTCTGTTCAGACTGCAGGTGGCCAATCCATCTGTGCTGACTGCACCAAAATACACCTGTGTTCTCAGACCAGACAGGTGCCTGTGTGCAGTCCAGACTGCTTCTATAAAGCCACACTGCCATGAAGTTGGGGGACACACAATAGACAGATTTAAAACATGTGTCATGAGTCCAAAAACCAATCACATGATGCAAGTCGAGGTGTGACAAATACATTCTATTGCAAGTTATCAGTAGGTCTCAAAATCTGTGATGTCCTGTGTGATGTTCCAAGTCAAAACCAATGAGTCCCAAGTCAGGTCCAAGTCCTGGAAAATGTGGAAAAGTTACACTAACTAATAATTTCTGAGCCAAAGGTTGATTATGTTGTTTTCTTTTTTTGACCACAGCCAAGTCTTTACAGCTAAGTGTAATAATCAGTGGTATCATCTGTTGTCTGCCCCCTCTTGTCCCACATGCTGTCACAATTTGATTGGCTGCTGTGACATTAAATCAAAGTATAGCATAGTTGGAAAAATGAAGAATTGATGCACAGTTTTTATGATTTTTTTCATCTTTGAGGAAAACTATTGAGTCTTTAAAGGGAAACCGAAACAATTTTACACATCATGGTCCGTTTTCAGGTGTTGAGGAGTTCTACTGCATATGCAAAAAGTTATACAAAGCCTTTAGTGTCTCCAGGGGGAGCTGTGTGAAGTCTGATAATGTCCTCAGTTAATGTCACAGAATAAATAAATATCATAAATAGCATAAAAATAATCTGTGGGTGCGGAGTTGGAAAGGATTGAGTTTACGATGCCTTATATCTCTGCTGCAGGCTAGCAATATTAGCCGTTATTAGCATAAGACACCCAAATTGGGGTGAAGTATGTGCCAGGTTTTTGAGGAAAGAAGAAGAATGTATTGAACAAAAAAAGACGATACCTCTGGTTCCGCATCAACTTTGAACTATTGCTATAGGAGTGCAATGCTAAATCAATTGCATTACTCTTTTAAAGGTTTCAAAAGTTCCCATGAAACGGATAGTGGAGTGTTTATTGCTTACACATATTATGTAAGCCATGCAGCTAGTGGTCCATGGATGCTCATTCTTCCCTGATTGGGCTCTGTTGGGTCTTGGAGCTGATATTTGGCCCTGGTCCAGCTGTGGTCAGTGGGAATTCCCAGTTTAACAACAGGGAACAGGCTGCAGTACTGAGGTGGTTTTCTTGTCTAGCTGTAGCAGCAAGCAAGGCTATCTTTGACTTAGCTTCTCTATTGCCAGTCGCTCACATTGGCTGTGTTTTGGTCCTGGTTCGGCCGTGTTCACTGGGAGACCTCAGAGCTTGGTTCCATTGCCCACTAACAGCAACAGTTACAGATAGCTACTTTAGCAATAAGTAAGCTAAAGGTGTCAGTCCATAAGGACACTTAATTACACTGTAATTAAACCACCAATCACCAAGGACATCAGAGGGGAAATTAAGCATTTCCTCCATGAAATATGATCCAGTTTCACATGGATCAGGTTAAGGTAAATAGGTTGGTTTTGTATAGTGAGGCCTGGACACCAGAAACACATGTTCCAGCAGCTTTGTAACAAAAAAAGCAAGAAAGCGCAGGATACAAATTTAGTATATGCGGCCAAATGCAAGATGTCATCAAATTTTTTGAATTGTTTTCCAGGAATTAACAATACCATTAAGAATACCTACAAATTTACTTTTTTGTCATTGTGGGCTGCATTGTGGTGTATAGGTTACGTAAAGTAAAACACGTGTGATAACCACACTTAAACAATGATTTTTACTTAACGGGAACTTTAAGTCCAAATAAAGTCATTTGTTTGAAACAAAATTCAAGCAGCAAGTCAAGTAAGACTCTGTCACTATATTATTACTTGAGTTCATCTCTTCATTATACACTCTATGCCTTATAAACAGCAAAATCTTTCAAACTCCATGATTACAGGTGGTACCATAGACTTACTGTTTGTAGTCCCTGTTAGGCCATTTCAGACTCGGCAAAACACCTCCAGGAACTGGTATAAAGCTGGGTCTTACCAAGCATGCCAAGTAAATTAACATGTAAAATTGGTGGGAACCCCTTTAAGTGAACCCAGGGTGTGGTACACAGGGAAGGCAGGGGGTGAGGTCACCTTAGGACACAGTTTTGTCTCATTTAAATAACTTTAGATCACTCTTTGGGTGATAATTCAGTGTTATCTTTTACCATCATTCCATATAATCATATCCTGACTGAATCTGAAGAGGCGAGTCCCCATGTGAAGAGGGAATTTTCCCATTATTCTGCCTCCTCTGTCCCTGTTTCCTCTGTCTGACAGTGCTTCTCCATCTGCTCTTTTCACTTTATTCTCATGACATTTTGCTTTTATTCGACAGTTGTCAGTAGTGAATGACAGGTGGAAGGAAACCAACAGAAGAAAGCACACATGTCCCTCACTGTACTCTTCATTTTCATGGTATACCTGTCATCTTTTTTGTTTTTGGCCAGCAGGTGAAGGTTGCCTCCTGTCCTGCTCAGACACCGGGGATAACGAGGAGGAGACGACTCCATTATCGGCCTTCCCTACTCTCAAGGTCTCCTCTGGTCCGGAGCATGACAGCAGGCAGCAGCAAATCGATAAACAAAACACAGGAATCCTGGCAAGACGAATGGACTGCGAACAAGGACGTGAAGTGGGAAATGGATTTTTAAGTCACCCTGCGAAGCACTTGCAAGTGGCATTTAAAACAGGAGGACAGGATGACAGAGAAGGTGCTCAGTCTCAGCTGGGAAAGTCCTGGATGAGCTTGGACTTAGAAGCACCATGAACTGTTGCACTAACATTGAAGTCCGGGTAAAGCAACAATAAATGTGTTCTAAGTTTGCTTACATTTGAATTTGAATGATTGGAAAAAATGCTAAGTATATCAAATCAGGTCTAAAAAACATTTAAAAATTAGAGTTTTCTGGGGGGACATGCCAGGAGTATGTCCACTCCACTGACTCAAACACCACTACGACCTGAAAAAACCTGAAACATGGACGCTCTGTCTAGCAGCTTTACTGGACATGTCCAGACATGCTTGAGCCACCAGAGCCAGAGGACGGAGACAGGATGTTTTTTGTTTTTTTTTTGTTAGAACTGAAGTGAGCTAAAGTGAACTGCTGGGCTGATTTGGACTGAAGGTACATTCATAACTGACCATTATGCAGGGTAAGGGGAGGGGGAGGTGGTGTTATTCGTGTGTTGATTCGTGGGGCTTATATAGTGTTGGGGGACCGTGGCTCTGGCACATCACCAAACCCAATTTCAGGTCCGGCCAAAAAATCCTGAACACAGAAATGGTGAACAACAGTTTAACAGTCAAACTCCACAATTCACTACAACATATTTCAGTCTTTTCACATTATCAGCAACTATTTTCTAACATGTATAATGTGTTTAAAATAAACTCTCTTTTTCCTTTACCCAGACTTTAAGAAAATTGCTTTTTTTGAGATAAGAGGTTTCATGAAAGCTAATTTTTGGCATGTACAAAGACTTTCTTGATGATAACTCACCAAGAGTCTCCAGTCTCATGGGAGACATTCCAACCTCTTGCAGTAAATGATTGAATAAATATTGATATTTGTTCTTGGATCTTTTTTCCCCACTTTTCACTTTATTCAGAAATTTGATCTCAGAGGTTTCATAATTGCATTATAGCCACAAGGAATGCTGAGTACCAGAAGAGTGTGGGAAGAAATGTGTTCGCAAAGAGCAAAACACAGGCTTCAGTGGAACAGCAGAGTGGAGGAGATTCATTATCCTTTAATAGCAGGTTTAAGTGTGAAGGGCTGAATTAAAACTTTGCTTAAACAATGAGGACCTCAGGGGGGATGTAAAACGGAATAGGTAATGCACTTAGGTGTATGTGCAGTGTGAATTGCTGTACATCTGACTCAACATCGTCACTTAAAATGACATCACCATTAGTTCACAGCTTCAAAATAAAAAGAAATAGCTTAGCACAAGCTGTACAAACACCTTCTAATGCACAAGATGGGTCAAAAATGGCCCAGTGTTTCTTTGCCATCTCTTTTGAAATCAGTTTATTTCATCAGCAAAGCTCCCCAGGGAGCAATCCACCATTCTCCAGCAGAGAACCATGGCCCTCAACTCAGAGGTGCTGACTCTCACCCCGGCTGCTTCACACAAGGCTGCAGACGGCAGTTTGTGCAGTCTGATGAAATCAACAGAACCACATCATCTGCAAAAAGCAAAGATGCAAAAGTTTAGCGCTTACATGCCTCACAAATGTCAGGCCTGGTGCACTGGGAACACCAGCTGATGATGGAGGTTAGGGTTAGTGTTGGTGGGGACATAAGGGCTCATGTAAAAAAAAAAATTAAACAGTCTTCAGCATATATGATTTTAGGCAATGTAATGTGGGGATCTGTATGAGGTCACAGTAGAATTATGGCAGGTTGGAAAAAAAAAATTGCATAACGGCACATTAGAGGGCACAGCCTAGGCTACTACAGAGTGAACAATATGAAAATGTTCAAAACAACATTGACAGCACTAATAAAGTCATCAAAAATGTCATCTATCAAATCCACAGCTGCAACACAATGTCAATCAATGGAAATGCTAATATCACATCTACTGTAGAAAGCACCCGTGCATGTCAATCATAATATCCAATATCACTGCCCTAAAATATGACAAAATAAAAACAACTTATGGAATAACATTAACAACCTGAACTAAAGATTATAAATCAGTTAACTGTCTTTTTATTTCGATGCTGCATACTTTAACATTAGAGAAAAAGGTACAGAGTTCACGAGTCAAGTTCAACCAATCATGACTCATTGTTTTCTTATTGTGCAAGTAAATAATTTTCAAAGTGTTCTCATTTCTTAACATTTCTTAGTGGTAAGCTATTTTTAGGAACATTGTTAACAAATTGTGCTTTAAAAGTGATGGTGACAGAATCAGCTATTTCACATAGAGGTGTGGACGTGTCCCCCCGAGTTACCAGTGTAAATAACACCTGTGGCAGCTGGGTAGATCTTGCTCTTCCTCTTTTCTTGCCCCTCCTGTCTGATATCCTCTTGTGGCTGGGCGATGGTTATGTGTTTTTTTTTTTTTTAATATTCTCATTGCCTCTGTACTTTGCTTTCAGATGTGACCTCCATGTGCCTCTTCATGGCAATATCTTTAGCCCTCCTTGATGAATAGCTGCCAAGTTATATCCATGTGATCAGTGTGTTGTGCAATGAAGCAGGTGTATGCACTGAAGGTGGCAACATCCAGCACATTGTACCACAGAACCATGGGCCACCTCTGTGTTCTCCGCTTACATGAGTAGGTTCAAACCATCTGATCTTTTGTGTCAACTCTTTTTTGTTTTGTTAGAGTGCTGGATTACTTCTGGTTTCCTCTTGTCATCCACTGCTGTGTCATCACGAACAGTACACATAGCTCACCACGGTCGTGTTACCATTGAATCCAAATTCTGCATCTCCCTTGATTTAGATGGCTTGTTCTTACAGTCCTCACAGTGGTCAGGCTCTTTTCGAGGAACTTCTCAACCAGAGGATCACTGGTGAAAAAGCTGTCCATTGTGATGAAATGTTCAAAAAATTCTCTAGGTATTGCTCTAGAACATCAGGAGTTTATTCACTTCTGCATTCTATATTCACCTGCCTGTCTGATTCCACTGGACACTATTCTCTGCAAGGTTTCTCTGAACCTCCTCTCCTTGCTGTCTCCCTGTGTGGACCATTCCATCTATCACATAAGGCCACAGACACACATACACACAAGGAGGGTCAGACCAATAAAGGCAATGAATTTGTCTTTGTCGATGCTTCTCCACTCTTTCCCTTTTGCTGCTGATGCTCTTCATCCCTCGAACTTGTTGCATTACACATCCTCCTCAATGGTGTTGTCACTAATGAACATGTCCCAGGCATCTTCCAGTGACACAACTGTTGAACCAGGACAGTTTCTCGGGATGATGTGTACTTCTTGTTCTTCCCTGAGTGGGGATTCCCATAAGACCCCTTCTTTCTCAGTCTAAGTGGCTGGCTCTGAGTTTCCACTTCAGAAGTCTCACAGACATCTTCATCTCAGAGAGCTGGATTCCAAGACTTACCAACAACAACAACTTGACCCTGTGGCATATTGTCAAGGACATTTGACCTTCACACTGAACATTTTATAGGTCCAGATTTACTGGGATTTATTGATAGAAAGGGAATATAATAATCACAAGTATGTTTGCATTAGTGTATAATCAATTGAAAATAAGAATTGTTGTCATTACCTGAGAGTGGGCCCTTTACATCTACAGACTGAGTGAGTCTTTTACCATGGAGCTATGTTTCTACAGTAGCCCAGAACGGACAAACCAAACACTTGCTCTAGATACGGCCTTTCATGTTTTGCACAAGTTCTGCAGTCACAGTAGGTTCTCACAGTAGGAGAGTGAGGTGTTTGATTTAGTAGCATCTACTGTACTGATGAGCTTGCCGATTGCAAACATACTGCTCCTTTCAGACAGATTGATATTTCTATGAGATTTTATGAACCACTACTAACTACCACTTTACTAACCAATTGCTAACAACTGTGAACGCAGTTGCCACATTTTTACAAGTCCAACAAGGAACAAGGCAAATCAACGAGTCTCTTAAAACATAAAAAAGACCTCCCTTGTCTTTCAAGTGGACAGACTCTTAAACCAAACTCCATTCTTGAAGCAGGTGTTTTATGGTAGGGCCATATTTTTCACAGTAAAAACTTTACTTCCACCATCACCAAGACTGTCTTCTGATTCAAGTCTATCTAGAGGTACAATCTGCCGATGTTACTGTAACTCCACTACTTTTTGCAGTAACTAGTAGGTATATAGTTACAATAAATGTACCAAAAATATCAAAAGTTTTAAAACACGTCTGTTGTTTTTTTTTGGTCCACAATTTAATTTTCATCAAATTTCTAATGGTTACAATTATAAGATGAAGTTTAAGTTGTCTCACACTGTACCACAGCAGCACTACAATGATGTGTGCACGAATAAGAGTATCAAAGTAAAAGTGGTGGTTGGTGGCTGGTGGAGGCCCCTGTCTCTTTAGACATTTCATCCACCTCATTTTCAAATGTCAAGGAAGCAGATATTGATGAAAATGCTTTTCTGTTCCATCAGTGACCTGTTTAAAGACTGGAACACTGCCTTCAAAACCTTTCACTGGTTTATAAAAGGTTTCAGAGGTTTGACTCAATGTAAGTGGTTTCATTGGGTTTGAGGTTAAGAGGCCACCTTGGAACTTACTGTGAATGTAATACAATACAATACAGTACCATACTGGACATAAATTGAGTTCTTAGGTTCTACTTTGATTTAAAGAATTTTGTAACTTGTCATTTTTTGTATTGTTTTGCTTTTTGCTATGGACATGAAAAAAAAATCATCAAATCAGGGAACATTGGAATGGTGATGTCACAGCAAAGATGACGTCATATCTGATGGATCAAAGTCGTGTTCTGTTCCATCAGTGATGAATCAGAGGATCAGAACGTTACTGGTTTATAAAAGGTTTCAAAGGTTTTACTGGATAGTAACCAGTGTTGGGAATAATGCATTACTAACTAACATGTTACTGTAACTCCACTACTTTTTGCAGTAAGTACACATTCAATAACACCATTACTATTAAAATATCTAAATTTAAAAGGGCTCATTACTTTCATTTCATTACTTCAGTGGTGAGCTCACCTGTGGCTGCTGCGGCATTTGTCACAACCTTTGGCTGTAATTGCCATTGACTACCTTTCATATGCCCATGGGCACACCGGAAGGGGCATGACTTTGCCTCTCTATTGGCAGTCTTTGCTTATAACATATCGAAAAAGGAATACTAAAATGTTTTGGGAAATATGCAACCAACCCTGACAAACCAATGCCAATCAATACTTTTGTTTGGGCCAGAGTCATTTGTCTTGGTGCACAGGGCTTTATCACAACACCACCTGACTCACTCCTTTGCTCCTGTCTTCACTGATGCGGCCGCTAGAGGGCTTTTACACTTCGTCGGAAACATATGTTGTTTTTAGGCAGTTGCTGAGACGACTGTTTCAGAGAACCCACTGAAATTAATAAAGCTGGCTGTGTAATGAAAATCCTCACACTTCTAAATTCAGTTTTCATCTTTGACCTCCATGCTGTTCTGGAGTTAAACTGAAGTTTGTTGAGAGCCTGAGATGTGACTGAACACAGCCTCTGTGTGAAGAACCATCTCAAATACAGCTTCTTTGATTACACTGGGCTCATGCTGCTCATATTAGCAATTTTTGCTCAAAGATGTCTTCACATTCTCAATTAAGTGTCTCACTGTGTGTGTGTGTGTGTGTGTGTGTGTGTGTGTGTGTGTGTGTGTGTGTGTGCAGCTTGTAGGCACTCAGTATACATTTATATTTGCACTTTTCAAAATGGAAATAACATAATCTGTTTTGCCAGATTGCCTCTGACTGCTACATTGTAATTTTATGTTATTTTTATGTCATTCACTAAGTTTGTTTAAAGGTAGAATTAGTAGGATTTGTAGTTGTTGTTTGTAAAGGCAGCAGAAAGATATTTGATTGATGAGTCTCATTACCAGGACATCAAATACCGACGTTTTGGGTTGGTAAAACCTCCCAAGCACTGCAAAATAATGAGAAAATAAGAAGGTACAGGCAGAGGGTGGAGTGTCTGCAGATACAGCCACCGCCACACACTTTTGGTGGGTTGTGGGTGAGGATTCAGAGGGAGTCTGTGCATTTGTTTTTTGGGAAAGTCCTGCATAGTTTGCCATTAAGACTAATTGCTTTCAATTTTTAATGAGTAATACATTGCTGGTCGATGGAATTTAGTTTGGGGTCTTTAGAGCATTGAAAAATTGCGTTTCAAAGAATTCACCAGCAACATCTCTTATCACAGAGTTGAGCTGTTATTAGGGTTGCAAATTGCAAGCACTTTCCTGTCTTTCCTGAGGCATTGTGTCCTCCATGAGCTTCCAGAATTGCTCTTTCAGCTCCAGCTTCTTGGCAGTATCCAGCTTGGTGACAGAAGTGGGCTGTGGTTGCTGCCCTAGCCGACCAGCCTGTTTTACTAGCCTGTCAAACATGTTTCAAACCAAATTCCTCCTTGTTTTTGTGGACTGAATGAGCCAGTGGAGTGGCAATGCCGTTTGCCATTGCTTTTCTTGTAGGACTTTGCAACTTTGTCATGGTTGAAGTGGTTTGTAAAAAGAGATGACCTTTTTCACTAATAGCAAGCTGAAGCATGTATGCGGAGAAAAGCCACCAAGTACCAGGCCCCTTTTATGGGATCGTTTGCTGCAGTGATGTCCCACTCGTTGCCATGTACACATGCTATTACTTTTCCACTTACTTACTTTTTTTCCACTCCTCCACTGCTTCCTTTAACTTTTTGGCAAGGTGGTCTGCTGTGCTGGCCTGGCAAGCTTAAAGTAAGCAAAACCACAGTGCTGACTCACCAGTCCGTGGTGTTGTAGTGGCAGGTCAATGCAACCTTGCTGGCAGCGCTGGCTAGTTGCACTAGCATCTCTGATTTGGCATACTTGTACTTGCACTCGATGTGCAAGGTGATGACGCCACAGGATGGGATATGGTATGCTGGTGCAAGCAGATACACCATTTCCCGAAATCCTTGGCCATCAACCATGCTGATACTGATGCATCATGTATTTTTCTATTGACGCTGTGCGTTACAGCTCCTCTGTGCAAAAACTGAGGTGATCGTTTGCTACTGAGAAGACAAAGATCCAGCCAACACACTTAAATGAACATGGTTTAAGTGGTAGAGCATTGTTGTTGTGGCTGTGCTGTATTTAAACACAGAGTCAAAATGTTTGCAGGTGACATCTTATCCTCTCAGTTCAAAATGGTTCCACACAATAGTTCTCTTTGTCCACTTCATTTTCCAAATTTGCTGTTGTCTCCCAGAGTCAGACCCCGGTAGTTAGATTGCAGCCTTTGTTGGCGACTCATTGAAACAACATGCTTTGAAGTACACCATTCTGCTGACAGCTGCTGGAATGTAACAGGAGACTGTTTCATGTTGTTTATATTTCATATCTGTATTTTGATAGATAACTCAGGTCTCGATCATCTATTAATCGTTGTCATCCCTAGCTATATGTTAGTTAACAAATGCTGTTGTACACATCCAGCAGATACAGAGTAACTTTGGTATTTTGGAGTCGTGTTTGTGTCCACTTAATTAATGTAAGTCTACCATTCACTCTCCATTTTAGCTCTGTTTTGGTCTCCACCATCTCCTGTGGAAAATATGTGGTTCTTAAGCTGCTAAATGCTTCACTTGGTCATCGGTGAGTCTCGAGCAGGTAGTGTACAACATGTTTTACAGGGTGTTTCGCTGCAACTACCTGCTGCAGCATTGTACGGTGGAAGCATAGCTGCACCTACTGCTGAGGTCACAGAGATCCAGTGCTCTGAATTTGTTTTCAAGGTGTAAGTAATAAAAGTCATAAAATAATTGCCTAAAAATAACTTTTGCAATCACAATCACACCCCCTGCTTCCCATCTGAGTCCACCAGCAACACAAACAACCCCTTTCACACTGAAGGTAGTCATTTAATTCATTGTTAAAATGAAAAAAGGTAGATACATGCAGCTTTAAATTTGGCATTATGCAGGGTATGACTGGGATTGAACTGCACAGGACTTTGTTTTTCATTATCAAACAGCTAGCACCCCATTGAGAAAACCCTGGAGTCACCACCGCTCAGAAGAACAGATGGCATGAGATGTCAAGAGTCAGCCTTGCTTTGCTCTCTTAATGTTTAAATCCTAATGTTTAACTCAGACCTTTCTTCTCTGAGACAGAAGTAAAACAGCAGGCGACATGGCGTCCACATTTAACTTATTTATTATTAGCAAACCTCTCATGCGTGAAACGCTCATAAAGTTTTCATTTTTGTACATTTAACAAAAGTTGGAAAAGAAGGAGCTCGTTAATTATGTATGAAGGCAGAGTTCCCTATTTAAAACAATTCAAAGCACCTCCACAGACAAAAGCACTTACGCACACACGCATGCACACGTTCACCTTTTTTACATCTCCCACAAGCACATTTAACCCACATATGTGCACATACACATCCACACACACACACATTTATTTTCCTTTTTTCTCCTATCACCCTGTGACCTTCCAGCTCCTTCTTTCCCTGCACCTCATCCATTATCACACACCTACAGGAACACTATTCCAGTTAGTAGTGCTCTTATCCTGCCTCTGTCTGCTCCGGGCTATCTCTACAGGATGGCCAGACCCCCAATGTTGGTCATTTTACAACACCACACCACACACACACACACACACACACACACACACACACACACACACACACACAGGGATCCCAGCTTAAACTGTACAGGTAAATCACAGTGTCACTGCTGGCAGCCTCACCACTGCGGACTAAAACCTTTGCATTTTTAAATTTCGTTTAATTAATGTCATCTAATTTCCCCATGTTCAGCTTCTCAATGGTGTCAGCATTTTTTTAAAGAACATTAAAAAGTAGTATCCCAGTCTCCCTAAAATGAATACATTCACTCATTGGACGATTCTGCAGGACACAATTTATGTCCAACAACCAACGGTCAGTGCCAGAGCAGGAAGACGCATTTATGATAGTAAAGGTGCAGAGGTTGCAGCAGTGCATACGCTAGTTTTACTTAGATTGCTGGAGGATGTGGCTCATGTCCACTTTTCTTGTAGGTGTCCAGTCAGTGCTGATGATAAATGTAGTCATTTGAGGCAATAAATTCCTCAGTGTGTGCTACATTGACTGGGAAAGCTGCAAAATCTGTTGTTCTTCTTGCACCAGTGATGTCGCAGTGATGCCATTGGTGCTAAGGAAGAACTACAGGCTATTTCAGCTTGGATTTCTACTCTCTGGGTGGTCAGAGGGGTATGCTAGATGAGTATTTTTGTCAAATGCTATGTTTTGACCAACTAAGTAATAACTATGGCTAGGGTGGTGATACACAGGAACACAGGTGTGGGCATGGCTGTGCAATTCACACTTAACAGGAGCTCAGTTCACAGAGATCCAAATGAACTAGTTCACATTCATGGTTGATAATTACACTACAGCAGACAGCGATTTCTTTGCAGTTTCTTTGCAGTTCTTTGAAGGCACCATAATGCATGACAACTGTAAGGAGATGAAGAGGGAGACGACACAGAGGAGATGAATGATGATACGATGCAGATCTATTTGTCCTTTTCTTACTGTAACACAAACTCCAGTCTGCAGTGTAGTTCATACACTTCATGCTATATAATGCAATCAACAAGGTTTTTATACCAACTTTACATTTCTGTCCAAATTTACACACACTCTCTCTCTCTGTGATCACACTTACACTGACACGCTGACAACGTGAGCGCCGTTATCTCACTCTGGAGTGAGCGACGCTCACGTCCATTGATTGCAAACTTATCTCTTCAGTTAGCCGTTCACAAAAATATGAGCACGTTCAATGAATGCCGCTCTTTTAGAACGTTTATGCTCAACACTGAGCGCGGGCGTCAAACTATCAAACGACGTAGGGACTGCCAGCATGCAAGCAAGAGAACTCAGTTTCCTCTGTTAATATAGCACACACCAGAGAATTGATTGCTTCAAATGACTCACTTACTATCAACACTACAACACTTTAAAACACTTTAAACCCCCCAAGTGTGGGACTGAAAATATTAAATAATGAGGACAATCTTTCAGTTAAATGTAGTTGCACCAAATGTTCAACAAGTTTAAGAGTCTACAGCCATGCTGGTGCCACTGTAAGGCTGTTTTAATGCTAAATACTAATGTCATGACATGCTCACATTAAGTGTTTCCAGCAACTTGAGGGGAAATGCTGGAAAAAAATGTAATTATCACAAACATCATTTGCACTTGGCTGGGGGGGGGGGGAAAAGTGCAATGGAAACTCTGTAAATAAATCATGATGTACATGAAGCATGTGACTTCAATGTCCATTCAAGCTGCTGTCCCACTACAGAGATGAAAACATGAGATTTGTGAGGAGCGATGAGGACACAGAAAAGTCTTCTTTCCACATGTTCTTGTCTTTTCTGGCTGGCTGTATTTTTCCCATTTTGTTTGAGTAAGTCAGAGTGTGCAGCTGAGAGCTTGTGAGAGATGCAGCAGAGTTTACAGTCAGAACTTTGTGGGCTAAATTAAAGCTCCAGCATACCCTCACAGGTGTGTTCACTTGTTGCCTGATTAGCTCTCCTCTCAGGACTGTGTGGGCTTGTCCCACCTGTGCTTGACTGACATCTGTCTCACTCTCACATTAGCTTTGTTGTATGTGTTAGGAAGGGACAACTTACAGATCATCAACTGTGTCAGAAGTCACTCACTCATGAATTCATTTACTACACACAAAATAATAGACAGTGAGCAGTGAAGGCTTATTTATGCTTAACGTTAGATACACATATGGATACAGATGAACTCAAGACTTTATGCACGTTTTCTGAAAGCTTATAGATGTGGATGAAACGGACCAGTACACTGTATAAAATAAATAAATAAATAAGTAAAAAATTGAGATGACTTAAAATTTCAAGCCAACTCAAACTTAAAGGATAACTTCGGTATTTGTGTATGTGTGTGTATGATTGATAGGTACAACTCGTTTTAAAATTGGTTCAGTATTGAGGGAGGCGGATGCAGCCGGCAGCTGTGAAACGAGTTATAACGATATGAGGGCAAATACGTCCCCTAAAAGTTTGTGCATTAAAAGTGCTATTTTTCACCACGGTCCGGCTCAGACCGCCATGTAATCTCTGTCAACGCATGCAAAGTGTCTCTCTTACCGTTTCTGTGACGACATCTCGCGGGATCTTTGCTTGTTGAAGAATGTCTTGTTGCAGTGAGTGGGACAGCTGTTTTCTTGAGGTGTGTTTGGTGAAGTGTTTCAGGATTGGATGTCTTCTCTTCTTGGGCTGGCAGTAGTCATCTTGGGAAAAGTGTGCACTGCAGACCCGATGGTCTGCATGGCGCAGTGTCTGGACAGGAGTGTTAACATCCAATTGTAGCACAATTAGCCACAACTTCAGCATGTTGCTGTCCGACAAAGGCAGCCTATGAAAGCTGTGCGGGGTGTTGCGTGACATCCTGTTCTTGCAATTCAGCGAAGCACAAACATGAACCATTGTTTTTAATAGTTGCAGTAAAACTTTCAACTGAACTCCGGGACAGCTAACTCTGCTCTGACGGCTCTCAGCACGACTCCTCTGTTTTCTTCCGGCAACAAACAAAGATCCCGCGAGATGTCGTCACACACAGCAAGCAGTAAGTGAAGCATGCTGTTGACAGATATTACACTGGTGATCTGAGCCGGCTGTGGTGAAAAAAAGCACTTTTAATGCACAAACTTTTATGGGACGTATTTGCCCTCATATCTACCATTATAACTCGTTTCGCGGCTGCCGGCTGAATCCGCCTCCCTCAATACTGAACCAATTTTAAAATGAGTTGTACCTATCAATCATACACACATATACACATGGGGAAATAGGGCCCAGGTTGAAAAATACCAAAGTTATTCTTTAAGTTTTGAAATAAACTTTAAAAAGTTTTGCTGACCTATAATCTTTAGTTGAGATAATTTACTTTTCTTCTTTAGATAAACTTGAATCATTAAGTTTTAAAAACTAAAATAAAAAATGTTAAAAACTGGTCACTGTGAGCTCTAAACCTGATTTGTTTATTTTCACTGCCTGAAAAATTAAATAGTTTTAACTGAAAATATTAAAATTTTAATGTTTAGTTTCACATCAATGAATTTCAATGCTTTTAGTTTACCTAAAGAAGAAAAGTAAATTATCTCAACAGTGTAACACCAGTCATTGTTGAGGGGCAGTGCAGCCAGTAGTTCAGGCAGGACATGACCACAGGACACAATGAAGTTCACATGTTGCAGTTGCAATGTATTTAATGGCCGCACAGACCAGGGCTGTGACGATAACCACATTACCATGACACTGTGATCATGTGATGCCCAGTGTAGGGTTGAGTTCATTACTGTCATCACTGGATTACGAAGCTTCTGAAAGGAATACGACTGCATCAGAGCTAGCATCGAGGTTAACAGGAGCATGGACATTAGCCCAACACCACCTGTTATGACTAAATTCTGCTTGACATGGCTGAGTTGTGTTATAGCGCACCTTAGCAGCTGGAATTGATCGCAGCCATTCCACACAATGATTGTGATACACCAACAGCACCTCTGAGCATTCCAGAAGCGGCTCTCAGCTCCGCTCCAAATACACGCAATGTCTAATTTTGATGGATGTTACGTCAATTCGCACAGAAGAGATCAAGCAGGCAGGAAGTCAGACACAGAAAAAGTAGAGAGAATCCAGTCAATTTCCAAAATAAACGAACCCCTGTAGACTTGCGATCATAAAGACGTAAAATAAACTATTTAACTACATAATGTAATTATCCATGCTAGAAGCACAAGAAAAAGAACAGAGGACCAAATCAACAAAACCTGAGCAGTAAACATACTCAGGTGGGCTCTGCTGCTGAAACACTTCTGAGACGCTGCTGGTGGGGGCTGCAGACGTGCGGAGACCAGATCAAAACCGTGGTGCAGATGTGCCGTGCCCAGTGGAATCAACCAGTTAGATACATTTAAGCACTCAATACTTCAGATACTGAAATGACCAAAAGTAAATGGAATATTTGTAGCCTGCAGTTATTTGTTTGATGACATTATATAATTCTCAGCATGGCTCCACCAAACTTCCTGACTACAAGGGTGTGTTCAAAATCCAGATTTTGCACTTATGAATCATTGTCATTTTGTTGTACTGTCACACCACAGTCATTTTTGTGTTTATAATGTGCAGTGTATGCAGACAGGACACAGTGGACTGTTCACATAAACAACCTTATTTGGTAGGAAGCATACTGATAACCTCTGCAGTACACTGCAGCAGATACTCTACTTTCTCAGGCGATTAAGGCAGTATGGAGTGAGCAGCCAGATCATGTTGATGTTCTACCGGGTAGTCCTAGAGAGCATCATTAGATACAAAATTTCAGCATGGTTTGGCAACCTAACAGTGCAACTGAAAAGTAGGCCTGCCAGCATGTACAAAACCACCATGAAGGTAACAGGGATGAAAGAATACCACCCCATACAGAACCTGTATGAGCAGGCAGTCATGAAACAAGCAACAAAAATCATTGCAGAAGAAGCAGACTGTAGATCTGTGCAAAAGACAAATTTCCCCCTGGAGACATTACAGTTTACTTTTCCCTTCTCTACTGCTCTACTAAACAGTAAATTCTGTTCTGTTCAGTTTTACCTCTATAGCGTTAAATCATAACAAAGTGATCTCAGGGCACTTTTCAAACAGAGCAGGTCTTGACCATACTCATTACGAACCCACTTGCTCCCACCAAGAGCAAGCACTGAGGCGACTGTTGCAAGAAAAAGAAAAAACTCTCTAACAGGCAAAAACCCCGAGCAAATCCAGGCTTTTATTAAGGGAGGGGGGAGAGATTGATTCATTTCAGATACAGTACAGGTCTAATAAGCCTGCATTGGTAGCTTGATAAACATGAAAAACAGTATCAGTAAAATGGCTAGAGAAGGGGTCTGAAACATTTTTCAGGCTATTGACCCCTCAGGTGATGGAGAGACAGGGCAGGGACCCCCTGATAGATATTGAATATTTCCGTGACTTAGTGGCATGGCTAATGTTGGCAGCATTAGCATCACCCGCTGCACTTTTGCTGGTGGTGTCTGAGGTGGAGGGAATGTCAGAGTCTGTTGCTCTTGATATTACAAAATGATTGTGTGTCACCAGGCTGTGTGTAAAGGAGGATAATAATAATACAGCTAATCAGCTGTAATAATGTTTCAATAAACCTACGTAACCTTCTGGCAATGTTTTAATGAAATGTCTGTTGTTGTTGTTGTTTTTTTTAAGGATAGGCCCATTTATCTGTTCTAATATGATGTTGAATTCATGCTAATGTGTATTTTCAGACATATTTTTTGCGGTGGAGGGGGAATATCAAACAATATTTTGGCAGACCTCCTGCACTAAGTCTGAGGAGTCACAGACCCCCTGTTGAAGACCTATGGACTAGAAAAATGGACACGGCTGTAGATGAGTTGTGGCACACTGCCACTGTTTGTCAAGAAATAGTCTAGCATGTGACTCAAATGTGTGTGTGTGAGTGCATGAAAGTGTGCATTTGTGTTCATGCCAGTAGGCTAAAATGGGGCTTGGGAATGGGAGTGGCCTATCGCACAATGGTGCATAACTTCGAAATACAGTGGATTTACAGATTTGAACAAGATTTAGTGGAAAGGTCATAAGCCCAACAACAGCTGATTAACTATTTATGACAACTGGCAAAAACCCTTTTTGGCAGTGGCCAAACAAGGTGCATAACTTCTGACAGGTGTCATGTAATACGACCAAACTTTGTAGAAAGAAAGACACACAAGCACACATGCATGCAGTCATCTATCTATGAAGCTGAAATTTGCTGTGGAGGTCACACGTTTAAGAGCTTGCATGCTTGTTACATTTCTGTGCTCAGATCAAACATACCAGATAAATGATGTCAATTAGGAATCTTTAGAGGGGGCTGGTTGATGCATTTTGAACTTTTGGACAGAGCCAGGCTTGATTCCTCTGCTTCCGTTCTTTCTAAGCTAAGCTAGGCTAATTATCTTTTGGCTTGGCACCACAGACACAAGGATGGTAGCCTATCCTATCAATAATATCTCCAGGCAAGAAATCAAATAAGCTGCTCCATCCCAGTCCCCATGGACAGAGCAAACAAACTCCAAATTTCTACATCAATTTTTTTCAAGGTCTAATTTTGCACTGCATTTAGACCAAATCAGTGGAGTAAACACAACCTAATTTTCAGCATCTAATTTGGAACAAATCAGACAGACTAAACATGGCCTAATTTTCAACGTCAATAAACCCTTTTACAGCCAATGCCATCAAAAAGCTGCAAGGACATTTTGGCAACAGAAGTAGCAGACTGCCCAAGTCATCCAGACAAGTTATCAAGCGGCAAGCATTGAATGAGAAGTTTTGACCAGACATTTTGGTCATTTTGGTGCTGGTACTGCGCGTACGATTGTCAGAATTAATATTCAACTCAAGGTGCACAGGATTCCAACAGGATCACAACCATTTCAGAGCAAATGGAGGTGTCCATGGCTGCATGCTATTAGACATGTTGACTGGACTGAGGACATGATCAAAACTGCTCGTATTTGCTGCGTTTGCCATTGTCAAGCTGTTGTGGTCCACCATACTTCAAATTTCAATGTCTGCTTTTGGGCTACATTTGGACCAAAATGGATGGACCAAAAACGTCCCAGATTTCAACGTTTATTTTTGGGCTAAACAAAGGCCATGATGGACTGACCAGATGTAACCCCAAAGACAGCATTGAAATAACCTTGTCATTACTTGGAGGGAATAAAACAGCTCCATTACCCCCAATAAAGACTCCTCACATTTTTAACCTTGTTTTAAAATATTTCCATTACATTTCCTTTTTTTAGGACTACCTTACATTTACTTAAATTGAGACAGGTCTGCTCTGATTTGTACCAGACAATCAGGTGGCTAGGCTTTATTTTTAACCCACTGTTGCTTTCAATGTACAACAATTTAAACGTCTGTTGCTTATGAATGCTTTACTTTATTTTATTTCTGGAAGAATCAGTTTGAATCAGCTGCTGGTTTTATTCACAGAACACTAAATGTTTTAGTGCTCTCTCATGTGAAAACAAATTGCTTCGGGCCGATTTTCTTCAAGACACGGTGAAAATTGCAGCCACAATAACAGTAGCTAGGCTGCCGGTAATAGACATGCTAACAAAAGCCAATGAATCATGCACAAGCCAGGTCTTTAGATTCTGTTTTAAAGATGATAAATAAATGCATCATTGCAGGCTGGTGCCAGACGTCTCAAGCTGCACTCAGCGGCGCTAATGAATGGCTTCTTTGGCCATGTCGCCCTCTGAGAGTCGTTTCCTAACAGCTCTGTTGGCGGGGGTTAAAAACTGGGATCTGGATGGGCTGGAGAATCTGCTGCTGGCTGACACAGCAGAGGAAAATGTCTCACCTGAAAATAACTGTCAAGCTGCCTCATACTGTGAGCTCTGACACTTTCTGACAATATATTAGCAGGTTAGACAGGAGGTACAGGCTGCAGATCAAACGCTGGGAGGAGAGCTTAGAGGAGAATTCAACACTTTAAAAGATTCATTGGGAGTGGCCTCGGGCAAGCATCTATAGTGTCAATAAGTCTTTATTATAAAAACTCCATATTAAACTGTAGTAAATCCCCATAGGCGGATCATGTTTTTCTAAACATATACAACTTTAATTAAAGTTTAATGGGGTGATGTATATTTTAGTCTAATGGTGCTGGAACAAACTATTTCAGCTTGTACATTTAAAGAAAATGTTCTTTTAAAGATGATAACCCTGTTCCCATTATTTTACTGTATGGACAGCTGAACACTGGGCTGTGCTATGAGCAGTATAAACTATAAATCAAGCACTAAACACGTGCTGTGGAGATTTAAAATTCAATTCCAACTTTACCAGTCTGAGAAAACAGCTTGCAACATGATAAATGATTACTGTAGGTCGACCTGACATTATGTAAGTAACATGATTGGCTGCATTTGCTCTCCAGTAGCTCTGTTTTCATACTGTTGCTGCAGGCTATGTGATTTATCTTAGTTCATATAGTGCTTATTCCTAAATTAAGCTGGGTTAAATAAAATAGTATTATGACGGCACAAGCAGCTGTGGGAGGGGTCCACAGACAGCCTGTTCCCGCTCCCAACGCAACAAATATGGTGGCTTGATCAGTGGCCATAAGCTTCAAACTACGAAGCTGTTGGCATCCCTCTATTGTCATTTCTGGAGGTGCCCCTCTGGCATTGTTAATGTGCCGTTAAAGTCAAGTATCAAGAGCAAGAAAGTCTGCATTTGGAGGAGGTGGGGTGGATGAATGGGTCAAACAAGCACACAGAACTTTCACCCAGGGGACCAGGGTGAAGTCTCCTGTGAAAACATAAGTCAGCAGTGACCTCTAATTAACTAACATAGCATATGTAAGGTACACACAAGTTATATAATGCAAGTTACATGTGAATGCAAACAAATTAATAATTTATACTAGAATTTTAATTTTACCTGCTATGCTGAGTTTCTAGTACTTTTTGTCTTCATACTTGTTTCATTCTATAATATTTACTTGTCTTGTCTGAGAAAGTTGGTGGCAGAAATGCACAACTTAACAGTTCTTTTACTTATTTTCCAAAGGTAATCATTCCTTTTTTGGGGGGTAAGGCTTTAGATTACAGCCTGCAGCACACTGCATAATTATTCCAGAGTTAGTGTTTTTTTGTTTGCTTTTAATAACAGTACCCACCAATACATATACATATGTAGGTACTGATCAACAAGATGGAATAAAGGGGTAACAATTCAGGATTTTACAGAGAAATTATTCTGTAATGTAGTTATTTTTTAACTCCTGGGTTACTGGGTATCTATTCTGTTATTACAGCCTACGTATTCTGTAAATACTGTGTAACGCAGTTACTGTGTAATTGTATGTATACCTGTTACGTATAATTACTGTGTAACTGCAGGACATTTAGGCTGTACTCATAGGCAGCCACAGTTTTCCCCTTGTTACGTATAGTTTTGCAATAACTACAGGACACACGGGCACTGACCTAAAGCGTTACCGATCATACTTACCCTGTAATAATAATAATGATAAGTACACATTAGATAATAAATAACTAGGTAAAAAAATCCTCCTTAAAATTCATGACAAACATCCAGACAATGTCTCAGTAGCTCATACTTACCCTGTAATAATACAATACAGTATACTTTCTTTGTAAAATCTCAAACTGTTACCCCCTTATTCCATCTTGTTACCCAGTACTTGCACATTTGTATTGGTAGGTACTGAGCTGGTACAGTGTTATTAATAAAAAACATTACACTGTAACTCCTTAGGGATGAAATCTAAAGTGTTACCTTTTTTTTAGGTAAACCTAGAATTTAGTTAGAATTTACAGTGTGTAATTTGTGTTACTTAAGTTACATTACTTACATAAACTTGCGTAATTAACGTATTTATTTTAACCCAAACTGTGATCTCTTCATCAGCTTAACCATGTAGTTCTCTTTCCTAAACCTAAGCAAGTGGTTTTCTTGCTTTTATTTTGAAAGTCTACCCGCACATTGCATCTATTATTGTTAACCACAGAGCAACACACATGCAAACCTGATGCCAGATGGGATCCCACAGCAACACACTTTAAAGCTATAATATATATCATATATCTGCATTAAAATGTCTAAAAACTGAGAAAGGAAGTTGGCAAATGTGACTACACATTACGTGAGTAAAACTTTAAAATTGCCTTGCCCATGAACAACATTTCTGTCTGAACCATGTCACATCGCTGTGGTGGTTGTTTAAAAGTGACAATAACAACTCCCATAATCCCACGCTACTTCACAACGTCATCAAACTACATCTTTTGTTATAGTTTTAATGTGAGAGAATCCTAGCAGCAGGACATACATATTGCCTGTTTAAAGCGTAGGACCACTGACCAAGTCGCTGTATTTGATGAGTTGGGAGTGAGAGTGTGTTGCCATAAAATTTCCTGTTCACACAGCAAACAAGTGTGAAAATGTTACCACAAGCATGATTCAATGCCGTCCATCATGGGCCCTTGAAGACACAATAAATACAAAATTAAACATCCATCATTTTTCAAGAGCACTGAATTAAATCTCTTGGATGTACAGTGTTGGAGGGAGCCTGAGAACAAAGAATTTAATTGCCAGCTGCTTCACTGTAATTGTTGTGCATATGACAAAGAACTTGAGTGTCAAATTAAAATTAAATGCAAGTGTTTTGCCATTGCTGACATCGAAACAAACAGAAAATTGACATGTTTTTTTTCTAACACAAAACTGAAAGAAGAAGACTTGTACAAGATATTTAATTTAAGGAGAAAGAACAATGCACATAAAACATTTGTATTAGTGAATGAATTCTATATTTAGGTATGAAAATATATGAACACATAAAAGAATCATGCAAGTGAATTTTCATGAAAAGAGAAATCAGTTGTCAATAACCAGGAAACAGCTGTTTAGGTCATCTGTGCAAGCCATTATCCATCCATTTTCTGTAACCGCTTATCCGTGGGGTCGCGGGGCAAGCCACTTATTATGACCCATATCTACATGTATTGTGAGGTGGCACCCCCTAGTGGCTATAGTAATAACTAATAGCTTATTTCTCCCTCTTCTTCCAAAGCCAGTGATATTATATTCAATTTCTACCATATTCTGCCAGTAGATCCCCATAAATCTTACACACTGGAGCTTTAATCTACAGATCAATCAATTGTGAAAATAATCACTAGAAATTGATATTGCTTAATAATTTAAGAGTGGAGTTGTACGCTCCATATGTGCTGTTTTGGGAGTCACTGGCAATCAGCCTATCTGTTGTTCAGGTGTGAGGATGTGTTGATATAGATGTCACACCAGCAAATATTCTGTCTCTTGCATTACACAGCTGAGCCAGAAACAAACCCTTTAATTTATGAATTACTCTAAACAAGGCTAATCAACACAATACATGAAATATCATATTCCAATTTCATTTTAATTCCAGTGGTGAATAAATAACCACAGTCCTCATGCGCAAACCAAATATCATCATGCAAACATGAGGAAGAAGACAACAAGTGGCCTCAAATACATCAGAGACTGTGAGAATTCACATTTTCTACCAGTAACACAAAGATAAACTCAGTTCATGAGTTGAAAAGCAAAGGACTGATTACACATCTTTTCTTTTCCAGGCAGACCTAACTGGATTCACACCTTTACCTCAGCCTGTCATCCAGGCCTGGTGGATTTTAAAGGCCACAGACCCACCTGACACCAAACCATGTGTAAAGTGAATAAATTAAGTAAGTCACATGATGCACATCACATTATCTTAGTGGATACATGCATCAAACAAGCATAGGACTTTTGAAGGATGGGTTTGTGTCCGTGGTAAAACCAAAAGTCAATGTTATCTATAGTGTTAACCTGCTTCTCCTCCATCTGCAGAGTTTCTCATTCTTTATACTGTCACCTGAAGCTGATGGGTTAAGACTGAAGTAAGTGCATCTCATTCAGATTCTAAAGGGGGCCTCTTGTGTCTGTATGAGAGGCAGGACAAAATGTCAGTATTTGATGACTTGGGGATGAGAATAGGCTGGAGATACAGGACTAAAATTAAGAGGAGCTCGCTTCAGCGGGAGTTTTGTCTCCTCTGTCATTCAGCCCTCTGCTTTAGTGATGCCAGTCTACTTTTGTGGATTATAACACCTTGAAATTACACCTTGTTCCCTTAACCCGCTTTTCTTATTTCAGCAGAAACACATCAGTTAGGTTTCTCTTAGTATAATGACTGATATGACATCTGTGCCTTTTTCCTTTTTTTTTTTACCCTTCAGTTGAGCCACCATTTTCTCTCAGTGATTCAGAAAGAAGACAGGTCTAATGCAAGACAAAATTATATTTTGTGATCAAATACATACTGTGTATGTATAGGTAATATGGTCAACTTGAATTAGTTAAATTGTCTTAAATGTTTGTAAACTTACTGAACCAAACTAGGGATTGTTAAGTCATTCTGACATTAGCAATTACATTCATTATATTTAACAAACCAAACTGGTTACTATAAAATAAAATACTTTTCCTGAAACCACACAATTAGGTTGTTAAGGCGCAGTGTTTTACTTTTGGGTTAAGCAAACAGTTGACTTGGAAAAATGGAAACTTAAGTTGACGTGCCTTAAATTTAAATTGCATTAATGCAAACTGTTGTCAAGGACAATAACGCATTTTTTCTTTCAGTGTATCTGTATGTTGCTGTGTGTATATCTTTATGTTCCTGTGTTGTACTGGCTGTCAAAACAAATGTCCCTCTGGGACAATAAATCTGAAGGATACTGTATGTTAGCCACCCTATAGTGAAGGACTGTAGCTGCAAACAGACACAGAGCACATCTGGACCCAAGTACAGGCCTGTTTGATGAACAGACTGTCAGCCTGTAAACACAACAGTGTTGGGCAAGTTAGTAATTAGAGACTATCACCAGCCTTATATATAGGTGTTACTTTAGCTATTTTCATTTTACAAGGAAATATACCATCTTATAAAGATTGATTATAAATATAGGTCAGTGGTTTCACTACATACTCGATAAAGAGTGAGTCACAGAAAAACAGAGACATCCCAGAGATAAAAGCTAATGAAAGAGCAGGAGAAGACCAAGAAGCCACCATCATTCCTCTGTGCAAAACCAGAAAAGATTTAATTATTTTACAGTCATGGCAAAGCGGTGTTCTCTGCACACAGGTGTGCCAAACAAACAAACACTCAGTCAACTTTGCAAAGTAGCAAGGTAACGTCATACAGATGATCATACTGAGTCAAACACAGGCGCTAACATTAACTTTCACATTAACTTACGAAGTGACTCACCGTCCAGGTGTGTTGTCAGGTGTCTGATAATGTTTGATGAGGTCGATCAGCATCCGTTATCCCCGCAGACGTTACATTTAGTGATTCTTTTGTTTGGGCCTTATGTGACGTTATTACAGTCAAAAATGTGACAAATGCCACAGAAGATGCAGGTGAGTTCACCACAGTGTTTTTGCTGCAGCAGTCATCTGTGGCCGCGCACCAGATCCGTACAGTTATATACATTATAATAAAGGTTGAATGATGATGAACCTTTGGCCTCTTAAGTTGTTGGCTTTTCCCCTAAAGTAACAAGTAATGAGCCTTTTTCAACTTCAGTAATTGTAATGGTGTTATTGAATTTGAAAAGTAACTAGATATTCTACTAGTTACCACAAAAAGCAGTGGAGTTACAGTAAGGCGTTATTCCCAACACTGTTTACAATCCCTTAAATCCTTTGAAACCTTTTATAAACCAGTAACATTCTGATCCTCTGATGCATCACTGATGGAACAGAACATGACGCCATCAGATATGATATCACCATTGCTGTGACATCACCATTCCAACATTCCATCATTCGCAGGATTTTTTTCATTTCCATATCAGAAAGCAAAACAATATTAGAAAGTTCTTAAAAGCAAAGTTGAATCCAAGAAATAAAATTAAGTCTCTTATTGTATTGTATCTTAACCTCAAACCCAATGAAACCACTTACAATCCACTGATGTAAAGAGCGAAAAAGTCCATGTAGGGTGGCGGTTTGGTTTGATGGATGGGTCAAACAAATACAGGACTTTTAGCCAGGACACCAGTGTTCTCGTTCCCAAAAGTCAAGAGTTTTTTGAATGTACGTATAGTTGATGGATGTGACATATTTGTCTTGTCACAAAAATAACTCAACCATTATCTTTTCCCAAAACTAATTTCACAATGTTTATTTTGTTACCATGGCAACGGTGGTCACAGACTATGTTTCGGCTCTACACCGAAATTAAAGGTTAGGCTCAGCATTTCGCCTGCATGCAAATTTGGACTTTGGCATTTATACTGCACATTATTTCAAAGAGTAAAGTTGTGATTTTTTTTTTTTTTTTTAATGCAGACTCAAGAGGCCGGATTGGTTGACTTGTCAACTCAGGGTAGAACATGCTGACTACAGACTGATTGGCACACTGGGGAAGTTGATGACAGTGTGGGGGACCGGAGGAGCTCCGTGCTCTGAAATTTTCTTCTCTCTTTGCAACATAAATAAAACAGACTTGCTTCCCTTCTCTTATTTGTACATTTTAACTTTTAGCCTTGTACAGCATTTCTACACATGTTTGTACATTTAGTAGTTTTCTTGACTGTGTGTGTGTGCGCTGCTCTGGAGGCCAGTATTGAGCGCCACCTCAGCTCCTCTATGGCCTTGATGAAATATAAAGCAGGAGTGTTTTCCCCGAATCAGCATGCTGGTAATTGCATGCGACAGAAATGGATTTGCTGTCACTCCTGGGCTTTATGAAGAGGACTGAGCCCCTTTTTTACCCCCACAACATGTGTTTTGATTTTCAGCATCGTGAAAGGTGATAAATTGGCACGCTCATTTATCGGCCGTCGACTCAAACATGACAGAATCGATCACGGCTCCAAAATAAGACACAGGCTGTGATGGGGAACTCTGCCTTCCAGTGCTTCCTTTGTTTGGTTTTTGGCTGTTTTGGAGGATTTTTTTATATCGCAGGGTTAGCCAGCTGTATTAGGCCCAGACATATGAATCTTGCAGCCATAATTTATTCCCATTTAAGTAATCAAAGTGGAATAAATTGCTGATTTGATGAGTTCTCGACTTGGCATTAGAATCTGATGAGAGAAGCATTTATAGAAACACATTAAAAGAGTTTCTGGTGAGGCAAAAAAAAAAAAAGGAGTGCTGCCCCGGATCAATACGGTTCCGCCAGAACAAGTTTTCATTTTCTAAGTCATAAAACAACATTTCATATTCAAGCTTTACTCCACATGTTTGTGTTAAGAACAAGAGGGGCAAATGAAGCGGAAACTTTGAGAGATGAGGACGAGTGAGTGATCTCTGCTTGCATGTTCGGTGTTCTTCCAGCCAACTTATTTCATGCCGTTCACACACTCAGCCTTGCATGACTGGTCCTTTGGAGGGTCAGTTAGTGAACCGTGACTTATTGGTGCTTCCAGAGCAGCTGGGCTGGCTTGGATTGGTTTGTCAGGGTGGAGGAGGCCATCAGGCTCGCTGATGATCTGGACCTGCTAGTTTTCGGCAACTGATATCATATTAAACCGTATGTAGAAATGATGATCGCAGATCGTTTCACTGCAACATTAACTGCAACATACCAAATGTACCAAAATATGTCCCAAAATTATTCCCAATCACCTCTTTTAACAACCCTCATGAAGCCATGACTACAGAGTAAATTAAATACAAAACAAAAAGATGAAATTATACAAGATTTCAGTGAGGATAGAATTCCTCTCCAGCACTGTAAACCAATGTCTGTGACTGAGTGAGTGAGTGATGAAGTTGCGCCATTGGTGGGTCAAGTGTTGGTGTTTCCCCATTGGTTGTTGCGCTTTCAAAATGATTAGGCACCAACAGTCCTAAATTACATTCTCAGTAGGTAATGCTCAACACAAATCCATAGCAGCGGTGGTGTACACTGCTGAAACACATATCACCTATGACTGGATAATCCAGCTTGGATTTGCTCCTGGCTCATGTTTACTGTTGCCAGATCCGGCCTCACTGATGATAAAAATGCCCAGATATAATCTACAACAAACAATCCAAATTAAGATAATTCATAAACAATACAATAGTATTGTGGTTCATAACACTAAAGCAGGAATATAGGTTTCACAAGTGGGCTGGAGTGCAGATAGGAGGTTACACTGTACAATGAAACTAAAAAAAAAAACCCACTGCCTTACAAATAAGAGAAAAATTAAAGGGACAGTTCAAATAAAAATGAAAATAAAAGTTTTATCTAACTTGGTAAACTGTAACACACCTTGAGAGTATGCCAAAGAAGAAAAAGAGCTACACGCTATCCCATGCTAAAAAGCCAAACAAATCATGATTCCACAATAAAGCTGTTTCTGTTATAATGAAAATACAGATTTGATAGCTGCAGATCTTCTTTCATCAGAATGAATAAAGATGAAGTGCTGAGTGACTGGATGTGTTCATATAACTAAGGAATACCATTTATGAAGATGCTATGACTTTTCATTGGTTTAGAAACCAGCCCAACTCATAGTAAACGCTCAAGCCCATTTTAACCTGCACAATGCAACACAGAGCAGCCCAGGTGGGCAGACAACAACCCGATCTGGCAACACTGCTCATGTCAATGAAAATGAGACAGACAACATGTGACTCAGGCTCGCCAAGCAATGGGAAATTAGGGACTGTTGAGCTCACACAGAGAGACTTGCTCCTCTACAACATTCCAGAAGTGATGTGCAGACTTTGCTCCGAGCTGACGGGACGCAACATGCAAGACTCCAGCAGGACGAGGGGTGGAGGGCTCTGTGTTTACATCAGTGATCCTTTGTGCACACAAACAGAGTCAAATTTGATGGATGATGTTTCTGAGATGTTGAACTTTTGATGTGAAGCTGTCGACCGTATCATCGTCACCATCTTGTTGCTGCTGTTTACATTCAACCTGAAGCCTGCTGGCGTACTGCACACAGTCCTGCTATACAATAGATTTTGACCGAGTCTATTTTAACAGAGGCTCAGATGACTATGTGAGATTTGAAAGGTGTTCCTCGAAGTGGTGAAGCCAAGAGCAAATCATGACCTTTAATGATTGCCTCTCTCTGCAGTTCCTCTCAAGTCTACAGAGGGCTTTGTTCACACTTTTTGGCATATCCACACTGCTTCCAGAGTAATTTTAGAATGCCACAAAGAACACATGAAATGTGATTATTGCAAATCAGATCCAAGCCACATTTTTTGAGGCGGTCTGAAATGCAGTTCCAATCAGATTTCTAAAGATGCGTCTCTGCCCAGATGCTCTGGCCTCTCAAATCTGATTTCAAAGTTTCTTTTACATCACTCACAATGCAACACATGATCATCAAATCGAGACTGACGGAAGCGCTCAGTCATGCTGCTGCGAGCAGAGTGGTATGCAAGACAACGCGGAGAACAACAGGTTGTGGGTATGTGCTGAAATAAATGGTCAGCTGGCACTTTGGGAGGACATGTCTTTACAGGTTTTGTCTGTATCTCATGCTTCTGCATTGGAAAGCCACGTCTTCAGCATATGTAGTTACTTATGTCCATGTCGTTACCACAGCAACCCAGACAGGTTGGTGATGTCTGGACACAAAAATCCAATCTGATCACTTGCAAACAACAGTGTGGACAGTCTTAAATTTGCCTCAGAATTTTAAACATCAATTTCTGCAGCCCTGCTAGTAACTGTTTTCACAACTGACTGATCTATACATTAATATGGTAGAAATGGAACATAAGAATAATTGGGCTTCAATACAAGAAGCCATTTCAGAAAAAATAAATAATATAAAAGTACCTTAATTTATTAGAAGTAAATCATTTAACTTTAACCCTCAAAATAATGCAAATCAATAGCCAGGAAACACTGTTCAAGTTTTAAAATATAAAAAGTAAAAGTTTTTTAAACCCAAAGCAGGTCCAAGCAAATATAAAAATAAAATATAACAATTTACCTTTCAGGCAAGTACCCAATAAACAAATATACCAATTGTATTTTTTTCTATAGTACTCTACTCAGCTTCATCAGATATGCTTTAAAGCACCTTCAAATGGCAATTAACCTTTTGTTACTCAATATAGTAAATGTGCATGAAAGGCACTTTAAGCCAAAGTCAACCTAAAGTTATTCCTGAGGATAGCAAATGTTCATTAAAGGCACTTTGAAACACAATCAACTGTTACTCAACCATATTCAGCCATAGAAATATACACATACAAAATCTGTGGCCCCACACTCCAATAAACTTTAAAAAATAAAATAAACTTTAATTTAACCCCCAGTTGCAGACCTGATTATTGACAGTGTGCACTGGGCCATGGATAAGATGGCAGCCGCTGACTGTGACCGTGAAGCGGGTTACTCATCCTCCGGGGTCCCGCTCTGTGCTCAAACCTCTGAAAAAGTGTCTCCTCACTCAATTCAGAGCGGCCCTTAGATGTAGACTCAAACAAACAGCAGTGAAGGATGCAAATTAGCAGGTAAGTCTTACCCCTCATCATGCACAAACACTGTATTTTGCAAACAAACTTCTTATGGTGCATTCACTGTCATAGTACATTACAATACTCTCAATGCAAATAGACATTAAATAGATAGACATTTAAAACAGCATTACCCATTATATGGCTTGCTACTAATAAAACAAGGAAATAGCCTAGGATTTTGTGAATAAAGTAACCAGTGGGTTACGTTAGTGCCTACTGACTTCTGGGCTTCTCATTTTTGCTCTTCTCTTGGGTAAGAGTGGTCAAGAGCACTCTTAACAAAGATAAGAGAAAAACATCTTGTTGTCACAGTACACTGTTTGTCCAATGCTAGAAAACACAAATTTAAAGAATAATTAAGTATTACTAATTATTGTTTAGAATAATAGTAGTTATTATTTATAGATTATTATGTTATTATTATAATTAAAATGTCTATTTATGTAATACTTTTAAAAAGTATAATTGATGTTTCACCCAAAAGCAGTGAATTTGTGAAGCAGAAAATCGATGTGTTTTAGGGGTTTTAGACTGTTGATTGTAAAAAACAAGTCATATGAAGAATGTCTGTGGAGCCCATAAACTGACATAATGTAATAATAATTTAATAAATAATGCTCTTTATGAAATATTTTAAAGTGTAAAAAGAAAAATAATTATTTGTTAAAAAAAAACTCTTTTTTTCCTTTATCACTGGCTTTTTGGTTAAAAAAAAAAAAAAAAAATTTAACTCTTAAGTCTTATTAAGTCTGAAGTCTTAACTCCTTCATTTCTCTGTGCATCACTGCGGCATCTCAATATCTTGTCTCATGTGCGTGAGTGTTTGCAACAACATCTGACCTTATATAGTGTTTTTGCTGTTACCTATGCTAATAATAATCAATTGGCCACGCCCCTCCAATGGTATTCATCATCTTGAGTTCATGGGTAAGAGCAGATTTTTGAGGTTAGGAACATTTGGTGCATCTGGAGTTGACTTTGCTCATTTTTTCCTTTAACAGAAAATCAAAAAGAAAATATAATAGACGATTTAAGTTTCTGCATGAGGCGCTTTGTGTTTTTGTTCCTTTACAATGAGCCTTTTATATCTACAGAGAGCACAGATCCCTCTCCAAGGAGTTTTTACAGTAGCTCAGTACAGACAAACCAGCCACTGGCTCTAGTTTTGTGGATTCTTCTATGCTTGGAAGGGGAGAGTGAGGCAAGGTGTATTCAGTTGGTTGCAAATCTACAACCTCACCACCAGATGCCACTAAATCCTTCACACTGGTCCCTCAGGTTTTGCCAGGTATTGTTCCTAGAAATGAAAATGACTCCACAACAATCTTACAAATGCATACTTTGTCTGAGCAACACATCTGAACTCATTTCATCACACTGGAGGATTAATTAAACCTGCATCAATTTGTTCTTTTGGCCATTTGGGGGATTGTGTAAACGCAACATCTGACATCTTATCACATTGTAAATTAGATTGCTAATGTGTTTGCAAATAGTTTTCACATCCAGCAGACACAGAGCAACATTTGCATTCACTTGGACTCCCACAAGCCACCCAAACAATGTAAATCCAAAATTCGTTAATCTCTCGTCTGGTTCGGTCTCACCCAACTCCCGCGAAAAAAACATCTGGCTTTTTAGTTGCTAAATGCTCCACTCTGATCACCAGCTAGTCGTTAACTCTGTCTGTCTGCTGTGCGGTGCAGGACAGGTACTGTGGGCTACAGTAATGAGTTTTTTCCACTAAAACAGCTGCCTGCTCCTGCTGCAAATAAGGTTAATGAGAGCACAGAGACTGAACAAAAAACAGTACAGTTGTGTGCTGTAAAACCAAAACAAAATCTGAGGAGAAGACAGCATTTAGCAGGGCTGATGGGAACTGCAGAACTGATTAATATTGTTTAAATAATGACTTCAGCATAATGTACTGGATGGTAAAATGTGAACACATTTTCATTTTAAAAAGAATCGAGCAAATTGACTTTGACAAGTAAGCATTTAACAACTACACCTCCCATGAGGCCTTGACATTCTTGTGCCATAAGACTCTTGGGTTATGTTGTTACAAGGAATTCTAATCCGCCACAGACAGACTTCTCGTTCTGTGGGTAAGATTGAAGGTGTTATACAATTTGTATTCAAGTACACACAAAGACACAATTTGATGACTTCACTTTTCCATTAATGCTCAATGAAGCTGTGCCAAATTCAACTGCTCACCATTGTCCTGCACATTTTGTTTTCCAATTTTGGCAACACAATGTTCAATTTTAAGAGACGTTAAGCTAACAAGATTCAATAATCCATTTTTTTAAATGTCCTGACTTTGTCTTGTGGAGAATTGGAAAAAGAAGAACTCGCACACTGTTCTCACTCAGCGCCACAGATTATTGATCGCGCCAACGTTCATTCCTCTGACCTTCATCAAGTGTTTCAAACCATTCATACAATATTGATCTTAAATAGATAAGGCTCAGTTGACTTATTGATTTTGTTTGATTGTTTGTTCGTTTTTCCATTTTTATTCATTTTATTTAATAAAAAGAGGGAGGGAGGGAGCGAGTAAAGAGGGGTGATTGAGCCCATGGTGTTTCCATGTTCTAAAAAAATCAAGCAAAAGTGCCCTCTTGGATGCCCCTGTGGTACATAAAATGTGATAAAAATGCCTTCTAAGGGAACAAAATGGGTCCCTTTAGTTGTAGTAGTTGTTGACCAATAAAACAATTTTAATCTAAACCAGGAACTGGAACTGTTTCACCTTAAATGCACAACAATTTTAGCCCCACCACATACAGCTGGTGCCCTTTTTATTTTTTCGCCCCTGCCCCTCAGACAGCCTGAGTCCGTCACTGCTCTCACTCTCTAACTGCCAGCGACGTGTGCAAAGTCTGTCACATTGTGCTCTACATGTAAGAAACAGAAAAGAAAAACACATCATTTAAGTCTGTTTACAAAGAGACTTGGAGAGTGCACATCTAATGAATGAAAACATCGGCCTTGCAGCTTTCAATCAAAAGTTGTGTAATCTTGAGTGTTCACTGTTTGGTCCATAAAATCCCAAAGTCTTTACAGCATGACATACCATGGTATCTCATCATTTAGTCTTCGTAGTCTCTTAGTGAGGGTTTGCAAATTAAATATCCAGTACACTTCTCTTCTGTTAAGTATCATGTTTGAACATGGTACATGGTGACATGGCTTGCACTGATTTAAAGTGTTCCATTGGCTCCTTCTCTCCAGGACAGGAGTCTGCAACCTCAGTGATCAAAAGAACCATGTTTGGCAAAAAATAAAAAGCTGGAACAATTAAATTCTCTTTTTTCCCTGCAGACTTTGGTATTTTTATTTGGCATGCATAGCTAGCTTATGGAGACTCAAGAAGACTAGCCACTAGTATTAAAACTTTTTTTTAATTTTGGTGTATAGGCTACATATTTTTACAGTTTGAGAGTGTAAGAATTACTTTACACTGTTAAAAAAAATAGTTGAGACGACTAAAAATTTCAAGGCAACATACTGCAATAGATTTTTGAGTTTTAAACCCAATTCAAACTTTTTGGACTTTTGAAGTAAACTTCAAAAAGTTTTGCTGACCCATAGGCCTAAACCTTAGTTGAGATGACTCACTTTTCTTCTTAAATAAACTTTAATCTCTGAGTTTTAGAAAAAAAAAAAAAAAAAAGCATTTCAAAAATTGGTCACATTGAGCTGCAAACCTGATTTGTCTCTATTTTGGTGCCTGAAAATTAAATGGTTTTAATTGAAAATGTAAAAATTTTAAACGTCACCCACTTTTACTTCAAAATTTTTACTCAATAAATTATCTCAACAAAAGATTAGCGGTTGGTTAAACCTAAGGATCTGAGTTGGGCTCAGAACTTAACAATCTATTGCAGTTTATTGCCTTGCAATTTTGAGTTTTCTGAACTTTTTCATTTTCAGCATGTAGACCTACAAGAATGATCAAATTAAAATATAAAAAAATTATCCATTATTTATTTCCATATAGTTTTTGCTAAGGGAGCCACTGGAGAAGGGTAAAGACCCTCTGGAGCTGCAGGTTGCAGGAGGATGCTTGCCAAGATACATCCTGACGTGGATCCAACTTGCAGCCATCAGGGTCCAGCAGCTCTCTATCACATGTTCTCCTCATGCCCAATGTTGGCACAATTTTAGTTTTCTATTTTTGAGATTTTTTTCTTCCACTTTTGACAAGAAAATCGGTCCTGACCCTGTAATTGCAGTATTTGGCGGGGTCCCTGGCGAGGTGGTGCTGTCTGTGGCCCAGTCAGACACCACAGCCTTTTCATGGCTGCTGGCTCAACACCTTATTTTATTTAATTGGAGAACATGCAACATGCTCCTCCTACACACAGGCACTGGGTTGGAGATGTGATGGTGTATTTAAAGCTTGAGAAATACTCAACCAGGGGATCGACCCAGGGATTTTACAGGGTCTGACAGCCATTTTTGGACTCGTCTGACTTGGAATTCCCTGCTAGAGATACTGAGACATAGGACTACTATTTAATTGGCTATAAGAAGTGTAACAAGCATTTCTTTTTTTTCCTTTCCTTTTTTTTTTGAATTTTAATTCTCTCTATATCTAATGGATGTTATTTATGGTCTCATTCATTCATTCAACTTTTATTTAAGATTCTCTGAGAAATCGGCGGTCATTTATAACTACGCCAAGACTCCCGGGGTGCTGGTGGTGATTTGGGGGCCCCAGGCAAAGACCAATGTGAGGCCCTTCTTTATTTTGCTGAACGCATTTGTAGCTAAAGAACTATGTACCCAACAATATACTGTATAAAGTAGTTCAAATCAGCTCCATATTTACTAGCTGCAACATTAAACTGATGAACATATTAATACATCAATAACTGTAGTTCAATAAAATATCATACATTATTCTGAAATGAGTCATTCTGCACAATGAGTACTTTTACTTCTGATACTTTTGAACTTTTACTTAAGTAAAATCATTTTTTCATGGCGGTATTGAATAAGGATTAAAGTACTTCTCCGCCTCTGGTGTTCAGTGCCTGTAGTGGTCTAATGGTACTTGTGCTTCATCTTAAATTTAAATAAAGTCATAATTCATCATTATGATGATTATGATTGATGATCATTAGCAGGGACACTGGAGATCAGTTACAGTTGGGGGTGCTGGGAAAATGTCTGTCTATATAATGACCTCATACTGCAAAAATAAAAAAAAGGTTACAATATGCCTATATTATGGCAATTGAAATTTTATTTGGAAAATGCCCCACCCCCCTCATATCGCACACTGGTTGTAGTAAGTTTTGGCATTTTAAAAAACAATAAAAATATTTCAATAATGAAAAAAAAGAGAACTGGAATGTGTGGTAACATCATTGATAAAACGTTTTTTCCCAGTGTGAGGGTGAGTGAAGTAAAGTCACCTTTGACCATGTTATTACATCGAGCACCTCCTCCATATTTGTAGCACCCATTTGAGAGATGTTTTAACAAGGCCTGTGTAATTTTTTTTTTCTTATGCTACATTAGCATGTAAAAGGCTGTGGATTCAATTCAGTTCAACAGGCTTTATTGGCATGAATGCCACATAAACATATTGCTATCTGTCTCTGAGATAACATCCTTTACAATAAACTATTAATGGTGGTTCTGTCAAATGCATAGACATTAATGTGTCTGATCATAAATATGTGTTCTATAATAAGCAAGCCCAGTATATGACAGGTGGGGATATAGGTTGGAGAATTAAACATACTATTTAAGCACTTAACAATGTGCACTCTGAGAAATAAGGGCTCAAAAAATGTTCTAACCAGAACAATTCGCTTCTGAAGAACCATTTGTTGAAGAGAGGGTTCATCAAGGGTTGTTTGCAAGACTGAAGTTTCCATTAAGAACCCTTTTACACCCAACGAACCCTTTTTGAAAGTAAGAGTTCTTCAAGGATTGTTGAAATCATCGATGTGCTTTTTTGTTAAGGGTGTGCAACGTTTTTTGTACCATAATATAAAAAGGTTTGTGGTAGAACCCCCTGAGTGGGTTCTAGATAAAACCTTTGGTATATAAAAGGGTTCACAGTAGAATTGCTGAGGGTGGGTTCTAGATAAAACCTTTGGAATATAAAAGGGTTCTTGATAGAGCGACCTGTGTGGGTTCTAGACAAAAACTTTGAAATATATAAGGGTTCTTGGAAGAACCCCCTATGTGGCTTCTAAATAATAAACCTTTAGAAAATAAAAAGGTTTTCAATACATCCTAGAAGGTTTCTTGTTAGCACCCAGAAGGTGGAGAGGCTCTTGTTAGAACCCCCTGGGTGGGTTCAGGATGGACCTTTGGAATATAAACGGGTTCTCAGTACAATCCTGAGTCATTTCTTGTTTGCACCCAGGAGGTGGAAAGGTTCTTGGTGGGGTTTGGGATGAAACCTTTGGAATATAAAAGGGTTCTCGGTAGAACCCCCTGAGTAGGTTCTAGATAAAAACTTTTGAAATTAAAAGGGTTCTCTGTAGAACCCCCTGGATGTGGTCTAAATAAAACCTTTGGAATATAAAAGGGTTCACAATAGAACCCCCTGCATGGGTTCTAGATAAAACCTTTGGAATATAAAAAAGGGTCTCAGGAAATACTGGGTGGTTTTTTGTTAGCACCTGAAGGGGGGAAGGTTGTTGATAGAACCCCTTGCGTTGGTTTTGGATGAAATCATTACACCAAGGGTCTCTGTAGAACCTCCCATAAGGGATTTTGTGGGGAACCTTTCACACATGGTTCTAGACATAACCCTAAAAGGTTCCAAGTGGACCTTTCTAAAAGGTTGAGCCAGGAACCAAAAATGTATGGTTCTAGTTAGTACCTTTATTTCTCAGAGTGTACAGATTAGCAGGCACGTTCTGCAGCTGGTTCCTCCTGACTGTACTGTAACTTCAAGCCGAACAGATTCTTCATGTCTCAACAGAACGGAAAATTAGTGCAAGTTTTATAGTTTTTGGTTTGTTTGATACGATAATTTAAGTCTTTTAGACACACACCACACACACACACTCTTATCAGTCAATAAACTAAGCTCCGTGTATCATCCGCTAAGCATTTCCCATATGTGCTGTGGCAGTGTGTGTGTGTGTGTGTGTGTGTGTGTGTGTGTGTGTGTGTTATCTTGCATTGACTTGATGTTTGCAATTCAAAAGGGCCTCTCTGATTTCCAGCACTGCCTTAAGCTATCAAAACTATTAGCCCTGCTGCTGAGCATAAACACCATTTGACCCGGGTGTGACCCTAAACTGATGCAGGAGTGGACATGCCTGAATGAATGCGATGGCTCTGTAATAACCGCTTTCAAGACGGCTACAACATTACATCAACATAAAAGGGAAGGTTTTAAGCAAGGCGGCTCTCTGCTGCCAGCCTCATTAAGAGGGGAACATCAAACACTCCACTGGGAGATAATCCCAGCCAGTTTTCAGCACTCCGGCTTTCAGCAATAATCAAAGAATACAGGTAGATGCAGAATAACTTAATCCTGCAGATTAGTGGGAGTGCATAAAAATGAAGGAAGGGGATGGGAACAGAAGGAGGGAGAAAAACACTTCAGAATGTGGCGGATCAGAACAGAAAGCAGCGAGCTTCGAGACCTTCAGGTTCCAGCTGCCTGAATCAATACCGCAGTAATCCATACCTCGATACACAGCTCAATACTCTACTCATATGGTATCAATACCTATTAAACTGTATTGATTACATAATGTTGTATTCAGTCAGAGGGATCTCACAAATGCACTTTCTGCACTTAAGCAGCTTCATGTTTGTGCCCATGAACGCACCCCAGTGACACCAGAGTCCCACAGTCCCACAGCTCAGGGTTCCTCCCTCAGACTGCTGCTGTAAACACTGCAGATCAATTACAGCTGACAGATGGAGGACAAATTTAATGAAAACTAACATAAAGTTTCTTAGTGTGGTTTTGGGGCACCACATAGGCACCTTTTCTTTTTTTCCTTGGGGAAGCCCAAATGTGTATTTATAGCTGACAAACTGTGCAGACCATCACATCATCATATAAATTGGAACTGTCTCCTAAATGATGTTAATGCACAACTAATTTGCAAATGGATTTTCAGGGGAAGATGATTTGAATCAAAATCAGAACTACTTTATTGATCTCCGGAGGGAAATTGTTGACTCAAGAATAGAAAATATATATATAAGCATAGAGAATTATAAGAATAAAAAATAAGTATGTAAAAAAATATATACATTCTATGACAATATATAAAAGAGATAATATAACAAAAATAATAATACCAAATAAATATAATATGAAGTGGGTAAAGGTACCTGTGCCTTATCTACAGTATGAAATGGCAATATATAAATCTAAAACTGCAATGTATGGAAAATAAAAATGATTAGAAATATGAGAATGGATGTTAAATTATGTCAAAAAATGTGAATCAAGGTATAATCATATATTACGGTGTAATAACAATACTTTATGTATTGCACGGTGAGTTATTGCACAAGTTATTGTAAATTCAAGTCAGCATTGCACACAGGAGTTATTGTGTTATGAGTTATGCAGACTGAATTATGTTTTTCATTAATTTAATAGGGGAATGTAGTTAATTAATCTACCTGGCAAGTCACAAATATGTTGACACGGATGGTATTGGTAAAATTTTCACTGACAATGTGTAATATAGTATCCACTTGTAGTTACTACAGCATTATTACACCTTTTTATGATGATGTTTACACACTGGCAGCACTTGGTTAAGATTGGGGAATGATCATGGTCTGTTCTGATGCAGGAAAAGTCAAGATTTCACAATCTTTCGCTCATTTTAACCAAAGTGCTTTTGTTGCCTAAACCCAAACAGACCTATATGTCAGGGAGTGTTGATTCATTGAAATGGCATCAAAGAGTAAAAAAAAAAAAAAAAAAAAAAAACTTTACAAGTTCAGGGTTTAAAGTCCTGCTCTCTGAGATCCATCCAGAAAAGTCTGTCATTTTAACAGCGTCAGCAGTGGAATTAAAGGACCTGCTAGAGCAAAGAACCTCCAAACTAATAAAATATACAGTCATCAATGAAAAACTTTGGTTTGGATAACAGCAGAGTAACTGCACGACTCTACAACAGGTCTGAACCACTTGTAAATTGTGTTTGTATCTGAAAGAAAATTCTAAATATGAGAAAACTGGTAAATGCAACAAGTACTCCTAAATCACTTGTATGACGCACTTCAGGATAAATCTGTTTGTACATGTGGTTCTTGCATGAGGCCCATTGTCTCTGAACATAATCCAAGCAGGAATTACAATCTAATAATCTACAATCAAACAATCTAATAATATATTAACTTAATTTCTAGGAAACAGGGTTGGATAATTTTAGGTGAGTTGATCAGTCAAAGCAACCACCTCAACACTAAAGAAGACTGAATAACCAAACTGCCATGAACCAAGTAAAATCAATAACAAAGAAAACAAAGTGCAAAATAAAAAAATAAAAAAAAGAATAAAGAGAAGAGTGGTTTTGCACATATAAACATCCAGGTTCCACACACAGGTCCATACTTACACACACACCACATTCAGGCATGTGTCAAAGCTACTATAGTGGTACATTAGAGGCTGTTCAAACAAGTGACAATGTAATTTAACTGACCTGAAACAATTGATCAGTTAATCAATTTGTCAATGGACAGACAATTACCTTCAAATATATTCAGGATCAATTAACTGTTTGAGTCATTTCTTAGCAAAAATGCAGAAAAATTTGCCAGCTCCAGCACCCAAACTGTGAAGATTTGCTGTTTTCCTCTGGCGTGTAGACTTACTTAGCACTGGTATCCATTACTTGCTTTGCTGGTGCTGAACACTGCAAGTCTTTACAGTTTCTACCTATGGCCTTTTTCACATTATATTAAAAACGGGGCAGTCTGTGTTAAACTGGTTAACTCACTTTGCAACAGCTTGAGTTTAACCCTTTCCCTGCCACTAACGAGATACGCCATCAATTGCTGTTTTCACTGCCAGGCTGTGACAGATCATCTGACAAAAAACTGTCACTCGAAGAAGAAGAGAACCGCTTGGATTCAGCAGCAGCAGCAGAAGAAGAAGATGTTCTGTAGCATGAAATCATCGGTGCTCAGCTGCAGATGTGCAGGACAGAGAGCACCATGACCTGGACACTGAGCGAGGCTGCTGGCTCTGTAGTTCCTGGACCTCCACAGCAGCCAGGACAGATCGAGGCTGCTCACACCACAGCCGCTGGGACTCACGCTGCGCCAGGCCAGAGTGTTTTGGCTGGGGGAGCAGGGCACACACAGTCAGCATTAGCTACACTGGTGACTGATGTCACACATGTAATATGAGGTGATAAAAAGACAAAAATAAAAACATGAAGTTGATATTCTGCTTAAAAATGTCACATGAAGCTAGAGCAAAACATTTTTGTGTCTGAAACTATCACATCTGTTCTTTCTTTTGATATAGTCCATGTTAATATATTCATAGAACATTCAGTGGTTGTTGAAAAATCAGAGAATTTTGTCAAAATTGTTGGTGCTGGCTTGCAATTAAAAAAAAAAATGCTGGTGGGGAAAGAGTTAAAAGGCCAGGCAGCCTGCCCATATGGAAAATAAATAAAGAAACTTAGAAGAGTTTTACATTGCCTCTAACAGTAAATATTTTTGTATTATATGTCTTATAATACAGTAAATATCTCATAATATGATTTTTGATTATGATTACAGCTTTTCTTTACAGCTTTTTTTTTTTGCACAGCTTTCTCTACCACTGTAGGTTCTCCTACATGGAAGGGGAGACAAGGTTTTTGCAATCCGAAAACTTGTCTCAAGATGCCACTAAATCCTTCACATTGGTCCTTTAATGCAGGTTGTGACATCTAAATTGCAATATTTTGTATGGTTTAAAATATTTTCAGTGTTGAACTTGAAATGACAAGTTGTAATACATTTTTTTTTTTTCAAATTGTTTGCTGGTGAAATCACAGTTTTATGTAATTGCAGTGCAATATTTTTTCACCTATCATGAGATGAAACATTCTTTCCAAACTGTCAAATAAATCTGTTAATCAATTCTGATCTCTTTTCATATTTTGAATTTTGTGTCTGTTTGAGGGTGGTCTGCCAAATACCATGATGTTTCCCTTATCAATAAGGCTACGGGCCACTGCATGTAGAAAAAATGTGATTCAGGTGTTTACATGACCCATGACCACACAGAGTGAACCGGATTAATGTTTATTCTGATTAGAACCTGAGACTAATTAAGTTGAGCAGGTACTGTAAAGGCGTTTACATGGCAGTTCTGATCGTCAGGAGTATTGACTTAATCAGGGTAGGATTGAATGATTAGTGTCCAAATGTGCTCACTGATCTCCAGCCAAAAAAGAAATACTCCCCTCTGCCAGGATTTTCAGACTAGACAAATGCAATTGGATGAGACACCTAGAGATTTGGCTGTGTAATGTCTGCAGAGACCTGGCAATATACTTGTAAGTCCTTCTGATCAGACATCCTGGGTAGTAAAAGTCAGATCAGTCTGGTTATTCTATCCACAAGTAAGAGAACACCCATTCAAATCAGTGTGTCCAGCTGCCTCAGCCACAGTCTTTGCTAACAGGTGAATAAAATCAATCTCCATTGATCAACATTAGCACTGATGTCTTCAGTATGACTCACTGCTATTGTCAGGTGCAAACATCTGGAAGAAACAACAGCAGCAGGCCCCACAAGCTCACAGAGGACTGTTCATCCTTGGCTGCAACATTCAGGAAGCAAGTAGCGCACAACAACTGTTTGTTACAGGCCATGACGTGGGTTTCCAAGCCAAAGGAAAGAGATGTAGGTAGGCCTGGGTGGTATGGCTGAAAATCTATCATTCTATCATTTCATATTTGTAGAGTTGAACATGTAGGTATTGATTGACAACATGTTGTGTACTCCAAAGGCTTGAAGAAGCTTAGGTGATAAACTAAAGTTTGTTGTGTTGTGTTGTGTTGATAACTGATCTTGGTTGGGATCATATTCCAGCATTTACACACAGGCCTGTTCTGATAGTTGCCCGTCCATCCATATCACATGCAGATTCAGGTCACGGTGGCAGCTAACCGAGCATGATGTCCTGCTGGAGACAGCAACACATTCCAGCTCCTCCAGCTCCACCTCAGCTGGCTCCTTGCAAACCAAAGGAGTTCTGAGATCCTTTCAAATGCCCCACCCCCTCAACCTCTAATAGTTGTTGTCCAACTTAAAAAAATCCAAAAAACTGCCACGCTGGCGAGCTGACCTGTACTGTTTTATCTGCGCTCATTTTGCACACTATTATCTCACGTGTCACTCACGTTGTTTGTTCTCTCACATGTAACTCCATGTTTTTAACAGCTGACTATCTAGCCAATGTTGATCAAATATGGGTCAAGATACTGTTACTGCACTGCCCATTTCTTGCCTAAAATGATTTTAGCAACATAGTCTACTGGCAGCCACCATTCAGTGTCTGGTTTCCAACAGAGCCTTTTGAAACTCAGATCAAACGGTCAAACTAGGCCCTGCTGATCAAATATGAATCAAGACTCTGTTTGTGCACTGACTATTTCTCGGTTATAATGTTTTCAGAAACAAATTTTAATGACTGTTTAGTTACAAGAAACTTTGTTACCAGGCAGGCCGCCATTATTTCCTGCTAAAATGGACAAGCCACACCAAGCACCACCCAATTCGCAGTATATCACCCACCAGCTCAATGCTTTTGTCAGTACTGCACATGATCTGGTTACAAAAAAAACAAGGTGGCAACCCCTGTAAGCCAAACTCAGGGCTTTCAAACAGTAGACCACAAAGCAACGGGTGATGTCACGGTTGGTTCACACTTTGGTGGAGTGGATGCTGTTATCGTAGCACTTTAATGACCATGGTTTTGAATGAGATGTCCAACAATTGGTTATAAGTCTAATGCTTGGGTGTCCACATGTTTTTGTGGACAAAATGACCATTCCAAAACGCTTATATTTCTTATGTTCTCCATCATTCCATGAATGGATTATTGTTTAATAAAAATCTCAATTTCTGGTGTACCTGAAAGAGATGCTCTTCAACACAGATATCATTTGATGCCAGAGAGGAAAGGCAAAGAAAAGGCCCCATTATGGACCTTCTGACCAGAAAGTCCAGAAGGTGGATCATGACATGATGATTATCACAGTCATGACATTTGATGGTGACACCTTGATCAAGGAAGTGAGAGGCCACATAACTACACCAGCTGATTAAACCTGGAGCAGAGAGAGAAAGAGAAAGAGAGAGAGAGAGAGACCAGAGAGAGAGAGAGAGAGAGAGACCAGAGACCAGAGACCAGAGACCAGGTGCAGATGAGCCTGAGCAGGCAGCTCTGTTACAACACCCTCTACAAGCTGAACGGATGTGTGAGAGATTCCCAAATGATCATGAGATTAGCTGAAAAGTTGGCACGTGCCTCAGCAACTCTCTGCTATTGACTTTATTGTTCTGTTTTGTCTCGTTGCTTTAATATCGGCCTCCCTGGGGAGAAAAGGTGCTTGTTTTTCCCCTCTCAGCTGCCTTGCTGGTCTTACCTGTTTCTTTTGCTAATTAACTGTCAGTTTATATCGTGGCCAGGCTGCATTCATCCTTCGCCGGATTGTCAGACTTACTGATAGCTGCCATTGTGTCTTAACATCTCCGCCTGATTCCTGCCTAGGATCTGCACCTGTGTGTTGGCATCCTGCCTGCTTTTCTGCTTCTGTTTGTCTGTTTGCTCTGCCCTTATGTAGCTGTCTGTAAGCCTGTGTTTGTCTACAGTTAACTTCCTGCCAAGTCTCTGCTAAGTCTGTGTCTTTCAACAGACACCAGGTGTCTCATTTACAAAGATGTCCATAGACTTATACTTGAACTTAGTGGAAAGATGTGGTTGATTCATAAAAGACACTGAGCATAAAATGCCTTGTTAATGCAGGTTGCAAAAAGACAAGTTTTAAGTTATGCACATGTGAGCTTAATATTGATGACGCCTGCCTTACAACCAACAGCTGTCCCTGATATAATGCTGGGACAATGAGGATTTTGTCAGGAATAGAGGTGGACCAAAGGCGCAAACTTCCGATAAGCCACCAGAGGCCAGACAACAATGTGGCTGGTCTGAAAAACATATAGTCTGACCTTAAACTATGTCGGAGCTCTCCCAAATGGACCAGCACATTTTAGCAAACTCCCGAACCTGCTGTGTCTTCACCATCACCAGAGTCCTGCCAGGAGCTGCTGTAAACCACCTCAGTACTGTATTCCCTATCCTCAAACTGGCTTCCATTGGACTTGTAGGATGTCTCCCAGTCCATGTAAAGTCAGGTAATAGGACCACTAGCCGCTAACTGAGCTGGTAAATGACTTCTTAGTAACGGGCCCAAGCACCCTCTACCCAGGAAGGAAGTGCATGAGTCTGGAGAGGTTAAAGGTTTGGCCAATGTTGACAGTCCATCCAAATGTTGGGAAGAAGTCTGTGATGTTCTGGTTCCCAAGTGTCGCAGACCCCGAGGTGCCAGTGAGTGTGAGGGTTTGGTCATCAGTGCCAAGGGTGTCGAGGAGTTGTGTGTAGACCCTGACCACTTGAAGCACACGCTAAGCAGTTGCATTCTAGCATCACAAATGATCTAGACACCTAGCAAATTAAATGAACTGACAAACTTTGCTTGGACACGAATTTGTTGTTGGCTGTAAAAGGGAAACTAATATATCTCCTGGACAAAGTGTGTAGAATCAGCTCAGGCCTTTGTGGCATGATGTGGCTGAATGATGGCTGTGATGTACCAGCCTGTCAGTCATTTTCCTCCGGGATGTCCCAGTAGGAATGCAAAAGTGGACACAACTTGGATAGATATGGGTATTGCACGGTAACAGCATGTCTTTCTACCCAAAGAAGGGGCTAAATCCACTATCCACTATTTCCTGGGAGGTGATAGTGACCTGTAAGCCACAAATCATCATGTACAAAACAGTCACTCCGGTCTCTGAAAACTCTCTCCTTTTCTAAAAGCACAGCTTTCATTGTCTTCCAATAATTTCTTCTTCCTAAATAATTAATTCCTCACACTGTTAACTGATAATTCCTACCCCAGACTGCAATACTCTACATAACCAGCAGAAAGTGACATTCTGAAATCAGGTTGACTTTTCACAACAAGAAAGTGAAATTAAATTTTCCCAAATGTTGAGCTACTCATTTACCCATAGTTTAGTTATATTTCAGTCCACATAGTTAAGCGAATATCTGGAAAATGTGATTAAAGATTTGATGATAAATAAGTGTATTTACCCAAACATCAGACTGTGCTGAAAGACATGACAGCTGGGATCAAATGTTTTCTCCATGCTGTAGCTGTAGGGGAGCAGTATCTAACTGGGCAAGAGAGAGCACATATGCTGTTTGGCTGTTTGGCATATGTGTGATCTCAGTGTGTGTCTGTGTGTGTGTGTGTGTGTGTGTGTGTGTGTGTGTGTGTGTGTGTGTGTGCGTGTGTGTGTGTGTGTGTGCATGTGTATAAAAGCTAATATTTATCATATTTATATGTTTGCATGTTTCAGTGAATGTGGGTCATGCTTCCAGCATGTTATCTATGAGTGAACGTTAGCTCCAGGCATCCATAAGGCACATGTTTGGTTTCCGGGGCTGTGACCTCCAACACTGGGGGGTCGTATGAAGTACGGTCCATGCTTGAGCCTGCTGCTCCAATCTGCAGGGAGGAGAATATCAAAATGGGGCACAGCTAGGAGTCTGCGGACTGATAAACTCACCATATGACAAGGGAGGGGGGGGAGTGAACAGCCACTCTGCAGTTAATTCTGACCTCTGAACACTTACCAGATGCAGGAAAATGAGCTTTCTACAGCTCCCCTAATACGGACTTCATTTCCCTTCAGATGCCTTCTGCTGAAATTGAACAGTGAAAAGCGCCAGCAAGTGCCTCACAATCTAAAACCCTCTCTTGAGCTCCGTCTTTTTAAGCCAAGGGCGCAGTCAGGGTGAGACCAACGTTTTTTCACATTTGATGTCAACTCTTTTTGGGATTTTTTTTTTTTTTTTTTTTTTTTTTTTTTTTTTTTGCCTATATTGTCTGTCTTTGTGACAGTTTCCATGCCCAAAATATTTCTCAAAATTGGATTCTTGTGAAAAGAGCAACAGTCTTGATGAAAACTACTTTCAGCGCAATCTGAGAGAAATATTCTCATAAAGATTGATTTCTGCTAAAAATGATCATGAAGAACCTGCATTGTATCTGTTATGATTGTACAATAATTTTACAGCGTTAAAGCAACATTATGTGACTATTCTGCCTTAAAAAACAGTTTAAGAATCATTTTGATGCTACACTGACTTGTAGCGGGATGAATGGTGCTGCTGTCATTCCCACTCTGAGCCTTTAAAGCCTGTTTTTGAACCATGAAACTTGGGTTGGATCTCAGTGCATAAGTCATTATGGCACACACCACCAACTGTGTCACAGATTTTGGTGAAAATGGATTGTATTTTTTGGAGAAAATGTTTCCTGATGGACAGATAGCTTTACTTGTTACTAAAGTAACTGCTAACTGCTCCCAATTGTAGCTCCCCTCAGCTAGTTAGCTCATTTAGCCATGCAGCCAGTTTACTCTACCGGAGGACCAGTGGACCCAGTGAGTAACGTGTTGCCAAAGAGTGCACTGCTGCCTTTTTGCTGTTAGACTGACCACTAATATTGGCAACTTGCTATGTCTTGTGTTGTTGCACTTGCTCAAAGTTTGGCTGTGTTACCAAAGTTGTCAACTCCCTATTTTTTGTCATGTAACTATAACAAAAATACTTGTGCAGCTGTCCATATTTATGATACCGGTATGTTAGTGAATTACACCAAATTGCAAAAATATATTCTTGCCAGGGCTGCACGATTTGGTAAAAAAGTCATATTACAATTATTTTGACTGAAATTGTGATATGCAATATGATTAGTGGAAATGATCAGTTTTGCATTGCAATTTTCATGTTTACTGAAGAAAAAAAACTATTAAAATTGTGATGTGATATTTATTGAGGTCTGCACCAAACAAACATGTTGTTTTTTGTATTTTTCTTCAATCTGGAGAACAAGATTTTTAGGTCAGCACTACAGTACCTCATGACAATACTGTTTTCTTATACGTTTGTCCTTGAAAAAAGTGCAATTTGGTTCTGGTTGTGTGATTTGGATATTGAAGTCGGCCATATCGTGATTTTATTGCAATTAATTGTGCAGCCCTAATTCTTGCATAATGTTGCGTTAAAGAGTCATTTTTCCAACCTAGAAACCTATTTTCCCATGTTTTTGTGTCTAGGTGACAACGAAGACAACAAATTTTGAAACTGGTCCAGTATTGAGTGAGAGCACTGCAGCTGAAACTAAGCTACGACATAAACCCTCTGGACAACCGTGCACCATCAAAGTATGTCCGCTAAAAGGGGTTGCTTTTACCACTGACAGGATCAGATTGTTATTCTAAGTTTCTGACAACATTGTGGAAAGGACATCTGCAGAGACAGACCTTTCTTTTTACAGAAGATACATTTTGTTTAAACTGAAACAGCTGTGTTATTGCTCTTGCCAAACTAACCAGACTCCCTTTGAAAAAGTGTAATTTTAACATTGTTATCGTCAGCTTCATTCAAGGGAGGGATGTCAGACATCAGAGCAGCAGTGGGTTGAAACAGCATGCAGAATATTTTCAATCTACGTCAGTGATATGAATGAAAGAGTGAGCTTGGTGAGTTTAATTTTTTTCCTGTCAAGTTTGAATGAAGATAACAATGTTAAAATGATAGTTTTGCAAAGGAAAGTCTGGTTAGTTTGGCGAGAGCAATAAAACAGCTGTTTCTAGTTAAACAAATCATGTATTACACTTTCAAAAAAAGCTCTGTCTCTGTAGGGATCCTTTCCATAATGTGTCCAGATATTTAAAATAATAATCTGAGCCTGTCGATGGCAAAAGAACAAGCTCTTTTAGTGGATGTACTTTTGACAGTGCGCAGTTGTCCACAGGGATTATGATGCAGCTCAATTTCACTTCTCCAGCTGCAGCACTCTCCTTAATACAGGACCAGTTTTCATCATCATCATCATCAGAAAATAGGGTTCAAGTTGAAAAAGAGCAATATTACTGTAGCTGTCTCGCTACCATTGTGAGTTCCACCAGCACAGCCACACAGATTCAGCCCTCAGATTTTATGCAAAACTTTTTTTTATTGTGACACTACTGCCCAGAAAACAACAACAAAATCATCAGAACACAACATGTGCTTATGACTGCCCAGCTCCTCCAGCACATGCCTTCCAGTCCGTTCAGTTTAAACCAAAACTCAGACAGAGAGTTCCTCTCCCTTGTCTGGGCAGCAGCCCTCTGAAGGCCAGCACACTACTGCATGAAAAATGGGAGAGACGCAATCAGAACAAACCAGCAGCAGCTGCGTCAATCAACTCACCTGACGCTACTCTCATGAGCCACCCCCCTACACCTCCCCCTCCTGCAGCTGACCACTAACCACACCCACCTCCACAGTTACCCAGATCACAATCTCAGTTAAGCTGTTATGCGATGTCATTTTAAGTGACAACAGTTCAGCTGCGTTAGCATCACTACATGTGACAAACTGCACACACAGATGATGATGAGGGCAGGACAGTCCAAATTACTCTCCAAGCAAAACCACCTGAAACGTCACAAAAATAACTCTACATGATGAATCAGTCCCCATCGCCAACCACTCAAACATCCATCCATCAACAGGGGCAGCCTTAAACAGGCTGGAACTCAGTCCAGGTTAGCCACATTCATGCCTCTGGTTAACACTGTAAAACAAGAGATTAATGCTTTGCGAGGTGGACTGCAAATGCAATGCAAAAAATGAAACGTTTTGAGGCCACGGCAGATTTATGGTCAAGCTGAAATATGAACTCATACATGAGTTTTAATAATAATACTTTATCTGCTGGAAAAAGTAGTTTGCATTCAATGGATTTAACAGTCTCAGTTCATAGCTGGACGAGGCCTTGGTGTTGTGAGGCTATGGTGAGCTGTGTATTAATTACATTTTTATCTTTTTTAATTAAATGTACACAGGAAAGCATTTGGTCAAAGGTGCTCTGAAGAGCTGACAAGACCCTTTGCTGACTGTTCTTAAATTTCAAGACAAAAAAACACTTGAGAGAGATGTGATCTTAATTCTGAGTGGAAAAAACTCTTTTCTCTTGCAGCTCTAATATCAGTGGGGGGCTATAATGTGTGAACCATGCAAACAGTCTTTGGCATAATTTGTCAGCCCTCATGTTCTGTGTAGAGAAATGGTCTGCAACATGCACAGTATGTGTGCAATTTAATACATAGGAGTGTCACAGAGGCATGCACAAGCAGGACCGTGCATACAGCCCAGGGTCTTGCAGCGGAGAGCAGACACCTTGAAATGAGAGCAAAATCCCTTCCACCCCGGGAGACCTTCAAAGCACCTTGGAAAATCATCACCTATTCAAACGTTGTGTTGCAGGATCCCGACTGGAAGCAGACGCTGATGAAAAAAAATGCAGCAGTAATAATCAGAAGAGGCAAAGCTCTCAAGGACATAAACAGCCCACCTAATGTGACCCAACAGGCGTGGTGATGGATAGCAGAGTGCAGGAATCAGCCAGTGTGATGATGCCAATATCTGTCCAAACTGTTCTATTATTAAACAATAAAAGTTCAGACAGTGAAAAAAATAAGCCTGACCCCTTGTTTTTGTTTTAATCTGGCTTATTTAATAGATATGATGTTACTGTATTGTAATTATCTTTTTAAATTAATTTTAAAATTTACCACCGTTGTTTAAAACAAGTTAATTTTGCTCACTTAAAAGGAGACATCATCATATTTCCTTAACAATGTGTTTTGCTGTGTTCTATGAAGTCTTGAGTGATGAAAGTAAAGTGAGAGCTGGAAATATTTGGTTTGTTTTATTTGTCTGATTGTTACATTTGTTAAGAATTAAAGGGATAGTTCACACAAAAATTTAAATTCAGTCATTATTTACTCACTCTCATGCCAATTGAAGGTCGGGTTCAGTTTTTTAGTCCACAAACACTGCTGGAGTTTCACAGGAAAAGTGTTGCTCCATACTGCTTGTCTGGTGTAATCCAAGTCTCTTAAAGCCCTGGAATGCCGAGTTGACTTCAGAATGTGAAAATTAAACCATTAAATTGATGGGAACATGCATGATTTTAGTTTACTGAACTAAAATACACCAAATGCTGCTAAATTTAAAGAAAAAAAATCCAATGCATCTTATGCACTCTATGCACATTGCCACTGGCACTTCCTGTAGGCACCTACGTCCTATCGGACATGAACTTTGCTCCATGGCACCTTCTTGTGTTCTCCAGACTCCAACCTTGCTTGTGTTTTATCGGCTTTCGGTTTTGTCACTTTTAATAAAAGCATCTGCTAAATGAAATTGTAAATTGTATTCATCAGAGAATTCACTTTCTTTGTATGTACCAAACCTCACAGGGGCTTTTAAAAGATTCACTGTGAGGTCTCTGGCTTGTGTTAATTTGATTATCCATAACTTTGTTTTGGGAATACAGGAATAACAGGCTGGTGATACTCTCATACTTTCATATGATCAAAAATAATCCAAAATGGAGACATGAACCAACAATGTATTGATTCTAACAAGTATTCTGTGTCTGTGTCACGTGATGTGCATTAATCTACCAATGAAAATGCACATGCAACAATGCACTACACTGTTTACCAAAGAAATACTATAGTGGCCAGCTGTTTTGGAATTTTAAAAACAAATATTTAAATTATACATTTGTAAACCATTTATAACAGCCCATGCTGACTAGCTCTCACATATAGGTTGTCTATATAAAGCAACTTTTTTTGACCCACATTTACATTTATTGTTAGGTGAAGGCCTCAAGTGGTCATTTTAGTTATGACTGAAGAATATAAAATGCAAAAAAGTCCATGGGAGGATGGACAGGTCAAGACTTGAACCCATGAGACCGGAGTTAGGGTTCTATGTGAACCCACAAGTCAGAGTTACTTACATCCAGTCTTTTCCCATTTTTCATGAGTCCAAGTGAAATATGTCATGCTTCTTCTGTACACACAAATGGTTCATTTCTCTCAAATGTTCGTTGACAAAAACTGTGTTGGTAAGCACTTCTCCTTTGCTAAGCCTGATCTAAAATGTGCAGTTTTATTTTGAAAAAAAGACATTTAAATGTCACTGAACTATGGTAATTTCACATAAGTCTAGAATTACAACAGACTTAATGCACAGCAGACATTTTGACATATCATACCAGAAAACTCACAGGTTTATTAATGATTGTTGCTGTCCACTTAGGGGAGGTTCTTCTATTGTGCATGCTGGTTCACTGTCACTGTTAATGGGACTGAGCTGTAATTACTGTTGTTAAGTCCACCTGTGTTTTTCCTGCTGTGACAAGTCAAAATCTTTGCCGTGCAACCAGTCCCTTTTTTTCTGAGGAGGACAAAGTTATGACCCGCTCTACTCTGACTCTGATTGGGTAGGAGTCGTTGCTATCCTGGCTGCGTTGGTCAGGTTTAGGCATGAGGAGTGGCTGGTTAGGGTTAGGGTAAGACTATCAGGATAATCCAATTAAAGGGAGAGTAAGATGCATCATGACTTTGCCCTCCTGCTCTACATTTTAGAGTGTCCCTTTACTGTGACCAGTCCAAGACACACCTGTGCAATAATCCTGCTGTTTAGTCAGCATCTCTATATGCCACACCTGTCAGGTGGATGGATTATCTTAGCAAAGGAAAAGTGCTCACTAACATAGATCTTAACGAATTTGTGAACGAAATTTGAGAGAAACAAACCTTTTGTGTGCACAGAAGAAGTCTGAGAACTTTTACTTCAACTCATGAAAAATAGGAGCAAAAACAAAAGTGTTGTGTTTATATTTTCCATGGGTAGGCTATAGTTTTGGTGCCTTAACTTAACCAAACTGCTGCCATCTCATAACTTTAACCACGTGTTCAACATCACTTTTCTTACATCACAAATTTAACGTCTGGCACATCTGTTGCTGCTACTCCCCAGCAGTCTTATAGTGCATTCCATTTGCACTAGGCAGTCCGAATTTTCAAGTTTCCAGTCAGAAATTTCAACTGGAACGACCCCTGAAGTCAAATTTCCAGCTTGGAACGCTGAACGAACCTCATGAGCCCCGACCTCAAAATCCAAGATGGCTGCCCTGTGCATCAACAGTAAGTGAAAGCTGTAGTATATACATTAATCAGCACTTCTGTTTTTATTTGTGTCTCATTAAATCAGTCATACACACAGTGCAGTCCAAGTTCCATCTTTAGGAATGTTGCAATGGTGTTTGTGTGCAAAATACTGCAAAATTTGTTGTTACCATCAGGTATTGCTAACAATGGCTAACAGCTTTCCTGATGGCGTCCATATTGGTTTTCATGACTTGTTAATATCTTCCTTTTTTTTTTGTTTGTTTTTTGGACTTTATGCATGTAACATCATTCCCAGCTCTGACTTCTGAGGTTAATGGAATGCAGCATTATATGTCATTAGGAGGCACTGACAAACAACCTATTCTGTCATTTAGGTATGATGACAGGTTGGTTTTTAAAGGTTTACATCTTCAGTATAACCAATAGGTTTGGAGCTGTCACATGCACGTCTATGTAAGTCTGAAAGCACTGAGAGGTGAGCTAACAGCAGATAGGTTCTGCTGTACTCCCTCATCCTGAGGCCTTGCATATAAGGGCAGCCCTGTGTTCAAGAATTTCATTATTTCAGCTGATATTTTCCCTATATGTTGAATATGCCTAAATTATTTTTTAATTAAATTACCTCAGGGCAAACCTGGGGCCATGTAATATTCCAAATGTTACACATTGTACAGATAGTGGCAGTAATGGGGGTTAATGGGGGCCCAGCAACTAATTTTTGCCCCATGACCCACCATGCTGACCACGTCCCCACATACTGCCAGTTATTTTAGTGACCCCTGGCATTTTATCTCGCACCACCATCAGGATTAAATTGACCCCTGACCAATGCTATGTCCATACATGTTGAAATATAATGGCTGGATTTAAATGAAATTTGCTTTCAACATTTTCTGCTCAACCCTCTGTCCTTCCTTCTGTTGTCACCAGCAGACCAAAGGTTGTACTTGCAAACACACCAGTTGCTTCCCCAATTTTTGTTAATGACTGATAATAATTGTGGGCTGGGTGGGGGGATTGTGAATTTTTTTCAGCTTCTGAAGGGGTGCTGCGGCTGTGTGTACTCTGCAGCAGCCGTGGATTTGACCTCTGCCTGTGGCCCTTTGCTGTCTTGTGGGTCCCCCACTTTCTCTCCTCCTTTCCTGTCATATTTTCAGCTGTCCTTATCCATTAAGGGGACAGTTCACCCAAAAATGAAAATTCAGTCATTATCTATTCACCCTCATGTCAACTGAAGGTTGGGTTTAGCTTTTTAGTCCACAAAACACTGCTGGAGTTTCACAGGAAAACAGTGTTGCAGAATCTCCCAAACAATGGAAGTGAATGGTGACCAGTTTTCAAACATAAAAAACAACTGGAAAAAAAAAACATATGCATAAAATACCTCTATGCTGCTTGTCTGGTGTAATCCAAGTCTCCTAAAGCCCCAGCATGCTGTTTGCAAACCGGCACAACACACGCACTCGTACATGGCTCCAAGCTAAGGATCTACAATGAAGATTCAGGCTAAAAACATGGTGTAAATAATTTTTTTTTTTGGTCAACTTGGCATGTTGGGACTTTAGGACACTTGGATTACACCAGATGAGCAGTATGGAGGCATTTTATGTTTTATTCTGTTGTTCACTTCCATTGTTTGGGAGATTCTGCAACTCTGCTTTCCTGTGAAACTCCAGCAGTGTTTTGTGGATTAAAAAACTAAACCCGACCTTCAATTGGCATGAGGGTGAGTAGATAATGGCTGAATTTTCACTTTTGAGTGAACTATCCCTTTAAAGCAAAAACTGTTTAGAAAAAAACAACCAAAAAAACAAGATTTGTTATTGTTATTAGCATTTATCAATGCCCTGTGCACTAAAATAATTCTGTGCTGGCTGTTTTGACTGAGTTTGAACTCCAAACAGACTGCTTCTTTGTGCAATACCCTGCTGGTGCACTTCATCTAAAAACCCTCAGCCTTCTTGGTAAGGTTACTTAAAATACTTAGAACAGATTGTGGTGTTGTTGTCCCTGGAACAAGTTGCCTTTGACTTTTAATGAATTATACAAAAATAGCTGTGAATAGTTTTCACAGTTTTCTGTTGGTCATTGCAATATATGCCAGCAAACATGTATTGCAATTTGTCAGAAAAGCTGGCTTGATATCAGGCATTTTAGGCTGCAACAATCCCCCCAAAAAGCCCACAAAATCCTGGAGAGACTGATTTACATGCTGTTTTCTCCACCCAAGGTTCCATATTATGGGATGAATTGAAAATTGCAGCATCTATAGTGGCCACTCAGGCTTTTGATTTTCACTTTATAATATATTCAGAGCTGCGTTAGAGTGAACAGAAATTGCATGAAAACTTATATATCAGAGCAGATAATGTAGAGGGAAGCAGCTTCAGACCAATTTTTCACCCATTTCCCTTTTCGCACACAAACCTTAAATAACAACATGGCAAATATCTTGTGCTTTCATCTTGGGTGATGCTATCATGTTAATGGAATTACTAACCTTTACAGTCACCTATGAAACCCCACATTCTGCTCACTGAAGGCGCTGCAGTGCCAAGAGGCGGTGGCCAACACGTCCTACTGTTGTATCTATGTGTTTGCCTGCCCTCATTCAGTGCATGAGTGCAGATACACGCAGTCACAATCTTCCCATGCACACATACAACTGGTACAATCCCATTATTCACTCCATGCTCTGTAAGCTGACACATATTCACGTCTCGGCTGCCCCTTTCTTCCTCCCTCAGCAGAAACATGGCTGCGGGGATGAGATGTGAGCAGCGATGATTTCTCTGCCTCGGATGGTCCCAGCCTCCCCCGCACAGTTAACACCCCGGCCACAGTGGAACTGGACAGGGGCCAGATCCCAGCTCAGCAACGCCGGGGCTCGACAAAGACCTGAATGCATCCAGGCACCCAGGATCCAATGTATCACTTAAAATAAGCCTCGCACAGAAGCCGGCCTTTAAAAATAGCAGGTGTGATGTGTGATTAAAGACGCAGGGAATGTGGCTGCATCCAAATTTAAAAGGTTAGTAGGCTGGTGTCAGGTTTGGACAATTTGGCATATATTAGGCAGGGACAAAAGCTCATTTATGACTAGCTACTGAGGAGACTCATGAAGAAATCCTCACAATGAGAGAGAGGCTGCCTTTTCCTGAGTCCTTCAGATAAAAGCAGCTAAAAAGGTCACACTCAAATTGGGGTTTAATGTCCCTGACAGTGTTATCCTGCATGAGCTGTACAAAGCCAAATGACACGGGGCTGCGTTCAGAGATTAGATAGCGAGCAGAGTTCACACAAAACAAACAATTTAGGCAAAACAGCATCAGAAAAAGCGGGAAGATTACATGTGTACGCAGAAGATGATGGGTCGCATTTTATCTGCATAAAGTTCACGTACATTTATTAAATCCCACAGGACGCATCTCGAAGATGACAAGCCCGAGCCCTGAGAGCTACAGTGTGTTCAGGTAAGGGAGAAACCCCGAGTGCTTTCTGCATAAATGCTGCACAGGAGCGGCTGGTGTGAGGTGGGTGGATAGTCTGTGGCCCTATTAAATATTTAATTACACATTTAGAATCTTTTGGCCACGTGCTGAATTAGTCATGTCTGATAATGGTGTGCAATGCAGATGACAGGGCTCTGCAGTCTCCAGAGCCCTGCAGCACAGCGGGCTGCTTATCCCACATAACCAAACAGAGGAAGAGGACTTCAACGTGACGGTTTTTGTTACGGAAAATGAGAGGAATTGAACGTGAAAGCTTGAAGTGCGACTCTAGCTGCATTTAAAGGAAATATGCTTGTTTGCTGTGAAACCTGGTCACAAAAGAAAATCGATATCAATTTCATCTGTGAGCGTCCACAACAGAGATAGCTCCAGGATGTGTTTAGCTTGTTGGAGCTTCTATCACAAAAGCTGGAGGGAGGGAGAACTGCTAGGCTTGCTGTTAGAAGCTAACATTGCGCTTTAACAACAACTCAGAAGCTGTCATTGTTACATAATGATGTCTTGTGACCAACAGTCACCAATCCATTCATCTCTCTAAACAGACAGCTGAATATTAATGCAGAATCTACAATGAAGGGACAAGATTTTAGTATTGGAGGAATTCTGGTTTCTATTTGTAGTCTCACTTTTTGAGACCAAGTACTTACAAGTACTTACTTTGGTTGTTGTTGTGTTAAAATAAGTATGTTATGTGACTTTAAGTATGTCAATGCTGACTTTTTGTTTCACATGTGACATGGACCCCCTCTCCTGGGTTAAAGTTCTGTGTTTGTTTGAGTCATTGACTGTAAATAAAAGATGGACGCCACATCTCCATTTCCTCCCACTCCACAAAAATGAAGCCAAAATATCCCTGAAATGAGCTCTGCCATCTCGTGCTGGTGATGTCATTTGGAGTCATTTTGGAGTTGGCGCAGTAGTGATCATGGCTGGAGCCACAGTAGGTCCCGCTCATACAGCTGGCCAACTCAATCACAAGCAGAACTCAGAAACCCCCTTTATTGAATTACTTAATGAAAATGAAACTTATCAGAAAAAATAACACTCGACACTACATCAGTGTGATAAGAACTACCTACCCAGCACTACCCATGTCTCATCTGTTAACATGGAGGGGGCGGGGTTTATGTCCTATACTGCAGCCAGCCATGAGGCAGCAGTTGAGATGTTTTGTCCTCATTTTTGGGACATGTTGTCCATCTTTATGTCAGTCGTTTGAACCATCCATCCACCTACCCCACTTTCTCCATACATACCTCCATTCGCTCTTTACAATATACCTTTAATAATCATTACAGCCATTAGAGGTCACCTCCTATCAATAAACATAAATGTGGCTCGTAATGAGCTGCTTGCACAGACGACCTAAATGCCAGTTTTTTTATGGTTTGTATCAAGCCCCCAGGAAGTGCACCAAGCTTAGAAGCAAATTGACATAGTGGCCAAACCATGTAATTACAACACTGTGTGACTCAAAGTGGCTTGTTAAGACTTTTCCTATAGACTTACATTGTGGAGTAAGCGGCTTTAAAATGGTGTTTATATTTCTTTTAGTTTCACAACCCCCACAATGACACATTTCAACATCAGGATGAAATCCAGTTATGTCATGTCATGTTATGTCATGTCATGTCAGTCAACAGGGATGGCTCCGAAGCTGTATCAGGGTTAGCTATAAGCTAATCATCATCTGTACCTGAGCAAGAAACAGAGTGTTATAATATGTGTCAAAGTAAACTAGATAGTGGACCCCAAAATGCAGATTGAAACGGTGAAGGCAGAGTTCAAGTGCATTTAATCAAGAAAAGAAATGGTAAACAGCTTACGTAAATGAAGAGGAACAGAGTCCAAAAGAAACACAAAAGAATCCACTAGAGGCAAAATGCAAAAACAATCCAAGAATATGAGAAAAGGTCCAACAGAGGCAGGATGACACACTGGGACAACAACAAACTGGAAAGAAACGGAGAAACACAGGGACTAAATGACAGAGAACTAATCAAACACAGGTGGACAAACAGGTGAAACAAATGACAATCAAAAGGGTGGGAAAAGGACAAAGACAGGAAGTAAAGATAAGACACATTGCCAGGACAACAACAATACAATTTCACAGCATTATGACACCACAACAATAAAATCACAACATTAAGATACAACAACAATAAAAACACAACATTAAGACACCACAACAGCAACAACAAAACTACAACATTAAAATACAACAAGATTTCATAACATTCAGTCCAACATCATCTGAAAATCTTAAAAGAGCCACATCATTATACAATTTTATCCCTGTTGAAGTTAGCGGAGAGATAACTTGCTAGTCCGTTGGCGTAAGTTACTGAAGTCTCTTTTGGCTTCATGCACCACTGAGCAGCTTTAATAGAACTGAACCAAGCAACACCCTCCAAGGCTGCATCTACTTCTTCTTGTTCCATCCAGGGTGAGGACTGGCTGCATATTGACATGCAGTGACCCCAGGCTTCTGGGACTCCTGGGGTCTGGGGTGCCTTGGTGGTGATCCGGCTTGTTCATATGAATTCAAAAGCACAAGAACAAATACAGTCTGAGACACTTTGAACCACGGCGTAAACGCAGCCTATGAAATGTGGGAGCACATCTATCCACGGAACAAAAACATCACCGCATCATCGCCCACAATGAGCTCATAAAATTATGTCACAACATGAAACATGTTGGCAATTAAAGCCAATGTGCCCAAAATTACAACTTCATTTTCTCTGTAAAAATAGGAGGATAGGAAACATTTACATCCTGGCTTTTGTACTACTCTAAATGATGTTGAATAGCGATATTCATTCATGCCAAGCATTAATGAATTCCTGGGAACGTAGCGATCGTTAATTCCTCGGTGTCAGTGCGAGGCATTAGGAGACGGGGTGTTTCTTTTTAGATGCTCTTTTATTAGTTCAGCTGCTAACACAGCTGCTTTCCCCTCCTGCTCATCCCTGTGCTCTCCCCCGTGCTCCTGGACGCTCGCTGAACATAATTCCAACACAAAGAGCCTCAGAAAATGCACCCTCAGCCTCCTGTAAATGCAATTCATGACGAGGCTGCATAAGACTTTGATTGTGCCAGGAATTTGATTGCTTCATGGGTGCAGCGAAAAAAGAGGGGATGCTGGCAAGCATTTTAAGAGACATCTCTGTTTATTCTGCAGCCTGAAAGGAAAATGACCAAAAACGTGTTTGCAAACATGATCAGACGACACAATTCTAAAGGAAAGATTTGGAAGCATCGACGCTTCAGTCATCCAGTTCAACCCCAACATGAAATATTCATATGTGAAACAGCTTGCTCATAGTAGCACTGACAACACTGTTGGCTAAGTGGTCTTGAGATGGGCTTCTGTCTGTGTGTGTGTCCTTACATGCACTTGTACACGCCTCTTTAGATTTGATTGAAGTGGAGACAATGACGGTGAAGGAGGAGGGAAGATGTATTTGTTTGTGCTCTCGCCTCTAGAAGCCTCTCACATCTCTCTGGGTTTCACATCAGAAGGGTTTCCCAGCTGTGTGGCCGTGCCCAGTGGCAAAAAAAAAAAAAAAGTGTGCATATCCACAGAATGTGTCTGCAAGAAGGGCAGCGCCTGAATACATATCATCTGGAGCTTGAAGAGACAGAGTCCAAGGAGACAGATGCAAACAATCGCTGCCGTTTGTCCAAGAGGATTCGGGGTCAGGATGCTGCAGCGGGGCTCTAACTGCTGCTGCACTAACCTCTGACATGAAACACTCAGTCCGAGAGCCGGAGATGAATATTGACTCCATCACCGCACAGCTAAGACTCTGCTCACTGACAGCAAGTCAGAGATTCTTCACGGCCTGGGCTCTGATTTTCATCATGTAGCTTTGTTTTTGAATAGTGTTCCTTAAACCCTAAAAGATCATTTCTGATAACCAAATTTTTCATGAACTTTGGTCTTGTGCAGTGGTCTGCAATGCACATGCGGCTCTTTAGCCCCTCTCCAGTGGCTCCCTGTGACTTTGGCAAAAAATATGTTGACATGAATATGAATGATAATAGTATAAAACAAACAAGCATAATAGTTTTATTTGCTAAACATACCCAAATAGTTTTTGTGCCTTTATTCTGAAAGTCTACCCACATGTAACATATTTATTCTTGCTAACGTAGACAACAGAGCCCTCCAGATGCAAAACGGATGCTAGTAGGTTAACTACAGCATCATAGTTTGAAGTGTGAGGCCACTGATCAAGCTGCTGTATCTGACAATTTGGGAGTGAGAATGTGTTGGCTTTGCCTTGGGAACACTTTCATTTATTCGTTATATAATATTAAAGAAGCTGAGAGTCTACAGCCATGCTAATGTGTCTAAAACTGAGGGCAACATTTAATGATATTAGCGGTGGATATTAATTTCCCCAGAGGATTAATAATGTTGTGGTTACACCATCTGGTTAAGTGAAAAATAAGGGACTTTTGATTTCACAACTTCCAGGCTGCCACTGGTTTCACTTCATTTTAAAATGATGTGAAAATAAAAACAACTTGCAGAGCCGTGCCAGACAAATTCAAAGAAAAATTACTTTTAAAGAAATTAGCAAAACACACCCAGCTCAATGAAAACATTTGTTTGACAAATGAATACATAAAAATAAGATAAGGGTGAGTTAAAGCTCGGTGTGATGAATGACACAAGCTCACTCCTGTCAGCAGAGCTGCACACAGAGGAGCTCTCCATGGTGCTGATCCTGTGGTGCTCAGCAGCTACAGAGCTGTCCAGGCTGCTCTCTCCTGTCCACACCAGTGGGATGGATGGTCACCACCAGTCAGAAGTAACAGCCAATCACGTGACAAGCCTAATCACTTAATTTGCTCCTTGTCTAGGATTTATGCCAAGTCTTGAGTTGACCTTATATAGTCTGTAATGACTGAAGTGGAAAGCAGCAAATTCCACATCAGAAATTTTAACATGTCAAAGCATGAAAAGCAATAGAGTAATTAATAGCATTAATGAAGGCTGTGTTCCATTTAGATGATCTTGTTTCAGGGTTTGGTACATGCTGACAGGCTTCATAGAACAATTAGAGAGACATAATTAAAGGGATAGTTCACCCTAAAATGAAAATTCAGTCGTTATCTACTCACTCTCACACTGATTGAAGGTCAGATTTCGTTTTGTCAGTTCACAAAAAACTGAGTTTAATAGGAAAGCAGCATTGCAGAATCTTACCTCCATACTGCTCGTTGGGTGCAATCCAAGTCTCTTAAAGTCCTGACATGCCTTTGCACACTGTCACACCACCACACACACACACAGTTCAGACAGTGTGCATGTGCACTTGAACATGGCTCCAAGCTAAGGATCTACAGTGAAGATTCGGGCTAAAAACATGGTGTAAATGATGTCTTTCAAGTCAGCTTGGCATGTCAGGGCTTTAGGAGACTTGGATTACACCAGACAAGTAGTATGGAGGCATTTTATGTTTTTTATGTTTGAAAACTGGTCACCATTCACTTCCATTGTTTGGGAGATTGCACAGTGATGTTTTCTTTTGAAACTCCAGCAGTGTTTTGTGGATTAAAAAACTAAACCTGACCTTCAGTCAGCATGAAGGTGAGTAGATAATGACTGAATTTTCATTTTTGGGTGAACTATCCCTTTGTCATGTTAGTAACTCCACCTGTGCTTTTGATATAAGTCAAAATGTCTGCTGTCAGAAGGTCTGTTAGAGGAGCCAATCATTTTAATTACCTTTAATTAAAGTTCAAATATTATCTGCAAAGTATAACTTTCATCATTTTTTCCTGATCAGTGAAGTATTTGGAAACAAAATTATGAAAACTCAATAATAAGGGTCCTTGATTTGCATCAGTGATTTTTGTCTCTTCACACTGACATCAGACACAGTCTTTGAACCATCTCTGTGAGAGAATAATCATCAGCAGTGTCCCAGCATGCATGATGAGGAATCTTCATCGTGGCGAGCAGAGCAGTGACGTGGTTTCCATTTACACCTCTGGGCCACGCAGCCCGGCATGATGTAATACTGATGACTGTCTCTGATGACAGTAATCGCACTTCTGTTCAAGGTGAGATTCAAATCGCTGCACATTATTTACACTCCATCTCTTCCAGCGTGGCTTAATGGTGTTTCAGTGCGTGGCCAAAATTACACCGACCAGTTACATAAACTTCTGCTGGAAATCAGACACATGGACAAGTTGGTTTAAGTCAGGGTTTTTTTAAAGTCTGAGATACAAGCCTCTCCTCAGACAAAGGTTGAAACAGGCAACCTCTCACCCTCCATAGTTTATTTGCTTAGTTTGGTTCAATTCCTGGATCAGTTTGAGCCGATAGACAGTCAACAACTGAGACAAGATAGTCTATTATTGCTGTTTGACATAACTTCAGACTTCACCAAAAGTTCTGTCCAAAGGCATTTATTAGTTTCTGACTCTGAAAAAAGTCAAATTCCCCAAAACTTGTCTGTCTGAACTGTCTCTTCAACCAAAACACACACATTCAAGCTATTTTATTAGATTTCCTTTTGATAATTGATAATAATAACTAATGTAATTTTTCACTTCTATTCACTGAGCCTCCCCTGAAACTGTTTGTACCCCCCTGGGGAGGCCCACCTCCCACTTTAAAAACCTCTCGTCTAAGTGACAGAAATCCATTACAAGCAGATTTACATTACTAAAAGGACTATTGTGATGCATTAAATGTGTTCTTATTTTTAAACATTTTATGTATACATTTATCCCATTTCAACAAAACAATCTTCAAGTGTTTTCTAATATACACCAAGGGAAAATGCAAAATAAGTGATTTTTATGAAGAAGAAAAGGTCACATGAGGAAAAGGCATCAGTCCAAGTCCATTCAAAGTGTACATATCTTTATAGACTTAAAAAAAAAGAAAGAAAGAAAAGAAAGAAAGAGGAAAACAACACACAAACAATATTTCCAAATGAGAATAAAATCAATCACTGTTGAGGAAATACCAAGTAAATATGAAGAAAGTAATATTACACTAAATGTCAAATTAATATTAACATTACACAACATATCAGCCAATATTTCAATGCACTTCCAATGAAGTCAAATAGCCAAACTTAAAGTCCTTAAGTGATGAAGTCTGAAAATGTAAAACATGTGGGGATGTTAAGTTCAAAGAAAGTGAGCTACTTCCATAGCTGCTCCTCATACATGCAAATCTCAAAAAATGTATTCAACTCTTTTAACAGCAGCCAATTTGAGATGAATAGTAGTGTAATCACATGTGTTAGCAATGGCACAAATTAAGGTTCTGTTCCATTCAGGTCAAACTGAGTCAGGGTGCTGCTATTGTGCATGTTGTCTCACTGGAAAGGCTCTGCTACACTAAATGGAATGAGACCGTTTTTAGTATCATTATGTTTAAGCTACTACTTTGGCTGCTGTGGGAAAAAAAAGTATGTTTGATAAATTTGTATTTTGTTTGGGGACATACTGTATATGATATGTATATTCTGGCAATAAATCCCCCTAAATCTTACACACTGGGCCTTTAGAAGCAACAGGATGCATTCAGAATGCACATAAAGTTGGTGGAACTGGAAAGTTGATGGAGCCCAATCTCATACTTGCTCAGAGACCCCTCAGCTGGTGCCATAGCAGGATTTTAGAAATACTGAGGTCATAAATACAAAACCTTCAGCCACTGGTGGACTCATGTTGTGACAAATGCCACAAAAGTGCCCTCTTGGATGCTCCTACAGTAGATAAAACATGATTAATAGCTCTCTAGGGTGCCTTCTAGTGGAGAAAAGGTTATTCAGTGCCCACTAGGATGCCCCTGTGGTAGATAAAATATGATAAAGTGCCCTCTGGGGTGCCCTTCAAGTGGAGAAAATGTGATGCAGGGCTATATAGGCTGCTCATCTCTTAGAAAATTAGTTGGTCTCTATGTATCTTTAAATGTTTAATGACTCTAGTGAAAATCACATTTTTAATTTTAATTTAATTTCTTTGTTAACATGTGTTATATGTTATATGTGTTACAGACATATCAGGAGTGAAATAAGCATTAAACATTTTGAAACTGCAGTGAGCAAGGACAGTCTAAAAAAAAACTGATTCAGTCAGGCTGGGTATACGACATCATAAACCTAAGGAACCAATCCTGTTAATCGAGAGAGAGGAGCTATACATATCATGAGAGGTGATGCCCAGCCCTCAGGAGAAGCCGGATGTAGCTAGTTACTGTGATTAGCAGGCAAACAGAGGAGAGGCCAGGTGCAGCTACTTACAGGGTAGGGGTGTGGATGTGTGTGGAGAGGGTGGGACTATTTGCATGTTCTTGAAAAATGAAGGTAAAATGTAAGCCATTTTGACTAGGCATTTGAACTTATTCTGAAAAAAAAAATCACACATCAGACACACTTTATTACTTCTTGCAGAGCATTTTATAATGTTTAAAACATGACTTGGGGTGGACTTTAAATTTAATAGTTCCCAGTGTGATTTTATTACAGAGATACAGAGAGTTCCCATGATAAAAGTATTTTAATCTAAACTGGTGCCCCACTGCATATAGTTGGTGCCAATTTTATTTTATTCGCCCTTGACCCTCAGGCAGCCTGAGTCCGCTCCTGCCCATCAGCACCACCTCATTTCTCCAAGAAGTTTTGAACTTGCAACCAAAACAATGTCTTAAATTTTCTGAATATTTTTTTTTATAACTTCTGTAAATGTAATCTCTGTAAATTCAATTCCAAAGCTGTCTATATGTTCCAGGATTTTACCCAAAAGAAAGTCCGTTATTTATTTGTCCAAAAACACTCAGACCTAAAGATATTTAGTCTAAAATATCAGCCTCCAAAATCTACCATGTGTAATTTACATTTGCAAGGCAGTTAAATCTCCAAATTCTCACTAAGGACATGACTTCATATGTCTTTAGTAGTACAAACAGCCCTGTACGACCCTAATTGACTGAATCTCCTCATTAGTGAGGTATGAGTTTTACAATGAAACACTGGCTGATGTTTCATCCACATAAGCTGCTGCATCACTGAATGAGCCACGTTCCCTGAATGCCTTCCTATAACCTGTAAAACACCCCGTGTTGTGGCTATTTATTCTGAACATTTCCCTCTTTGTGTGGTAAATGTAGGTGGTGCCACAGCCCTGACACAACATCCAATTGACGCTGTTTGACTCCAGAAGAGGGGGCTGCTGGGTGAATTTTCTATTGAGAGGAACCCCCTCAGCTTTGAACACAATAAAGGCAGAATGTGGCAGGAAATTAGGCGATTTTGCCTTCAAAATAAAAGCAGTCCCAAGGGGGAAACCTCTATTTTTTGCATGATGTTTCATTTTTATTTTCCAGCACCACCATAAATGGAACAGAAACAAATGCTGTGCCAAAAAAATAGAATTACACATTTCATAAAACATTAACTAAAATTTTAGCAAAAGAACAGATGGGATATTTTGACAGTTTGCCTGTGTGGTCTGTATATCATACAGATTTTCTGTGATTAATAACACATAAATATGGTAGTTTTTTTTTTTTTTGATGGAATAATTTATCTTCACTCATACATACCTACTATTTTTAATTTGTGAGATTAACAGGCTTTTCAAAATAAAAAAGACAAAAAACAGGAACGATATACAATAAAAAAATAAAAATATGCAGGTTAAAATATGTTTTACATTAAATGTACATTTATGCTTAATTTTAAAGGATTTTTCTAAATTATATCTTTATATGAATGTGATTTATGGTTAATTTGAAAGTGATGTTGTCCTTTCGAAGTGCTGTTTTAATGAAGAGCTCCTCGAGTGTCCCCCAATTAATGCTTTTTATTTTGAAGGATCCAGTTGGAAGTCATTTTGGTGTAACTTGGCTCTCTTGACAGTAGCGCGAGCCCCGGGCTTCCAAATAAGGAATCTGGCTGTTGCTGCGCGCGGACACACAGACAGACAGGACGCTCAGAGCCGCGAGCTGCGGACGGCGGCTTCCGAGATGCGCGCGAGCCCTCTTTGATTTGCCGCTCCGTTAAACGTTCACACACACCTGGAGGACTGCGTCCCCGAAGGAGCGGGAGGATTTCAGACCTGGAGATTAACTTTTTGACACAAATGTGAGATTTTTTGGAATAACAAACACAACAACTGTTTTAAAAAAAAGGATTTTTACAAACGTAAATGAAAGAAGAGCGGAGCGGAGGACGTTTTCATCCTGGAACAATGTAAGAAAATAAGTCAGTGAAATACATTCGGGATTTTCTGAACCCTCTTTACGCACTGGAAGCACAGTCGGAACTAACGGAACTCCTCTCCGAGTTTTCCCCCACCTTCTTCTCCCCCAAAACGGCACATTATCCTGCGCATGTAAGGCGGAATTCCCGTTGATAATAATGCGTTTTGTGGACTTATCCTAGGACTTATCTCCAGGCTTTTGGAATTGCTGAATGCCCGTGAACGCACCGAGCTCTGACCACTGACAGCATGCGTCAAAGGGACCGCTAACTTACTCATGGTAAATTCTCATTTTGAATATGAATCATATTCACTCTTATTGACCTCTCACTGACACCTTCAAGTTTACTGCACACATGTAATGACGCAGCTTGTTGTGTCGCCTCTGCGTGTTGTTTTGGTGAGGTGCGTGTCGATTTTGTCACTGTTCGTCGCCGGTTTGGGGCAAAATTTGCAAAAAAAAAAGAGAGAAGTACATTTTCTGGGGACTTGTTCTGTTTGTTGTGGCCCCCCTCATCTCCAGGTTGAGGGAGCAGCACTGTCTGTATGTTCAAGTCTCACACACCCAAACGGTCTGTGCTCAGGGAGTCGCACCGCTGGTGGACAGTCGCCCGATTGGGCTCCTCAGTCAGCCCCTGAGGATGGCAGGAGGCTCGTGTCTCTGGGGAGGCAGTGTCGCCTAACTTAATTTAAAAATCATGTCATTTAATGAGTATTTGCTCATTCGCGCAGGTTAAACGTGGGCTAGAACGCAATTTAAGACATTTTTAGAACGAATAAGCGCGACTCTTTAAATCGGCACCGGTTAAACACACCCAGCAGAATTTCTTCCAGTAAATATGTAGATTTTAACTTTTTTCATATGGCTCCTCACACCTATTGCTGAGGTTTTAATTTCAGTCAGAACCATTGTTTTTTTTTTACCCTTATAGATGATGAGATTTTTAAAAATATCAGCGGATGTGCAACTCGTAGAATCCCCCTTTCAAAGCAGCGTGTCGCTTTGCCAGTGGCTGTAGTTAAATGCAAGATTTTTTGAATAGAGTTTGGTGTTTGGGTTCTCCAGCCAGGAGAATGCGCTGCGTATCTGGGCAAACCTGGTGCATGACTTATCGGAGTTTGCCATATTTTTGATGAACTAAAGTCAACATATTTTTTATTTTAAGTGTGAAGAAATGTACATCTAGAAAAAAGAAAACTTTACAGCCATTAAATGTTTCTTGTAATTGGCTATTTAATGACTCTTTTTAAATAAATATTATATCCAGTAGCCTCTGCTTGAATGTGCTCAAGACGACAAAGCTTATACGGTTTAAATATAGAATATGTTCTCCAGTGGTGTCTTAAGACATGATGATGAGGTGGGGTGAATTGATGCCCAGTGAGGAACCAGAGGCACGTCGCTGATTTCTTCGCAGTGGAGTAGGCAGATGAACGCTCTGAGCCTCTCGCTGTGGCGCACTTTCAGTCAGCTTGGTATCACTCACTGATGGCCAGCAGTCTTCTTCGCAACAAAATGGGTTGTCATTCACTGTCCCCTTCTGGTGCAAGGAGCCTCCCTCATCTCTGCCTGTGCTGCAGAGACACTCACTGATGTCCAATATGTGGCATCATGCTGCATGAGCACACACACATAAAATGATGGAGATGAGACAGACAGGGGAGGCTGCTGTTTTTGACAAACTTTCAAAATAGTATTTTCATTAAAGGTTATGTCGGGTTAGGCTGAGAAGGTGCTTCTGTGTGCTTTTTCCTTGTTTGGTATGGAAAAAATATCCTTGACAGAATTAAATCCAACCTCAGACCTTTTCAAGTAACCAGATCATACTATTGGGGGCGCTGTAAAAACACACAAGCCAGTCCCCAGGTTAAATTTCCATTTGCTTATGTGCTGTACCGATCACTGTTGATTTATTGCAGTGTAATATTGGCTTTTTTACAAGGGGACAGAGCTGAAAATGCGGGGTCATACTGTGTATTTATATAAAAATGTGCAATATCTCAACAGGTGACGATATTGTCTGTTAAAAAACATACACCTTAATGTAGGAATACCTGCTTGTCTGCCACCAATGAAGCAAAAGCAAATTTAAGATATCAGGAATGACTGATAGACTGTGAAGGAGGTAGTCCCACCCTTTTCCCCTCTTACTGATTCATCCTCTGCAGGGGTGTAAATATAGACAATGTGGGCAGTGCGGTTGCACTGAGGCCCATGGGGTGGTGTTGGGGGCATGCAGATGGAGCAGGCCCTCCAACAATGCGTTGGATGGAGAACGCACCCTTGCAAGTGATTCAGATCCTCGCCTCAGAAATAAAAAACCTGTGTTCAAAGAAGAACTTACATTAAACATAAATGGTGCCCCCCCAAAAAGCAAACCCATCTCTATCATGGTTTTCTTCCTTTTTTTTCATAAACGGTAGCAATGTATAACAAAATGATATGAATATTCTACATAAACTATAAATAAACTAGTGATGTTGTGATGTACCAGTGTTGACAATAACTGTGAAATAAAAAAAATTAAATATTGATATGTGATAATATCAAGTAAATAATCCAGCACCTCTTAAACACACTACAGAGTCTCTCCCCACCTCCCTACATTCATATTTTCATATTTTGAGTGTTTGAGAGTTTATTTGCCAAAAAAGACACAACTGGAAGCATTTTTTTCATTTTTTCAATTTTTTTTTAACAGATATCGCGATAATATCGTTATCATTAATTCTTTTGGCCAGTGAAAATCTGATATCATGACAGCCCTAAAATAAACTAAAAAACTATCCAATTAAATGAATAATTTCTCATTTTCTTTGGTATTTTTGTCGTATACAGATATGCAGTGATGATTGTGGGTAATATGAATGATGACTTGTCCAGTGTCAAGTCTCTATTTGATCATGTGCTAATTTTGACTGTTGGGGTGCTCTCCATGGTCCTGAAAGAGGTGTAAGAAAATACCAATACACTCGAGTATCGTGGTACTGAGTTTTGTGATACTGTATTGATTCTGAAAAACACTGTATGGTGATATTGTGATAAGTGCAAAGATTTATGGCAGCAGTTACATTTTTGTTGTGTTTAAACCTTGACTGCTAAATAGCAGTGTTGTTATCTATTAATGCTGTTCTGATTAGGGCTGTAGCTAACGATTATTTTCGGTTAATCGGTCGATTATTTTCTGGATTAATCGATTAATAATTGTTAGTTTTCAAATGTCAGAAAATGGTGAAAAATGTCAATCAGTAATTCCCCCTAAGATGACGTCCTTAAATGTCTTGTTTCACTCACAACCCAAAGAAATGATGTTTGCTGTCATAGAGGAGTAAAGAAACCAAAGAATTTTTACATTTAAGAAGCTGAAATCAGTGAATTTTGGCTTTACCTTCTAAAAAAGTTACTCAAACAGATTAATCAATTATCAAAATAGTTGCTGATTAACTTAATAATTGGGTTACAATCAATTAATCATTGCAGCTCTAGTTGTGATTGCATAAAAAAGTAAACTTTTTAACTTATCTTTTAATCATATGGTGGTTTGTTCTTTATACTATGACAGTTTTCTTCAAATAAGATAAAAGCTTTCTCTTTGACCTCTCTACTTTCCCACTACAATAGCCTAAGTAATTCATTTGACTGTAAAATCCAACATATTGTTGGTAAAATATAGATGTGTATGTATCAGAGGTTTTTCTCCAGGCGACACAGTCGACACCTCCCATCATATAAAACCCTGCAGCTCTACCTTTGACCTCTGTCACTGTGGCTTGTGATGCCTGCAAAAACAAATATTGTTTGCATTCCCCAAAGTGTTGCGTTGCGGTCCAGTGGTTTGAACTTATTTTTGACCTCTCATCAATATTAAAAAATGCTGAAATCAAGGCCCTACAGACGTTTGACCCACATCAACATGGTGTGTATTATACTAAACACAGGAAACCCCAAAGAATTAACCCTACTCCTAACCCCACCACAGACTTTTATAGTGCTTTGTTGCAAGAAAAATAATTTTTTTCACTAAACTCAGGCCTGACCCAAGACTCTAAGGAGAGTCAAGTGTGCAGGAGTTGTCTGCTCTCATGACAAAACACGCATTTCTGGGGCATGTGTCAGGTTTCTGGGTGTGAGAAGCCCCCCCCCCCCAGGTGTGGATATTAGCAGTCAACTGTTTTATCCGCAAGAAAGAGAGCAGATAACAGAAATAGATTCAACAGTAGTGCCCTGACAGGCACGGCTGGCTCAGAGTCACAGGGATGAGACAAGCCGGCAACACAACACAACACAGGCCTTTTCAGAGGCATCCATGCATGTTTTTTTAACCTAGATGTCCTCCTTTGTTTCTGCTTCTTACATCCTCCCGCTGCCTCGGAAAATACCCGCGCCGTTGACTCACTCGCCTTTTTCTCTCCATCTTCTCGTCCTCTGATCGCTCCCCTCTGAACAAGGCCGCAGTGTCCAAGGCTGCATGCCATCACAGAACCTCATATCTGAATTTGTGACATCAGAGGGAGGGAGAGGAGACAGTGAGGCGGGGGAAACAGAGGGAGTCATTGAAAGAGGGGAGATGAATAGATGGGTGACGAGGAGACAGTCAGCGGGACGATAGAAGATGGATTAAAGGCGAGATAGAGGGGGACTGTAGACACAGGGCTGTGTGACATAGACAGACAGAGCTATTCTGCTGCCTCGGAGCTCCGTGGATCGCTTTGTGTGTGACACCCACCATTCTTTGGACTAAACATACAGCAATCAGTCAGCACAGACAGGCTAGACACACACACACATTTTGAAACACTTTAAAGGTGAAACATGCCAACATCACATGTCCAGAAACTTCCTAACGGCTCTTTGACAAGTGCTGTGGGGAAAATATCCTCGCTCGGAGCAACTTGGAGGTTGACCAGATCCTGCAACACCATTGGCTCTCCTAATTAGGGACTAAACAAGGAGCTTGGGAAGGGTGTTTAATGAGGCTTGGCCAATATGCGGAGTGAGACAGGAACTTAGGCTGACAACCATGTAGCAGCCACAAAGCTTTACCACGAAGAGCCTCAATGGCTACATCCACGCCTCCGAGCCCTTGCGCTCAGTTCTAGATTGCTGTTTAGCTGTTTTTAATTGCTTTAAATGATTATTCATAACCTATAATTCTTGTCTGATGCCAGCATGAATTAATGTAGGTGTTGAAACAGACATGCAAAGTACCTGTGACAGTCTGGAGCACCTAATTGCAAAGCTAGTCATCTCGCTAGCACAGGGATTTTTTTCTTTTATTTTTAATGATAAATTTCAATCAGTGCAGAGTTCACCAACAAATACCCAATGACAATGTCAGTTTAAGTCTGCTCTTTTCTCTTGTAACTGTAATTCTGAAGTGAAATGTCCTCCCAAGAAAAACAGCAGCTTCAGTCATTTGCTGAAATATAAACATACAAGTACCCTTCATGCCAAAGTACCCTTCTAACATCAGTTTTGCATGTGCCAGGCTCCATGGTCAAATTAATAATGATATGTATGCAAGGTCTAGGTAGACTTTCAAAATAAAGGTACAAGAACTACTTGGTTAGGTTTAGGGAAAGATCATTATTTGGGTTAAAATAAGCATGTAACTTATGTAGCTACATAAGTTAACTTACGCAGGGTTCAACGTTAATGTTCTGTAATGTACTTGCCCAAAGTCAATTTTTACTTGCCCCTTTACAAATTGTTTTATGTATTACTAGTTATCAAAAAACATCAAAGACTAAAGTTAATTGTCATGTTTAATCTTGGGCTGCAATATCAATGTCTTTTGGTTACAATCTGACTGCCCACCCCCTGGTTTAAAAGCTAGTGCATGGAAGTATTTTGGCTGGGACCTGGACTAGAAGTAGCTCGTAGTCAAACAGTGAGAAAAAAGAAATCATTTGTAGAAAACAAACATTTTGATGCATAACGATGCATCGATAATTATTTTATAATGGCATTGTCTCTAACCTTTTCAGCTAGAGTCCCAAAAGAGAAATTTGATGTCTGCCCGGGACCCAAACTTTCCACATTATAGACAATCCTGCAAGTCAATGATGAAATATTGGACTGTCACTCACAGCTAGCAAGATAATTTCAGCAATCACTAACACTGACAAACCATGTTAGCTAGCTAACAACACACCAGTCATCAACCAAAAGACACACAAAACAAACAATTCAAATAGTAAACATCCTGTTTTTCAGATGGACTTTCATATAGCTTGGTGGAAGAGTGTAGCATGGAGCCGAGGAAGACCGATAGTCGGGCATTTGGCCTTGGTGGAGGTCTTGTTCTACAAGTGCCCTTCTAGTTTGTGATGCTTCTGGGAGACATCGACAATGTCATGTTGCCAATGGAAGCGTCAGGTCAGATGCTAACAAGGGTCATTTTTACCTGCAGTAAGAATTGGTGTGTTTTGTTGTTTATCTGAGAAGTTGAATTTATGCTTGGTCTCTTTATAAGAACTATGCATTTGCTTTTACTTGACAGTTCACGGCTTGCAGTGTTTGATCATGTGGGCACAAAGACATCCATAAAATTAAGCAACCTTGAGGAGGAATTCTGTAATGCGGGTAACGCCAAGGACTACCATGCATTGTCGTAGGATAGTTTGTTGCCAGGCCATGAAAAAACATTAATTCCAAACAGATAAAAATATATTTTACCTCTGTTTATTTCTTTGCTCATTCATGAATGAAATGGCAGCGGTCTTGAGAGCTGGAAGTGTAGAAGAAACTCTGTGATCACTTAATCATTCTGGTTGCAGGAGGTATAAAAAAAACCAGGCGAGGTGCTTCATGCTGCCTTTTGTCTGGAGACAACTGTCGAGAGAGCAGCCAAGCATAAACTGAGTTTAATGCTCGCCGCTTGACAAAAGTATAATAAGAATTAGAACAGAAATCCTGTGTAGATCGAACTCTAGATCAAACTGTATACCATGTCTTAACTCGAATCACAACTGTAGAGATATGCTTTGTGAATGTATGTGTTTAAAAAGAATATAATATTTATGGTATAAAAATCCAAAAGTCTTATCTTGCACCAGCCTACAAAAATAAAGTGATTTTATTGATCCTCCAGGAACTGAACCACCCACTGAAATAATTGATAACCATTTCTGAATGCTTTGTAGGCTACTGGCCAAAATTTAGAGAACCAGGAGTGAGTGATTGTGAGAAGAAAACCACCATGATGTGGTATAATTAAGTTCTTGTAAGGAAGCCATGTTGTGCAGCACTGGTTATTGATTACCTAAAGCATTGACACAGAAGACCTGGGGACTAAGAAGGCTTCAAATATTGAGTTGTCTGAAGAAGCAGTGAATGGATTTCACCCACATACAAGTCTGTCATCAGAACTCATTAAAGTCCACCTAAGTGTCCATCCTATTGGCAATTAAAACAAATTACATATTTTTTTAGTTTATTTGTTTGTTTTTTGATGCCTAATGATTTTTAAGTTCTTGTTTTTACAATATATGGGAGGAAGATTGGGCTATGGCTAAAGGTGCTCTGATTCAGTGATCCTGGATGGCCATCACCGATCGCTTGAACGTATCAGAGATAACCGATCACAGGTTTACCTGAAGCCTTCTATTCATCGTGTAGGATTGTTTATTTATTTAATTACTCTTTACAAATTATTTATTAAGTAGGGCTACACATTAATCGCAATAAATTGAAAATCGTAATTGGCCAAATTAAGAGCCAGAACCAAATGGAAATTTGGCTTGAAAAAAAAAGAAAAATTGTAGATAAACAGCATTATAATGAAGTACAGTACTTTGAATTGATACCTGTGACTAAAATTTTGTACTCAGATGAAAAAAAAACATGTTTTTTTTGATACTGACACCAACAAATAATCACATCATCACAATTTTAATAACTTTTTTCTCAGTTTAAATAAAATTGCAAGGCAGAAAAGATCATTCCAACTAATTGTATATTGCAATTGCAATTTCATTCAAAATAATTGCAGTATGACTTTTTTTTTTTACCATATGGGCAACCCCTATTTGGGAAAAAAACATGAAAATGATCACGAGGTACTTGGGACCTGTCATACAAGGTTATGTGACTTTGCTGATAATAAATTTCACATGATTTCTTTTAATAGAATTTTTAAAATCAGCCATAGTTTTTAATTTCATGACTTTTTGGTGCAAAAAAGTGGCAGATAGCCTTCGAGATTTCTGTGAGAAGAAATGTACTGGCTATTTTTGCGCTGACTGGTGTTAATTTTAGAGCATGCCCGATTTGTCATCTGATCAAACTCTTTCTGATTTGCCTTTGTAGAGATCACTCATTAAGCTATTTTGAATGGATTTTCAGCTGATAATGACAGAGGTGGATCAATCAGCACACTTAGTGATGTCAGACCAACTATGGCTAAGGTAGCAACTAAATAGGGAAAGGTCAGCTGGAGGGTACCACAGGGATCTATACGTGTTCTCTTTAATTTGTTTAATTATATTAATAACAGATATGATATAGAAGACACCATCATGCATCGCCAGCCAAAGCTAACATATTAAATGAGTTCAGTCTCAGCTAAGCTGTCCTTGGCATCATGACAAAAGAAAGTAATTGCTGTTCCCATGAAACAGGTGAAAGGCTCCTGCATAAACAGGCCGATTGTAAACATCTCAAGGCAATCCAATTGAGCTCGCTAGCTTTGGGTAAATACATTGGCATATTCACTAAACAATTGTCCATTTTATACTGCATTGGATAGTCGTGAAACTTTTTTTAATCACAGATACTAAAGTACAAACCCCTCCTCTTCCTCGCTGTCTGAAATCCCTCAGGCTCATTTTTTCAGACAGTGCCCTGGATTTGACATGTAGCAAATTTATGACACATCACTGTGATTTGTATGCCGTGGTTGGATGGTCATCTCTTTATATGCAGAGATCAATTCACACGCCTGACATTTATTTATAAGGCCATCCTGAGGTTGGTCTCCATCATTACTTACGGTCTTTATGGCTCCAGTCTGTGGGCTTTAGTGGGTTAAGGTCAAAATGACATCTTCTTTCCTCCGTTCTAAGTAAGATTTGAACGAAATAGGCAAAGAAAAAACATTAAATAAACTGTTACAGTATTCTCTTACAAAAAGATTGAAAATCAAAAGAACAGGGTAGCACAGGGTAAATTTCCAAGTGTAGCAATCTGGCTCGAAAGTGGAAAAATGGACTTTAAGTTGCCCTAAACTCTATCTTGCTTTATTTCTTTTTAAAATTATGTGCGATGCTGTATATCATGTGATCCTGCCTTGTAATTGAGGGCTCACGTTGGCAGATCTCACCTGTAAATGAAGTCGAATCTGATGAAATTTCCTGGTTTTTGCGTTAGGCTCTCTCTTTAAACATTAATCCAGCTCCAAAAATAAACTTGTTCTCAGCAAAGTGGAGCCTTCGAGTGACTTTCAGTGTCTTCCGGCCAAAAATATATGCTGTCATAAATACTGGAGCCCTTTGGAAAAAAGGTCATTCTTTTCATGAGAGTAGAAAGATTCTCTTTTGTTGCTGTCACACCAGGATTAAAACCTCAAATTAAGACCTGCTATTCTCTGCATCCATTTACACCTTGAAATGATGCCATTGTCAAAAATGTCAGTAAAGTGTGTGGCTTTAGAAGCACTGTTGGGGGAACCTTATGTAGTAGCAGTTGCAGTATGTTCGGATCTGAGCTGCGTCGCTGTGAGTCAAGGTCTTCAATTAGCAGATTCTCTTGCCTGTTTTGCTATTTTTATCTTCATGTTAGCAAGTGTGTGAGAGAACAGAGGAAACACCTTCACACCTCAGTCTGCTCCTCTGGAAGCCTCAGATGAAAAAGAGGAGGTGGAGCCAATGATAAACCATGTGAGCACAGGCCTACATATAGTTTAATGCTAATTATTGGAACAACACAGATCAAATAATATTTAACACCTTCTCTGACGCATTTGTTTGTAGATGCTTTACTTCCAGATCATTATTCCACACTGTGATGGCTTTAGACCTCATGTTTGCTATTACTTGTGTTTTCATTACAGAATTAATTGTTGTCTGTCTGAGCTTTTTTCAGATTGTTTTTTTTTTAATGATACAAAATTTTTTCTAAAGATTTAAACAGCACGTGGAGCACATGAGAAAATGTAGTCTGTCTGTAGCAGTAACTGAGCATTTTTCATTAAAACATGTGCAGGGGTGAGAGTACAAATTAACAAATACTCAAGTTACTGTAATTAATCTAGTTAATTAATATTAATTAATTATTAATTAATTAATAAGTAATATTTGGGGTACTTGTATTTTATGAGTAGATTTTCAAGTCTGTACTTTTAGTCGTACTTAGGTTGCATTTCACTATGTATCCACTTAGTTATTTTAAAAATTTAATTGAGGCACTGGTAGAATTTGAAGTGAATCTATAACTGTTCTTGCATTTTAGTAGCCATTAATGCTATCTGATACAAATCAGGTTAATGAAAACCAGACACACAACAAATAAACTGTAATTAATCTCCAAAAATGCTGCAGCAGGTAAAGGTGTGTAGTGGTGACAGTGGCCACCGATCAGAACAGGAATTGGCTGAAGACTTTAAGAAACACACCCCCGCATTGATCAGTCCCACCAGAATCTCGCAGGTTTTTTTTCGGGGGGTGGGGGGGTATTGTTCTGGTCTAAAAAATTTTAATGCATGATTTTTTTTGCAATGAAATTGCAAGACTTGGTGAAAATTGCAAAAAAAAAGATGTGTTTTTTGTGTGTAATTCAATCAGCTTGTTTCAGGGATCTATGTTCTGAGTGTTGTAATTAATATCAAAAAGCCTCAGGATTTGAAAAATTCTAACAAAATATGCTTTATTTGTAAATGCAGAAGTGCACCTTGGAGGTATTTCACAAAGAAGCAAAATATTTTTTGGAGCTCAAACTCAAAAGAGAACAAAATTATAAAAGTGCACAGAGCATTGATGTCAATAACAATGACAAACCTTGTGTTCAAATTTGCAGGAAAGTTGCAGTGATTGGACAAAAATTGCAAGGTCATGCAGAATTCATGGACATTGGTTGAATGTGCATGAATCATCAACATTGCAACTTCCTGGAAGGACTGATTAAACTTCAGCGGTTAAAAAGTAACTAATACTCTACAATACTTGTACTTTTACTACTCCAGTTTTGTGGCTATGCTACTTGCAAATTTGTGTGGTGAGTTCTGGAATTGAATCAACGTGAGCACAGGTTTGTGAGTAAGTACAAATATATTTAAATGCACACAATTTCTACATGCATAAAATAATGGACTTAGAAAGCTTAATGGAAATGGCAAGTGAAACTGTGAACCTTGGCTCACGGCCTAAAACCTAAAAGACTAACTTAACACCTCCTGACATTCTTGTTTTTTTCTGACCTCCAGTGGTTTTAGTTCTCACCTCGCTGCAGTGATGCACAGTTGCTTGTAGTTTGATGTAAAACTCAAAAATACATTTAGCAGCATTTTTGTTGGTCACACCTGAAGGAGGGTTTGCACTGTAATCACAGGATGCACTGAGGAACTGTGAAAGACAATAGAATCAGGTGGTACCAGCTAATACTGTCTGCTTCATCATTATTATCACACCAGTCATGAGTTACAGTAGGGAGTGTTAAATTACACAAATTAAAACCTCTGTACTGCCAGTGATTGAAAAAAGGCAGCCCTGTTGTTCTGAAAACTGTTAAAATAATAATAATGGACATTTGTGGTTTCACAGCTGGTTATTTCTTCAGTGATCCAAAAAAAAAATCAAAATTCCAGCACACACCAGGATACTAGCATTGATACTATTTCATTAACGCACTACATTAAAAACAAAAAATAAAACAAACTAGATGTTTCAAATGTTGCCTCTTCAGATTTGCTCTGTGCTTGATTGTCATCAGTTGTGTCTTTAAATATTCAAGTGCTGATTAGCAGAGAATTCAACAGGTTCACGCTCCACAATACGAATTCACTTCAAAATGTCAGTAACAGGCAACAGCAACTATAATTCTACTGTACAAAATTGGATATAAATACTACATTTCCATTTTTCAGATCACAAAATCTGTCTATTCCATCTCCTAATACTACAGAGGATGAGTAGACCCAAGATGCAGACATTAAAGACACCATATAAATATAGAGCCACTAAAAAGCCTCCTGGCACAACCCTCCCACCCTCCCATTGAAGACAGGTAAATTTAATATCTACTCAGTAAACAGTGTGCACCATTTCCAACTTTTATGTATCATAATGTATTATGCATTTTTATACTACCTTCTTTCATCTTATATATATTTTTTACTTTTTTCTATTAGTTTTTGACATGTATCTTATGACATATTCATGGACTTTGTGCTCTATGATATGTTATGTTATGGAAATGTAGACATGGATCTACACAGCCTCTGTAGGACTGGAGATGAAATAGCCAGATTTTGTACTCTGACATTATCTCATTATCTTATGGAAATATAAATGTGAGATTTATGTCTAATTTTTTACAGTGTAAATATAGTTGCTCTTACCTGTTGTTGAATTTTTGAAGTGCATTTGTCAGCAGGAATGAGAACCTGTTGGGTTCTTTGTGATAACCAACTAATGGAAATCAAACACAAAGCAAATCTGGTGAAGTAACGTTTGAAAAGTATAATTTGCACCTTTTTTGTTTTCAATGTAATCTGTTATTAAAATTGTGTCAGTCCTAGTGGCATCTGCAGGAGCATTTGCTGTACAGTTGTAGTTTACTCTGCACCACCTGGCACCCAGGAAAGAAGCACTGCTGTACATGGGGTATCTTTAGGGCTGTCGCAATGTCCACAATTATTGTTTGTTCTTACACTTCAAGGCATGTTCAATGAATGAATCACGCTTCAATCATGCTGTCTGATGCAACTTAAAATGTAATGGTTTCCCATGTTTGATGTTGCTTGAATGTTTATTTCGTAGGTTAGCATGTTACATGGCTAATGTGGCAAACAGACCTGGGTGATGTTGGATTAATGTTATGATATTGAGGGACTGTCTAGAGAAACTGTGTGAACATTCAGCCTCATTTGAAGCCGACTAAATAACGAAAGTGGAAGGCTGATGATGCAGGTAGATGTTTTCTCATACAGAACATGTTGTGTGTGTGTATTTATACTGCTATTGTATGTAAATTTACTTGATAGACGTGCCCTGAAGGTAATGATAGCAACGAGTGACAAAGAAATGGTCAAACAGCAGGAAGTTATTTTCTTTGCAATGTTGTGCAACTATGATGAACACTCAGCAGCTAGCTTGCTCAGACCATGAAGGTGCCCACTGCGTAGCATTTAGCATTTCTTCACCAAATTACTTCATTTATCACAAAGAAGCAATTTGCAAAAACAAACAAAAAAAGGTGCTAATACTGCATACTGTGCTGTTGAGCCAATCTAAATCACTGCAGGGGACATTCCTTCCCCACTACAACCAATCTTTTTGTTGTTTTTTTATGTCTTCATTTAGTCTTCTAGTGTTGAATTCAAATGCATCTAATGTGTAGCCTTAAAATGTCTGTTTTGTTTCTTTAGCACACTGAGACTCTGAAGGAAGTAGTTTGATCTTGTGAAGGGAAAGGTATGCTGTGTTCAAATGTGTACACTTTGGTTGAGCAGTGACTAAACTTCTCTCCACAACCACGTCGGCTCTCTCACTCTGACATGCTGCGAGTTGATGAAATGCCACTGAAATTAGTCACATGCATGTAGGCATGTTCATGGCATTTCCCCCCACGCACGTACTCTACATAGACACCTTGCTGGAGAAATCACAGATGGTTCACTCTGCTTCCTCCACAGCTTTCTCAGCAGTGTCGTGACCTTCTTTCTGGCTGAAAATTTCAGCTCTTATTAATACTGTAATTTCTTACACTTTTTTTTTTAATAAAAACTCCTGGCACTTCATTAATTAATTCATTAAATAATCATAACTCCATGCATAGTGTAATAACCATTTCCAGAGGCATTTTGTTTTATAAATCAGCTCAGTGGTTCAGTTTGTCTCGACACATATGTTATAATGACCATATGTGCATCGATCTGCACATATGCAGATGAATGCTGCATCCATTTGATGGCTGTTTTTTTTTTTTTTTTTTCCAAATGCAGCCCCGCTGCTCTTTTTAGAACATCTCAATAAAACAGACACAGGTAGCTTCACCGTGCAGGGTGAAATGATCTTTTCTTTATCCTGTGTGATGAGACTGAGGGGAATCTTTGATCTGGAGTGGCTAGATAATCATCCGTAGCTGAGCCCTGATTTCCATCTCTATTCGACTCTCCCCTGGAAGCTCCATAAGCAGCCATCAACACTGGAACTAATCAGGGTTATTACCACTCTCCCCACTGAACGGCACACTTCTCCAGATGTGGGAGAAGCAGCTCCACTGCTGCTGCTGCTGCCGCTGATGATCTTCATGTTGATGTTGTACAGCACTTTGACTCCGATCTGTTTGCTGATGCATCAGGCTGATAGTGAAATTTTATTAAACACAAAGTTGGAGCACTTCTGACATATTTTTAGCACAATTTTGTGAACATATGTATCAGATGGTGTATCCGATGGCGCAGTGGTTAGTGCTGCCGCCGCACAGCAAGAAGGTCCTGGGTTTGAATCCCCGAGCCAGCAGGGCCTTTCTGTGTGGAGTTTGCATGTTCTCCTCGTGTCCGCGTAGGTTTCTCTCCGGGTACTCCGGCTTCCTCCCACAGTCCAAAGACATGCAGCATAATAGGTTAATTGGTGACTCTAAATTGCCCGTAGGTGTGAATGTGAGAGTGAGTGGTTGTTTGTCTATATGTGTGAGCCCTGCGATGAACTGGCGACTTGTCCAGGGTGTACCCCGCCTCTCGCCCGATGTCAGCTGGGATAGGCTCCAGCCCCCTGCGACCCTCATGGATAAGTGGTTACAGAAAATGGATGGATGTATCAGAGATCATTACAGTGTAATTTTGCCTTAAGAAGCTGCTAAACCTCTTGATGAGTTTAAAAGCAGAGAAGAAGAACAGGAAAAGAATGAGCTTCTACCTGACTTTTTCTTAAACATATGTTTTGTCCTTGGAGGGCTGGAAGTCACAAAAATTACGACTGTTTTGGATTTCTATCTTACAAATTTGAAATACTGTGAACTTTAGCACATTCCCCAGTGAATACTTTGCCAATTCCTGCACAAAGACTGTAAAGCACTTTAATTTTAAATAACATACTGTACATAGTTTTCCATATTTTATTTTCAATTTTCTTTTTTATGCCTCTCGACTTAGAGCGCTGGCTTTTTAATCTTTTTCGAGAGGGTTGAATTAAAAATAAATAAGTCTTTCAGTCACATTATGATTTAGTGTTCGTGATATCCACCCATCATGTTTGTAATTTGCCAGGGGAGACCTGGACAAAAGAAAAGAAAAAGGTGACCCTCTCAACTGTGGTTGAGATCAGAACTGTCTTTAGGGCAAGTCCAAGTCCAGTCAGAGGTGTCTGGCACTCTGCCAGGGGGTCCTTGAAAAGTTTCTTTCTTTCTAAATCTTTATTTATTTGTACAAAAGTCTTCATAGTCATAATCTAAAATAGTGCTTAGATTACATTCTATAATTATTAATAAATAGGCCTGTATATGATTTGTGTATGTGTAACTCTATCTCCCACCAGTCAAGCATGCATAACAGTGGAAACTGGCTCTCTCTACAGGGAAATACACGAGAGGCCCCTGGCCCTTCAAATTTGAAACAAACATCCACTTGGATTAAAGGATGAGCAGCTTAGATTTTGGTGGTTAAAGGTCAGTGACCCCACAAAACACCATTTTGGACATAACTAAAGATTTATTACGGTAATTTTAACACAATTTCACATAAGTATCTAAAAGGATAAAATGATGAGGTGATGACATTTTATTTTGAAAAGGTCAAAGGTCAACTCCACTGTGACATCATTATGTTCAGCTTTTACTGGAAATTATTTACTGGAATTACACGTCACTGTAGCCATATAGCCACCATTTTGCCAAATAGTACACTGAATAAAATTCTTCAGTCTTCACTACAGACATTATATGAGTCTGGACAGACATGGATGTAAACTGCAACTTGATTGGCTGGCAGGGGTGTACATTTGCAAGGCAGGTATTCTTGTCTATCTTGTAAGGAGTTCTTGACTAAGAAAAAAGAGAGAACCTCTGCTTTAGGGCAAGTCAGATTCAAGTCACAAATCTGTCAAGGCAAGTTTAAGTCAACTCTCGAGTCTGTCAAAGGATGTCTCAAGTTATGTCCCAAGTCCTTTCGGAGTCAAGTCAAGTCTCAAGGCAAGTTTAAATAAAGAATCAAGTCAGAGCAACATTCAAGTCAAGTCTTGGGGACTTAAGGACAGTTTAAGTCAGTTCTCAAGTTCTAATTTTTGTTACTCAGCTTACTTGAGCCCTGTACTTTACTGTCTTAGGTATCATTATTATAAGCATTGATTATTCTTCCTGTGTCTACCACACATACAGTCAGTAACACTTATACACACTATAGGCACATAAACATAACAGCTCACCTCATTAAATTAACAATCAAGTTCATATGGAGAAACAAACTGTTATCCAACAGGAATAACGTCACAGAATGATATAACATTAAATCAAATTAAATCACAATGCCTCAAGAAATCACAATAAACCTGATTTTTTTCATATATACAAGTAAATATTCCTCTTAGTAAACATAAATCATTGTCTGGATGACCTTCTTAAATTATCTATTTATCCAGCCTACACTTTCACACATTTACTTCAAAGAATATAGGATATAAAAATACATTTGTCATTCTCTTTCAGGGGGATTACATTTTATCTTACTCAATTTTCCTGATTTACAAACACACCACGCTATTTTAACTGAAGTTTGAATCAGACTTTAGTATTCTCATGGTAAATCTGCACTGACAATGAATTCCACTCGACCATGGCTCTATACATGACTGTTTTCTGCATCAAACTTGTTTTCTCTTCAGGTAGCATGAACCTTCTCTCTGTTGCATATCTTGTTTGATAATTGTGTTGAGCAAAGCAAGCCAAGAAAATAACCCTTCATATAATGTCTTTGGTGTAACTAGTATGTTTCTGACAAAATGTATATCCTATATATACATATACATACATATCTGACTCAGCCTAAACCACAACATGCTGCTTTATTTTGAGCTTAATGTAACATTTAAATAATTTCTCTCACCGATGCACAACACCAAATCACCAAACAGCAGAGGTGGGACCAGGTCATTGTTTTGCAAGTCACAATTAAGTCTTAAGTCTTGCATTAAGTCAAGTGTCATGGTTTGGGGTTTTTTGTTAATTCTTGCTTTATTCCATAGTCCTGGTCCTCCCACAACTGTCTTGACTTTACTTCCTGTCTTTGTCCTTTTCCCACTCTTTTCGATTGGCGTTTGTTTTCACCTGTGTCTGATTAGTTCCTTGCTTATTTGGTCCTTGTATTTCTCTGTTTCTGTGTCAGTTCGTCATCCTTGTGTGTCAGCCCCTGTGCTCCTGATCTCGCTTTCATTAGTTGAACTTCGGATTGTTTTTTGTGGACTTTGTGTTCCTCATTTTGCCCTGTTTGGGTTTGTTTTTTGGACTCTGGTTTTGACCTGTCTGCCTTTATGTTAGCTTTTTGTTCATTTAGTTTCTTTGGTAAAGACATTTGAGCAGTTTCTGCTTCGTCTGTCTGCATTTTTGGGTCCACCATCTTGTTTTATTTTGACACACTGTGATATCAAGTCTCAAGTCTTAAATGTTGAGTGTTGAATCTAATACAAGTCATAAAGCACTCCTCACCAAATTTAATGCCATTTTAACAGACTTACTGTTCAAATGTCGAACAAAGCTGGACGTTGTTGTGTGTCCGTCTGTAATTTTCAAAGTGCACATTTTGAACATTACAATTTTTTTCTTGAATTTTGTTGACCACTGCACAGGTTTTGTTTAAAGTGAATTATCTTATATGGTTCTCCTCTGCAACTTGATTGGATGCTGTTGGGTAGGTTCAGACAGAGTGGGAGATTCAGAAAATGAGAGGAAATGACTTAATTTGTGGCACATTTTTAAATAATGTATCTTTTCATTTTGGAGAGTTCAGAAAGATATCAAGTATGTTCAAGTCAAAAGGGGGTGGGGGGAAGTCCAAGTGAAGTCACGAGTCACTGGGGTTAAAGTCCAAGTCTTTTTTGATTTTGTCATCAAATTTGTGACCAGAGTCTGAATGACTGAATGAATGACTTTATTTAAAACATAAAATTAAAAAGACTGACAAAAAACAAAACAAGAGTAACCGTGTCCGAAAAGGAGTGTCTGACTCGAGTCCAAGTCATATGACTTGAGTCCACACTTCTGCAAAACAGTAATCAAGGTGTGACTGAACTAAAGCATTTAGACTTTGTCTGATATCATCTGGTGGCATAACTTTTACTGACACACCCCTTCATCATTTTGCTTATCAATTTATTTAAACTAGGGATGTGTCTAATGATTATTTTCAAGAAGGATTCAAACTTGTTGATTATTTTCTTTATTAATCGATTAGTGGTATGGTCCATAAAATGTCAGAAAATAGTGAAAAGTGCTGATTAGATTAGTTCATTATATTTACTTTCAGTATTGGTTCAGCTTTTAACTGATAACAAATCTCTCCAGACAGTTGCAGAGTGCTGGAGAGGCTATGTCTAGATGTCATGTGCTGACAGATGATCCACGGTTTCAGACGATGGTGAAAAGATAAAGTTTGTGGTGCAGTGAAGTGTTGATCAGCAGTGCTGATCTACTGTAATATAATGCAGGCCATGTTCATTGTGCTTCTCTTGCAGTCAGACTCTCCCTAAACATCTGTTTGCGAGGGCCTAGCTGTCACTGTCACTGTCATAAAAAGCTCAGGATTTCTCCTAACAGAGATCTGTATACCCACAACGCATCTGGTGGCAATTTGTCTTCCGTTAGATAAACGTCTTCGTAAACTTTTTGTCTTGGGGAAAAAAGGAAAAACATGTGGCCCTGAAGTGCTGACTTTCCAATCTGCCATTGTCAGCTGTGTTGTACAACAGCTCTGCTGAAGTGAAGCATTTATTTGTGACCCCTCCGTGTTCCACCTCATTACATCTACAATGTTGTTTTTCTCCACTTAGAGGACACTGCAGCTGGATACTGAGCTCGGCATATTTTGTCTACTTGAGCACTTGTTAATTTGCTGTTATGCTCTGTCGTGTGGAGCTAATGGTGGGCAAAGAAAGAAATTACAAAAACAAGCAAGTGCAATTTGAGAGATCTTCATTTTGCTTCTTCTTATCAGAGCTCAACCGATACTGGATTTTAGGGACTGATGCCAGTATTAGGGAGCAAATAAATTCAACATTGATGTCCTGGCTGATATTCTTTTCTTCATATAACATGAATTCATCTAAAACATTGTCTATAAAACTAATAATGTTTTTTTTTTTTAAAAAAACTCGTACATTCAAGGCACCGGTCGTCACTAAACATTTGAGTTGTATGTCTAACTGAAACTCTCAATTTTTTAAATAATCTCAACAAAGTATATTTAAAAGGTATTTTACTTTTATTCTTAAACTTGAGTCTTTGAGATTTAGAAACCTTTAGAAAATGATGTATTTCCAAAAATTGTTCACAGCAAGCTGTGCGATTTGTCATTATTTGGATGCTTGAAAATTAAATGCTTGCAATTGAAAATATTAAATTTATTAACCATTATTCACTTTCATGAGTTTACTCAACAATTCAAAAAATTCTGTTTGTAAAACTCAAAGATTCAAGTTTTTCTAAGAAGAAAGGTAAATTAAACAATTATTATTACTTGCAGATAATTATAAATCAATCAAACCCAAACACGTAAAATGCTGCCCATAGAACTAATACAAAATATATCACTGTAAAAAAAAAGGAGTTCAGAAAACTTTTAAAATTTTAAGGCAACTGTTGTCAGTTTTTTTATTTTTTTTTTTATTTTAAATCAAACTGAAACTTTTATGCTTTGAAATAAACTCAACAAAGTTTTGCCATCCTTTAAGGGCTATGTAAAGGGAATTCAGACATTTTCTTCTAAACACATTATATAGGTCATAAATGTTTTGCTCAAAACGTGTAAAAAGCCTCCCAGCTATTTAGAATTGAATTGTGGAGCGAGACTTCAAATTGTGTTTCAAGATTTCTGTGTTCAGGATTTTGTGGGCGGCTCTGAAATGGCAGCCGTGTGTCGTATCACAGCTTCCATTAGCATAAACCCGCCCCTGCTGCTCCAGTGGTATAAAAACGTACAGCACAGTATCCTCAGTGGTTCTCCTGCTCGCTCACGAGTCACAGATATCGCTGATGATAGTTTGCTGCTAGCTATCTAACCAGTTGTGTCTCATCCACCACATGCATGCGTGTTCCCTGGATGCCACAATGTGCAGGGTAGCAGCTTGGTGGCTTTATTTAAGGGGCCTGCACATGATAAGAAATTTATCCCGGACTCACCACGAGGTAGAGCACAGAAAGGCAAAGCACAGCGCCACAACCGCTACGACCTGTCTGCCTGATATACAAACGGCTAGCTAACGTTAGCTCTGGAAGTAGCTTAAGTTCATAAACTATATGATTCACAAATCTTATGATCCAACCTGACTGTTCACATTTCACCATGCATTACGTTCACTGGCAAGATCGTAGTCTGCTTTTAATGTTGTGTTATAGAGTGTGGGGAACCCTGAAATGCTTTTCTTTGGTCGTGTCTGGAAGGGAAGCCTTGATTTGTGAAATTCTCGCCAGATTGTTGTATGTTGTTCCTTCATTATGATGTTAAAATGATCACTCTGTTGCGGAAATTTTTCCCCGGTCTGCCTATGGAGAGTCAAAAAACAAGACTGGCAAGGTTGCATGCACCAAAATGTTTATTCTCTATAGAGAGGAGACACAATACACAGAACCGCACGGCAGAAAGCAGTTTGGAGTTGTGCTCCCAGATTGAATGCTTTCACCCAGTTTTATACCTTACATGTCTCTGGCCGTTGGTTGAACCTTATAAACTTGTTTAACAGATGTAACAAGGAAAACAACAGTTGGTACAATAAACCCAGTGGTTGCCCATCTCAGGATTTTTTACAGCCTCCTGTCAATTGCTATCTATCCAGGGGGTGCAGGATCGGCCGGGCTACAACAGGATGACCCACCAGGTCATCCTTTGGCCAATCCAGCAGTAAAACACATACAAGCATGTAAAATTTCCACTACAACTCCCCCCTTTTTATCATTTATGATAACTGTTTAACAAAAAACAAAACAAATGCTTACTGCTTCAAGTCTACACATCATATAGCTTTCACAGGGAATAAGACAACATAAAATAATTAGCATAATGGATATCAAACTTTCAACTGGTTATTATTATCAGTAACACTACTATGCTTAATTATTTTGTCTTCTTTCCCATCATGTGTTCTTATAGATGATTCACTGTAGATTTGTTCTCTCGATGTTCCTTGTCAGATCCTCCACCCTGCCTCGCTTAGTGTGTTAGCGAGTGATCTTGTAAGATGTTTAGTCTTGATCAGCGTTATTTGCTGGCTCCTTCCTGCAGTAGCTGGCGTTTATCCACGTCACTCTTTCCGCTCACTGCAGTGCGGGTTATCAGGAGGACTTGGTATGGTCCTAGCCTCTTCTTCTGGTTCCACCTTCTTGCTCAGGTCCTTTATCATCACCCAGTCGCCTGGCTGGATTGAATGGAGTGTGCTGGCAGCTGGATCTGGCAGAGCAGCTTTCACCTGTGAGTGAATATCTTACAATAAAGAGGACATGTGAAAACAATATTGAACCATGGCTGAGTCTATAACTGCTGCTGGTGGAGAGGATCTCCTCCACTGGTCCTCCACGTTGGTCCAACCTAGATGTCAACTTAACATAATAGGAAACAATGCTTTAGGGAGGCAAGGCTTGTCATCTGGTCCACACCACACATCATCAATCTTCAGATGGAACATTTCTTCAGAGGAGATATGTTAGTAGTGGTAGTAAGTATATGAAAATGTTTAGACATGCTGTAGATTTAGCTGCTTAATCTGCTCTGACATTTCTGCAGTTCTCACCAGATTCCCTCATATTTCCCTTTGGCCCACAGTTCATCTGATACTTGGCCTAGTATAGGTGCACTTGTTTTTCTGCAGAAGACTAACAGTATGGAAACATGCAGGTTAAGTTTTTTCCTTTTTTTTTTTTTTTTTTTTTTTCCTTCTCATCATTCGACAAGATTGTTACGCTGCGCGTGCTGTGTACATCAGCAGAAAATGCTTTGTATATGAGTTTATGCATGCGCAGTATTGGACACCTTCAGTCGAAGTGTTTTGTCCAGTCAGTCACTTGTCTGCATCCCAATAACGTCTGTCAGTAGTCAACAAGTCAAAGTCATCAGCTGATTTACCTTGGTACCAGTCAGTTTCATATAACATGTCACTACCCTCAGACATGTGTGAAATATTATGCAGGTCATATATGCACGTAACATCAAGAGCTGTCATGACTGTCTCTGCTTCTTCAATTAGAGTTCTGCTTGTCTCTGTGTGGTTCAAATGCCACTGATATGCAAATATCAATGGGGAATAATTAACATTCACCATTTGATTGACCATTGTCTCAGTTTTAACTATCTTTAGTCCCTCTATTGTTGACAAAATTTATATCCCCAGTTATCATTAAGTCTCTTCCCAGGAGATTAATTGGGCAATGGTCAGACAATGAGAATGCATGTTTAGTTTTGACATTATCAGTGTCTTTACAGGGAAGAGGAACAGTAAAATGTTCTTTACTGCAGCACCTGATGCCCCTATGGAATACACACAGCTTACTCATTTTGGAGAGGGAGAGAGATCCCGCGCTCTTATAACGGAGTTTGTTGCCCCTGAATCAACAAGAAATGTCAATTTCTTTTCCCTTACAGTTAACGTATATTCTGGCAGTCTTTGATACGCCTCTGTGTGATAAAGAACATATGTGCCTTGCTTTAGATTCGCTCTATTGTTATCAGTTATCAATGTGTGTGTGTTTTTGCAGTACCTCTGCCTCCTGGCACAGTGGTTTGCGGCTGGGGCCCTTCCCTCTCCTCCTCCCGCTCTCCCCGTCAGTCTAACCTGTTTTCTAACAGTCCCTTGTCCAGTGTCCTTTCTTCCCACATGTGTAACACACATCATCCGCAGTGAATGATCTGCTTGGCCCTTTTTCACTGCTGCGCCCTTTTTTTTTTGCACCGGACTTCAGTAGCAGGAAGCTTCCCTGCTATCTTTTGCCAGTCCAGAGGTTTCATTTTAGTGATCAACAGTCTTTTCAGTTCGGACATCATTGGTCTGAATTCACAGCAAAAGTCCACAATTTGTTCTGCAAACTTAGTACCTGATGCTGCTGGCTCCGGGAGATGTCTGGCTGCTTCCATGACATCAGTGGTGGTCCAGGAGTGGAAAACAAGCATCGGCCCCTGTGGCCCTGCTACTTCAACCATGGGCATCATCAGGGTAGGCGGGTACAGGGTCTGCGACTCTGCTCTAGGCGTGCCATAACTTTGTCCTGTCCAAGTGTGTAGGTGTCAATAATGGATTAACCACTACTGGAACAGTCCTCAGTGTTTTCGGTCCCACGTCCAGTGACGGATCCCCTGCTGTGGCTCTTGCTGTGGGACCATCTGTTGCACTGGCAGCATGTGTCTGCTGGTGTTCTGCTGTAGCTGTTGAGCTTGCGGAGACATACGTACGGTGACGGTAGCGGAGCAGCTGGGTAGGAGTCGAGGTCCAGGTCAACCTTTACCAACTGTGGAAGAGATGATACAGTGCAGAGCACTGAGAGGCATTATCTGTTCCTTCATATCAGATTGATCTATACACACATTGGCATCAGTTTACTTGTCTTCTTTTCTGTCCCTACTTTCTGCTTCACTTTCTCACTTCCATTCACTTCACTTTCCTTCACTTTCACTGTCCATGTCCCTTAAAACTTTAACCAACCTTTTTTCTTTTTTTTTTATTCAATTGTTCTTCACGTGAGACTATTTGCTTTTAACCCAAAAGAACCCCCCTTTTGGAAACCCCATTTCTTCACACCACTGTCACATAAACTTGATTGTTTCTTTCCCATATTTATCATGCATACACTTCTCGTTTGGCGAAACAGACCCATATTCTTGGCTGCTGTTAGATCCCATCTCTACGTGAGCGTCCTCACGGATTACTACGCGTCACTTCTATGTAAAATCCGGTATTTTACACTGTCTCCCAGAGACAACAGGACTCTAACCTGTTATGGTGTTCCCAGAACACCCAGACCCCGTAGCTGGATCTATCCTAATACGGCCCCTCGCCTTAGAGGCACTAATGGAGGTCCCAGACCTTCCCCTGGTATTCCCAGAATACCCCAGCAGCGCCGCGGTCCACGAATATGACTGGAATCCTTGGACACTAACCGAACGAGAAGGCATGCAATGATAACCCCCCCTTACTTGTTTGGTTCTTTTGTTTTTTTTTTTTTTTGTTTTTTTTTCACACAAAAATTGAGCGTTGTTCTTTGACTCACCCGACAACGTGGTCGTTGTTCGCTTTGATCTCAGCAGTGATGGTCCTCCTCCTTAAGATCAGTCAGTTCTCACTGTCTCTGAATGTGATGAGGTTTGAGACTGAACTCTTTTTCTGGTTCAGGGTGATCAGCCCCTGACTGTCTTTAGGCAGTTGGACGAATCACTCGCGAGATCCCACTCCTGACACCAACTTGTTGCGGAAATTTTTCCCCGGTCTGCCTATGGAGAGTCAAAAAACAAGACTGGCAAGGTTGCATGCACCAAAATGTTTATTCTCTATAGAGAGGAGACACAATACACAGAACCGCACGGCAGAAAGCAGTTTGGAGTTGTGCTCCCAGATTGAATGCTTTCACCCAGTTTTATACCTTACATGTCTCTGGCCGTTGGTTGAACCTTATAAACTTGTTTAACAGATGTAACAAGGAAAACAACAGTTGGTACAATAAACCCAGTGGTTGCCCATCTCAGGATTTTTTACAGCCTCCTGTCAATTGCTATCTATCCAGGGGGTGCAGGATCGGCCGGGCTACAACAGGATGACCCACCAGGTCATCCTTTGGCCAATCCAGCAGTAAAACACATACAAGCATGTAAAATTTCCACTACAACTCTCACGAGATCTTCTGTGGGGCTGGGGTACCCTTCAAGACTCGACCATCAGTCACTGTCTGCTCTGCTTGTGTCACTTCAACATATCTGTGGTCTCGTCATAATACTGCTGGCATCGCCGCCGGCGGAATCATGTGCACACCAAAGAGAGTAAATTGCCTTGTGTGCTTATAAGTGGAATAAATAAATTACAATTCTGATGCAGACTGTGAGGAACGAGGCTGATCATCACGTAGGTCAGTGTCTGGCTCTGGTGGCTCAAACCAGTAGGGCTTGGTCAGTCCAATGAGGCTGCCAGCGTTAGCGACCATTGTCTCCTCCTTGTACAAAACACGGAGGCGGGAACCCTCCGGTGCGTGGGCGTGGTTTCAGCGCTTCCAGCGGACAGCAGAGAAAACTGATCATTTTTTCATTATTTTGAAACCTAATTTTATATGCTTAGTGTTTTTTTTAATCATTCAAATTTGGCTGGGTGATTAATAACATGTTTCTGTGATGTGACAAACTCAGAACACACATTTATTGCTGCTTTACTGTAACTTTAATCTTTTGTTGAGATATTTTACTTTTCTTTATTCGATAAACTTCAATCTTTGAGTTTTAGAAACCCTAAAACCCTGGACTGTTTTTGTTTCTAAAACTCAAGCTTTTCTAAGAAGAAAAGCAAATAATCTCAACAAAAGATTAAAGGTTGTCAAAACTTTTCAAAAGTTTATTTCAAAACGTAAGAGTTCTTTTTTTTACAGTGTATATTTATTAAAATCTGCATTATTTTCTCTAAAAATCGAAAATATCAGCGTATATTGGATAACAAATGTGGGCTAATACTGATATGGACCAGTAAAGCTATCATAGGCCAGAATTGGGCTGATCCATATATCTGTCTAGTTCTCGCCCAACTGGGAGCCACCAAATACCTGACCACTCTCATATCATTTTCCCATTTACTTTTATATATTCTACTTTCTCCTCTTATTTCTTTTCTTCTACATCAACTTCCGCTCTCAAATTTCTCCTTGCAAATATCTCATTTCTCCTCCTCCTCTCCTGTCTTCTTAAATCTCTGCCCTCCTTTGTCTCACTTCTACTCTCACCTCCTCCATCCTGCCCTTCACCCGTTTTCCTCTCTGATCCATCCTGCTCTCCCTCTCTTTCATCATCTCTCCCCTCATCCTCTCGTGTGATCTCTTCTCAAATTTCATCTCCTGTGCTCTTTTCTGCTAAGCTCTGACGTTTTAACTCCGCTCTCCCATCCTCTCCTGACCTTTCATCCTCTCCTCTCCTCTCCTCTCCTCTCCTCTCCTCTCCTCTCCTCTCCTCTGCTGTACGTGATGGATGGTGTGGGTCAGTGTGCAGCCTCTGACAGTGATAGCCTCTGTCACTGTTCACAGTCTGTGGCTGTTAGCGTTATCTCTTCCCCCTCCCCAGCTTTATCGGCCGTCTTCTCAGGTCATTGACTCAAGTCTGCAGGAGAAGTGGGAGAGGAGGTTTTTTTTTGTTGCTTCTGGCTCCTGAAGCAACAGGAGACTTGATAGTGATGGAGGGAACAGGCAGCCAGTTATGGATTCAGACTGTTAAAAGCTGCTTGTTACAATACTATGCATGAAATAATACACCATTTTCTCTGAACCTTTAACATAGACATAGTATGTAAAAGTGTTTTTTTTTTTTTTTTTGGCTCTAATCCCTATCCAAGAACTGCTATCTGCTGATTTTTGTTTTGGAGAATGACATGGCATTGCAGCTTTGGCTCAGTCAGTTCAAACTTTATTGCCAGGTTGATGCCTGAATTGATTTTCTTAAATATAACTAGCTTGGTCTGTTTGTTTGATGTTAACACAAAATAGGAATTCCCATTCATGCGCTGTCAGGATGATCGAGTAATATTATCTTAACAAACAGATCCATTTTACCCCACATGCTTAAAGATATAATCTGCAACATTTTCCTTAAAAACATAATGTATAGACTCATATCACACAATCCCTTCAATCATCACTCATGACCCAGTCGAAGTATATTATTCTGCTATTGGTATTTGATCTCCTGATGCATTTATGAACAGCTCGGACAAATCCTACGGACCCCACCTTTAACATAAAACAACATGTATGCTCATACTTTAAGCTGGAAATTTCCTCTTCTCTGTTGAAACATATTAACAGCTGCTTATTTCACATTGTTGACTCAATATATTACTCTGGCCTCAAAGCCTCAAAATACAGCTACTGCTTGGAAGAGACATTTTGTGCCAGTAGAGGGCAGGGCATATATCTATATTTTATTTATTGTTCACTACTCGATGAGCATTAACAGCCAGATTTACCTTTTATACACTCTATTGTAGATTTTATTTATATGTTATATACTTTCATTTATTAGTTGCGGTCAAGTGCAGGGTTTTGAAAGGGTTTTTCTACTTTTATATGGTGTATCGCAATTATGCTGCTGAAATAAAACTCAGAGAGGCTGACTATCATGTGATTTGTATCTTTAAAAAAAATATGAATCATGATATACAGTTTCTCAAAGTGTATGATTCAAGTGTTTCCCATGGTCTGCTGATTAAAAAAAAATTAAACCTCAAAATCAATCAAACAAAAGTTGCAATAAATCATAATATTGAATCACAATATTTGTAAAATTGCAGTACTGAAGAATCGCTATACATATTGAATTGGCACCCAAGTATCATGGTACTAAATGCTGCTATTGGTAAATGAAATACAGTGGAAACTGCTCATTGTGATCAAGGTTAGAGTGATGAACTGTCTAGACTCTACGGTTAAAAAAGCTTGAGATAGAATCATTCCCATACAAATACTATTTAAACATCAGTCCACTTACAGGGTTAATTTTGGTCTATTTATACACGATATATAGGAAAACAATTTTAAAGCTACGGTAGGCTAATTCTATTTTTTTAAACTTTACTTCCATGAAACTTTGTCTTGTGATAACTAGGGTTGGGTACCTATACAGTACCGAAACCCGTACCTGGAATTCAGTACCCAACGGTACCTTTTTCTGGTACTTTACTCTCTCTGTAATAACAAAAATGTAATTTCTATCATAAAAAAATAAATGACCCAAACCTCTCAATTTCAATATTGCTATTTATTTTAAATAATTTGCTATTTATTTAGAGCATTTTACACACCACAGGAAATAAAATCCTTCCCTGTCCCTTTAACCTGCAGCCTGTCAGTCTCTCACCAGGGCAACACTGTTGTTTATATTGCAGAAGAAACACGTAATATCCTTCCTGTACTTGTAATTGACACTCAGTTGTACCGATGTAATTTGGTCAGTACCACTGAAAGTACTGTGTTCAGTACCCAACCCTACTGGCGACCCATCTGCTTCTGCTGCTGCCTCCATTGCTGCGTGCACATTGAAGTCATGATGGGAAAAGGAAAGTAATTTTCTCTCAATGAAAACGTAATCTCTTCGAAACTTATGACAAACTGCCAAGAATGAGCCAACGAGATGCAGCAGTAAAACTTGTTGCTCCTCAGGCTACCTAGTCTGCTCAAACGACGTATTCTAGTGATGGAGGCAGAAAACGCCTGTGGTTGAAGTCGCCCTCGTCAAGTGGATTGATAATCACGGTCACGTAACACCCCCTTGAGCGGGCCCTCGGTGGGGGAGAAGGCATTAGAATTGGCAGCTAGCCATGGAGAGGACAGTTTCAACATTTTCACAGGCTGGTTTGAGCAATTTAAAAAGAGAGAACGCTGTTTTTAAGAAACTGAAAGGCTGCTGACACTGTGTTTGACGCAGCTGTGCTTATTTTGAAACAGTGAAACAACAGCTGTATGTTTCATTACATTCATGTGATAAATACGCAAATGTCAATTAGATGGTAATCTGCATGACAAATAAAGAGAAACAAAAAAATACGTTAATAATCATCCGCTTATAGTGATCAGTTTGATCTCAACAGACATGATCACTTTTATCCATATGTTGCTGTCATGCACATAAACTACACTATGTGAGTAATGTCAAAGTAGTCTCATATTCACCGTCTGTAATGGAGCGAAAAGGTCACATTGACTTTGCCTCAGCGTCTTGCCTGTAGCTGGGGTGAGGCCAGATGTTTTCATGTTTGCCAGCCTGCAGGGTGTGACACTGAAATATGATAAAATAGATAAAATACTATAATTGATACATTACCTCTTTGAGCTTGTTTGGATGGAGATATAGAATACATGACTTGATTAATTTGAAAAACAGTTGATTTTTTTTTTTTGCCACTTGGGAGCAGCAGAATCGTAGATATAGCACTGACATATTATCACCTTGAAAAGTTCATATGAGAAAGTATATGGGAAAATATTTCACATCTTTCATTTCATCATTTCATCATTTTCACATCTGACACAGTGTAACATTCGTATGAATTTGAAGTCCTATTTGTGTCCACCTGCAGCCACTTCCCATTAACAATGCATCAAATACAGCAGTTTCGCCAATGCCCAAGCTGCTAAACTATGTCATTGCAGGTATCACTGTAGTGTTATTCCTGGACGCGCCCTCTAGCATTATGAATGATGAATGTGAATGTCAGTCCATTATTTCATTCACCTTTTAGCTCTGTTTTGGTCTCCACCAACTCCTGACAAAAAAAAAAAATCTGTCTCTTTAGCTGCTACATTCCCCAATATCTTCAGCAGCTAGTCTCTGACTGTGTCTGCCAAAAAACAGCTCCTTGCTGCTGGTGGTCATGAGATTGATGAGATGAGGCCTGAAAACCAAAACCTTGAGCTAAAATAGGCTGAAAAGTGGACTGAGGCTGAGCTGAGGGGACCTGCAGAGAGAGTTTCTTGTGGTATTTCATTATGAGTGCCAACAATAAGTTATGCCCTCCAACACTCACCACAGTTTTCTGATTTCCATTAGCACACGCTGTAATTTGCCAGTCTTGTTAGCATTCTCACTGATTGGCTTGTCATTCTGTTTCAATAGCAATGTGGCAGCTGCTGCTGTATAAATCTGCATTTTACATTTACAGGTGAAAAGTGCTAATGGATCTGTTGAAAGAAGCCCTCTTTTTTGACCATAAAGGTTTAGAAGGTTATGTTGACACAGTGTCAGCAGGCTGTTAACCTCAACTAACATCAGGTCTGGTAGCTCCCCAGGCAACAGAGAGAAACACAAGTTTCTGACTTTGTGTAGTGCTGAATACCACGCTGCCAATCGGGAGGCCTTTTGAAACAGAGACATTGTTTTGCTTTGGCTCAGGGTCAAAGAGGAAGCAGTGTACAAAACTGACAACAGGCAAATACCAAATCAAGTGTCTCTTGCCCCAGCTCCCCCTCCCCGGTGTCTAATGAAGAAGCTAAATGCGTTGGAAGTGATTTTTGTTGTTGGCCTTTAATTCGCACTCTCCACCATCTGCCCTCTCTGGAACCTCCGAAAGCTTTATCTCCGCCTGTGCTGGAAGAACAGATTAGACTTTCTGTCGATGAAGTTTGAGTTTCTGCAGCTGGCACTGTTTTCATTGTCTGCTCAGCCACTGCTCATGCTAACTACCCAAGTCTTCCACTTCTGCCAAAGGAATGGGAAACTCAACATGCCTCACTTGCTGTGCAGCCAGTGCTTTTTCTTAGTAAAGACCTCACAAACACCAAATGCTCAAACTTTTATGAACTAGCTAAACTTTTATTTCCATCAGTATGAGAGAAGCAAAACAGACATTAATTTAAATGAAAATGCCACAGCCCATTACTTTAATGTAGGGTTACACAGTGAAAATAAAACATGGATAAAAATATCTGCTTTATAAGAATACATAACCAAAAAGTTGAAAAGAGACTAGAGACTAAATGTATTGTTGGGGGGAGCAGGTAGCTGCCACAGGCTCAGTGTGCAGTGATGAAGCGGGCCTGTCCATGTGTGTAATCAGCCATGTACACAGTGGCCAGCCACCAGGGACACACACACTCCGTCTGTCTCTCAAAGTGACACAGCATACACCCCCAATAACTCACTTAAGATGTTCATGTGCATCCTGTTTTATGAGTGTGTTTACAGTTATTAGTACATCATCATCAACCAGAACACACATAATAAAACCACAACCATAGTTAAAGGTTCACACACACACACACACACACACACACACACACACACACACACCCCCCACCCATTATACTAATTTGTACATACTTTGTAAATATGTCATTTCCCAACATGAAATGAAAAAGCCATTTCAAAGCTGTTTGTTGGCCTCAAAGAACTCAAATTAACTGCATTATCAACATATTGTGTCTCAAAATACTGTCATTTTGCACGTGCAGGACACAGCAGACAAATGAGCAATTTTAAATATGCAATGTCATCATGGTAGCCATAGTCATGTGACCTGTGTCAAGTTAACAATAATAAACATTTGGTTATCATGTTGAAGTGGGAGAAGCCATAAAGCCCACCTGAAGCTTTGTAGTTAAACCAAAGATGATCTGGCTAAACTAGCTGAACCACGGAATTACAGCTTGGTGATTGGCTGGATCTTGGGACAATGGACGATGTGATTCATAGTTGACTTAGCTTCTAATGTGAAACAGTCCCAGTTTTGGTAAGGTGTAGGAACTAAAACTACTTGGATATAACCTGACACGCCAGATGGTTTGTTACACAGAGCCATCTGGGAAGTTGTCTTTAGAAACTCTTGGGAAAAGGGCAGGCACTTTAAAAAAAAAAACACTGATTGGATGAATCATCTAACACAGGCTAACTTCAGCCACTGTCGTCACACCTAAAACCACACCCATAGCTGCCAGTAGTCCCTCCTGGGACACTGATTGGCTGCACCACTTTTGGTGCAGATGTAAATAACCTGAAGCCAGTCAAGATGGATTCTCACGCGATCTCACAAATCCAGCTGCCTTGCAAGGTAGGCTTAGGAAAAGATTATGGTTTGAGTTAAAATAAGAATGTTGTATTTACGCAAGTTAACATACGTTACATTCGTAAGTTAAAAAGCATCATAGTTTGAAACATAGAGACGCTGACCAAGCTGCTGTATTTGACCTGTTAGGAGTGAGTTGCTTCATCGTATTACAGCTATAGGATTCATGTAGTCTCTCTCTTAGTTAAGCTAACTGGCTAGCCTAGCTAGGTTGCCTTGTATCACTTTGAACACACAACATGGTTTCAGTGTGATATTTTAACATTAATGGCTACTGTAGCAGTTCACCCTTCATAATCACACAAGTGTTCTGATCTCCTTTACAGTCCTGAGTTTAAATGCTTGTAGTTCAAAATGGAAGTTTTAAGGTTCCAAATGAGAACAATATTTTCAAGAATTATTAGTTAATGGGTGCAAATAAATACCGGCCTGGTTGAGATGAAAATCAAGCCTTTTTTTCATGCCATGTAGATCATTAACCCTTGAACAGAACAACACTCATTGAGATGGGTTGAGAAATCAACATTACAGTGCTTTTTATCCAAAAAAAATATAGCTCCCCCATTTACATGTAATTATTCAGTCTTGTACTAGGATGTATAATCCAAAGGCCAGTGCAGCATCTTTGTATATGTCAATTGTCATATCGCCCAACCCTGGGCGATCTGGGTTCTGATGGGATTAACAAAATGCATTATGGGAAATGTCAGAAAGTCTTAATAGAGGCAGATATGGCAAGTTAATGACACACCATAAAGTCAATTAAATCACTTAATTACAAGAAATCCTGGAATGCATCACCCTGATGTACAGCAGTATAATGATCTGAGGGTGTATTCTCCTTGTTAAGCATCTTACAGATGATTGTTTTCTCTCTGTCAGTCTTAATCCTTACACACTGTATTATAAAATGTGTGTGCATGGCCCCGTACAGAAAAATGCATACATGCTTCAGGACAGGTTTAGTTGAATAACTCAGTGAGTTATGAGCATATGGCTGCAGTGAAGTGAAATGCTCACAGGATGTGTGAGTTGTTTATGTTTATGTGGCCGATGGCTCCATATGGAGAGGGGGATATCATAAATCCATTACTCAAGGGGTTAGGGAGATGCTGTGTGGGCTCCGTGGCCCCTTCCCTCAGGGAATGATTGTAGAGGAACCACAGTAATAGTAGCTGGCATCGGGTAATTGTGCCCTAAAGGCACATCATGTTTTTTCATTTCTGCACCGAGGAATCACACCAACACCCCACAGGCGTTTAAAATGAGTGTGGCATGGACGGCAACTGCAAGGGGATAGATAGAGGGAAGAGAGAAAGAGATGACAAAGATAGAAAAGAAAAAGATACTGAGGATCTCGTGACATGTCAGCTTTACAGGGAAACTTAGCTGCCGACTGAGGAGAAGCATTCAGTTCAGCCTCCTAGTGGTAATTACAAGTAAGACGTGGGGATTTTTCAGCTCTGAAGTCTGCCTTTTGGCATTATGAACTGTGGGAACCCAGTCAGAGGGTGTAATTTCCCCTGAGGATTGGGGGACATGTCCTCTACACTTTTCAAAATCCACATTTTTACCCCATGTAGTTACTTTTACAGTTTTTCTGTTCCAGCTCAACTGCTAAAAGTCTGTGTGAGGTGTCATCTTACTGTCCAAAAAATGTTGATACTACTAATAAAAAAATTCACGATTTACTTGAAATTATAACAAAGTTATCTCCGGACACTTTTAAAAGAGAGAAAGTATAGACTATACTCTTTATAAAGCCAGCTGTTCCCACCAAGAGCAAGCACTGAGGCAAGCTGTTGCGAGGAAAAACTTCCTTTTGACAGGAAGAAACCTCAAGCAGATCCAGACTCTTTATTAAGTAGCATTTAATAAGCAGACTAATTATTTTTTTTGCATTATTTTATTATGTAGATCAAGCAAAGCTAAACTTTGTATAAACTAGTATTTTTTGTACAAAAAAATAAATAAAATAAAATTGCAAGTCATGTCAACTTTGTTGCAGCATTTCTCTACTCTTCACATGAAATGAGCTCCTGCCATGGAAACGGTATTGCCAAATCTCGACTGTTCTCTAGTTCTGTAGGTTATGAATGATGTCATCTTCTTAATTTTAAAAGTTTCAAATGTCTATAATTTAAAACTACTTATTTATTCAACTCACATTTTCTAGCAAGTTTTATATTAAACTGAAAATATAAATTGAAACAGTTAATTATTTACTTTGGTAAAAAGCAAAATTGTGTGGGCCCTCCATTAAAAAAAGGTCATGTGGTCACTAAAAGGTTAAGGTTAGGGTTTTCAACATGTGAATGGACATGAAACTCTCTCAGTTGAATCATCAGCTGATTTAGGATCATCTAAGAAAAGCCAAAGGTACAAGACTGTGTACATAAAAACATTAGAAGCTAAGTCAACTATGAATCAAATTGTATGGCTTTCAAAATAGTGAGTTGGAGCCACTGACTGTACATGTAATATATGATCTATGGTAAAATGAGTTGTCCCCCACCCCCCTTCTCCAAGCTCAGCGAAGCTTGGTCTGGCTGTAGGAGCACTGTAAGAATGCAGGACGTGCGCAACATCATACACTGACAATAATGTCTCACTGCCTGCCAAACTCCATTAACATATTGATCAATTTAACAGTTATAAACATCTACGCCCTCTATAAGATAGTAAATGATTTCATATGATTCATAAACAGACACTTACTCATTCGGTGAACATTCAGCATTAATTTGATTACTAATTATAGTGAAACGTGCAAACTAAAGGTTATTTCAGCCTTGCACTGGGGCTGGAACTTTGTCAGAGTATTTCAACTTAACATGTTTACTTAATCTCTGATTACATATTAAGGTCAATTTATGATTTAATTACAGTACGTACATTACAGATTTCTCCTTTTCTAATCACCCTAATCTTCAAACATGCTTCCCACTGTGTCTCTGTGCTGTCACTAAAGAACTACGCTGCTTGGCATGAAAAAATGTTGTTATCAATGAAATATTGCATATTTTGTTGCTGGGTGCTGATTTTATGAAACCTTGCAAGTTATATTAGGTAACGCTTTGAGTTGTACCTAACGACGCCCCTTAGCTATTCTAAAATCACTGACTTATTGCTTTATTGAAACACAATTAAAAACACATCAGCAGACAGGAGGGAGCCGTATTTGCTGTGGTTTGTTTGTACCAGTTAGTCGCAGTACTTTCAAGTTGCAGCAAGGAGACGACACCCTGCTCCTCCTTTTTTCCCCACATATGACATGTGATGTATGAAGTGCATGAAACTACAAAGATAGAATGAAGAGGAGCACACACCCTCTCACACAGACACACACACACACAGATCAAATCCATCCTAGTCATTTATTCCTTTGTGCGTATGAGAGCCAGTCGCAATCTTGAGTCCACAGGTGCCAGCCATAAATTTCCCCCCATTGATTTGTAGTATATATGGATTTTCTCCCCGCCCTAAAGCCCCAGACTAAAATAAGCTTTGTTTGGCAGCTCATGCACTTGTAAATCTCTCTGTGACATTTTGATAGCGGGTGACACACTGGAGGGAGAGCAAATATCATTAGAATGGGACAGGATTAAAATCTGTCACTCAAAGAATCTATTATCGACCAAACTAGTGTAAGACGCTCGGAGCCAGTGAGGGTAGGAAGCTCAGACAGAGGAGGAGGAAAGGAGGGATGAAGTTTTAGGTAAAGAGAAGGAGGCGCTCGGGGGGCCGGGCCTGTCAGTCAGGATGTCCCCGGTAAACAGAGTGGTAAATATTTCAGCCGTCACGGCCGAGTGTAGGCAGCTGGTCCCCTTTGCATGGCAATGAGAGGAAAGGAGGAGAGCCCGTCTCAATGGAGCCCTTCAACCCTGGGAAACCTCCACACACACACTCACACACACACACATCCACACACACACAGCTGAGTGACGACCACAGGACAGTGCAGGTCTGTGCTGCCTCGCTGGCTTCTGTCTTTATTCCCAGAGTCAGACTCCACTGCTGTTCCCTATCAAACCTTACCAAAGAAGGTCCTGGGTTCGAATCCCCGAGCCAGCAGGGCCTTTCTGTGTGGAGTTTGCATGTTCTCCTCGTGTCCGCGTGGGTTCTCTCCGGGTACTCCGGCTTCCTCCCACAGTCCAAAGACATGCAGCAGGTTAATTGGTGACTCTAAATTGCCCGTAGGTGTGAATGTGAGTGTGAGTGGTTGTTTGTCTCTGTGTGTCAGCCCTGCGGTGAACTGGCGACTTGTCCAGGGTGTACCCCGCCTCTCGCCCAAAGTCAGCTGGGATGGGCTCCAGCTCCCCGCGACCCTCACGGATAAGCGGTTACAGAAAATGGATGGATGGATATCACTAGGGCTACAGCCAGTCGGTCGATTATTTTCATGATAAATTAATTAATAGTTGTTTGATTTAAAATGTCAGAAAATGGTGAAAAATGTCGATCTATGTTTCTCAAAGCCTAAGATGACATTCTGAAATATCGTGTTTTACTCACAACCCAAAGATATTCTGTTTACTTTCAGAAAGGATTAAAGAAATCAAAAAATATTCATATTTAAGAAGCTACTTGAAAAAGCAACAGACTGCAATACATTTTTGAGTTTTGAGCCCAACTCAAATTCCAGTTTTGAAAACGTTTTATGAACTACTGATCTTTTGTTGAGATAATTTACTCTTTTTTAGATAAACCTAAACCTTTGAATTTTAGAAACTCAAAACATTGTATTAAAAAAATATTGAGTAAATTAATTTAAGTGAAAGTAAATGGTAAAATTGAAAATTTTCAAATTTTCAATTAAAACTATGTAATTTTTCAGGTACTAAAAAAAAGACAAATCAGGTTCGCAGCCCACTGTGACCAATTTTTTTTTTTTTTTTGTTTTGTTTTGTTTCTAAAACTCAAAGATTCAAGTTTATCTAAAGAAGAAAAGTAGATTATCTCGACTAAAGATTGGAGGTCAGCTTTTTAAAATTTTACTTCAAAAGTTTGAGTTGGGCTCAACACTCAAAAATCTATTGCAGTGCACTGCTTTGAAATTTTAAGTCATCTAAACTACTTTTTTACAGTGTAAAATCTGAGAATTTTGACTAATGTTCTTGAAAAAAATCACTCAAAACAATTAATCGTCAAAATAATCCTTGACTAATAATCATTTCTCAACCTATTCAACATCTTCTTTTGTGAATTATCTGAGTCACTGGGCTGAGGTCATCGTATCAGTGTAAGCTGTCAAATTAAGGCTCAAGAGTTTTCATGCATATCCGTTTGGTGCACAGCTGCGTAGGGTAGGGTGCCCCTTTACTTTTAGGAATCAAGGGCTATTTTCACATGCAGGTCCAAGGTCTTGATTATTTTCAAAGCTTCATATGTGGACATGGAAATAAATATAACATTAAGTTACTGTCACTCACAAATGGTTTAATTTACACATTAAGGAGGAGAAATCTGTAATATATATTACTGTAATAAATCATAAAATGACCAGGATATGTCATCAGAGATAAAGGAAACCTGTTGAAAGTTGAAATACTCACTTTTCTGACAACCTTGCAGCTGAATTAATTGTTTTTGTATATGTTCAAATTAATGCAGAATATTTGCTGAATGAGTAAGTGTGTGTTTATGAGTTGTAAAAAACCATTAATAATCTTGTAGAAGGTGTAGATGTTTGTAACTGTTAAATTGAGCAAAATGTTAATGTAGTATGGCAGGCAGTGACACAGGCAGCCACTGAACTCATAGTCCAGAATGTGTTATTTTACAGCAGTGGGCTTTTGTTTTCAAAGTAACAGGCTTAACTTTAAATTGACAGACAACTGACAGTTATAAACATCTGATCAACTTACAGTTGAGGACTTGTCGCTGCTGTTATGGCCGGTTCACACTACGTGCTGCATGTGTGCATGGTGTTACCTGTTGTTTTTTTATTTCAGTGTCCACATTAACAGGTTACAGCAGCCACACACACTGCACAGTTCTCGACAAAAATACACAATATGTCATGTCAACATTATAATAGCAACAATCACCTCTTACATACATTTTCATTGTTGTTTCTGTCAGGCATGCTTAAAGGTTCCACTGATGCCACTAAGTCACACTAAAGCAACAACGTCTCAGACCAAAACAAATGGGCACGTCGTCCCATCAGACTCCGTTAACAAATACAGTAATTTTACCTTGCAGATCAACCTAAAACACACTTTGTTCAAACTCAACAGAACCAAAATATAACTTTAAAAACATCTTTCTTAGTCCTCCCACTTTTGCAGCAATCGCCAACCCTGGTTTAGTCTAAATGCCTCCTTAATTCAATGCGTTAGTTGTGAAAAGAAACAGCTGTTACATCGCTCTCCTCAAAGCCAACAGTTTCACAGGGAGCAGCTCACATACACTAACATGTACACAGGGCCAGGCCAGCTATCAGAACAAAGAACAGAGGAGATCAGATCACAACACACACAGAGGGGGTGACTTCATTCTCTCCTCAGGATGCCATTACTCCCATGTCATTACATAGCAAGTACTTGTTTGCTGCAATACTGCACTGCATTTCAGAATCTATATATAAACTTTAGTTGGTTGTGAACATTCATAGAGATAAATGCAATGTGATTGCAAGATGCAATTCAGTACATTAACAGAGGGAGCAGTGTCGTAGAAACGATAAGTAGGGATGCACCGAATGATGAGGCAGAGACCTGCTGGTTTTCTGACTGGTCCTGACGGATGACCAGTCGATCAGAGTCACATATCCAATTCTGTACCAGCTATATTCGCGCACATTCTCCACACGATTGTCATATCATGTGCACAGGAACACAGACAGTAACGTCACAGCCACACACACACACAGACACATGCGTGAAGTCAGCGTTAGCAACAGATTTCAAGAGCAGGATAAAGAGAAGACAGTCTACAAAGAGGCGGGCAACCCGTGTTGACCTGTCCCTAAAAAAAGTTTATCTTCCAGACTCGTTTTACTTATGCTCCTGTTTTTCTCACTGCAGAGTTTTACTACAGTAAACCATAACTGTACATAATCTTAATATAATATAATAAGGCCTGGCTGAGACCCGGGGAACTTTTGGAGAAAACGTTTAAGTTATTTAATGGTCAGTGTTTTGTTATGAACATTCAATTTAATTTTACAGCAAAATAAGTTCCAAAAATGTTTGTATATTCTGTCAGTTATAGTTTTAGAAAGACTGAAAATTGGAATCGGACTAAATTGTAATTGGCAGGTCAGACCCGTAAAAAATTGGAAAATTGCAGTCGGTGCATTTCTGGTGATAAGCTGACCCTGGAAAACTTTCCACTGTTGTTTGTTCAGAGAAACAAAGAGAGCTTGTTACCACTGCCACTTTTTCAACAATATAGTAATATCTTTAAGTTTGCATGCTTACTTGTGCAAAACCACGTTCTAGAACAGTGTTTCCCAATCCTGGTCTTCAGGGCCCACTGCCCTGCATGTTTTAGACTTGAATGATCAGGTTGTTATCAGGCTTCTGCAGAGGCTTCATGACGAGCTGATCATTTGAATCAGGTGTGTTGGAGCAGGGAAACATCTAAAACATGCAGGGCAGTGGACCCTGAGGACCAGATTGGGGAACTGTTCTGAAGGAAGACTGTGTCTGGACAGGAACATGGATATGCAGGCAAGTGTGTGACAGATGCTGCTTGCATCATACATATGTTGGCAACTATACTGAGTGTGCAGGCTTTATTTCTCCAACAATCAACAACAACATCTGAGGGTACAGTGTTGCCCTCTTCTTACCTGCAGTGCAGAAAAAAAGTATTTTCAGGCAGAGAGTGAACATACTGATACTGAATCTGTGCAGGTGGGGGGAGTGTGTTGTGCAGTGCATACTGGATGCAATGAAGGCTTTTTCTCAGTGCTTTGTACAGCTGATTTGATCATCCTGCTGTTCTGACTGAATTCTTTTATATTTATCATACAGCGTCACAGTTCTACTTCAATGAAAAGTCTTTGTTCCTTTAGTTAGTCTTTTTTTTTTTTCCCCCCTGGTGCTATAGGAGCCTCACATAAGCTTCGTCTGAGCACCACGTCATTGATGATCAATGGAGCTCGTTTCTAAAGCTCCACTTCTTGTTTGTTTGGTTTTCTGTGTTTGGTCTTACAGTAATAGCCTGGATTCAGAGCCCTTATCACTGTGCCCGAGTACAACAGGTTAATGTTGTTCCTCTTGACTCTCTCTCTCTCTCCACACACACACAGAATTTTCACTGTGTTCACTGTAGATCTGTGGTGCATGACAGAGAAATAGATCCACCTCACGTAGACCTCAGAAAGGGAGCAGTGAAGTGTGTGAGTGTGTGTGTGTGTTCACCGTTATACTGGGTTTATGATTGAGATTACCAGGTTTCCTTCTACACCTAAAACCTTAGAGGTCTGAATTCAAACTTTTAAATGGTAGGTTTAAGGTATAATATGTAACATTTCTGCAATAAAATGTCTAAAATGATTCGACCTATGTTAAGCTGTGTGCTTACATTCATCCAAAAGTTTCCAACAATGTTCAAATCCAGAGAAATCTGTTGTTTTTTTATCCAAGTAAGGTGTGTTTCATTATAACATTAACAAACGACCTTGTCTGTGAACCTGATTTCTACCTGAGTCATGTCACATAGATTTTCATTTGCAATGGTGGTTGTTTAACAATGAAAACAACAAATCCCATGATCCCATTCAAAGTCTTTGATCATTGTTTTGATTGAGAGACCTCCTAGTGGCAGAGATTACATACTGTGCATTTAAAGGTGGAGTCAGTAGGATTTATCCAAGCTGTTCCTAATCACATCAGGATGTCAAATACCAACATTGTGGGTTGGCGAAATGACCTGAGTCTATACATTGTTTTTTTTTTTTTTTTTTGTTTTTTTTTTTTTTTAGGAAAATGGGGGGGTGTAAAATCTCTGCTGGGGGGTACAGAATCCAGGAGAGAAATAAAGAGTGAAACAAAGATGAATGAATATGACATATGTTGGGGGGGACTGTCTCCTAGTTTGGGAACCACAGGAATCAACAATTATTAATCAATTATTTTGATCATAGATTTGAGTAATTAAAAAAAAAGTTCTCAAAATTCTGTGATTCTTGCTCCTTAAATGTGGATATGCTCTGGTTTCTTGGACTTTTTGAAACACTGATTGAAATTTTTCACCATTTTCTGGACCAAGCAACTAATCAGTTAATCAAGAAAATGATCGACAGATTAATTGATTGATTAATTGAAAATAATTGTTACAGGAAAGACTTGAAAAAAGGTCCAAACATGTGGGCCACACAGATGTCCGTGTGCTTCACATATTTGGATCTATTTTTCAAGTGACAAGATTTAGACAGGATTAATTAATTGAGAAAGTAACCAACGGAGTTATCACATTTACAGTCTTAACAATGAAGTCTGAGCAAAATGACCACAACCAATGTTTGTGAAGTTAAGGGAACGGATCAGGACAGAAGTGCAAGTCTACTATGACAAGCATGTGTTTCTGATGTGTGTGTGTGTGTGTGTGTGTTTACATGACTGCTAATTTAGTGCAGTCACCGAACCTGCTTCCCAGGCCGTTAACGAGCTGATTGTGTGTGACAGGCTTCCTCCGCCGTCTATCAGTGAATTACAGTGATTCATCCCCAACCCAAAATAGATGGGAGCTTTCGGAAACCCCAGGAACAACCTGTGAAATCTGATTTTAGTGCGTGAAGCCGTCTGAGGAGGAATTTAGCCAGAGTGTCTGCTCTCAACACATTTTTGTTCTCACAGGCTCTTTCATACGGTTCCGAGCGTTTTGACGTGTAATGGTGTGAAGGCACATTTTGAATCTCGCAGACTCACAAAGACACACAGTCTGTTGATTCTGCTATTAGTCTTTCTCTCACTCACAGTGACTTCTTTTGCTCTTTGTTACAGAGACTCACAGTTAATGGTGTGCTGAAGGCCTGAGACACATGTTTTTGGAATCACACTGATGGTCGCTGGTATTTTACAGCTCTTGCAGTCAGGTCATTCAAAAAAACTTCAGTTTTAAAACACTAATCTGTCTTTCTCACATGATTTAGCTGGCACTTCTGCTGTATAACCACTTCAAACACACTAAAACTACTCATACAGTATTTATTTAGTGTAAGATGTGTAATATTGGTCACTTATATATAAAAAAGTAACCTATCAAGCTGAAAAATTATTCGCTGCCACTCACTCACTTATCCTAACATGCATATTCCCTCCAGTGATCACAGTGTAGACTAAAATTAGAAAACCTCAGTGCATAAAATGGACTCTTAATCTTGAAGTTTGGATTTTTAGACACTGTTAGATTTCCTTGGTCTGAGATCCCAGATGTTAGTGCTGAAGTCTTATTTACTTTGTCAGTGTACCCACTTTACCTCACCCTGCCTCGTCTGCTCCTGTCAACTTACTGTCTAATTATTTGTTAGTGGATTTTTTTTGTTATTTTTTTTTCAGAGTGAGTTTTACCAGCTGCCAGAGCAGCCCGTTCTCACTCCCAACACATCAAATATGGCAGCTCAACACGTTTTCATCCCAACTCATCACATACTGACGAAATGTCACCGCTCCTCTGTGTCTGATAGTGAGGCAGAAGCTGCCCTTTGGTGGTCAGAAATATGTTTTTAACACGTGATTATAATGGCATGAAATGGCCTTTTAACGTGTGAAAGAGTTACAGTTTGGTTAGGTTTAGGCATGAAAACTACTTGGTTAGGTGTAGATATTTGAGGTTACCATGACATCAAAAGTCATCTGATAACAGTCATGTGTCACTGAAGCAACTCACAACAAGAAAGTCATGTGACATATGTAGCTCCTGTGTCGCTCCATGTTTGTGACACGAAAGTCACATGACATACGTAGCTCCTGTGTGCTCCATGCTTGCGATACAAGAGTCATGTGACACACATAGCTCCTATGTCGCTCCATGTTTGCAACAAAAAAGTCATGTGACATACGTAGCTCCTGTGTAGCTCCATGCTTGCGACACAAATGTCATATGATACACATAGCTCCTGTGTTGCTCCATGTTTGCGACACAGAAGTCATGTGACACACGTAGCTCCTGTGTCGCTCCAAGCTCGCGTCATGAAAGTCACGTGGCATACGTAGCTCCTGTGTCACTTCAAACTCATGTCATGAAAGTCAAGTGACATATGTAGCTCCTGTGTCGCTCCAAGCTTGCGTCATGAAAGTCACATGACATATGTCACTCCTGTGTCACTCAATGCTGCGCAGTTATGTGACATACGTAGCTCCTGTGTCACTCAATGATGCGCATACGGTTGTACGTTACAACTTTTAACATTTTGGTTTCAGACAGGACATGATCCCTGGTTTCCTAGGGTTAGGGTTAAGTCCTGTGTTCATTTGAGCATCCATCTGCTACACCTCCTCCATGTGTGGACTTAGTCTCTTTATACTGTGTCAACAGCCCGGGGCATTGTGTACGGCCACAGATGGGTTTACATTGAAGTTAGAGAGTTAGAGAGGTTCTTAGAGCATCATAGTTTGAAATGTAGGATCACTAACCAAGCTGCTGTATGTAACCAGCTGGGAGTGAGAACATGTTGGCAAGAGCAGGGGTTTGATCTTGTCGTAGCACAACCCTATCACCAGACAGAACACTGACATAATAGATGATTCTGCAAAAAAAGACAAGACTGTCCAATGGTATGGTTAAGCTTAGGGAAATATTATAAGACTAAAGGCCCTATTTTAATAACGCAAGTGCAACAACAAGTGCAGAGTGGGAGGTGTTTGGCGCACAAACTGTGTCAAATGCTTCTCCAGGAAATCATGTTGTGTGGATGGTGCAGAGTAGCATGATGTGAGAGCACAGCTCCACAAATCTGCAGCCAGAGGCAGATGATGTGGGTGTTTTTTTAAACATTTAATTAGTAAAAGCATGTTAGAAACAAATGGGGCGGCAGTCGCTCAGGGACTTGGCTTGGGGACCGGAGGGTGGCTGGTTCGAGTCCAGCATGGACCAGTTGATATGGAATGTGGACTGGTAGCTGGTAGGGTGCCGAGCTGCCCTCGAGCAAAGCACCTAACCCCTAACCCCTCTCCACACTCTGACATCTCTCCACATCAACTGTGTGTAGCCTACAGGCTTCTGTGTGTGCTCAGACCTGTGTGTGTGTGTGTGTGTGTGTGTGTGTGTGTGTGTGTGTGTGTGTGTGTGGTGTGTGTGTAAAATTAGAAACAGGGTGGAAAAATGAATTTCCCCAAGGGGACAAATAAAGTAAGTAATCTAGAAAAAACTTAAATGGTTACATCATATCTTAAAATATGACAGCTTTGTAAAGCATTTCAAGAATAAAACATGGGAAGCTGAACTTTTTTCTTTAAGTTTGAAAGGAGGTCATGACGCACAAGATTAATGAGCTCCGGTAATCTGACATTTACCACAAACAGCAGGATAACAAGTTACAAAAAACCAGGGCTGATGTTAGCCGGCAAATGCTGCTTTTTGCCGACATCAAGTTGTCTGGCACATGAAAATATCAACAGCCAAAATGTCCAGTGGGAAATGTGGCAAATAGACCGTATGAAATATCTGAAATAAAAATAACATAGTTAAAGTGAAATATTTATTATTATTTTCTATTCAGTATTGAAGTTTGCTGCAAAGAGCTAAAATAAACTGTGACTTGGGATGCGTTAAAAAGAGTCTTGAGTAAACTTGGTAATTGATCAGTCTGACGTGTGTAAAGGTGTGTGAGGTTATTTTAGAACAGCCTGGTGTCACTTACATGATTCATTAAAGGTAAACACAGTGAACATTTGTGCGTAATGGCACCGCGCTCTGATGTGGCGCTTTTTATTGCATTCAGATAGGTTAAAGCAGGAGTCTCAAACTTGTGGCCTTGGGGCCATTTCCAGCCTGCCACATGTCAAAAATATACTATAATACAGCCTGCAAAATTATTTTATTTCATCATTTTTAGAAGTTTTTTCATACCAATTTAAACCAGGTCTGCAACTAACGATTATTTTCATTACTGATTAATCTGTTGATTATTTTCTCAATTAATTGATAAGTTGTTTGGTCTATAAAATGTCAGAAAATGGTGAAAAATGTTGCCAAATCACAAGATGACATCATCAAATGCCATTTGTTTTTCCACAATCCAAAGATATTCAGTTTACTGTCAGAGAGGAGTAACAGCAAACACAGTGGCAGAGCAGATTAGCAAGTTATCAAGTAACAGTTATGATCAATTCCATGGCAAAGCTGCAGTTCTCACAGCGTACTCTGTGATATTTGACAAAAGTACAGAAAAAAATAATAACGCTTGAGTTAATGGACATAAACTCAGCCAGCTGTTGCTGAGGTTATGTCCAATGCACAGCTAACTAACGTATGTAAAAATGCATAGAAACTCACATTTGCGTTGTTTTTAAGTATGACGAAAATATGTTAGTAATGGAAACAAATACGCCAAATTCTGCACTTTCTTGCAGTACTTGAGCACTGAAATGGCCCCTCAATCAGTGGCCCCACGCTGATTTGAGTTTGAGACCCCTGGGTTAAAGGTGCCCTGTAAAGTTGCCCAACAATAGTGGTGGTTTCACAGTTTCACATGATTCCACTGATCAACAGCTGGCACTGAAGACGCTAGCAACATGCATGGATGTAAACAATGCAGTATGTTTATTAGGTCTGCAGGATGCACACAGTGAATTGTGATGGGAATACATTTGTTTACAAAAACTCCACAGGGTACCTTTACTATTTATAGGGCGAGGTATAGTTTGTAATTTTTCAGTGCTGATTAGATAATTCAGCAGAAAAGAAGGAAGCGATATTGAACACAGAGCCCAAGGTGACGTCTTCAGACATCTTGTTTTAGACCAACAGTCTCAAACTGAAGGATATTCAGTCCTCACATTTGAGAAACTGCAGCCAGGGGACATTTTTGGTCGATAAATAATTTAATAAATGGATTAATCAACAATCAGAATCAAAAATACTAAATTAATTAACAAATTGTTTTTTTGTTTTTTGTTTTTTTTTTATTAATTTATTCCGAATATGGAAATAGCACAAGGCTTCCTGATTGCTACTAAACAATTTCTTTGCACAACATAATATAGAAATGAGAATTTGAGGGAGCAAAATAATAATAAAACACAGAAAAAAAGAAATAAATGACATATTTGAAAAGGAGTGAGAAGCATAGCTTGTTAGCTCTCACCCCTTTGTCTAAATAAAAATAATATATATACATATATACATTTACATACATACATACACATGCATATACACTTACATATACACACATACATATACATACATACACACATTCACATAGGCTTCTCTGCCTCTCATCACCATGTCATATCAATTAATAAATGACAATAATCATTAATGATCATTATCCATTGTACCCGCTAAACAAAATATTTTTGTACATTTTCTTGAACTGGTTGATATTTGGACTTTGCTTGAGTTCCTCACTTAGATTGTTCCATAGCTTGACACCGGAAATAGATATACAGAAACTTTTTAAGGTTGTTCGTATATTTTTGATTTTGAAGTTATGTTCCCCTCTTAATTGATAACCTCCCTCCCGATTTCTAAAAAAATGTTGGATATTTTCTGGTAATTGTCTGTTTTTTGCCTTATACATGATGATTGCTGTTTGGTACAATATAATGTCAGTGAATTTCAGTAGTTTTGATTGTATAAAAAGTGGATTTGTATGTTCCAAGTGGTTGACCTTGTGAATAGTCTTTAATGCTCTTTTCTGTAGGATGGAAAGTGACTGTAATGAAGTTTTGTATTTCCCCAAACCTCAGCACAGTAATGTAAATATGGCAAGACCAGTGAACAGTAAAGTGTGCGAAGAGAATTATGATCCAGTAATGGTTTTGCTTTGTGTATGACTGCAATGCTTCTTGAAACTTTGGACTGTACATGTTTGATGTGTGGTTTCCAGTTCAGCCTGTCATCTACTGTAACCCCAAGAAATTTGTTTTCATGTACCCTTTCAATTTCAACCCCATCTAATTCTATTCTCACCTTTGTGTTCACTGTGCATTTGCCAAATAACATAAACTTAGTCTTAATATATTTAATGATAATTTATTCCAGTCAAACCATGTTTTTAGTTTTTTCATTTCCTCATTTATAACTGTTTCCACTTGTTTGATGTTTTCTCCTCAACTGAAAATATTTGTGTCATCTGTGAAATTGACCAATTTTAACCATCTAGATACTTTACACATGTCATTGATATACAGGATAAACAATTTGGGGCCCAATACTGACCCCTGGGGGACACCGCATGCAATTCCAAATATCCAGAGCAGTGATTACCCAACTTTAAACTGTTAAACTGTTGCCGTCCTTTCAAATAACTCGTTTACCCAGTCTAATACTAGTCCCCTTATCCCATATTTTTTCCAGTTTATTGAATAGTATGTTATGGTTAATTGTATCAAACGCTTTTTTGAGATCGATGAATTCTCCTATTGCAAGTTTTTTATTGTCTATTGCATCTGTGATTTCCTCAATTGGTTCCATTATTGCCTGTGATGTTGATCAGTTAACCCCAAACCCATACTGACTCTCTGAAAATAGTTTGTGTTTTTCCAAAAATGCATCCATTCTATTGTTAAAAAGCTTTTCCAATATTTTTGAGGGTTGTGGCAGTATTAAGACAGGTCTGTAGTTTGTAAAGTTGTGTTTGCTCCCAGTTTTGTATAGCGGAATGACCTTAGCAATTTTCATCTGGTTTGGAAATGTACCAGTTTGAAAAGACAAATTGCAGATGTGTGCTAATGGCTTCGATACCCCCTCGATGACCTGTTTAATTAATGACATATCAATGCCATTGTAGCCTGTAGATGTTTTATTTTTACACTTTTTAACTATCTTGATAATTTCATTTTCCTCAAATGCTTTCAGAAACATTGAGTGGAGACTCCTTTCTATTCATTTATCCATGTAGACTCCACCCGGCCCTGGATTTGGGATGTTTTTTGCTAGCTAGCTAGGACCAACATTTATGAAGAACTGATTAAAACTGCTTGCCACCTCATCCATATTATAATTTTCAATATTAATATAATATAACATTTAGGTAAATTGTTTTGTTTAGCACCATCTCTAATAATATTTAGTATATTCCATATCCCCTTCATATTGTTTCTGTTATCCTCTAATTTCTTTTTATAGTATTCTTTTTTGCTTAATCTTATAATATTAGTTAACTTATTCTTATATCTTTTATATTTATCTTCTGCATCATCTGTTCTCTGCTTCATGAAGTTCCTGTAGAGTAAATTTTTCTTTTTACAGGCATTTTTTAAACCTTTAGTCAACCATGGACTGCTCTTATATGCTAGTGTTTTATTATATTCCTTAATGGGCAGTGCTTATCATATAATGAAGTAAATGTAGTCAATAATTTGTTGTATGCATTATTTACATCTGCTTCATTATATATTGCATCCCAGTCCTGTGCCATTAATTCATGTTTTAGAGTAGCTATTGCCTCCTCTGTCCTAATTCGTCTGTGTTGTTTATGTTCCTCTATTTCAATTCTACAATTATTATCATATACTATGAATACTGGAAGGTGGTCGGTAATATCACGAATAAATAACCCACTTATTGTCTTGTTTTCTATTACATTGGTGAATATGTTATCTATCAGAGTGGCACTATGAGACGTTATTCTGCTGGGTCTAGTGATTGTAGGAAAGAGACTCAAACTATTCATTGAATTTAAAAAATCTTCAATACTTTTCTGATTGTTGGGGTTTAGTAAATCAATATTTTAATCCCCGCAAATGAAGATATTTTTGTTACCCATTTTTATTACCATGCTTTCCATCCATTCCCTGAACTTGTCCATGCTAGAACCCGGAGCTCTATATATACAACTGATAATAATATCTTTTTTCTTTTCAATACAAATCTGTATTGTGAGACATTCAAGAAGGCTGTCAACCACCTGTGTCATAGCCTCTACCATCTTGAAATTCAAGTTCAGATCATCAACATATATTGATTAGATTTCAGAGGATAATTCAGCAGAAAAGAAGGAAGCGATATCGAACACAGAGCCCAAGGTGACGTCTTCAGACATCTTGTTTTAGACCAACAGTCTCAAACTGAAGGATATTTAATCCTCACATTTGAGAAACTGCAGCCAGGGGACATTTTTGGTCGATAAATAATTTAATAAATGGATTAATCAACAATCAGAATCAAAAATACTAAATTAATTAACAAATTGTTTCAGCAGCACTTACTGTAATGACTAAAATAAAACACAGTATGGATGAATAGAGTTATGATCATGAAATTAGAATTAACATTTGAACAGCCAAGGTGGTCATTTTAGCTGTTTTCAAATTTATATGTGCAATAACTAAAAAATACAATGCTGCTGGTACCTAACTTTTCCTAAAAGTGTGTGTATTTTCTTTTTAAATGTTTTTTATATATATAAATTACACAAAAAGCAGAGAAAAGCAGAGAGAATGTGATCATTTTTACCTATTTCAGCCATATTGAACAAAACCAAAACTGTTATACTGTTACTTTGCTTGCAAAGTTGGAGATGCATCTCGGTTGCTTAGCAGCTATCATCGTCTTTGTCAATAAAATTTAACAAGTGGTCTCGATTTCCAATTTCCAGACGTTAAAATACAAATAATTAATTAATTAGACTCAATGAAAAAGAAAGTAGGGGAGACCAGGGACTGTTGTAACACTTTTTTTGTCTCATCACATATAACTCACTGAAATTTTATTTTATTTTATGTTAAAGCTACCATATTTTGAAACAAAGTACCCTTACGTATTACAAATAACAATGTTGTGACTTTTTTGTTTTATTTTTGTGCTTGTTTCCAGCCTTTTCTCATACACAATGATTATTTGTTGTGATGTTTCTGGGTGGAAATAGGTTATTATTGTTAATAATCTTATAAAATACATTTAATTGTTTCTTGTTCTCAGTAGTTCTAGATTAATCTAAAATTTTAATTGGATCGCTGATGGTTATTATCCTACAGAAAAAAAAAACACTGCTGTGAAATTGTGCAATCATTAGGGTTTACTACATGCAATGACATGCATATTGATAAATATATAAATACTTCTCACAAAATTTACATTTCTGTGTTTTTTGTCCTTTTTAAAGAGATAAACTAACCGAACAAATGCATTAATCTCTTAGTCTGCTATTTATCATGAATGATAAAAGAGTTTGGTAGTCAAAGGTCATGGCTTATGGCCGTTATGGAATTCTGGCACTTCTGGTGTTAAAGCAGACAATCTCTTATGAAGACCTTAGTTCCATCCCCAGCACCCGTGCAGAACTGAGTGCTGAGGTGTTGAGCTGTTGTCAGGATTATTGAGGCGTCTGTTAGAGTCTTTATCAGACGATGAGGCCATGTGTGGATGATGTGTAGCCGCGTCATCCTCTGAGGTCGTTTTCACAAATGGCTATTATATTGAGTCATTGCTGCCCTTTAGAGGCCTATGTGTGAGTGTGTGTGTTATGCACACCCACAAACGCTCACTTTGGATGTGTGTGTGTGTGCATACAGGCCTAATTGTGCATATGTTTGCACTGGGAAGTGATTAATAATATGCATTTGGCACAAACAGGCTTATCATGTAATTCTCTCCCCATACGTTGTTAATGATGGTGTAATGGATAGAATCATTTTCATGCTGCTCCTCCACTCGACAGCACTTAACCTGCTGCTGGTCAGGGATCTGCTCTCTATTGATGTGGAAGCAGCCATGAAAAGGACACTTTACCTATGGAGATGTGCAAGGAGGTTGCAAATGAATGGCTTTTACATCGAATTAGAAAAGCTGAATAGAAACAGCAATGTTGCTAAAAAAAAATGTCTTTAATAGAACAGAAAGGACTTCAGTTAGAGCAGAGAGTCTTTGATTCATTTGTTAAGAATTATTTTAAGAAATTCTAAACTGAAAAGCTGACAGAGTTGTAGCAGGCAGCCAGAACTCCATTTCTGCCATAGATAATTTTAGACAGGCTGGAATTCTCCTGATTGAATCATCAGTACAAACAATGAGCCACTGCATCAAAAAATGTGGTTCACTGACGTAAAATCATACATAGACACTTCAAGTTTGGATTCTGAGTCAATCATTATGGATCAATGTCACCACCGTGTTTTGTTACTGATCACATTAACAAAGAGCTCCATATATGTTGGATTATTTATAACATATGGGCCATGATGCATAGATGAGTGACAAATTGAAAAGGGAAAAAAGGCATTAGGTCTTGGCACAGATTCTCAGCCTGGTTGACATTTCACTAGATTATTCAGTGTGAAACTGTGTTCATTTAAGGCTATTTCTATTCAGGGAGGAGGGGGCTCATTTTGTTTTTGTTCTGACCAATCAATAGTGACTGATTTTCACCTTACTGACATCATTTTCAGTTGATATAAAAGCTGCAGCAGTGATCGCTATGAGCAGTTAATGTAACACATTTTACGACCAAAGAAATATGCAGATTTAAGAGCTGGCTTAGGCACAGCTACTTCTGCCTCTTCCACACTTGTTGCCAATTTTCTGACCTAAAAACTACATTTATAGAGCTGACAAATAAGAATATTACATTTTGGAAGAAACATAATATTACCTGGATTGTGTATCTTTTTATTAACATGAGGAAAAAGCTTTTAATAACACCACAGCAAAGCCACAAAATGTTCAGGATGACCTGTAGGCAGTTTGTGAAGTGATCAAATAGAAGAAGTCATTCAGTACAGTGCAGATCCCTGCCAGGCAACATATGGTGAGGCACCTGCTGCAATGTCACCACAACTGCCAGATGCAACCAGTGGAGACTTACAAAGTCACGCCAACATTAACATGACAGGAGCCATGGTCCTTGTCCCTACTTATAGTATAGAAGTTTTCCTCATTATATTGACAAAAAATGCCATTTTGCAGGCACTAAGTTGGTTTATTATGTCTTCTTTTGTAGTTAGCAGTTGTCATGACCCCCTGCGGACATGACACCCTTGGCCTGACCTTGCAGTAGTTTGGTCAACAGGAGGATTAAGCTCACCTGGCAGCAGTAAACTGATCTTTCTTTCTTCCTTGTTTGTATTTTGTTTATCTTTTGTTCATTTTTTCTTTTAGTTAAGTCAAATTAACTCATCTTAATTTATTAATCATGTGTTGTGTTCCCTCTGTTTAACCTTGAGCCAGATTGTGACACAGAACTTGGTTAGAATTTGTTTGAGTTCCTCCCGGTGTGTAGAGACACATGCACAGGTCCAGTTTTGCGAGCCTGCACCCACAGAGCTGAGTACCAGAAGTGACCTGTTACCTGACCTGTAAACACACATACACAGTCACTCAATTCAATTCAATTAATTCAGTTCAGTTCAGTTCAGTTCAGTTCAATTCAGTATGCTTTATTGGCATGAATGTTTTATAAACAATATTGCCAAAGTGTTAATGATACAATAAAAAAAGTACTACATATTAATTTAATTCAATAATGATATTAAAGAAATATGAAAAACACAATTCTTAAAAAAAATTCATTCAGTTTGTCACTCGTCACTCACTTGTGATTTCATCTGAAACAGTGCCTGTGCTCCTCCAGCTGCCGATGTGTTTCCTCAGGGACGATGTGCCTTGCTTGCGACCATCAAAAGCTAAGCTAATACTTTGTGGCACTTTTTTACAAGCAGCAAAGCCACTGACAACGTTATTCTTACAGTCTCCGATCACTCCAAATTACTCACAAATGTCCGACTTGGCCTTTGACGATGTATTGTCCACAATTTGGTGTCCTCCACTGACCTCTGCCTTTATGTCATCCGTTGAAGCTATCAGCCAGCTGAAATAACTCTGTGATGTCCCATTATATGGCAGGATGTTGGGTCAAAGGTTGTGTCGTAGGCTTTCACAATAAAATCTTATGAGCTAATTAGGCTTGATTTTCACTCGTTCTTCAGACTTGAGACAAAACTGTATTTTCATGGGATTTTGATTTTTAGTCCTCAATTATGCTGGAAATATATTTTAAAAGATCAAACTCTTGGCTATTAAACCTTGTAATGGGCCAAGCTCCGAAGGATTACATTTTTCACTAAATGTAGATGTCAACTTCACCAGACGGGAAATCTGATGGTTGGTCAGAGTTCTCTTAATGTTAATCAAAATATCATTTTTAAACCATAATTCTTATTTAGCTTTGATTTAGAAGGGCTACAGAGTTGACATGTTATGGTTGAGATCTGATAGCAATTTTTTTAATGAATGTCGGGGATATTAGTGGATTTAAACATCAAAAATTCTGGACAGTCATTTTCATTTCTGATTTCTCCAGACAGAAAAAGACATATTATTGTATTGTTTGTGATATATTATTGTTTGTAACACACTGCCCATCCACAGTTAGTTAATTTTTACCCATTTTTACCCACATGTACATGTTACTTCTCTGTGGGTTACCTGGCTAGTGCAGGACTCTGGTGTGAAGCTCCACTGGAGGGATGAACAGCTTTTTTCCAAACATATTCCCCCAGTTAGTGTTTTGATTGCAGTGGTGGTCTCCTATAGGTGTTCAGATGTGTTTAGAGCTGGTGACTGTTAAGGCCACAGCATCTGATTCACAGGATTTTCATACTCATGAAAGCATATGCATTCATTATGTTCTTCTGTTCTTTATTCAGGTTCTGCCACCTGCATGTGTGCATCTCCATAGAGTTGTATGGTTTAATTATCCAGAAAGGTCCCCTGTTGTGTCTAAAATATACACAGTAGGTCATCCTGGTGATGATAGATGCAGATGTTCCAGTAATTGGAACATCTTTCATAGAGATTTATAATCAAGACTAATACATCCTTTGGTGAGCTGTGATGAAAACTGGCACTAAATGTAAATTGTGGCCTGTGGTGGGCTTAATATAATGGACTGTGGGAGCAGCCTGGTTAGAAAAACAGATCAGCGCGGTGCTCTAATACAAATCAATCCTAACAAATTCTTCAAATACCATTTCAGCCTCCCTTGTGGATGCAAATTTTGAACATCAGAGGAGAGAATAAAGCAACTGTCTTTAGTCCAGCTGATGCAAGCATGTTGAATTCCCATCATTTAGACTTTCAAAGGTTCACATAAAATGTATTTTACAGTTGGATGGAACAGAGCAGAAATGACATTTGAAAGCAGCCAGTTGCATATGATGTCCTCTTTCAGTTTTAATCCCCTTCCCTTTGTGCAAACACATAGCTTTTCTGATTAACTCATTTTCATCTGAATGTGATCTGGCTTGATTTGATTTGCTTTCCAGAGCAATTGGCTTTCATATTAATGCGATTACGTCGTAGAACAAAGCGGCCATTATACAGAGACTTATGGCGCTAGTGGAAAAAAGGACCATCACATTGCCATCAGTAACATCCCTACTGAGAGATATGGGCATTAGGAGGGAGAGATAACACACACACACACACACGGAGGCACATGCATCATGACTCTAATCTTGCTTTGCTTTTTCTTCTGGCTCGGGCGGAGCACCACTGCGACCGCAGCCACGAGTGTCAGGAGTGAGAATCCAACAAAGCCGAGGATCTGTTTGTCATTATCAGCCCATTAATGTGTTTGTAAAAGCACTTGCGCTGTTTGCTCCACATGTTGCAAGACTGTAATCTGAGGTTACACATGTCATAAATTCTCATCTCGGTTGAAATCCAATTAAGGCCGTATTTAACTCTGGATCCACTTCAGTACAGCCGCGGCCTGGTGTATGGAATAATTGCTCTCCGTGTTTTTTATTTCATTTCAGAGTCAAGTACGGAGCAGCACAGCTGACACTCCTACAGTACACACAGTCTGTACAGTAAACTAATAATAGACATGTTCAATTACACTCATGGTGCTTTACAGTCTCGAGTGTTACAGTGCTGTAAACAATGCTGACGCCTGTTTGCTGTCTGCACCCTGCGCGCTGCGGGCTCTGACTGATACACACTGACTGCAGAGCGTTTTTTTCTGCTCCACTAGCAGCCCAACATGAGCATGACAGTGTCACTTTGTCAGTTGGTCTGTCTGTCCAACACTTCAGACTGGAGAAATATAACATGACAACAGACCACAGGCCAGACTGCCATGAAATTGTGCACATCATGCTCCCCCGGCCGAGGGTTCACAATGTCTTTGCTGGCCTCTTTGGTTTGTGTTGCAGTCTCATCAGGTCCTCATCTAAAATGAAGGCTGCACAAATTATCACAATTTTATAGAAATCACAGTATAGTCAAGTGCAATATCCAAATTGCAGAATCAGAACCAAATCACAACTTTTTTGAAAAAGGAAAAATGTGTGAGAAAAACAAATGTCACATCATCAGGATTTTCTTTCTTTTCTTTTTATAGGTGTTTTTTAAATTATATTTAAATACATTTAAATATAAAAAGTAAAATAAAATATACATACAAAACAGAAAAGACCCACCACAAAAAGAACAGACACTGCAATGTATTAAAATAATAATAAATAAATAAATAATTTGTCCAATAATGTGACACTGACATCAGTAGTAGGGCCCGACCGATATGGATTTTTTGGGGCCGATGCCGATGCCGATAACCGATTAATCGGCCGATTAAATTTTTACATTAAGTTTTTTTTTAACAAATGGCTGCTTTTGAGCCTTTCAGACATTTCTTTCTTACAAAGATGTAAATTGAAGGCAGAAAATTAATTGCAAATACTTTTATTGTTTTGAGGCAAGCAGCATATAACACAAACCTTACCATCCTTAACATTACCATTAGGTTTTTTTTAAAAATAAAGTGCAAAACGGTAAAGCTTACCTACAGTAACATACAAATGTTTTACTCAACATCTTTGGTAAACAATAAAAAAACAACTGCAAAAGAATGAGGTATTTTGTGTGGGGCATGGAGCATAAGAACAATATTAACAAATTCACAAGCCCCTACAACTTGGAGTCCCTCTTAATACTCCCAATTCTTATGATGTTTAAATTCTGTGATTTCTGACTGACTGTGAATGTGTATGGTACGGGCAGGTAGGCTATGTGGTTGGATGAGAAACTGAGGGGGCGGGGTGAGAGTGAGGAAAACAGGGTCCTGTGTGTGTGTGTGTGTGTTGTTGTAGTTACGTCGGGTCGGACGCTAATAAAAACAATAAAAACGTGTGCTTAACATAGACGTGCCCCCCCACCACCACAAACCGGACGCGAAATATCCGCGAGAGAGATGAACCACGGTCTCACTCCCAATGCGTCAACAGCCTGACGAATGGTCAGGGTCCCTCATCGTCACATACCGACTCATTAGGTACCCGTTTCTCGTCGTTTTTTCGACGAGTTGGGTGACCCGACAGATTTCCTACACATACATACACATACCCACAGACACACAGCTGAGGGGCTGAGGGGCAGAGGCGCTTGCCGACTGGCACGGCGAAATGCACATTTGCGTGCCCCCCAGTGGGTGCTCAACCTGGTCAGTGGGTGATCGAGGGGTAAAGGCCGTCGGCTCGCGGTGTGTGGGGGGCTTTACTGACACGGCTAATGTGTGTAGCTAGGCTAATAGCTGATGGCTTATTCTCACTTTAGCTTGCATACGTAGGTAGTGCTTACACGCACCATAAACAGATAACTTGGCATGACCGAGACCACAGCGAGGCACATCGTGACGGGGAACTTATTGACTTATTGTTTATTTCACAAACTAGTTATATTTACCTTTGATGCAGACCGCTCGGCTCTGCATGTGCATTCCAGCCGCTGCCGGCTCCAGGTCACTCTGCTGTGACGTGGTTAGTGGAGTGTGTCATGAAGTCGGTGTGCCCTCTACTGGTCGGATAAATAATATTGGGGAATCTTTGGGAAAATCAAGTCTTTTTCCCTGCAGTTATAATCGGCCATAATCTGCGAATTTTGGCCGATTACCGATTATTCTCAAATGGGCTATAATCGGCCGATTAAATCGGCCGATTATCGGTCGGCCCTAATCAGTAGATGTAACAATCAGTTACTGCCTTCCAGCCATGGGCATGTCAAAGTTTGTGAAGGACAAAGTGAAGGGGTTCCCAAAGTTGCCAGAACCTGTCAGATTTGTTATTGAGATCATGTGTCAATTTCTCCAAAGGAGGCAGAGCAGATATGTGTGATATCCACGTACCACGTATCTGCGTGTCAACTGTAGGGACCTGTGGGGCAGACCATCGCAGCAAGATACACCTTTAAGCCAAAAATAAAAGAATTTTTAACAGAGATTTGCCATCCTTCTCAAAGGAATTGTCTGAATTATGGTTCAGCAAGTAAAAAGGAGTCAAATTAGAACCGTTTGCCAGTTAACCTCTTGAATCACAGAAAGAACGTCTTTCCAAAATATCTGGATGCACTGACACGACCACAACACATGGGAAAACGTACCTTTGTGTATTTTACATTTAAAACAACTTTTTTTTTAGCATATCGTACAGCCCTAATCTAAATACAATGGGCAGATTGACATTAAATGTATTTATTGCATTTTTGCGACCAAGAGGTTTGACAGGCCACTATTTGACACTATCCTCAAGTCCAAATATCAACCTAACAGACAGATTTTCATGAAATTTGCTGCGCATAAGCCTACTCTTGGTCCCATTGTGCTTTCTCTAGCACCATTAGATTTTCTTCTTTATCAAATATTTGTGAATCTGTTTTTTTTTTCATCTGTGCTTCTTTGTCTGACTGCTGCTGCTCCATCTTGTTCCAACTTGTTATATCTGTCTTCTTCTTCATGTTATCTTGTTTTCATTTACTTTAGTGCCCTTCCTAGTCTGTTGGGATGTGTATCATATCAAAAGGGTGACCAGACATCCCAAAAAGACAGTCTGGAATTAAGAGAAATTGTCCCAAATGCTGAATCCTGTCCTGTTTGTCCTGAAAATTAGACTAAACCCAAGTTTTGAGTGAGTTTAGTTACAGCCCAGCAGAACATTAATATCTGATTGCTGTGAAACATTCTTTAGGTGCTGCCCATAGTTGGGTACTGTTCCAGCTCTCCACTGGCTACAGCAGAGACGTCAGGGTAGCATTTTAAAGTTTAAAAGTCTATTTGCAATGGCAGCAGATAGCTATGACAGAGTTGAATTAAAACATTTATGGAAGTAAACCATCCGTTGCTAACATGGTGCCCAGTGACGCTGTGACCTGGTGAACATCCAGCCAAAAAGCAAAACCCTTACTGCTATCATGATTTACACAGTTACAACACAGTCGTTGTGTCTTTCTTCTTCCTAATCACAGATAGTTGACTTCATGAGCAAAAATTCATTTCAGCAATGAGTTTTGACTATCATGTCTGAGTATTTCGAGTTTCATGCAACAAAGCAACCAACACTAGACCACGCAATGCAGCCAAGCCACAGCAACCAACCAGCCAGCCAACCTCTGCTAAACTTAGATTACATATAGCTAGTGGCAACCCTGGCCTCGCATCACTTGGCTAGTGGTCAGCAGTGGTCAGTAACACACCTTTGCTCTGTAGCACTACATAAGTTATTGTTGGCTAAAATTACCACTCTTTGTCTCAATACATGAGTTACTATCAAAAGTCACGTTGCCCAGACAGATCGACCCTGGAGTCCGGATGAATTAGCTGACGTTATCCACTCAAGACAGAATTTGGCCACATTAGCTAGCCAGCAATTTGCCCATGTTAGCCATAGACGTGTAATAAGAAATAGACAGGGCATTGCCACTCAGCCTTGTTGCCAATTTTTCCCAGTGGCCACTCGTGGTATTGCAGCAATGATGATGTCATCACAATGTAAATCTATGGGCTGAGCAGGAACTTGCAGCAGGGGCAAGGGGGAAACATTACTACATATATTCAGTGGGCCATATAACCAGGAAGTAAACCCAGAAGCTAGAATTTTTTTTTTTTTTTTTTTTTTTTGACCCATGCACCAGGTGAGCAACTCTCATTGGACGGAATGAGTGCCATCTTTGCATTCACTATCTAGTTCATTATAATACATCTATGGTGTTCACAAGTAAGTTAACGTTAGCTAACAATAGCTAGCTCAAACCTTATTACTACAATATATAAAATATTTCACGTGCTTTGCAGTAGTGTTAGCTTTGACTTTAGACTCTGTGTTGTTGCACACTGTTGGCACTGTAGGGGAGCAGAAGAGACGTAAGGCACATAAACGTCACTTCATTTGGAATTTACCAGAAAATTTATCTCGAAATTGGAGCAAGACAAATATGACAAATATTTTCAGCCTGTTATTGGCCTATAACAGCTATATCAGTCTATACTGGAGTCAGTGCACACTGCCCAATATGCATTATATAAAAACAGAATATACTGTGCATGGTATAATTATTATAGAAGAATTTTTACATCCTAATATTGGCATCTGCCTCAAATATCAAGCATTGGCCGAGCTCTACTGTCATTCCACAGTCTGTTATAGGCAACAGAGAAAGTCAGTAATGTTACAGTTCCTTCATGCAGTGACAATAAAAGTGATAAATGCATGCAAATTAAATAATTCCTTACATATTGAACCTTTAAGGATATGTTTAAAGGTTTTTAAAATTCACTCCAAATATTTCACATTGTGGGCTAAAATAAACCTCTTGAACACTATATCTATTGGAAAAACTCTATTTAGTCCTGCATTCAGTGCAATTTAAGCCAAAAATATTGGCATTATATAAAATATAAGCATTTTATTGATGCTCCTCTATTTTTGATATCTACTTTTCTGCTGTAACACTGGAAATTTCCCCACTGTGGGACTAATAAAGGAATATCTCATCTTATATCTTATCTTATCTTAATTGCTGTTCCATTCCAAAATTTTCCATTGTTCAGTATTTCATCCAAAATCTGTACTTCTGTAACAGTGATTTAAACCTTGTGGATATGTTTAAAGGTTTTTTAAAATTCATTCCAACACTTTGATATTGTGGCGATAAAAAACTTGGCTTGGCAGCTTTTGGAGGCACTTTTAACACCCTCTTTTAACACCAGTTGCATCAACCCATAACCTACATTTTGAGTGATATTACTGTTTCATTCTAAAATCTACAGTTGTTCAGTATTTCAGCTGTATTGCCATATCAGTTAAAAGTGAAACAGCATGTAAAAACTTGGAAAACCATTAGAATTTTGTTTTAGGAGTGTTATTGTCCTCTTAATGCAAGAGACAGGTTGTGTTGCAGATTTTTGAACTATAAATTCAATTCCTCCCATACAATGTTGGTATGATTTCTGTATTCATGCACACATACACACATCTGTAAAGCCTACAGGCATTTTTTTTTTACCGATATAAGACTGAGGAGAAAATATATGAGGACAAACAAATATTATTTGACATAAAACTGTTTTTTACAATCCACTCCTGTTTAATACTTTATTCTAAGTCAGTTCTCATCAATTAAACATTCCCCACTTCCATTGTAAGACTTCCCATTGAGCTCTGTGGGAGCTGTAATGAAATGTGTATCCGAATAATGGTGAGCAAGTTTGTGTGTGGGTGCGTGTGTGTGTGATGTCTTCCCTCTGCTTATTAGAAAGGCTTTGACATTTAGCATGGTAAACACATTCATCAGCAGAGACAGATGATTATCTGTTTAATTTCGGAGCCTTGCAAGACGTCGCAGGTTTTGTTGTTGCAGCCATCAGGGTGCAGCTGTATCGAAAAAGCAGCTGAGGTTTGTGGAGAAAAGACCCCGCCGTGTTTCCTCCAGCTTGTTTCTCCATTAACCCTCCAGCTCGGGTCAGTCCAGGATTCCATTCATGTACTTTGGAAGAGGAGGAAAATGGATGTTAGTGGGTGGATTCAAGACAATTGTCAGGGAAGAGAAATTTGCTTTGCAGGATTTACACTGAATCCAGAGCAAGGACTGCCATTGATGTGATGCATTCATACACACAAGATGAACCTTGAAAGAATCCACAGAAAATCATATTTTGTATCAAACACTTTCTGCCTGTGTTGTTTCTCCACACCATAGATATCTTTATGTAGTGTTGGGATGATGCACTTATCTTTCTATTTGCTACTGTCACAGTTCTAGGTTGCCGATAAAGCATTGTGATAAGACATTACAATTTATTGTGATTTTTGTTGTGTTTTTGAGAGACGAGAGGAAATTTTTGCCTTAAAGTCTGAGCGTACATGTTAATGAATTGGGGCTGCAACTAATGATTTTTTTTTTTTTTTATTTCATGACTTAATGCCCAGTGTGTATGATTTGCGGGGATTTATTGGTAATAATGGCAGAATTGGAACAAAATTTTCTTAAGTAGGTTTTTATTTGCATATAATCACCTAAAAATAAGAATTGTTCTGTTTTTGTTACCTTACCTTGTTGCCTCTTACCTACCATGTTGCACTGTCATGTTTCTGTTGTAGCCCAGGATTGAAAAACAAAACTGGACGGGACCTTTCATGTTTTTGGAAGGGGAGGGTGAGGTGGAAGGGAAGTCCTTGAAATCTGTAAGGTCACTGTTAGATGCTACTAAATCCCACACACTGGTCCTTTAATCAATGAATCATTTCATCACAAAAATGTGAAAAATGCCCAACACAATTTCCCAAGGCCCAGAGTGTCTTCAAATGGCTTTGCTTTTGTCCAACCAACTGTCTAAAACCTGCTTCATTTACTGTCATAAATAACAAAGAAAAGCAGCAAATCCTTAAATCCAAGCAGCTGGAACCAGCAAATGTTTGATATTTTTGCTTGAAACAATGAACTGATTATGAACCAATCATTTAATTGACTAATCGTTGCAGCTCTAATCTAAAATCCACAATGCACGGCATGGGTTACCTTTTCAAAAATTACTTTAATACCTGTTTGATTTGAATACTTTCCACTCATCTAAAATTAGAATAAAATAAACTTGTTCAGCTTTCATAGCGACATCTTTTTTCCCTTGATATCAGTTTATATCCCAGTTTTGTTAAACAAATATTATAGTAAAAACAATTGCATAACCTGTATAAGGATGCATTTGTCAGGGTGTCCTGGTGGCCTTGTGCTTATGAATCATACAATATAACTGCAACACCCCCAGTTTGACCCGTGGACCTTTTGTTGCCATTTTTTTTCTCCCTCCTCCCTGCATGCCTCTACACTGTCATTATCTAATATAAACAAAAGTCTCCTTAAAAAACTCTTATCAGACAAACAATACAACATTTTTGTTGGCCATCAATTTAATTTTATATAACTTTGATTGGATTTTTATAGAAGTGCTACATTTCCAATTTTTACTGCATATTTTAGCTCTGTCACAAGCTAAATTGTACTAACTTATATAAAAAATATGACATAAATGCGTCACATCACATTCCTGTAAAACTTCACCATGCACACTGTGTACCACAGGGCAAAAGATCAGTATTTTTTTTCCAGTGCTGTGAGTGAATTGCAGTGATTTAGGCATCTTAAAAGCCAATAGGATGAATGATTACCTGAATATTTTGCTCTTAGTTTGTAAAGGTTGCCAACCTTGTTAATTCAACTAAAGGTTAAAAGTGACATGGAAGCTGCTGTTTTTACAAACTGAGTCAGTATCGTTCTCAACCTCCGGTTCAGCACCACAGCTAAACGTCTGTAGATGTCCCTTAGCTCAGCCTCTGTCTCTGCAGAAAGAGTGTGACAAGAAGCAGTAGGTGACCTTCAAAAATCAATGGCTGTGTTCTTCAATACATTCATTGAGGAGGAAGGACATTTTAGATTTGGTAACAAAATCACTTATCAGGATCTTCTTGCTGTAAAAGACTTTAGTTTACTTAATCTTCTGCACTCTTTAAATCTAAAGAAATGAAATGAATGTCAAGTGTATTTTAAACGCTATGGCTTCCCACACTTGAAAAGGAAGGACTGCACTTGACACAGGATTTCACTCTTATCTCTTCTTTATTTTACTTTAAGCAGTGAAGAGGTTGAAGCAGGTGAAAAACCTTTAAAACACAAAAATAAACAAATGTAAATCCATAGTACAGTAAGTATATTTTGTATAAACATAATCATTAATTAAACCCATAAACCCATACTCAATTAGGTTTTAAATAAACAAAAATTTGGTCCTACATTTTAGAACAATGTTTTAAATTAATTCATTTTTCCCAAATTATTCTTTACGGATTTTACAAACATTAAACAGATTTTACTTTGGTATTTTTTAACAGTTTTTAACAGTTTTTTAGCAAACAAAATAAAGCAAACTCATTTAACTAATGCCATTCATACCTTATTTTTAAACAAAGGTTTTAGCAAATAATGGATTACTTTTTGTCTAATTATGTAAATAAATATCAATACATATAAATAAATATCTTGAGCCAAATAAACAGTAGGTAACCGAAATAACAATATTAGCAGTATTTTTTACCCGCACAAACAACAATATTAACTAACAAACAATTCAGTACACGTCCAATCCAGTACGACTCAAACACGTCCTCAGCAACACAGGCAGAAAGCATACTTGAACAGAGTCCAGTGAGACACATGAGCTTACCGGTAGCCTCTTTCAGTTTCAGTCCTTTTCCCATGCGTCTTTTCAGTTCGTGGTTTCTGTCTTTGTCTCCGTTTTCTGCTGCTGTTTGTCCCTGTTTTCTGCTGCTGTTGCTCCGGCCAAATGAATGGTTCGCCGCTGATACTGCTCCAGTTCCGGCGTGTGCTGCTGATTACCTTAATTGCGCTCACCTGCTGAGGCGCGGCATGGAGGAGCGCGCACAGCGCGCGCCCGCCAACTCGCTTGCCCTGCAGTCGGCTGCTGTCAGGTGTAGCGCGCACAGCCACGCCTCCAGGCAGATCGCCGCAACACCTCCCACTCGATCTTTGCGTGGTATGACTCGAGAAGATCGTACCTCTCAGGTGAGCTGGTCTGCCTTGGATTGATCCTCTACTGGGATGAGGACGACAAGGCGCCGGACGTCCCGGTGCAGCACAGTACCCTGGAAATCCTTAGACCCAGGCTCTTTGGCGACAGGTTTCAGGGTCCTCACCAGAACACACCCACTCGGAGAGATTTTGACGTGAACATCCCGGACGATGCCTTTGGAATCTGTGTTCACACTGACAACTCTTGCTAGCTTGAACTGTCCCCTCAGTGCATTTTGGTCGCAGAGCCAAACTACGTCTCCAACGGCAACGTTTCTTTCAGCCGTATGCCACTTGCTGCGGATGAACAGGTTTGGACCTGCAAGTTGGCTCCAAGACTTCCAAAAGTTGCTAACCTGAGCTTGCATCTCTTGTAGCCTTTTGAAGGGGTAGATGGCGTAGTCAAATGCCTTGCAATCTCCACTCTGGGTGGCTCGGCCAAGCAACAGGGTGTTCGGAGTGATGTAGTGGATGCGGTCTTCACGGCTCTGGATTCTAGCATCGACTGGCCTCTCGTTCGCAAGGTTGGCAGCCAATTTGAGCACCGTCAGGAATTCGCTGAAGGTAAGGCCTTCTCCTCCGCCAAGACTTTGGAGAGCTCTTTTGGTGACCTTGACAGCAGCTTCGGCAGCACCATTTCGGTGAGGTGAATCAGCTGGGAGTATCCTCCATGTCCAGTGGGTCCCATTTTTGGCAGCGTATTCTTCAAGCAATTCTTTGTTTTGTTGTCTCAGGTAGGTGTACATCTCTTCCAGGACAGATTTTGCTCCAATGAAGTTTGTACCTGGATCGGACCAGATCTTCTGGGGATGGCCTCGGACAGAAGTGAACCTCTGGTAAGCAAATAGAAAGCTTTCTGTCGTTAGCATGTTTGCCAACTCGACATGGATGGCTCGGCTTGACATGCAGCAGAAAAGCACGCCCCACACTTTCATGCTTACTCTCCTCTTGACATCATCCTTCACCTGGTACGGTCCAAACAGGTCAACAGATGTAAACTGAAATGGTGCAGCCGGACTCGACCTCTCTTCAGGCAGGTCACCCATTATTTGCTGGCAGGTTTTTGCCTTTGCCTTCTTGCAGATGACACACTTATCAACGACTTTTTGGGCAATAATTCTTCCTTTGATGACCCATGCTTTCTTCCGCATCCGCAGCAAAGTTCCTGCAACTCCGTCATGCCCCTCACTGTGTGCTTCTCGGGCTAGGAGGGTGGAGATCCAGGCCTGAAAAGGTAGCAGGGGAACGGCTTCACGGTCCTCTCTGAAGGTCTGGATCCTGCCACCACACATCAGGAGTCCACTTGTCCGGTCCTTGTAGACAACCAGTCTGTCTGTTGTTGTGCTTGGAAAGTGTACGCCTTCCTGAGCTGCCAGGCATAAGTCTCGGAACACATCTTCTCTTTCTTTGACTGTGATGACACCAGATGCAGGTACTGCCTCCCACTTTTCTTCTTCTCCAATCTTGACACGCAGGAACTTCTTTGCTGCTCTCCAAGTCCAAGCCATTGCCCCAACCAACCGTCTTAGCTTGCTGAAGCGCCTTTCGTCCAATAGCTTTTGGACTACTGCTACTGCCGGTGGTCTCCTGTACTTGGACTCTGTTTTTTGGTCTCTGACTGGATCTTGACCTTTCAGTTGATTTCGGGTGAGTACTGCCACAAATGTTTTCTTCTGTATTTTTGTGATATTGTCTCTTGCTTGCGCAGCGACATCTTTGGCTGATTTCTTTGGCCACTCACTTTCAGGAAGTTGAAGGAACTTTGGACCCGACTGCCACTCTGACTCCTCAGTTAGGTCATAAGGACTGGCCCCTCTGGTGATAATATCTGCAATGTTCGCTGGCCCTGGAATCCACCACCAATCTTGGACGTCTGTGCTGTTCTGGATCTCGCCAACTCTGTTCGCGAAGAATGTCTGGTAGCCATAACTCTCACGCTGTATCGCGCCCAAGACTGTCTGGCTGTCAACGAGATGGTACCACCTCTCGACTTCAATTCGGCAGTGTCTCTGGAAGTAGTTCTTCAACCGGGCTGCAAAGACTGCTCCGCACATCTCTGCCTTCACAGGGTCTCCCTTGTGGTCAAGAGGAGTCAGCTTTGCCTTTGACTCGACAAGCCTCACGTCGACACCATGGCTGCAGTTCCAGCGTAGGTACAACACAGCGCCGTATGCTTGTTCACTGCCATCAGAGAAAGTGATGCCACTTGGCCTTGCACATGAATCTGGCGGCGTCAGGGGTCTGGTGAATCTGAGTTGGCTCAGGTCAGCATACTCTTCGAGGAGCTTTATGGCATTTTCTCTGAGCTCTTTTGACAAGGCAGCATCCCAGGTGTCTTCCCTGCAGTCTGTTGCCTTTGCTTCCTGGAAAGCTCTCCGGATTAGGATGGCTCCCTTCTGCTTTGCAGGTGCCACAAGGCCGAGTGGATCATAGAGACCAGAGACTTGGCTCAACAGTTCTCTTCTGGTGAGTGGATCTGGGGTTTGTCCTCTTACTTCTTCTCTCAGCAAGTCTTGACCAAGGCGCATTTTTTTCTTCTTCTTGGAGAAGTTAACTGCAACCATGACGTGTAGTTTGTCATCTTCAGTGGTGTAACCAAGGCCAAGGGCTTTGTTATCCTCTTCAGTGAGCTGGTTTGGTAGGATCAAAGTCCTAGACTCCACCTTCCCATCTCTCGGCTTTTCCCTCCCACTTTGAGCAGAGTAGACCCAGGGCTTCATGAAGAATCCTCCGGCTTTAAGGATCTGCTCAATGTTGGATGTGAGGAGTTTCAGGTGGTCGAGGTTGTTGTGAGATGTCAGGATATCATCAACATAGGCATCTTCCTCCAGCACACGTCTCTCCTCTTTAAAGTGGCTGAATGGAGGTAAGTTGGCTGTCTCCCGCATGGCGACCTGGGCTATACAACCAGCAGGTTTGTCTCCGATGTTGACCCTTGTTATGGCGAAGTCCTCCACCTCAGCATCCTCTCTGTCACGCCACAGGAACCTGTGTAGGTGGACCTCTCTCTCCTCCAACCAGACAGAGTTGTACATTTTGCGGATGTCACCAAGGGCAGCAAAGACACCAGCTCGGAATCTTAGCAGGACAGCTCTGATTGGGTTTAGAACGTCAGGACCTTTAATAAGTATGTCATTCAAGCTCAGGCCTCTGTACTTCTGGCTGCTGTTCCATACTAGTCTCACTGGGGTGGAGACTGAATGTGGATTTGGTGCGATCAGGTGACTTATGTACCACACTGGCCCGGTCCAGCTCTGCAGGACTTCTTTGGACAGTTTCACTGCAGCTTTGCGATCAACCATTTCATGGACTTGTGATGCGTAGGCTGTCCTCCATTCTGGTTCCTTCGCCAGCTGCTTCTCGGTTCTGAGGAATGTAGATTCAACTACTCGCTTGTTGTTGGGTAGAGATGCTGGATCTTCTGTCCATGGATACTTGGCGTGCCAGTGTGGTTCAGGGCTGTGGTGATCTCCCTTCACATACGTCAATCCATTTTTCACCATCTCCATCTCTCTTTCTTCAGCCAGTGTCATGTCTTTTCCCTCCAGGTTGGCAGTTCCCACAGCGACATCCTCCACATCTCGGCTCACAAGCGGCTCCGATACTTTCCCACTTCCACCACTTCAGAAAGTCTCTGCTGCTTGTGGCTGTATTGGACTGGGTACAGGGATTGTGGAGGGACTTGCAGGAGACCAGATCTTTGCAGGTGAGTTCTCTGTATTTGACTGCTGCAGTTCTCATGGATCTGGCGAAGTGTGTCTTTGATGTATGGGCTGTTAAGGTGACTTCTTCGAAGAGGTCTGGGTGCGTCCCTCCAACAGTCTTGCCAAGTGGGCCATCCCAGAGCACTAGGTCACCGCTGGAACGAACTTTCTGGGGTACCAGCTGGCCTTCTTTGTGGCTGATCAGAAGTTCTATTTCTCTGGGTCTTGTGAGGTCTTTAAGGGTCACATCTGGGAAGATCTTCTGTAACTTGATGGCTGGAACATGTCTGTGAACCTCTGCAATTTCATCAAGTCCATAACAGATCAGTTGATGTGACTTGAGCGTCCCTCTCAGAGTGATGACACGTATCTTGAGGAGGTAGCGCTTCGTTGCAACAGACACCTTCATCCCTCCGACGCCGTGAACCACCAGTGTCACAACTTCACTTCTGAGGTTCAACTTGCTTGCAGCTCTATGCGTTATATAGTTCGTGTCTGATGCCAGGTCGATGAGAGTCCCGATGTTTTGTCCATTGTTGGCAGAAACGTTAAGGAGCATCAGAATCACTGGGTACTCTTTTAAGCCGTTCTCCTCCAGAAGGCCTCTCTCAGCTGCGTTCGAGTTGTATGCCCTGGATGTGACGTTGCAGAAGGCGTCCCGACACTGCAGCGCCAGCTCAGGTGGAAGTTTGGAGAGGAACTCTTCTTGGGCTTCAGTGTATCTTTTGCCCTCAGCTCTCCCTGGACCAGGTTTAGGTGCTCTTTGGGACTGGGGTCTGGCAACTGGACAGAGAAGATAGTGGTGTTGGTCTTTGCACTCTGGATTCCCGCACAGATACGTAGTATTTCTGCAGATGTCGCCATTGTGGATCTCGAGGCATCTTTTGCAGGCACCGAGCTGTTGTGCTGCATCCCTTCTTTCCGATGGCTTTAGGTTGGTCCTGAACTTTCTGCAGAAAAACAGTTTCCTTCTGTGCTTTGGGTCACCGCAGATGATGCAGCTAACTGTTACACTGCTGGTCTTTGTTGTCTTTGTTCTGGCGTATTTTAGGAACTTTGTCTTCTCCTTGGTGGGTTCGATGGGATCTCTCAGCTGATCTAGCTGTTCATATATCAATTCTTGTGACTTTAAGAATGTGATGAGCTTGTCGAAGCGGTTCTGGTGGTTGACCGTGTTTCCCTGATCAGCAGCATAGGTGAGCCAGTCTTTCTTCAGGGTTTCTGGGAGCTTGCTCTCAATGGATTTAATCACTAGTGGGTTCTTTATGGCATCTGCATTGTTCAGTTCATTTAAATCATAGAGGGCCTTTTCCACAGTTTGGATGAGCTCTATGATTTTCCTTGGGCGGTGGTCGCTCCTGACTGGTGGAGTTGCTTGTAGCTCCTCGACGATCTCGAGCGCGATGGTGGCCTGGTTCCCATACCGGTTCTCCAGGACTCTGAAGATCTCGTCTGCTGAGCTGTAGGTTGACAGGCGCAAATCTCTGGCCACTTTCTCGTCGAGGCTGTCGAGGAGTTGGAATTTCTTCACCTCTCTGGAGCCAGTCGGTTCACCTTGCTTCTGCAGAGCCTCCCATTCTTTTCTCCATCTGTAATAGTCTCGCTGGTTGCCGGCAAACTTTGGTAGGGCTGTGGCTTTCAGTTTTATTGCTGCTACTGGGGCCAAGCTGCGAACTGAAGTGGGTTCTTGTTCCGTGTCCTTCTTTATACTTGCCGCTTTTATGAAGAAGGCTTTCCGTGACACCAGCTTGGGGAATTGCACCTCGAGCTCTCTCACTCGGCAATCACAGTCTTTTCGCTCAGCAGGCGGAGCCCAGCGGTTCCAGTTTTGGTGCGCTTCTTTTGCCTTGCGTACCAACGTCTCTAGGTGGGTCAGCATAAACTCATATGCCTCCAGAGTTGCATCTGGCTGAGTGGAGGAGACGTTCGCACACTCAGCCTCTGCGACTTGTAGAGCCAGGGACAGTTCTTTTTCTCCATATGTGGCCCAGAGTGTCTCTCGGATCAGGAGTTTAATTTCCTTGATCTTCTGCTCACATTCTTTCTCCGTCTTCTCTATGTCGGCTCTCAGTGGGTCACTCAGCTCCTCTGCAGTAGCTGCGTCGCACTCTGCCATGTAAGCGGCCTTCACTTCCTCATTTGCCTCCATAACTCTGGAGCCCTCTAGTGCAAGCTTCTTGAAGTTCTCCTTTAACTCCTCCATAGACATCTCCATGTGGGTCCTTGTAATGTTATTGGTGAGACGGGAGAAAAGTCTTTTAACTGTGGTCCTCTCTACCTTCAGTTCGTCGAGTGCTTTTGATTCGGCCATTTTGTTCTCTGTGGCTGATGACAGCAGGCTTTATCCTCCGGGCCCCAGATGGAGTGTCCTCTTGGTTGTGGCCGCAGGTGGAGGGTTCTCTGGTCACTGCCACACGCGGTCCCTCGACGTTGTGAGCGGTTTTTCACTGTCAAGTGTATTTTAAACGCTATGGCTTCCCACACTTGAAAAGGAAGGACTGCACTTGACACAGGATTTCACTCTTATCTCTTCTTTATTTTACTTTAAGCAGTGAAGAGGTTGAAGCAGGTGAAAAACCTTTAAAACACAAAAATAAACAAATGTAAATCCATAGTACAGTAAGTATATTTTGTATAAACATAATCATTAATTAAACCCATAAACCCATACTCAATTAGGTTTTAAATAAACAAAAATTTGGTCCTACATTTTAGAACAATGTTTTAAATTAATTCATTTTTCCCAAATTATTCTTTACGGATTTTACAAACATTAAACAGATTTTACTTTGGTATTTTTTAACAGTTTTAACAGTTTTTTAGCAAACAAAATAAAGCAAACTCATTTAACTAATGCCATTCATACCTTATTTTTAAACAAAGGTTTTAGCAAATAATGGATTACTTTTTGTCTAATTATGTAAATAAATATCAATACATATAAATAAATATCTTGAGCCAAATAAACAGTAGGTAACCGAAATAACAATATTAGCAGTATTTTTTACCCGCACAAACAACAATATTAACTAACAAACAATTCAGTACACGTCCAATCCAGTACGACTCAAACACGTCCTCAGCAACACAGGCAGAAAGCATACTTGAACAGAGTCCAGTGAGACACATGAGCTTACCGGTAGCCTCTTTCAGTTTCAGTCCTTTTCCCATGCGTCTTTTCAGTTCGTGGTTTCTGTCTTTGTCTCCGTTTTCTGCTGCTGTTTGTCCCTGTTTTCTGCTGCTGTTGCTCCGGCCAAATGAATGGTTCGCCGCTGATACTGCTCCAGTTCCGGCGTGTGCTGCTGATTACCTTAATTGCGCTCACCTGCTGAGGCGCGGCATGGAGGAGCGCGCACAGCGCGCGCCCGCCAACTCGCTTGCCCTGCAGTCGGCTGCTGTCAGGTGTAGCGCGCACAGCCACGCCTCCAGGCAGATCGCCGCAACAATGAATGATGATGTTTTATAGCATGTATCTTATTTAATCTTTTCTTTGGATTTTCAAATCTTCCTTTTTCTCAGGCTGGTAACACTGATGAACCAGCCCAGTCTCACATTGACAGGATACCATCTCACGTTTTGGGTCACCTCTACATAAAAAGTACAAAGTGTATACAGGTGCAGTACCAGCAGGGGTTGATAATGACAAGAGCAGTGGATGAATGTAGTGTAAAAAGCGAGAAAGTCCACGTAGAGAGGAGGACAGGGAGTTGGGCTTGGTTCCCAGACCCAACCAACAGCCAAGGTCGATTGTTTTAAGGAAGTAGGTTATGAGGTTTTCCCAAACCTCACCAAACTGCAACCATCACCAGAAATATTTCCCAGTAAGCTTTATTTTGAAAGTCTAACCCAACCTTCTGGATGGATTATTGCTAAACTGAACACAGAATGAGAAAGCGTGTACTTCTGATACCTATGCAATCTAAAATGTGACACTAGGACTGGGTATCAGTAATTGATACTGACTGAAATAACCCAGTACCAAATGGTATTAAAACTTCTCCAGTCAAACAATACCTGCATTTGCTCCTTTTTGTACCCAGATCTAGAAAAAATAACTATTTGTATGGTTTTGCCCGCAGCCAATCACCACAAGTGTTTTTCCATGTAATGCAGCATGTGATTGGTCCACTACTACAACAGCTACAACCCTGTGGTGTGGTAAAGTCACGAGTGATGTGTTCTAAGGAGTTGGCAGTAGAGTGTGCCAAGATGCCACCAAAATGTTCAGAAGTATGGCTACACTACACATGCAACTTGTCCTTGCACTTGCATGCTGGTTGCAAGTGCAAGCATTTTATTCCGACTGATATGTCTGTTTATTGTTAGGCTTGTTTATTGTTTATTGTTATGGATGTAGCAAATATGACAGGAGAATATTAAAGAGCGTGAAAGTCTGCATTTGGAGCAGGTGGAGGTGGAGTGGATGGACAGCTCAAACAAGCACAGGACCAGTATTCAAGTCCTCTGTGGAACAAAAAGTAAACGCAGAGTTATTTAAAGTTTTGAGTAACTTAAAATTGCGTTATGGACATGATGCCTATCGCATCACTTCTGTCGTGCGAGTGACGCCACTTCCATCACGTGGCATATGTAACAGTTATTTTAACCCAAACCACAATCTCCTCCTAAACTTAACCAAGCAGTTTTGTGCCTAAACCTACGCTTTGTGCATGGGCCAAACTAAAACATCAAAGTACACATGAATACATTTTTCCCAAAGATGGTTTCTGTTATTTCAGGGAGTTCTTATCATGCTGAAGTCTCCATTTTTCTGACAAGTTTGGTTTTAATTAGTTAGTTGATGACATAAAAACAGGGCCTCATGCCATGATTGACAGCTGAGCTCTGCTCACAATTAAGACGCCCGACTCTGTGGGTGGAAGCTCAGTGCCGCTCCAACACTGGTCACTAGTGTGCAAACTCAGGCTCCAAATGACGTTTTCATCGCAAGATGGCAGCACTTGTATCTGGAATATTTTGGCTTCAGTTTTGAACAGTGGAGACGTGTTGTCATCTTTATTCACCATCATTGGTTTTACAACGTAAAGCAGGTGTGTAATGTCACGTGACTTATGTAACGTAGCTAAGGTCCAGTAAGCCTGTCACTGCAGGTACTCTTTACCAGTACTTTTTACCAGTAATATGACCATTGACCTATTCAGTTTTTTAGGTTTGAGGATTAGGGCTGCACAGTTAAATGAAATTGTATCAAAATTGCAATATGGCTTTCTGTAAAATAAAAGCATCTTTATTTGATACAGATTACTGCAAAAAAAATCACACCATAGTCATTTAAACATGTTTATCAATCAAAATAAGAATAATGATGCGAGTCAAAATTGTCGTAATTAGATTAATTCGTTTTCATAATTGTTCAGCACTAATGAGGATGTGCTGACATGTATGTGGTGGAGGGTTAGGATTATTTAAGGAATGCTAACATTCACATGAGGGGTATAGAATGAAATTGGAAAAAAAGGAATCAAATGTAGTACTGCATTGGTATTGGCCAATAGAGGGTACTTTTATCTGTATTTTAAATGATACCCAGCCCCAGTTAAACAGTCAGTGGTTGTTTTTCATTTGGTTATGTATCCTCTGTCTCCTCTAAGGATAATATCGTTACATATTGTAGAGGATTCAATAACAGTGGTTATGTGTTCATTCTGGAGACTAATGATTTACTGGAAGACGTGATTTTAAAACAAAAAGGTCCCTATATGTCCCTCTCCCTGTATCAGGCTAACCTACTGTATGAAATGGACTCTGTCATCTTCTGTCATTCTTTCTTCTCTCATTTCTCCTCGCGTCTGTCTGATTGCTCAGCCGAGCAGTGCACGTATGGACAGAATAGCCTCCATGATCAATGTCCAACACCACAAACTGCTGTAAGTGATGTCCCTGCCAAATTATTTTGCTTGTGAAAGAATTTGATGACACAGAGGAGCAATTTTACACAATTTGTACTTCAGAGGAGAGGGAATCCGTCTGCATCTCACAGCCCCTTGGCTTTTTGCCTTGTGGTTTATACGGCGGAGCGTGGCAGCAGGTCCCCATGTTGCTCTGCTAATCAGCCTGTAATCCCTGTGCTGCTGATGTGAGAAGTGATGCTCCATGCGACTCTATCATTTTCTCATCAGTGCTCTCTTTGTCTCTGTATCTATCTCTCTCGTCCTCTACGTCTCTGTCTGAGGGACTGTTGCTTCTCTGTGATTGGGCCATTGTTCTGACTCGCTCACAGAGCCAGCCTGTTGGGCTTGTTTACATGGATTCATGCTTCTAGGCTGCTGGCTAATGCAACACCTTTGTTCTTTTAATTGCTTGCTGTTCCAGCCACGGGCTGAAAGGAATGAATAATTCCACAGCTACGGAATACTAAAATTTCTACCCAGTGAAGAACTTCCTCTCCCTGAATATGAATGTGCGCAGGCAGCTCGCTATATGGACTGAAGCTCAGTGAACAGGAACTGCTGTCCTGTGATCATCTCGTGACTCAAGTTTTGGCATTGCTTGTGTTTTTAAAAAATACTACCTGCATTAAGATCAATAAATTATGAACACAATCATTTGGTAAACAAACAGTACATTCACAAGAGAATTCATGAGTGAATCAGCAGCTTCCACACGGAATTAAAGGTGCAGTGTGTATGATTTATGGGTATTTATTAGCAGAATATGGCAGAAATGGAATAAAATATTCAAGTATGTTTTTGTCAGTGTATAATCACCTGAAAATAAGAATTGTTGTGTTTTTTTTTACCCTAGAACAGTGGTTCCCAAACTTTTTCTTCTCTTTTTGGCTTCTGAAGTTGCCCAACTTCAGAAGCCAAAAAAGTTCACATCCTCCCACCCAACAATTATTATCAATCATTTACAATAATTGGGGAAGCAACCGATAAAAAAGGATTCAGTTTACATTTTAGTGAAATAAAGATTAGCATTATAGCCTTAGCAATCTACCATTTGTTTATCTCCCGTGCATAAATCATATTTATTCAACTTAGGAACAACTGCCTTAGAATGAGCCCAACTCTGGACATAGGGCCTTTTCCAGTGTCATGAAATATTCACACTCCAGCAACTCCTGAGAAAGATTATCTTGGCTTGGGCATGGCGACTACATATTTATAACAAAAAGCTGTGTTACAAACTGGGATGTGGAGTTTTAAAGACATGGATATTTACCATTGAGATAAATAAAAGATGGATGCCGCAGCGAAAACTAAAGCCAAAATATCCTGTATACGAGTGCTGGGCTTGAGCTGGTGACGTAATTTGGCCGACTCAATCGCAAGCAGACCTCAGCTGTCAATCCGGACATAAAAACCCTTTTTTATATCACAAAATAACAAATTAAAACCAAACTGATCAGAAAAATTAACACTTGGACAAAGATCAGCATGATAAGAGCTGCCTAACATCACAGACACATGGGAAAAATTTATTTAACATGTAGTCTGATGTTTTAGTTTGGCTCAGTTCAGAATTTATGACCTGTACTGCAGCCTGGCACCAGGCGGTGATCAAGATGCTGCTAGGCTGGTATTCTGGAAAGTAAAAGATCCAATGTTTTTGAAGTATGACCATAGATTCCATAATAATTGTCGGATGGTTCCGGGTCTGAAAAGTGAAGCCAATGCAAAAGTGCCTTAAATCTGCATTCTTTCTCATGGCCAGCAGGGGGCAACTTCACTTCAAAAAGAAAGTCAGATTGTATGCACGCTTATGGCAAAATGAGCCTACTTCTCACTCACTACTGCTTTCCTGCTCTTTCCCCACTTATCACCACAACAATAAACTCCTCCCTGTCTACTGGCATCGTCCCACCATCTCTTAAAATCGCTGCTGTCACCCCCATTCTAAAAAAACCTGGACTCAACCCCAACACCCCTATCAATTTCAGACCAATCTCTAACCTGCCCTTCCTCTCCAAAGTACTGGAACGTGCTGTTGCCTCCCAACTAAAAGACCACCTCTCTGCCAATAATATGTATGAAACATCTCAATCTGGATTCCGCTCAAACCACAGTACTGAAACAGCCCTCCTCAAAATCACCAACGACCTCCTTCTCTCCTCTGATGCCGGAAACCTCAATATCCTCATCCTCCTTGACCTCAGCGCCACCTTTGACACCATCAACCACTCCATCAAACCTGACTTGAAACCGTCTTCAACATCACTGGATCTGCCCTAAACTGGTTCAAATCATACCTCTCTGACAGACTTCAGTTCATCTCCATCAATAACTGCAAATCCCCCACTGCTCCCCTCCCCCAAGGCGTCCTCATCCACGCCTTCATCACCTCCTGTCTGGACTACTGCAACAGTCTCCTCTATGGCTCACAATCAAAAACTCTCAATAAACTCCAGTACATCCAGAACTCAGCAGCTCGACTACTCACTCACTCTCATACCCGTGACCACATCATCTCCGTCCTCCATAAACTCCACTGGCTTCCCATCCCTCAGAGAATTCATTTCAAAATCCCCCTCTAAATAACAATTTCCAAATGGGTTTATGTTATGTCTCGAGAATTTTTACACAGTTATTCTCATTTTCATCGAAAAACATCGATTATGGTGTGATTTTTGCAGGGATATGTCCCAATCAAAGATGTTTTCTTAAGTCTGTAGAATATGATGTGTTGGCCAGAATATCTCTGCAGCACAGAATTTAATTCATTTTGTTTTTAACAAATATTCCGTCTCCTGCAATTTGAACATTGCAGTAGGCCAAATTGCGAGTTCCCTAAAATTTTAATTAATTGTTCAGGGTGGCACAAGTGCTACCTTATGAATGACAAATCATTCTCAGTGAAAACGTGCAGCGCAACGCACCAGGCTCACAAAACTCACATCAAACTGTCGAACTAGAACAGGGGTCTGCGACTTTTAATGTCAATTGGCCATTTTTGGCCAAAAAAGGAAAGAACAATCAGTCTTGAGACGCAAATATTAAATTCACTACTCTTAAATTCTCTTTTTTCTGCATTTGGCATCCGTAGGTAGCCAAGGGAGACTCAAGATGAGCAAAATTTAGAATAAAAGGCACTGAGCTGCAGATTTAGATGCAGATTTTAGTTGACGAAATTTAAAAACTTTTTTTATTATTTGGTATATTGGCTACACATTTTTACACTTAAAAAATGTGAGAAGACTTTAGGCCAACAACAATGATGAACGAATATGAATATGTTAAAAAAATAACTCATTAATTTCTATATAAAGTCACAGGGAGCCACTGGAGAGGGGCAGAAGAGCCAAATGTGACTCTGGAGGCACAGGTTGCAAACCCCTGAACCAGACAGTGCTGATCAAATATAAATCAAGATTCTGTTACTGCTCTGCCTATCTCTCACCTCAAAAGTTTTCAGAAACATATTTTAGTGACTGTTTAGCTGTGATATGAGAAACTTTGTGACCAGGCATGCAGAACTCTAGCTTCAAGTCCACAAACCAGAAGGTGACATCATGCTGGGTTTCTACTTGAGAGTGACCCGCAGACCCTCAGTCTTATGAAAATACTGAATCACTGAAGTACTCCTTAATTATCTCCAAACTCAGGGACACAGAGTGAATGGACTGGAGCAGCACACACTAAACCACTTATCACTGAATTACCCTGTTTTTCTACAAACACAAAGCAACAGAAATAAATTAAAGATGCTAATTAGGCTCAGATTCTACACATAGCATTATGTGTGTCTTTATGTATGCCACCCTCGCTGAATTCTGTGCTTCATCGAAAAAAAAACAAAGCCTGGCATCACCAGCGCTCAGTGTTATTCTGTGAGTTGAGAAAATCGTGCCGCCCTCCTGTGCCTGATAGCCTTTCAAAAACCATGATACAAAATGTAACAGCAGAGATCCAGAGAGAGTCGCATTGATTAATTGACAGAGAACATTGAGTTTAATCTCGGGGTCAGATTTCATTCAGCCGGCGGCCACTGTGCACCTCTGGCTCGAATCTCTTCTTTCACTGCCGTATCCTATTCTCCTCTGCTGCAGAGTAGATGAAAGTGTGTTAATAGCTGCTCTCCATCTGTTAGCTTCTCAAACACCATTGATCGATGGAGGACGGCGGGGGTGTCTGTGTGTTTCGGAGTTGGAGGTGGGGGAGCTGCTCTGCTCGGCGTTGGCAGAGAGGGGAGGCTTGACATGAACAGGAAGCTCTAATAGAGCGCTGCATGTTGGGTGATCAGACTGTCTGGCGGCAGGTTAGGAGGAGGAGGAGGGGTGTGTGTGTGTGTGTGTGGGGGGGGGGGGCACTGGAGATAAATGAGGCGGAGCTGTCAATAAAGAGCAGCTCTTTATCCTCTGTTAAAGCTCTATTCATTTCATTACTGTCAGGCTCGTCTGGTGGAAGAGGCCGAGGCAGTTTACCCCAGACGCGTTTTGGCGAGGGGTGAAGTTAGAGAGCTGCCAGGACGAGGCGGGGTGAAACAGGCTGGGGCAGAGTGACACGTGAGGCGGGAGGAGATAAAACTGAGGCACTGTAACATGCTGGTGAGTGATATTAGATACAGGGGATTTGCCAAAGCTTAGAGTTTGGAGAATTGACATCCCTGAATTGAACAGGGGTTATTTCAGCCTCACAAAGGGGGAGTTCTGCTGCTGTAAGGAAACAGTTTTACTGCATCCCCCCAGAGAGGACTGCAGAGCTGGATGGACTCCTGAGGGAGGGTGGATACTATCAGAGCCCCAAATATCAATTCAGTAACACACAAAAGTCACAGTCTTGCTTAATTCAAAGTATTTACAAAGAGCTTTGGGTCTTTGAATTTATAAGTGACTCACTAAGTGTTTCTACAAAACCTTGAGCTTTCTGAATGAAGTACACATTGTGGGCATTGTTTTCTAAGCCTCAATGGCCTTTTACACACACAATATATCCTCCATTATGGTGAAATACCTTAAAAAAGAGGCAAGACTATAAAGAAACTAATTTGTGTTCATTTGTCACATGACTGTCTTGGTGATTTCCCTTTTTTGCAGCCTTCCTCATATGGTTCAGCTCCATCATCTCTCACTAAAAAAATGGACTGAAAACATCCTTTTCTGTTATTTTACGATCTGGAAACATTAATAAATGAGTAGAGTTTATTTTTTAATAATTTAATGTACTTTATTTGATAATTAAGTTATGGAAAACAGTATTGGTATTGTGTATTTAGGTTTACATGCTGTTCAGTCAATATAAGACAGGGTGTAAAATGCCTTGATAACTATTTTATTGTAAGTTGTACGCATTGAACCAAAGATGGCAGCAACACAACAACACACTGTCAGCAAAGACACACACCAGGAGACTGGAAATAAGCATTTAAATGTAACACAGATGATCAAACACTGAAATGTGACTCACTGTCTTGTTTTTCATGTAAAGTTTGCTGAAATATGCTGACAGTCATTTATCCCCACAGGCTGTTCCACAATGGTAAATTTAAACTGAAGAGGCAATTGAATATTTTACATAATAATGATAATGATAATAACAGTTTTCTTATTCCTCACCATTATGGTACAGTGTTGCTCTAAGATACTGCACCCTAAAGTTTACCCTCAAAAACTGTTTTAAAATTTCTTCAAATTATGATTATTTGGCTTGTTTTCTGACAAAAAATGTCAAGAAAAAATGTACCCACTGGTATCATAATGTGTACCATAGAGGGCTAAACCCACATTATGTTTTCCCCCTGGGTTTGGAGAACACCCACCTGATGTATCTGACCATGTCCATGAGGGTCCACGCGGATCATCTGCATGCAGCTCTAGATTTATGAGAATGCAGACTGCATACATCGACAGTCTTGTGAACATGCAAACACTTAATGTACATTGTAGTGTAAACAGGACCCGCTTTGTGTCTGTTTATGTTGGTCATGCATTAAGGGTTATAATGTAAGGGCTGAACAATCTGCAAAAAAGAAACATTGCAATTATTTTTGATAGACATGATAATGCTATGAGTCACAATTTAGTGGTTTTAATGGTAATTTCTGCATTTCTTTTCACTGAAAAATATAATGATGATATGAATTTTGCTGGCGTCTGGACTTTCCAGACGCACATTCCCTGATGTCTGCAGAATATCATTTGTAGGCCGGGGCATCTGTGTGGCACCACAATGCTTTATTTACAATGATATGCTGTGACACACTTTTCCTTTTAAAAAACGTGCAGCCTCTGAGATTTGGATACTGCACTTGGCCATATTGCAATTTTGATCATATTTTGATGAACTGTTTTGCCATATTGTGATGTGCATTTGGTTTAGGTGTTATGACTGATCAGACCAAGTTGTGTTCCACACTTGTTCAGTTGGTGTTGTTGGTCAGAATATGACTGGATGCAAAAAGCATTTTGCGAGCACTTCTCACACGGAGATTGCAGAAGAAGAAGCACTTTATTAATCCCTTTTGGGGACTTTTTTTTTTTTTATTACACACTCGGGTCTGAAATACACACATGCACACACAAGGCCTACAGACATGCATCAGTGGAGACATGTCGGAAGGATGGCGCTGCCAAATGGTCAACACTCCAAGCACTTAGGGCACTTACTTAAGCCTTACTCAAGGGCACATTGGCTTGGTTTAGGAACTGGCCATCTTCTGGTTTCAGAGCCACATCCCTACAGATTGAGTTTGACAAGTGACCAACAAAATGCAGATGAATTTGTCTAAGATACAAACATGGGAAAGAGGAAAATATTCATTATTGCTAATTTGACAGCTGAGAATGATGGTGGATAATACAGTGAGTGTTGCAAGAAAAAAAAAACTGAGAATTTGTGTACACAAGTAGATAAAATTTTGTGATTATTTTATGAAGCTTCGATAGAGACTGTGTTCAACAGTACATACTGGGAGGAAAAAACGTGTTAGCGAGAATTCTTTCAGGAACAGGAACAGTTAAGAATTTGTGTTTTTGCAGGATTTTGAGTGTTGTGTACTGACACAAAAGTCTACAGGTGGTCCACTGTTGTCTTCAGTGGTTTAATGCTTCTCTTTTACTGTCGGGACTAAAGCATTCCTGTATACAGGTGAAAATTGTCCTTTTTTTGTGAGGCACCAAGTCTTTAGGTTCCAAAAGTTTTAAAAAAGACCCCAAAATCGGAAATACATATATACAACAATACATACTTTAGGCAGTAGAGTTTTCTTTCTTTCTACTGGCAAGAAAGTAATTCCTACATAAAGCTGCTCACAACAAGGTCTGTGGATTATCTTGCATGTCTGGGTAATGTTTTTTAGAAAGAGATACTGGTTTTGAATTTTTAAAATGCATTTTATTGATACTTTGAGAATGTAGACCAAAAATCAAAGTTTTACATTTTGCCCACATATAAAAATAACAATCTATGTATTTACTGTTCTGATTTGAGATGTGTGAGGTTCTTGAGCTGTTTGAAGTGGCTTTCTGATTTATCATTAAAGAAAAAAAATGTCGTTGTTGACAAGGCCAGATGCACGGTTTGATTAAAGTTTGCTTAATTAAGTTTGTTTGGTGAGAAAGCATCATTCTGTAGAGACGATACAGTGCACTTTCCCCTAAAGGCATACTTGAGAAGAATTTTCTGTTAAACTGTTTTTTATTGGATCTGATGACCTATCATTATTGGTTTCTGACAACTTATCTTTAACTCTGTCCCACCCCCGCACCTCCCCACAAAAACACACTCAGGCACACAAACATGATTATTCCAGACTCTCTTTCTGTCAGACCTGCAGATCATTGTGATTGATCAGTGGGTGGTTTCGCTATGCTAGTGTCCTTGGCGCACTGTGGCTGTCAGCTTATTTCCATCTGAAATCTATAAGAAGGCGCTGGACAGGGATCCAGTGGTGCCTGTTGTCAAAGTTACTGCCACATTTGCTTTGTTGTCATTTGATTTTGTGGCAAGGTGGATCTAATTTTAAGGGTTGTGTCAGCCTGGAGAATAGGCTTATAGACTGTCTGTGTTTTAGTGTCAATAGAACAAGATGCCCAGGTTCTTCAAGAACTGATTGTGCAAGTCCTCTGAACTCTGAGTATTTGTAAGGTTACATGAGGCTGAAACTGAACTTCAGTTGAGTGGCGAAAAGTTGTGTGTCAGTTGATGCTGATGGACTGTGTTTGGGTTCACATCCAGTTAGAGTTTTCATCATCTGGGAAGCTTGTTTAGCGTTCATGTTTCTGAACTCTTGCCCAGAGCCTTAGACTTGTGTGATCACATCCTCCGACCATTGGGGCGCTATAGGATTGCAGCTTGTGGCATTCACATTACTTTGTGAGGCAGCTGGATTTGCAAGATTGCTAGATCAGGCGAGAATCCATCTTGCCAGGCTTCAAATTATCCATTTGTGTCTGCACCAAAAGTAGTGCAGCCAATCAGCACTCTAGGAGGGACTACTGGTGGTTTTAGGTGCGACGACAATGAGAAGCGTCCATGGAAGCGACTCGTCTCAAACAAACAATGGTGGCCCCTGAAGAGGTTAGCGTAGATACTGTGATAACATCAGTTATATCAGAACTGGAGAGTATTTCTTCATTGAAGGAAGAGCAAAAAATGGCACTGAAGGATTTTCTCGATGGAAGATGTTTTCACTCTTCTCCTGACCAGCTTTGGCAAGACTTTGATCTGATTGGTTGAAGTTAACCCGTGTTAGACGTGATTGATAGATGGTTCATCCAATCACAAGTGTTCTTTGAAAGTGCCTGCCCTTCAAACAGTTTCTAAGGACGCTTGTTCTATGTAACAAACCATCTGGCGTGTCAGGGTAATTTACATGTGCTGAGATATGGCCCGCGTTTTCCATCATGCATCACTGAGTAGTTTGTTAAGTTTGCTATTTTATGTTCAAAAATGCGTGTTACTTCTGTGTATTTTGCTGTGTTTTGGAGTATGTGTTAATATGGAGGCTGCTGTCTGGTTCCCATTTCGCACTTATGGGAACTATATTCATAATTCAAAGAAACATAAGACTGTTCAATTTGGATCAGTACGTGCATCTGTGATGACAGTCCGACATCCATGAATGAATTCCATCAGTATTGTCCTCTGATACAATACTAGATTGGATTCGTCCCAACTCTATAAATAAGTATTAGTTGCTGGTCATAGTTGGTTGACTAACTTTTATGTGTTACTGTATGAATATTTGCTGGGTAGTCAGATCCATTATTCTGCCACCACTAAACAAACCTACTTTATTTAACTCTTCTTTACTTGATCGTTCATATAAACAGCATGTTTTAAAACAGCATGTTTTAATTGATCAGTAGTACTTTTAGACTCCTGCACTGCAATATATTTAGAATGTAGTAAGCCTCACAATTGAATTGATGTTTTGGCCACTTGGGGGCAGCACAACAAGCTGTAAACACAACACTGACATATTATAAAGTTGATGCGGTGAACATGTTAGCAATTCATCTGTTTAAACATCCAAAAGACACACACCGCAACATAAATTTAATTTGTTTGTGCCAAACTGATGTATATAAAAGTACAGTGGTGTCTTTGTAAACTTATATCTCTATATCTCATGTAGGGAAATATGATATTAATACCTCGAAATAAATGTTCCTACAATAACATTTATTAACAATAGGGGGCACCACCCCGCTTGGAGGAACTTACTGTAACAGATTAATAACTAGGTCAGTTATTAATTGATCAGTACACTTATCAGTTATGAATCAATCTCATCTGGGTTTATGAATTCTTCCGTACATTGATCTTAATTCCTGTATCAGAAGAGATATCCACAGACAACGACTTGGCGATAAATGAGGATTTATTAGAGATTAATGAGTTAACATATGAATATATGAATAATCAATGGAGGTAGATGAATACACAAAATACAATAATATATATATGGACATTAATGTAGATAATTCAATGGTACTGTAGTTGACGATAATGAGAGAGTATGTGTTTGTAAATAGAGGTTAGAAACACGTAGATGTGGACTGTGTAAAACCGCTTATTTAGCAAACCTAGATTAGAATTAAATTAAATCAGCTAAGCCTTCTATCCGACATCAACTCTTATCACAACGGCTGCGGTTGGTGGGTGAGTTTTGCCTACTTTCTCTGCAGCGTGGATCAGGCTCGGACGTGCTCGGCGGACCCGAACCTCGTGGCGGCACCAGCAGACCTTGGACACAGCCTCCCAACGAGACGATGCTAGCGGGGACGCAGTGGCGTGGAGTGGCGGCCTTGGCGATGGTTCTAGGCGGTCCTCAAACGTCCGTTACCGTGGCTACAGAGTCTTTAGTTCGGCAAAAAGAAACCAACACTGAGAGCAACTTCAGTGAGTCTCTAGCAGCTCTGGACCAGGTGGTTCTTGGTGATAGAGGCGTTATAGGTCGGATAGTAGCTCCGTCTGATGACTGTAGTTACTCGCTTATAATAAAGTTGAAAACAATCTCGTTGGCCGATCGATCTTGCTTCCTAAATTATTATTAACGCGTAAAAGAAAAATGTTGTCTGAAGCGTTGCAAAAAGACAGAATTCAGGAAAAACCGAGGCGTTCCTGAATGCAACTTTTAAAAATCGTCAAAACTCGGGATGAGGTTAAAAATGAAAATCTTGTGAAGAAAAAGTTACTCGAGTAAAAATACGCAAACGTAAAAACAAGGTGATTGAGATAATCACTTGAAGAATGAATGCAAAACGTATAAGAATAGCTGAAAAGCAAAATTCAAATTCAATGGAAAAGCATGTGCTGAAAAACGCAACTGGAGTTCTTAAAAGGAAAATACTTAAAAAAGTTACTAAGTGTGAAGAAGAAAGATGAAGTGAACAGATGAAGAGAAAACGAACGAAGAGAGAACGACGAAGTGGAAAGACGAAGTGAAGAATGAAGAAGAGAGAGGCGCCGAGATCAATAAACTTATCGACGCGTTTAAGTGGGCGTGTTTCTGGCAGGCGGGCCTCTTCACTTTAGACTTTGATTATTTTCATTCGGGAGCGAATTAAACGAATTTAACGTGGTTTCTAAGGTTTTTAAATATTATGCGCGATAGACACATACTTTTCTCATTATGTTCAAAAATCGGTTTTCATCAAAACATATTAAACAGGATTATCATGTTACATTTAACAGAGTGATAAACGTTTCTTATGAAACGCTACAAAACTATCCTAAGTTTCTGTAACACAGGACATGCAAAAAGTGAAGATAACATACTGTGGAAAAACATGTTGATTAATCAATTTAACCACATTCAACTTCAAATGATAATTATAAGATTCCTGCAAGAACTTCGTTAACTGTCGCCAAAAGATGGCAATGTGACTCCATGTTAGCATTTTGTGATTAAATGCATGAAATTGTAACTAGCTTAAACTATAACATACAGAAATGAGAGTTGTATCAAATTATTCAGAAATGAGTTCTGGAAAAGGATACAGTACACATACTTTGATTAAATGTTTCATTTTCACTTTCAGGAGAAGTTTTGAGTTTGTTAACACAGAAAATCAGTCCTTACAAAGGAATTTGAGATTTACAACCCCATCTGGCGTCTTATCAGGAGAGAAGGGGAGAGCAGGATGGAGCAGAGCAAAAGGGGATTCTTTGGTTGTTATATCAGCTAGAAGATGTAAATGTAATAAGATAGAGAAAGAAGGAGAAAGTTGTCCTGGAGAAGGAATACTGGTCCTATAGAACAACTTCAGTGTCTTTAACACAAAGAAGCTTACTTCTTAGCAGGGCTTAGTAGCCGTGAAGGGGTTGTTTAGGGAATAAGTTGTAGAATATCAAAGGTTCGTAAGTGTCTGACTAACGGCTTCCCGTGTCAGTGTGATGTGAATCAGGACACCCTGGGGAGGGGTGAGCTTCCTGGCGGGTTCTTCTCTTAACGCCTTTTAAGGGAATGGCGCCAAAAGTTCTCTGAAAGAATGTGTATCTGTTCAGGTTGTTGTTTACCTAAAAGTCATAAATACTTCAATATTGGAGACCTCTTGTTCAAGGCCTGTCCTGGCTTGGTGAGCAAGGGCTGTGTTCCTACATTCCCCCACTCGATTCGAAGTTGGCTGGCCAGGTAACCTCGGATCGTCAGGTGCAGGAGTTGTGAAGCAGACCAGGTGAACAGGCAGCGAAACAGCAGCTTTAGTGATCAGAGTTGATGTCTTTATCTGACTAACTAAGTTAGGGTGCTCGAGGGTTAAGCTACGCGAGGGTATGCCTAACATAGCGAGCTAACCAGTTGTGTGTGAGCATAATCAACCTGAATTACAGAACGTAGAGTGTTCACCGCACGCAGCGTCTTGTTTAAGATCTCGCTGGGGGTGTCTACCACTAGGATGGTGTCCTGTACCATCTGTCCTATAATTTGAAGATGGTTTTGTTGTTGATTAATGTGTGCTCTGATGTCTGGGACTTTGTCGTTAAGTTCACCTAGGTGGTTCTTAACAGTAGATAAACTGACTGCATTGACTGAGGGGAGCCTGATGCTGAAAAGAGTACCAACGGCATCAGCTGCAGTTGGTGGCTTTCTGATGAACAGTTTAGACCCTTTTGTGTGTACACTTGATTCTGATTGTGTACTCGTGAGCTTTTCCAACCGCTGCAACATGGGTGTGGTGTCTGCCTCGGTGCGGAGTGTAACTTCCCTATTCCAGCTCGCACCGGCCCAACTGGTCGGCTGAGTAGTGACAGGGACGTTTTCCTTACATACCCCTTGGGGATTCAATCTAACAAACACCTTTTCTGTGTGCAGGTGGCAGCTAGTGGTCAGCAACCCCGATTGTTCCTTCAGAACGGTTACAGAATCAAATTCTAGTTCAACAGTCTTAAGGAGTGTAGGGATGGTCAACAAGCTGAGGGTTAGAAGAATGGGTAGCCAAATCATCCTGATGAGGAGATGGTACATGATTAGAGACAAAGTTTGGGCTCTATTATGCAGTGTGACTTTAGAGAATCACTGGTTTGTTAAGTACAGCGTCACCCCCACTTGTACCAGGATGTTTTGATCGGGTTAGAAATAGAAGGACGATAATTAATGGTTTAAACAATTAGTGGCAGACGGCATCAGCCGTATGAGACACCTAGCGTTAGTGTTAAATTTCCTGATGATGTTACACAACACGGATGCTCTACTATTTGTTTACCACTAATGATTTGTTTCCCGCTATTAACTATCACCTCAGGCGTTTAACTTTCCTGTTTTAATCTATATGGAGACGTTGGCGTCCCCGTTAAATCCCATGGGGGTTTTGTGCAGTTTGTTTTGGTTGCAATTTACCCGTTTGAAAGTTGTTTCTTTCTGGTCTTCCTGGATTTGGATCTGGTACACGGTTGGTGAGAGTTTCTCAGTTATCACATACGGACCTGTCCATTGGGGAAGAAACTTGTGAGCAAGTTTTCCTGGGCCCTGTTTGTTTGCTACTGGGGGTTGGGCAAAGGTGAAATGCCATACCTTGTCCCCCACTTGGAGTTTGTCATAGGAGGCTTTTTGGTCATGATAGGCTTTGCGTCCATCTGCACTGTTGTCCCGATTCCTCTGGGCAGAGATGGGTGTAGCCTCCAAATGTTTGTTCACATCAATCATATCCGGGTGAGTGGTATATGTTGTTGTGATGTTGGCTTCACCTGGCTGGTAGAGCAGGTGTACTGGGGAGTCGATTGTCGACCTGTCATCATTTCAAGGGAGGAAGCTCCTGTGGTTTCGTGAGGAGTCGTTCTGATGGCCATTAAGGTCGAGGGGAGTTTCAAGTCCAATTCTCTGTGATCTGATGGTTGGGGCTGGCAACAGGCCAACCAGCCTTTCATGTAGTCTACCACATCCTCTTGCATATGTGGCCAATATGCCACCTGCTGGAGTGCATTGTACGTTGCTTTGGCGTCTTTGTGTCCTGCGCATGGGGAGTCATGGGCATGCATTAGCATCACCCCCTGTGGCACTGAGGCACCACGAACGGAGGTGAAGTGAGTGCGTCAGAGAACATGTACAAGAAGACCATTGACGAGACGCAGCACCGGACGGGCATCGTACAAGTGGCGAAGGCCAGGAATGGAGGCAAGGTCATTGCTGTAGACAGCATGGGTAGGAGGATCAGGTAAGGAAAGAAGGTGATTATGGAGCGAGCAGAAACGTGAAACCTGGAGGGAAAGTATGTCAGAGTCGGAGAAATCGTGTGTGACGGCAAGAGGAGCACGCTGTGGCGCAGCCGCCAGGGCACGGGCTGCCATGTGAGAGAGAGTGACCGCAGCGATCGAGAGGGCGGGTGGGTTGGGAGAAAAATCTGGGTGGAATTGCCAGAATTCATCATCAACGAGGCCCTGTTTAGCCAAAGTGTCAGCTCGATCGTTAGGGTTTTTGTCTGGAATGCAGTCGACAGACATGACAGTGACGGTTTGAAGAACGTTTCTTTGTCATGCGCAAGGTCATTGCGCCAGACACACTTGTTGTAGCGTGTCACGGAAGGAAAAAGTGTGATTGCTCCTGATGGTTTGGTGTGCACAACTTCACCATCAATATCATCTAGAGGCAGTGTGGGAGGCATGCGCCCTATAACTGGGATTCTCAGTTCGAGATCATGAAATCTGGTGCTGACAAGCCAACCCAATGGTGTGGATTTGGAAATCAGTATGTCTTCTTTGGTGCTGTTGTGCACTAGAAGGTGGGTTGCTCTGAAGCCCACATCTATTAGAGGGGTAGCCTCTAAGGAGAGTCCCAGTTCGAAGAAAAGAGGAGAGGATGAAAGAATGCCTGTGAGTGGGTGCGGCTTAGACCTCGTTTGATGTTTAAACGTAGGGGCACTTTTTAGTGTTAGCAGGCACCACAATGTGTTGTTCGTTCATCATATGGCAAGCTTCAGGGACGGTTTTGTCCTGACTTGATGTTGACAGGATGAAAAGAGTCAGGTTCATCCTGAACTCCCGTCAAGGACCAAAGGATGTTGTTGGTTGTGTCCAACTGGACATCCAATTGCACCAGTACATCACCACCGATGTAAACTGCGTGTGGCAGGTTCGGGATGACAAGAAAGAAGTGTGTCAGCTGTCTCTGACCCCACTGTAGATTTAGGGCAGAAATGCCAATGGCTGTCATCATTGACTTGGATGAAGGGTCTAGAGGGAAGCGTGAGGATCCCTCTATGAGCTGCACATGGGGACTTCTTTGTATCAGCGACTCATACAACTCTTGGTTGATGGCTGATACATCGGCCCAGAGAGCTAAGGCTACGTCATTGACATTGACATTTTCAAGTTTGATGCCATTAACTACCTTTGGGCAGTATTCGCTTTCATCCGAATCAGTGAACGAACACAGGAAGGTGTCTCGTTGTGCCAATGATTCGTTTTGATGTCGTGGTGATGTTAACAAGGTGTCAGGAGTTGTACTCAATGTGTTGTCTTCGTTATCGACTTCGAGTCGGTCAACCTGAATGTCGTCTGACACAGTTTCAGTGTCAAGGACACAGCACTGAGCTTCACCTTGTTGGGAAGAGAGATAGGCAGAGGTTGGCGGACCTGTGCCCAGATTTTCAAACGCTTGAAGTCAATCAGTGGCTCGAACCGATTGAGGAGGTCTTTGCCAACAAGAAGAGGAATGGTTCTAAGAGGAGACACGTACACAGGGTGAACAAGTGTCATTGGTCCGATAGTTAGTTGCACCAAAGCTCTGTTTTTCAAGGTGGTGCTTTTCAGACAGTATGGCTGAACCTTAAGAGGGCAGGTTTGCAGTTTTAATTCCCTATTTGAGTGGCGAGCTATCGTTCGCAGTGTACGGAACAGTGTTGTTGACATCAAGGTAACATCTGCGGCGGGTGTCAAGAAGTGCTTCATGCACAAGTTCGTTTTCAAGTGTCACGGGTACGTAGAATTTTCGAGAGGCGCCTTTCTCAGTGAGATGGCATAAGAACTGTGGAAAAGAATGGTTCACTTTGGATGGTGAGGAGGGTCCTTCTTAGGAAAATCCTCTTTTGGGTTTCTGCTGAATCATCGAGACCGTGCTGGAGGGAGTTGACTCAAGTAACTCTCGTTCAAGCAAGTGGTCATGGACCGTCGTGATCGGGTCTGGGGGTGATGCCTGTTCTGGTTCAGGTTCACAGGTATCTGAGTAGATGTTTTCCACCTCTACATCAGGTGAGTAGACCGAGACGGCCTGAAAGGATGGTTCAGGGTTAATGGAGGCCACTGAGAAAAGGCTAGCTGTCTCTTTTTCCTCCTTGCGCATGTCTTGGATGAAACTCTTGATAGCGTCAAGGTCTTCCCTGCTAATCTCGAGTGTTGTAGACTTACCTCCAGGGTCGTTGTTCTTTGGTCGTGATCCTCGTTTGCCATTATTCCCTTTTGATTCATCATCAGATGAGTCAGTCCTCCGAGACTGCTTGTTCTGGGGTGAGTATAACGTTCTCTACGTCGGTCAAATTCTTGGTTGTAGTTCGGACGTTCTTTCCATGGGATTGACGTATACTTACCTGAATGTCCGGTGGGATCACGATGATTCACCTTTTGCCTTACATTTCTTTGACTTTGGTCGCGCTCGAGCGGTTGTGAGAAATCACTACGCTGGTTGAGGCGTTTGGAGAAAGGATGCGCTTGCCTCTGCGTAGGTTGAGGAGCTGTGGGAAAGGGTGTGTGGTGGACCGGTGGTTGGCCACCAGAAGCCCCTTCTAGCTCAAAGTCGGAGTGTTGAGACTCAAGATTGTGTTAGGTTCTGTATGTTTCATCATGGTTTGTCTTTGTTTTGCAAAACCCTTCAAGGCGAGTTCTCGCAGGTGTCGACTTGTGAGCGTGCGCGGGCATGCTGCCACACCAAGATGATGGCTAGTAGTGGGATGGAGATTCTGGACAAAGAGAGATTTGAAATGTAAATCCTCTTCCATCCCAGGCTCATTTCTGGACCCAAAGTAGGCGAGGCGCAAGCGATTGTAGTACTGCTGAGGAGACTCGTGTCTCCCCTGTTTGACTGCCATGGCAGCAGTCAGGCCAGTCTGGGAGATGTAGTCAGAGAATTCTTCCAGCAGGGCTTGAGAGAGCAGGGTATAGTCAGCCCCTGATATAATCAGGCTGACGGTCAATGAAGGCACTAACGTCTCGGCTAGAGGTTACCTTGATCAGGTAAATCTTGTCGTCGACCGTGACGTTGGGACACCTCCGTAGGTAGAAATCAATGTCACTGAGGTAGAGACTAGTTTGTTGTGAACCATCAAGACTGGGTTCAAATCGAGTTATATTTCGCGCAATTTTGTCGAGGTCTCTGTCTGAGAGACCCTGTGCGAAATGGGCACCCACAGTTGGTCGAGGGCGCTGATGTGAGAGCGTTATCTACCTGTCCCAGTGGTGGCTGGATGTCTCGAGAGTGGGAGACCGAATCAAGTGGGTACAGGGAAGCAAGTTGCGAGGGCAGGTTTCTACTGAGGGGCCCTGCACGAAGTCAGCACCGATCGTTGGTTGGAAGCGTGGAGTGGAAAATTCCACCCGCCTGCTCAGCTGGGAGCTGGCTGTCCCGAAAGGGGGAAGCACGTTCAAGAGGGACCAGTGGTGAGGACCTCAGGGGCAAGTCTCTACTTGGAAGTCCTTGTGTCAAACGGGCACTCACAGGTGACTGGTGTCTCTGAGTGAAGGTTCCACTCGTCTGACCGAGTGGAATTCTGTCATCCCTGGAATGGGAGGCAAGTTCAAGATTTGCTCCGCGAAAAGATTCATCAAGGAAGACTCTGTGACTCTGATCTCGTTCAAGAGAGTGTTGCAATTCTGTCTTTGCTTCTGTCGGTTTCCTCTCTTTTAGGTGGTTGTTGGTGTTGCAAGTCGTCGATTTGGTTTCTGGCGATGGCCAGTTGTTGTTGCAAACTCATTGATCTGCGTTTGATCTAATTCCCTAAGCTTGGCTTGGGTCTTGGCTTGACTTTTCAAGCCTTGGATTTCATGGAGGCTCCTTTCAAGGAGTTCTCCAGACTTCTCACATTTCACCTTGGTTTCTCTGAGGTCGATTCTGGTAGCAGTTAGCTCTGCATCAAGGTCGTGGAGTTGGCTGACCAACTCCGCATTCTTACTTTGCAGCTCAGCGTTCTCTTCAGCTTTTGAAGCATCATCATCTGCCCGTGAAGTGTTAGCTTGAGCTATCAGATCATTAATATCTTGTTTTGCTCTACTAAGGGACTGTTGAGATTTATCGAATTTATGCTGAAGGTTTTGGTTTGCTTCACGCATGTTTTGCATTCTTGTTTGTAGCCTTCCAGTTTAGCGGAGGCCGTATCTAACACCTTGTTAGAGTGTCTGAGCTGTGCAGATAAAACAATTGCCATTTTTCCTAGCATTGTACACAGTGCCTTGTCTTTAAGTGGAGTGGTTTAAAGCTATAGTCGTCAACTGAGCAAGTACAGATTCAAGTTCAGCAGGATCTGTGTTTTGGATCTCAGTTGAGTAGTTAGGAATCAATGTTTCAGTCATGTCTACCAAAGCTGGTTCAAGATTATCAAGGGGGGCTCCTTGGCTTGAAGAATCAGACAGTTCAGTCAAATCCATGTTGGATTTTCAGTTAGACTTGATGAACGAGGTGTTGTTGGTTAAGGAGTTTTGATCTTTAAAGGTGAACAGAGGAACGAAACAAAAACAAGGTGTCAAATTCAGAGAGTCTAATAATACCAAGGTAATTTTACTTTTATTTATTACTAAAATCAAAATTGTGCATATGTAGACATAAAATCTGAAGTTTTATTTGCCTACTTAACTCAATAGTGTTATTAGTAATTTTGTAAAATCAAATCAGTTAATTGAAAGCTTTAAATTTAGAAAGGGGGAGAGAATTTATCTTTTCAGTAACAGTAACTCACGAATAGTCAAAGGTAACTAGTTAGTTTACAACACACTAATTAAAAGAGACTGATTCCAGATTAGAAGTATCAAAGAAAAAACAAAAACAAAATAAAAATTAAGAAATATTTTATTTATTATCTTATTTTATTTTATTTTATTTTGGAAATTTAATCACAATTTGCATTCAAAACAAATCAAAATGTTTTTATTTGATTGAAAGATTTAATTGATTATTTAATCGTAAGACAACTCTGAAATCCAAAAGTGGTGGATTACCTTTAAATTGGAATCAGTTTTAATATGGTTACTTCTAATCAGAGGTCACTGCTTTGTAAAAGATAAATGAAATCAGGCTTGGTCAGGTTATTCCTGCCTGAAATCACTGCTTTGTGAAAATTAATATTCAATGTCCTAATAGGTTATGAATTTCATTAACATTAACAAAGCTTAACTGTAATCAAAGTTGATTATTAAGACTCTCATCAATTACATACACAAGTTTCAAACTATGAATCAAACTCAGTTAACCAAAACAACCAGGTGAGGGTTCTGTTCTTATTTGAAGGCTAGTTGTATTTAGTTAAACAGCTAACAGAGGGTGAGCTATTTATTTCAGCTTACAACTGCAATTAAGCAGAACAACCACAAGGGTGAGCTATTCAACACATCAACTCGTAGTTGGGCAGAACAACCACAAGGGGGAGCTATTCAACTTCTACACTTGTAATTAGGGAGTAACCACAAGGGGCGCTGTCCTAAGGACTACTAACAGTAGAAGAAGACTAGGCAGGACGTGGCGTTTGGCAACGCCCACTGAGGGACTTTCACAGATTTGGCTGGAAATGGTCACTCTCACTTGAAACACCGAGGGGTCAACATCAGAGACAACACATTTGCGGCGATTGGAAAGTCACTGAAGCACACAACAGATTAGCACGGCGGCTAATAACAGCTTTCAGCTTAGATACTGAAACAGATTAACAATCAGGCACTTTAGCATTTGAGAATTGTTCATTCAAATACAGCTGATTACTTTTAATCATAGACAGCGGTCAGCACCGCGTCTGCAGAGTCGTTGCTATGACAACGTTATCAACAACTTAATACCTCTTTACTGCGGCAGCAGCTTGCCTGTGCTAGGTAGCTAATCTAGCAGGAAGACACAGAGGGTCTGAATTAACTATAACTTTCTGGACCGTCGCAGCAAAGCATAATTAAGACAGGACACGATTAGGACCCTGGAACTTCGCAGTCGATCGTAATGGTGTCAGAACAGGCCTTTCTTATCACAGCGTGCGGCGACGCTTGTATACAGATATCTGAAGAGTGTAGGTTTTTTAACAACGCTACAGTTCGAACATAAAGACTCAAAGTAGTCTTTCTTTCAAGTTTAACGTCATAAAGACGGAGATTATGCTTCGTCACAATTAATAATGCTCACACACAAACCAGAAGCGCAAAAGAAAGCATATGCAAAAGCACATTAAACAATCCTCCAGTGGAAAGCCAGCACAGCGTATATTAAAAATCAGAGTATATTTAACCTTATCATCACTATTACCATTAAAATCGCCAAGGTTTGTCAGTTTATATGACTTCGTTTACAGGAAAAATGATTTGAACGGGCCTCACACGGGGCACCAAAAATATGTAGGGAAATATGATATTAATACCTCGAAATAAATGTTCCTACAATAACATTTATTAACAATAGGGGGCACCACCTCGCTTGGAGGAACTTACTGTAACAGATTAATAACTAGGTCAGTTATTAATTGATCAGTACACTTATCAGTTATGAATCAATCTCATCTGGGTTATGAAATTCCTTCCGTACATTGATCTTAATTCCTGTATCAGAAGAGATATCCACAGACAACGACTTGGCGATAAATGAGGATTTATTAGAGATTAATGAGTTAACATATGAATATATGAATAATCATGGAGGTAGATGAATACACAAAATACAATAAATATATATATGGACATTAATGTAGATAATTCAATGGTACTGTAGTTGACGATAATGAGAGAGTATGTGTTTGTAAATAGAGGTTAGAAACACGTAGATGTGGACTGTGTAAAAACCGCTTATTTAGCAAACCTAGAGTAGAATTAAATTAAATCAGCTAAGCCTTCTATCCGACATCAACTCTTATCACAACGGCTGCGGTTGGTGGGTGAGTTTTTGCCTACTTTCTCTGCAGCGTGGATCAGGCTCGGACGTGCTCGGCGGACCCGAACCTCGTGGCGGCACCAGCAGACCTTGGACACAGCCTCCCAACGAGACGATGCTAGCGGGGACGCAGTGGCGTGGAGTGGCGGCCTTGGCGATGGTTCTAGGCGGTCTCAAACGTCCGTTACCGTGGCTACAGAGTCTTTAGTTCGGCAAAAAGACACCAACACTGAGAGCAACTTCAGTGAGTCTCTGGCAGCTCTGGACCAGGTGGTTCTTGGTGATAGAGGCGTTACAGGTCGGATAGTAGCTCCGTCTGATGACTGTAGTTACTCGCTTATAACAAAGTTGAAAACAATCTCGTTGGCCGATCGATCTTGCTTCCTAAGTTATTATCAACGCGTGAAAGAAAAATGTTGTCTGAAGCGTTGCAGAAAGGCAGAATTCAGGAAAAACCGAGGCGTTCCTGAATGCAACTTTTAAAAAATCGTCAAAACTCAGGATGAGGTTAAAAATAAAAATCTTGTGAAGAAAAAGTTACTCGAGTAAAAATACGCAAACGTAAAAACAAGGTGATTGAGATAATCACTTGAAGAATGAATGCAAAACGTATAAGAATAGCTGAAAAGCAAAATTCAAATTCAATGGAAAAGCATGTGCTGAAAAACGCAACTGGAGTTCTTAAAAGGAAAAATACTTAAAAAAGTTACTAAGTGTGAAGAAGAAAGATGAAGTGAACAGATGAAGAGAAAACGAACGAAGAGAGAACGACGAAGTGGAAAGACGAAGTGAAGAATGAAGAAGAGAGAGGCGCCGAGATCAATAAACTTATCAGACGCGTTTAAGTGGGCGTGTTTCTGGCAGGCGGGCCTCTTCACTTTAGACTTTGATTATTTTCATTCGGGAGCGAATTAAACGAATTTAACGTGGTTTCTAAGGTTTTAAATATTATGCGCGATAGACACATACTTTTCTCATTATGTTCAAAAATCGGTTTTCATCAAAACATATTAAACAGGATTATCATGTTACATTTAACAGAGTGATAAACGTTTCTTATGAAACGCTAACAAACTATCCTAAGTTTCTGTAACACAGGACATGCAAAAAGTGAAGATAACATACTGTGGAAAAACATGTTGATTAATCAATTTAACCACATTCAACTTCAAATGATAATTATAAGATTCCTGCAAGAACTTCGTTAACTGTCGCCAAAAGATGGCAATGTGACTCCATGTAGCATTTTGTGATTAAATGCATGAAATTGTAACTAGCTTAAACTATAACATACAGAAATGAGAGTTGTATCAAATTATTCAGAAATGAGTTCTGGAAAAGGATACAGTACACATACTTTGATTAAATGTTCATTTTCACTTTCAGGAGAAGTTTTGAGTTTGTTAACACAGAAAATCAGTCCTTACAAAGGAATTTGAGATTTACAACCCCATCTGGCGTCTTATCAGGAGAGAAGGGGAGAGCAGGATGGAGCAGAGCAAAAGGGGATTCTTTGGTTGTTATATCAGCTAGAAGATGTAAATGTAATAAGATAGAGAAAGAAGGAGAAAGTTGTCCTGGAGAAGGAATACTGGTCCTTAGAACAACTTCAGTGTCTTTAACACAAAGAAGCTTACTTCTTAGCAGGGCTTAGTAGCCGTGAAGGGGTTGTTTAGGGATAAGTTGTAGAATATCAAAGGTTCGTAAGTGTCTTGACTAACGGCTTCCCGTGTCAGTGTGATGTGAATCAGGACACCCTGGGGAGGGGTGAGCTTCCTGGCGGGTTCTTCTCTTAACGCCTTTTAAGGGAATGGCGCCAAAAGTTCTCTGAAAGAATGTGTATCTGTTCAGGTTGTTGTTTACCTAAAAGTCATAAATACTTCAATATTGGAGACCTCTTGTTCAAGGCCTGTCCTGGCTTGGTGAGCAAGGGCTGTGTTCCTACACTCATCATGCAGAACTTATTTGAATCATTTGTAAATATGTAAATGGATGAAGTCAGAGATGCTGTGGCTGTTTAAGTTGAATAGGTGCCTGTTCTGACTGAATGAATGTCATTGTCAGGGACCAAGCAGTGAGGCAATGAGGAAATGAGGGGATTTGAATGAAAACTGGGGTTTTTTATTTTCCACAAAAATGCAAAAAACAATATAAACCAAGAATTAATAACTATACTCGATATAACATCAGTTAAAAAGGGTGTTAACTGGAGGAAATGACCTAACAAAATGACACACAAGAGGAACACATAAAGGTTTTTTGCCAAACCAGAAACAACTAACATACTAACTTAATCCAAATCCCCCCATGGCATGGCAGCACATGGTACGGTCCGATGAGCTGGCTCCAGAATTTAAGAGTCCTCAGGCCTTAGCCACACCTTTTGCTACACCAAGAAGAAACCTCCCCCAACGTACATGGTAACTCAAAAACAAAGAAACAGATGATTAATGTAACAGAAAATTGTTTGTAAGTTATTGTGTGTAAGCTTAGAGTGTTAAAATATGTGCACTCCATTAAAACATGTAGGATTGAAGCAAATAGAACCATCTAAATCAACCAAACTGTGTGATGGGAATTGTTTGGGCGTAGTTGACTGCAAATGAAATTAACTTGTGTGGGTAGCAAACTAATGTGGTGGGAGAGAGTGAATGGGATGATATTACCATGTGTGTCTCTGACCATCACAGTAATCGATAGTGGGAAAAACTAAATTCACAAAGAAACTCTGGATCAGTTTATGTCATGGCACAGGGTTCAACAGTAATGTCTTTTTTCACTTGCCTGATTGGGCAAGTTGGTCAAAAATGTACTTGCCCCTGTACAAATTGGCTTATTTATTTGGGGTTATCAAATTATGACAAAGACAAAAAAATTAATTGTCATGTTTAATCTAGGGCTGCAAGTCTATAAAATGTCACAAATTAGTGAAAAGTCCAAGGTGATGTTTTTGAAAGTCTTGTTTTGTCAGTCCATAATCAAAAATATCCACTTTAATATGATGATAAACAGTGAAAAGCTAGAAATCTTCGTATCAGAGAGGCTGAAAACAGCATTTTTCTGCCAGTTTTCCATTAATAATTACTTTAACAATTAATCAATAATCAAAACAGTTTAACAGTTTAATTCTTTTTTGACCACTTTCCTAGTCAGGCAAGTGCCTGGTCAGCAGAGTTAGTGTTAATTGAGGGTTCATCATTATGAGTGACTTCCTTCATTTTAGTCCTTGTTAAAATAAAAAAAAAACATTGATTAATGCAGCTTTAAATCAAATAAATATGGTATTTTAATGTTGTAGTTTGTTTGTTACCCGGAACTTCTCAATTTAACTGTGGTGTGCAGTTGAATGTTACTTACACGCTGCTTCTCATTATGTTGTGTTGTTTTTCATTCAAACCTGCACCATTCTGACAGACATACTTGTAAATATTCCTCAGCGCTGCCAGCTGAGCACCTTTTGTTTTCATACAATAACAACGGACGACAATTTGCCTTAAAAAAAAAAAAAAGCACTCATTTCAAATCAATCAGTGCTCTCAGCTGAAACTATGCAATTGTAACTACAAGAGCAAACCAGGAGTGTGCGTTTGAATGATTTTGTTTACCATCCTAAAACTATTTTCCACATCATAGCTTTTCAATAAAGAAACATTGATTAGAACAACTTAAAAAACGGCAGAGCTACTCAAGGGGAAATGACCCTGCATATAATGTAAACATGTAATAGAAGAAAATGGCAAAAACTAAAATATGCTGCTATTATCTTTTGAATACATGTTTAAAAGCAAAAAAAAAACAGTTAATTGTTGGGCTTCAATAAGCAAAAACAAAGAGGACTATTGATCACGGTGTTGCTGTCTGTGGCTCATCCCTGATAAAGTGGAGTAATGAATGACTGCAGGTGTTGCCTTTTTTGTAATTAATAGTCTTATAATTGGACAAATTAATGAGCTGGCAGATGAAATATGGGAGCAGACATGTGAGGAAAACAGTTGTCTCTCAGGAAGAGACCAATCTGAACTCGTGTAATGAAGAAAAACTTAACTAAACCACCAGCTCTCTCCCTAAAATCCCTCCCTCCCTCCGTCTGCTTCTGTTCAACCTGTTGTTGTTCTCCGGGGCCTGAGTCGCTGCAGTCGCTCTCAGTTTACAGCGCAAACAGTAACAGCTGATAGAGATTTCTCCTCGCCGAGATAAATAGAATCAGTGTAATCCCGCTCCGTGTGATCAGATACGAAGTCTAATTCATATCTTGTCTCCTCCATTTCACAGGTTCTTGTGAATCTCGGGGTCGACTGATGCAGCCATGGGCCGATCACTGGATCTTTGAGAGCAACCTTCCTCCCCTTCCTCCTCCACTGCCACGTCCTCTCCCCCTCCGCCTCCTCCTCTCTTCCTTTGCCATTTACAGAAGGAAGTCGAGTCCTCCGAAGCCAGAGACCAGCCATCAACGTGTGACCCCTTCTCTTCATCTTCAAACCATGACAAGTGTCGTTTCTTGGATCCGTGGCCAAGCAAGGTGGCCTCTTCCGGTGCTGCTCCTGCTGCTGATTGATGGTTGGTGCCACGCAGCGCCGTCAGGCCCGGAATCTGACTCCTGCTCTACCTTAGTCCAGAGCCGCTTCTTCGGCTTCTTCCTGTCTTCATCGGTGTTCCCCTCCATTCCTTGCTCCTGGACCTTGCAGAATCCCGACCCTCGGCGCTACACCATTTTCATCAAAGTCACCAAACCCACCGAGGATTGCGTGCCGTCGCAGTTCCGCACCTTCCAGTACGACTCCTTCCTGGAGACCACGCGTACCTATCTGGGCATGGAGAGCTTTAACGAGGTGGTGAGGCTGTGCGATACCTCCGCACCGGTGGCCTTCCTGGAGGCTGGGAAGCAGTTCCTCCAAATGAGGAAGGGCCCTCCTCGCGCAGGCACGCCCCTCACCGAGGGCAACGGGGATTTCAAAACAGAGTTCCTGGTGGTGGGAAAACGTAACCCCAGCATGGCAGCCTGTCAAATGCTGTGCCAGTGGCTGGAGGACTGTCTGGCCTCGAGCACGTCAAACAGGCCCTGCGGCATCATGCAGACACCGTGTTTGTGCTGGGAGCCGCCACCGCAGCTCAGCGAGGGGGATAGCTGTTATCACAATGGAGTTTACCTGGAAAACTGTTTACCCAGTGTGAAAGAAAGCGGAAAAGATGCTGAGATAAATGGTGAGTAGAGAGATTTTATGGTTGTTTAACTTGAAAAAGTTTTTCTTCTAAAATCTTGCTTGCAAAGAAAACGTTATTGTTGGAGAACCCTTTTTGGTTCCTGGTAGAACCTTTTATCAAGGTTTCACTTGGAGTCCTTTCAGAAAGTTCCACCAAGAACCTAACATAAAAGACTACCCCTAGGTTCTACAGACAAACCTTTTATGCTGTACCAATTCTTACCAGAACCCTCTCTGAGGGTCTAACGAGAATCTTTCCACCTTATAAGGGTGCTAATAAGGAGTTTCTACTGAGAACACTTTTATATTTGAACAGTTTTATCGAAAACCCACCCAGGGAGTTCTGCTGAAAACCTTGTTATATTCCAAAGAGTTACATCTAGAATCCACTACAGGGACTTTAATAGTCCAGGGTTTTTATCCAGAACGCACCCAAGGAGGTTCTACTGAGAACCTTTTTATATTCTAATGGGTTTCATCTTATTAGTACCCACCAAGGGGTTTCTACAGAGAACAATTTTTGTATCAAAGTACAAAGAATTCTTGATGAAAGAGTTCTTCAAGCATCCCAACAATCCTTGAAGAACAATTTCTTTTCTCTTTGGATGAAAAGGGGTCTTAAATGAAGCCTTAGTCTTACAAAGAGCCTTTTCTTCAAAAAAGAGTTCCTCACAAGCAAATGGTTCTGGTTGAAGCCTCAGCTCCTCGGGAAGAACCCTTATTTCTAAGAGTGTACATCCACTGCACAGTTTCTAAAAGCACTTTAGTTCAAAGATGAACAATTCAGTTTTTCTGTAAGACAATAGGGAAAGACAAGCCCTGCTTTCAAGAAATACAGATTTATTTTCGCTTTGTCTGACCTCAGAGGGTCACCCTCAGAGTTTAGCTTGCTCTCAGCGAAATGACAGAGAAATGGCATCTTCAGTAGCAATCAAGCCGTGAAAATGTGTATGATTTGTGAAAAGTGAGGATAATTGGGTGACATTGGCTCAAAAGCAAGTCGAGTGCTCTGGCTGAAGTAGAAGAGAGAAAGAGGCACAGAAAAGAGGCAAATGGAAGGTTTAGGGTTTCATCTGATGGAAGCGAGCTCGGTGACCTTGCGAGGTCGGCGCTGTATTCTGTCTGTTCTGCGGTCCGGAGTGGGACACTCGATCGGCCTCCGGGAAGCCTGTGGAAACAGAGGAGAATCGAATGCTGATATTGGATAGCTCTAGGGATGCTCAGGACGGGTATGGGGGCTGGGGGAGAGATGTAAAGAGAGACAAAAGAGGAAGATAGAAGGAGAGAGGCAGAAACGCGATTGGCTAAGGGCCTGTGGCTTGAAGTCTAATTGTCTGCTGCTTGATCCCGGCTCTCCTTCCCTTCCCTCGGCAGACAGGATGTGGCCTGACATCTCTATCCTGGCTTCGTCAGGACTATGGCCAGAGGGATGGAACATTTCTCGGCTCCCCTTTCTCCCCCTAACCTTTCCACCATCTATCTCTCCCTCCTTCCTCTTGCTACTCTCAGTCCCCTAATCAGCCTGTGGTCTTATTCTCTCGGTCCTCCTCCTCCTCCTCCTCTTCTTCTGAGCCACCATCGCTGCCTCCCCATCTTTCCCTCCCCGGGCTGATAGTGGGCTGATACTGAGCCAGTCGTGGGAAGCCAACCAAGCAGAGAAGATGTTGCGGTGGGTATCTCCTGCCTTATCCTCCTCCAGTCTCCAGAGCGGCTAATATCCCCTCGCCGCCCCGGCCTCCTCTCCGCTAGTTATCACACTTATGTAATCCCGCTTATGGTGCTCAACAGCGGGGTGTGGGCTGTTTGTGCCTCAAGGTGTGAAAAATAAAAAAGAAATATACCATCCAGTGTTGGCTTGTGTAGCAATAGGAAGAGAAGGATGCATTATAGCTTTTCTTCTCCCTCTGTGTGCTTCAACCCACACAGGCGAAGCGTCTCCTAGATGATAATCCCAGGTTCACAGTGAGTGATGGAACCCTGTGATGAGCTCAGATGGAAGAGGCAGTCAGTCTGTGAATATTTGGCTGGATGGGCGACTGGATGGATTGAATTGGTGGATGAAGATAAAAAGAGGACGGGGAGACGTAATGGATTCCGTGTGGAAATAGGTCGGGCAGTTTTGGCAGCGAAGAGGGGAATAGAGAGGTGACAGTTGTGAGCGATGAATGAAGGGAAGACAATAGATACAGAGGCGAAAGTGGGAGGAGGGGGGATAAAGGAGAGTGAAGAGGCTGACAAGAACTAAGAAGGGGAGTTGTTTGAGGTGGACCAGACTTGATGAGGATAGATGGTTGTTGCTTGGGTCAGGCGATACCCAGCTGGACCCGTTTGGTCTCAATACCATCAGTAACAGAAGAGTTCATAGATTACAGTCTGTCTCCCAGCCTCCTTCACTCCCTCTCTGCAGCGGGGACTGGAGGTCCCGCCCAGCAGCAGATGGAGGGGTGAGACCTGCTGTCAGCACTCGAGCTCTTCTCTTGTCCAGCTCATCGGGGCTTGATGAGGAGTTTGGCTCATCATATGCAGTGTGGGAGTTCTGCCTTGTGGTCAACCTCTCTGATATAGCCTAAAAGTCAGTGGAAATCTAACTTACAAAGGAAGATATAATGAAATGTTCTGAGCCCAGTATTTCTGGTCATACATCCATATTCACAATTTACCTCCAGTGCCAATGTTTGGTCCTGTTGCGGGAAGGCGTGTGGCCTTTATGAGGCGAGGTGGGAGGTTAAGGGTGTGTAGAAGTCAGTCCCTAGACATCTATCCCTAAAGTTTACATGAAGTCAAAGTCGATTGGCCCAATGATGCCAAAAAAAGTCATTTTGCAGGTATTATCAGGTATTTTACTGGTATTTTAGAGTTTGTCATTTGCTGAAAAATGATTTGGAAATGTTGATGACTCATCCTGCACTCAGGGGGCCTATACTAAGAAACACTCTAGAGCCAAGTGTTTCATGGGGCTGGACCTCACTGTACATAACTTTTTCAATGTTTTGGGTGAAACTGGATCATATTTTATGGAGAAAGTACTCTCTGTTTTTCCTTCTGACATTCTCCGGCTGCTCAGCTTCAACTACAGTTTCCTGATAGACATATAGCTTTAGCATTTTACTTATTGCTAGCCATGAGTGTTAAGCTGGAGGTATACTTGTTTTTAACTACACACTCGCATAAGCACCTCTATGCATTCATATGCATCATGGCTGTTCATTTGGAGCGATGGTTGTGTATGTCCTCAAAAATGAATGCTACACATTAATGAACACAAACATGTGGTTAAACAACAAGTAGATCTCAGACCTTAGCTGCAATGGAATCGGGCTTAGCAGCCTCCCATTGAACATGGATGGACAAGGATTTAAAACAGCCTCTCACAGCAACAGGGAATACAGTAGCAAAATCATTTACAGAAACTCCTGATGCAAATATACTGTAGCTTTACTTGTTGCTAAAGTGGTTAACCACTAACTGCTGTTAGCTTGGTTAGCTGTGCAGCCACCTCAGTAAGCCCCAGGTTGGAAAGAGCTAAACCTCTTGAAAAATCCACCTTGGTACTGTATTCCATGTTGTTAAACTGGATCTTGGAGGCTGTTTTGGTCCTGGTCTGGCTGTGTTCACTCAAAGCTCCCAGTCTGACAAGAGTCAGGTAATATAACCATTCTTGTACATCCATGGACTGCTATAGCTGCATGGTAATAGTGCTGTTAGCTAATAAACAATAACCAATATCCATGACAACTCCCTCCCTAACTCCCTGCTTTCACGAGAAACACATAAGCTATAACCACTGTGCTAGGCATTTAATGGGAACTTGAGCATTGGAATAAAACATCAACATTCCCTAACCTTAACTGTACCATACTTTTCAACTGCAGATATTGCAGAAAGCAAGAATTGACATTTGACTGAAAAACACAACATGGTAGAACATAATCCAGAGTATTATAGAATCATCCAATATCACCGTTCTTCTCTGGCAGCTGAATAGCTTTTCCTGTCATTATTTCATGTACCCTGTCATTTTCAGTCTACATCAAAGTTGCAACGGAGGTGGTGAGGAGTCTTACAACGACTGGTACCGCCTGTAAATCTCTTTCTTATTTTCTGTTCTTTTGGTTATGATAGGAATGTAGGGTAAACTAGACGTCCTGAAAAATTCAGGACATTTCTGAATTTTTGCCGAATCCCTTGAAGGCAAAAACACTGAGGAGACTTGGTGACACGGTAATAGGCTGCACAGAACATACTGTAAATTTTGAAGCGCTGCTTTATTGCCATGAATAATTAATAACATAACAGAGACATGCGCAACGAGCTGCTGCAAAGACCTCTTCAAATGATAGCATTGTAACATCTGAGCTTGGTTAGAGCCCACCCTGAAGAGTCAAGGGTCGTCTAGACTGGGAATTGAACCTGGAACCTCTTAAGCCACAGTATCTGGTCAGCTCAAGGGCCAGGCCTGCTAGCAAGTGTACATGCAGCTGTATTTATGTGTTACAGTATTCTCAATGCATCTTCACTTGCTGTTAAATGCTAATTAGGCTCATAAATAACCGGTTGTTAATGTAATTCGAACAGTTTTAAACCAGATGACAGAGGATGGAGACACCAGTGCAGGAAGAATTTCTGATAAAAATATCTAAAAGAAAATGTATTTTTAATGACGGCTTAATGACGACTTCAGCTGCTGAAAAGACGAGTTACAGTTTGATGTTACTCTAAATTATTCTATACATTTCAACCTTTCTGAAATGACATGCTCACCCCCAACACCCCTCTCCTGAATTTCACGCGTTCTTATCTGGTCACCCTGTACTGTAGGAATGGCGTTGATTAATCAATAATCCATTAATAACTGTTAAAAAGTGTGTTGTTGAAGAAAATATTATCTGAGAATGTTCAAAGATGGAATGGCAGTATTAGTGCATGTTCTTTATTAATAAATTCCATCCCCCTAAACACGGGGCTAGCCCTGTGTGTGTGTGTGTGTGTGTGTGTGTGTGTGTGTGTGTGTGTGTGTGTGTGTGTGTGTGGAGTGAACAGTTAGATTAATATATTGACTTTCAGAATGATGGGGTCAATGTTCCACTACTATTAATACAGTATTGAATGTTGGCCAGTGAGTGTGGTCGACCTCTGGCATGACAGATATGGCACAGCTTGATTATCTGTTTTAACATGTCAATAGTGTCATCAATAGGAAGAGCTTAACCTGTATTGATTCTAATGTGACCTTTTGGTCAAATCTAAAGGATGAAAGGCACCATATGTTTTTTTTGAAGTGTTTTAGTCAATATCACTCTGGTGTCAGTGAAGAGTCTCAGCAACCCTGAGGAGTTTGGGGGATGGAAATGCAAATTTTATATTAAAAAAATAATTCTTTCATAACAAAATATATAAAATGTCATTAAATTGGTATGGTAATTAGAGGAGCAGGAGTCCTTGTTTTATATGTCCTCCCTGAGAACAGAGCCCCTGTGCTGTGTGAGAAATCTTTAACCTTTAAGTTGAGAGGACTGGTGATTTCAGGGCTATTTTTGGACTGTTTTGACATTCAAACGGTCAAAGCTAAAGGTTTTGGGACTAAATATTGGCTGTTGGTAGCTTCCGTTCAGAAATGTTGTCCATGAAAAATCCATTTTGGTACTCTGTGTGTGTGTGTGTGTGATGTGGTGTGATTTGTGTCACAGAACATGGTGTGGCACGGAGCGGGGAAGGATTCATTTGTTAGCCGTCATAGGACAGCAGGGGAGGCAGTGAGTGATTAAAGGATGGATCAGAGAGATGCAAGGAGATGAGGAGGCACATGACTCAATCTGAACAAAAGAGGCACGATTGTGAGAGCTGTGAGAAGGCGCCAGAAATGACTGACGAAGTGAAGGTGAAGGAGGACAGATACAACCTACCCACAATGCCATGGGATCATTTGGGCTGTGTCCTTGGTTGCACATCAGGCGCTCTCACTTTCAGCTTTGCAGTCATTTTCTAGCGTGGAATATTTAATAAAGCTTGGAAAATAACCAACAAGGACACAGTGACACAGACTAAAAGCACTTTGCACTGAGATACAGAGGAATGGATCAGTCTTCAGCTGAGACATCTCACTGAAAAAGAAGTTTGCCAGATGGAGCCTTTCTGTGTGGAATTGACATTTTCTGTACATGCTGCTATGGTACATCCAGATCGCCGTTGATGTGAATGTGCATGTCAAACATTTTATCCCAATTCAGTGTCTGGTTTTTCAAAGGCAGAGCTTAGGTCAAAAGCTCCTTCAAATGTGGCTTGCTGTTACCGGAATTTGTAGACTGGTATACCCATCATCGGCCCCACTAGGGGTGGGAGAAAACATTGATTCGTATTGTGGTTCTCTCTTTTGATTTTTTTGATTGCTAAATCATTTTTTTATATATGTAAATTACTAGCACTTAGTCTGTTTGCTCAATGCTAACACATCCAATAAACATTCTTTTAAACATGCTATGAGATATTAGCATCGTGATCGTGGGAATATTATCTTAACAACTTTTATTTCGAATGTTTAACATAAAACGATGTGTCAACAAACTCAATCTAGTATTCAGTCTAGTACTTTGGCTTCAACACTCCACACTGAAGACCTACAGCAACCTCGAAGTGCCAAAACTCAAACTCAGAATTCCCAGTGTGTTTAAAATGTTTACAAAAGTGTTTGATTTACTACGTTTATATACAGTGTAGAAATGATACTCCTGAAATAAAACTCAGAAAAACTGACTGACATTATGTGCATTTTTTCAGAAGTATGACTCATGACATACAGTCTCTAGATGTGTATGAATCAGCTTTTTCACATGGTCTAGTGTTAAAAAGGCAAAGAAAAGTGGTAATAATATAATATAATATAATATAATATACAATTGCAATACATGTCAAATCAGCACCTAAGTACCATGATAGTATCAAATCAGGCAGCTGCCATCAGAGTCAGTAAATATAGTTTAAGTTCATTAAATAAATCTGAATTAAATATAAGAATAATTTACATTTTAGTGAAAGAATATTTTTGTGACTTGACATAAATATAATTGAGAACATACACCTGAAAACATACAGTATGCCTGTCTGATTTTTTTTCATAGTGGAACCAATGTTGTTGTGTCTTGTGTTCTGTGCTGTGTGCGTTGCTGCAAGGGGCAGACACCTGATAGGTTCAACTGAGGATGATGTTACGTTGCTGTATACTAATGTTCATGATGATTTGGACAAAGTCAAGACTTGTAAAGCTTGAAGTTTCCTTTCAGACTTCCCCTGAGTTAACACATGCATTGAGGGATGCAGAATCATTGATATGTTTCTACGTTATGTTTAAAGTTCACATGATTAGCAACATGATAGCTGACCTGTGTTTCAGCGAATGCTCAGCAAGCTGATTATCTGTGAATTTAGCAGCTTATAGCCTTCTAAGTAATGGATGATGTGAGCTTTTGTGTTTGTGAGATATTTGTTTTAAAGGCTGTTTTCAATGAGAACGCCCTGTTCTGTACTGGACTAATTGTGTGATGTATGTAGTTTTTTTTTTTTTAAATCTAGTTTTCAGAGCATGGTTGAAAGCATGGATGTGCAAATAAATGCCTGTAACAAAAAGAGCACATTGTGTTACCAGTTTAAACTGTTGGGAGTTACACTCAGCCTCCCACAATTTCTTGTGCCATAGTCGGTTTTTCATGGAACCTTCACACAGAGTCTTTAATTGGTCAGCCGTCACTGGTAAGTCATCCATGTGAACTAGACCAGTGAAAAAGCCACTGGGCCTGGATGATATGGAAGCATATATATATATATAGTGTTAATTGTTCTTTTGGTGAATAAGGGCTTAAGACATTATGATGAAAGTATATGACGACCATTCCCATGCTCTATCAGGTCTCATAAGTTGTTGCAGCAGTTTTGGGGTGTATACCATTTATTACACACATTTGGTGCAGAACTGAACCATTTTTGCCAACAAAAATGATCAAAAATCTCTCCAAAATACCACATTAAGACACCAAGACCATGAGGGACACCACATAAAAATTCATGTTGTGATTTGGCATCAAAAACGTTTGACATTTGGAGATTTCTGTAATAATTGCACTTTGTCGTGATTGGATGGTGAAAATTCCTCTAGCCCACTACACACTGGAGTAAGATCCAGGATGAGCAGATATAGAAAACGGAGAGCTGGAGGGACTTGTCTCTGCTGTCTGTCTGTTTTTGCCGATTGTGGTTCTCTGGAGACTGTTTGCTACAGTTACTGGTGCTTGAACAAACAAAGATGATCATGTCTAGTCTGCCTTTGACAAGAACTGCCAAGTCGCCACACAGTATATCTATTTTTCTATCATCATGTTGGACCGTGGGGAATATACCATTTCATGAAGCACTGAATATTCTTTTTCTCTTTTTTTTTCTCCGAGCTTTCTGTTTGTTGCTTCCAGTTTAGTCAAATCTTGATTCAGCACAGTGACAGTGACACAGCTGCCAACAAGCTATGACCAGTTGGTGTATGTGTGTATATGTGTGTGTATAAAGGTCCCTGTCATCGGGAGTTGGGTGTCAGGTCCAGGAGAGATGCACTGCTGACACAATCAGTGAGCTTTGAGTACTGTCCCAATATGTAGAGTGTGACTGATACATCAGCTTGAGACACACACACACACACACACAACTCAACAGAAGAATTATGGTTTCAACTTGAACTAACCCCAAATTAACAAAATGTGGAAGTGGCTGATAGATTAGTCAATAAACACTGGTAATCTATTGAGTGTCACTTAAAATTTGAGAAAATAAAAGTAAAAGTAATGTAATATTCTGAATCAGCTCCGCTCACATTTTTGCTTCAGTGATGCCAGTTTTCTGTCAGTTTTTGTGGATTATAACAACTTGAAATTCCCTTGACCTGCTCTTCTTTTTTCAGTAAAAGCACATCAGTTAGGCTTCTCTTGTTGCACATTTGAGGTCATGGCATCCACATCTTTTCCAGTTTTTCCCTGCTGCAGTTGAATTGTCATTCTGTCTTTGTAACTGCAAGAAGTTTAAGTCTACTCTACTGCAAGTGCAGCTGCAATGATTAATCAATTATTAGATTAATTAACAGCTATTTTGTTAATCAATTTATCAGTTTGAGCAGCTTTTAAAGGAAAAAAAAGGGGCGGTAGTAGCTAAGTCTGTAAGGACTTGGCTCGGGAACCGAAGGGTCACCGGTTCAAGTCCCACACGGACCAAAGTACAGAGCGTGGACTGGTAGCTGGAGAGATGCCAGTTCACCTCCTGGGCACTGCCGAGGTGCCCCTGAGCAAGGCACCGAACCCCTAACTGCTTGGGGCGCACCTGACTATATGTATGTGTGTGCAGCCCCCTCGCTCTGACACCTCTCCCTGATGCATGGCAAAAAAAAAAAAAAAAAAGTCCAAATTCTCTGATTCCAGCTTCTTAAATGTGAATATTTTCTAGTTTCTTTACTCCTTTATGACAGTAAACTGAATATCTTTGGGGTGTGGACAAAAGAAGATTAATCAAGAAAATAGTCTTCTGATTAACCGACAATGAAAATAATCATTAGCTGCGGCCGTAAATGCAAGATAAAATTATATTTTGTGATCAAATAATGTATTAATTTGGTTAAATTGTTGTTTTTGTGAAAAAGTTTTCATAAACTCACTGAACCAAATCAACTATTGTTATGTCAGGCTAAGTCATGCTAATATTAGCAATTATATTACTGATATTTAACAAACTTAAATAACACACTAAGGTTACTATAAAAAAAAAAAATTTCCTCAGTATAGGTTGTTAAGGAAGAGTTATTTTAACTTTTGAGTAAAACAAATACTTGAGTTAGAAGTTGACCTGCCTTAATTTAGGTTGATCTGAAATCAGATCATTATTATTAGTATTATCATTACATGAGCACATCTGTCTTAAAGCAATTGTGTTCATATAATTTTGAAAAAACTTAATTCATTTGTGTGTTGCCAGTTGAAGTATTTTTTAAGTTGGTCCAACTATTCCGTCTTTCAGTGTAGCTCTTTGGTCAGTGAACACAAAATTTGCATCCTGATCCCGTCCGTAATCTATTTAGATTCTGTAGATAAGCTGTTCCAAACAGGGAAAATTATCAGACTATAACAGAGGGCACCTTGTAGTACAGTTCCCCACAAACACAAGAAACCTAAGAGGGAAGAACCCCAGAAGGACCCTGGTTATTTAGACATTTATGGATAAGTTTAATATTAGTTCTACTCTTGTGAAGGTCATATAGTTTTTCATTGTCAGTGTTTTATTGATATAAATGTGTTGGTTTGGACAAAATATTAGAATAACAGAACCACAAACTGTAGCCTTAAAGACACAATAAATCAAAAATCATTTTTCATATTTTCATATTAAAATCCCTCTCCTTTCTCTTGACCGTTAGATTGCGGGTCACAGTAGCTAGCAGAGTTCTGTCTTAGTGGGAGGTGTGTGTTTGTTGTTAAAAATGTTGTTTATGTTTTCAAAGAAGCCCACTTGAAGTCTAATTTATGCATTTATTCATAATTTATGCATCACCCTTGTGCTCTTCCTCCTGATCTTACAAAACAGGTGAGGAGGTGTGGGTGGAGGCCAGCGGGCCTCCACAGCTTCTCATCTCCCTGTTTAGCACCGTGTTCGTTAATCCACATTCACTTTTGAACCAAGAGGTCCAAAGCATTTTGTTCTAAGTCCCACTCATGACTATAACTTGTCCATTTATTCTGTTTTACTCAGAAATATGTCACGTTGTGGCTGGAAGATGCTCCAGCTTCAGTTCCCCGGGAACTTTTAAAGAAAGATTTTGCATAGTGCCCATAAACCAACACAGGTGATTTTCATTAAACTGCCTGATTAGAGCTCTTCTCAGGTCTGTATGGTTGTGTACAGACTGTGGCTGTAATCAGAACCACCTACTACACAGCCTACAGTATGTACTGCAGTGTGAGACTGTTAAATTGATGTACTTTGCAGTGTGCTAGGCCAGGCTTAGCCAGTTTCTGGTTTTGGACAGTTGAAGTAAACGATAGCATGCCTACAAAAAGGGTTTTCATGATTTTCCAAACCTGTGAGATGGGTAACACCTGTCTGATGACTGGAAGGAACCAGAGTCAGTGCTTTGTTGCATTACTTCACTGGACAAGTAAATCTGTCAACTCACTTACCTGATGGAGCAAGTCGTAACAGAAAAAAAACAGTTAAACTACTTTAATAATTGATTAATCGTTAAAATAATTTTTCATGCAAAATGGCAGAAAATAGCCCTGAAATATGGAGGTTTCCTGCTTTTCTCAGTTTATGATCATATTAAACTGAATATCTTTTGGTTTTAGACAAAATAAGACATTTCAAGACTTCACCATGAACTCTGAAAAACTGTGATGAACATTTTTTTTGTTATTTTATAGACATTGCAGCCCTAGATTGGACATGACAATTAACTTTAGCCTTTGCTGGAAAGTGAAAGACAACATTAGCATGGTTGAACCCTGGCTAGTGTTCAATTCCAGAATTACTGGCCTGAATAAATCTGTTTATTTAAATGATGTGTAGATTTTTGTAACTCTTGAATGTTGGTATTGGCCTCAAATATCCATTATCATCTGGACTTTACCCACTTGTCTTTGTGCTGGCCTCAGACCAGCTGGATTCCTATTTTGCTGGTAGTTCTAAAGGCGGAGAAGACAGAGCACTGTAATGAACTGACATTCAAACTGACTTTTTTTCCCTCTGAGCTGTAACTGTACTGCCTCCGCTGTGTCCGTCCCGTACAGTGTTGAGATACATCATTTCATGGCTGTGATCACGGGCTAATCAGTGCTGTGTGACACACTGATTGTGATGGAGAGCTGAAGAAATAATAAAAGACCAGACTGATACACAGTCTGAAAAACTGACAGTGGAAGGAGGAAATACTGATAAAGCTTCCTGACTTGCACTTTTTCCTGCCGTTGCTGGCAGCTGGCTGCGGTGAGGAAGATGAATGTGAGCGCTGCATCTCTCCCTGCGAGCTTCTGCCTGGCTGGACTACATTGTTGCTAAACTAAGGGATTTCCAACCCGCCTCCATAAGGAGCACTGAGGAATCCTAAAGCAAGTCTAATGCATTAGCTCCTCTTCACACTCACATGCGTGGATGCACGCACCTGTGTGCACGCCCGCACGCACTGCATGCAGCGCCGGCGCACACACATGGTGAAATGTCACACCAGAAAATGGCACATACACTGGTGCAACCACGCACTGCTCCCTCGTGACTGAGTGTGGGTGGCTGACTGAGGGAGAGAATAAAGCTGATTTGTGTGGTGTGTGTGTGTGTGTGTGTGTGTGTGTGTGTGTGTGTGAGCAAGAGAACGAGGTGTGGTGATCACCACAGGGGGCGCTGTGTGGGCAGGAATAAAGTGAAGAGAGATGGCAGTGTGCTGGTGTAGAGGTCGCTCCTCCTGCAGGGAGCCTCGCAGCCTCGCAGCCTGTCTGGGAAGTTCTCATATGGAGTCGGTTCTTTTGGGATGGAGGCAGGAAAAACAATTAACATGTTCACCTCATTAATGAGCAGTGTAATCATCAGAAATTGTTGGCTGTGATTACAAGCATCACATTTATTTCTTCTCAAGTCAAATCAATCTGATACTTCTCACTGATGTATTTAAATAAATGTTAAATAATGATGAGAGAAGGTTTCTGGCATGTGCAATGCATCAAGTCCACTGCACCATGGGTAAACTTTTTAAAAGGATGGAGCTGTGTTGAGCATTTGGCATCATTACTGCTTTACTGCTGTGCTTTCTGTTAAAGGAACTGATTGATTGGAATACAGTGCTGTTGTTATTAGCTGTTACACAGCAGAAGGTGACAGATGTGAGGATGAAACGGGCGAGCATCCAGCCTGTAGCCACACATGTGGGCTCACACATGAGCAGAAGCTGCAGATAAGACCAAAAACACAGGCAACGATTTAGCTACAGTATATTCATCTATTTTCTATATGTCATGATTTATTTTTTCATTTTACATTTTAACTTAAAAGGGTACCTCTGTTTCAGTGTTTCTCCTTTCATAACTGTACGGGGTGTGTTGGCCTGCGGGGAGGCGCTGCAGTCAGAGAACAGAGCCATCAGAGATCTTTACTACATATCTCTGACTTGTTACTGATAGCCAGCATTACCTAAAAGCATTTAAAGGCTGTAAAATGAGATTAGAACTGTCTGTTCACAGTAATGTAAGGCAAATTAGCCTTTCCAAGTGATAAGCTAAGTGGGCTAGCCACATTCTAGCTACTAAAACGAGTCTATACCGATATTACAGCAAATAAATACAGTTCACATTGACCAGATAGTGCAGCATCATAAAATACAAAGGGAGTTATACAGCAGAGAATGAGCAGAGCGATAGGAAATGGAAATAAATGTGTAATTTCAAAATAAAAATTCAAATTAAAAGTCTGTGAACATAAATGTCTGAATGTAAAGAATTCACAGTGTAAAATAAATAAAATATTATTCAGTCCATACCAAACCTAAACTTTCCCTTTAAATTATACAAACAAGAAAAAAAATGCACCCACCCTGCTCAGAAATGACACAAAACTCTCTTTGACCTAATCAAATGTATTTATTTAACATTCATTTCAGCTATAGCTGTTTCCAGCAGTACTTTAAAGTAGCATAACAGCTACAATATCATCTGCAGCATAAAGTTGCCAGAGGCGCTTGGTAACATCTGTTTTTCACAAGGCTGTCTATGCTGATAAGACAACAAACATTTTGCATAAAAGTCTGCTCTTTAGCCGAACATTGATGCTAATATACACCTAAAATTAAGCACATTACTTTCCTTTCAAATCCCAGACTTCATTGAGTATTGAGATATTTTCTCGCTATGATTTTTTTCCTCACATAATTGATGATATCTGCATCAAAATTTGCAACCCTTTTTTCTCAGAGTCAAATGCAAACACCCAAACATTATGCACAGTGCCAGAATCAGCTGAACTCACTCTTTTCAGTGATAGCAGTACATAAATTATACCATGTTAAGGATAAAAGACCACAGATATGCATCATGTAAAAAATGTGTATCAGATTGAAACATTAATGAATAATTATTTAAAGCAGAATTGCATATTAAATCACATTGTTAGAGTTAACTACGAGGCTTGTATCATTCAGTTCTCGTTCTTTCTGAGTTTGGTGGTGTCACTCTCTTGATAAATGGCCAATTAAAGACAGTGAAACATCTGAATGGGGTATTTATTACACTGCTGAAATAACATTGAATTATATTTTAATTTTAGTCAAAAACATCATCAGTCCCTGTGAACTTATATCAGATCACATCAGAAACTTTTTTAATTACTCAAACTGATGAATCGTTGGCGATAAGGCAAAGGCAAGATCAGATCTGCTTTTATACATGTATCCAGATACAGTCCCCATTTTAATACCAGGTGTAAATGTGGGATGAATGTCCCATATATATGGCAGAATTGACAAGTTGACATTGACTTTGAAAAAAGAACATTTAAAGTGTGCTGACATGCCATTCAATATGGCATTTTTGAGTAGCCTACAGCACTGGCGGTCTCAAGGGGAGGGGCAGGGGGGGTGATCGCTGCCCTTGGTGCCCCCATGTTTGAAAACATTATGCACCCTCTTGGGTGCCCTTCTAGTGAACAGGAAGTATTAAATTGCCTCCAGGGTGCCCCTCTAACGGGGTGATAAAGTTCCCTCTCGAATGCCCTTCTAGTGACAAAATATGCTAGTGGAAAAATTGATAAAGTGCCCACTATGATAACCGTCCAGTGGAGAAAATGTGATAAAGTTCCCTGTGCAGTACCCTTCCAGTGGAGAAAATGTGATAAGGTGCCTTCTATGGTGCCTTTCTAGTAAAGAAAACACGATAAAGTGCCCTCTAGGGTACCTTTCCAGTGGACAAAATGTGAAAAATTGTCTTTTAGAGTGCCCCTCTAGTGGACAAAAATAATAAATAATAAATAAAATAAATAATAAAGTGCCTTTTAGGGTGCCTTCCAGTAACAAAATGTGATAAATTGCCCTCTAGGGTGCCCTTCCAGTGGACAAAGTGCAATGGAGTGCCATATAGGCTGGAACAGTTGGAACAGTTTCACCACGAATGGATCACGACTTTCTTTGCACTCGTTCCCCGCTGTGTACAGCTGGTGTCCTTTTAATTTTTTTCATCCCTTTCAACTCAGACAGCTCGAGACTCATCCCTAAAATGACAATATATGGTGCCTAGTTAGTGACTAAGCCTGTATGCAAAGGCAATGAAACTAAAGCCGGAGCAGCCTGAGGTTAAGGTTACAGAATTAGCTCTGAGCTGACACTCTGAGCCTCGACAGAAGTGAGCAACTTAACATTTGAAAACTGTTGGAGGCAGTGACCTGGCTGCTCATGAAGTTTCTGGCCTTTGCCAGCTCTGCCTGTTCTCTGTCAGAGGACTCACTTGAACTGAAGCGAGCTGAGGGATTGTCTGTCTCCTTCCTCCGGGCTGCCCATCAATGGACGGCCTATCTCAGGTCCCTCTCCATGCAGGCCCCGGGGTTTATTAAACATTCATGCTTTAATTAAGCAATTTTACCGCTGCTACTTACCGGGTGATGATAAAAGCACTGCTCCAGGATGAGCACGGCGAGCTGACAAATGTACGAGTGTGTGTGTGAGAGTGTCCTGCGCGAGAGGCCATTAATTTCCTGCCATAAAGAAAAGTGCGAGGATTAGAGAAAAGACAAGTTGGACTTTTTTTTACCGGCCTCATCAGTCATGTGTGACTGCAGGAGAATGGTCGGCGGATGATGTTGGGATGTGATAGGGATCCCTCTGTTTTCTGACAGGGACCTTGTCACTGTTTGCCTGCTCGCTGCTGCTCTGTCTCGCCCTCCTCTTCTCCATTTTACACTTCATCACACACTTTTTTGGGGAGGAATCGGAGTCTGGGAGATTTGAAACCCCTTTTTTCCCTCCCGGTAAAGTGCTCTATTACTGAGAGACTGCGTTGTGTCTTCGAAGGGTGAAATTGTGTGTGTGTGTGTGTGTGTGTGCGTGTGTGTGTTCATGTTGCCACTCTCCTTGGCTGTGAGGACATTTAAAGCTAGTCCGAATGTTGTTCTTCAGATTTGATGACTTGGACAATGAAGATGAATTACTCGGAGCACACTGAAACTTTACTGCTGCCGTGCGCCAGAGCTGGATGGAAAAACTGTCAATATGTGTGTGTGTCTGTGTGTCTGAGTGTGTGTGTTGTTGCATCTGCGTGCCTCTGTGTCCTTGTTAAGAGCAGGCGGTGGCTCTGCGGGACGGCTGTAAAGGCTGCTCTCCTTGGCGGTATCACCTGGAATGACACCCAGAGGTGACACACTGTCAGAACACGCTCACCCACACAAGACGCAGGACACACACCTACACACACATACACACTCACAATAAGCTGAGCGGATCTTGGCCAAAGCCTGCCAGGTCCAAGAAAAGAACTCATTAGTGCAGACATGTTCCATGTGCTCTTCTAACAACTGACACACACACAAGCAGAAAATATACAGACAACACACACCCATCAGACACATTAATGGATCACTGTCTTGAGCTAAAGTCCACCTTAAATCACTGTAAGGCTATTAAAATGAGCTGTAATGAATATATGTCACAGTTCAGGGTCCTGGCTGCTGTTTTTGAAAATTCGCTAATAATAGGCCAATCACAGACACCAGGATGTCTCTCTGAGGTGTGTCTGCAACAGAGTTTAACAAGATTTTTTTCCATCTAAACTATCAGCAGTTGTCAGTTTGGAGCATTGCAAGTAAAGATTATTTTCATGATCGACAAATCCACTGATTATTTTTATGATTAATCGTTTGATCTATGATATTTAAAAAAAAAAAAAAGAGCTTCAAACTGCTTCCTTTGTCCAACCAACAGTCTAAAACTCAAAGACTCTTCATATACTGTCAAAAATGACAAGATTACTGTCTCAAGCTAATGTCCACCTTAAATCACACTGACACTGTTAAAATGAGCTGTAATGGATGTATCTCACAGGCCTGGGTTCTGGCTCCTGATTTCTTTTTTGAAAATTATATAATAATCGGCCAATCACAGGCAGCGAGACGTCTCTGAGGTGTTTCTTACACAGCTGCATTACCACAGTGTTAATGAGATCCTCTTCCATCTTAAACATCAGCAGACGTCAAGCTGTAGGGATGCAAATAAAGACAATCTTCATAATTAATAAAGTGGCTGACTATTTTCATGATTAACTGTTTGGTCTACAAAATAAAAAAAAAAAAAAAAAATAGTCCAAAGTGTCCAAAATAGTCCAAATCTAAAGTCTTCATTCAGCAAAATTCAGCATTTTTGCTATAAAAATGACTAATGACTAATTGTTTATAACAGTAGTTGGCAATTAATTTTCTTCTGATTGACTAATTTGATCAACTAAACTAATGGTGTGTTCGATCAGACTGAATCAAAATATAATTTATATTATTTTTGCAGGTTTTTTGCAGCCTGTTTATTAGCCTCAAAATAAAATGATAAATAAAATCACTGTATAGAATAAGTACAGTGTGTAGCACGCTGTGACTCACCTGGGCCCTGGTCTTCATACGTGGGTAACCAGAGTATCCAGATCAGAATGCTGATGATTTCACTTTAGCTTGAACACTTGGTTCTCAGAGCTGCTTAAAATACATTTGGAACTGTTGTCAGAGCAACAAGCCCTTAAAAGGATAGTTACCATACTTATCCATAGTCTGTGTATAATATTATCGACAGTAGATGCTGGTCGACATGTCCACAGTTTGGAGAAGCAGCAGGAATACCAGTGTAGGAAGCTAAGCAATGTGGGTCAGCAGTAAAACATGTTTTAGACACTTGAAAAATTAATATCAGTTTAAGTCTACGCTATATTTAGAATATTTTCATAACTTTGCTTGCAGTCAAAGACAGCCTTTGGTAAAAAACAATTTTACATCACAGAACTCAGGAGTCGCTGGTCTACCACTGCCTCAATCAGTTAGTTTGTGTGACTTCAATGTTCAAAAGGGTTAGTTCAGAATCAGCAGTAAATCTGCAGCTTATTAACAGGCAGGATCATATCCAAGATGTTTTATGATGAACCCATGTATTAATACATTTTCAAGTACAAATGGCTCACTTTCTTAGGTTTGTAATGAAATAATGTTGATCCAATTATGATTTTAGATGAGAACATGCGATTATTGAGAAATTGTAGGCCTATACATGATAACATACAAAACAAAATATAGGTTTGAACTGAAGGTAGTTACCGCTGAGATACTGTCAGCAAAAAGACCAAAAATCAACTTGATCCTGCCTGTAAAGGGACAATTAATTTGGAATTCGTCATGTGGACGCTAAAATTTTAATATATTAAATAATTAACAGCAGAACTCACTTTGCTCAAATGTTTTCATCCAATTACAGCCTACTTTTTGAAATTTCAGTATTTTGACTTTAGTAAGGTTCCGTTTTTATAGCAGGCCTGTAATTATCAGGTAAAAGTCACCAACATCACTTGCAGTCTGACAACATTCACTGGTCATATCTAATTATTTAAGAGTGATCAAAGTGTGCAAACTGGAAACATTGTGGAGCACATGTGAGACTTTAAAGGATCTTTTGGGGGGCTTTTATGCCTTTGATAGGACAGCTGAAGTGAGGACGTAAACGTGAGTGGGAGGATGACATGCAGCAAAAGCCTGCAGGTGGGAGTTGCCCCCACAGCCTTAGTACATGGGGTGCACGCTGTACCAACTGGCTCACCAGGGTGTCCCTAAAAGCATCACTGTAGCCTGATAACCACATGTTAATAAATTACTTAAGCTCCATTTGTAGAACAGTCTCTTCATTATTTGTCTGCAGACCCCTCTCTTGTTCTTATCTTCCTGCATTGAGCCATAAAGTTTGTGATAAATGCAAACTTGTTTTTCAAGTAAACAAATTTATGAGAATGTGTCTTAGTCACATCTTTGCGCCACCTTTGCACACCACACTGCATTAAAAAAAAATCATTATGAGTTTATTGAACAATTAAAGGGGTTCACGTCTTTAGAAGCATGAAATTCCTCAGCTAATTTGATCTTGTGTTCAGATGGTCATGGAGCGATCCAAGGTCACAGAGTCACCACAGACATTAAGATTCAGATTCTGGAGAACATAAATATCCACAGTAAATTTAATGGCAATCTGGCCACTAGTTTACAAGATTTCAGACCAAAGCTTTGGCGCATGAAAATCTTGTCCTCTAGAGAAAAGGTTAGGAAATCATTAAAATGATTTGGAACCAGTTAAGTCCTTAGAAATAGGCCTGTTAGTTGTTGGGATATATCTGAGTGTGATGGATGCACTTTATTCATTGCTTTTTAATTTAGATGGAAACCAAATATCCAACATAACAGTTTATGCCTGTTCCTGAAGATTGTCTCAGGGCAAATTGGGAAATGTAGGAAATCACTAAGAGAAAAACATACAGACAGGACAACACTGTAGCACAAAATAACACAAAGGATGAGTATCCAAGCATGGATTTTATCCTTTACAGTAACATTGTTTACCTTTTCTCTATGATACATCAGGTGTGTGCGTGTTGGTCTTTTGTCATTCTTATCAGTGAGCTGTAATGCAGCGTGAGGCTGAGCTTGGTGCTCATTGGTATTCACAGTGTCCACAGGCGATGAACACAGAGATGAGAAACAAACAAACCCTGTTGGTCAGTGTGTTTTTGAATATTTAGCTCTTCTGTTCCTCCTGCTTTTCTACGCTGTTGCTGCTGTGAATTCTCTAACACCAGTCACCGCTGCCCGTCAACAGGCTGCTGAGACGTACACGCCCAAAAACATAAATGAAAAGCTCGTATCAAGCTGATGAGGGCGCTAAATACACAGTTGGAGACACGCTGCTAATGCATGAGTTATTTGATATGATGTAAACAACTGAAGTGATGGTTTGTAGATTTCAGTCTCAAAGTGATGGATCAGAGTTGTTGTGGAAGGCAACAGGGTGAATTCACAGTTGTGATTCTGTGTCATCAATCAAATCTCAGAATATACTTTTAGCAAAGATGGCGTCATGGCTTCGGAGACAGCATTAATCTGTTAGACCATCTCTGTGGTCCAGACTCAAATTGTCCTGACAACTATTGAATGGATTTACATTTATAATTCCCAGATGAAGAATCCAGATTACTTAAGTAATTTAATGACTATTAAATTAACTGCAACTCTTTTGGTAATCAATTAATCATTTTGAGACATATTATAAAAATTCTAAATTCTAAAATCTGCGCACTTACAGGTTGCAGCAAAGTCTGGTAGCTCTCAAAATCTTTGTTATTTTTGTTATTTTTGTCGCTTTTTATCTGATTTTTTTACATCTACTGATGGATATTTCTGTGGAGAGAAGAGTTTATTCGAAAGAAGAGCTTTTTTCATTGAAATGGAGCAAATCTGGAGTATATCACCCTATTCCAGCTGAGATAAGGAGGAGCTTTCGTGGTTGCCGTGCTGGTGCAAAGTTAAAGGCAAGGAAATGGAGATACAAGCCCGTTCTGCCATCAGTCATCATGGGGAATGTCAACTCTCTGCCCAACAAAAGTGAGGAGTTGGAGATATTGGTGAAGACTCAGAAAGTGTACCGTGAGTGCAGCCTGATGTGTTTTACTGAGACCTGGTTGAATAATAACATCTCGGATTCCATTGTGGATATACCTGGCTTCACTCTCATACGGTCAGACAGAGATGCAAAGGCTAGTGGCAAGAAAAAAGGAGGAGGACTGGCCTTATTTGTGAACAGAGATGGTGTAATCCTGCACATATTACTGTCAAGGAGAAGATGTGCTGTCCAGATATTGAATTGTTGGCAGTTGGAATGCGGCCATATTATGTACCAAGAGAATTTGGTCATATAATAACAATACTTGTGTACATCCCTCCCAAGGCAACGGCTGATGTTCCATGTGAAATTCTGCATGAATTTGTTGCTAGGATACAGACTAAACACCCTGAGGCACTTATAATAATATCTGGAGACTTCAACCATGTTACCCTCTCCTCCCACCTGACTGGATTTACACAATTTGTTAACTGTGCTACAAGAGAAAACAAAACCCTTGATCTGCTGTATGCCAATGTCAAAGAAGCTTACAGAGATACTGCCTTACCACCACTGGGCAGGTCAGATCACAACTTGGTTCTTCTGCAGACCTGTTACAAACCCTGTGTGCAAAGGGAACCTACAACTACACTCACTGTAAGGAAATGGACACCTGAGGCTAGTGAGGCTCTAAAGGACTGCTTTGAACGCACTGATTGGGATGTGCTTCTGGAAACAGATGAGAACAGTATGGACATTGATAGACAGGCTGATTGTTTCACTGAGTACATCAACTTCTGTAGAGACACAGTCATACCTACAAAGACTGTACGCTGTTTCCCAATAACAAACCCTGGATCACAAGTGACATAAAGGCAATCCTCAATCAGAAAAAGGAAGCTTTTAGAGAGGGTGACAAAGAACGGCTCAAAACAGGTGCAACATGAGCTGAAGAAGAGATTGACGATGGCAAAGGTGGAATACAAAAAGAAGATAGAGAAGAATTTACATCATAACAACATCCGTGAGGTGTGGAGAGAAATAAATACCATCTCTGGCTACAACAAAAAGAAAAGACAGCCAATCGTGGGTGATGTGGAAAGAGCTGATGAACTCAATCAGTTCTTCAACAGGTTTGACACTGAGGTCACATCCCATTCCACTGCCGCTCCTCCTCCTCCTCCTCCTCCTCTTCAACATGTGGGCATCTCCACCATGGCTCCTCTTCAACAACATCTGGACATCTCCATCATGGCTCCTCCTCCTCCTCCTCCCCCTCCTTCTCCACAAGTGTGTTCCTCCACCATGCCTCCTCTTCAGCAACATCCGGGCATCTCCATCATGGCTCCTCCTCCTCCTCCACCACAAGTGTGTTCCTCCACCATGGCTCCTCTTCAACAACATCTGGGCATCTCCACCATGGCTCCTCCTCCTCCTCCTCCTCCTCCACAAGTGTGTTCCTCCACCATGCCTCCTCTTCAACAACATCTGGGCATCTCCATCATGGCTCCGCCTCCACCTCCTCCTCCACATGGGTACATTTCCGCGACTGCAGCTACTCCTCTTCACACACCTGTTCCTCCAACCTTGTTTGTCACTGAGACAGGGGTGAGGTTGGAGCTCGGGAGACTTTGCTCTGGGAAGGCAGCTGGCCCTGATGGTGTGTGTCCAAGGCTGCTTAAAGACTGTGCTGCCCAACTGTGCCAACCTCTTCACAAAATCTTCAACCTGAGTCTACAGCTGGGGCGGGTGCCGGCTCTGTGGAAAACATCTTGTATTGTCCCGGTACCAAAAAGAAAATGTCCAGCTGAACTAAATGACTACAGACCGGTGGCCCTTACTTCACACATCATGAAAACCCTGGAGCGGCTGATTCTACGTCTTCTGAGGCCTGAGGTCAAAGACAAACTCGATCCCCTGCAGTTTGCCTACAAAGAAACACATTGGAGTGAATGATGCAGTACTCTACATGCTCCACCGTTCCCTCTCTCATTTGGAAGAATCTGGCGCTTATGTAAGAACTATGTTTTTTGACTTTTCAAGCGCATTTAATACCATCCAACCCAACATACTCAAAAACAAGCTCATAGAGATGGGAGTTGTTTCTTCCTTTGTCTCCTGGATCACGGATTACCTGACAGAAAGGCCACAGTTTGTCAGGTTAGGGAACTGTTTTTCTGGGACATTAATGAGCAGCACAGGGGCTCCACAGGGGACTGTCCTGGCTCCATTCCTGTTCACATTGTATACAGCAGACTTTAAATATAACTCTGAGTCCTGCCACATCCAGAATACTCAGATGACACTGCTATTGTAGCTTGTATAAGGAATGGACAGGAATCTGAATATAGGGATTTGATAAAATCCTTCAGTGACTGGAGTCATAAAAACTGCCTCATACTAAACACATCAAAGACAAAGGAAATGGTCATTGATTTCCGTAGATCCAAGCCCCCTCTTCAGCCTGTGAACACTTGTGGAGTGGGACATCGAGGTGGTAACAAACTATAAATATCTTGGTGTACACCTGGATAACAAGCTGGACTGGTCCCTTAACACAGATGCACTCTACAAAAAGGGGCAGAGCCGCCTCTTTTTCCTAAGGAAGCTCAGATCTCTAAACATCTGCAGTAAGATGCTGCAGATGTTTTATCAGTCTATTGTGGCAAGTGTTTTATTTTATGCTGCAGTCTGCTGGGGAGGAAGTTTGGGAAAAAAAAGCAAGCAAGGAGGCTGGATAAGCTTGTGAAAAAGGCTGGCTCTGTGATCGGAGTAAGGATGGACTCTCTGGAGGAAGTTGTGAAGAGAGACACAATGAGGACGGTGGAGGCCATCCTAAACAACATGGATCATCCACTGCATAACACCTTGATGGACCAAAGAAATAATTGGTGGTGGAAGGCTTCTCTCTCTTCGTTGTAGGACAGAGAGATACAGAAGATCTTTCATACCAACTGCCATTAGACTCTATAATTCTTATACAAATAGATGACACTACAGACAAATGAATTTCCCCTTGGGGATCAATAAAGTATTTCGTATTTCGTATTTCGTATTTCGTATAAGAAAATATCCAAATTCACTGTTTTTAGCTTCTCAAATCTGAATATTTTCAGGTTTCTTTAGTCCTCTAAGACCGAATGTAAGTAAGTAAAGTAAACTAAGTAAATTGTGGACAATAGAAGACATTTGAGGACGTCACCTCGGGCTTTGGGAAAACACTGATCAACATTTTTTACTATTTTCTGACATTTTAGAGACAACCAACTAATCAATTAATCGAGGAAATGATCTTCTGATTAATCAACTATGAAAATAATCATTGGTTGCAGCCCTAAATGCAAGACATTTTTGAACATTTTATAGACTAACTTACTAAACAATTAATTGAAAAGATAATCAACATATTAATCAATAATGACAATAATCATTTCTTAATCTATTTCTAAGTGGCCAGTATATAAGCCAGTATATAGGTTTTGTCTCCACCCTCAGCGTCTCACACAGGCCCACAGACTACTCTTTAGCATCTGTAGGAGGTGCTGCCAGAAAGTCTAAACAACAACAAAACTACTTGGGCAGGTTCAGAACAAGACCGTGTTTGGGGCTATGATAACTACATTACCTTATGTACGTCATGTGTAGTCACTGAAGTGTCTCGCAAGACGTTGTGTGCTTTAGCAACTCGTAACATGAAAGTCACATGACACAAGTCTTGTGACACACGTAACGAACTATATGTACCTCAATACGCACACTTTGGAATTCATGTAAAAAAAAATCATATTATTTTTCACAATTTATAATGGCTTATAATTCAAAAGTTGTTCATTTTTGCAAAATTTTTAAAATTCTGACCCAGCCACTAAACTCAGCCCATTGTATCAATAGAAACTAACTAGACTCACACTAGCACGCAGAGTGAGCAAAATTTGCTCATTTACTCCCATTAAAACCACTATTTTTTATCCTTATGCCATTAATTCATAAATCATGCATTTTCTCATTGCTGGGCTTCGTCTGAGAGCTGAGGCTTTAAATTTTCACCCGGACATTTTTTTTCCCTCGTGACGTCACTATTGCCATTTATAGAAGAGGTAGAAAATACCTGTCTTTGCCACTAGCTGGCAGCATCGTATCATTCCCCTGGCCCCCTCTTCACAAAGGCTCTGAGGCAGTGTGTTTATGTGAGTGTGTGACGAGACAGTCTATGGACGAGACGCGCGATTATGCATGAATTCGCGAGATCTTGTGCGTTCTCGCGACGCTCGGTGTCCGGCGGAGCCGCACCAAACAGATCACAAACGAATCATGTGTGAGTTGGCAGACGGCGGAGTACGCTGTCGTTCCGGAGCGGAGCCGTTCCGGAGTCGTTCCGCATGCAGTGTATTTTAGGGGTTAGTGTGTGTGTGTGAATCCGTGTGTGTGTGTGTGTGTCCATGTGTTCGTGTGTATGTTGTGTACATTACATGACTTTGTGCCGTTATGCCTAAAAAGCGCACGTAGTTTTCAAGTCGCACTGTTTTTCAATCACTCACTTCATGTGGCGTTTTTGTGCAAAAGATCAAAATCCATCAGCTGTTTTTTTTATTGTGACACACACATCGCACACAGTAAGTGTGTGTGAATCCGTGTCTGTTTGTGTGCATGTGTTCGTGTATACTTATTACATGGCTTTGTGCCGTTATGCCTAAAAAGCGCACGTAGCTTTCAAGTCGCACTGTTTTTCACTCACTCACTTTCATGTGGAGTTTTTGTGCAAAAGATCAAAATCCATCAGCTGTTTTTTATTATGAAACACACATCGCACACACTTGCAAAGAGCCCCATACACACAAGTATTGCACAGCTCTGAGATGCATGAACGGGACCATTTACCAGCACTTGAAAGGGAGACGAACCTAAACAATCTCCGACTTTATATATTTTATATATCATTGATATATGCTAGCTTGCAAAAATAAAAAAATAGGTAATCCAATTTTCACTTAGTATATTGAAAAAAAATCATTTTTTGTGTTTTTTCCATCTAAAAATGTGGTGACATTATGATCAAAATATGGAATTTAAAGGGTTAAAAAAATGTAAAATGAATGAGTACTTGATATGTATGATTAGGGCTGACCTTGATTTACAAAAATAAAATTCAATCAGAGTAGAAAAATAAATTAATATATAATATTAATAGCTTTATTTATAGGTGTGCATATTTTGCGCTCTCCGCTGCTAAGTGTGAGTATTTTTGAAAATCTGACCTGACACAAAAAATAATAATGCATATTAACCAATGTTGCTGTTAATCATTGACATATGCCAGCCTGCAAAAATCAAAAAATAAGTAATCCAATTTTTATGTAGTGTGTTGAAAAAAAAAACATTTTTTGTGTTTTTTCCATCTAAAAATGTGGTGACATTATGATCAAAATATGGAATTTAAAGGGTTAAAAAAATGTAAAATGAATGAGTATTTGATATGTATGATTAGGGCTGACCTTGATTTACAAAAATAAAATTCAATCAGAGTAGAAAAATAAATTAATATATAATATTAATAGCTTTATTTATAGGTGTGCATATTTTGCGCTCTCCGCTGCTAAGTGTGAGTATTTTTGAAAATCTGACCTGACACAAAAAATAATAATGCATATTAACCAATGTTGCTGTTAATCATTGACATATGCCAGCCTGCAAAAATCAAAAAATAGGTAATCCAATTTTTATGTAGTATATTGAAAATAATCAATTTTTGTGGTTTTTGCATTTAAAAAAAAATGGTTTGTTTACATTACATACATGGCATTTAAAGGGTTAAAAAATATGACAATTATTGAGTGTTTGGTGTTTTTGTTTATGGCTTGAGTTAAAGAAATACAAAACATTTTAAAAAAGTTTAAAAAAAAAACTTTTATATTTTTTTTTTACATTGATGCCCCTGAGCGCAGATTACGCGCTTACCGCTGCTAAGAAGGGCCTAACTTTACCGCATACCAGAGGGTTAATAAAGTTTTGGTTTCCTGAGTAAAAGTTCTGTTTGTTTGAGCTCTCCATCCACCTCACCTCCTCCAGATGCAAACTTCTCCCTCTTTATACTTTGTCAAAAGCCCGGTGTGTCTCACACAGTCACAAATGACTTTACATCAGAGCCACTTAAAAGTACAGTGCGTCACTTTCACAGTGTCTGTATGGAACACCAAGGTGTGGTAACAAAACGTAGGAACTGGGAGTGAGAACATGTTGTCTATTCCCACCACCCAGAGTTATAGCTAGTGCTAACTAGTGAGCATGCTAGCTTGCTAAATTAAGATAGTGAACAAGGAAAACATTATACCTGCTGAACATCAACGTTAGCAAGCAGCTTATAAAAATATATCACAAATTGCCATAACATCTGCATTTATATACTACTGATAAATAACACAACAAACCATGGTTTTATCATATATAATGAAATGTATTTATTTCATTATAGGTACATCGTTGCAATAATGAAAATTGTGTAATGTTAAATTTCTCACCACCTCATAACAAACTTCTAATGTCTATGCAGTAACTTTAACAGCACAAACAGGAGCAGCCAGTTTCCCATCATGCCAAGTGCTGGACTGAGTATTTTAAGTTAGCTGTTTTATGTTCCAAAGTACAAATGTTATTTTTGTTGGTGTTTGTGAAGCGTCTGTTCAGACTGTGGTGGTTTTATGCTGGTAGCCTGATGGTCCTGTTTGTGTTGGTTTACAGTGTTTTATAGTGTTATCCATTAGTGAGGTGGCTGTTACATTAATTGACCCCAGCTGTATTTTACTACTGCTGCTTCCTGGCTCTCATTCTGCGCTGTCTGCCACAATATGACTAATTACACTTATCAAACACAGGGAATTAGAAATAAATGCCTGCTGCTAACGCAAGTCTGCTGCAGCTGAAGGCCTGTTACCTTCTGCAGCTGAGGTAAATAAAAGCATGGGTCACTGTTTGAGGAAATACAGTATCCAATTTACTCAGCCAATTGCACATGGCCCACTTTAGGTCAGAACCCTGTTTGGGAAACACTGGAGACTCTTATACATAAATACATCACTCATGGATATTTATTTCTAAATATATATCAAAAGTCTCAACACCATACCAAACTGTGACACTATCTACTGTGATGTTACATGGTTAATTATTATTTTTATTTTATTTTATTTTTTAAAAGGACTGCTACTGACTGCTGCATGGTTTTTGTTGCAGTTTTACAAACATAATTCATTCATTCTTTAACAAAGACAATACATGAGAGTTTTTTGCACATGTATAGGAAAGGAAAGGAAACGAGAAGCAGTTTAAGTTAAAAAGAAAACCAAATTAAACATTAAACATCAGATTTATTATTTAATAAAGAACATTTTTCTAATTTTTCTTTGGTCTTAATAACCCAATAAATATATCGTGGACTTTTTATCATGGTTATTTTCATACCATGAGGTTTTTTTGTATTCCTACATCCCTACTAAATACATTAAAAACTGCTCTGTCATGCTGCAGCAACATCAGAATCAGAAAGCTCTTTGTTGTCATTATACTCAGGTAGAATGAAATTATGAATAGGTTCTCTCCATGCATCAGAAAATTGTAAACGTATAAAAATATAAAACATAAATAAAAGCAGAAGCAGACGAAACGGCAGTAACAGCAGCTTTAAAAAAGATTAGAGGTATGTACATAATGCAGATTCTTCACATTCTGCAGGTTATTCAAAGGTATATTGAATTTAGTGAATAAACAGATGCTAGAACTACTGTTTACAAATTGTGCAAATTGTGTCTGCAGATTCAGTCTCTGAGTGAGGGACGTGTGTGCTAGTCAGTATTAAGAAAGAGTAGGAAATATAGTATTCCCAATATAATAATGATTATGTGATTAACTGTTTTTGTGCCATTTTGCCATTAGTTGAAACCTGGAATGTTGTGTTTGTGTAGAGTCTTAATCACTTTTTACTCACTATTATTTTTACATCAGATGGAGCCAATACTAGTCAAACTTAATTACAAAAAAAACAGTGGAACAAAATCATTATAAGCAATGTTCTGCATGTATCTCAACTCTCCCTGTGTAATGCAATGAGTTTGTAATCAACTTCTGCTCGTCTTTTCTTCTTCTTAGTTTAGATTGATTTATTTACTCTCATTTATTTCTCATCAAAGCATCACAACATGATTAGGGTGTGCCTTTTCACAGTTTCTCATTTACAGGCTTGATAGACTTCTTATCTTTTCATTGCTTTCATATCCGCTAAAGATTATTTTGCTCAATCTAATCTCAAACGAAAATTACAATTAATTATTTTCGGGCATTCCAAAGAACACATTCTTTTATTGCGGCTCCTACGCCCAGAGGCTCGACTGAGAGTAAATCTTTTTTCAGTCTGCTTCAGCTAAATCAGACCCCCCCCCCCTCCACCCCCCTTCCACATTTGAGCTCTTCTGTTCTCTCAGCGTAGTGTGGCAGAAAGATCACTGATGAATTATCTCTATCTGTGGTGTTAGCACTGTTGTTTTGTGCTAATGCTTCTGCTTTCAATTTCGGAGATAAATTTGGTTTTAATGCTTTGATAGTTTGATTGTTGAAGGTTAAAAAACTATCCTTGGACGCAGCACTGTGGCTGCTGACATCAGCCAAAATCCATCATCTGTGCTCAGTTCAACTCAGAGGAGGAGGTCAATGAAAAGGAGGGTGAAATATGAGCTGAAGACAGGGAGCATCTTAAGGCAAACACCGAACACAACCAGTGAAGGTAAAATTCCGGTATAATTACTTAAGGAAAGTATGAATTCACGCTCTTCTAAGGCTCAGGGTTTGGGGTTAATTCTCCTAAAATAAAGTGTGCCTCAAGGTTTGTGGTAACAGTTTGAGTTTTCCCCGTTTCAATGTGACGATAAATAACAGAACAGGCTCAATTAAAGCAGTCACATACAGGTGTGTAAATGACTTCAAAAAGTGACTCAGAGTTTTGAGTCAGAGTCAAATGATTACCTGAGCATTATCTTGAAAGGACAGTTCACCCCAAAATCAAAAATGCATATTCTTCCTTTAGCCTGTTGTGCTATTTATCCATCTAGGTAGTTTTGGTGTGAGCTGTAGAGTTTTGGAGATATCACCATGTCTACGTTCTGCGTAATGGAACTAAATGGCACTCGGCTTGTGGTGCTCAAAGCACCAAAAAAATAAAAATAAAAACTACATTTGAAAAATTCAAAACCAGTGTCTTTTTCCAGAAATCATGACCTGGTTACTCAAGATAATCCACAGACCTTGTTTTGAGGATTTTCATGTAGGAACTACTTTCTTTCTGCAGTAGAATCTGCCTGAACTACTATAGAATCTACCCAAACTACTTTCTTTCTACTAGAAAGAGAGATCAATTAGTTCATCTCTGTAGATTTTACAGTGATGTAAAACTCATTATAAAAACTGAGTTTACAAGATGTAATCCAAGGACCAGAAAAATTGGCACAGGAATCCCCATTTCTCCCATTCCTCTTCTTGCATTGTGTAGCTTGCTTTGTAAATAGTAACGAGCCTGTGGTAACTGGATTAAAGATATTTATTATTTTGTTATTACAGAGAGAAGTCTTGAAAAAAGGTACTGTCGGGTACTGGGTCGGGTTCAACAGCCCGGGCTCATTCTCAACTCATCACATACTGACGATGTGTCACTGCCCCTCAGCGACTCATACAGATGTGGATGGTTCCCGTTAGAGGCTGAAAGAGATTTGATGTAAACCCATCCAGGGCTGTATGAGACACACCAGGCTTTTGACATAGTATCATTTCAGTAGTCCAGGGTTCATGTCCCATGTGCAATTAAAACATTATTAAAAATTCTAAGGGAAATGTCTTATGTGTGTCATGTGACTTTAGTCTTATCCTAAACTTACCCAGGTTGTTTTGCTGCCTAAACCTATACAAACTGTGACAATTTCACAGAGTTAACTGCATGTTAAAAATGTCTGTCTGGCTGTGTCAGATACAGCTGCTAAACGGTACTATGTGCTCCAGTATCACACACTGAGGGGTGGTGACAAATCGTTGGAATGTGACAGGTCAGGATCAGAAGGGACTGTGCCCAGCCCTACTTGAGGCACCTTGACAAGTTATGGGCCTCAAGATTTGGTATTAATACGTATGTTTATACTGTGCTTTAATGGTTCGTATAGTATCATCAAACCAATTTTTCTTCATTTATTCAAAATGCTTAAAAACTAATTATGTCACAGACGGCCCTGAGCCTTCAAGTGCCTCTGAGGGTCTGTAGCCTCTGCAAGAGAGAAACAATGCTGCACTGATCCAACAGGTTACAATTTAAGACAGAGTGCAGGAAAAAACTGAGCTTTAGTGCAGTGTGTTGTCTATATACCACTCAGTATGTTCATATTATAATCTCATCACACTTAAGTAATCATTTGTAACATCTCTCATCAGATAAAATGATCTCCTCGTGTTTTGCATTTCCTTAATGGGTCTTTTTATTGTGACTTGGAGACCTTTGTCATAAGTGTCTGTCACTGCAGCTGACATCAACTATATAATACGTTTTGCCTTTCCCTCGGGTCTGTTGACTTGTGCTGTCTGATGCCAAAATCTAAAGTGTTGATTTCCTGCCAGAAAACTGACAGAGGGGATTCTGTGCTTGCTTTTCATTTTCTATTTTGTAGCATTTTATATCATCCAGTAGAAAAAGATAATAGTTTGTTTGAGGAACGAAAACTGAAATCAAATACAAACACTCAAAGGCCATCTTAGCTGTGCTCAGTCTTCTGAGCTATTACATTGAATTTTTTTTTGACTTACCATGCAGAAATGTATTGTTGCAGAACACTTTCTGCTTCAAACAAAGTGAAAACTCAAATTTATAAAGTAGTTTAACTGGGCAGATGGACAAGAGGGCTCGTCATGGTGCTTCATGTACCCACAATGACTCCAGACACCTCTGATTTGAAGCAGGTCAATCAGAATTTACAAGCCAGAGTGTGTCTGAAAGATTCCTCTAATATCCCACTCATTTCAGACATTTTAAAGGCTTACATTCGGTGCCATCACAGGTTCTGCTGTGTGAATCTGGCTCAGGACTTGTTGCAGATATTAAATTCCTCACAAATGAATGGAAATGTTCCACATGCAGGAGGATACAAAGCTTTGCATTGGTTTCAGATTCAGAGGTGTGAAGTCTAGCCAAATTTTTCACACACCAGCCTCCAATTATTACTAAAAAGATTCATATAAATATAGAAGAAATGTTTCCAGCGTTTTCTTTATACCACTTTTGGGGTCGAGTAGGCTGGTTTTTGCTATTTTTATTGAGCACCGGTGACATTTTTAAAAAGCGCTTTAAGCCCATTCCCACCTAATGAAGATGTAAATCTTTAAAAACAGGTCACCTTTTCAAAAGGTTCAGTAATTTCCTAAAACAGCTCCACACTGTAGTTAAAAACATGGTGCTCCAACAGGAAGGAGGGAATTGATGTTTAGAAATTTGTTGAGAACTGTTTTCAGCTACAGATGCCTACACATTTGGTAGGATAATGAGTATTTATGGCATCAGGATGGTGAACATTGCAACCATATATGATAGTTTAACATCTAATTTGAAAACTATGGCCATTAGTGTGCTGCTATAACAGCGGCCACTCTTCTGGTTTCAGTATTTCCACCAGATTATTAGCCACAAGAGCATTAGTGAGGTCCAACACTGATGCTGGGTGATAAGGCCCTGCTCACAGTTGGTGTTCCTGCTCATCACAAAACTGTTAGATGGTTTAGCATAAAACGTTGGAGAGTTGGAAGCACAGTATTGTCCAGAGCAGGGGTGTCAAACTCAATCTTGTCTACAGAAAATTAGAAAATAAATATTGTTGCAGTACGCAGTGTTTGTAGTCCAAGCAGAATGTGAACATTCTTGTTTCTTACTTAGTTGACAAGAAGCTCTTAAACACACCACGTGCATCAATAGCAACGTTGTTTGCAAGTAAGACTTGGCCACCTGGGGATTCAAATCCTGGACCTTTGTGTTCCCAGAGAGGGTAACTTACTGACTGCACCACTGGGGAGATCTGGTCTTCCATGCACCTTCACAAAAGCTGAGGCAAAACTGGGTTTTTTTGTCTGTTTAAACTTAAAACACTTACAACAGTCAAAACATTGATGATAAAATTCTGCAAAAATCATAATTCTACTGGTTTTGGGTACACTGTCAAATGTTTTGGCCAAGTTTGATCAAACATTTGGTGCAATCAAATGCTGTGCATGCAGTAGTAATTGCAGTAAGACACTTAATGTCACTGAGGACTCATGGTTTGACCGATCTGAACAACCTTTGAAACGTGATATGTAGCATCCATAAATGTGGTTCTGCTGTAGCGCATCCGAGCAATGCTCCCTCACTGTTTCACCAAGGGAGGCAATAACATATTTGTATTTTACATAATCTGTTTTTTAAGCTCTTTAATATTGAACCATCACTAAAATGTGTGGCCCTGACCAGACAGAGCACAGTTTTTTGCAGTGAGCGGCAATTTTCCAGCTGTTTTTCATATTGATAAGAAAACATGCAGACTGACAGTCCCCAGTGCGAGAGACAGAGAGACAGCACTTGTGTGGATTGACTGCTGTGTAATATTCTCAACAAACTATTCATAAAGTCACACCATGTGGTCAGTTATTAGTTGTCTAATGTGTGTGCTACCACAGAAGCAGTGCTTACATGACCTGAAATGAGACACAATTTTAATCATGCGCCTTAATGATGCGTGAAGAGTTCATCCAAATCTGCATGCATGCATCATCAACCACTTCCTGCAGGTTATATTACATTTTAAATGATGTTGAGCAACATGAGCTTTACAGGTGGTTTCTTTATTGTGTGTTGTATTGATATGAGTCATTTACTAATGATTAGAGAGGCTGCTTTCAGTTTCATTTCTGTGCATGCAGTAATGTCACTTCAGCAAATATCATGGGGCATTTAAGCTGCAAAACTCCATACTGTCATAAACTGAACTTGCTCTAACTTGACAGGACAGAAGAAACTGTACAGTAGAAACAAAATTAAATAATCAGTTGCACATCAGTGTAATGCGCACAGTGTTTCTCTTACTGGGAAGATGCACACTATTTACCACCTGCAACACATCCACTATTAATCAGAATAGTCATTTTTATGGCCCAGGCTGTCCATTCCACTGATTTTACTGGAGTCAATTCTGGTAGCATTTGAAAGAAGAAGTTAGAGACACAGCATCGCAATATTTAACAAAGGCCATTTTATTTAATCAAAATAAGTTAAATCAAATGAAAAGGTCATATAAAATATGTACACATTACATATTAATTACATATTGTACATTATTAGTGTTGTGGAAATCAATGACAACAGTTTTGTATGGTGTGCATGAGTGGAAATGGTGGGTGCCGGTATTGTAGAGTGCAAAACACAACATAAGGATAACTAAAACGACATATCAAAACCAAGGCGAGGATGTGCCTGTGCAGAAAGGGACAGAGAGAGAGATGTTAGATGTTCTTAAATACCCTGGAAACACCAGGTGCCGCCGGTGTTACCAATCACCTGATCACCCTCTAGATGACAGGGGTCATTGCAAGTAGATGTTAATTGATTTTGCAAATTTTGAAAAATGTGACTTCTAAATTGACCATAGGGTGCAGTGAGGCAAACTTTTGTCACGATTCAGTGGATGTGCTGAAACTATCTCAGCAATTAGGGGTCCAATTACAGGTCCATGCAGCTTAATTAACTATCCCTGTGGAATACCCAAAGTTATCTAAAGGTGCACATCTCATCTGATGTTACTCTCTGTGAGAAACTGTTGTGTGGATAGAAAGAATCTAGATAAAGTAAGAGGGTCCGGGGGCATGCTCACCTGGCAGTGTGTGGAGAATAACCTTTTAAATGCTTATGTCTAATTAGTTTTTAGGTCTGTATTTTCATCTTCTATACTTCTCTTGACTTCCATAATATGATGTAAAGCTCACAGCTCACAGGGACTAGAAAGACAGTGAGAAGTAAAATCTGAACTCACAAAATGTCTTAAACTTTCAATTTGAACTCTTTTTGGCATTACAAAGAAATAAAGGCGGATGTAAGACGATGCAAGTTGTGCATTCAGCATTCAAAATATGAAACATCATATTATACTCATAAGTATTTCTATAACTCAAACAGAAAATTATAGACCAGTTGCTGCATGCAGTATTCAACATAATGAGAGCAACAGTATGAATATCAATCAACAATATGAACAATAACAATCAACAATACAATTAACTGCACAAATAAATGTCTGTTCATATTCCCACCTCAGGAGGTCTGTATGTCCTTTGGGCCTTCCTATTTGCTTGAGCTACACACCTGGCATCTTTCTTTGCGATGAGTTCTCTGTCAGTGAGATGAGTCCTGTGAGATGTTTTGTTGTTCTTCATTACAGAGAACAGCTGCTCGCACAGGTACGTGCTAACGAATGTGCGAAGTATCCGGGGCGGCCTGAAAGCGGAGTTCGGACATACATCTTTGGGTTGAAATGAGACAACTGGCCTGCTCTGATAAAACTGTACTTCGCCTTCAATACACTGTTACATTAGAGTTCTATGAGCTCTATCTGCATGTTCACTGGAGTGCTGTCCACCAGTAAATGGATTACTGAAAAATTCCTTTGCTCAAAGTCATCGAATCATAAAATATGAAGTGTAACAAAATGTCTGTGCTTCCTGGACTCAATGCGTTTGTTTGAGGTGTTAGATATGGACACAAGTGCTCAGAAATCACAAAAAAAAACTCCAAGGCACTCTCTTTTAAAACAATTAAAATGCCTTTACTGTTATGGCGTGGTTATGTTAGAACCTATAACAAAAAAATCACAATTAAATTCCACCAATGGGAATCTTCCACTTGGAGTTTTGGCTTTGAGACCCTCTCAAAGCCAACATTGACATTGACATGTAAACACTCCAGCAGATGACGTGTTTAGCCCACAATATTCATCAAAAACTAGATTAAAGAGCAACATGGTAAATACAAACACTGGTAACCATTACATAAGACAAAAAACATAGATCTTTACAAAAAAGCAGTAAAATCTAGGTCCTTTTTTAGGCCTGAATGTTTAGTAGCCTGTAGTTTATAAATCCAAACAGCATCCTGTATGACAAAGTTTCCTTTGTCTGTCACCTTTTCTTATGGAAGGGATTTAGTCAGTGCAAAACACTGGTAATGTGGATTGGTTACTGTTACAGAAGTCCAGATACTGTCTTGCCATGGGGTAGTTTACATTCCCTGTAGAAAATACGAAGTGTGTTCAATTTCTTAACAGAAAAAAAAAAAAAAAAATCACATGGGAAAGCACTGCTAGTGAGCTCCTTGTGATTGTTTGGCTGGATGGAAAGTGGCCCAAGTTGCATTTGATTTTCCCACAAACACAATTTGGTTTGAAAGGCTTTCAGTGCATCATACATATCTGTGATCACAGGCAGAGAACCATTGAATTCAGATGGTTTATTATGTAACGCAAAAAAGCCAAGTCAAACAGCCACCTCTCATCTCAGAGCTCAGTTGACTCTTTTGCTTTCCATAAAATGGCATATTTTCTCGAGCAAATAAAAAACTTTGCCCCGGCTCTGCCATTGCACCTCTGTCTCACAGGGTACATCTTTATATTCTGAATGCACCACTTCAAAAAAATGACTGAAACTGTTGGTGGTCCAACTTCCAGGCCCAGATGAAGTTTGCCCAGAGGAAAATGGAGTTTCTCACAATCGTCAGAGCGATCTTCAATTGGGCTTAAATTAGTTTCGGGCTGAGGCGAGACAAAGGCTATTTCTCAGGAGCTGCATTTAATAAGTATGAGAAAATGTAAAGAAAAGAAAATGGTCAGTCTCATATTGGGCTTAAATTGAGCTCATTTATGTCTCGGAGACACAGGCTAGACAAAGATGAGATCTTATTTCGAACTTTTCCTTTCCTGTGGGCAGTGTCTTTGTTACTGTGCTCATCATGTTATACTGTATGATCAGTGCTTTACCACTAAGTGTCTACTGGTGTATAAGGCCATGGTATGCACCGTTCTCAGCAAACTGGAGCAGTTCTCTTCGTGCATCTTTTCTCCGATCATTCCCGCACTCTTGTCACAGCACACGCTGGAGCGCCATCTGTCATATGTCCCACGAGTTTGTCCCAAGGCAACCTCGTGGTCATTTCCGTATTATCACGATGAAACCTGACGAAACCGGTTGTAGAGGGCCCGCTGGTCGTGGTTTTGTTTGGAGGCTGTGGTGTGCACAATCCAACTCAGGCGGTCCTGAGAAGAAATCTTTCAGCAGGGTAGAGAACACTTTGGCCATTAAGTCTCATCTCAGGCATCTTCCCCCACCCAATATTTTCTGGCAGTCACAAAACTTGCGGCATTTTGGCATTTTAGCTTCCTCACGTCACTTTCCAGTTGTTATCCTGTTGCTATGGTCAGACAAGCTAGTCTTCATCTCTCTCGAAGTGGAAGCTTGATTCGCCAAAGTCAGCTGAAATGATTCAACTGAGCACTGGGTGGGTTCTAAGCAACTATTCAGTAGAGCTGTGAGTTTACCAGTCATACTTTTTCTAGTTTGCAAGCTCTTGCACTAAGTGGGGATGAGGGATCCTCTGCCATGTTGCTGCAAACTTTAGCACCTTTCCACCTGCTTTCCCCACTTTACTCATTCTGAGTAAAGTTGTTTCGGAGTAAAACAAAGTCACTGCCTTAAGACAAGGGCAGTGTGTGAAGGTAAATGGTATTTAATGAAAATATTTTGCTGAAAAGATTTGAGGCCTGGGTCTTTACAGCCCACTGCGTAACTGTTCTGCATTTCTCCACTTTTTGCGGTGTACTTTCTGGTGGTTGTATCGTGCACTGATTTAGCATCCGCCCCATGGATGAAAACTGATAATTAAGCATTATCTGTAGCATCACTGGCCTTGAGTATCTGTGGCTATCTCATCCACTCGATCAGCCACTGTAAGGCTGACTTTTGAGAATGCTTTCCTCTTTTTTTTTGGGCACACTTACCGAGCTAAGTTAGCTAGTTATAAGTGAAAAGTTTTGATGAGCTGAGACTTTTCTTGTGTCAGTGAATTAGTAATTTGACTTGTCAGAACTGTTTTTTAAAAGTGGTAACCGAGGCAATGTCAAGCACAGAGCCCACACATTGTGCTGTTCATCTTCTGGTTGGTTTAGAAAGCAGAATTGCTGAGGTTTGTTGGGCAGCACATTGTGAACAATATGGAAATAGGCACTGGAGCCTATAGACCCTTTTTGGGCTGACATCTCGGTTATGTCACAGTGTTAGCTAGAGGCAAAATAAAGGAAAAACACAGAGTAGTAAGCCACATAACCAAGCGAAAATGTCATCTCATTGTTTTGTTTTGTGCCAGAATCCAATTCAAAATTGAAGTTTTATCACATACCAGCTGCCACTGCCAGTCATAAACAAAAAAGAAAAAAAATGAAGACAAGAGTTGTGAAAAACAAAAAGTTAAAAGCTGCAAGATGCTTGCAAGACAAAATAAACAAAATAAACTCACAAAATGTAAAGAAAGGAAATATTCACACACTTATTCTCCTTATTAAACAGAAAAATATAACCCATCACCTCTAAATTTATGTTAATCTCTTTTCCCAATGTAAGACAAGCTTTAATTGCCTCATTAACTCTTTAAAACTCTTAAACTCAACAGACAGGAACAAAATAAAACTCACTAAAACCTTCTTGTCCAGTCTTTCCACTGTTAAAACAATCACCAACTCTAGTTCAGTCAAAATAAATCCTTAATTCATGTGTTATATGTGAAAATGGTCTGGTTCTGCAGGCTGTTTTGCTCTCATTCACACCATCCTCCATCCAGAGCAGAGCCTGTCATTGCACCAATAAATTGGCAAAATAAAATGACAAACATCTCCCAAAAAAAACCAAAAAAAACAACTGGCAATGGACTTATGCAGTCATCGCTGCATCCAATCATCCAATCCAACCCTATGGCAGCTGTAGAAAGATGGTCCAACCATTGTAGTTAGTGTAAAGTACGGGTCGGCCAGTCTGCTTCTATTGGTTAATGTGAACTTTTTCAAGTAACACTTGCGGTCCTGTAGAGTGACTGACCATACATATTGTAGCGTCCCTTAACAATGAGGCTATGAGGCATGAACTAGTTTTGCTGGATTTTTATTCCTTAACTTTAACACAGGCTACTGTGGGCCATAGCCAACGCCAAAACAACAAAAATGTTTGCTTTACAAGGTCTTCTCTGTATTAGCGGCTACTCAACAACTCCTGCTCATCGGCTTACACACATATACAAACTAGCAGGAATAACAGCAACCCTCCCTCTCAGGCCTCTGCCAATCACAGGAGGGTATTTTACACAGATCACTGTCATAGGTGCTGGTATTGACTGACAGGCTTCACAGCGTCTAAAAGCACACAACTTAGCTGGGAATAACACGTTCACGGACATTACGGAAAACTCATTAACTGCCATAACAAACCTTTGACTGAAGCTGAGCATAACACATTCTTAACAGTGACAGAATCACACACAGTTAACATCACGTCACCCACCCGTTACAATATTTAAAAGAGCTTGTATTTTCTTCAGCCATTTTTAAACAAATAAACCAACAAAGCTGGTGTACTCTAATGTGTTCTTTTGTGTTTTTTGAAATTTTCTGCCTCCAGCATCGCCAATAAAAAATGTCGATGTTTAATGACAGAAAGTGGGTCTATGGGCCATTAATGTGAAAGAAAATGATAGAAAGTCATCTTGCAGGCCAGAAAACATGGTGTCTTGAGCACGAGTCACTTGGTCTAACAGCAGACGACAGAGCAGCCTCCTCCCTCTAACTCTTCAATTCACCCCCAACACTTCACAATGTAAAAGTTTGATTTTTTTTTTTAAATTTCCATTAATTATCATTCATTCACCCAATGGACTTTACAGAATTACAACTTGATCTTGTTATACAACACTGTGTTGTAAAATGATTAATAAATCTACCTTGCACAGTGTGAATGAGCCCCATACACTACATGAACCACTTTTACAGACAGATTCATTGTTCACATACAAAAGAGAAATGGTTCAATTCACTAGTTTTCTCATATTTACATTTTTTTCTGAGGTACTAATAAAAGAAGTGGTTCAGACTTATATGAATCACGCAGAAATGTTTTGCCATTCTCTACTCAAGGAACAAAACATGTTAATAATTGTAAGTCATAATAGTTGTAGTTTGCCTTGTTCCAGAAATCAACCGAAAAAACCTCTCAACAGCTGCTTCAAGGTCTTTATGCAAGTCGCTGCCCAGGTGAGCTTCCATTATAACCACCAACAGTGTAACATCAGTTGTAATAGAATGTATTCTGTAGCTCATCTGTCACGTCTCCTTGACCACCTCCCATCCAAGTCATGGACGTTCTTCTTTGACTTGATATTTTGGCTTTAAACTATGAGCCCATCTTTCTTTATTTCTCTCCTGGCCTTCACACTTGTTGTAATATTTTATCATTTGTTTGGGTGTCCTGCTGTAATACCACTACTGATGCTGCCAAATCTGTTTCCGTCTTTCCCTGCTGATTTCAGGCTGCAGAACATGATTTTCACAGTATGCAGTTTTTCTTTTTACTCTTTGGTAACACTTTTGTGAATGAAAGCTGCCCACAAATGGAACAGAAAAGGAAGCCTTATGCAGTCATTTCGGAGCGTCAATAAGATGCTTAGGATCCAACACGCATCTAGTCACGACCAGCAGAACAGTGGAGAAGTTTAATGCTCTTTTCTGCAGTTCTGCAGCTGGGGGTGTCTCACATTAATACAATAAGAAAACACATAGTTTGATGGCGTTGTGAAGTGATGTGGGATCATGGGAGTTGTTATCTTCATTTTACAACAGCCACCATAGCTGATGAAAATCTATCTGACATGACTTGGGCAGAAATCAGGTTCATGGTTGAGGTGATTTATTAAAGTTTTATTCCCCTGACAAAGCCTACATATCCGCGTTTTCCAGAAGTTATAGCAACTAGCAATAGCTAGCAACAGCTTATAGAGAACACATTGTGTCTTGAATAAACTATGAATTCTGTGTCACATTGTTGGAAACATTTGAAACAATGTAATCTCCACAAAATATAGAATGCCTAGTGTTAATAGACATTTTAAGTCAGAAATGTTACATATTATAACTAAGTGTGAAAAAAACATTTTAGTTAACTGAAATAAGAATAAAAACTAGAATTTAGAAAAAAAAAATGAAAACTAACTCAAACATTGTTGGAACTGGTCACTGGCTACTCCACACAGAATCTGGTTCTGCTGGAGGTTTCTGCCTGTTAAAAGTAGGCAGTTTTTCCTCGCTGATGTCACCTTAGTGTTTGCACTTGATGGGAATTGTTGGATCTCTGTAAATAATAATGTAGAGTGTTGTCTAAACTTGCTCTACTTGAAATAGGGTTAAGCAATATGTTCAAATTTTCCAACCAGCCACTATCAGCCCAGTTACCAGCGATGGGCGATACATTCTACAGTCTCTCCCTCCCACCTCCATCTGTCCTCCTGAGTCTCACCTGGGAGATGTTTGCAAGAGGCGAGTTCACCACGTCCAGTAAACAACATAAACTAACAAAGTTTTAAGAAATAAAAACAGAAAAATACAACCATGTACCTTATGAATTCAAGCTTCTCTCTTTAAGCAAACTTAAGACAAGCTTAATTCAAACTCGACAGAAAAACATGTAAAAACAAAACCATCTTTGTTAGTCTTTCCACTCTTCCAACAATCACCAACTCTGTTTGGTCAACAAATCCTCAAGTCACTGCTTTCTGTGAAGAGTCGAAAACAGCGTTCACCTCTCACCTCACCCAGCTCAGTGCACTTGGCTCTGGCTGAGTGGGTGTGTACTAGGGCTGCAACTAACGACTATTTTCATAGTTGATTAACTGCCCAGCCCTGTTTTGAAAGTGTGAATAACTTTTGTTATTATTTGGTGCTATATGAGTATAACTGACTTGATGACTTATAAAACTAACTAAACTAAAATAAAAAAAATATACAGGAGATGTCTTAAGTTTTAGTCTTTGTCAATTTGGCCATACAGCAAGCATGAGGAAGTGTTGGTGCGTAAGTTTATTAAGACTGGGACGTCTGTATGACTGAGCGTCAACTGCCTTTACAAAGTTTGTTTGTATTGTAATACTTATTCTGAATTTCTTCAGTCTGACAAATACCTCCCTGACAAGTAAAAGTGATACCGAAACTAATAAAGATAAACACAAAACAAACATTTTAAAACATTACAAACTAAAACCTTAACTAAACTGAATTGAAAACTAAAATTAAAAATGAAATGGAAAAAATAAAAACTACTACAGAACGGTAACTCTGCTTGCAAAGCTTGTCCAGCAAACCTAATAGAAAAGCTGAGAGATTCAGGATTTCACTTGCTTTGGAATTTAAGGGTCAGACCATCAAAGACAGGTGTGTGTGTGTGTGTGTGTGTGTGTGTGTGGTGTGTGTGTGTGTGTGTGTGTGTTGTGTGCCCATATATCTTTGTCCATATGCACTGTGGCGTGTGTAAACAACATGTGGAACTACATACATCTAACTTTGTCAGGAGGGTGGTTCATACGTGTGCCTACCAAAGTGTAGGTGGGTGCTGTGAACCGTGTGTACGAATCTTCAGCTCTATGTACATCACCCACAGTGACCTGCAAGGCTCTTCCTTCATGGCCCAACCCCCCAGCAGCCCCCTGCCACCTCCTCATCCTCCTGCCTCTCTCTTTCTCTCACTCTGTGTCTCTGTCTCTGAGTCACAATGCAGTCACCATCCCACACTGTGTGGGGAGACAAGGGCTTCTGATGTATGAGAGTGTTATAAAGCGTGGGAAGAGTAAACCGCATTGCTCAGAGATCTGTATGTGTGTGTGCGCTCTCGCATCTGTTTGTATGTGTGCCAGTGGATCCGAGGCTTACAGGTTAGCGATCCCTGGACGCCTCTGAATATATTTCATATACTGTAGCATGCCGTATGGGTTTTAAATGGAGCAGTTAAATGCGCTCCCAAAGTAACTTTGAGAAACACTGAGAAGAAAAACAATGACGCATTCATCATCTGTGGAGTGAATGAAGAAGCAGCAGAGAGCTAAGGACACACCAGAGCACAGCGGGGGCGATTTTCAGTCTTAATAGCCATGTGGGGGAAGGTTGAGGGGGTGGGGAATCCACTCAAGTCCATGGAGGAAAAAGACACAGACTCTGGCAGTTCCCATAGGAACACTTAAGCCTGATGCCCAGCGCACTGGGGGCACTGAGAGGAAGACAACCTGTAAACAACATCCAGCTGAAGTGAAAGTACTTCTCAGCAGCTCTTTACTGCTGAGGAAATCAACAGAGACACACAAAAACAAGGCTGAATGCGGAGCACAGCTCCAAAATAATTGCACCAACAAGCAAACAAACACGTGCAGCCGTGCGCCGGCACGCACAATCTTTCTCTGAGCACGCAGGCTTTATCAGCACTCGCTGAAGATGGATGTGTGTTGAGAGGGACAAAAACCAGTAAAAAGCCCTACTTCTGTGAGCTGTCAGTCAGGCTGGAGAAAAAGTAAGAAAAGCATCTGATCCCTGTGGTGAAAGACCTTTTGAGCCTTTTCTTATCGTTCCCTCTGAAATGGGGCATCCATCTTCGGAATTGAAATGTCTGGTTGGCTGACCTGCACCTGAAACCAAAGAGCGGCCCGCATGATATGTATTTATAGACAATGGGCTTGGGCAGAGTGTTTCGCAGATGGGGCTGCCGCGGAGGGTGAGGGGTGTAATGGTGTGTGCTCTTCGGCTGATAGGGTTAAAGAGATGGCACAGCATTACGCTGAATCAATAATCAGGAGTGTGTGGGGTTAATAGTCCGATTGGTTTTATATTTTCACAGCATGGATTTGACTGATACATGGGTTTTAATATAGCCCCTTTCTGACACACACTTCAGTGAAAAGTGCTGGCAGTTTGACACCTCGGTCTCATATTTAAGTAGGCGTCTGAGTCACATTTCTGTAAAAATCAAAACAGCAATCTGACTAGGTTGGACCTCAGAACATTTCTGAAACACTTTCAGCATGACTCGACTTTGAATTGAATGCCATCGTATTATCACAGACACCAAAGCAGCAGGTGGCTTTGCGCTGACAGATACAGCTGAGCATCTTATTCTGCCTTTTCAAGAGCACTGTCTTACTGAACATTTTTCATTTAAATCATTTCTTATCCACAAAGAAAATTAAATCACTTTAACAAATGACAAAAAATTGTTCCCGGATTAAAAAATGTTCACAAAGCATTCCTCAAAGGGCTGTACATGTAGTAAAAACAGCATTTAACACAAAAATGCATGAGATAAACAATTGGAAATCATCTTCAAACCATTGGGCTCCCCATGATTTCAGTTTTCATTCATGTCCACAGATTACAAAAGTGAATATCCAGCAAGACACTTTGCATACAGAAAGAGGTGGACCCCAGTCTACTTCTGAATTAGGTCCATGGCCGCCTGATGTCCCTGAAAGGATGGCCTGCCTGCCCTTATGTTAGATCTTATTTGGAAGGGAACGCTCTCTGTTTGTGACCATTCCATTTAGTTTAGTGTGACCCATTCAAAAGGAGTCTTACCCCTCCTTTGTCATCAGTAGTGACATGCAATAAAGGAAAACAGTAGGGCTGGGACAATACACTTATGTTCTGATTCTATACTATCACAATACCTGGTTGCTGATTCAATATTTATTGTGATTCTACAAGTATTGCGATTCAATATTACGATTTATTGTGATTTTCATTTCCTTTTTTAACACTAGACCATGAGAAAAAGTTTGATCGTACACTTTGAGAGTCTGTATCATGATTCATGTTCCAAAAACACTGCACATCAGTCAGTCTCTGAGTTTTATTTCAGCAGCATCATTGTTATACTGCATATAAAAGTAGTAAATTATATACCTTTAAGCATGAGAAGTAAATATATGTTTGTTAAGATAATATCACCACAACCGTGACATTCATTTCCATTAGTATGTCATTATGTGTCAGCATCGAGCTAAAGGGCCAAGTGCTTGTCATTTCTAGATATATTTAAAAAATCAGTTCAGGAATTGGAAAGATTGATTCAGGAATTGATTGTTTTAAGAGAACAGATTTTTTCTCCCTCCCCTAGAAAGAAGCTCAGGAACATGAGGGGAAACACTCCATGCACCGTCCATTTTGCAGCACTTTCTTGTTGTTCTCGTATCCTGCAGCCCCGGTACTCAGAGCCTTTGTTCAGGCTGCAAGCAAATCAGATTTGTTTCTCAAATTAGATCTTAAATACAGACTTTCCACCCTGTTATTTGCAAGTTATCAGATCATGTTTGTGTGTCCTCACATCACCAACGTATCTGCATTGCTGGGTTGCTGTGGTAACTATGTAGGCGTCAGTAACTACGTACACAGGTGACGCTTGTTCCGGTAGGTTCCGTCCTGATTTGCCTACACAGAAGCCTCCGCCAAAGTGCCAGCAGACAATTCATCTCAGCATCTGTCCACAGACTGTTGTTCTCTGTGTTATCTTCCATACAGCTCTGCTAGTAGCCGCACGAATTCTGCTCAGCTGCTCTGGTGCACTTCCTTGAGTCTGGATGTGACGTCTTGTGTCATGTTGAGAGCTAGAGTCAGAGCAGCTGGACTTTGCATTTCAAATCACCTCCAAATGTGGCTTGGATTAGATTTGCAAATTACATTTTCCTTCTCTTTTTTGCTGTGCAGCTTTTGTAAAATCAATCTTAATACAATAAGGAGCCAAAAAAGGTTTTGGGCTGGCAATGTGAAAAGGGCCATCAGGAGTTTCTTGAGCAAATTTTGGCAAATTCTGAAATCCTGGATGTGGATGCATGAATATGGCTGTACAGCATCTATATCATTTGGTCAAGCTTTACATAAATAGCATGTAAAAACATGGAATTCATACAATGCAACCTAATGTCTTATAATATCCATCCATTCATCCATCCATCCATCAGTGCATCCATTTTCTTCTGTTTATCTGGAGTCCCGATGTGGTAGCAGCAAGCTAAACAAAGACACATGATCAGCAGTAACTGGTGACCAACTAAGTGGCACTGCTACCCTTTGTGGGGCGCACTGCTCCACTGTTTTTATTTGAACTTTGACCTTGTTTGCTGCTGACCTTATGAAGCGCAACCAGTGAGATAACAGCTGTATGTGGAGACGCAGCCAGAAGCGACCGTAGATGTATGAAAGTGACACAAGCAGGGGAGGGAGGGACTGATGATCAAGTCTTGAAGGGTTTTAACAACACGTACAAATTTGGCACAAATCAAGGGTTCCCTGCCAGACACGACTCTATCACACAACAATAAAACACATTGAAATCTTGCTGGTAAATGTAATGCATGGCGAAATGTCAGCCATCAGATCAGTCTTCAAGATTCATGAATCATACAGTTAATCATGAATCAGCTAAGCTAAATCCCATGCTAAAGTTAGCTTAGCCACTTGTATACCAAGCAGACCCTTTCTTATCATATGAAGGCCCTTTATGGGAGGTATTCCAAACATCCCTCAGCTTTTCAGGCCATATATGTGTGAGTACGTAATCCTTCGAGTGACCCCAGGGTCTCCTTCCAGTTGGACGTGCCCAGGAGACATCCTAATCAGATGCCCAAAACACCTCAGCTGGCTCCTTTCAACATGACAGAGCAGCGGCTGTGCTCCGAGCTCCCTCTGGATGTCTGAGCTCCTCACCTCTATCTCTAAGGCAGAGCCCAGACACCCTACAGAGGTCACTCGGCCGCTTGTATCCGCGATTTAATTCTTTCAGTCACTACCAAAAGCTCATGATCCCTAGGTGAAGGTTGGACCAAAGCTCAGCTCAGCTCCCTCTTCACCACGGTTGAATGTAACGCCCCACATTACTGTTGATACCCCTGCAGTCTGCCTGTCCATTCTACACTGAGGGGGCAAACACATCCTTCACACTTATGGTCATTAATTAAGGCTTTAAATGTGAAATAAGTTTTAGACTCCGTAATTGATGTGGACAGTACTACTGTGCACACCCTACTTCCTTTATGTCATTACTTTCCAACTCATTACTGTCAACCTGCAGTGTCACCACTCCTTCTCAGCTGCCAAATATCGTGCCTCTCGCTGTAAAAGTCGAGTCTTGCCTTAACAGATCATTTAGATTGTGGACACATATGTGTCAAAGCCCAAAATCCATTACGTCTGCCTACCCTGTTGCATATTCCATGTCTGAGGCGTATGTGTGTTGATATTCAGCTGATGTTCCTCCCTGATTTCGGCTAGTCACTGTGTTATGATATTATTTGAATATGTCTGACCAGAGAAATGATTCCAGTGTGGTGGGAGGATTCTGTGTTAAACCTGAAATGAAAGCTGCCTCATCCCGCCTGAAGGAACTGTTAACCTGCCTAAAAGAATTTCAGCGTTCAATGGAGAGATTTAGTGTCCCATGATGCTCTAAATGCTGTTTCACAAGCTTTTTTTCTGCCTGACAGGAATAAAATAGTGCAGGAAACTGGCTGAGAACTTGTCATCTTTTTATGTGTTGTCTGGAGCATTTCCACTCCCTGTTAGACAGGAGAGGGAGGCATGTAACAAAGGCTGTGGATTGGACACGGCATTTTACTGAAGGATCGTATTTTCATAGTTCTGGCCACTGCTCCTGTGGGTAATAAAAAGATTGTAGTCAATGTTATCATGACTAATATTGTAGTTGTAATATTGCAGGGTTGGTAGTACAATGTGACGTTACTGTAAACTAATCACATCAGGGTTTTCCCTGCCTTTCGAACTCAAAGCTAGGCCACATTTGTATTTTTGGCCTCAGCCTTTGTTGAAAATTGCAACCTAAACATAACCTAAAGGCTTTTTTTAACGCCAAAACTATTGTGCCTTTTATCAGAAACTGCTTTTGTGTGTTTACACATGTTATACGTGTTTCTGTGTGTGTTTATTTCTGCAAGATCAAGTTAATCATGAGGCAAACAAATGTATATTTGTAATGAAAACTAGGATAGCCTAAGTTACTGAAGGAAAGATGACTTGATATGGAACCTCAGAAGACACTTTTGTGTGCCAGTATTGACAGATCTTTTAGAAAACACAAATGCACAGCGCAAATATTTCAACTGACTAATAGATCAAAAGCTGTCATAGTGCAGTTTGTATCCTCCTCCAGAGCTAGAGTTAGCTAGAGTTAGAGCTGCAACAATCAATAAATAATCATTTGAATGATATAAAACTGAAGTTATTTTCAATACCTTTGCACCAACTTTGTGAAAATTATAAACAGAAGATTATAATAAATTGATCTCATGTAGCGTATCTGATCTCATTGCTAATGTGGAATGAATTTATTTTACATAAATATTTGAATAGAGAATAACTGCAATTTTTTTTAAATAGCTTCCATGTCATGTGACCCAGTGACTCCAATCAGTACTGAATTGTATTATTACACTGGAATAAACACTTTTTCTTGTAATTTTAGCAATTCTTCTTTTTTTCAATATCAGTCTGTGTGTGCTTTAGTTGTTTTCTATCTGTTTTTTTTTTTTTTTTGTCAAAACAAAAGTGAAATCATGATTCTGTACACTGTTATGGTGAAGCAGTTCCACTGTCTCTATTTTAATGGCCATTTGAGTCCAATACACAACTTTTTACTATGATCCAACAGTAGTAGAAAACAGGTCGGCTGTAGCTTCACTTCCTACGTTACTTTATACTGTTCACAAGGTTCAGTTTCCTCAATTTATGTGAATTACTGACATTGAAATACCCTCTGCTCTTTGTGGTCTTTTGAGTGGTCTGCCTGTTAAACCAAAGTCCATTTTAAAAGCAGGCTTTTTACAGTACAGCCATATTTTTTTTCATTATTAAAACTTAAATAACACCGTCACTGAGACTGTTTCCTTATTCATTGCTATCTGCAGGCACAATCGACACACACGTCATTTACTCAGTAACATCATTAACTAACTTGTGATGAAGTGTTTGCCACAGACACAGTAATGACTGGCTGGGACCCACAGTTTACCCATCATCCTCTCTTTTAAGATGGCCTGAAGCCACAGAGCTCTTCTTTTACTGTCCTTTGCTCTTTGGGGAAGTAAAGAAAATCATAAACTGTGTGAGTGCCATAGTATATTTAATTTGGCAGCAGAGCTCAACAAGTTAATTTCAGGAAGTAAAAGAAGCATATTTCCAACCTCTCTTATTGTCTGGCTGCTTGTTTCTTCCTGCGTCAAACTTCAATGTCACCTTCTTCCCACACCTCTGCAATTATTTGAGTAATTACAGTGTTACCATAGGGATTATGTTTTGATGATTTGAATTTCATTTGATAGGAATGATGCAATTTAACATAGTTCCAATACAGAGTATGAAACTGAAGTACTACACAGAGTTTATAGCTATTGATAATATGCAGCTCGTCCCTAGTCTGGCCTGTACAGCACAATTAAATACGGCTTCCAGTATCACAAAAGCACAAAACACTACAGATATAACAGATACAACAACATACTCACAACAGGCAGTAGTGCTGGGTAGAACTGGAGTGAGCGGCTGCTCACTGCTCCTGATACTAGGTTGGGTTAAATGCAGAGAGTGAATCTCACTGTATAATTGTACATGTCACAATAAAGTTGACCTTTACCTATAATTTAAAGTACAATTAGCTAAGATGGGTAGAGCTCTGGTTTGCTTTTAGCCAGCACTTAACCTTTGTTATAAAGGATTTTATACATGGAATTGATTTGATTTCAGTTGGTAATGTGTTCCAGAGTTGACAGCCATTTATGGAGGAAGCTGATTGTCCTTATTTAGATCTACAGTGTGGTGTTTTACAGTACAGTTCACCATTCACCATGCTGCTAGTCACTCTCTTACTGTCTTGTCTTTATCTGAAAAGAGTTTCCAGGGCAAGATGATTTGAAAACTGTTTTGAAATGATGAGCAAAATTATACAAAAAATAGGTCCTAATTTGTAATAAACCAGAATTATCCTTCATTTCAAAATAAGTGTGGCATTTTGACTCAATTCCATAAACAGTCCTGCCACCCAAAATACTCATCAGTGTATATATAATCATATGTGGATTAATCTGCCAGTGGAAATAGTCCCCAGTTGTCCCTCCTGCTTGAGTAATATTTGTGAAAGACTACAGTGTCCAGCTGTTCAGGAAATTACTGATTCTATTTTTTTTTTTAAATGAGAGAACTCTAATATATTTACTAAGGTTGCACAATATGGTAAACAAAAAAAATCATGTTTGCATTAAAATTTTCATTTTTACTGGAAAAAAAAAAATTAATTGCGATGATGTGGTATTAGTTGGGGTCTGTACCAAACATACATGGTTTCTTTCATCTGGAGTTTCTTTTCATCTGCAGCACTACAGTTCATTATAATGTTGTTTTCTCACACAGTTTTCCTTTTTCAAAAAAATTGTGATTTGGTTTGATTTGAATATTGTGATTTCAATAATATTGCGATTGCATATTATCACGATATTGCGATAATATTTACTGAATTGTGCAGCCCTAATATTGACTGTGATAAATCATAAAATGACCATGAAATGTCATCAGAGGTCAAGGGAACATGTTAAAATACTTGCTACTCTAGCCACGATGCACCCATCGAAAATTTCTACTCCGGGCTAGAATAACATTTTGTTTGCCTGTTTCACATTAATCAGAGTTCAAATTAATGCCGAATTTTTGCTGAATGAGTACGTGTCTGTTTTTGAGTCATACTAAATCATTAATAATCTTGTATAAGGCGTAGATGTTTATAACGGTTAAATTAAACAAAATGTTAATGGAGTTTGGCAGCAGTGAGACAGCCAGCCACTTAACTCATCATCCAGAGTGTGTATTTTCAGAGCAGTGGGCTTTTGTTTTCAGGATAACAGGCTTTACTTTACATTGACAGACAACTGACAGTATAAACAGCTGATCAACTTACAGGGAGGACTCATGTCGCTTGTAATTGTCAGTTTACAATGTTACGCGCGTCTTGTGCTCCTGCTGTTTTCCTGCAGCCAGCCCGAGCTTCCCCAAGCCTGGGTAGGAAGGGACAAGGAGAAACAACTCACTTCAACCATAGATTGCGTACTAAATAGGATCTCAACCTATTTAATGTAGCGTCTATGGCTCCAACTTGCTGTTTGGACTGCAGGACTCATTTTTCCATGTGCAAATTACTACATATTGCCCCTTTAAAGTTATAGTTGGTAATGTTGGAGAGCTAGCAAGATTTGAAAGTGGCACCTCCTCTAAGCTCCACCACCTCCTCCCCCTCCCGTCAGTGCTCCGTCCAAAGCCACGCCCCACGTCGAGTAAAAACGCTCAATGCTGCCGTGCAGGAAGCACAGATCCTATAAGTTAGATAAGCAGTATGTACCGACGACCTTACACCGACAGAGAAGCTAATGTTAGCATCGGGCTAATACGAGCTACAAAAGTAGCTAAGTTGGCAAACGTTACATATTTCATGAAAATAAACAAATCCCCCCAAAGCAAAACAAATAATTACCTGTCCAACAGAAAACAGCAATCTCTGCATCACTTTTCAGGCCCTTCAGATGCCTCAGTTGTCTCCACAGCTCAAAGGCTGCACTGATGTTGACTCTGGTTTGTCCTCTAGCTTTATCCAGAGTCCTTTTTCAGTCCAGCCTTTTCTGCCTCTGACTTTCTTTTCTTTCCTGTTTAGCGGGCGAGTCGTTACAAGTAACGCTGGAAGTGGTATTTTTGGCTGCATTTTCTCTGTCATTGTACCCTTATGAACTTATTCTCCTGCTAACTTGGTATTTCTGCTGAGGAGTGTGCTGAATATTTCCAGCAACGGTGAAACGTGATGAGTGTGCACGGGGGAGGAGACAGAGGGGGGTGGGCAGACGAACATGAAGGCATCTGATTGTTCTTCCATTCGACGAATGCAGGGATTGGTCAGAGTTTTTACAGGCCTGCAGCTGACACAGAGGTCTGATTCTTTCGTTCCTTTTTCTGAATACATAATGTATTGACTACTCTCAGGTGGAAGGGCCATTTCACCCAGTATAACAAAAAGTGTTTCTGAACAGGATTACCAACTATAGCTTTAAATGTACATCTTCTGTAAGAGTAACTGGTTTGGGGCTGAGAACCACAGGAAGGGTAGTGATGTCAGATGCTACTGAATGACAGACTGATACATTGTTAGTTTTGTTTTGTAATGGGATTTGTTGACAACACAAATATTGAATAAGAAAAGAGAACTCTTCCACAATGACACCGCTGGTCCACATTTTGCATTTTGTTCCAATTTATTTGGCATGAAAATCTGGCAGCTTTAATCTAGAAACGCTGAAAAAAGCAACAGTGTGAAATGAGCGCCTCTAATGAACTGAAGGTGAGACAGAGAATCAGGTGTTACACCCAGAGGCTGAATTGTGGCATGATGTGTTGGCGACTGCTTGCTTAATGTCACCAACGACCTGACAGGGGAGCTGATTGGGCGCTGGGTGCTCTGTGGCGGGTTCACCCACAGGTTAAGCTTCCCGCTCCACGGGAGGCGACAGATCGATGGGACGCAGTTGTGTTGAGGTGCTCTTGTTTTTATTTATTATTTTATTTATTTATCTATTATATTAAGATGCCTTTCTCACATATTTTCTTCAAGAAATATCACATTATAAATATTATCTCTCACTGCTGGAAATAAAATGACAAAACAATAATCTTTTATGCAGACACTCACGTGAGCATTTTCATTGATGCAGGATTCTAACATTCTTTTCAGTTTGGCATAAGCCTGCGTTTTTTTCCCCTCTTTTCATTTCCCCCTCTCCTCTTATCTGTCCTAACATTTTTCCCTCTTTCTGTTCCTGTCTCCCTTCATCTCCCTCTGCCCTCCCCCCGCCCCCCCGCTCTCTCTTTTCACCGCCTGTTATCTCCACTGTGCAGTTGACTGCTTCTGTCCTCTGGGTGTCAGCACTCGCCTTATCCTTCATTCAGCCATTCAGCCTTGTGTGAACCGATCGCCCCATTTCTGCCTGCATTTCATGTTTTCATGATTATTTCCTTCACTCCTCTTGTCTCTGTCTTTATTACACTCCTCCTCACCCTCCTCTCCTCTCCTCTCTCCGTCCTCGCTGGCTGCCTGCTCGCTGTCACAATAGTTGTCAACTCCAACATCATATTTCAGCAGTCCGTTTCTCCACATAACAGGTCTTCACGCACACACTTTCTCAATCAATAAATCTGCAGTAACCTTACCTACAAGAGCTCTGTGTGTGTGTTTGTGTGTGTGCGTCGGTGCATGTGATTCAGTATGGGTGGGGTGGGGGTTTGGGGGATTGTTAGTGGCAGCTATTGATGATTTCAAAGCTGCAGAAACTGGAGCTGTAACAGGAGACGCCCGTCCACTCATCCCACCGCTCCAAATAGGAGGTGAAGGTGACTTTCAGGAAGTTCGTTATAGACACACACACACAAAATGCACCATACGCATGCATGCAACCACACTAAAAAAAAAAAAAATAAAAAAAAAAAGAATTTACTTGATTTCATCATGTCAAGCATTGCATGAAATAAGTGTATCTAAATCCAGAATCTAAAGTTGAGTGTACTTATTTTTTTTTTAGTAGTTTCAGTTTAAATATATTTATAATTTTAGCTCAACTATTTTCAGTATTTACTCTATTTTTTTATGCTGGGTACACTAAAATTATTATTGTTATTATTATTATTATTATTATTTTTAGCTTAGTATCTTAACTTTCCAAAATATACAGTTCAAACAAATAAAGCAAACCACATGGATGAAAAAACTGTTATATTTAATTTACTATTATTATGTAAAGTGGTAGCATGAAACAAATAAATTTAAATCCAGATACATTTTTTATGTTGAGTGTACTCATATTTTATCAGTTCAGATTACATGTATTTTTATTTTCATATAATTTTGGCTCAACAGTTTTGTTGACACTTTTTAGTACAATGAATTCTGTTCATTTACAACAATTAAATGGTTTAATTCTACATACTACGATTACTAAATACTTTAGCTATTATTAGTATCTCAACTTTCAATTAATTTTTAATATTCAGACAAATAAAGCAAACCACATTCATGCAACCACACTGAAAAAAAATGTTATGCTGAATTTACATAATTGTATTATGTCAAGTGGCTGCAGGGAATGAATGTATTTAAATCCAGATATATTAAGTAATTATTTTAAATCAGTTCAGATTAAATCTAATTTTAGGTCAACTATTTTGAGTAGAATTTATTTCTATTTACAGAGTATACTAAAATTACAGACCAAACAAGTAATGTAACTCGTGGTAGCTCTTTCTTGAGTTGTTTGACATCTTATAACAAAATGTACCAGCAGTTACACCAATTTAAAAAAGAAAAAGAAAAAAAAAACAAAAAAAACAGTACCATTATTAACATAAAAAACAACAATGTGCTAGTACCATTCAATAATAAAAGAAAACCATCTAAAGCTGGAAAACAGCACTGAGAACTTGATGCTGAAATTACAATAAACTGCAAACACATAGGCTACATTGAATTGAATATAATATCAAAATTTTCATGAAATATTCTATAAAATCTTTGTACAGCTTTAAACATTCACACCAGTGATTGTGTTAATACTATAATCCACCATTGGCTTTGTTCTCCAGCCTGGATTATTATTGCAAGGTGCAATAAGGAAATGTGATGATGTCTAATGAGGCAATATTGTCGTGCAGTAGTGAACTGTAAGGCCATGCACACACAGTGTAAGTGAAGGAGAAATTGTGTGTTTTTGAAAAAAGCTGGAGGTCAAAGTAAAGCGGGGATTTTGGGAGGTGAAGGAGGAAGGATGAATCTAAGGATTATCGAGGTGACTCGGACTCTGCAGCCGCTGCTGCTACCAGGGGTGTTCTGACAAAAGACCCCCTTCTGAATTATTGAGAACATGATAAAATGCCCTTGCAGAGGGAGAAAGAAAGACAACACTGCGTTACTCTCCTCCCATTTCTCTCCCCCTCCCCGGTGTCTGATTATTGGGCAGGAAAGAAATAAAAAAAAGTTCATAGTCTTGTCATTACGTCTTTTTTTTCCTCCCTGCAGAAGAATGAATCTTATCTGTAAATGGACCCACCCCCCTCTTTTTCTCTCGCCTTGCCAAAGCCTTCATTTGACAGAAGGAGCTTCTGTCCTTTGCTCTAAACTGCAGTTAATCTTCCTCTGTATTCATGAAGCATATTTGTTCACAATAAAGGCCGAATGATTCAGGAGAGCAGCTGAAGGTTATTCTGCTGCATCACGCTCACTTTTGTCCCTGAAACACCAGGATTGAAGAAGAAGATGCATTTGGTTCACATCTGTTCTGTGATGTCTGAATGGAAAAGCAAATGTCAGGCTAATGGGGTAATATTACTGCAATCACATCGTACAACATTGATTTGTACAAGCTAATTTAATCGATTTTTTTGGTTCCAAATTTGGTATACTTAGCAAATGTACCTATCAGAATTTTAATTAATTATGATTTCAACAATGAACTCATTCAGAGAGATCAAACAGTGCTCAGCAGGGTCAAAGAACAGTTAAAAAACCGAAATATACAGAACAATTCAGATGTGCTAAAGCAGGGTTATTCAAGTTCTATTTTAGTAAAGGTCCACGTCTCAATTTTATATAAGGTTGGGGTCGGGAAGAATGTGAACACAACACAGTGACATAAAGGTCAATAAGTTGTCTAAATTTTACAAAAACTTTCTAAACTCTGCAGCCCATCGTACAACTTCAGGTTAAGGCTGATTTAGTTCTAAATCATTTTTTAGTCCACAAAACACTGCTGGAGTTTCACAAGAAAACAGTGTTGCAGAAGCTCCCAAACAGTTGACGTTTATGGTGACCAATTTTCAAATGGAAAAAAACAACCAGGAAAAACAAGTTTCCTCAAGTCCCCACACACCATTACACCACACACAGTTCAGGTGGTGTGCACGCACAGCTAAATGTGGCTCCAAGCTAAGGATCTACAGTGAAGATTCAGGCTAAAAACATGGTGTAAATGTGTCTTTCAAGTCAACTTGTCGGGGCTTTAGGAGACTTGGATTACACCAGACAAGCAGTACATTTTATGTTTTTGTTTTTTATTCTTCTTCCATACAAACCAAACAAAATTTCTGACAGTTGTTTTGAATGTAGTACAGGGTCTGCCTTCCTAATTTTGGATTCTTAACTTAAGAAATTCTTCAATTAGGTAGCTTCTGTAGGATGTTTTCCTAAATGCAGTCAGGAAACAGGCTTATGTAATTCCAAAAATCCTAAATGTCATTAAAAACTGAGATTAGACAGAAGTTTCTCTAATGAGGCCCTGTTCTTTAAGTTCCAGTATGTAGTTCCCACAAACTGCACTAAATAGCTGGTAGATGTTCTAATCTTCCAATTATATATGTCAAAGTTCGAGTTAACATGCAGATATTAGTGATATCTTGATAACTTGGTAAGATGGCAGCTGCAGTTTGACTTTTTGATTGACACCACTCTTGAGCCAATAGGAGCTTCCATGTCCTGTCCACAAACCACAATAGCGTGTCTGCGTTGAAAGGACGTGCCTGTCTGTCTTGTTTTGTGTACAGACAGAGCCAGTTGAAACTGATTGTGCAGATGACTGGTGCTTCATACAGCCAGAGAAAACCTGAAAATTACAAGATGCAGTCTTACTGTGCAATATGAAGCTAGAACAGGGAGATTATGGAAACTATGATAGTTTGCTGCTTTTTATTTTCCACCATGGCACTTGTTTTGATTCTTTTATATGCACAAAGTTTAGTTTCAACAAGGGAAAACAGCACTATAAAGTGTTTATGCTTCAGTTACTCTGGAGCAGGTGGTCTTTTTAGAAAACATTGAGACATACCCGCAGAAAAAGGTGTAAATATTCACTTTCTGTGTTGTTGGTGTTATCACATTTAAACTTGGGATGAGGTAAAACTAAATGCTGTGGTTCTATTGTGATTTTTAGCTAAATATTCACAGCTTTAGGCCATCTTCAGGCATCTGTATGTAAAAACAAATATTCAGGCAGAAATAAAAACCTTCTACTTCAGTTTGTTCAAACTTGTTTTACTCAGTGCCAGTAGCACAAGTAATTCTGACTGTCAGGGGGGAAAAAATGTCAGTGTTGCCTTTCAAAAGAGACCAAAATGCATGTATGTTCTCCAAATGGTTCATGGGTGTGCCTGGAATAGGCGTTGTAGGCTCATTTTACAGGAATGGGAGGAGGTTTTATTGAGATGTGTCAGTATCAAGTATGAGCATACCTGTTGGTCAGGTTCAATGTATATATCTCTCTGTCCATCCCTGGAATCCCTCTCTCCTCTTCATTAACTTTCATTTTTTATTGCAAACCTGCTCGAGGCATTAAAGCAGTAAAGTTTGCACGTCACTGAATGACGGTGGCTGCCCGTTGTCATGGTTATGACATTATGCTTCTGGTGACTGGACCGGCGCGAATGCACACAAAGGCAGCTCTCTCCACTATGAAATGGGAAAGAATGTGCTTGTATTTTACCTTTTTGTGTTCATAATAACAAGGGTGGATCTTGTGTGAGTAGTAACTGAAGTCAAGGTTTTCCCTCAAAAATCCAGTTATCAATTGCTTTTGTTCGAATTCTCAAATATAACAGCTCATTACAGAACAGTAATCCAACTAATCTCTAAAATATGTGAGACGTTTGGCATATTGAAACTGACAGCAAATATGTTCTGACAACAGGATGCTTTCCTTTATTTTCTGTCATATCTTTACAATGTTACAATCCTGGATGTTTATAGTAAACATGGCCAAATTATGCAGTAAGAATGAGATAAACATGTAAAAGTAACCTTGGTGAACAAAAAGGCCTCAGATTTCTGTGAGTACAAGGTTTCTAAGAGTTTTCTACTTAGTGCATTGAGCTGATATTGTCTCATTGCAGAGTTCTTTATTGATCCACTGCTCCAACACACAGAAAGTAGAGGGACACGCCCATCGACCCGCTGTATTTGTACCAACCAGAAACCTGATCTGGATCATATTTTATGGGAACATTTTTCCGGCTTCCTCTGGTGATTTGATGGAGAGTTTTTTGATGGACAGATAGCTTTACATATTACAGAAGAAAGCGCTAAGTGCTGCTAACTGAAACTTAGCTGCTTGTAGCTACTTAGCTGAGTTAGCAGTGCCAGTAGCAGTCCTATTAACTGACTCACCATGCTCAGCCCTCCCACCCAGGCCTGAAAACCTTCTGCTCCATGCAGGAGGCTACAGTTAGCAGCGTAGCAGTTACTTTAGCAACAAGTAATGCTTTCTCTCCATTACAAAATGTCATAAATCACAGTTATTGTCTCTACAAAATATGATCCAATTTCACCAACATCTGTGAATGTACAGTATTCACTGATGCCTGGCCTCATCAAATTCAGTGCCCGATATAGCCTCGAGCACACTGGCAAGAAAATTAAGTGATACTCACAAGCACTGGGTGCTGTCTATAGATGTATTGCTTCCAATTTTTCCCAGTGGCCACTTACGATATTGCAGTGAAAAATTCCCCAGTGGGCCATAAAACATTTTCCCTATCAGCCACCATTATAAAAGGGACATCTGTAAAACTGTTGACAGAACACCTCAATTATGGCTCTTTCTATTATGAAAGTTTGATTCATTGAGGGTTTTTTTATTTGTAAAACTTTCCTAAACTGAAAAAAGAAGTTAAAAGACTGTGACATCATCACAATGTAAAGTCTGTGAGCTGAGCGGGAACTCGCTGGTGGTGCTAGTGGGATAAACACTACTGCACATATTCAGCGGGCTGCATACCATGGAAGCAAACATAGACACTTGAGTATAATACATCCACAGACACGACTCAAGCACTGGGTACTGGCCTTTGACAGGTTTACGGAAGTTGGCCAATCAGAAGAAAGTGGGCTTTTAGTGAGGGGGGACTTAAAGAGACAGGAGATAAAGCTTGTTTCAGACAGAGGATGTATAAAGAGCTAGTATATGATAAATAAAGTTTTTTTAACTGAATCAGGAGCTCCAAGATAAAAAAAAATATAGAGCTGGAAAAGAATATAACAAGTCCCCTTTAAGAAGTAAGGTGCAAAAAAAAAAAGATTTAGCGCAAAACCAGACAACAGTCTTTAACTCTTTTTTTTCTTTTTTAAGGTGTAAAAAAGAGGAAACTATTAAACTATTGTGGAAATCAATCAATTTCTAAAGTATTTTTTCATGTAAAATGACAGAAAATGCTGTTTTCAGCCCCTAAAATATGGAGATTTTAAGCTTTCCTTCATTTATTATCATATTAAATACTAACAAAACAAGACTTTTTAAGACATCACCTGGGGGTGGCTGTGACTCAGTGGGTAGAGCGGGGTCATCCACTAATCGGAAGATCGGCAGTTTGATCCCCGGCTCCCTGGAGTCTGCATGTCAAAGTGTCCTCCGGCAAGATACCGAACCCCAAATTGCCCCCGAAGGCGCAGCCACCAGTGTGTGAGCGTGTGAGAATGGTTTGTTTCTGAGGAGCAGAGGCACCTTGCACTGCAGCTTCTGCCATTTAGTGTCTGAATGGGTGAAAGTGACGTGTTGTAAAGTGCCTTGAGTGGTCGGAAGACTAGAAAAGCGCTATATAAATGCAGTCCAGTCCATTAACCTTGAACTTTGAAAAACTGGGATGGACATTTTTCTCTATTTTCTGACATTTTATAGATGTTGCAGACCCAGATTAAACATGACAATTAACTTTAGTCTTTGTTGTTATTTGATTGTCTCTAATAAATAAAGCAATTTGTATGGGGACAAGTACCAACTGACTTTGGGCAAGTTGTCTTCTGACTCACTTTAAGATTAAACCCTGTCAAGTCAAACCGTGATGAAAAGACCTCTATTAGATGGGAGGAGGGATGAGTGGACCAGTTGCAAGTTAGACACTTTTTGCTCAAGTCAAACCATGTCACTGACTCTTCTGCCTTCATTATGGATCAAAGGCTAAAATGTGACTTATGTACAGAGGCCAATTATGGACATAGTGTTGCTGTCAGGTGGAAACTTCATATAGGGGCGGCAGTAGCTCAATCTGTAGGGACTTGGCTTGGGAACTGAAGGGTCACCACTTCAAGTCCCACGTAGACCAAAGTACGGATTGTGGATTGGTAGGTGGAGAGGTGCCAGGTCACCTCCTGCTGAGGTGCCCTTGAGCAAAGCACCCAACCCCCAACTGCTTGGGGTGCTTGACTATATGTATGTGTACAGCCCCCTCACTCTGACACATCTCTCAGATGCATGTCTATAGGTCCTGTTTGTGTGTGTGTATTTCAGGCTTGTGTATGTAAGTATAAAATTACAAGAATGAAAACAATGTAATTTCCCCTTGGGGATTAATAAAGTATGCCGTCTTCTTCTTTCCATTTTTTTAACGTCCGTCTGTGGGTTTTATATGTAACAAATCAAAACTATGAAGAGCTTGTGACTAAACCTCCAACCATAACTTCATTGGATTCTCAAACTGTTGAAGAAACATCACAGTGGCTTGTTCGGACTACACGCTGGAGCAGCGTGTGATGCCACTGTTGCCAAACTGCTGCGGCTCACACATGCTGTGGCGTCCACACAGGCTGTGTTTCTGCTGCAAGGCGGCTGCTGAAAGTTCTATCTTTCTACAGAGTTTGCAGAAGAGTCTGAAGAGAAGGAAATGTCTTCTGAACGCAATCAGTGATTTTCCCCCCACGCTCAGAGAGGGAGGGAAGGAGGGATGAATGGATAGAGGGAGAAGAGAAAAGAGAGAAAGAAAAAAAAAAAAAACACTGCCCTGCACACGATTTTTTCATGTCTGTGACATACTGCACAGATGTAGACAATGAGACTGCAGTGACGGGTGTCCTGTTGCTGATATGTTGATATGACTATCAACAGATTAGTTTTAATGTATATTATAGCTGAGAACTGTGGGCTTCATGTGGAAAAAACAGGTGAGCCTTCAAATCTCTAGATGAAGCGTGGTGAGAGCAGCACCTGACATGTGCAAGTCACACTGCTCAAGTGGGCAGTGTGGACGTTAACCTGTTAATATGGGCGCAAAATGAAAACCAACAGGTAATGCCACACACACGCCTGGCTCTTGGCTCCAGTGTGTAGTGTGAACAAGACAGAGCTCCACTGCACCTCCATCTTGAAGGAAGTGGCGTACACATGGGAGAAGTTATCCCTCAGAGCTCTGAGCCAGAAATCCTTTCTGGCAGGAGGCTTTCATATTCAGTTATTTTAAAAAATTTTTTTTTCTTATTTCCTGAAAAATACAGATTTGGACAAAAAGGTTTGCACCTGACAGAGACAATAGACTGCTTGATATGTTGACTAATCCATAAGTCCCAATAACTGATCGCAGCCTTATGTTTGCACTGAGGGCTGGAAATAAGCACGTCACTGGTGCAGTGAGCTGCTGTGTGTTTGTGTTGTTGTGTTGTTGTGTTGGTCTCTGCACTGGACTGTTTATGCGCTGATTGAGTGTGGTCACAGAAACATGAGCAAATCCAATTTCACAGCCATAAGTAAACTCTTGGGCCACACTCGGTCAGTCCGCTGACAACAAACAGATATTGACTGTGATCACTGGTGCCTGCTAATTTCATTTCTGAAGGGAACGGAAATCGTTTACACATTTGGACTTTTTTAACTGGAATCTGTCTCTTTCAATCCATAAACTTTGACTCATCACAGCGACATGGTGAGATTACTCACAGCTGTGGAGGAATCGCAAATGTGTGTGTGTGTGTTTGCACGCTGACTCGTATGACTGAATCAAGTGCCCTCCACATGGTGCCCCTCCCTTCATCACGGCCCTCACCCCAAAGGAAATTGACTTGCGAGTAATTAAAAACGTGTGTGTCTGGATGTTGGCCAACTTCATGTTCTATTCATGCAGATTAATACATATTTGTCGTCGCCTGTGGGGGCTGAAAGGCATCTGTCTGTTCCATTAAACATTCATGAGCGTGCAGGACACACAGAGACTCAGCCGTTCTGCAGCTCCTCCTCATATCAGCTCACATCTTAATGGAGCGCATTAAATCAGTATGTCCAAACTGGGAATTTCACAATGACAGCGGCATTCATCACACCTCTGTTTTAACAGAAAAACCTCCCCTCTGATCACCCGTCAGTGTCAGATATCAGCCTGTGGCGTTCAGTGCAGGAGTTGTTACTTTTTTGGTGGACTCACTTTACCTATGCTAGTCTCTTCTACATTTGTTTCATTAATAACTTTCATGTGATTTTGCATATCATTTTTTGTGTATGGATGATTGCAGTGAAGAATACTGATGCCCTGAGAGGCAAGTGAGGAAAAAAAAATCTGGTGATCCATCTTTAAGTCTTTACGTCTACAGGAGAGGGGGTACCGCACGCTGTACAGATTGTAAAGCCCCCTGAGGCAAATTGTGATTTGTGAATTTGGATTATATAAATAAAAATTGACTTGACTTTATCAAGATAATCTTTCTAAAGCTCTGTTCACAAGGGACTAGTATTATCAAGGGACCTTGTGATTTAGAAATTACCGCTCCAAGTCTGTATTTAATTCATGGGAAAAGCAATATCTGTGTGTATATTTTACTTGAAATTACCGACATGATCGCCAGGGGCCAGTATTTCAATATTTTTAATCCAGATCAGAATCATCCGGATAGGATTAAACCTCAAATTTGGGTATTTCAAAACCAGGGACCAGGGACCAGGGAAACCAGGACCTATCTGAGATCAGGCTGATCTTGTTGGATTTGTCCTGGTTTTTCAAATATTTGTCAGATAGAATCATTCTGATCCAGATACCGCAAGATCAGGATTGCAGAATCTAGATCTGCAGTCTTGGATTGGCCTCCATCTGTCGGTCAAAGTAACATTTCATTAACACAGACGTGAAAATGTTGAGGAGTGCATTATTATTACTAATTAAATGTCTTGTTGGATTAAAAAAAACAACAACAAAACAAAACTGTAACTGTTTTGTCAGCATACTTTTTATTGATCAAAAGACCCTCTGTAAAATAATGATTCACTGGAGCTCTCTCTGTCCAGCTGGTTCATATGGTTGAAGTGCTGCCAGTGGTAGGTCAGAGTCCTCTACTTGGGGCTTCCACTGCAGTGAGGAACCTTGCATCTTTTCATAATATCATGAAGCCTGATAGAGATGAGAATCATGTCGCACTTTCAGAGGAAGAAATAAAAGAAGAAGAGGAAAAAATTTCTTGTTCTTGCACCTACCACCAACAACAGCTTAGAGATTTTTGGATGTTCTAATTGAAAATATTGATTTATTGTTTCATTTAGGACATTTTTTGTTGTGATGGTGGATTCAGGATTCAAGGTGGATGTAGAGACATGTAGGGCTCATGAGGTGTAATTTATCATTCTTTTATTAATTTCTTACATATTAAAGTGAAAAAAAAGTTCCTTTTTTTTCAAAGAGGGAAAAGAAAAATGATCCTGACAAAAACATTTTAGTGTTTGTTGTTGTAAAACTCATTTTGGCCACAAGAGGCTTAAGTGCACCACTACCCCATGTTATAGAGCAGTGGTTCCTACCTAACCTTTTTGTTTTGAGGCTCACCTAGTTCTGCCTGAGAACACACATCAGGAAAATAAGTGATTCATTGCAAAGCTTTTTCAAAAACTAACATAAATTATAATCGCTTCCATTCTTAAAACCTTTATCTTTAGTAAATGTCTCTTTTCTAATATAGGCTTGACATTTTCTCTTTTACCAGCTCCACAGAGTAGCTTATACACACTCATCCTTAATACAGAGCTTGAGAGGTCACAGAAATACCACAGTACTTTTGAGTGAAGACGGAAAAAAGTATCATTTTAAACTGTTACATGTACAGACTTCTGTATAAATTGTCATTTTAGTTAATGTGCAAATCTAATTTTGATAATCTCTGAGTAGACAAAGTCATGGGGACCCCCTGTGATTTTTGTGATTGTGATTTTGTGTTTTTTTTTTTTTTTTTTTCAGATATTTCCATGCAGTTTAAACACAGGTTACAGATGTGTTAGCCAGTTAGCAAGTACTGTTACACAATTGAAAAAAAATCACCCTCCCATTTTCACATTCATAAACACAGGAGAGAAAACAATTTAGATCAGACTTAGAAAATGGATCTTCTTGCCTCTCAGGTCTTCTGTAGAAGAACCACCTAGTTTTTGGACATCAGGACATGATAGATGGAGGCTGTGCCTCTTATCACTGCTGCACTGTGGTCACTAAGGTAGACCAATTTGTATCTGTGACTCCTCTACTATAGATTTCCCTCTGTATGACTGATGAATACTATTCATCTAATATTGAAAGAAAGTTGAGAGAGAACATCCAGGTAGGTGTTAGCTGACTGTTTTACATGAAGAATTATACACAGTATTTACATTAGGGATGTAATGTAGAGCTGTCTGTATCTGTGTCTGTTCATGCCATAAAAACAGTCTTTACCATGTATTTTAATTAATCAAGTAATAAAACATGATTTGTATCTGAATCAAACCTTCAGAAAAACTGAAAAAAGAAAATGTCTATAAAAAACACTATATTACTGTTAATGGTCTGACTGGAAGTCAATAGTAAAGAAAAAGAGCCTGTTCTTTTTTATTACTGTAAAGGTTAGTGTTAAGATTAGTGAAAAAATATTGCACGGAGCCATATTGTATGATTCAGTATTTCACTGGTTGTGTATTTAATGTGAGGAGGCCCAGATGAAAATGAACTGGGTTTGAAGTGTCTATGATGACAAATGAGAAAGCTTTTGACAAGAAATGGTCCAGAATAGCTCATGGGGCTCTATCACATTCTGAAGTGAATAAAAAAGGAAAGCAATGACAGAAATCTAAAAAGCACCCATGGCTCATTAGTATTCCTTTTTGAGACGGCCCCTAACATCAGCTTTTCAGTTTCTGTTTTCTGTCAAGTCACAGTGCAGCCCTCAGTCTCTGATCATGTTTTAAAGATACCACCTGTGGAACATTAGTTAAGCTAAGCCCTTGTCTAGCAAGCATCACATCAGCATCACCTTCACATGACAACAGCGTTCATGCCAGACTAAAGTATCTCCCTATACACTCTGTATTGTCCTTGCATTTGAAAGCATCAGCAGCAAATGAGCCGCCAAACTTCCTGTGCAGTGTGCATATTTTCTTTGATATGTTTGAATATTCCTGATCCATTTTTCAGTGCTATTGTCTCGTGGCAGTAAAAGTACAGTTTGCCCAAGAATTAATACTGAAGAAAAGTTCCAGAAGTTCCCATGTCTTGCTTCCCTGTTGCTGGGTAAAGATTGGAGAGTCTGTGGGATTACGAACAGTAGAGTTTTCTTCAGAGCCAGACAGCAGCTCTCACTTCTCTGCACAGGTGACAAAAATGTGGATAAAATACCTTTTAAATGCCTTTTTAATGGGCACCAGCCTCATCTTTAGATGTCTATAAAAATAAATAAATATAAATAAATGCTTGGGGTAACTTTTACACCCATCAGATGCAGCAGGGACGCAAAGCGCATGGAGCTGGTGCCGACAACTTGTTGCTCCAAATAAGAGCATTTCAAGTGCTTCTGACTGGCTCACAGTCAGGACAGGGGGTTATCCTTTCCTATACTGATCAACAGTTCTTAAAGACCTGTCAAACATATGAAAACACTGTAAACTGTGTAGTACTGAGTCACCCTGTTAAACTGTTTCTGTGTTCAGGATGTCTTGGGTGAGTCTGAAATCATGGCTAGATGAGCCATATGTACCCGTACACTATAGCATTAGCATTAGCAGTGCAAGTGGTGAGAAAGCTGATTCCCCTCTACCTCTCTAGTGTCATCTCTGGAAGCTCCTCGCTAGTGTTAAGTTTTGATGTGCCCTCGAAGTCGGGCAACTTACTATAAAGAATGAAAAAGTCTAGTGGAGACGTGCTAGATGGAAGGATGGATGACAAATAAGCCATCTTACTGTTTTCATAAGTTACACCTGTACATATTATTTTTAATGTACTTTTGTGTTTATATTTTTTCATTTCTTATTCTCTATTTTTAACTGTTGTCTAATTTGTATGTATGCACTGACAGTATTGTTTAATTTTATTGTACACTGTGCAATGACATTAACAGGAATTCTATGTTGACTTCTTTTTAACTTACATGAAGTACATGAGTAACCTACCATACATGAGTTATGTTACGTAAGTTAACTTATTGTAAGTTAACTGATATAATTTCAGTCATTTACTTTCATTAAAACAATAACAATAGACAATGTGAAGAAATGTTTGTATGTTAACTTACTGTCAGTCTATGTACAGTGAGTGAATCTTTCCGTCCAACTCAGCACTGCACTTACTGCTCACTTTAGTTCCAACTACCATCAACTACACAGAAGAAAAAGATTACCATTGTGTTGTGGCAGATTGAGAGGACTGTGGCTCTGATGACTCAACATGTCCAATAAACTTGTTTGACCAAGTATCTGTTTTTCAGGTCATTGTGATTTTTTTATTCACTTGAGACAACGGAGTGGATATGCCCCCGGCATTTCAGAGCAGAGAAAAGTTCTTATTTTTTTCCCAATTTTGAAACATAATTTTTTATACGCCATTTTTTAAATCATTCAAATTTGGCTGGGTGGTTAATAACACATTTCTGTGGTGTGACAAACTCAAAACACACATTTATTGTTGCTTTACTTGGACTTTAACCCTGTGATGTGTTACAGAGTGTAGAATTTCTTGAAATAAAAGAATGCCTGCATTGTGGGAGCTATGACACGTCTATTGGCACTGTTTTGCTCAGTTACAACCTTTACATTGAACTGTACTGAACCAGTGTACACAGTAGAGAAGAAAGAAGTTGAAGCTATAAAAAAAAACGTTTCTTCACACAGGCTGCTCTCTTTGGCAGTTCTCCAAATCTTTTTAGCTTTATATGCTTCTCTGTGGGATGAGGAAAGCTGCCAACACAATCAGATGATCTCAAAAACGCATGGTAGTATATTTGAAAAACAATGCTTTTGTTGTTAGATGCTGAAAAATAAACTTACACCTCACCTTGGATGACTTTTACAATTTTTATTTTAAATTTCAGCCTGATCTGCAAACATCGCACTCCCTGATCGAGGCTTGACAATAATGCATTGGTTTATAAATGACCACTGCTGTTTGTGTGTGTGTCTCTAGGTGGCTGGAGTGTGTGGGGTCAGTGGGCACAGTGCAGCAGTGAGTGCGGAGGCGGGATTCAAACCCGGACTCGGACCTGTCAGTCACCTCCGGAGGAGTCGTACCTGTGCGAGGGTGTGGTGGAGGAGGGCCGGCCCTGCAACTCGCAGCCCTGCGCGGGTGAGTTCCTCATTCTCTGTGTGTTCTTGTCTTCATCTTTCAGTACATCCACATTTGTCAGTGAGTGGGCTTTTTACGCTTTGTGGTTAAATATGAGCGCGTGGTGTGGGCAAAGTGAATGTTTACAGCTACTTTTTGTTTCCTTTCTCACATCTTGTCCGTCTGCTTGTGTGTCCATCCTCTATAAGTCAGTGCTTTGACTTAAGGAGTGCATGTTGGAAAGGGGACTTTGATCGATGAAAAATGGTCATGACAAGGACATGGTCAACCACTTTCAAGACCAACTTACACTCACAAATAGCTAAAAGGACACAGAAAATCAACATCAGAGCACTATTATGTAGAAGAGATTTACCAAGAAGTGTTAGCGATTTCACTGAAGTGTTTCACTGCTGAAAGCTTTCTTCATTTTTACACAACTAGCAGAACGTTTCTGTCTGACCAACCTGTTCTCACTTCCAGCTCGTCAAATACAGCAGCTTGGTCAGTGCCCCCATGCTTCAAACTATGATGCTGTAGGTGCCCCTCTACTGTCATATCTGCATGCAGCTCTCGAGCATTATTTGGTGTGCAGTAAATAGATGGATGGGTCAAACACACACACAGGACTTTTATCCATGAAACTAGGGTTTGTGTAGTATATAAGTAGTGCACTACTTATATGGCACCACATATTCATACATCTGTATAGGTTTAGCTATGTACAATGATCAGAAGTCCAATATCAGCTACACTGTTTTTATGGCGATCTTTACTGTTAAACCAGTAAGTTATCAATGACAACAAATAGGCCATCTTATGGTTTAAGTAAGTTGTCTTTACTACAATAAACTATCTTACTGTTTTCATAGGGAACACCTGTACACATTTTTAACACATTTTTTATGTTTATATTTGTTTATTTCTTATTCTCTATTTTTAACTGTTGTCTGATTTGTGTGAATGCACTGACAGGATTGTTACTTAATTTCTTTGTGCATGGCATAATGATAATATTCTATGTTCTTTCTAACTTACATAACCTGCATAAGTTATAAGTTACATAACATATATGTTATGTAACATGTAAATCACATAACATAGGTAAGTTATGTTATGTAAGTTACCTCATGTTAGTTAAGTAAGTTACATACATTAAACAATAACAATAGACATAGTTTGATGACACTGAAGTAAGTTATGTTACATATGTAAGTGATGTTATGTACATTAACTTACACACATTAACTACATAAGTTAATGTACATAGGTTAAGTTACATAAGTTAACTTATGTAAGTTTCATAAGTTAAGTAATTTACATTCATTAAAACAATAACAATAGACAGTTTGATGATGTTGTGAAGCAAGTTTTGTTACATACATTAAGTTTTGTTACATAACTTATATAAGTAATGTTACATAAATTAACTTGACATAAGTTAATTTACATAAATTATATGGTGTAAATTGGAAATAGTATTTGTATAACCTTAAATGCAGAAATGTTACATATTATAGCTTTAATTTATGTAACTAACATGCTTTTTTTTTAAAAAAAACCCTAATCATGATCTTTTCCTAACCCTAACCAACTTTTGTTGCTTAAACCTAACCGGTTTTTGTGCCTTTGTTTTGAAAGTCTATGTAGATGTTGCATATTTAAATAGCTAACTGCAGAGCCCTGCACATGCAAAAGTGACAGTAGCGGGGTACATAGACAGTCATACTTTGAAGTTTAGGACCACTGACCAAGCTGCTGTTTAGATGAGTTGGGAGTGAGAACATATTGGTTTAAACAAACAGTTCAACTAGCAGATTGTCATTACTGCAGATGTGTTAGTGTGTTTTTCCAGTTAGTCATACCATCAGAGACATTTGAGGACTCACGTAAACATTGTTATAAGACAGCTGACCACATGAAATGAGCACTGCACACATTTACAGCACATGAATACCGACAGCACAACAAAAGTCCCAAGTTTGGCTGATGCTGTTCTGGGTGACCAATCACGTCACGGTTGTGTCCCAAATATAAGCCAAATATAATGACCGACCTCTGGTTGCTAACCCCCGCCCCCTCCTCCCCCCCGGCCTTGCCTCACCCCCTTTAGGCAAAGGTCGCCATCTCTCTCGCAGCCAATCGCTTCGCTCGGTGGACAGCCGCAAGCGTGATGACGTAGACAAGCCCCGCAGTGGACAGCAGAGCCCTCAGACAGGTAAGACAACGGGACGCAGAGGGATCCCATGCATCAGTCACTGTGGCAGCTTGGGTGACCACCACACTTGTACAATATATACATATTGACAACCACAAAGTAGACAGCTGCACTTTATAGTGTACACATCTATCAAAATCTCCCAAAGTAGAGCCTCGTCCGCAATGGACTAATTCCAACATGGACCCTGACTCAACATAGTGAAAATGTATTTTATGTGAGGTCATAACAGGACACTGTGCCCTGTCTGTAAAACACTACAACAAATGGAGTTCTCCCTCTCTGTTAAAGTGATACTCCACCCAAAATCAGACGTAGAAAGTACTCAGTCCTCTGTAGGCTTAAAGAAGTTGTTCAACAACTCTTACTCTTACGCTTACTTGCTGCTTTAGTGTTCCATGAGTTACATACCAGTCTCTTGTTTGTGTCTGAAGTATGGAGCTAGAATAAGCATGTGTTTAGTCTAACTTAGCATAATGACCAGGAAGAAACAATTCACCTAGTTCTGATGATCAGCTGTTTCCGCTCTACTCATTACTCCCACGGCTCTATAATACATCCATCCATACATGCTTTTCACCATTTGAGATTCGACTGGTGTTCTTTGAATTCACCTTCTTCTTCTGCAGTGGTATAATAGTTTTCCAAGTGGAGGAATTGGTGCCACCTCCTCTTACCAGTACTCAGTAATGGCATAACAGTCGTGGATGGAAACAAGCATTTGGTTATATTTTCTTACTCAAAATTAAGTTAAACTTTTCAGTACATTTGGATGGAAACAGCTGCTGTGACAGCGAGACTACAGGAAGTCAGTGCACCTGGCTGTTGTTCACCAAGGAACAGTTACAATATGTAACAGCCCGCTAATCCACAAATTGTGATTTTACTTTTTTCCTGTAAATACATATTCAAAGATAAGACCCATGCTAATTAGTGAACCATAGACGTGCTGGTTGGTGAATTTTTAACAGGCAAGCTGTTATGCTCTTATGCAAAGCCAAGCGGCTTCTGCTCAGTACTTATCGATCTTATCATCCAAGTCTCAGAAAAGAAAGCAAATACGTGTATTCCCCAAAATGTTAAACTATTACTTCATAAGGTGGTGTTTATGGTTAGTTTCTTGACAGTGACAAGACGCTGTGATCAGCCTGGATTCATGTCAGCATTTGGACGTATTAAACAAAATGAGCAAATGGATGTACAGAGAAGAAGTGGACTGGATTGCAGGGATGGCTTCTTTTGACTTTGATACGAAAACATGCCACTATTCAATGTAACTGATATGAATCTAAGCCGACTACAGCCAGTGCTCTTCAGAAAGTCCCAACCTTTCAAGCCTACAGGGGATGCAGGTTTGATACAAAAAGATTTTGTGTGAAGTATCACTTTAATTTGCTGATCAATTCCCCACATCCTGTTTAGTTCTCTTCTCCCTGCTTCCCCAGCTGCGACTGCCCAATTTTCCCTTATTGGTCAAATGACCTATCAAATCGGCAGTCATGGCTACTGAAAAGATGACTGACATATCCTAAGCCAGTGGCATTCACTTCCCCTGGAAGTCAATGCAAAGGATATGACATCAGAGCCCCACAGACGAAGAAGGACAAGCAGAACAGAAGCTGGGGTCCATTTCAGGGGCCGTCTCCTTCGAATGTGAAGTAGGACAGAACATTAGATAGGCTGGACCAACAGTTCCTTTCCAAATGAGATGGTCTATGGAGGATTTAGGCCTTCTTTCAGCTTCCTGTCATTGTCTTTTCAAGTGATCAGTGAGCAACAGTTGATTTATACTGAGGTCCATCAAGGACCACCAGTTATGTCTGCAAAAGAAAGCCTCATTGATCAGCCACATTTGGAGGAACCTTTGGAATGGGACAGTCTCATCCACCAGTTTGGAAATATTAGGTGTTTGAAGAAGGCGGTGCCTTAAAATGTGGCCCAGCTAGAACCTACCCTTGATCACACCACAACCCTTCCTCTTTTGGCCACAGAGGCTGCATCCTGCATGGTAATTAGTTATGGCCCTCTCCTTTCCTTTTCCTCCTTTTTCTCCCTCTATCCTCCTATCCTTTACCTACCCTCCATCCTCAGTAGACTCAACTTCAGGTGAGGAGTGGTCAGCGTGGAGTGTGTGTTCTGCCACATGTGGGGAGGGCTGGCAGAGTCGCACTCGTTTCTGTGTGTCCTCCTCCTACAGCACCCAGTGTAGTGGGCCACTGCGAGAGCAGAGACCTTGCAACAACTCTGCTGTTTGTCCAGGTAAGCCCCCCGCCCCCCCATCCACCCCTCTACTGCCACCTTCCTGCGCTCGCCAAGCCCTCTCCTGGACCCTGCCTCACCCATACAAGACCCACGTGACTCCCCTTCTCAACTTAGTAAATCCATAGCCCCTGGGATGATCTCTACCCTCACCTTACAGAAATGGCTTTGCCAACAGTTTAGAATGATTCCCGCTATAATAACAGAGATTTAATGGTGTTCCCAGGCTCTCCTACATGCAGACAGGCAGGGAGACTCCTCATCTTGGAAAGCAATATTATCACAGGACAATGGGTCAGCATAGAAGTTCCACGTAAAGCAAAGGATCTTATATTAGTCAATACAATTCAGTGTTTGAGTGAAGTTCTCCTGTGTTGTTTTGGTGAGTTAAGAGGGCCTGTGTTTGTCTGTCTATAAATCATACCCTAGCTGCTCTGATTGCAGTGCACGGCGCTTGGGACGAGTGGTCACCATGGAGTTTGTGTTCATCGACCTGTGGCCGAGGTTACAGGTCCCGAACACGAACCTGCACACCCCCTCAGTTTGGGGGAGATCCATGTGAGGGCCCGGAGAAACAGACAAAATTCTGCAACATAGCTGTCTGTCCAGGTAAGGAACACACTGATAATCATAAAAACATTAACCCCAAATCACACCAAACAATCTGAAGGGCGTTTCACACTTAGTCACACCCCCAGGCTTTCACACTGGCACAATCCTGGCACATTCCAAAGTGGGTCTCTAGAAGCTATGAGAAGGCAACCAGACTTGCTTGAGATAATTGCAGTTGTTTCAGCTCTCATCCAAAGTCAGAACTGAAGAAGCCTTCCTGAGAAAGAGGTGAAATGTCTTCAAGATTCTCAGGCAAGCCCAATTGCCTTTGTATAGGTCCTAGAAACAGTGGCTTAGCATTCCGAAGCAGGCAAACCCCATCTGTAGAACTTGCCTGCCCTGCTCTGAAGCAGTTAGCCCGAAGTTTGCATTGTTGGATGTAAACATTAGTCATGTGTTCCAACGGACTATACTCACAAGTTTGTCTGTAAAACGCTTTACTCCTTGCTTTCATTGGTAAGACTGGGTAAAATAGCATTGCAGAACCACTCCCAAATCTGATGAAGGACAGCCCTTCATATTTGGGCATTGACATGCAGAAGTTATGTGTTTATTACTGAGGAGAATGGAGCGGATCATAAAGGCGTGTCCTTGAAAAGAAGTTAGGGGTTTACATTTAGGTGTGATTGTATTTGCCACCATTCAAGCAACTTTCTTGCATTTAGAGATCTGAGATGATCGGTAGGCAGGAAGATTGTTTGGTATTGTGAGACTACCAGTGGACATTTAACCCAGTGCCACTAGAAGTGCAGAATGAACTGTATAGCCCTGGGTTCAGGTTAAACCTGGTTTAACAGTGTGTGTGTGTGTGTGTGTGTGTGTGTGTGTGTGTGTGTGTGTGTGTGTGTGTGTGTGTGTGTGTGTGTGAGGAAAGGGGCAAAGGTATCCCAAGGTCAAGTCTTAGCCCAGGGCTAAGGATAGGCGGTGTGAAAAGCCCATGATGTTGCTATCCCGTTGCTTCCACAAGACAATGCACAAAACAAATGCTCAATACATATACAGAAAACAATGTTGAAAGAAGCCAGTATGCTTTAAATAAAATGATTGTTGTATCTTATAATAGCACCTCACACCCTCATCCCAGGTACCTTTGTATTGGAAATGCATCCAACAATTGAAAGTTGTAACTTTCAAAAAACCAACAATCTTACAACAAAAAAATCACACCCACTTCACACAGCAATTAGCCAAATGTGGGGAGGCGAGAAGTATGTAGGATTCAATATCTATCTCAAGCTCTGCTTTTAGATTCCATAAGCAAGAAATATACTTAACACATCTACATGGCCACATGACTTTAATCTCCCTGTGTCCTCAGGTTTTTGACTGCTCAGTGCAGCCTAAAATGTATGACTGTGGGGACAGTACACACAGGGCAGAATGTGCTGACAAACATGTTCATGTCTGCAGACACCTGATTAGAATAAAAAGGTTTCGTGTCCATGTTTGCAGGCACCTACTTTAGAATAAAAAGAACTGGGATTGTATCCAGAATTTCACACAGCTATTTTTATGTTTACAATTCTGTAAACACCAGGAATGCCTTTGAGAAGATTCTTGACATATCATCCCTCTACATGTATAATGGCAGGTTTTTGCCTTGCCTTTGATTGTAACCATTTTGAACACTTTGACTTTGTATAAACTAGTTGGCTTAAAGCTAACTGAATCCTTCAAGCTGGTCCATATACGTTACGACAACATGTCATAAACAAGATATCATTTTTTACTTTCTGTTACTGATTTTGAATTCAATATTTTGCATATTACCAATACTGAGTACTGATGTGATACCACTGTGTTACCATACCGATGCTACTAACCATTGTTTTCTGGTCTGGCTCGGGACTTTGCTTGGAAGCAGAAAGGTCCCATTTCATTTTTTATAACACTTCTTAACCAAGCTAAATACTCTAAGGAGACAGCACCCAGTTGTTGGCGAAAATGTTGGAAGGAAGAAACTAACCGCACCCACATATTATTTTCTTGTCTGGTTCTGCAGCAGTATCGGGCTGAAAGAAGTAAAATTTTGGACATTTGTCAGTGCACTCTCCATTTGGGGTCTGAGTAATTGTTACTTGGTATTCTACCAAGTAACAATTGCTCTTTTTCAACAATCTGATAAATATCTTTTTAGTATTTTAAGAGTAGCAGCACTTAAGGAAATAACAAAAAGCTGGTTCAAACCAGAGATGCCACAACTGAGCAAGTGGAAGGACGAATTAATAAAATCTATAAATCTATATATCTGTCCATCTCTACATTTTTGATGTGAGATGGACAAGGTTAAAAAATAAATACTGTATTTGACAGCATTCCCTGAGCCAAACCCATTCTGTTTTACTCACGTGTTCATTTTCTCTCTTTTTTCCTTCTTTTCTTAATGTTTTTTCTCTTTTCCTATACACACATTTCTTAACCAAATGTATCACTTTTAGGGTTATTATTATTATTATTATTGCTTTATTTTGATTATTATTTGTTGGGGTGCTGGGATTATGTGGTGGGATGGGATTAGAGGGATATTCATTAGTTATAATGTTTGATACCTCTGTTTCTGTAGTTTTGTGAAGTAACTACTGTTAGAGACTACAAACTGATAAAGAGTCCCATTTCGGGGCTAATGAAAATGAATTACATGATATTGTGGATAGACTTATGACTTGACGATATCTGATCCAGCATTTTAGGCTGTAGCAGAGGCATTTCTAATACTAGAATGGTATTGGAACAACCCTACACAATACTATAGTATGTAGTGTACATCAGCACATGTATGTCTTGGTCAGTATTACAAATACACAAATAATGCAAAAAGTTTTCCAAGTTGTATTCAGAAATAAGCACATTGTACATGTAGAAAGTACAGTTGTCAAATGTACTCTTTAGTATTTGAATTAGAATATGACCCACAAAACACCAAATAACTAAACATTTTTCTTGTCTTGTTTGTTTGGCTGTTGGTGACCCTGTCCGTCCTCAGTGGATGGAGTGTGGAATGAGTGGTCCAGCTGGAGCTCCTGTTCCGCCTCCTGCTCTAACGGGACCATGCAGAGAACCAGGGAGTGTAACGGGCCGTCGTACGGAGGCTCCGAGTGCAGAGGAGAGTGGCTGGAGACTGTTGACTGTTTCCTCGGGGAGTGCCCAGGTGTGAAAGAGACAGAGCCACAGACAGATAAAAATATTTACTGTGCTTCAGAAATCTATTCCTTGCTCTTTCACAACAGATTTATGAGAAGGCCAAGGCTATCTCATATAAACTGGGTATTTACTATAGTCATAAATTAAATTAAACCTCTAAGAATGGATTTAACTCACTGGACACTTTGTTGCAGCAGGCCCTTTCTGTTTCCAGTGCATGATTTAGTTCAATACTTAATATTTCACCCTGAGAGCTTCAACATAATCAAACTCCTTCAAACAAACTATTGCCACAGAGTGATGGCTTGATGCATGAGATGTCTTAGCTTCATCTATGACTTTTTGCATGTGTTATTCAGCTGTGTGGGAACATTTTAAAAAGATGCCAGGTGAGACAGGTCAATAAGAACAAGAGCAGTGCCTTTCCCTGCTGCTATTTCTTACAAAACATAAAGGAAAGACGATACTAGAATACAAAAAACCTGATTCTTTTGTGTTTCAGCTGCAGGAAAACGTTTAGACAGATTTACATTTAAATAACTGAGATTAAAAAGGAATGATGCAGATATTGTTAAGGTATACAACTCCCCATGTTTGTTATTTATCTTAACATGAAGAAAGTTAAGTATATTAATGCAAAGCTTATTACCATTCATAGAGAAATAACAAACCAAAAGAAAAAAGCACAGATAGAAAACAATTCAACTGAGAATCCTTCTGCACAGACCAAAAGAAACCACAAATCATGCATAGCCAAACAGATGACTGTACAAACAATGAATGTGAAATCTGGGAAATTTCAAATGCGTTCAGAGTCCCGGTGGGTGCTGTCCATGGTGCTGAAAGTCTGTGTGTAGGCACCACCTGATGACAAATGTGCAGAAGCCCTGAGTAGAAAAAAAAAAATCTGGTACAAATCCGATCTTAATTGTGTTCTCTCTTATGTTTATGTTTTTTCAGGATCATTTTCTAAAAATATTCAGGGCATAAAAATGTTAATTTCTTCTTTAAGGTCCAGTGTGTTTGATTTATGGTGATTTATTGGCAGAACATGACAGAAATGGAATATAATTAATATTTTTTCATTAGTTTATAATCACCTGAAAATAAGAATTGCTGTGTTTTTATTTCCTTGGAATGAGCCCTTTATATCTACAAAGGGAGAGGGTGCTCTTTTCTGGAGGCCACCATGTTGCACCGGCATGTTTCTACAGTAGGGGACAGTGACACAAAGTGTTTGCAATCTGCAAGCTCACAGCTAGATGCCACTAAATTCTGAACACTGGTCTTTTAAGTCATAGTTTCAGTTTCATTTGATAAAGTTTGACAAGACAGGGTATAAAGTGTTAAGCATGGATTTTAAGCAATCAAACATAACAGCAACAACATCTTAGCAAAAGTATAAATTCAAGACATAACCTTAAATAAATTTGTAAAATATAAAACAATTTAAGATCACGAGAATGAGAAAACTATGTGGTGATCAGCATCATAAGCAGGGCTCTCTCAGGGCTTCTGTACGTACGTCACAATCATTACTCAGTACCTTTTTGGAACAGTCCCAAAGTGGCCATAGCACAAAGCAAAAACTTTACTTGTTCCTACATGGTTGTGTTACCTGTCAGTGGTGATTTCATGCAGCTGTTTTTCACCAGACTCCTTCATACTGTTTCATTGTGGATTTAATTAATGAATGTGTTTGTCTGCCTTCCACTGGCACCAGTTTTCATTAATTTCAGAACACTATGAATTATCAATGAATTGCATTAAGCAAGTCTCAGGTCTCTGCTGGTTCATTTGAACGCTCTGGGGACATAAATACAAAAAAATGGAAATTTTAAAAATCAAAAACAGAACATTGTGTTTTGAAAGCTGATCTGCAGTAACCTAATGTGTGTGTGTGTGTGTGTGTGTGTGTGTGTGTGTGTGGTGTGTGTGTGTGTGTGTGTGTGTGGTGTGTGTGTCATTTGTTGTGTCCTGTCTGTCAGTGGATGGAAAGTGGCAGCCGTGGTCTTTGTGGTCCGGCTGTTCGAAAACGTGTGGAGGGGGGAGCCAGCAGAGAAACAGGATTTGTTATGGGCCCTTTTTCGGAGGGCAGCCTTGTCCTGGAGAGCGAGAGGAGGTCCGGCGCTGTAACGAAAAGAGGTGTCCAGGTCAGTGGCTGCTTTGTCAGCAATATTTCATCAGGGATGGAAACCTGAGCTTAGAAATGTGTGTTGTTTTTTTTTTATTTTATAAGTGCTTCAAAGCTCATGTACTCACTTTCATGATTAGAACCTCATGAAATATGCAGCGAGGACAACTTCTCCAACGTTGTATGGAAGATGACTCCAGCCGGGGATACAGCAGCAGTGCGTTGTCCTCCCAATGCCATGGGTGAGCTCAGATCTTACCATCCAGAAGACTCCAGTGTCCACTTTTAATTTGAATAGATGGATTAGAAACACATTTTTTGATATGGAACACTTGTTTTATGTGTTTGCATCAGGGCTTATCCTGCGCCGCTGCACCCTGGACGAGGAGGGCATTGCCTACTGGGAGAATCCCACCTATATGAAATGCATTTCCAACGACTATCGCAGTATACAAACTTTGGTGAGCATCAAGAAGTTTTTCTTTTTCTCTCCTGGTAACTTCAAAGTAAAATAACCATATAAACACATTGATTGTGGCTTTTCAAATGTGCCTATCAGGGCATAAAGGTGTGCAGATTCAATAGATTTTAACATTATTCTGCAGGATATTGGGTCAGACCCTGTAGGCAGTGTTATATTATCAATGTGTAGCACAGCCCTGCAACATAAAGCAAAGCTAAAGGAAAGACTCAGGGCCAGAATGTTTCAGACATAGGTTATGAAAGAAAAAAAAAAAAAGATTCTGCCCTAAGCTGTTGAAAAATGTGAAAAATCTAACAGAGGCCACTTTCCCCGTCAGACTCGGGAATACTTGTCCAAAGCGCAGCGTGGCCTCGTGGGCGATGGAGTTTCAGAGGTGATGGCCAAGCTGAAGGTGACGTCCAGTGACGGGACCAGCTACAGCGGCGATCTGCTGGCCATCGTGGATGTGCTGAAGAACATGACGGAGATCTTTAGGAGGGAGTACTACAGACCTAGCAGCGCAGACATGAGGGTGAGTGGATATCTGGATGTACTAGTAGTGTACTGATGTTTGAAATGCTGTTTAAGGGTGTTTTTTTTTTTACCATGACAGTATTACATTAAAGGTGAAAACACTTATACATGATGGTATTTTTTGAGCAGGGATCGGTCAAGTTTAGAGGAATTAAGGTCAAAAGCACAAAATGTTGAAATTCCAGGTGTTAGTCTGACCCTATTAAGCAGGGTTCTTCAATGTTTTTCAGGCCAGAGATCCCTTAGCTGATAGCAAGAGACGAGCAGGGACCCATACTACATATATTGCACTAAATATTTTCAGGTCATCTCACATTTATTCTTTATTATCATCATCATTATGATTTGAGTGAAAGTGGATCATATTTTATGGAGCAAATATTTTTCCTCTGATGTCCTCTGGCTGCTCAACTTCAGCTCTCTGTGATTTAATTAGTTTCCTGATGGCTTTAGCTTAGTTGTTGCTAAAGTAGCTAAACGTAACTTTTAATTGCGATTAGCTGGCAATGGAACCAGGCTCAGCAGCCTCCCAATGACACGGCCTCTGAGAACCACAAGGAAAACAGTAAAGAGGTTTACAGAAATTTCTGATGAAAGATAGCTTTACTTGTTGCTAAGGTAGCGCTACTGCTACCTAACTGCTGTTAGCACAGTTAGCCGTGACTCAGCCCTGGGGCGCCAGGAGCCAAACTTGGCAAGAAAACCACCTTGGTACTGTATTCCCTGTCTTCAAACTGGCCTCCATCAGTCTCTGTGGCTGTCAGCCATGTTTACTGGGAGTTTCCAGTCCACAAAGAGGGGACTAATAGGACATTCAGCACTACTGGTTACTTACAGCAATCAATACCTGCTACAAGTCCCTCACTAACAATAAGCGCTCCTCTAGTTTCTTCGGAACTTTAATGTCACTTCTTAACCCAGCTGGTCACCATAGTTTTTAGAAAAAAAAAATCAAACAAGAGAAGATAGTGCATTTGTTGGGGACTATTTTCAGCTGTGGATTAACAACATTTGTTGCTCTAGTGAGTTCTTCTGCTGGCAGGATGGTGTATGTGGGATTGAGTCAAAATAAACTACAGTGTGTGTGTTCATGGTAATGAAGGAACATTTGAGTGGTTCATTGATGTGTTTTTAATCGTTTTTGGAGAACAATGGAGCTCTGTGGCACAGAGGGGTCTTTTCAAGGGATTCGTCGACAAGAAGAAACATTCAGACTATCGCCAGCTTTATCTCAAACCTTTTCTCTTTGTTTTCCAGAACTTTGTGCAGTCAGTCAGCAATCTGTTGATGGAGGAGAACAGAGAGAGATGGGAGGAAGCACAACTGGTTAGTATCACACTCTCTTTCTCAAACAGCATTCACTTTGTCTTCAGCTCATCTGTAATTACATCTTTTCTAGAACTTAGTGTACAGTAATAATAACAACCCTGAAGCCGCAGAATTGATGAGTTCGACAGTGTGACAAAGACGCAGGTGGACAAACAGCCCACCTGTGTCTTTTCAGACTGACAGAGGTAGGAGAGGAGAGGAGAGAGGAGAACTGCAGCAGGACAGAAATAACTATAGCTAATGAGTAACCGAGTCGACGCAAACACCTACTCATCCATCTGCTGCACTCATCAGCTTGTGCATCGCTATCTTTGCTTCCGTCCAGCCATCCGCCCTTTTTCTCAGGAGTGTCAGCATCCAGGCATCAGAACAATGCCAAATAAACCAATGTGCTCTCCTTAAAATGAGTCTAGTCTGCAAATAACATACTTAGTACACATGAAGTAAGATGGTTGTTCTCCCACTTTGAAAGGAAAAGGAGTTATTACTTCTCTTATTACTGTGTTCAACTACAGAATGCTAAGAGCTTTTTGGTATAAACGCAAACTTCCCATCACTTTGGACCATTTCTCATTGTGGCTGTAGTATTTGATATTTTTGAATGCATATGTCTGAGCTTCTAGCAGGCAGAGGCGTCCCTTTGGTTCTCCATGGTAAAATCAATATTAACTTGTCGGGATGTGAAGGTTATTTTAGGGAATTTATCACAGCAGACACAATGTCTGCTTTTAATGTTACGTTTTGAAAAGAAAGGTATTTCATCAAAACGTCAAACTCTCACTCTGTAGACCTTTATCAGGGCCAATGATTGATTACCAGGTAAATCTGCCCCTGGGGACCACAAGGGACTCTAAGTCAACCATGGGGCAATTACAGTTGTTTGTGGTAAAATTGATTAGTTGCAGATATGTTTAATAATGTATGTACCACTAAAGTGTTTATTTAATTAGAAGTAAACGTGTAGATTGGCCATTTTAAAATCCATTTTAAAGTAAGAATATGCAGCACTTGTGCATGCAGAAACAAGTTCTGCAGTCCAAATAGCGAGTTGTAGCCATAGACTATTGTTTAAAATCCCATATGATCCTCCCCAGACTTGGGCAAGCTCAGGCAGGCTGCAGGAATGCTGCAGAAGTGCAAGGCATGCACACCATCATAAATTGAGAATAACAAGTGTTGTAAGTTGATCAGCTTTTTATAACTGTCAGTTGTCTTTTCAATGCAAAGTTCAACCCGTTATCCTGAAAACAAAAGCCCACTGCTCTGAAATAACACACTTTGGACTTTGTTAAGTGACTGCCTGCCTCACTGCCTGCCAAACTCCATTATATTTTGCTCAATTTAACTGTTACAAACACCTACTCCTTTTACAAGATTACTAATGATTTCTTACAACTCATAAACAGACACTTACTCATACGGTAAACGTTCAGCATTAATTTGAACTCTGAAACAGACAAACAAAAACGTCATTCTGGCCTGAAATAGACATTTCAAAGGGGCACTCTGCAGCTGTGGCGTCGTAACATCTTTCATTGATCTCTGATGACATATTGTGGTCATTTTATGATTGACTACAGTAAATATTTTACAGATTTTACCCTTGAAGACCTCTATTTATTTATTTGCATATTTTTTTCTCAGTTTATATTGTGCTTACATGGTCCGTCTTGTTAATTAAATTAATTAAACTGTATGCCAATACAGTACAGTACAGCATACAGAGTGCGGCAGAAAGGATGTCAAAAGTGAGTAATCTGGCTCTGATGAGAACGAGTCTTTAAAAAAGCAGAATAAAAAAATAAAGAATGGAAATAACTGGAGGAGCAGTGGCAGCCAAGAAGGTAGGACAACCCATCCAATATTCTAAAACACAAGAGGGTGCTTTGGGAAACGGTCTGCAATAATGCAGCAATAGATTCTAAAATGGGATTTAAAAAGAGACACACACACTCACACAGCCCTTTAAAGAGCAACCACCTTCACATATTACAAAGTAAAAGTTATTCACCATGGAAGCAGTACTCCATATATAACTGTAGCAGCACTATTATTGGATGACTGACACGGACTGTATAGTATGTGGTACCTGGATACCTAACAGCCTGTGGCTGTCCGGTCGAGTGAAATAGAACCTGAGAAGCATGAGTTGAGAATTTTTCCACAGAGATTTTATGTCTTGAGACCATAAAACAGACACAAGTAACAAGTAAGTCCCAAGTCTTTGCACTCAAGTCCTGAGTCAACTTTCAAGTCAAGACAGGCTTGTCCCATGTCCTAAACTCTAGGCTTTGAGTCTTAAACATGTCATAATGTAACAGTGAGTTTCCAGACTCATTGATTTACAAAATGACTCAGCTGTTAAGCTAATGTTAACTAATCATTAGCTCAGCGACTATGTTAATATTAGCATCCATGTTCCATTTTTTGTGCTTCTTCAAAAGTCGAACAAAGTCTTTAATTTTCAACTTGCACATTGTGCATACTGCAATTCATTTTTTGTTGATAATATTGTACTGTTTATACACAAACATAATTATCTTTGGTATCAACAGCATTAGTTCATCATTCTCTTCTGTAACTTGACTGGATGCTGTCTGATTTGGATCTGAGGTACAAATCGTCGATTTGCTGAGAATAAATAACCTAACCGTAGTTGATTCAGGACATGAATGAAGGGAAGTGAACTGATTTGGCACTCTTTTGGGCTTGGGAGAAGGCATCAAGTATTTTCAAGTCAAAAGGTTCAAGTCCAAGTGAAGTCCCAAGTCAGTAAAGAGCAAAAGTCATGCCCCTTCCAGTGTGCCCCATTGGACCTAACATCGGAAAAAATATAAATGTTAGTCTACGGCAAGAGACAAATTATTTTTTGATCCTGTTTGAACTGTGCCATGAATTACACATATGATGTTTGTCAATTTGAAACAAAATTTTAGGAGACAAGAAAGTCGCAACTTGTCGTAGATTTGTCGTAGTTTAGTTTTTTATGAAACCACTCTCTTGTCTCTCACAATATACATCATCAACACAAATATTAGTGTCCTTTGTAACGTTATCCTACCTAAAGTGTTTCATCAGTGACACCTGCTCCTTTACCAACCAAGAAGAGAAAGAACGAGTAAGGCCTGCTGTTGTATGACTACATCCTGATACTAAAACACACAGGCATCATAGCCTCAGCAGCTTAGCTTTTGGAGAGAGAAAGTCATGACGTCAATCACACGACTTCTTGGTGTGTAGTCTTTCTAATTACACATCTTCACGGTCTGATACTTTAACGGTTTTACAATAACTGTGACTTTCTTGACTTGTAAAATTATCTTCTATATTGACAAACATTATGTGTAATATGTAGCGCAATTCAAACAGGACCAAAAAATTATTTGTCTCTTGCCAGTGACATACAGGGGTGTGAAGTCACCTCTGAATCAAGTCGAAAGTCTTTTTTGATTTTGTCACGTCAAGTGCAAAATCATCAAATTTGTGATTTAAGTCCAAGCCGTGTGACTTGAGTCATTTATGAGCTCAACATTTGTATATTTCTACAGTTAATGTACCCTTTTAAGCAAACATACCTGAATATTTTGTTGCCTCAGCTGAACCTAAACTTACTTGTAAATGCAGCTCGTACATGTGAGGTGTCTTTGCTAATATTAAGTCATCCTGTCATAGTGGAACATTTTCACCTTAATAATGTTATGTGTTGCTTATTCCTGAGTTTATTCCTGAGTTTGTCCCTAGAGTTAAAAAAAGTGTGACTGAGAAGCTTTAGAGTTAATTTCATATTCTGTCATCATCAAAATGAAGAGTAAGACTGTGATGCACAAAATTAATGTTGTGTGGAGATGAGAAATGAACCAACAGGGGATGGTGTGACAGTGTTTCAGCTTTTCCATTAAAGGACTTTTGTGTGTCAAGTGTTTTAACAGCAGTTGAAAATATTCACCCCAAGTCCACAATTCTTTTTCTTTCATTCTACTTTCATGTTTCTCAGCTGGGGCCGAACATCAAAGAGCTGTTCCGTCTGGTGGAGGACTTTGTGGATGTCATCGGCCTGAGGATGAAAGACTTCCAAGACACATATGAAGTCACCGATAACCTAGGTCAGCCTTATCTCCGTCCAGAAGATCTCTGTCACCATCTCTGTGTATCAAAACAAACACCTTTATCACAGCGTTTGTTTCTCTGAAGATTCATCTTCATAACTACAATGACAGGACATGAGAGGGAGGACACGGGAGGTGACCTGAGGTGAAACAGACACCTCCTGTGCCTTCAATCTCAAGTTTACATCCATACACACAGCTCATTCATACTATCAGCTGACTTAATGTTGTCACAAATATTATATATATATATATATATCACTATCATTACTTACAAATGACATCATCAGGGTCATCTCTGAACTTATCTTCATGTGTAAAATTAGTTTGTGCTCCTTTGATCTTTAATCTGGTACACTGTAAAGAAGAAAAAAGTCTCAAAATTTCAAGGCAATGGTCTGCAATAGATTTTAGAGTTTTGAGCCCAACTCATATTCTTAAGTTTTGAACAAGTTCTATCTTTTGTTGAGCTCATTTACTTTTCTTCTTTAGATAAATGTAAAGCTTTGAACTTTAAATGGAATGATAAGTTATTGTTCATTATAGTGTCTTTTTTTTCTCATCTCAACTTTATATATTTCTGTTATTTAATTTCCATGAATTGTTTACATTGTATCTCACTCAGTACATGCATTATTAGCAAGGATTCCTCATTTGGTCTTGAATATACAGAGGCCCTAAAGTCCCAAAAGTTATTATTATTTTTTTGTTTGTTTGTTTAATTGCAATTAACAATGAGCTTTTTGATAAGATAATAACTTGTGTGCTCAAGATGTATATATGTAAAATATTTGTGGACTTTGTGTCCTTGTACATACAGGCTACAAATGAATGACAAAATTAGTGATGTATATTAACAGATATATTAACAGATTTTTTTAGACTGTCAAATATTGTATCAGTATGTGCATCAAAAATCCAGTTTTGTAAATAACAATCTTAAAAGTTTTACATAATTAAAAAAAAAAAAAAAACTCAAATGGGCCATGTGATCTTGAATGTTTGAAGGCCCTAAAGTCCCAAAAGGTTCTTATTATTATTTTATTTTTTTTTTTTTTAATTGAAATTAGCAATTAACTTTTTTGCCACAAGATAATAATTTGAGTGCACAAAATATATGTAAAATATTTGGGGACTTTAGTGCCTCCATGCATACAGGCTCTGTATGAATGACAAAATTAGGGATGATGCATATTATAACAGTTTTTAAACTCTCAAATATTGATGCCTGTATATGCTTCAAAAATCCAGTTTTGGTCAGGTCTCCAAGTCTTCAGAAGTTAAAATATGATTTATTTTGCAAAAAAAAAAAAAAAAAACCTCAAATTGGCCAACATGAAAACCTTAATAAGCAAAAAATAAATTTACAGTAACACTTACATAAGAAAAAGATCCGGACCAGAGACAAAAATCAAAACGTTTTTTCTCCTGTCATTACAGATGATCAAACTTAAACTTACTTGCCGCTCAAGGCTTGCATACAGATTCCTTCCACAACCGTTAGTGTCTCTTGTCCTTATCAGGTAGAAATACAATAAAATCTTTATGTCATGGTTGTAAGTAGTACAGCTAGTATACGTATGGTATCCATAGCAACAAGCATCATAAAGTATAAAGTATGTGGCGATTTGAAAGGACTTTGATTAGTTCAGATTGTGTCCTCCATTTTTTTCTTCTGTTTTGCAGGTTGGAATTTGTTGTGAATCCCTCTGTTTCAAATAATTTTATTACTGTATCGAGGCAGAGCAGAATCTCTCTTTCTGTAGCATTTTGTTTGTGCTCCTCTGTATTTACATCAGGACAAACAACCCTGTGGTAAATATTAGCTCTCCCCTGGGCAGCCGGTCTTTACATGCATCTCATGGGACTCTAAATCCACATTCACAAGTACCTGCCACCTCCTCCCACCGCCCAGTGACTGTAAATGCTGTATTTTTCTCAAATAGGGGAAAAATAATGTAGTGTATAGTCATCACACAGGATCTGCTGCACTGTGCGACCCGCAGATAAAAAGGAGGCAGAGTTTGAGTTGAGTCAAGGGAGAGTATGTGGGAATTGAGGCCAGATGAGAGGTCCTGTTTATAGCCGTGCCACCTCGCTGTCTGGAGCCAAATAGCCACCCACACCAGCAGCATGTACCTCCCCTGGGGCGACTGACCTCCTCTTCCCTCCCACACCTCAAACATAAGCGGAGCCACGCAGGAGCGCTCCATCATCTGCCAACTTATTGTTAGATTAGAGTTTCTTCAAGTTGTATAGGATGAGGGAATTCACCAGACATGAACTCTAACTGCTAAGCGGTTTTTATTATATTCTATTCTGACAACCTAGCTATTCTTTTATTTGAAATTAGTAAGTAAGAATTTTATTATCCTTAGATTACAGGCAGAAAGATCTTTTTTACTTATTTTTAAAGGTCTTTAAAGGTGAACTTCTTCACTGACATGAACTATAAAGACTACACAGAACAAACACACGGGCATTCACACATCAAAACACCTACGTCCACTGTCTTATGTGTTAGCCCACATGCACAGCACCTTGATGCATGTCATCTAGACACACAAGAAAGGAAGAAAGAAAGAACTTCTGACACAGTTCTGACTGAAATGTTTTTAATTTTTTAGTGAAGCTCGTCAAAAACTTAACAAATACTCTTTAACTCTTATAGTGCATTTTGCCAAAGACTTCAAATTTAACGGTTTGACAATCTGTCAAATCAGATATTAGTATAGACAATATTTATCGGCTAATATACGCTGATACTGATATAGAGGGATGTAGCTGGATAGGCCAATATCAGCCAATTATTTATCAGCCCTGATACTTATTGTGCATCTCTACCTATAAGAAAGTAACCAAACTTCCTTGACTTTCTTTGAATTTTACCTTCAAGAACACAAGGGTTGCTGGCCTACTCTTGTCTTGATGTTTGTTTGTGTGGGATGTTGGTGTTTTAAAAAGTTAAGATTTACCAAGGTCACACAATAACACAAACAAACTAACCGACTGAGACCTGCAACTCTGTTCTGTGAGGTAAAATGACTGTTTTTGCCAATGGAGTTTGGTGGGTTTGGCTAGAGCGAGAGTTGGCTTATATAACGGCGGTTTCTCTTCAGAAAAAGCTATCTGACAGCAGGGTAAAGTAGTTACTGCTGACCCTTCCCACAGCAGCTTAGCTTCCTACACCAGTACTCCTGCTGCTTCTCCAAACCGGGGGTGTGCCAACAACCATCTGTAGCTAACACACTGACTATGGTTAAGGACCTCATGTAACCCCACTTCATATAATCTGAACTATCCCTTTAAGGAGAATCCTTATGTCAATTTTGAGTTTTATTACAATTTCTTATATTTTACTCATTCCTTAATATATTTTTATCACACTACCACACAGCTAATCCGGGGGAGGTACAGCAGTATGCCAGCATAGGAAAGTGAACACACTGTACAGAGAGTGGGAGGAATGGGTGGTTAATAGGGACCCGCCAGGCCATGCTGACATTTATAACACAGACACATTTTCTATAAAAAGTAGGCTACACAGATTTTATTCCTAACTTAATTTTGTAGTAGTTTAACTTGGAGAAACTGTTTTGAGTATTAATTTGTATTCAGGATCACTGGTCAAGTGTCATGTATACAGGCCAAAATCAAGCCTTTACAGTCTTAACAACATATGGCTCCCTCTGTTTGTATAAAATGAAAAAATAATTAATTGAAGGAAAGCATGGTTTGATGTCTTGAGTATATCTCCATGATAACAATTCTTGATTTAATGAGCAAAACTCAAAGTTAAAGTTTAGTAAAAAACAAATTGTTGTGTATTACTGGACAGTTTATCTCCATCAGAACTGTGTGGGTGTGGTGTAAGAGATTGACAGTGGCCTGGCAACATAAGCGAGCAACCCACCACAACAAACTTCACTGCCCAAATCCCCACGACCGTTCTGTTTCAAATGTTGTTACATTCCGATTGGTGCACGGATATTCGTGACAAGTGACCGCCCACTTCAAACAAGAGAGAAGAGAACAGAGAAAAACACAAATACTGAAATGTTTCACGTTAAATAACGAAGCTGCTCAAACTTTGACAAACAATTTTGTGTTCATGTAAGAGACAGGAATGGAGAAAAGGCATTTTTAGTGGGAAGAAACAGGCAAAGCAGAGATCCCTCTAACAAGATGGATAGACAACAGGTGTAGTCTATAGACAGCAGGTGGAAGTCAGCAGGCCTTGTGCTTGAATGTTTTCTTATTGTTCACTTATATTTGTTCTTAAACAAAGCAGTATGAAGGGAAATAAGAAACTCCTGCATGGGATTCATGAAACATGCACTGACAGACAAGTCTCTTCATACCCACCAGAGTATGTTGATGAATTATGTTTGATCTTAAACTTGATGTGCATACCGGGAAGTTTGCAATTAGCATATGGCGCATGTTAAACGCAGAAAAAAGAGGAAAAGAAATTAAATTAAAAGGGAAAAAAAAGACAACGAAGAGAGAAGAGAGAAGAGGAGCAGACTGGAGCATGATTTGGGTGATTTTCAGAGGTTTTTCTGTCAGGGTGCAGCCGGGTCAGCCCCCCAAACCTTGTCCAGTGGGCCACAGCCCTCAGGATCCTGTGCATCGTATATTATTTGGATGATTATTTTGTGGAATTTTACCTTTTACGGATGTGGAGATGGAGCCTTGATGCTTACATGAGTACAGTGGAATAATTTAGTCTGCTGAGCAGTCATTTGTAACACTTGTGTTTATTGGAGAATTTTGGGACGACCATGGCACATCCATTGTGTGTGTCAGTTTGGGAGTAATCCAGCTTTAAAAGCAGCTTCACAGTAGCCTGGAATATACCATTTCTCTGAAGGCCAGGAAACTGATGGCTGTGAGTACTCTCAGATGAGGTGGATTAAATCATTTTGTCTCTGATCTAAGCTGAGGTTCCACAATGACACAGGTTGTGAAGAATCTGTCTCTGTAACATCATCAAGTAAAAACACTGGAAATTATTTATCCATCCTTTTTCTTCCGCTTATAAGCGGTCGGATCACAGTGGCAGCAGGCTAAGCAGGACATTACAGATGTCCAGCTTTCCAGCTCCTCCTAGGGGATCCCGATGTGTCCCCAGGCCAGAGGACATTTGTAATCACTCCAGCGAGTTCTGGGTCTACCTAAGAACAAGCAGGAAATAGAATGGTATTGATGAATGCTACAAAATTGTTCGCAAGCACAATTTAACATCAAATCTGTTCGTATGAAAATTCGTGTGTGAGGCCCAATGTTTTGCAAGTCTTTGTGTTCGAGCTGTCAAGCCCAAGTCAAGTTTCAAGTCTAACTATTTTAATATTAGTCTTGACTTACCAAACGTAAATGTTGAACAAGTTTGGAAGTTGTTGCGTCTCCATCTGCAGTTTTAGACCCACATATTTTACATACTGAATTATGTCTTTTGTTGACCACCTTATTGTTTTTATACGTGAATGAAATGAACTTTGGTATAATTTGTTCCAAATGGAGCCTGAGTCTGACTCGAGTCCAAGTCATTGAAGTCCACACCTTGGGTGGACAGAAGTAGCAAAAGTAGAATTACAAATATGGAGAATAAGACTGTTGAGTACATCATGGGAATTGAATAAGAAGTAAATATTATTTGAAACAAGTGAAAGTCTCAGTCAAAACCATTTCTCTGTTACAGTTATGAGCATCCACAAGCGTCCAGTGATGGGTCACGCAGACATCAGCTTCCCTATGAAGGGTTGGAGGGGCATGGTGGACTGGGCCCGTAACTCTGAGGACAGAGTCACCATCCCCAAGAACATCCTGTCTACTGGCAAACCAGGTGAGAGCTGAGGAACACCTCACAAACACACACCTCACATCTGCATCCCAGCTGAGTGACAACAGGTTGTTCTGTGGGCATGAATTCTCGTAATATTTGACAAAATAATGAGTCTCCTGGAATATGTATGAATTTATTTATTCAGAGCAAAACATTTTTCCCAAATACTGATTACAGCGGGCCTGTCTGCCTTCTGTTTGAGAATTCAAGAATGTGTGTGCTTGAACATGTGTTATGTGTGTGTGTTTGGTTGGGAGGGGGCCGTCGAGACAAAAAAGGCAGAAATGGGGAACAGCGGTTGATTTATAAAACAGTGTTTACTGCCATTAATCTGCAAAGCAAAGCACCGCTCAGACAAATGCACGCAGAGATGCTTGTATTTAATGTTGAAAATAAAACATGGAGGAGAATAACAAAATCATTTCTCATCACCCACTGCTCAGCAGCTGTACAACAAAAAGGCACGTTGTCTTCAATAAGGCCAGAGTACGTTTCATTAAATGTTAATGCAAAGCCCATTTGCTTAATAATTTGACAGTCCCATAGCCTACTTATCTGTTGCTTACAGACAAAGAGAATTATACAACTTATAATGTGGTGTTACAGCAGGGACAGACTGACAATACAAGAAGCAGAATGTGTGTGTGAAGTGTTGAATATGAGGATTTACAGTTCTGTTCCATTTTATGTCATTGCAAATAGAATAGCTGTGTTTTTGTGATCAGAGTTTGGTCTCTTTCGTCTCTGGTACCCTCTGATATTATCATTACATTATTTAACATATATTTGTTTATAAACTACAATATGCATCGATTAATCAGTAAAATCTTTAAAGATTACTGATTGCTAAATACGTCGTTTAACGTCCTGGCCCTGTGTTCTACAACTAAGTCAATAAGCTTGTCTCACACAACAAATATATCAATCAAGTATGAACTTTACTGGATACTCCTCTGCAGTCTAATGCAATCCAACACAGCGGTTCTGTCATAAAGTCAACTTTTATGATGCCTTTAATACTGCAGGCCATATCTCACACTGATCCAAAGTGCATGTTCAAAGCCCACGACGCAATGGATTTAATTTATTCAAGGTGTGTCCAAATCCACTTTTGCCATCTGCTGTCTCCAGGGGCGCAGGGGTTCCTGTCCTGTTCCGCTCCTTGCACCAGCAGCACAGAGTGGGATACTCCTATCAGCTGTGCCCAAGTGCCTTGATTAATGCATGGGTGATTTTAGGCCGCACATGCAATAAACCAGTCATAAAGTCAGCTCTCATCACCTTCAAGAAGCATTTGCGCCAGGAGCGCAAGCAGTGGCAGCATGATGGCAAAAGTGACAACAGCATCAGTGTAAGGTAGCAATGCCACCTGTGCCACCAGCGCATATGCTTTGTGCCAGGTGTAAGATAGCACCCGAGAAGTACCAGAATTCCATAACTACTAGAACAGCCATACTGTAAACACCCATTTTCATCTTTGACTTCCAAACTCTATTATCTCTCATGATAAATACCAGGCAGACATTAATGCATTCATTACGTTAGTTTATCTTTTGAAAAATGAAAAAAAAGTACATTTTGTAAAATTTATTTATATATTTATCATGTGTAGTAAATCCTAATGACTGCAGCTATTAAGTAATGTAATGTAATGTCATGAGTAAGGGTACTTTGATTCAGAATTTAGAGATTTAACACAAAAATTCAGTGAGTTATAGGTGCTGAGTGTTATCCCTGGTCTCCCCTACTTTAGTCTAATTAATTATTTGTATTTTAATGGCAGGACATTGGAAATTGAGACCACTTGTGAAGTTTTACTTACAGAGAAAATGATCGTTTCAAAGTAATGAAGATGCATCTTCAGCTGTGCAAAAGTAACAATATAACAGCGGTGATTTCCGTGTGGTCAGTATGACGGCTTATGGCTGAAGTAGGTACAAATGATTACATTTTCATTGCCTTTCATTGTAATTTATATGAAAAATTATGAAAATACAGACACTTTTAGGAAAAGTCAGCTACCAGCAGCATCGTATCTTTTAATCTTATCAGCATCGTATCTTTTAATGGAACAAATTTATTGCACATATTCATTTGAAAATGGTCAAAATGACCACCTTGACCACCTTCTAGGGTTAAAATATATGCAGAATGCAACCTGAACACAGATTCAGTATACATTCATTGTATTAGAGCGGTGGCAGAAATCCCAGAGCCAAGTCCCAAAACCTCATAAAATAAAGTACAGGAAAAATATTGATATTGGGGAACCCTCTACTGAAATGACTCAGCAGTGCTACATGCCTGGAGGCTGGAGTGTCTGGAGGACGGGTGTATTCAGCTTTTATGCAGGGGTGAAGGTTCATTTCCTGTGTGATACTAACAGATCATTGACTTTGATTTGTGTTCTAGTTGTCTTACCTGGAGTTTCTCCTTATGATCTAATATGAGTAGGGAGGAATCTTTGTGTTTTTGAGTTGTGATTAAGAACGTCACCAGCTGAGTTTGACTCCTCACTGCAGGCAGGTGTTAGGTACACACTTTTCAGTAGCAGTAGGGTTATTTGTCAGTCGGGACGTCTTCGACCGTTAAAGACAGCCCTGTACTGCTAGCATGCTAATGAGGCCGTCACTCCTAATCAGGAGTCAACAGGAGCCAATCAGGAGCAATTAGCGACAATTTCCTCCCCAGCTGGGAGATGTGTCTCCACGGTGTGCAATGTCACACCAGCAGCCAGCCCTCTTTATGCACACAGCTTGGACGTGCTCACATGGATTAAAATGGTTCTCTGATGCCTTGTTTACGCTGATTGATTGGTCCCTTCTCATGTCTCCCTCAATTTTTCTTGAAAGGAAAAAAACAAAATCAGAGAGAAATAGGTTTTGTTTCATGGCTCTGAACATTAAATGAAACAGTGTTTGGGGAAGAAAATGGTTTCCCTTCTTTTTTGCAGTGTGCAAACATTCTATAATTGATTGATTAACTTACTGAAAAACAGAAAATTAATTAATAAGGTTCAACTGAATATATTAATTAGGTGCATTTTTATTTATAGCACAAATATAAAGATGTTAACTTCATAAGGTAAAAATGATCAACATCATTTTTGTAATTTTCTAGTAGCTCCAGGACCCTAAGTTTTAATTTAGTTGCCAATGCTATGAGGCATGCAACGGAAAATGCAGTTTAGCATAAAAATCAGTGATCAAAACCCTAACCTTAACTTTAACGACCTTACTGGTGTGTTTGCAACTTTTAAGCTCCTTAAAATACAAGTCATGCATGCTGCACATTTTTGCTGACCATTTTCAAATGCATGCCCAGTTTTACATATTTGGCTACCTTTACAAATGCAGTAAAAAATGCATTCATATTTCTGAAACACAGCGTTGTTTATATCCATCCTACTTGCTTGCAGTCTTCTTCTTCACTGGCTTCACTGGGTACTACAGTGAATCTTGGTGACCAGTGCAAGAGTGTCAGACCCTTGACAGAACTCTGTATCATGTCACATGTGTGTACTTCTTTGTGTGTGTGCACAAAATGGGAACCCCCCCCCCCCCCACCCCCCAGTATAAAAACAGCTTGATAGCACTAATAAGGATTTACACTGCATATTTAGCCCTTGGAGTTAACCCTGGTATATCTTAGCCCCCTTTCACACACGCATTGTTAACCCAGGGTAAACCTAAGCTTAGAGCTTTATGATTCACTCTGCACTTCTACCAGCCCTGCTGGTTGGTACAGCAGCTGATGTGAACATTTTGGAATGTTCTGTGATTACTCTTTTGATCTTTTAGTCCCGTTTCACCCTGGCATCTTTTAGCCTTGTGATTTTCAAGGGATAACGAACAAACTCGGGGCTAACTCTGCTCCAGAGCAGGGCCAGCTAGCTCTAGGCCAAAGTCGGGGTTAGCACACTTTGGAATGTACCAGGATTGTGCCAGTGAGAAAGCTCTCCCAGCCTGGGGCTAACAGCTCTATTAGCCTGGGGCTAAGTGCAATGTGAAAAGCCAGATAGAGGTCTGAGACCCTTACACCAAGCGCAAATCTGCACAAAGCAGCATACAGCAGAATACAGCTGTCATTGCTAGTTTCCGACTGACAGAGTTGTCATTTTCACACCCATGTGTGGTCAGGCACATTGTTTGTGCAGTGCTATCTTGAGGCACCAGAAAGTGAGTCCACCACTGACCACCTATCAAAGAGTGCATTGTTCAGATAATAAAAAGTGCCTACATAGGCAGGTTCAGGTTCATGTTGGTGTACCTCTGTTTGTTAGAGGCACAGGGACGACAGGCACACCTGGCCGTTAAAGGGAAAAGAAGATGACACTGAATGGTTTAATGCGTGTTACACTCAAAACACACCTATGATTAATTAAGAGACTAAATACTACCCCTTTGCATCTTGCACCTTACTTTGTGCCCAGATTACAGGGCTCAACAATAAGGTTTGTCCGCTTGCCTGGTGCAAGTAAAATGCTGCCGGACTAGTAAATCTGGCAACTCACTCACCCAACCTGGCAAGTGGTAAAATAGAATTAAACTATTAAAATATTTTGATAATTGATTAATAAATTAAGTATTTTTTCATGTAAATATCAGAAAATGCTATATTCAGGGTCTCAGTTTATTATATTAAACTGAATATCTTTTGGTTTGAGAATGACGAAATTAGACATTTAAAAGCATCACTTTGAACTTAGAGAGACTGGGATGGACATTTTGTACATTACAACTATTTCCTGACATTTTTTTAGATGTTGCAGCCCAAGGTTAAATATGACAATTAACTTTTGTCTTTGTTGTTTTTTGGTAACTGCTAATAAAGAAAATAGTTTGTACAGGGGCAAAGAAAAATTGACTTTGGGCAAGCAGATTTCTGACCCACTTGCTCAACCAGGAAAAAAAAAGAACATGCCCTAAATGCACGTGGACCATGTGCTTGAGACCAGACAGTAAAGAGAATCTAAACAGGGCCCTAAAACTCCACAGGGGACCTTTAAGGGGGGAACAGTTGAACTGTAGGACATACTTGGCATGCTCCTCAGTAAGCAGGAAGCAGCAGTCACCAAGGACACCAGCAGACACCTTGCTTCCCCAGATGCTGCGTTATATCACCTGCTGTTTCCGTGCACGTCCATAAAGATTAAAATCAAATAAACAAAGCATTATTTTACATGCGTATGCAGCAATACAAGTCGAATTAATTTGGAGACACTGCAATATTTTCCATCTTTTTAGTTTGAACTTCACTTTACATTCTGTTGTTGTTGCTTAAAAACTCCATTAAAAGGCAGCGTGAGCAAAATACAGCAAAAGTTCGTGCAGATGATCAAAATAATGTCTGACAGTAGCAAGACGGAAGTTAAATTTGTATGATGTTTACTCCAGTCTTGGCATGTGTCTTGCTGTTCGGAGGTAATGGAGTATATTAGATAAGCACAAGTGCACACTCGCTGTTAAAGGGTTTTTCTAGTCCACTTCCTCTCACCACTAACTGGTTCAGAAGAGCCCCCAATCTGACAAACCCTCCTTGCAGACTGAGGTGTGGTGAAGCAGGAATTAGACTGAGCCGTGAATGTATTTCAGAGTTTATGTTTGTGTCATATTATGTGAGTTAAGAAGCTCATGCATGACTATATGCATGTGAATATTCACACTCCAACATATGCAAACAAATGTTCAGTACATACATCATACAAACAAATATACATGGACAGATACTTGGCTATGAAGTGTTTCCGTTCTTGCACACAGACATATGACTTATTGAATCACTGGTTAAAGTCCCTCCAGGCTTGTTCTTGTTGGGCACAGACAATCTGGCTGAGCATATTGGATGGGGCAGCCAAAGAGTGGATGAGCAGGACACATAATACTTCACACACACACGCACGCACACACGCACGCACGCACACACACAACAAATATACCGTCTTGCTCGGTTCACCCCTGATGCCCATGGGAGCTCAGCTGTTGCCTTGGAGCTACAGCTTCTGCCTGCTGCCTGGCACACCACTACGTGCTTTCAGGCTGCCATGTAGTGTGGCGGAGCAGAAGAGCTGGATGTCTTCAGATGGCCCGGCAGATGGAGTTGTGTTTTTTTCAGCCTTTGACACCGCAGCCGGAAAGAGAAGGCTTCTCCTCGCCCCGGGCCTGTCTGTTCCTTCATGTAGTCCAGCAGTCAAGTTTTGACAAATTTCTTCCGATGCTGGCGCTGCTCTGTCGTCCCTTGACTGCAGCAGGGGGAGCTCACCCACAGAGATCTGCAGCCATGTGTGGAGATGTGCAGATTAATATCAGCCAATAGCTGTACTAATGTAGGATGTGTAGGTCTTGTGTGATTGGCTGATCTACATTTCAATAGACGGATTCCCAGCTGGGTCACTGGTGCATGTGCTCAGGTGCTGCTCAAGTGACCAGAGCAGATCACATGGACAACCTGAGGGTAAAATGATGTAGACCCAAAGCCCTGACTAACCCTAACTTTAGACTGTCATGTCTTACACTCTTCCTGAAGGAAAACAAGTTTTAAAAAAGAAGAAAATGTATTTACTGCCTTCACAAAGTATTTCAGAGTCATACTGTAATGCAGATCATAAACATAACCATGGTGCAACAATGAAGCACTGTACTCTGATCAGAGATTTGGCATCCTTTTCAGTTCACCCCCAAGTTATAAATACATATTTTGCCTCTTATCTGTGGTGGTATTGATCCATCTAGCAGCACCAGCAAATTTCCATCGAAATTTCCACTGGTTCCGAATGTCTTGGTGACCCCAGTCTTTCTTCTGCTTACACTATATACCACTGATGTATAAACTCCTTGAATCATACCCCATTTTTAATGCCATATTTTCAGAAATAGCCGTTCATTGTTTTCCATTCTGTCTTGTAGTTGCAGTGCAGATTATGCTTCGTAGTACAAGATATTCAAATTGGGTAATCTTGCACGAGGGATTCACAGTAAAAGATTCATGCACGCACTGGATGTGATAATTAAGACTGAAGAGGACAGTTGGTGTTGGCATATTTAGATCATGAGTTCAGTGCATGACATTGTTGATTGTCCTCTTCAGTCTTCATTATGAATACTCTTGGGCCACAATATGTTTGGCTGTGCTGCAAATACTCTAGTTGCTCTCAAGCCACTCAAGCTGTGTTTGCTGCCCCTTGCAGTTGATACATGTTAAGGGCCAAAAGTATGTGCCAAGTCAGTGTTGTTTATTGGCATGAACATTGGGCCCTTTATAGAGTGAGACAGAGAGAAAAGACTGAATATGCTCCAGAACGGATGTGAACAGTGGAGGCTGATACTACCACTGCTGTTTACATTTGATATCTGCATATATACAGGTTTGTTCAACCATGTTTGATCAGCATATATAGTTCATGCTTACATATGTCCCACTCAGCCCATACATTTTGGGCTGCACATGGACTGTGTAGATAGTAGATATGGTGAGAAGCTCAGTCATCCATTGAGGGACTCGGAGTAGGGCCGCTGCTTCTTTGGGTAGAAAGGAGCCAGTTAAGGTGGGTCGGGCATCTCGTAAGGATGCCACCTGGTCACCTCCCTAGAGAGGTGTTCCAGGCACGTCCAGCTGGAAGGAGGCCACAGGGCAGACCGAGTGGGTGGAGGGATTATATCTCTGCCCTGGCCTGAGAATGCCTCGGAATCCCCCAGTCAGAGCTGGCTAATGTAGCCAGAGAAAGTCCGTAGCAAAGGTTGTCATAAGCAACTGGACTTGGTAGAGTTCTTGAAAATGTTTTGCCTCTCTTCCAAGAAGCTTTTTCAGTTCAGAACTGAAGAAGCTTCTTGGATGAGAGGCTTCTTCAGTTCCTCCCCTTTATAGACACACTCACTTTATGTTAAACCCATGAAGAATTGCATAAATTGGGTGTATTAGTCCTTATAGTAACCATTTCATTGTTTTTTGAAACTGATCCTGATAGTAGTTAAGGCCAAAACATTAACCTTCTGAATAACCACATCTTCCCTGGGGACATGCAGGCTCCGATATGGACGTGTCTCAGATGTGTCAAGCAGGGTAGCAAACACAAGAGGACGGACACAAAATGCAGACAAGAGGCAAAGCCTGTGCAGTTCAAATGATTATATGTGCTCAAAATCAAAACACAAAGTCAAAATACAAAAAGGTTTACGGATGGCAGGCAGGCACAGTCCAAAACCAAGACCAAAATACAAAAAGCACACAGGGAAATGCCACGAGGATGCTAGGATGCTTCACACTAAGGACAACTAAAGGAGGGAATCATGCAAACTAAATACACAAGGAGGCTGATCAAGGACAGGCGAAACTAATCAGTGATCAAAATAGGGGGAGGGGGGGACAAAGACAGGAAGTAACGCAAACAAAGACACATGAAGAAGACTCTTACCAAAATAAAACATAACTGAACTGAAACCATAAAAGAATGCTTGTACCAAGCTTTTTAACAGCTACTGAATATGATCAGAGTCTGGGAAACTCTGGGATTGTAACTATTAAAATGTCAGTGTGTACAAGACAAGTCGCAACAAAGACTACTCAAGAAGTATGTCATTAACCAAATAAATAATAACAACATAAGAGCTGGGCCGAAAGGTCTGATCTTTAGTTCTGGGGCCCTTGTAGGAGAATTTAAAAATATTGGAAATAGTGGTAAGAATGATCCTGTTACTACAGTAGTATACAATATATGATAGTGATATATGATGTAATCATATTCCTTATTTTTGGGGGCACAACTGGGAGCCCCTAGAAAAGTTTGACCAGAGTTTGACAAGTACATATAGATGCTCAGACTTTTCTTTAGTTTCTTTTTTTCCTGCACTGCTGAAGTGAATTTTAGTCGAGTATTGTTTTGTTTTGTTTTGTTCTGTTTTTTGTCCCAGGGTGAGGACGGTGTCAGGCTGTGCTGCTACTATCTGCCACTGTGGAGATTATGGAAATTAGCAGTGTCAGTTGTGCGTGCATGAATCTGTATGTGAGAGTGTGTGCGTGTGTGTGTGTGTGACTGTAAAGCAGTGTAAGAGACAGCGTTTATAGCTGACTAGTCATGTAGGCCAGTTCCAGTGTAACAAGCTCTTGGGGGCTGGAGGAGTGGAGGCAGCATGGCTGACCTGCATTCTCCCCTGTAGCAGGCCACAGTGCTAACAGAGACTCAACCATTCATTCTCTCCCAACACTGATCTAAACACTCCTGTCTCTGTGTGTGTGCACCTCTGTCTCTTCTCCCCAACACAGACACAGACGAGTCCTCGATGTTTGTGACCGGCATCGTTTTGTACAGAAACTTGGGCAGCATTCTGACTCTACAGAGGTAAGACTACCGACTGCTTTACAACTGAAAGATTAGAAGCTTTGTTAATTGTTAACTGGCCGTGAAATCCCATCATTATCACGGTTCCCTCTGGTCATAAAACTCTATATCAGGGGAATTTAGAAAGGTGTATTCAGACATGGAAGTCAGGGTATTTGATGAATGTGTTGACAAGAATGTAACCAAATGTATTTTATGGTTTGGTTCCAAGCACCCAAGCAGGAATACTTTATAGGAATGTGACAGAATGTATTTGACTTCTGGTTCTAGCATAATTGGCCATTCATAGTACAATAGAAGGTACTAGAATAAAACAAAATGTATTCTACAGCTTTGATGAAAAACAACAACTTAAAGCTGGGATAAGCAGCTTATTTTTGGCATCAATGGGCAAAAAAATCCATAGTAAACTTTCAGCATAATGTAAGTCAAGTGCTCTGAGAGAAAGCTAGATTTGCATTTTATCTTGGCTCTGTTTTCAGGATTTGAAAATTCTAGCCCGTGACAGGAGACTTTGACTAATCACAGGTTGGTAAGATAAGAAAAGACAAGTTGATTCTTCATTCTTTCATTCCAAATTTGTCAAATACTGATGTTTTGGGTCGGTGACTCCCAACCCAAAGTATAGTATTTGACAACCTGGGAAGGAGACTCAACATCAAGTGTCTTTCTCCAGAATGAGTTACTCTACTTTTAAGGTGTATTTGCCAACATTTTTCTGGAGCTTTCAATGGACGCAGTTTGTTGTATAGTTGTTGTGGAGATTGACACAATAACTGAGCAGACCATAAAAGGTTTGGAAAAAGCTAGTTACCTTGTGAGGGAGCTTACCAGGCTTCAAGTTATCCGTTTATGTCCGCGCCAAAAGTGGTGCAGCCAATCAGCATCCTGGGAGGGACTACTGGCAGCTTTGGGTGTGGTTTGAGGTGTGACAATGGTGACAAGCCGTTGATCTGATTGGTTGAAGTTAGTGATGTGATAAATAAATGGTTCATCCTACCAAGTGTTTTTTGAAAGTACTCACCCTTTTCCAAATAGTTTCTTAGGACGACTTCCCAGATGATTCAGTGTAACAAACCAGCTGGAGTGTCAGATTAAGTAAATGTACCTTAAACTGATCGTTGAGTCAAACTACTGTTTTAAAGTTAAAGAATGACTTTCATGCTGAATATATTTGTTTTATATAAGGAATATATACTTAAATGTACTTTTCATCAATGTTCCCGAACTCTTGACTGTATGTAACTGTATGCTGATGAAGTAAATTGAATCATGCGGAAACATTCTATACATACTAATGTTTTTTTTAGCTACACTTGTGGGATGGCTTTATGGGTGACAGTGTTGATGAGTCGCTCGTTTCATCACTTTGGTCCAGGTGAAATATCTCAACAGCTATTGGTTGGATTGCCATGAGCTTTGCGCAGACATTCATGGTCCCTGAAGATGAATCCTACTGACTTTGATGACACCTTGAGTTTTCCACCATGAGCTTAAAAGGATACTCCACCCCAGACTCATAATCCACTCAATATGTACTCACCCCTATGCTGACGTGATGATGGGTGAAGATCTTCAGTTCACAAAACAATCCTGGAGTTTCAGCAGAAAACAGGGTTGCAGCCAAATCCAGTACAACGGCAGTGATTGGAGACCAAATGTAAATGTAAAAAAAAAGAACACAAAACAAACCCAAAATGTCTCCATCCTGCTCGTGTGGTGTAATCCAAGTGTCCGCGAGCCACGACATTAAAATTTAACCACAAAAGATGCAATTTACACCATGTTTTTAGCCAAAATGTCAACTGTAGCATGTAGCAGGTAGCATGTAAACATTTCATCGATCTCTTGGATTACACCACACGAGCAGGATGGAAACATTTTGTGTTTGTTTTGTGTTCTTTTTTTTTTTTACATTTACATTTGATCTCCATTCACTGCCACTAGCTGCAACCCTGTTTTCTGTTGAAACTCCAGGATTGTTTTGTGAACTGAAGATCTTCACCCATCTTCACATCAGCACAGGGGTGAGTACATATTGAGTGGATGATTATCTAAAAGTGGAATATCACTTTAACATTTATGGTTAAAATGGCCCAAAAAACTATTAGATTGCCATGAGATTTTGTCACCCTTAGGATGACATTTTTGTTTAGTGCTATTAAAAATCCTAACAGAGTAAGATGCCTAAGACAAGCCTAAGATGAACATGGTAAACATTAAACTAGGGATGCCACTGGCTAATCGTGACAACATTAGTACCACCAATTACACCAGAAATTGAAGTTATTCTTCAATGACGCTCAGTTTTACAAAGCTTTGCTCTTTAATGTTAGATGTTTAGATCTTGTCTTTAGTTAAACTAAATGCCATAGAGGTTGGTTCATAATTAAGTTTTGAGTTGCAGGGCTATCAAACATCTGCAGCAACTGCAGCTGATGGCTACAGTAAAACATAAGTTAATTACACGCTAGTTGTCATGCTGACCTTTTGTCAAGGCTGGATTGGGTTAGCCAATTTAGCCCCAGTTTCAAAAATTAGCACAAACTAACACCTTCATTGTGATGCATTGAACAACAGAACACTCACTTTTATGTCTGCCTGCATCTCGTGACTGTTTGGCAGTGCTGGGGCTCTTGGCCTCCAAGGATTTCAATCAGTACAATCATAAGTTGTCAAGCAACCTCATGTCAGGCTGCGATTAGCCTACATTCAGTTTGAAATCTGACTCCTGCTACTATATAAACATCAGCATGATAGAATCATCATTGTGAGCATGCTAGCATGCTGAGATTAGCATTTGGTTCACAGCACCACTTTGCCTAAGTACAGCCTCTCAGAGCTGCTAGCACGGCTGTGGACTCCAGCGTTGATATCCATTCCAAGACAATTACTGGTTGTGCCTTCAAGCTGACACAGAGTTTAGTATAAGTATAAAGAAGCCGGAGAGACAGGTGGAGAAACAGAGTGGTAGATGGAAAAACAAATGGACAGTCCTCCAAACTAGACAACAAAATATTTTGTCTGTAATTACCTTCCAAAACAAGCCGTATAAGCGATTGAGTGCCCCTGAGAGAAGGACAACATTGTTTGTTAGTGCCTTCCAAAGCCATTACAAATCACTGGTACAAATACAGTCATTAGTGTAAGTGTTTTCTCATCAGCCTCCACTATGGTTAAGGTCTGGTAAACTTAAGGCACAAGACAGACTTTGTTAGGGAAAAATCATGTTGAAAGAAATAAACATTTACTGTTGTTAGGAAAGGGGAAGCAAACTTAAAAGTCCAGCGTATAAGATTTAATGCTAGAAATGCAAGTTATGTTTATTTGGTCTATTTCATGACAAAAAAAATTACCAACTGGCATCCATAGAGGGTTAGAGTATAAAATTAAATTCAAACTTTGGTGCTCATGTTGATGGAAAAAACATCCAACTGGTTTGTTTCAAGTGCCGTCACATAGATCACACACCAAATGACAACAATGATTATACAATACTGTTTACAACATCCTACGCACTGAAATATAGCCACTGATGCTGCGGAACGGTTGATCCATATTCCAGGTTCTACTACAAAACCGTGCTGGGTGTTACGGATCGTCACGGCAGAGTCAGATCGTTTTACATCAGTGCTGCAGTGAGTGTTTCCAGCTAAATGAAAACAGGGATTTGATGCAGAAACAGCAGCACACTAGCAGTGGGTGGCCTCATGTATGTCTTTTATCTCCGTGAGTAAAGGGATTTCTGGGAGGAAGTTGCTGCTCGCATGATGATTAACATACATTTTAACACAGCTGTGTATCTGTGTGTATGTGGATAGTGGAATGCATGCACGTTTCTGTGAGTAGCAGCCCTGTTATCTGTGGCTGCGGTGGCGGTGGTAAGGAGCTCTCCATTATGGTAATGTGGTGAAAGCACATAATGAACTGGTACCATACGGAAACGGGGAAATGAAGCGGACCCTCACTCTCTCCAGTCCTCCCACATGTTTGTTCTGAATCTTTGGATTGCCACCGCTCTTCACATTTCCCAGCTTCTCTTCTTTTTATCCCTGTCTTCTCTCCTTTTCTGCATCCCCCCCTTACTCAAGGAAAAAGAGATGAGTTTGAGGCAAGAGACTAGGTGACACAAACATTTAAGTTGACTGATTGTGTTTTGGAATGGTGAGAGGGTGATTGTGCGTAGAGGATACAGTGATAGTGTGAAGAACTGGAAAACGGAGCATGGGCTGTTGAACATGTTTGGCTGACTGGAAGCTTTCGGTGTCAGTACTTCCAGCAGCAATTCACTTTTTTTCTGATTGTCTCATTCCACATGATTGATAGTAGCTATGAAAAGCAGAAATTGCAATGCATACTAAACAGGCAGGACAATGTAGAATAGAATGCCCCCCAAATTTTCAAAGATAAGCTACTAAAAGACAATGTGGACTGCTTCAGATGTAAGAAAAAAAAAATACGTTGATTCTTTAGGGTTTACTTAGCAGGGAGGGTTATATGTTTTCTCTGAAGCAGAGCAGGAAGATTGTGAGCTCATCAGAGGCAGATGAGTCAGCCATGTGTTACATATATTACATCGTTGATTAAGCAATTGAAGCTCGTGATTTTGATTTAGAGGCAGAATATACATGAACTGTTGCTATTTAAAGGACAGTTCAGCCCCAAATCAAAAATACATATTTTTCTCCTGGCCTGTAGTGCTTAGTGCATCCATCTAGATAGTTTTGGTGTGAGGTGTACAGATAGTTGGTTGGAGATATCAGCCGTAGAGATGTCTGCCTTCTCTCCAACATAATGGGATTAAGTGGCACTTGGCTTGTGGTGCTTAAAGCCCCAAAAGATACACTTGATCAATTCAAAACCAGTGTTTCTCTCCAAAAATCATGACCCGGTTACTCAAGATAATCCATAGACCTTGTTGTGAGCAGTTTCATGTTGGAACTACTTTCTTTCTGAAGTCAATCTACCAGAAATACTTCAGAATCTACCTGAACTAGGCTTGGGCATTATCTGTTTTTTCATACCTTCCTGACATTTCTCCAGGGTATACAGTATATGACAGTATTTATGTGAAAAAAACAAATTGTTAAAAGCTGGTGCTTTTTGTCTAATATGTAATCAGCCTCCTTAGACAAGTCTTGCTGGGTTTAAATGCTTGTGGCCCATATGAATAATGAATACATAAGAGAAAACTGCCCTTATTCCATAGAATCTTGCTGAAGGACCCAATGACACCAATGCTGCAGATACCAACACATCATTTGGCTGAACTGAGATTTTTTACATATCAGGTGTATCACGTGGCTAATAAGCTGCTTTTGTAGTTGGAAAAAAAAAAACAAAAAAAAAAAACAACCACAATATAAAGTTATATGTGGCAATATTTTTGTGATTCCATATTTAGTCATATTTAATTAATTAGCTAGGATATAGAGAAGAAATGACAAGCCAATTATTTTTTTTCTACCTCCAAATAATTCTGTTTTTACTATTTGTAATTAAGTAATTTCATTTTATATTTTTATTTTCCATTAATTAAAAAAACAGTTGCAACTTCTACAAAGTAAAATCATACCTTTATGATTTCTAAATACCCTGGTATACTATAATACCGTAATACTGCCCAAGCCTAACCTGAACTAGTTCCTTCATGAAACTGCTCACAACAAGATGTATGGATTATCCTGAGTAACCAGGTCATGATTTTTGGAAAGAGAAACTGATTTGAATTTTTCAAATGTATTTTTTTGGTGCTTTGGGCACCACAAGCCAAGTGCCATTTGGTCCCATTATATTATATTGGAGAGAAGGCAAACATCTCTATGGCCGATATCTCCAAAACCCTGCAGCTCACACTGAAACTATCTAGATGGATAAATAGCACTATGAAGCCAGGGGAACTGGGAGATCTGTCCCATTAAAGTGGCTCTGATTAAATGCTTTAGCATTTTGTGACAGGTGTGCGACCTTTATTAAACTAAGGGTAATGTCAATCTGTTCTTTCGAAATTCACTTGTGGGACATGTGGCCTTTTATAGGATCCTCTATGACAGCCCGTTCTTACTCCCAGTGCGTCACAGACAGCAGCTTAGTCAGTGCCCCTGTGTTTCAGACTGTGACGCTGTAGCTACCCCTCGGACATCATTTCTGGAGGTGCTGCTACCGTTATATTTTAATGTGCCCTCAAAGTCAGGTGATGTAGTACAAAGATTGACGTCCTCAGGAGGAGTACGGCGGATGGATGGGTCAAACAAACACCAGACTTTTGCTCTGGAGACCAGAGTTCATGTCCAGTATGAAACCAATAGTTAAGGCTTACTTCTTAATTAAAGAATGTACACAAGTTACATTGTTAACTTATGTAACTAATGCACTTACTTCAGCCCAAACCACAATCTTTGCTAAAACCCAACCATGTAGCTTTGTTGCCTAAACCTAATCAAGTTTTGTGGCTTCATTTTTATAGTCTACCCAGACGTTGCACACTTGTTATTGCTAACTTGACCAAGGAGCCCTGCACGTGACAAACTGAAGCCAGGTACTTACATTGTCATAGTTTGAAGTGTAGGGCCACTGACCAAGCTGTCATATTTGACAAGAGAGAACATGTTGTCTATGGATGTCGTTTGGAATCCAAGCCTTGCATTGACGTTGATCCGTCCAACATTTTCAGCCATAGTGAATCTCTCAGCCATTACCAGATGGATTACAGTGACATTTTGTACATACATTCATGGTACCACAAGTGGGCAAATACAAATAACTTTGGTGCTCACTTGACTTTTCCTATTGCACCAAGTATGAGGTAGTTTTGACTCTAATGTCCAGTTTCAGTCCTTTTTTATTATTAAAAAAAATGTCCACATTCACTGATTTCAGCTTCTTAAATGTGAATATTTTCTGGTTTCTTTACTCCTCTCTGGCAGTAAACCGACTATCTTTGGGTTGTGGACAAAATGAGACATGTGAGAAGGTCATCTTTGGCTTTGGAAAACACTGATCAACATTTTTCACCATTTTCTGACAATTTATGGACAAACTAATTGATTTATGGAGAAAATGATCAACAGATTAATCGATAATAAAAAGAATCGATTAATCACTAAAATGATTGCCTGACTAATCAACAATGAAAAGACCTACATTAGTCCTTCTGACTTTGGTGATTTCTGACACCAGCAGGTCAGAGTTTTCATTTATCATGTAAAATATTCCCGTCAATACAAGGTGGGTTAGCACACTTTTAACAGACACTGATGGTACAGAAATTGTATGCTAGTGATTTTGCTAATCGCCTAACTTTTGAACTAATGCCACTGACAGGTTGACTTTTTTAGCTTACAGTCAAATGTTTCAACAATTTTTGGATGGATTGCCTCCAGATTTGGTTCAGACATGGTCCCCACGGGATGCCAGCAGGTCAAAGTTTTAACTTATCCAGGGAAACTTCTACTAAATTGAGTTGCAAATTGGAACAAATATTCATAGTTCTCTAACAAAGGGTATCTTAATGACTTGTGCGATCCTCTGATTTTTCTTGTTTCGTGCAAATATTATAGCATGTTAGCACACTCAACTGAGGTGAGTTACTGATGTTTTTCTTTCCCCCTCTAGAAACAGCACAGTCCTGAACTCCAAGGTTTTGTCAGTGACCATCAAGCCCACTCCTGCTTCCCTCTCTGCTCCAGTTGTAGTTGAGTTCTCTCACCTGTACAACGTGAGTGATTTTTGTCATAAAGCAATTCAGATATCAAGCTATTGTGATATTATGTGTGATTGCTGGCACTGATTCATGGTGATCATGTGTTTTTAATCTTTTCCATCTATTAGGGCACCACCAACCAGACCTGTATATCCTGGGACGAGAGCGACAGGTAAGATCCACTGTACTGTTGACTTGTCATCTCATAAACTAACCTGCTAATGTGTGGACTTTGTTTGACATGACTCTTTGTAAGCTGATGGTGAATGTTGTACCCAGCATTTTGGTAGCTTGTCACGTACCAGGATATTTCAGCATCTGCGGTACATTGTTTTAATCTATCTTTTGGGGATCTTCTAACTTTATGAAAGCTGCTGATAACTAATATTCATTACAACCTATCCATCTGTCTGGCACTTCAATCCAAAGAAAAGTACTGTAACAAAGTCAGACAGAATTTTTTCATCTTCCCAAGAGGAAGAGGAATGAAACTTAGGTTCATTTTGTGCCTTTAGGTGCCAACATTAAACCAAATGTTCTGTTTGTACACAGACATAAAATCTGACTGGCATAATGCCATTCAATTTACTAAGTTCATACTCATCAGAAGACAGACCCCTTTAACTTATGTGACTTTATGGACATTCTACCTCTATTTTTTAGGACTAACAAACAGATTTACAAAAATAACAAAAAATGTCACTGAAAGTGCATTTCTGTCCATCTTTTGCACATTTTCAATTTGCATTGAAATGCTCAAATTTTGAAAAAAAAGATAAAAATATAAAATATCATAAAAAAAATACTTTCGTGGGAAGGTTGGTGGACAAAGTCAGTGGTAGTGTAACAATTCAATGGAAACAAGTTTAGAAAATAAATCATGATGCACTGAAGCCTCCGCTGGACAGGGGAAAACATCTGGTCTTGCGATACCAGACAATTGGACCAGACGATCTCTCTGCCTATTGATCATATGGGCTAACGCATTCTCATCCCAACGTGTCATATACCGACAAAATGTCACGGCACCTCCGCCTGATACTGAGGCAGATGGTACCCTTTGGCTGCAGTATCTGATGCAGTCAGAAAGCTGTTTTTAACATGTGATTAACACTGTGAAAGGGTTGCAGTTTGGTCAGGCACAAAACGCCATGGTTAGGTTTAGGATAAAACCATTTTTGGGGTTATCATGTCTAAAAAAGTCACGTGTCACTAGTATCTCATACACACATCCACACATACACATTCTGCTAAAGGGGAAAAAACACCTGCCTTGTCTGCATTTTTTTAAACCAATCACAAACGTCTTGGGCAGCACTAAGCCCAGGATGCAGTGACAGTGCTGCTGCAAAACAGTGTCGAGGGGGAACTTGTTTTGGTGAAACATTTGCACATTAGGAGGTGAGCTCTGGCATTAAAATGACTACATCTCTGCAAAAGAAAAGGTAACAGCTGTTAGCTCATTTATGTTCATACCGTTAGTGTCCGAGGTGCTAATTTGATGTTTTCAGCATGTAGGTTGCAGCTCTGAAGTTGTTTTTTCCCAGGAACTTTGAAAACGTAGATAGAGGACGCTGTGGTGCTGCTTGAAGCAAGCAACCATTCACAAGACTTATACCCGTACTGTGCATACTGTGAATCACACTATGTATCACTGAAGCAAATCACAACACGAAGATGACGTGACATTCGTAACTCACGTCACTCCATGCTTGTAACACGAAAGTTATGTGACAAAAGTCTTCTGCATGTCACCACCACAGTATGAAGGGCTGCCTTGAAGACTTTGAGAGTTAAAAAAATAAAAAACCTACATTACAGAACCAATTCAAATTTTTTCCACCCAGTTTTAACAACAGAAGCTCTGAGATTTTCCTCTGTTTCTATTGAGTGAAGCATTTAAAGACAAACTTGTGAATCCAGAAAGCGTCAGATCTGGGCGGAGCAATGAGGACACTGTTCCCTTCCTCAGGTTAATACAAGAAAAGTAACTCATATTTCCATTACATTTACTGATCTTGTTGCGTCCTCTTCTTCTGCAATGGTTCTGGAAAGGCACCCCACTGGACAGTAGCTCCATAAACTGTTCATCTAGAGATGCACAACTCCTGATTCACAAAATCGTGGATGGCAGCTTTCTGTTTTGTTGATTTTAGAAAATTAGGTAAAATTTGTGCTCAATTTGACTGGAAACTGGACTTATGTTCCTTTCAACTTTTGTATATTATATGATTTAACAAGCATTGTAACCTTTAAGGACCACTAGCTGAGCTTCAGAGTTGTTTTGATCACTTTCTCAGCAAAAATATTCTAGGAGTAATAGACATCATCTGTTCAAATTATGTCGTATCAGGTTAACGCCCCCACAGACAACCAGTCAAACTGCCTCATCCTGGCACGCTGAGCTGACACTGAGAGGTCCAGATCCCATTTGTAATTATTCAGCAGCAGCGCATAAGGTGGTTCCCCGTCCTCCGAGTGGATGTTTTAGAGACACCATGTTCCCTGTGAAAGTTCCCCGGCTGGCCACAGGGTTTTTTTTTTTTATCTTGACAAAGTCAGTGCGCTGCTCCCCAGTGAAAGGTGCTGAGTGTGTTGGACAGCTCCGCAGCTCTTGTCTGGGAAAACGCTAACCCCACGCTATCACTGCTACGACACTGATGCAGCATGTGGAAAATTAAAAGTGTCGCTCACAGCCCTCCTACCCCCCATCCCAGCCCACGCACGCACATCAACATGTGCGATAGAGAGCAGCTCAGAGTCTACTGAGAGACGGAGACAGAGAGGGAGAGTGGCAAGCATGACAGTGGGAAAGAAAAGGAGTAAAAAATACATATTGAACAGTTCAGTTTTACTGCCTCTGTGGCGAGAATCAAAGCACTGCTCATTTGCTCCTTGCTCTTAAGTGCCCTATTTGTTTAAGACAAGAAAATGGTGCGAGCATGTTAGAGCGTGAGCGCAGAGCAAGGAAACGACAGAGGGAGAGGAAGTAAGAAGCAAACATTTTGCAGCCTATTGCGATGCCGGTTTGTACATTTGCATTTAGATGGGTGCGAACACTTGTGTTACAGAGAAGAAGAGCAGAACATTCATGGCCTCAGTCAAGGGATTAAAAGAAGTTTGGCTTGGCAAATACAGACCTGGAGCAAGACAGAGATGAAACATAGAGACGGAGGTGATTTGGGGAAAAAAGGGAAATTGAAAAGATGTTAATATGACAGCCTGCCCTAACAATAAAAAAGTAAAACTGTAGCTTAAAAGTGATGGTGGACTGCACAGTCGCTCATACTTATAGCCACCAGCAGTCTTATGCTAAATTCTGAACTACAATAAACTCTCGAATGGAGGCATTTACCTTAACTGCGGAGAGATGTAGACCGTTATCTGAAGGCTTATATTAAATGTGCACAGTTCTGTTCAATAAATAATTGTAACTGTTTCTACTTTGCTGTTTGTTCTGCCCATGAAACTCATTTCTTCTTGTACGGCTCCCGCACAGTTAAAAACATGAAAATGTTAAATGTATTTCTTTAATGTCTATCTTCAAATTTACAAGTCCAGTGTGTGATTTGTGGGGATTTATTGGCAGAATATGGCAGGAATTAAATTGAATTGATGAGTGCTGATTTGCTGATATGTATTGTTTCTACTAATTGTGATTCTACGAGTATTGCAATCTGATGTTACAATTTATTGTAATAATTTTTGTTTGTTTTTTTAACACTAGACCATGTGAAAAGGTTCAGTCATACACTTTGAGACTGTATGTCATGAGTTATATTTCCAAAAACACTGCACATCACATATCAGTCGGTTTTTGAGTTTTATTTTGGCAGTATCGTTTCTATGCTGCATATAAAAGCAGCAAAGAAAATACTTTCTAAAGTAAACTTTCTATGATAATAAATAAGTGAAATAAGATGTCAGGCCAAAGTGAATCAAGTCCCTGAAAACTGCACACAGCACAAAGAAAACTGAACTTGAATTATCCTTTCAAAATTCAGGACTTGGCTGCATCTAAAAGTGGTAAATAAAATGTACATTAGAATTAATAAAATTTATGTTTTTTTAAGTGCTACATCAAACCTGCCCATCAAGTAGTAAACAATAAATAAAAGAAAAAGTTAATGTATGTATTGCCCTCTCCTAACATGCAATTCTCTTCCAAGCAATAGCTGTATTTTGAGATTGAGTTTTGACCCTTTGAGGTTGTTGTTGCTGCTTAGTGTTGAAGCCAGAGTAATAGATTGAGTTAGCAACCTATAAGTATGAGCATCACATGTAGTTTTATGTTAAGCATGTGAAGTGAAATCAATCTGTTTTTTTAAAGGACGACTGCATCTGCGTTCTTTTCCGGGGTTTTCAAATGGAAATGGTCACCCAGCCGCTGATGCCAGCAGAGAGTATAGTGAGCAGCAGTTAACTGTTACTCTGGTGATACGCTGCCTCCCGTTTGTTTGGAGTTGACTTTGAAGGTGGGCATATGTTACATGCCGCTCCTTCAACCTCAAGGGTTTATATAGCAACGTCATCATGCAGAAAATCTACGTCATGTTATGTGCGAAGAGGTTTTTGGAATGGCTTGGGGAAAAAATGTCATTTTGACCCACAACCCAACGTTTGACCAGAATTTGAATGCTCTGATCTGTATGCATGAGGAACACTACTGGGAAACTACAGAATGATCTAAATACCTCAAAAATTCAAAAATGAATGTAGTTGCTCTTTAAGGTCAACATTACCATGATCACGATGATAATTTCTGTTTGCACGTCAGTGGGAATTCCCATTATGTGTCAGCATTGATATAGCAATCAAAAAATGGATTCAGGAATGGTACAAAAAAGAATCACAACACTTAAGAGAATCAATTTTTTTTTCTCCCACCCCTAAATAACAGTATGGAGAAAGTGGTTTGAATCCAGTAGTTGAAACTTAAAGCAGCAGACTGGTGAGTTATTGCTGTGGAAATGTACATTATACTGAATCTAGCAAATTTTCTATGAGAGTAGAGGCAGTGTCAGTGCCTTGCTGTTTTTTAACCAGCCTTATTTTTTTATTTGCCATATTACTGAAGGTCATGTAATTATAATTGGTTACTTGAATACTGAATGCCGACAATATATGGTAAATATAGTATCAAAATAAATCTGAATGCACTTTTAATGCAAATGTTAGCATGATACATGATGAAAGTTGTATGTGTTCCTGGTGATGTCGACCTTGGTCACTTCTGGGGTGTCACCACCATCAGAAAGAACAACACAGCAGGAGAGACAATGACAGAAACATATCAAGGACAAAGAATCTAATCTCCTTGTGTTTGGATGGGGTTGGGGGGGGTTGGGACTGGGTGGAGACATGTCCTATGCAAAATTAAAATCCATCTTGGACAGCAGCTATGATTAATGAGTTAATATTTGGGAGAGAAATTGGAATCTGAGGAGGCGTCCTTGTCATGTTGATAAGAGCTGTGAAGCAGCCTGGGCCGTCACTAGCACCACGCTTTAATCTCCTGAAATCAATAATGAGAACATCAGCAGCTTCTTTCTGTCTGTCTCACTCTCACTCACACTGACATTATTACTTAGTTTTGTTTACAGTATGTCTTACCTGATGTACTATAAATACTTGAACTGATGTGATTCGGCGTCAGTCTGCTGTTGCCCTGCAGAGTGAGAGTGCAGTCTGAGAGATTATCTGACAGCATAAGTGTTTGGTGAATTGTCCTGTTGGCCAACTTTCCCATTTGGCTTTGTGGCAGCTTGTTATAAAGGGTTTTCATAGAAACTTTTGAGGCATTTTTGTGCCTTGAATTGAGGGAAGAGAGCGATGGAGAATAACATGCAAACTTTAGGTCTTTGACAGGACGCAGTTTATGGTCAGTGCCCCAAACCTCTAGGTCAGTGGTTTTCAAACATATTGCGCCTACACCAAAAAGCAGGCCAAAATCTCAAGGCACACCTGTATTTATATCCATGCAAAATAGCCTCAATAACTGACCTAACCAATGGAGGCAACGATTAGCCTTAAAGCCAATCAGAATGCGGGTGGGACAATAAAATTAGGTGTCAATCAACGGCAAAAGCTGGGGTTTGTTTAGACCATTGGTTCCCAACCTGGGATCCAGGCCCACCTCAGGGGGGTGCCAGAAGTCACAGGGGGTCATTAAAATTAAATTAGCACATTAACTAAAACACGAGCGAGGACTAAATTAAGGATTTATTTGAATCAAACCAGAGTTAGCGATCGTTGGAACAGTGGCGAGACTAACAAAGATAGATTTGAATTTTATTTTTTTGTTTTGGTCAAGTTTGAAAGAAACGTGTTTTACAATGAGTTCACAAGATAGAAGAGGGAAAGTTTTATTTTATTACAATAATTTATTTTGTTCATTTTGTTGCTGTCCAGTGAAAACCAAAATGGCAATTTCTCAGGAGCTAAAAACAACTGCCACGTTTTCAGCTTTGTGGCAACACATTCTTACGTTTTATCAAAAGAATAGCTAAATCAAAATCACCAAATCTGGAGGTAAGTGGTTTTCATTGGCAGCCATGATTTATTAGGCTACAAAAGTGAAGAGAGCCTTTGAAATGTAGCTAACTTGCAACTTATACACATCTCCCAGCTAAGACTACGGGGTCAGGCCTGAACTATAGTATCGGACCATTGCCTCTTGAGGTACAAACTGGTATTACGACACGTGCTAACTAGCTGAGAACTGAGACAAAAGTGTACACAAAGATTCTTTTTATTAAGAAATCAAGTTCAAATTATAGCTGCTGCGCAGCAATGGTCGGGGCCGGGCAATTTTAGGCAAAATTAGGCAATTCTGAGCAACAAGCAGAGTGTAGGAAGATGAAAAAAAAGGTGGCATTCTAATGTGCATTTTACATCAGTTGAGGCTTGAACTCACAATTTCTGGCACAAGAGACTCTGCATATTGACTGATAGCTAAGCCAAATAAACAGGGAAAAGAGACAAGGGATAACAGGGAAACGTGTTGATAAAGAGTATTTGTCTCTTCCCAAAACTCCCTGAATCATAATTATTTTAATCTTAGGAGTCTCTAATCCACATAGCATGATACCTGAACATAAGGCTTTCACATTTGAAAGTCCATCCTGCCTTAGCTGAGGCTCGAACTCACGACTTCTGACACTGAAGTCCGTCTTTTATCTCACTGAGCTAATTGGCAAGTGACAGTTGATGTGTGGTTTCACAAATTGACTAAGCCAAGCATCAGGGTGCCAGGCAGCAGCCATCCATGCCATGGAAAAGCAAATTTCAAAGTGAAAGTTCCAAAGCTGTAGCACATATGGTTGATTTGTTGTGAATTTTCAAGTTTTGAAATTTAGAGGCTTGCTGTAGCGCCACCATCAGGACTATTGTCTTGTGTTTCCAGTTGAGGACATCTGGCATGGGACTGGACCTTTGTGAAAAGTTTGGGTAGATTTCTCATATGGAAATGTTGTACAAGCTGAGGCTTGAACTCACAACCTTCAACACCAAGAATCATCCTCTATCTCACTGAGCTAATTGGCAAATGGAAACACCACTTGTAGCTTCACAAATTGACTAAGCCAGTCACCTGTGTGCAAGACAGCAGCTGCTAGCATGTAAAGGCAGATTTCAAATGGCTGTCAAAATTCAGTTATTGAGACAAAAATCCCAAAATACACAAATTGCATCCAGACAGCATGGAGATGTTGGTCATTAGTTTTTAACAATGATTTATTGGCTCCAAAAGTGAAAAAACTGATGTTTAAAAATGCCATTTTTGCATTGACTCCAATTGTTCGCATGAGAGTGAAATTCAAAATGCTGTAAAAAATTCAGTTTTTGAGATAAAATTCTGATATTTTCCAAACATCATCTACCATGACTCCAAAATTTTGTCATTTTTTTTCATGAACATTGAAAATGTATTTAGCAAGAATTTGCAAGTATATGTTTATAATACTGTTTACAGTCAAACATTTTGATGCACTGTAGGCTCAATTTTTGATAAATCAAAAATCTGTGTGGATGGTTTGTGTAGGACAGTCTGAAGATGCTCTGTAGCAAGTTTGGTGCCAATTGAGCAAAAATTGTGGGAGGAGATAGGTTTAATAAGTTTTACAGTTTTTGAAAAAAACAGAGTGATGGACTTCATAATTTGCAATAGGTTTAAATGTACAAAAGTTTCTTCAGTATTGGGGCTACATTGTGGTGAAAGTTGTAAATCTGTAGCACATATGGTTGATTTATTATGAATTTTCAAAATTTTGAACTTTAGAGGCTTGCTGTAGCGCCACCATCAGGACTATTGGCCTGTTTTTGCAGCTGAGGCAATCTGACATGGGACTGGACCTTTGTGCAAAGTTTGGTCATTTTTCGTGCATGGGAAGTAGGATTTCCTCAGAAGAAGAAGAAGAAGAAGAAGAAAGAAAGAAGAACATGCAGGATTACAATAGGGTCCTGGCAGCTTAGGCTGCCCGGCCCCTAATTAAGTAAAGCAAACACAATAAAATGGTTAACCTACTAAATCAAGCATAACACCTACTAAATTAAACAACACACACAAAAGACAATGAATGTTCTTGCTAGCCAGAGTGGCTAACAAAAACACAGAGACACAGACAATGAGTGACTTTGCAAGCCGGGGAAGCTTACAAAGTACATGAGGTGCCCAACAAGTGTCCTTGCTAACTGTGGAGGCTAGCAAGACACAAAATACACAAAATACAAGTGACTTGGTTAGCCGGGGAAGCTAGCAAAGCACATGACACACAAAACACTACGAGCAGTCTAGCCTGCCCCCGCAGGACTAGACTGCATACATGCAGACCTCCATCTGCCAAATGGCCCACTGGCCCTATCCAGCTGGACACTCCCAGCTTTTAACCAGCAGACCCTGATTGGAGAGTGACAGCAGCTGCTGCCAATCACTGCAGCTGCAAGGGGGAGGCGGGGCAGAACCTGGGCACAGGAGAGCACAGCAACACACACACACACACGGTGGCACGTAACAATTCTGATGATGATTTCAGTTGTTTTTAAACTTTTTTTTTCTTACATATTGCTCCTTTCAACACTTTGTTTCACGTTATATGAATGTTGCGTGGGATGAGACATTACACAACTAGAAATTACTGCATACTGATGTCCTATTCTTTAATGTAGTCTATTATTGGGAACTTAATCTTAAACTAAATTCATATATTGTTGGTGTTGTGGGCTGTCCTCTCAGTCTTTCAAGCTAGACTTCTTTGCTGTGGTTGAAAAATAAATTACAGATGTGGATCATCTGTAATAGTCCTCTTGCCAAGCCAGTATACTGATAAGAAGTGGCTGTGTACTAAAGGAAAGGAATTCATATTTTTGTCTGTCTTACAAAAATTCGTATACAATTCCATTAATCACTCTTATCTAATGTTGCAGAGCAGCCCTGAATGATTTTCACTAAAAAAAAAAAAAACAGGTCAGCTTTCTGCATTATTAATGAATTTTGCCACATCTTCCCTTCATGTGCTGCTGTCAGAGCTGCTCATAGACAACAGCCCTGCATTATTGCATAATTTCTGTCAGCGCTCAAAGCAGGCAAGTTACTTTAAAAGCTTCAAATCCAGATCTGGGTGGTTCTGTGTACGTAACAGAACATAAATCAAACTACATGACTGTGAAGAGTCAGTGCAGGGCAGGTCAAAAGAGATCTTTTCACACTGATTCAGAGGAGCGTTGGCTGAACATTGTTTACCAGACTGCAGACACTAACTAGCCCTGCTTCTGATCATACCAATCAACCTCGCTGTCTCAGTTAGTTTACAGAGTCAGCACTGATGTTGAGGAGCTGCCTCAATTCATCAAAGACGCCGGAGCTGACCACAGTGGACTTTTAATCAATTACTGCAATACAATTATAGAAGAGGAGGTGAAGTTCGCGGGGCAGGGGGCATGTTTGTTTACAAGTACCTCCGAAAAGAAAGAGGCTGCATTACAGGCATCAGGCTGCACACATTCTGATCAATTTATATTCAGAGCATGCAGATCCATCCTAACTCATACGCCAGCCAAACCACCAGCTGTTTTAGAGCGCAGGACAATGATGAATATCTAGGAAATGTTACCCTACATCTGACAGAACACCATCCGCACCAGAGTTTTAATTTCTGAGAAGTTTTCCCTCTGTATCAAGTCACGATCCAGCTGAGTCATGCGCTTTACTGATGCATCCTCTCATTTAGAAAGATGACACAGCATATCCACCTTTATTACAGCTGTGATGAGCAAATCTCTGCTTTTTAGGAAGTATAATATTTAGAAAGCAGTGTTGGAGAGCATTACTTAAAAAGTCGGTACAAGATTACTGTCATTAAAAAGTAACTTGTTACCTCACAGTGTCACCTGCTGAGAAAAATAATTTGGTAAGAGTACAAACCCCAATTCCATAAAGTTGGGAAGCCGCGTAAAACAAAAACAAAAAACCTAATGCAATGATTTGCAAATTATTTTTGACCTATAATTGATTGAATACAGTACAAAGATGAGATATTTAATGTTCAAAACCATGAACTTTATTCTTTTTTTGTAAATATGAACTCATTCTGAATTTGATGTCTGCAACATACTTCAAAAAAAGTTGGGACAGGAGCAACAAAAGACTGGGGGAGTTGTGGAATTCTCAAAAAACTCCTGTGTGGCACTTTCACTGGTTAACAGGTTCATTTGTAGCAGGTGATATTATCATGATTGGGTACTAAAGAGGGATCCTCGAAAGGCTGTCATTCACAAGCATGGATAGTCAACACTGAGAAAAACTGTGTGAGCAAATAGTTTCAGAACAATGTTTCTCAACACAAAACTGCAGGAATTTAGAGATTTCACCATCTACAATCAAATAGGCTGTGGCATTTATTGCAGTGGTGAAAATGAGGATTTTTGTTTTATTCTTTATTTCTAAATGCAACTAAATGACTGAGAACTTGAACTGCAAAACTAACACATCACATTCCTCGTTAAAACAAAAGTAATGAGTACTCCCAACACTGTTAGAGAGAAATGCAGGAGGATTCTAGCAGAATGTGAGGGTGTAGTTAGCCTTTAAATCTTTATTGATTTAGATTAGATTGTACAAGCGAGTCAGAGTATTGATTGGTATTTTTACAGTAAAGATGATAGGAGGTGAAATGTATTTTCATTTTTATGCAAAAAAGAGATACCCCAACCACTTCTCTGAAGTTGGGGGAGTTTAAAAGAGACAGATAAGAAAAAAAAAAGAAAAGAACAGTCAAATTTGAGGCAGCAGAGGCTGATGTATACTGACTTAAATTCCCCATAGTATATGGGTCATCTTTCAAAAACCTTGGATCCACAATTCCCATGATGCAACTTGACATGTCCCCAGTTTGTAACACAGGTTTGTGTTATGTCTGCCCAAAAGCTCCTCCTCCATCAGACTTATTAAATGTAGGGTTTTTCTGTTTGTCTGTAATTCTATCCATCATTAAGATTCATAATCAGGGTGCATATTAAACAGCAATCAATAAAGCTGATGTCATAGTCCACATGATGTTGTACAGTAACACCACCAGTAGACCTCCTCCCTATAGATTTATACATTAGAGCCGGTGTTTCTATATTTCCTGTGCTGGCAGACTGCTTTTCATCCATGTGGCCTGTTCTTGGCAGAGGACATTCTTCCATGCAGGGCTGCTGGACCAGCACCTAAATTATCCAATTAGACGCCAGGGCCAGACTGTCTGCAGGCCACTGTGTTGCTCAGAGAGAGCTCTAATCACGTCAGCCGCACACACAAACTGCACAGAGTCCTAATATATTGGATTTCTGTTAGAGGTGATGTGCTAATGTCAGCACTGAGTCACCTCATGGGGCTAACACACACACAGACACACATACACAGAACTAAGCAGTCTGCAGTCTATGTTTCTGTCTCTGAAGTGATGAGAGCTGTGGGTGTGTGAGGGTGTGATGGTGAAATATCATTGGCTGTTAAGGTTGTTGCTGTGGTTGGGGTGTTGCAGCAGGTCACAAATTAAAGGAACAACCCGACTAAATGGAAGAGATGCAGTCTTCCATACAGGTCATAGAGGGTTCACTGAATGATGTGATTGGTTGAATCAGACGCTCTTGACCTTTACAGTCACCACATCTCAACCCAGCTGAACTGTGGGAGAGTTAAAGGGAATATGTTTAATAAGGAAGCTATTCATCCCTCTATTAGAGCTTCATACACTGGGAGAATCTCTGACAGGAGCACCAGGGGAGGATCTGTAGGGTGGCATGGGGTGGCAGTTGCCACCAAAAGTTGCCTTGCCACCCCAGCTGCCACCCTAGTTAGGACAGTTCAAGTTCAATATATATATATGGTCAATGAGTTAAATTAATGAGTCGGTTAACTTGAAAACAAATCATTTCAAAGAAAGATCAGTTATTTTTGTTTTGTCTTGTAAAGTTTATTAATGCTTCCCCGCCAGCTGTCTGTCATTTTGCAAAAGTGAACCCCGGGAAAAGCAAGTTGAGTATTCCTGGTGCCTTGTGTCATGGTGTTGTGAATCCAATGTCCACTGAAAGACATTCAGAAGTGGAAAGTCTTCAAATAATCTGTTCTTCAGCAGCCACTGTTTGGCACATCATATTTTGTAGTTGTATTTCCTGAATATTAAAAATTAACGGAGGCTGTGATGCCTTTCTTTATGCATCTGTTCTTAATAATCTCCATAATAAGTTTTTAATTGTTTTTTAGAAAGTTTCCTGTAAAGAACTTTGTAATTTGGCAGTAATTAGAGGAAAAACAGAGACAAGTTTCCAGGAGAACTGCTCCATTTAACCAGAGTTTAACCGACTTTAGGTAACACTAGAAGGGATTGAAAGTGCACCACATTCTTAGATTTTTGGCTGTAAAATGAAGCTGTACTGCAGGAGAAGTGCATCATTCCTTCTCCTGCTTCACAGACTTTGGACAAGAAGAAATGTAAAGGAAACATGACTTGGCTCTATGTGCTCAATGAAAAGTCAATATCCTGTCAAAGACATCATTACATATTAATTTTATGTAAATTATCAATTCATAGAGTCATTTATACAGTCATAGATTCATTTCATGTGTCAGAAAGCTGAGTTGGTCCAACAAAGACAGAGCTGGGGATTGAAGAAAGGAGTCACAAGTAAGAGTGTCTCCAGCGATCATACTGGAGACGCAACATCACACAACTGTGCTCAACTGCACGGGTTAAAGGGACAGTTCACCCCAACATCAAAAATACATATTTTTATGAGTCCATGCCAGCGATGGCCATGGCCAGAGGCATTATGATTTTGGGTTGTCCGTCCCATTCTCGTTAATGCAATATCTGAAGAACACTTTGATAGAATTTCTTGCAACTTGGCGCAAACATCAACTACTGTAGGACTCAAGGATTAACTGATTATGTTTTGGGGTCAAAGGTCACTGTGACCTCATAATATAATGCGACTAGATGTCAAAAATGTACATTTGAAAAACTCAGCAGCAATGTCTCCTTACAAAAACTATGACCTGGTTACTCAGGATAATCCACACACTTTGTTGTGAGCAGTTTCATGAAGGAACTACTTTCTTTTTGCTGAACTACACCTCCCAACCGTTCACCGTGCAGACGGAAGCATGCATCTATTCACTGATGAGAGGCTTGTGCTTGTGACAATGCTGGACGAAAACATTAATGGCGTCCTCAGCTGAGCTTTAACGTTAGCACCACTGAGCTAGCTAGCACGATGATACAGCTGACGATTGTAGCTTGGTTCCATTATATTGGAGAGAAGGCAGACATCACTGTGGCTGATATCTCCAGAACTTTGCAACTCACACCAAAACTATCCAGATGGATAAATAGCTCTACAGTCCAGACGAAAATTCTATCTTTTTGATTTTGGGGTGAACTCACCCTTCAAATTGGACTTGAAGTGTGATGCAGAAAGAATAAGCCTGCACTCTGCAGTTGCTCAGAAAATGAGGCAGTAAAAGACAGAGATGATCTTTCAGCTCATGTTTTGAAGATCAACATGTGGGGACCGCACACCTCCCACATTAACACTGTGTCACACCGTTTCACACACTTCACTCCTAATTTAATAAACCACACTTTCATAAGAAATCCAGTCACAAACTGCCCCATTAACAGAAAATGAGAAGATGATGTTTACACAGCAGTGAGTGCTGTTTAAAGGATGTATCATCATCACAACAATGATAATGATATGATGCAGAACACTACCAGAAATCTTTGCACTATAACACCCGACACACTCCCATTAGTCCAGTTATAGGCTAAAGTTAGAAAAAAAAAGTTCTCTGAGTCAGACTTATATAACATCAACATTTACATAAAACATGGACTCCTTGCTTTATCCTTTATTTGATTAGTCTACGTGAGTCTATAGATTTCTCTAAGCTCTCAAAAAAGCAGCATGATGATTGACACTTCAAGTGCCTGCTATTGTCAGTGCCTGACAAATTAATTTGGATTCCATGGCCGGAGAACAAGTTTGAGTCAAAAACCGGCGTGCTGCTCAATCAAGTCGATGTAAATCCAAGTCAATCAAGTGGATGTAAATTTGTGCGAGGAGAATTGAAGTCTGTCGCCTGTTGCTGCCTGTTGTTAATTCATAACACTCGCTTGCTTTTTCATCAGTTTGACTTATTTGCTTAATTTCTCTGTGCAGTCGAGCGGAGTGATGTAAGGCCAGCGTGTGTCAGCAGCCCAGTCAAATGGAGTTTTTCTGTCTAATTGAGAGTGGTGTCAAATTACCAAACCCTCCAGCTGCTTTGATTCACCAACAAAACATCTAATCAGCCCTCACACCACTGACCTTCTGTCTGCAAAGTGAACATTTTTTTATGTATTGCTGTGTGGCTTTCAGCTAGAGAGTGGTAATTTATGCTTGATTGGTTGCAAGATAAACTGTGTCCGTCCATTAATAGTTTACCACACTATGTAGTAACTGTGATAGTGCATTAGTCATTATACAATGAAGTAGTTTTATATAGGAAATAATACAACTGTCAAACGTTTTGACTTTAAAACTCAACTATCAAAATAGATGAAATATTTGCAATGACAGAAACAAAACATACTAACATTATGTCAAAATTATGATATATGAAGTTATCAATTGTACATGTAATCATAAGTGTATTTTCCTGTTAAAATGGGATGCAGTAGTAGCTCAGTTTGAGAAGTGTGCCTGAAAATCAAAAAATCAAAAACACATTATCCATCTAGACAGTTTTGGCTGTTGCTGCAAAGATGTCTGCCTTCTTTCCAGTATAATAAAACTAAATGGCACTCGGATCGTGGTGCTCAAAATGCCAAAAGAAATTAAATTTGAAAAACTCAACAGCAACGTCTCTTTCCAAAAAAATAATTTTTCATGTAGGAACTATCTTCTTTCTGCTAAACTACACCCACCAAACTTACCATGGACTCATGGACGAGAGGTTATAGCTCAGCTGAGGAGCACGCCATTAATGTTTACATCCCAGCATGACGTGAGCACCACAAGCCGAGTGCTATCTAGTTCCATTATACTGCAACTCACAACCAAAACTATCTAGAAGGATAAATATCACTACAGGTAAGAGGGAAAATAGGTATTTTTGATTTGGGGTGAACTGTCCCTTTAAGTTAAAATGTTTGACTTTTGACTTTTTTTAAGTCAAAGTTTCATAATAATTCATCCCTTTGACTAATCCTGAAATACATAGTCATGTTATATTATTGTATAATTATTATATAATGCTGAATTATTACCTCAGTTATGACTTCTTGTTAATCTAACTTTTCATCATCATTATTTTGAGCAGTAATGAGCTGCCACAGTGCCTTATGAGAACATTAAATGGGATCAAACACTCCATTTCCTGCATTCTGGTGAATATTTCTGCACTAATTTGTGCCTTAGCTAGCTAAACTAAACCATAATAAGCTTTAATTATAGGCAGGCAATATTACCTTTAGATAATTTAACAAACTAATAAACAACACATCATTATGTAAACTCACAAAATGAAACATTTAATAGCAGATTTTATCCATTGCTTGTGAGGTTGCAAACTGTCAACATGTACTTTTTCAGAGTTGTCAGAGTTGTCCAGAGTTTCCTGAGTTGTTGCTGTGACTCAGGTTCACAGACAGTTAGGTAGAGGATGCGCCTCCACTTCCTCCTACTGTACAAGACTGAAGCTGAAATATCCCAGATGCCATGTTGTGCTGGTGATGTTATTTGGAGCCAGAGTCTGCCTGCTTACATGAAGGGGGCGGAGTCTATCACCTATACTGCAGCCATCCATCAGGTGGCGATTTAGATGTTTTGGCTTCACTTTTGTGAGCTCTCAAGTTTTCCATCTTTATATATGTCAATGTTTGGGTTCAAGCAGTTTGTCAAAATAAAAGTCAAATCCACCTGTTCTAAATATTATGGGGGACATGTCCCCTGTGTCCTCCCTGAAATCTACACCTCTGTGAGTACACCTTGTCAGTGAGTCAGCCAGGGGTGTTTCTAGAAGTGGGATCTGAGGGGACACTGGCCAACCTCTGAAATTTGATTGGCCACCCCATTATCCTCAAATGTGATTGGTTATTGATCCAGTGAGAAGTGGGATCTTGAACCAGCTATTTTATATTTTTAAATATGCATTGTTTTCTTTTGTATGTAGGCTACTTTAATTTTTTTACAATGTTAGAAGGTGGCATTGTTGCAGAAATCAGTGCCCTACTTGGGCCACGTGAGTCAAAATTATTATGGAGAGTATATTAAAGCTACAGTAGGTAACAATTATTCAGTCATATTTGCTGGAACTGTCACTATATTCTGATAGTCGGACATTAAATGGGTAATTTAGGACAAAATCCAACTCCTCTGGCTCCACCTACAGCCTGTAATCGTATTTGCCGAAATCCACCGCGACCGAAGATTCTCCACCAGTCAGGTAGAGGGAGCAGGAGGAGCAGCCAATCACCGCTCCTACACGTCGTAGTAAACTGACAAAGTGAAAGTAAAGTCCGCGACTTGGTCGGACATTTCAAGATGATACACACCGTCAGCTCCCTCTTTCACCTCTGTCAACCCCCCTCCTTCCCTCCACACACGCAGACACACACAAGAAGAGTGTGTTTCATGGTGAGAGAGATGTGAGATCGTTTTGGAGTCTCCGGTTGCTATGGAAACGGTACGTCGTCTGTGGGTGCGTTTATGGCTACTTTGTGTGCATGCGCCTGCACGTGTGTGTGTCTGTGTGTGCCTGTGTGTGTCTGTGTGTGTGTGGGGTTCTTGGCAGAGGTTCATAAAGAGACCTGATGGAGTATTGTCTTGAAATTTCCGACCAAGTCGCGGAGTTTACTTTCACTTTCATCAACTTACCAACTGGAGCTTTAAGGCTGTCTCATTTGGTTTATGACCTATACTGGAGCCAGCCACCAGGGGGTGATTGAGATATTTTAGCTTCACTTTTGCATGAACTTGTGTGCACGCAAGTGTATGTTTGTGCACGGACATTCTTCACACCATCCCCTGCAGAAGTCAGCACCCCACTCGGGCCACCTCAGTCAAAAGAAGTCTGGAAACGCCCCTGGAGCAAGTATGCAATACTCTGGCCTGAAACTGGCAACCCTAAACGGAATGCAGCCATTATTAATGCAATTAATCACACCTGTGGTACTTTCTTTCCACTACAATACAATTTATAATCAGTTGTCACCAGGTTTGATTGATTGTTACCATGGAAACACAGCTTCTTATTGGTGGTACATGTTTGTATTCAGACTTTAAATGTTTTAACACAAAAAAAAATAAGGGTGCCTTGAATCAGTGGAGCAGGTTGCCATGCTTGTAGCTCAGCATTCCCAGCATTCATCAGCGCCACATCATAAGCTGTAGTGCAGCCTGTCACTTATATTTTAATAGGCTTACAACGGATTGAAAATTAGGCGTATTATAAAAATAAATAAATAATAAAAATAATAAGGGTAACATTCATTTCAAAATTATTTACAGTAATTATTTTAGCAACTTAATATGTTGTAATTAATTCCTACTACTACGATAATAATAACAAATAATAATAACAATAATAATAACAATAATAATGATAATGATAATAATAATAATGATAATAATAATAATAATAATAATAATAATAATAATAATAATAATGTTTCATCTGTGGGTCTGTTAGCGGTGTGTCGGTAGAAAGTGTCCATGCAGGCAGGCAGAGACCTGCAGCAGCACGCCGCCTCGCAGCCTCCTCATCACCGCGTTCCCTCCGCTCTCTGCGCCTCCGCCTGCAGCCGGCGGAGCGGACATGTAAAGTGGATTAAATAGCCGCTGTAACGCGCTGGGATTTGAACCGCTTCCTTTTTTTTTTTCTTTTTCTGCTTTTTGCCGGCGCTGCCTGATATATTCACCGCATCGCTTCTGTCTCTGTGTGTGTGTGTGTGTATGTGTGTGTGTCTGTCTCTGCCTCTGTGTGTGTGTATGTGTGTGTTTTTCTCCTGTGCAGCTCCTCTCTGCTGGGATCCTGGTCTGCCAGGGGCTGCAAAGCCGTGCTAGTCGACTCATTCAGAACCAAATGCGTGTGTGACAGACTGTCCACCTTCGCCATTTTAGCACGGCTAAACCCCGAAATGGTAAGTCCGACCAGCTGCCTTCACCGGGTTCATGTTAAAGCTATCCGAGACGCTGCTGCTGTGCTTTTTTGTGGGGGGGTTATGTGAATGCATCAGCTGTTTTTTTTTTCCTCTTGCAAAGGGCGTCATTGTCATTACATATCAACAGATCCTCCCTCTGCTCCCCCCCCCACACACCTTCCTTCCTTCCCTCTCCTCTGTCTCGACATGCCAGAACCATGCTGCAAAACGGTAATGCCAAGGATAAGGATTTTTGGTGAAGCAGTGAGGGGGTGGATGGTGTGTGTGTGGGGTGGGGAGGTGGGGGTCTTTATTCATGGTGCACCTAGGCGCACAGGAAGGGCAGCAGTGTGCTAACCTGTGCGTTAAGATGGAGGTGATCAGATACTCACACATGACATGGTGAGTGATTTCACATCATGTTGCAGCTGATGATGATCATACCTGCATGCATGCACCCTCCTCCTCCCCCCTTCACCTTCACTATCCCCCATTGTTGTGCATATTAGCATATTTTAACATATTAAGGCTGTCAATGGTGTCTCCATGGTTACCACCAGGCCTCATGGAGAAGGTGCTGCATGGCAGTCCAGTCATCAGAAAGAAAGAAGAAATTGTAATAAGAGCTACAGTACATGCAAAACACAGTTCCCTTCCAGCCTCCATTGTGGCTGCAGCTGGACACAGCAGAGCCAGCAGTGTGTGAGTGTGTGTGTGAGTGTGTGTGATAATGAAATGTCTGTTAAAATCATAGTGACTCAAACGTGGCCCAGTTTCTTTGTGGGGGGGGGGAAGGGCAGTGTCTTTGTGGGGAATTTTCATTCAGCGCGATTAGTTATTATTAGACTGGAAATTGCCTCGGAAGCAGTTTGTTCACTAGTTGCCCTGGTAACAGCATGGGCACCCAGGCTTTCTTAAAGACATAGCAGGCAGCGTGCTGTTCATCCCGCTGCCTGCACGGGCCTAGAAGGGGAAAGGAAGGGAAGGCAAGGCCGGGGAGAGTGTGGATCAGCCCTGCACAGATGAAACAGCCCAGGTTTACCACCTCCAGTTGGGCATATTGCATTCCGTTTGTTCATGGTTGTGGTTGTGTTTGAAGCAGACGATGAAGAGGAGTGGATGTGAGCGAAGGTGCTGCGGCTTTGATGACTTCAGCTTTAAAATATGGCAGTCCTCATGCTCACAGGCTGCAGCTTCCATTTGTGCTTTGTGTGCTGAAATGATTGGTTCATCAATTCATTAGTCAGACAGAGAGTCAGTCTGTCACAATTTAAGGAATAGTTCAGCATCTCAAAGCTGGAGTGAGGTTAGCTTAGCCTGGAAAGACTGGAAGCAGGCGGAAACAGTTAGACTGGCTGACTCTAACCAGAGTTCAATAATATGCTGACCAGAACTTATAAAGCTCACAAACTGTTTGTTTGAAGGAGCATTATGCAGCCACAGATGTCTCCTTTAATGTGGAATCAAAAACAAATTAGAGTTAAAGGTGGAGGTTTGGGCTGGTAGGGTTGTTCTGATACTGATACCAGGAAATGCCTCTAATTCAGACTAAAATGTGGATCAGGTATCGGTGAGTATGTAAGTCTATGCACTGATCATATATCATGTAATTTATTAGCTCCAAAATTGGATCCTGCTACTTCCCAGCAGCATCCTGTGTGCCAGGGTTAAATATACTTTGGACCTCGGATCAGTACTCTGTATCTGCTGAAATGTCAATATGCAGAGTTCAGTTATTCAAAATCAGTATTGAGAAAGGAAAAATGGTATTGGAACGTCTCTACGTGATGGAACTATTTCTTGGCAAAAAAAAGTTTATCCATCTGTCTCCAACTCCTGTGCAACATCTCCAGCTGTAACACAGGTGACTGTGATCGCTCTGCATACACAGTCAGTTTTTATATTGTTTACATACTGATGATACCACAGCTGGAAACATCCCCTAAAAACAAAACAAATCATTGAAGTTAGTATCAGAAGTCTGCCAGTCCATTCGGCCCTGCTTGGGCTACTGTTTCTTAAAAATAGGTCAGGCTTGGGATGGCCTTGGGCTCATGTAACTTCTCTCCCTTCATTGTGCCTATATATGGGCAGGGCCTACTGTATGAAATATTGTTATTGTTTATATTAGATTATAGCATCAGGGAAAAGTTGGAGCGTGGGGAGTTCCTGGAAGTTTGTAATGCTTTGGGTAAACCTGCATTTTGCATTGTATCAGAGAGAGTTTTAAGTGATAATGGGTTCAGTCTCAGGCCAGGTTCAGGCTCGGCCTGAAAAATTGCAGACCTTGCCGGTCCAGGGCCAGGCTAGGGCTGGAGTTTTTGGCCCACGCAGGGCTATAGTGTTACTTTGTACGATGCAGCCAGGCTGGCTGTTTCCTCTTGCCTCCAGCTTCAGCCTCATACACAAAGCACAGGGATGAGACTGCCATCAGTCCTGTCATTTCACTGGTGGAAAGCTGTAAATTCTTTGAGTCACTTGAAAATTGCTAATATTGCTTACAGCTGGTTGCTTCTTTTAATTGTACACCAAATAGATTTTTGGTGTTTCACTGTTGGACGGCCAAAGATATCCACCGTTGTATTTCTGATGTATGATTGATATTTGGCATTATTTTTGATTTTCTAGACTCATTGATTAGTCTGGGGCTACAACTAACAATTATTTTCCTTATCAATTAATCTGTCAGTTATTCTGTCAGTTATTTTCTCAATTAATCAATTAGTTGTTTAGTCCATAAAATGTCAGAAAATGTTGATCACTGTCCAAGACTTCGTCCTCAAATGTCTTGATTTGTCCACAACTCAGAGATATTCAGTTTACCATCATAAAGCACTGAAGAAACCAGAAACTATTCACATCTAAAAAGAGAATTTTGACTTTTTTTTAAATGACTCAGACTGATCAATCAATTATCAGAATAGTTTGCAATTAATTTAACGACAGATTAATAATCAATTAATCGCTGCAGCTCTAGATTAGCCCAATATTTGTGAAATGAATCAGTAGATCTTTCGAAAACAAAAACAGAGGTTCTGTCCAAATTCTCTTCTCCTCCCAGAGCTCATGTTGAGTTCAGTTGTGGGCGGGGCCTGAGCTAGCTGAGGCTGATGGGAGGCAGGGGGGTTGGGGAGGGTCACACCTTGACAAGCTGCATGCTGACACCCCGAGGAGCTTCACCAGCAGCACTGACAGCAGCAGGAGCATCAAACACTGCGAGTATAGAACAAAGAATGGTGAGTTCCTAATGCAAAGACAGTAGAACAACAAGCAGCCTTGATCATCAGTACCAGTCATGTTTCATTTTAATTTTATAGTTTAATTATGGTGGACACTTTGGACTCTTTTCTGATGTTTATAGACCAAATCATGAATGAATTAATTGACCAATTAAGCTCAATGGATAATGAAAATAATCCTAATATGCCCCATGTATATTTTATAATAGAGGAGAGGATATAATGCAGGACCGGCCTTAAGAGCCTCATCGTTTCATCTGTTGCTGTGTTTAAGTAGAGTTTATTCCCAAATACATTAGCTTGGCTGCGATTTAAGATTATTTTCATTTTCAATTAATCTGTCGATTACTTCCTCAATCACCCATTTAATAGTCTGGTCCATAAGGACCCATTAAAAATTAGCCAAATTATTAACCTCTCAATTAATTAGTTGGTCTAAAGAATGTGAGAAAATAGCAAGAAAATGTTTCCTAAAGCACAGAATCAAGTAACATCCCCTTATTTAATCAACAACCACAAAGATTCAACATCTGATCGCAGAATTGTAACATCAGAGACGCTGAGCACAGACTGTTTGACTTCAGTTATAAATGACTATCAAAATAGTTGCTGCCTGATATTTTGTTCATTAGTTAATCAATTAATGGAGCTGTAGTTTAACTATGATTACTATTATGGGATCATTAGGGTTATTCTGTCCCGCTTCTGAGTCATTTTAAACCAGTGATGCCTCTAGAGAATGATGGTGAACCAGATCTGCTCAGTTTACAGATGATGTCCACATTATGATTGCTGTACGTCGAAACAAGCTGTGGTTGTGGCTCGGGGTGTCAATCAAAAGTTTCATCATTCTCTGGACAATAATACCATATTTGCTGATATCACAAAGTCTGCCACCATACGATGCGATTCAGTTCAGGTGCCTGTGATTCATATCAGAAGATATCATATTTAAAGGGATAGTTCACCCAAAAATGAAAATTCAGTCATTATCTACTCACCCTCATGCTGATTGAAGGTCAGGTTTAGTTTTTTAGTCCACAAAACACTGCTGGAGTTTCACAGGAAAACAGTGCTTGCAGAATCTCCCAAACAATGGAAGTGAATGGTGACCAGTTTTCAAACATAAAAAAACAACAGAATAAAAACATAGAATGCCTCCATACTGCTCGTCTTTCAGCCTAAATCTTCACTGTAGATCCTTAGCTTAGAGGCACATTCATGTGCACACGCACACTGTCTGAGCTGGGTGTGTGTGGTGGATTATACCAACGAGCATATGAGAATTGTATGTTGTTTTTTTTTTTTTGTTTGTTTGTTTGCCTTTTTCTGTTTGAAATCTGGTCATCATTCACTTCCATTGTTTGGGAGATTCTGCAACACTGCATTCACTCCATTTTCATTTTTGGGTGAACTATCCCTTTAACGCATTAAGTTACATTTATGTCAACTCACAAAAGCGGCTAAATTGTTATTTAACAATTTTATGACTGAACTCATCCAGACATTTATGAAACAGACATACCATGTGATTTTTGCATCGATCATTTTGGATTGTTGAACATTGAATCAATATATTGATCCAGAGGGAGGTATGGTTACACACTGCTGTGGCCGTGTTTAGAACAAGAAGATAGATTCTGTTTTATTTTCTCCTTTTGTTTTCTTATTGTTTGCAAAATTAAATCTTACAAGTGACTTTTTAAAATATAACATTAGTTGTATAAGCTTTAATTGTTTTGTCAATGTAATATTTGATTGACTGTTCTCTGTGGTATTAGTTTGTTATCTAACATTATCATTAACATTAGAAACTAATCTAACTGAAAAGAATGTGTTCTGTTACAAAATCAATTGCTCAGTGATTTTACATTAAAGTTAGAGCACTCAAATAAAAAAGCTTTGTGTCATGAGTTCTGTCATCCGTACACTTTCCAACATGCAGCCAGTCATAATCATAATCATCATAATGTGTGTGTGTCATCTCTCGATCACACCTTGTACCTACATATAAAATCTGTCTTATCAGCTGATTTTTAGCCATGCTAGTAGCATGACTCTCAGGATGTTGCAGTCCTGGGATGGTGAATGTTGGTCTTTTTGTTGCTGTGTCGGACGACCACTGTGGTCCTGACTGAAATGTTTCAAAATGCATTGGATGTGTTGACACCTAATTTCCTACAGGCATTCATCATCGATATCTGTGATCAAATGATGCTTCTTTTGTTAAATTTGTGTCTTGACAACTATTGAGTGGATTGCTCTGATGTTTGGCACAGATATTTGTGATACCCTGTGGATTAATTTTAATAACTTTAGTAATCCCTTAAATTATCTCTAGCGCTGTGATCACATCAGAATTTCATATTTCTCATTAGTATAGTTAGCATGCTAACATGCTGAACTAAGAGAATGAATATGATAAATAATATAAAGAATAAACATCAGCTTGTCAGCGTTGTTATTGTGTTTGATATTTACATTATTAATTAGCATAAAGCACTGCTGTGCTCACAGTAAGGTAGTGGACAAATATGCAGTTGAAAAGGCTTTTTTTATCTGTAAAATATCATTTTGAAGGGAAAATACATACATACATATTTATGTAGTGTCAGATCTGATAAATATGATGGGCCACTAAATTTGTAAATATTTTTACTATTTTTTTGATCATTTTATCAAACTGCAACATAAATATGTCCTACGGTGACATTAAAAAAAATATGAAAAAGTCTTAAATAATCTACAAATAATGTGAGAGAGATTTATCTTCATTGTTGGACACTTATATTGATATACTGTTATTTTTTTTTTCATATGAAATTATGAAAAACACTGTTTTGTTTTTTTTCCCATGGCTTGTTGCATTTGTTAGACTTTTTCAATAAAACTGAGTCCAACTTTGCTGTCATCCTTTCAAAGTTGTTTACAAATCTATCAATTTATGATGAGTGATAATTAAATCTTCCCCAATGCAATTCTTAGCTTTTTAACTTTTTTTTATGTGTGTCAAACCATTAGATAAGGACAAATGGTTGTTATTGCATCAAAACGAAAGTGAGAGGTATTTATGTGAGAGGCATAATTACTATATTAAAGTAGTTTTTATTTAACTTTGAATGAAAATTTAATTTTAGTGAAAACAACATCAACCATGTTTTATTAAACCAAATCAAAGCCTCTGTGCCTTATACTTTCTACAGTGGGTAGTAATTCAGTCACTCAGTATTCACATTCAGTATGTTTCAATGATTTTTTTTAATATAATGGCTGCATTTTTCAAGGCGACATTTCTGGATCGTTCTCTTAGAATCTCCTCCCTCATGGATCCCTGTAAATCTTCTCACTATACTTCCATGTCCTCTTTTTTTCCACTCATTTCTCTCCCTTGGTTCTTTCTGTCTCAAGAAGGTTAAAATATCACATATTATACTTATTTTTACCAAACATTATACAAGTACAAATGTTCTGCAAAAACAACAGAAAATATTGTAATTAATGTAATTAATCATGTCACTTGGGCTGCACCGGAGTTTATTATAGCACAGTTACCACGCTGAAAATATACGACACTGGAATGGTCCCCTTTTTTATTTCATAATTTCATAGATAATAGTACTGGGTATTTTAATGATATCATGATATGGAATTTCGAATTGCCTTTTAGTTTAGTTAACAAATATTAATATGCATTAGTATTAGTGGGTTTTTTTGTTTGTTTTTGGGTTTTTTTGTTTTGTTTTTTGTTTTGTTTTTTGTTTTTTTTCCATTTGACTGGTCAGGTAAGTGGATCAGAAATCTACTTGGCCAAAGTCTATTTTTACTTGCCCCTGAACAAATTGTTTTTAGCAGTTATCAAATAACAAAAACAACTAAATTTATTTGTCATGTTTAGTTTATAAAATGTAAGAAAATAGTTAAAAAAAAAATAATAATAAAGTCCATCTCAGTATTTCAAAGCCAAGGTGTATATTCAGTATTCACTTTAACGTGATAATAAATGGAGAAAAGTAGCAAATCTCCACGTTAGTGGCTGAAAAAGGCATTTTCTGCCATTTTTGCATGAAAAATGATGCGCCATTTTACTCACCCTGGGCAAGCAGCAGTCCTTATTGTTGAGCCCTGATGGTCATAACACATGAAAGTGGAATTGTCCTGACCTCTGATTTGACTTTTGCAGAGCTTTCCAAAAAATACTGTCACACCAAACCAAAAGGCAGTAACTTCAATTTTATCTGGTCACATTAGCTTTAAAAAGCAGTCTATCAAATAAAAAATCAGATCTTTAGTCTGATAATGATATAAAATGACATTGCATCTTTTACTGTTATTCTTTACATTACTGCTATTATCATTATTTATCTGCAACATTTACCATTATATTATACTGTAGTAAAGCTTGTGATGTTCCAAGTAACTTTTAAAAACAAATTATTTCAGTGGTTTTGGGATGTTTCTGAGCATTTGAAGCTACTAATATTTATATTCTGATCAAATAAAATTTGAGTTTTAAATATAAAAGGCAATATGCTGCAACGAAAAAAAAATTAAATACCTTTTCCAATAAAATACAACACTGATTGCACTTGGGATCACAGTCGTAGTGGTGAGTCTGAGTTATGACTCTGTGTTCTTATTTTAATATTTTCCTTTTGTTATATTTTTCCTGTTGTTATATATAGTAGTATATATGTATGTAGTTGACATATTGCTTCATTTTCTTGCAGATATTTTACATGTTAGAGTGCAGTAACTGAAGTTATGCTGGTTTGCTGTGGTTTCTCTCTGGCTTTTTGTAGTTTCTGTAATTATGACCCCAGTTTTCTCCAAAATAAAACACATTTATTGTCAAAAAATGATTTTAACTCAATTTTGACAAAAAATGATGTTTGTAAGGCAGAATATTTGAATAGTTTAGCTAACAAACGTGAGAGAGGATGAAAAAATAAAGATTATACAGGCTAAACATCAGCTTTTAGCCTTGTCATTGTGAGCTTGTTGCATACTAGTATTATCAATTAGCTGACAGCACTGCTGTTCCCACAGTCAGTAGCTTCACAGAGCTGCTAGCATGGCTGCAGACTTGCTAATAATTGTGATGTGAAGCAGTCATGGGGTCCTTCAGTGAGCTGTTGTCCCTGCAGCCTGCCTCCACCTGTGCAGACGACAGCCCGTTCACAGCTCTGTTGCAGCCTGGAGGCTTCACACACCCTGAGGGAGGCTACATTTTGGCCGCTCCTGTTGCCAGAAATGGAGGAAGAGGCGACTCCTCTCCCTCCTCACTCTGCCGTCCCTTTTCCCCACATCCCATTATTCTGTGAGACAGCCATGGTTACCATGCTAATTATTCCTACTGCAACACATAGTAGCTTCTAAATGGTCGAGCCGCTGTGTCTGCAGCTAGCCTCCTACAGCCCCGGCATGATAAACACCCCCAACCTCCCTCTTCCTCGCCGCCTTCCCCCCTCGCTCCGCTCGTCCTCCCTATCCCTCTCCTCTCTGCCCCTTTAGTCATTTCATCACACCATTTTTCATGCTCTGATGCTGCATTATAGTTGAGCTCTCCCTCTCTCCCTCTGCTTACTCCATCATTTGCTCCCTTGCTGCCACCTCTTGTGTCCATTTTGCTCAGTCCAACTTCGCTGCAGGCTTTCAGAAGGAAAAACAGGACAAAAAAAATGCACTGCAGTCAAAGGCAAAAGCCCCAAAATCTGAGCCCAGTCCACCGCCACCGCTACACCACAGTGTGTGGAGGGGCAGGAGGATGAATGAACGTGCTTGTGCTTGTATCATTTTGGATGTTGTAAGCCTGCGTAAGCCTTTTCTTCAGTTTGAATGTGCTGTCAGGAGCTTGTAGACATAGTGACAAGCCTGTGTGGCCAATTAGTCCGAATCTAAGAGGAACAAATGAGAAACCAGGACTGACCGATGTTGCAGGGCCCCAGGCCTCAGGAGTGTCAGGATACTCAGATTCCAGGAGGTGCATGTGTTTCATCTGTGAAGGAACACCAAAACATCTATGGTTGTCATACTTGAATGGGCCACTGAAGTAGGGCTGCAACTAGTGATTATTTTCATTGTCAGATAATTGGTTGATTATTTTCTTGATTGATTGATTAATAGCTGCTTTTTTTTAATGTCAGAAAAAGGTGAAAAATGTCGATCATTGTTTCTCAAAGCCTAGATGACATCCTCAAATGTTTTGTTTTACTCACAACCCGAAGATATTCACTTTACTGTCAGAGACAAGTAAAGAAACTATAAATAAATATTCATATTTAAGAAGCTGAAATCAGAGATTTTTGATGTTTTTTCCTTGAAAAAATTACACATACTGATTAATCAATTATCAAAATAGTTGGCGATTAATTTAATAATTGATTAATAATAAGCGATTAATTGTTGCAGCTCTACAGTGAAGCTTAGCTGTGTCCTGTGGGACTACTGAAATGTAATGATGGGGGGGGGGGGATGACCAGGGGAGAAAATACAGAGTGATATAAAGTTAAATTATTATGATTTATGTAGGGGAAATAAACAAACAAGAGTTTGCTGATGCTATCATGCTGACCTTTATCTCACTAAAATTCAATTTAAATGTTTTTTTTTCATCAGTTGCTTCCCCAGTTATGATAAAGACTAATAATAATTGTAGAATGAAGAGTTAAGTGAACTTTTTTCAGCTTCTGAAGGAGGGCATGCCAGAATGTTTAGAAACGGTTTAATCCATGCCAAAACTGAAGTTTAACAAAGAAAAGTTGTGGTTTTATTGGGGTGAGGGTGTGGGACCTTTTCCTCTTCCACAGGGACACTGCACTGCTGCTCATTAAAAAGTAGTTCCAGTGTAACTCCCACTAAAACCACTGATGAAACAAACAAGAAACCATTATGTTTCCACCTGTCTTAATGCTAAGCTAGATTAACTATGTCGTGACTCCAGCTACATACTTAATGAGACTGAGCGGTTGCAGAAAGTATAATTTGCTCTTCAGTCCTTAAATAAGTTCACTATGAATACCAAAATGTGACTTTTTTTGGTTGTCGTTGTTTTGTACTCTGATTATGGCTCACTCCGAGAAGCTCTGTTTCATTATTTAAAACTGTATTTGTGACTGATGATTATTTTCATTATTGATTAATTTGCTGTTTGCAGTTTTTAGCTTTTTTGCTTTTGTTTTTTGAAGTGGGCTCATCATTGTTTCCCAAACTTTTTTCTGGCAGCTCCCCCCCCCCCCCCTTCCAAAATAACACAGATAAACTGACAAATCGAGGCAGTGTTAGACCAGAAACTCATGTGTTCTGCAAGATAAAATGACTGTTTATGCCAATGAAATCTGGTGTCTTTGGATAGAGCAACATTTGGCTGAAATATTGGGAGTTTCCTGTCATAAAAGGCTGACTGAAAGTAAGGTAAAGCCCTGAAAATATTCTAAATATTACATAATAGACAACCATCTACTGTAGGTAATACACTGACCATGGAAAAGTACCTCACTACCTCGCTTCAAATAATCCAAAATATGAATAAAAGCCAGTTCAGAGTTTAATATTAAACAATATTAACTTATGCTTTATAGCATTTATCATTCTTACTTTATTTACAACAAGCCCCATAACTAAAGTCGGCAGCCTGACTTTTCTCTGATGAGTTTTTGGATCAGTAGTTTTATCATCCAGCCCATCCATTTTCATATCCACTCTGTGTAACTGATCGTACTGCGACTTGTTTAAGCCATCATATTTGTTTGCAGTTATTATTGGCAGCGGCTTCATCTGATCGATTTCTGCAGGAGCTGACGTCCTGTGGTCCTCCTCAGCGGTGGGAGCTGGAGCGTCTCTGTCTCTGCTCATGTGGAATAATGCAGTCTGGTCACTTGATTTTGGAATGGTAGCGCTCCCGTTTGGACGCTGTGCGAGACATCCAGCCGAGCTCCGTCATTGGCTGAGGAGGAAGTAAAAGTTTGTCTGTCTCAGCAGACGCCTTTCCGTTCCACTGCACTCGTAATCTTTTCCTCCCCCCTCTGCTTTTAGAGAAGGAACTCGCTGCAGTGCAGATTAATCAGAGGGATTTAATTAACTTGGCCCCGGCACACACATCAAACCTGGAGACAAGGCAGGCTATAAACTCAGCCAATTATCTCCTGCTAGAAGGAGGGGGTGTATGTGTGGGGGGGTGAAACTCCCTTATGTCCAGGTCCCGTCATGTCCACCCACCCTCCACCCCCTGCCCCCCCCCACCAACCGTAAAGCTTACTTTCATTAAACTGTCCCCTCACTTCACCTCAGCTCTCTTCACCTGATCGTAACACCACACCAGTGTCAGGGATGGACTGTTGACCTGTACTCTGTAGCGCCATCATCAGGTTAGAAACTTAATTTGTCTAAACACCTGCAGAACTAATGACTGTCCCATCAACCTTAGCTGTACTTTGTATTTAGAGCTAATGAGCAAATGTTAGCAAGCTAACACTCTTCACTATGTGGGTGCATATGGTAAAGAGTATACCTGCTACACATCATCATGCGAGCTCTGGTCACCATTAGGGTTGGGCCAATGGATGATTCCATCAACCATTGTGATTTAAAGGTAGAATCAGCAGGATTTGTCCGAGATGTCCGTAAACGCACCAGAAAGATGCCAGGATGTTAAATATAGGGCTGCATCTAACAATGATTTTCATAGTTGATTAATCAGTCAATCAGTTTCTCGATTAATCAGTCCATAGCTGTTTGCTCTAAGATTCAGAAAATGGTGAAAAATGTAAATCACTGTTTCCCAAAACCTAAGATGACGTCCTCAAATGTTGTTTTACTCACAACCCAAAGATATTCAGTTTACTTCAGACAGGAGGAAAGAAACCAAAACATAATCACATTCCAGAAGCAGAAATCAGACAGTTTTTACTTTTTTCTCTAAAGTAATTATTTAAATAGATTGATTGTCAACATAGTAATTAATTAATTTAAAAATCAATTAATAATCTATTAATTGATTAATTATTGCAGCTCTAGTCATATACCAACATTTTGGGTCAATAAAATGTTGCATTTTATATTAAAGCTTTCTGTATTTGAGACAGCGTATCCCCTCAGAGTTGCTGTAAGTGGGAGAGAAAATTTAAAAAAAAGTTGTTGTTGCTGGTCATTGCACTAACGTTATGTCACCATTTCACGCGTATTATTTTATTATTAAACCTGCTCAGTTAGGCGAAACCAAGTTACGTTAGTGGCAGCTGTGCTTCTTTTCTCCTGGCTGTCATTAGTGTGTTTCCAACAAGAACAAAATCATTGTCCATTTCGATGTTTCACTGTGGACATTGTCATATGCCACTTAGGTAGAAATCGCCCAACCCTAGTCAGCATAACTGTAACTTTGCAGTTTGATAAAAGAGTAAATGTGGGTTGTACCATTCAACTGAGCAACAATGCAGAGTAAAGGTGGAACTCAAGATGTACTAATTTGATTTTCTCTGAGCAGGTAGAAGTCATTCCTTATTTACTGTTGCCAGTGCAGAACGGTATTATAATCAGGCTTGGTGTATAAAATATAATTCAATAATTTAATAATGTGGTAGCCTCAAAGGCTAAATAACAACAACATAAGTGTTTCACAGTCAAACAAAACATAAAGGTCCAGTGTGTGTGATTTACAGGGATTTATTGTCAGAATATGGTAGAAATGGAGAATATTCATATGTATGCTTTCATTAGTGTATAATCACCTGAAAACAAGAATCACTGTGTTTTCATGTGCTTAGAACAGTGTTTCCCACCTGATTCAAATGAACAGGTCATTATCAGGCCTCTGCAGGGGCTTGATGATGAGCTGATCGTTTGAATCAGGTGTGTTGGAGCAGGGAAACATGTAAAACAGTGGGCCCCAAGGACCAGGACTGGGAAACGCTGCATTAGAATGAGCTCTTTATATCTACAGAGGGAGCAGGTCCTCTTCCAAGGAGGTCGTCATGTTACAAATGATCAGTCCTCCAAACTAAACAAGAAAATATTTTGTCTGTAATTACCTTCCAGAACAGCTCGTGTAAGTGATTTTGCATCAGCCACCACTATGGTTAAGGTCTGGTCAGTTTTAAGCAAAAGCACATTTTTATTTAGGGAAAACTCATGATCATGGTTGAAAGAAACAGACTATTGTTAAGAAAGGGAAAGTAAACTTAATGGTCAAGTGTGTAAGATTCACAGGAATTTATTGGCAGAATATGGCAGAATTTAAATATAATATACATAAGTATGTTTTCATGAGAGTGTAATTACCTGAAAATAAGAATTGGGGTTGCCATGTTTCTACAGTAGCCCAGAATGGACAAACCAAACACTGGCTCTAGAGAGGGTCTTTTGTGTTTTTTGCAAGGTTTTGCAGCCACTGTAGGTTCTCCTATATGCTTGGAAGGGGAGGGTGAGGCAAAATGCAACAAAATCCTACAGATTGGCCCTTTAAAGAGCAACTTAACCCTGTATTGAAAAATCTGTGTTTTCCCCCCCTGACTGGGGGAGTTTCAAACGTGTTGCACCTCTGGCAACAGCCAGCATCACTGATAGGCGTGGCGCTAAAAAGCTTTTGAATGTATGAACAATTCTCTGACAAAATTAGCAGGGGCGGGGGCCTTGGTAGCTCACTTTGTGCGGCCCATGAGCTAGGTCTGAGTCCTCAGCAGTGGCCCCGGTTCAGTTCTGCTCTTCAGCACTTTGCTGTGTATTGTTCTCTCTGTCTTCACCCCCTTCTCTTGTCTGTCTTCAGCTCTACTATAATAAAGGCCAAAAAAATCAAAGCCAGCAGGGGTGCGTAGAAACAGCTGTTCTCAGCTTGACTGTCCCGTCACTTCCCTGTCGCCTCCACACGACAAACACCTCCATTGTTCTGAAACTACAGCTAAGAGAGAGTCACATGCATCTCAGCCAATGATTTTGTTGTTCTTGCAGATTTCTATAGATACATAAAACTTAAAGAGAAGGGGCAAAAAATACGACTGAGGAGAGTAAGACCCCTCGTGGGGCTGGGCCTGGTTATAATGATAAAAAGCACTGATGACAGAGGTTTAGTTTAGTTTATTAGGATCCCCATTAACTGCAGCAGATGCTGCCGCTATTCTTCCTGGGGTCCAATACAAGGAAGAGGTGGAGGAAAATGTGTGTGATATGTAGGCAGGCACTGGTATTATGTTGTACTGCTATTTGGAATAGAAAAGAGCAGACAAGTGATTTTAATTGAATTGTCTCTGGCGTTGTTTGGTTGTTTGTTGTAACAGAAAGTGTAAATGTGTTGATTTGAGCAGACTGTCTCGGAGCTCTCCAGAGACTTTTGTTGAAGTTGTTATAATTATGGTTTAGTTTGATTACAGCCATTTAATTGAGTTGATGTTAGGTGACAATTCATGTTGCATCATATATTACCAAGGTCACATGTGATAGCCTCCACACAGCAGTACACAGTATACAACCGTCTCTCACTTTTTCTCACTTGTTAGAGACTTTCTCTACCTTATTTCCCGGATGCTGCACAGGATGAGACATTCATTTTTGATTACGGTCGACCAAGTTGAGTTAAGCGTAAGTAGAGATGGTACAACTATCTGAAATGAAATGTTAGATATTGTCTAAATTTGGTAAAGGTTTGACCTTGATTATTCAAGTAAAGACGATTAAGAAACTGAGCAAGCGTTTGAGGCCTGCTTGGAGTGTTTTTTGGGTCAGTACCTAATAGAGCCAATATTAATGGCCTGATATTGCATCAGCACAGCCATATACTGTACGTCTGTATCGATATTTGTGTATAAGTTGTCTGATATTTCTTTTTATGGAACACAATGTAGATTGTTTCTTTCTTAAGTAATTAATTGCTTTTATTCTCTAGTTTTATAGGCAGCATATCTGAACCTTTTTCTTACTTCAATTCGTTCTATTTTTGTTTTTGTTTTTCTTATTTATAGTTATTTATGATTTTTAAAAATACCAGTGAAAGTTTACTATTTCAGTACCTTCATGTCATTTTGGATTTTATATAAATTAGAGATGCAGTGATTAATCAATTATTAAATTCATTGCCAGCTGTTTTAATCATTGATTAACTGGTTTGGGTCATTTTTTAAACACAAAAAAGTCAAATTCTCAGATTTCAGTTCCTTAAACATGAATATTTTCTGGTTTCTGTCCTCCTTTATGACAGTAAACTGTCACCATGCCACGTTGTGGACAAAACAAGACGTGAGGACGCCATCTTGGACTTTTGGGAAACACTGATCGACAGTTTTCACCATTTTCAAACATTTTAAAGACCAAACAACTAATCAATTATTCGAGAAAATAATCACCAATTAAAAATAATCATTAGGTACAGCCGTAATATAAAAGAATATTGACTGATATGTTAATATCACAATTTTTTTACTCCCTAACATTGATAATCAGCATCAGCTCCAAAAATCTAGTATTAGTTGGGCTCTAGTATCTAATAACTATCACAGACACATGTATGTGCGGTAGAAGTTACATGATTGGCCACTCATTTGCCAGACTAGACAATGTGGAGACAGGACCAAGTTTTTTGACACATTGGCCTGCATTTTTTTCCACCGAACGCCTCTGTGGCGGCAGCCCTGCTGTGCCAGTGTAGAATGAAGAGCCTGTATCCTGTGAGGCAGAGCAGTTGTTGGTATCAAAGAGCTCTAAGGTCAGTCATCCAAGATCTTGGTGACTAGGTGACATTTCATTTCTCCAGCATGCTACCTTGTCTATTGGTTTGCTTTCATGTGTTTTTTAGTTTTGCATATACATCACCTCAGTTTTTCTCTGATTGATTATTTATTAGTGAGTTCTGAGGATGACTTTCTTCTCTGTGAAGCTCTTAATGACTTTACTGGGGATAAAGGGCTTTAGAATCAATTAACTCGAACTTTAAAATGTAGAGAAAAAAATCTGTTTCGAGATAACGTGCTTTTATTCAGAGATCAGTGATTGCATACTGGAATATCACAAGCAGTACAGGCATGAACACACACCCTTCCACGTCAGCCATGCACCCGGCTGCAGCTGCTGCTGCCATGTTACAGCGTAGCCATGGCAACCAAGACAATGTCGGCTGGAGCTTGGGGATGGTGTTTGGCTGACAGTTGTTAGGATAGGACAGAGTGTCAGGGCCATAACATGTGCATGTTTCTTACATGAAGGCATGCATCACAAGCGTGTGTGTGCATGTGTGTGTTTCTGCTGATCTGTGGTATTGTGGTTTATTCATGAATCACCTTGAAGTCACCTTGCTCTGCAACCGAGGCCTGAAAAGCAGCCAGCCTGCTGACTGCTCTCCAGCTAGAGATACTAGATACTTGCATGTGCAGTGTGTGTGTGTGTGTGTGTTTGTCTGTGTCTGTGTGTGCACACACAGTATTCTCCACATAATTTCATTCTTGTCAGGGTAGAAAGCTATAGCAGTGAAATTCTTTGAGTTGAGTTCAGGGCTCCTTAAGGCGGTGCTGGGCTCCTCTGGTGTGTGTCAGGGTGTGTGAAGTCGTCCTGCTAACCTTTACATCTCCACTCAGCACCATAAACACTCTTCTGTACAGGCAGCCAACTGGGGCTACCTGCTCTAACTCACCAACTCCAATCATCTATCTATCAATCAAATCATCAGTCTCTCCAGCTGAATTGTCAAATGGCCATTTTCTATACTGCCTGTGTTCATGTCCACATCACTACACAAAAGCCTAAGCTGACTACACACAATGATGAGCAACAAGCCTACAGAATGCTTCTCTCCCTGCTACAGTGATACTTTTTTAACACAGTGACTAAATGACATATTACCGTGGAATGGCAGTTTACCAAGACTGCCTAAATAATTAACTTTTATTGGACTTTATGAAAGCATATTGTCATAAGCGTAGCGTAGCTCCTTTAAGGAATAAGACAGTATCAGTGTGTGCAGCATGCAAGTGAGGGAGAGCAAGCGACAGACTGCCAGTGCTGCTCATAGCAGAGCAGAAACTCACTCTGGCAGTAAATGTACAGTTCAGGTTACAGTGTTTCAGATAATAAATGCTGCAGCTTCTCACAAACAAGAAAAGTCTTGTCTGGTGTTTCCAAACTGCTGAAACAGTGATTGAATTAGCCCTGAAGTCAGCTGAGCAGGAAAGGCTAACGTTAAGCTAATGCTTAATGCTAATGCTAGCATTATAACTTAACAACTTGTGCAGAAGCTTTGTTATCCAGTCTTGAAATGCTGTGTCTTCTTGGAGATGTGGTAAAATAAATCCATAATGATAAATCCAACACCAAATGTCTTCTGTAGTTATTTAACCATTTTTCCATGTTGGAAACAGTTGTTATTGCTAGCATGTTCTTAGCTGCCTGTAGGCAATCCCAAGATGCCTTGGGTTGAGTCTGCTGACCAGTCAAAGGCTGTGATCTTGACTTACTTGTGACAGTGCTAATCCATAGATGTATTAATAGATCGATGTGCTGATCTGAACATAAGATTGACCTTCAAAATTAAATTTGATGACGGTAAAGAAATCAACCCCCTGGTAGGCATCACATGACTACGGTAATGCAGTTATTATCACAGCCCTAGACCTTTTTGCTTTTCCACTTTGAGTTGAAGTTTTTTCAACTCGAGGCATTCAGGGCACTCCTGTGAAAACACAAGACACTCCAAGCCTCCAAAATGTGAGACACCCAGGCACTCTCCCTCATTGGGCTCTTAAGCAACTGTTACTGTGTGAACACAGAAAAAAGCTACATCTGCCATGTAGATAAAGTTGTTGTGCATCATTAAAGCCCTCTTATAAAGTCTTAGTCTCTGCTGTCTACAGTGTTAAGTCTTCTGTGTCTGACATGTTCAGCTAACTACGAACCCTCATCTCGCTGTGATTTTTAACGTGCAGTAGTGTAGGGCTTATGGGAAAGATTGGGTTGTTTTAATTCATCGTCCTTAACTAAACATATGAAGAGAGCCACACAACACTCATTTTTGAGGAAGGGTCTGTTCCAAGGCTGGATTTAAAGCAGTATTACAAATAGCAGTGGGATTTTGAATGAACTTTTCAAAATCATCTGCAAGCATCTGCATTGATATGTGTTTTCTTGATTCAATTAAGATATTTCGATAAAGATTTCATGTCAATACCAGCTGGAACTTAGGTTGCAACCTTGAAGTGAACAAATTAACTTGGTGATTTTGTTTTTTCTTGAATTATCCCACATCATCAGGGAGACTTTGATATATCAGCAGAAATTTAGATTCCTTCAGACATTTCTGAGGTTAACTAGTAATCCATTTTTATATAAAAAACTTTGTTGCCTTGTTTTAAGCTTGAGCTGCCGTGTCTGAGAACTTTTGCTGACTGAAAAGCATTAGAGAGACTGAAGTGATGGTAAGGAAAATGTAGTCCACTGCATTTGAACCATGAGTGACCCAGTTAGGAGGTGAGCTCTCAGCAAATCGAGCCAGCAGGGGACTTCTCTGCTTTTGTATTCATCTGCTGACAGCTCCTGTCAAAGTCTGTGCACTGCGCAGATCTGCAAGACCCCGCCAAAGTTTCTTTTCAAAATTGTTCACACTGAGCTTTTTCACGAGTGTTTTATTCATCATACTGTTGATATGGACTCTGTGACACTTGTGTCTTATCGTTTGAAATTTCAGGTAAACAACTGAATCATGACACATGACCACAGCAGCTTCACATTCTGTGTTCCCTTTCTTTTCTTTTTCAGAACATGGATAAGACACAGCTTCCATCTGTGACGCTGATCGTGGGCTGTGGAGTGTCTTCACTGACTTTGTTGCTACTCATCATCATCTATGTGTCTGTCTGGAGGTGAGATAGAGCATCTTGCTTTGGAAACATTTAGCTTTGGGCTATGATTAATACAAGGTGGAACTGATGAATCAGACAACAGTTGCATAGAAATATACTGTACAGTGTGCACTTGGATAGGGATCAGTCATTTAACCCAAAACACAAGAGATGATAGTGTTTTTAAGGGTTAGGTTATAGGGGCCTTTCATGCCTACCTCATTAAGTATGAACTTTCACACTTTGAAGTTGATCTGAACTGAAGTTACAGCTGTCAAACCTCCCCCGGACTGCTGTCTGGACCAAACAGCAGAATACTGGTCAGACCACAAGAGGTGGTCTCACTTCAGATCAAATTGAACCATGGCTCAGTCTGTTTCTAGTGTGAAAACATCTCTTTGCATGGTTTGGACTTTCAGACCGGTCCCATGAAGTTCTGGCAGGCTACCATCAGAACCAGAAAAAGGGAAACAACACGGCAAAACACGCGGAGAGTAAGAGATCATAGGCCTTATCTTATAACCGATGCAAAGCAGTGCACAAGGCAGTGCAACTGTCATGACTAGTTTCCGACTGACACAGTTGTGTAGCAAATGTACCTGTGCCCATCTTTGCACCAATTGCTGTGTTGGTCTTCAAATTGCTATCTCCTGCTATTCAAACGGTGCAGACAGTAAGATGCAGGTTCACAAGAGGCGTACACTCTGCTTCTACAGAAGTTAGTCCATGGGTCATAAAAAATGACATTCTGAGGCTGTGTGTAATTACGCATGAGGCACAGCAGCTGTAACTTTGTTGATTTTCTAAATCTTCTCATGGTGGCAGGGACAGTCAGGATCTAATGTTGAACTGCTGTCATAATTTGTCACACTAAACAAGATGATGGACCCAAAAAGGCTGACAGGAAGAGCTGCAGTTCAAATAACTTTAATAACAAAAGAATGCTCAACAAACTTACACACAAGACTGGCTGGTCTGAACCAAAGATGAATCCAAAAAGTCAACAAATCCAAAGAGGACAAAAGTGGAACACAAAAGTCCACAAGACAAATCCAAAGTCCAAAAATGAAACAGCAGTCTGAAACACTGGGGATGGCATGAAAGGGTGATGACAAATGGTCAAGAAACAAGAGGACTAAGTGGAAAAGGACTATTCAGGCACAGGTGAAACAAATTGTAATCCAAGAGTGGTCGTTTCTCATACTTGCCGAATCTGTCATTTAAATAAGAATGTGCCAAGTGCAGGTGAATCCAGCTTACAACGGGAATGAGAGATGACCCTCTACTTGGTTTAATTCATGTTACACCCAGAACACACCTAAGATTTATTAAGAGACTAAATACAGTCCTTTTGTGCCTTGCATCTTACTTTGCATCCAGATTATATGCTATTTAACTAGCAAAAATGGAACTGGACACGTCCTAAAAGCCCTTGCACCATGCACTTTAGGCTATGCACTATAGATCTTCTATGTAGAACCCCAACTCTTTCATTGACATCTGGTCTGACAACTTATAAAGAGTCCACTGGAAAAAATTCAGACACTGTTCAATCGTTTTCCGAGAGGATAAAGGAGAGAGAAATTCACTTGACCAACGGCAAGCAAAGGGAGATGCAGCTCACATAGGGTATGATGACAGGATGTAGGTATGTCATCTAGAGTTCTTAAGTGAGCTTGCAAAATTGGGAAGTGTAACCAAAACTGACTGGATCCAAAGTATTCAGTGTCACTAAATGGTGAATCTTAGGTCACTCTCAGGTGTGAAAGGCTGAAATTACTCCGCTAGCAGGTGCCTGAAGAGAATTTTCAGTATGAAACATATAGATCATGTAACCGCCCTTTCATGTGTAACCTTGCTCCTCTTTGTGACTCTTCCCGCCTTCAAATAGAACTGAAGCATTCATGTGTGTGAAATGGGAAGTCAAGTACATAGTGTGCTGCTGTTAACCTCCTGAGAACAGCCTTGAGTCAGGAGACTCCTCTTTGTTCTCTTCTCTGCAATTCAGAGCCTAAGCCACTAGAAAGGTTAAAAAAGTTCTTGAAAGTTGTGAGTGCTACAACAATGGATCACCGCTCCATTCACAGACACCAGGTCTTTATTCTTGGATGCATAATGGCTCTTGAGTCCAGCTGAGACCAGCAGCATTTTCCTACATGATGACTAATAGCTGTCTGACAGGACAGACTGTATGAGGTGCAGAAATATGAGTTTAACTGGCGACACTTGTGCAGCAGAGAAAGTACTGACATTCAAGTCTTCCACTTTTATACTCCCCTTTTGTAGAAATGATGCAGTTCACTGACTTTTGGCTGCTGGTCCAGTTCATGCCCTCATAGAAATAAAGGTGCTAAATAGAACCATAAAGGGTTTTTGGCTTTTTGGTTCCCTGTATAACCTTTATAAAAGTTCCACTGGGCACCCTTTCAAAAGTTCTATCTAGAACTCATTATAAAGGGTTATACCTTGAATCATCTATGAAAGGTTTCATCCAGAACTCCCTACAAGAGTTTTTAGGAGAGCTGTAATATGTACAGTGGCTCCTTACAGAACTCTCTCTGTGGGTTCTCTTCAGGACCTCTCCACTGTTCTAAGGGCTAACAAGAATCCACCCTTGTAGTTTACCACAAACCCTTTTATAGTCCAAGGGTTTTATCTAGACCCTAGCCAGGGTTTTCTATTGTAAACCCTTCTATATTCCAATGGTTTTATCTGGAACACACCCAGGGGGTTCTGCAGAAAACCCTTTTATATTCCAAGGAATTTATCCAGAACCCACCCTTGGGGCTCTATCACAAACTTTTTTATATTCCCATGGTTTTATCTGGAACCCACCCAGGAGGTTCTACAGCAAACTCTTTTATATTCTCATGGTTTTATCTAGAGTCTTCCCAGGGGCTTCTACCCCCAAACCCTTTTACATTCCAATGGTGTTATGAGGAGTATCCAGAACCCATACAGGGGGTTCTGTGGAAAACCTTTATATACCCCAAGGGTTTTATTTAGAACCCATCCAGGGGGTCCCATCACAAACCCTTTTATATTCCAGTGGTTTTAACCAGAACCCATCAAGGGGGTTCTGCTGAAAACCTTCTTAAAAATGAAGGATAATGTAAAGGATTTCAACAATCCTTGAAGAAATCTTTTTTTCAAAAAGGGTTCTTTGGATGAAAAAGTTTCTTAATGGAACCCTTGAATACGAATACGAATACGAATACGAATACGAAATACTTTATTGATCCCCAAGGGGAAATTCATTCGTCTGTGGTCTCATCTATTTGTATAAGAATTATAGAGTCTGATGGCAGTTGGTATGAAAGATCTTCTGTATCTCTCTGTCCTACAACGAAGAGAGAGAAGCCTTCCACCACCATTATTTCTTTGGTCCATCAAGGTGTTATGCAGTGGATGATCCATGTTGTTTAGGATGGCCTCCACTGTCCTCATTGTGTCTCTCTCCACAACTTCCTCCAGAGAGTCCATCCTTACTCCGATCACAGAGCCAGCCTTTTTCACAAGCTTATCCAGCCTCCTTGCTTGCTTTTTTCCCAAACTTCCTCCCCAGCAGACTGCAGCATAAAATAAAACACTTGCCACAATAGACTGATAAAACATCTGCAGCATCTTACTGCAGATGTTTAGAGATCTGAGCTTCCTTAGGAAAAAGAGGCGGCTCTGCCCCTTTTTGTAGAGTGCATCTGTGTTAAGGGACCAGTCCAGCTTGTTATCCAGGTGTACACCAAGATATTTATAGTTTGTTACCACCTCGATGTCCACTCCACAAGTGTTCACAGGCTGAAGAGGGGGCTTGGATCTACGGAAATCAATGACCATTTCCTTTGTCTTTGAGGTGTTTAGTATGAGGCAGTTTTTATGACTCCAGTCACTGAAGGATTTTATCAAATCCCTATATTCAGATTCCTGTCCATTCCTTATACAAGCTACAATAGCAGTGTCATCTGAGTATTTCTGGATGTGGCAGGACTCAGAGTTATATTTAGTTATATTATATATATATATATATATATATATATATAGAGTTATATTCAGGGTTTGGGGGAAGAAACCTTTTTTCAAATAATGGTTCTTTAGAAGGGGTATAACATCAGCCCTTCAGGAAGAACCCTTTTGGAACCCTTATTTCTGAGTGTTTGGCCTGGTTGCCTGGTTCCAGACCTCAGAATCCCTCACATCTCCAGGCAGCTGAGATCAGTCTGTTGTTGTCCTCATTGACCCTAGTGGCTTCTAATGTGCCTGAAAACACTTGCTGCTTCTTGACGGCCGTTGTTGCGGGTTAATAGATGTCAAGTCATCAGACGTTTGCTCCGGGCATCCTGGCAGCTGTAGTTTGACTGCTACTTTGGGCTGTATAACATGTTTGGGGTGTTCTCCGGGCATCCCCACATTGCTTGTTAGTTACAGAGCTACATCCATGAAAAATAGACTGAAATATGACCACGAAAATGATGATAAGCTTTTATAACATGGACACAGCTGCTCAGGGTGCAGAAATAATGGCTAAAGTCACATACAACTGATGAGCACTTAAAAAACCATGTCAAAGACAAAATGCATGGTTGACTTTAATCTAATCATTCATGGCATATACATTGTACATTCTTGTCTATGGGTCTATGGGTCCTTTGTGCTAGAACCAGTGAAAACCACAAAGTTTTTCTTTTCTGTCATTTTCTTGCAGGTACATTCGGTCTGAGCGCTCTGTCATCCTCATTAACTTCTGCCTCTCCATCATCTCCTCCAATGCCCTTATTCTCATTGGACAGACACAGACACGGAATAAGGTAAGGACTAATCCTAAAACCAATGTATTGCTTTATCTATGAATCTGTTTACACTTGATGTTAACATTTCATGTACACTAAATTTATGAAAGAAGACAATATTTTATTGATGTTTAACAAATTTACAAATACAGTAAACAGTAACCAATAGGGCTGCATGCCATGCTAAAAAAGTCATATTGCAATCATTTTGACTGAAATTGTGATTGCAATATGCAATACGATTAGTGGGAATACTCATTGTGCAATACAAGTTTAATTTTTACTGAAAAAAGAGATTAAAACTGTGATGATGTGATATTTGTTGGGGTCTGTACCAAACAAGTTTCCTTTCTTTTCGAGAAGACTTTTACACCAGGGAATCTCTGCAGCACCACAGAACTTCACTATGATGCTGTTTTCTTGTAAATTTTTCCATTTTTAAAAAATTAGGATTTGATTCTGGTTCTGGGATTTGTATTTTGCACTTGGCCATATTGCGATTTTGATAATATTCCAATTGTGCAGCCCCAGTAACCAATATAGGCTACTTCATTGTTGCCTGTGGAGAAAGGCCCCAGACTTCCTTAAAAAATGCTCAATTCTGTGAGGTTTTTTTTTGTTAGCAGAAACTTTATAAACTTTGCAAAATGCTGTCTACAATAAATCCTTAATTATTTGGGCCTTCCTTTAAATTCAGCAAGTTATTTCTTTCTTTGTGTAAAAAACATTGCGTGCGTTTGTCCCAGTGTGTTGGCTGCTGTTGGGCCATCACTTAAGCACAACAATGCATTTTGAAAACATGTTTATTTGCATACAGAGCAGGAACGTGAAACAGCTCCAACAAATTCTTCATCATTCGTGGTTTGTTGTAGATTCAGCATTAAATGCAAAACATTAAGTTGTTTCTTTCTAGACATTTGCTTGTACTTAGAGCTGTCCACTTGTGATCAGATCAAAAAAACTTGTTAAGATACAAGTACGACCACAGTGATGCAGTTTGCCTGATTCATTAACTTGTCCTCTCTGTCTTCTCCCTGTCTTCTCCTGTTGTTTCAGGTCCTATGCACCCTGATCGCTGCGTTTCTTCATTTCTTCTTCCTGTCCTCGTTCTGCTGGGTTCTGACAGAGGCTTGGCAGTCGTACATGGCGGTGACGGGCCGCCTGAGGAACCGCATCATACGCAAGCGTTTCCTGTGTCTCGGCTGGGGTGGGCCTCCTTGTCTCTTTGTCCATCATGTCTTCCATCTGATCTCTGTCATTTCTCCTGTGTTAATGTCCAGTTTCATTCTCCTCCCAGGTCTCCCTGCGCTGGTAGTGGCGATCTCAGTGGGATTCACCAAGGCAAAGGGATACGGAACACCAAGCTAGTAAGCATGCTTTCCTATACATCCACAGTTGTATTGTATATATCTCCTCCTCTTTAAATATTTATGCAGGGATATTACACATGGTTGGGGGTTTATGTCTGCAGCATAATTAACCTCTCTCTTCCTCTGTCTCATCTATCTTTTACCGTCCTCACTCTTGTCATGCATCTGCTCCTCTACTTTTCACCTCATTCCGTCCCTCCTCTTTTACAACCCTTCATCTTTCCTCCCTCTCCCCTGCCCCATTCCCCCATCATATCCATTTCTCCTAATCATATCTCTCTTTATCGTCTGTATTTTCCTGCTCCTCTCTAATAGCTGCTGGCTGTCTTTGGAAGGAGGTCTCCTCTATGCATTTGTTGGACCTGCTGCAGCTGTTGTCTTGGTATTTCCTCTTTCCTCTTTAGTCTGCCTGTGTTGATTTTGCCTTTAATACGTTATGCACTCATTCAAAAGTAGACCAGTAGCAAGTGCTCCCATTGTGTTTTCATACTGTCCCTTTAAAAAAAAGCATATTTAGACAGTTTTTTTTTCCATGGAGGGATTTATAATGGGAAAAAGCATATCTAGTCTGGCTTTTCTATATGGGGATTTATGATTAAAAAAGGATATTTAGTCTGGTTGTTCTATATAGGGATTTATAATAGAAAAAAAGCATATTTAGTCTGTTTTTTCCATCCCGAGATGTATAATAGAAGTAACGATAACAATCTTAGTAATAATGTAAGTAGTAATCGTGTTCAACTGTTTTCATTCAGAATAAATTGTAAAATGTATAATAATAAAAACACTGAGATTAAATAAAACACAATATTAAAATGGGAACACATACTAAACATAATTAGCAGTCAGTGTAAATAAAATTCTCTACAAATATGCCCTTGACAAATACAGTAAAACAATGGTGGACACAGAGCTTTTGCATTTAAAAAGACTTCTTTTAGCTATCATTGTTAGATAATTACAGTAGAATGGTTTGTTGTTGTGTAGTTAAATAATTATATAACAGAATAGTAGACCACAGCGAAGTTAATAGCCTGTGTCTCCTCCTTTTCCTCGTTTACTTTATTGTCTTTGCTTCTTCCTCCTCCCCTCCTTGTTTATATCCTCCTTTCCTCTCCTTTTACTTCCCTGCCTCTTCCTTTCCTTGTTAACTTCCTCATCTTCCTTTCCCTTCTTTAGCTCATCTTCTCCTTCCTTAATTCTCTTTTTTTCACTGCCTCTATTTTTCCAGATTTCCTTCTACCTTTTCTTCTCTCTCCTCCTTTTCTTGTTTACTTCCTTCCTGGCTCTTCCTTTGTCTTATTTACCCCCTCTTATCCATCCTTACCATTTTTCTTACCTGCCTCCACCTGTCCTTGTTTACTTCCTCCCTGACTCTTCCTTTTCCTTATTTACCATCTCTTTTTTCTTCCTTACCTCTATTTTTTACCTTCCTCCACCTGCCATGGCTTGCTTCTCCTCTGCTGCCTTTACCTCACCATTTCCTTCCCTACTTCTTAATTTCCTTCCTGCCTTTTCCTTATTTACCTTCTCTTGTCCTTCCTTACCTATTTCTTCCTAACTTCCTCTTATCCTTGCTTGCTTCTTCCTTCCTGCTTTTTGACATGTTTTTTATCTCCCCCTTTCCTTCCCAACTTCTTTCTTTTCTTCTCTTCCTCCACCTTTCCTTGCTTGCTTCCTCTCCTATTCTTCATTTTCCTTATTTGCCCCTGCTTTTCCTTCTTTACTACTTTTTGCTCCCTGCTTCCACATTTCCTGGTTTACTTCCTCCCCGACTCTTTCTTTCTCTTACTTACCTCCTCTATTCCTTTCTTGCCTCTTTTTCTTCCCTGTCTTCTTTGTGTCCTTGCCTTCACCCTCCTTCCTGCTTTTACTTCCCCTTTGCTGCCATGCTTCTTTCTTTTCCACCCTGCCTCCTCATTCTTTGCTTACTTCTTCCTTTCTTTCCTGCTTCCTTCTTTTCCTTACTCACCTCCTCCTTTAATTCCTTCCACCTGTCTTTGCTTATTCTTCTTTTCCATGCTGCCTTTTACTTTCTCTTATTTACCTTCCGTACTTGTTTTTCCCTGCCCCCTCTTCATTTACTTCCTCTTTTACTTCTCTGCTTCCTCTTTTTCCTTAGCTTTTCTTTCTTTTCTTTTCTTTTCTTTTTTATAATTAAGCATCTATCCAGTGTCACATGGTGTTTTTGGTTATCTGCTTACCTAAAAACATTATCAAAACTAGCTAACTTTAGCACAAATTTGAAAATAATAAGTAATTATAGGACCCTGTATGTTTTGCTTTACAACACAGACAACCACCATGGCAACCAACATTTGGTCTTTTATACTGTAGCAATGGAAAATCATATATTAGGACACATTAAACATAATTATAGTGCATTTTAATCATTGTTCAAAATCACTATTCAAGTTAATGTGCCCCAAGTTGTACCGGCATAGACGATAATGGACTCTGCAGCAGTTACATTCAGATTATATATCTGATGTTCTTATTAGAATGAATAAAGTATAATTAGGGTTCCACCTTCTTACAGCTGCTGTTTAAATTAGAACTGCATTACCCGTAGAAATCATACAGAGACAAATTCACATATAAACCATCACCTCAATGACTGTGATGTTGAACCTTCCTCTGAGTTAAATCACAGACGTAAACCACGGGCAGCACACGCGCTGCAGGGACACTCTGTACCTGTTTCACTAATCAAATCCATTAGCTACGCTTTCAGTGATTCAGTTCCCAGCGCTTCTTCTCTACCTTCCCACCTACACATGAAGAGCTTGTTTTGGGTGTCCTCTTTACACAGGCCGCCTCACTAATAAAGAGCTGCTGCTCCACTTGGCACCCATGTGCTGTAACTGGAGGCCCGGCCCACTCTGAGCAGCATCAGAGCGGCTCATACAAGAGATTTTTATAGACTGTGAATCCTCAAAGCAGTAAAAAATTGTAGGAATTACCACAGTCAAGGATATCCCCTCCCCCCACCTTTGATTTCACACTGCTCATATTTTATGGATGACTTTTTTTTTCAGAACACTGTATTTATATGTTAGAAATCCATCCTTCCAACTATTTTTACCTCTCATGCTTCATCGGGTGCCTTGTCACTAACATTTAAGAAGTCTAGTATTTTCAGTGCAGAGTATACAGTAAGTACAGCTAGCGTGTGGAGCAAGCATGCTGCCATCATCATCATCACCATCCATCATTATCATCATCATCAGAGTAGAGCTGCATGTTGTGAAGTAATTGAAGAAAGTGTCTTTGCTCTGCTTTAATCCTGTGCCTCTTCTCTTCGGCAGGTTAACATGGTTATTGGGATTCTCGTTTTTAACAAACTGGTGTCCAAAGACGGCATTACTGATATGAAACTAAAGGAGAGGGCGGGGTATGCCTTATACCACACATCCATTATACACAGCGACCTATAACCAGCCTCACGGCTCAGCTAGGGGGGAGGGACTAGCGCACTTATTGGCTCTCTGCCTCAAATTATCCCTGGCCATCATTTCAGAAATGAGACTGGCAAATTGGTCGAAGATGACGCTTCATTTTTAACACCAGGAGGATGAGGAGGACAAGGAAAAAGATTGTAAAAAGCAACTGAATTAATCAAAAATAAGATAAGAGAACAAAAGAAAATGTGGTCTCTCATATAGCTTTAGACTGTGATCAATGCTTAAGACTTAGAGCTAAAAGGAGGAGAGAAAGATGTGGGGAAGGCTGTCTGGTTATTGGTCCTGCACAGACTGAGCAAGATGATGACTCATCTCATTGCTTTTCTTTTGAGTTTCAAATGTGTCGCATTTTCCTCCAGCTGCTCTTTGTTTGCAGGTGTTGCTATTGATGTAAATTTCTGTAAATCCATCCGTGTCTTTTTTCTCCTGTTTGGTTGTTTCTCTTAAAGGGAAGCAGGGTTTGCTTTTAAACATTCTGACCCCACTAAAAAATCTATTCAGTTTATCACAACTTTGGTTTCATTTTTTTTGTTGCTCTGTCCCTCAGTTCTTATGGTAATGCTGTACTCAACACAATCACTGCTGAGAATGCAGCAGAAAAATCTAACTTTGGTAAATTACTTTGGTAAAATTAGTTATTATTATCAATAGAACCAATGGTCAGACCTACACAAACAAAAAAACAAATCCAAATACATCATAGTTTTCATCTTATTTCTTGCTACTAAGTTGCTGTTTTGTAACTCATTGTCAATATGGAGTTAAGAGTTAGGGTTAACCTGACAAACCAGTTTGCTGCTTTTCCCTATGGGGCTATTGTTTTTATTTTTATTATTATTATTTTAGAAACAGTCCAACATTTTAGAAGGAACATCAGTTTGCTTTGCGTCTGAGCTAAAATAAGATCAGAAGATCAATATGAGCTCAGAGATACTGTAGGTCCAGAATGCTTTACACTCTTAGAGATAAAGGTGCTAACTAGAACCTTCAGCTTGTTCCCATAAGATAACCCTTTTTTGTTCCTGGTAGAAACCTTTTATAAAGGTTCCACTTAGAACCCTCTCAGTGAGTTCTACCTAGAACCCGACATAAAGGGTTATACCTAGAACCACCTGGTGTTATAGGTGAAACCTGTGAAAGGTTCCACCTAGAACTCCTACAGAGAACCCTTCTATGGTGTAATTGTTCCACCCAGGACCCTCTCTGGGGGTTCTATTCAGATCATTTCCACCCTCTAAGGATGCTAAAAAGAACACAGTCACTTCTACCTAAAAAATGATTATATTACAAGGGTTTTATCTAGAACACACTCAGGGGATCTACCAACAACCTTATTATATTCCATGTGTTTTATCTTGAACCCACACAGGGGGTTCTACGGAGAACCATTTTATATTATGATTAAAAGAACCCTTGATAAAAGAGTTCGACAAGGATCTCAACAATCCTCAAAGAACTATACCTAGGACCATCTGTTGAAGGTTTCACCCAGAACCCCCATGAGAGGTTCAACAGAACACCCTTCCATGGGGTGATGGTTCCACCCAGAACCCTCTCAGGAGGTTCTATCCAGAACATTTTCACCCTCTAAGGATCTAAAAAATAACCCACACAAGGGGTTCTGCTGAGAACCCTTTTATATTACAGTAAAAAGAACCCTTGATGAAAGAGTTCTTCAAGGATCTCAACAATCCTCAAAGAACTCTGTCTTCACAAGTAAATGGTTCAGAGCAGAGCCTGGGCCCCTTCAGGGAGAACCTTTTTGGAACCCTATTTTTAAGAGTGTAGCCTAGATTAACATAAACTCAGAAAGCAAAACAAACTGCTGACTTAGCTCTGTCACAATTGTTTGCTATGCAAGCACACACATAGTGCAGTGACGTCATGCATGTTATTGCACATTAGTGCATGTGATATGCTTTTGTCCTATCTCCCAGTGTTGATGGGCAACAATAGCTGCATTTACAGAGTCTAATTTTCTACTAATAATCAAAATAGTAGCCCAAACAGAATAAATATGCCTCATGTAACCACCTCAACCTGAAGAGATTGGCCTAATCCGGCCCAGTTGGAAGGAATCTTTAATCAGGTTGAGAGCGGTGGTCTTCTCTGGTTGGAATAAATACATCCTTTTTGCATGTTTGCCCCACATGGGCATTCTGTCCCACGGCAGAAAAGCCGACTTGCTCATCACTGTAGTCACCACCACTTTCCCCTTTCACTGTGATGGCACCTTCCAACTGTCTCAGAGAAAACTCTGGCTCCCATTATCATATTAACTCAAACATCCCTGCCAGGCGAGTGTCCGGCATAAATCTCTGTGCCGGGTTTAAATGTGTCTTCGTCTCCACACCAGAAGTCCAAAACTTAATTGTGTTCAGCTTCTGAAGCTTGAACCAAAATTAGCTGGCCAGCCGTACTGAGGAAGCTAAGCTACGAAAACAGTAGTGCAACAGCATGATTGAAAGATACACAGTAACAGTACCCTGCAGTAAAGAAACAATGCTGCCATCAATGTGACCAAGAGTTTTGGGTTTAATAAGAAAACATGTAACATTAGTGCAATGACCAGCAGCTTCTTCTTAATCTCTCACCCACATGTCAAAACCTGAAGGAAACTCCTGCCTTAAGGCAAATACAGAAGGCTTTTAAATCACAATGTTACAATGGTAGAGGACCGTCAGTCATCGACCAACCCTAGTTAGTATGACAACTTTGAAGTTGTTGGAAAGCTGTATTACATTATTCTAAACACTTCCCAGGATCTCATCTGAAAGTGGTTTGGCAGAAAACCAAATTCCAAAATGTTGGAGGGCTCCTTTTTAAACCCTGTTTTTTGTAAAGGTAAAGAACACATTGAATATTTGGCACATTGTCACTGACTAGGCACCTGGAGTCTAAAGAAGTTATTCAACTTGTGGTGTCAGCCTCCAAAAACAAATAGTTCACAGCACAGAGCCCACATGCACCCTGCTCCCCTTTACCCCGCAGGCTGTTCTGTCTCCATTGGCATTGTTGGTGCATTCAAATGTTATTTTCTTTTCTCTTTCTGAAAATGTTTGCTTTCTTCAATGACCTCTCTGTTCTACTGTACTTGTTTTTGCTGTCTGAAATGTCATGTTTGCGTTTGCACAGAATCCCCTCTCTCTCACTCAGGGCTCTCCAATCAGGAACACATGAGTCTCAGAAGCCCCCTTCCATGTCATCAGTGATTGGGTAAAAAAATACCTGCCCGTCCCACCCTCTTCTTATTGTATGGCTACCAGCCCTGCCCATTACCAAACCTGCTGAATCCTCTAGCAAGCACCTCTGATTGGCTTACTCTTACTTCCTGCCTATTTACCTCACTATTTCACTATTGACCTCACAATTTATGCTGCCTCTTACTAGCTGGATAGAACATAACACATTACTGCCTCAGGCTCTGAGTGCTTATAGAGCAACTGACTGTTTCAGCAATAACACATACTAGTTGCAGTGCAGTAATATTAATATTTTCTATTTATGTGAATGGTGTGAGCGTGTGTGTGCAACGTTAGTGTGGTCATAATATCTATAAGAAGCAAATGAATGCAGAATCTGTTGGCAAGGGACGAGATTTTGGTATCTGAAGCATTCTGGTTTCCGTTTGTAGTCCATTTGTAGTACAAGTAATATAGACCTATCATGTTTGAGCTGGCTTTGGTTGCATGCAGGTAAGCAGTCCAGTGGAGAGCAAAAGAGGTGGAACACATTGGCCAAAATGCAATGTCATGTTCATAATCGGTCTGTAAAGAATGAATGGAAGAGGAAGCGTTAGCCCAGATATCCATTTCCCGTTATACGGATGTGCACTGGCTACACCGGATGCCCTGAAACATTCTGCCATTTTCCCCCACAGGCTAACTCATCAATAGATGATAGCTGATGGGCTCCAAGATTGATGTGGTCATATCAGGACTGGATCTATAGAGTGTGTATTCTGCCTCTGACTGGTGGAAACGTAGATTGTCTTGCAGTAAGAACTGGTTGTATTTGCTGCTTGAATTTTATTAGCTTTTCTTTGGTTTGAATGTCACCTTGGACAGTTTTCTCCACGGTTCATTTCATTTAGTAAAACTCAAATACGTGAAGTGATTCAATTACTACAAAGGGAGCCAATAAAAGTATAATTTAACTATCAGCAGTAACTGTTAATCGCTTAACCACCAAGAATATTTTTTAACTGGTAAATGTTGGTCCGTTGTTTAATTTGCACATACCAGCACTCCGCTAACGGCTTTGCCAGCTAGTCATTGGAGGTAAAAAATGAAGCTTGGTGTTGAAACGTTTCCTTAAGAAAGGCAACAAAGTCAAATATAAATTTTGAGATGCTGCTAATGGTTCGGTAGCAGTACTAGCACTACGCTGTACCACTTTAAGAACCAGCATCCAGCTGCCATGCCTGAGTATGACTCACAGCCAGAGATCATGTGGCTGCTAGCTGAAGTGAGACAGTGTGATGCTGTGATACGTGCCAATCCCAGGCCATCACCCAGTTGATGTACCAAATGATTGAGACCGATAGGCTGCCAATCAGTGTGGTAGAGGGCGATGGATTCAAAGAGCTTGTTCAGTACCTCGAGCTTGAGTATGTTATGCCATTGACTGCTACTGTGGCTAGTCACATTGAAAAACACTTTGAGGAGAGGGAGGATGGGCCTCCTGGACACATCTCACAAACAAAAGCTAGATCTCAACTACCTGTCAGTTCATCGAGGCTGACTGGGAGATGCAGTCAAGCGTGCTTCCCACTCAGAGCCTCTCCGTCTGTCTAATGTGTGCCGGAGAAACACCTCGCAGAGAAGCTGACCAGTGCAGAAAATTAAAATGAACCGAAACTGACATCCCCAAATTGTACTGATATTTTGCACTTTGGAAGCAGTATGTCTCAGAAAATTATTTCAACTCAAGGTCTTCATCAGCAAATCAAACTCTTCCCCATGGATGCTGCGACTGGTTTTGTCATTGTGTTCACAAACAGCTGAGGTTCGTTCAGTCTCTAGTCCGGGGTCCTTGCTTCGTTTTACTGTTCCTTACAGTTGTCAAATGTGATGTCATGGTGATGTCACGCATCACTCCAGTCTTCCACTCAGAAGGGCGTTCATCCTGTCTTTAGGGTGTAGCAGAGATCTGAAGGTTTTGGAGCACTGCATCCTTGTTACTTGAAGGCTCTGTTGATGTCTGGACAGCCCAGTGGAGTCCCACTCGGATCCTTTTGGATCAAAACTTGTCACAGTGGGACGCCCCTGTAGCTCAGTTGTAGGAGAGTGTGCTCCATGTGCTGGGGCTGTCAGTCCTCTGCAGTGGCCATTGATTCGACTCCCGCCTGTGGACCATTTGCTGCATGTCATCCTCACTCTCTCCACACCCTTTTCTGTCATATTTTCAGCTGTCTCCTATCAAAAAAAGCCCAAAAAATTATATTATATATATATATATATATATATATATATATATATATATTATATATTATATATATATGTACACATATATAAAACTCATCTGAGAAGTAGTGAAATCTATGAACCAGGATCCAGTGAACGACAAGAGAAACCTCATGAATGAAATTCACTTCTGACACCCAAGACCATTTTTGAGCAATTTATATGATTACTTACTATGACATGGCTGACCTTCAACACCTCAGTCATGTAATGAACCAAGTCATAAAGTTATTAAGTGCACCTTGAGTTAAGATTATTTTGTCTGGTGTAAACATTATTTTATTTATTTCTGCATCAAAGTTTTTGGGACAGCGCACCACATCTGAACTAGCACAGTTGCAGTTGCAATCTCAGCTAAAGCAAAAGTTTTTGAAGATGTGTTCACTTAGTTCCCTCTGATTTCTCACCGCTTTTGAAACAGAATGACTAGGGCATTGTGGGTACACAATCCTGGCCATTTTACAAAACTAGTGTTAATGAGAAAACTATGATGGGTGTCACTGAACAAGCCTAATTATTGGCATATATCTATTCATGTAAGCCACTTACCAGGTAGCAGAAGTGTCCTTCTTGTCAGCCAAGTCCTGTTCTAAGAGGATTCCAAGGCATTCACATGAGGACATCCACACGATACCAAGGATAATCCTTAAGTGCGTTATGAGTCTACCTCTGGGGACTCCTCCCAGTTGGACTTACCTGGAACAACTCCACAGGAAGGCTTCCAGGAGGTATCCTGGTTAGATGCCCAACCATCTCAATAGGCTCTTTGTTTTGTTGGGACATCATATCATATTTACACAGCATCTGTAAGTACAAACATGTCCAGTTTAAATTCGTTCAGACAGAAACAGAGGCATACATAGACAAAGCAAGACAGAAATAAAGTAAAAAAAAAGAAACAAACAAACCCAAAAACGCCCACCTTCCCAACTCTTAGTTGGTCTGCTTTTTACAAGATGAATTAGTGTTTCATAGCATACATGTATAGTATATGGGTAGCATACATATTTTAACATGTTCAGTATCTTAAAGAAGAATTAAAGAAGAGTAATTAAAGAACATGACATGACTACAGAAGTTTAGTTAGATATAAATCAGCGGTAGAGTGCATATCTAAGCAATAGAAACTAGATACTTTTTTCAAAATATGAGATGGCAGGTTGCCATGTAATGTCAAATTTCCTAGTCTACCATCTAACAGAGAATTAGATTCTTCCCAGTTTAAGGAATAACATTTGATCAGTCTGCCAAGAGCATTCTGCTGGAGGCATAGGCAGTTTCCAGCGTAGGAGGGTGCATCTACGGGCAAAGGACATGGCATTCAATTTCTTTTTAGTAAACTCAGGGTATCCAAATATGGCAGTGAATGGACAGCATGCAGTATCTGTACATAGGACTTCTGACATGATTTTGAAAAAGTTTTTCCAGAATCCTGTTAATTTTTAACATGACCGGAGGGTATGTGCAAGATGAGAGAGCATAGAAACACATCTATTAGAGGCCACACTGGTGCCAGGAAAGTATTTTTGCTAGTTTGGCTTTGCTGAAGTGCATTCTGTGGGGCACTTTTAATTGTATAAGACTGAGACAAGCACAAGAGGAGAGATAATTAACCTGTAATTTGGGTCTTGATACTGGACTCCCAATTCAGCCTTCCGCTCGTGTTTAATTTTGGCAAGTTCATGTAGGTCAGATCTGAGGATGTAGTTGTTATAGCTTCAATGTCAGCCCACTCAGTGGTTTCTGATTTCTCTAAACTATTTGATGATTCGTCAGGGGGCAACTGAAGGAGTGTAGTGCAATGATCCTTAACAAAAGTGCGAGCCTGTAGATAGCAGAAAAAGTTATTTTGAGGCAGGTTATATTTGCTGGTCAGACTTTCAAAGTCTGCAAATGTGCCATGTGCCTTCCAAAAACAGGTCTCTGAATGAGATGATACCATTCTTATTCCAAAGCGTGTAGGCAGAGTCAAGTTTAGATGGTAAAAAATAGATGGTTATTGCATAATGGGTCAACGAGACTAAGGTTGAATATCAAAGTGTTTTTGGAACTGTGTCCATATTTGAATGAGTTGAGAAAACAACTGTTTGACGAATAGTTTTCTGCTGCAGTAGGTAAAAATGTATTTTTGTATATTTGGTGCCCAGTAGTAAAACATGAAATTAGGAAGGCCTAGTTGCGTCTTGCCGCTGCACTTTTTCTCATTCTTGTCACTTTGCCTGCCCATACAAATGGAAGAATAATTTTATTGAGCTACTGATTTTGTCAGAAAGTGCAGAAGGCACTGGGAAAGAAACAGGAACCTTGGAAAAGCATTCATTTTTATTGTTTGCACTCTACGGGCCATTTTTGTAGGCCTGTTTTCACTTCATTTAATAGTTTGTTGAAGTTGTTTTTATGAAGCAGTTGAAATAAATGTCAACAGCCTTTCTTCAAAGACAGAGCAGCTCTTCCACTCCGACCTCTTGTCAGGTGTCTGATCTCCTCAGTGTATCTCTGATGGTGAGCCGCTTGCATTAATTGGCACGTTTAGGAAAATATCTCCTGGTTGGGTTGCCAAAGGCAAACTAAGGACAATTTGTGGTCCCTCCTAAGAGGGATGTCATCTTACTTGGAATAAGGTCATGGGAGCCAAACCTCCTATGGAATATGTCAGACAAGTGGCTGGCGACTGTATCCGCTGCCATGGCCTCCAGTCAGAAACAACATGGGGCCACTACCATGTGGGTTTACCCTCTGTAGCAGAGTCCTACCCCCTGATAGGTGTATGGTTCCACTGCATTGCCATAGGCGGCACAACTCCATGCAACTCTACTGGAGATAATCAGCAGACATCTGATACACACACACTTCTTCCTAACTCTACACCTCTAGATTTCTTTCATTTTCAAACATGAATTCTTTTGCCCAAACCAGTACTGAGTTAAGGGACATCACTTCAGATCAGGCATGCACGAAACCTTTTCGCTTATTCAGTAGTACTCCCCAAGACCTATAAACAGACTCTGATGTGTAAAATACCCACGCAAGTGCAAATTCAAAGAAGAAATGTTGAGCACGGCAAAGTTGTTTATTAAATGAAGACTGTCTTTTTTGAAAAAGTGTCCCTGCCTTATTTGATCAAAATTAATTAAATCATAACTAATTTATAAATTAATTTGTACTTTCATCAACTCTGTACTTCAAATCATTTAATTGTCTGTGATCCATCACTCGGATCTTATGTTTTTCTCCAAATACTACAGGCAGTAGTAGTAATGTTAGCTTTTTCATTGATCATGGTCAGATTTGAGAATGCAAATACAAAATGCAGATGTGGATGCGTTGCCACTAGGGATGTGCGCGATTAGTCATGTAGGAGATGAAACGTCACCACCCTCTCTCCAGAAATATAGGAAACTGGTGCCTCTGAGATGTTGGCTGCCAAACAGTGGAGCTAACGTTATGCCGTATAATGTGCTATGTTCATAACGCATGGTACAAAGTGTCACACATTTCAGCAGTGTTTAAAATGCAATTTGATTACTGAAGAATGTGATTAACGGCTTCAAATGGCTCTTAATACATGCAGTATTTTTTCCAGACAATGTTTAACATGATCAATAATAAGTCGAGTGTTTTCTTACTTTCAGACTAGTCGACTCGTCTTAAATAATTTTTCTTTTAATCGACAGGGAAATTACTCGTCACGGACATCCCTAGTTGTCTCTCCCAACTTGTCACATTCAGCAGCTTGGTCAGTGGCCCTATGCTTCAAACTATGATGCTGCAGGTGCCCCTCTAATGTCGGTTTTGCGCATGCAGGGCTCGACCATCAAGTTGGCAGCAATGAAGATGCAAGATGTGGGTAGACTTTCAAAATAAAGGCACCAAAACTACTTGGTTAGGTTTACAAAACAAAATTACTTTGGTAGGGTTAGGAATTGATCATGCTTTGGCGTAAAATGAGTATGTTAAGTAAGTTATGTGTGCAAGTATGTAATGTAACGGTATGTAACATCTAAAAAAGAAGTCAACAGTGGCTGTTGGTTTTTCAAGGGACACAAACCTCAGTCTCCTGGATGAAAGTCCTGTGTTTGACCCATCCATCCACCCCACCTCCTCCAGATGCAGACTTTCTCGTTCGCTATACTACGCCATCTGACTTCAACGGCACATTAACATAATATACAACATCATGCCAGTGGGGCACCTTTAGAAATGACCCTAGAGGGGTACCTACAGCATCATAGTTTGAAGCATCGTGGCACTGACCAAGCTGCTGCATTTGACACGTTGGGAGTGACAATGAGTTGATATGTTGAGGCTGCTCAGGCTTGTTAGTTATCTGAATTTGATTTGACTGGTTCGAAATGACGTTTGATTGTATGTGTTGCTGACCTTGTGGTGATTAGGCTTCCTGTAGCTCTCTCTGCGGTGGACAAAAAAGGAAAGTGTTTTTTTTTCTCCCCACCGTTTGGTGACCACCCTCCACCCACTCGCCTCCCCAGCATGTGTTTCTCAAGGTTCAAATGCAGAACATGTTTAATGAGGCTAATTAATTTGTGCAGCATCTAATTAAGGGCGCAGCAGCATCTGCAGCAGGCAGGTCTGCTCACACCTCAGAGATGGGCCTTTGCTGCTGAGTCTCCTTTACCACCAAAATTAGAGGTTAATTCACTGAGAAAATTAAAACAGACAGGAGAGGCATAAATATAAATCCAAGAAGCACCGGAGTTTGTTCCTGCTTTACGCTCGCTTAAATGCTTTCAATCATCAAGCTTGTGTATTTACAGGTTGTAACAGCAGGTTAATCAAACATTAAGCTTTTAGATGAAAAGGCTTTTTGTAGCTTTAACAAGTACCTCCACTCCCAGTGTTCCATTTGATGCAAAGCTTTGGAACATCTTGTAAAGCTTACAGGGGGTTTGTTTGACTCTGGGAGTAGATTGTACCACGTCAATTTGATGTTTGTCCATACTGGATATGTATTTATTTAGCTCCATGCACCTCACCCCACCTGACCAATCACCCACCCACCTTTCCCCTCTCGATTCTTAAGTCCAGGGAAATGGTGTAGTATTTCAAAAAGTCTTGATTGCTTTTTAATATCACTGCCTGCGGCCTACATTTAGCTGCTGTATTGCCCTTTTACTCGAAATTGAATTTCTTCCATTATGTGATTTTTAATCCAGACGTCCAGGGGCTACAGAAATCGATTCCCTCAGCTCTTCGGCTTTAATTGTTGTTTAGCAGGAGGCCATATGGTAACAGATTAGTTTGTTATTACTTGTCAATATCTCCAGCATTGTAGTCAGTCTTTGTCTAGCGCAGACAGAGCAGAGATATACATAGTTATAAATGGAATCCGGTGGTTTTGGGGAGCTTTAGGAGCTTTCAGTGTTGGAAGGAAAAATGTGACCATACCTGGAAGTCATCTGTTGCTTTCTTATTAGGTGTGTACTGCTTCTATCCTTTAGTGAACTCATTAAAAGAAAAATCCAGCCAAATAACAGCTTTTGGTGATCATCGTTGGATCCATTTTTGTGATTAACTGGCCAGGGGCAGACAACGGGGCACCACAGTGAGATATTTCTAGCACTGTAGCTATGATGGATGCTACAGCGATCTAAAAAATCAGTAGCAAACATCAGGTTTTGGTGTCAGTCTTCACTTGAGACCGACGTGAGGAAGATGCAACATTATCAAAGGTATCTGAGAATAAAAGTGAAACCAACTTATTGGACAGAATTACAGTTGGATAGAAGTTGGGGGACTGTGAGTTCCCATTTGAAGGTTTTAATTTAGTTACATTTTCAATGTTCCTGGGTAGAAACCAACACGTCAAATATGGCTGCTTGGTCAGTGGCACAATGCTTCAAACTGTGATGGTCTATGTAGCCCTTTAGCATCTACTTTGCACATTCGGGACTCTACATTCAAGTCAGCATTAACAAACATGCAACATCCAGGTAGACTTTCAAAATAAAGGTACAAAAACTGCTTGCTTAGGTTTAGGAAAAGGTCATGGTTTGGGGTTAAATAAGTCCATTGGTTGTGTAAGTTAACATATGTAAGGTCTCTTACATATGTTAAAAAACATAACTTATGTGCCTTAACTATTGGTTTGTTGGTTGAAAGTTTTGTTTGTTTTACCTATTCATCCACCACGCATCCTCCATATGAAGACTTTCTCACTTTATACTACGTCACCTGATTTCAACAGCATGTCAAAACAAACCACCAGAGATGCCTCCAGAAATGACTCTGCAGGGGCACCTACAGCATTATTGTTTGAAGCATAGAGGCACTGCTGCTGTATTTGACGCACTGGACGTGAGAACAGGCCAGTACGTATACAATATACAATACGACAAATTTTCATGTTCACTGAAAAAAAAAAAACTATTAAAATCATGATGAAGTAATATTTATTGAGGACTGAACAAACATGTTTTCTTTTATCTGGAGAACAGAATGTTTTTCAGCCAGGTTTTCTTTGCAGCACTACAGTACCTCATTATAATGCTGTTTTCTCATACATTTTTCCTTTTTCAAAAAAGTGCAATTTGGTTCTCGTTTTTTGATTTGGATATTGCACTTGGCCATATTGCGATTTTATTGCAATTAATTGTTATGAATGTGTGGAACTTTTGCTAAAGAGAGGACACTATTCACATGCACAAATTGGAACAGAGACAAATTAAAATACACAGTTGTAGGTAAAACACTGCACCATAGTTGCACTCAACGTTAGCAGTGCCCACAACACTGTATTGAACTCAGTGATAAGATTTTTCTTTGCTCATAAAAAAGAAAGAACTAAATTTTTTACAGATTGTGTCTGTTTGCTTTTTCCCTTTATGATAACATCATATTCAGCTGAGATCTGGTGACAACATTGCTAAAATATGTCTGATTGGGCAAGAAACAGGAGTATCCACAAACCCCCAGGTTAGTAAAGGTTATTTGGAAGCAAACTATACATTGTGTAGATTCAGTCTGATCATCTGAGCACTCTGTTCCAACTGTTTCTTGCTCTGTTGGAACTATTTCTTGCCACATCACCATGTTCAGAGATCTCAGCAATTACTTTAATGAGTACAATGTTGTCACGACCAACAGAATCAATAACCAGGAGAACAAAGTAAACCCACATCATTAGAAAACATAGTTTTTATGTACATTGGCTTATATCTTTGACTTTTCTTCAAAAAGACAGGTGTTTTTAATCACAATCTTTCATCTTGATGATTGAACAACAGATCCAGTGCTCCAACAGTCAGTCACTTACACTGTCTGTGTACTACATGTAAAATGAAGCCTCAGCTCTATGGGGAATGTCTGGTAGAGGGAAGGCAGACAGTTTATTAGTGGCTAAATTGCTTGTCATAATTTAACATCTGTAATATAATGAATGTATTGATGTTGTGTATTCTTTCATCTGCAACTGGGGCAGGATTTTTCCTTTGTGAGCACTCACTGTAATGACTGATGGAGCCAATCGCTTGCACATGCGTGTATGTGCTTTCATGAGAGTGGCTGTGTGTGTGTAAACGTGCTCAGCATTGTTGGTAATAAGCAGTTAGCACAGAGTGAGATGACCACGGCTGAGGCACATCATCGTAATCAGAGCGGCAGAGATGTAAATCCACAACAGGCAAGTGAAACGCACAAAATTAGACATTCAGATGAAGCCTTTTTTTTTGTGTAACAAGCAGATAAATGTTTGAGTGGGTGAAATGCAGAAAACGCAGGGAGGACTCTCAGTTCCTTTCAGGTCATAAAACCAGTCATTAGCCATCATGTGTCACATGAAATATCCTCCGATGGCTACATCTCGGCCCCACCTCCCCTGTCCCCAGAGTCACACACTCACAACACACACACAGGTAAACCCAAACACACACACAAACACGAACCTCCGAGCTGGACTGTAGCCCTGAGAGAGAGATTGTGCGAGAACACTGTGACTCACTGTTTGCGTGACTGTTTGCGCGCGCTTGTGTGCGCACGCGCACCAGTGCGAGTCTGTGTGTAGGTGCATTTGTATCTGTTTGTGTATGTTACAGCGTGTTAATTTGACTTTGCAGTCAGATGACAGTGCCACTGTACAATATGACGCTCAAATGTGCCAAGTGCGGAGTTATCTCTTCGGCTGACGTTTCCACCACAGCTACCAGTAACGCCATGTTAGTCCCGCTAATTATTTTTCCTTAACTCTTCTTTACCTCTGTTCTCTCCTCTGCTGTTTGCCTCCCTTCTTCTCCCTCACTTGATTGGTTCTCTCTCCTTTATCCCTCTGTCATTTTTCTTCTCTCTGATGCCCTGGCAGGGAGGCTTTCACTCAATATGAGAGGCTCCTGAAGCTTATGTGCTGCTCCTGAAACAAACTGTCTGTTAACTGTATACATGTGAATAATTATGCATATGTGACTGATGATTGGATGAGAGTGAGTGTGTGTGTTTGTCCCTTAAGAGATCATCAGAGTCAGAGGGCTATACATGCAGAGAGGACAGCAATACACTTTTATTGTCTCAGCTTGTGTGTGTCTTGCTGTGATCTAGACTGATAATTTCCATTATTATCAACCCGGGCCTTGATTTTCTACTTTTTGCTTTTTCTGATCAGAATGATAGAAGTTAATTGAGGAGTCATCTGCCTCTTCTTTTGCGAGTAGTGTTGCTCTCTGCTACAATCCACACATACACCCTCTAAATAGCTCCTCTATGTCTTTAAATAGCTGTGACTGAACAATTAATACACATCATTTCACTTCATAGTTTGTAATGTGACATTACTGACACTTCACACACATCAGACACATTTATTTTTCTGGCAAGTGGTTGCGACTACTTGAGGGAGTAAAATGTGTTAAAAATATACAAAAATATGTGTAAAAAAGTTGACTCACCCACGTAGCACTGCAGCAGATATCTGACTCTAGGCGTGGGCAATATGACAATAAATACCTGCTATTTATTTTCTACATTGACTACAAAGTCTCTTCCAAAATGATATGGGCACATCTAAATACAGTAGGCAGCACTTTAAAGGAGCAATATGTAAGAATGTTCAAAGATAACTAAAATTGCCTGCAGAATGAGAACAAATAACACTTTTGACATTATGTCAAAGATGTATTGTGTTGCAGATATATCTACTTAAGTTAGCATGCTAACTAGCTCACCCCAGCACATCCTGTCTCATAAGACCTCTTTGCATGTCAAAGAACTATGGTCTCCACCCCATATTTTCCCCCATACAAGTTTGCTACATTCCACAAGCTCTCTTAGCTTTTTATAATGTGATAAATAAAGAAATAAACTGACAAAATGTTAAGAAAGGACATTTTCTTACAACTGTTTTCCTTGTTAAACAGAAAAATAGAACAGTACACCTTCTGAATTCAAGTTTCTCTCATTTACCAAACTAGTACACGGTTCAGTTGCTGTAACCCATCGCAAAACACACTTTATTCAAACTTTAACAAAGCGAAACTCACCAAGACAGTCTTGGTTAATGTTTCCACAGTTCCAACAGTCATCAGCATCTAGTGTGGTTGAAATAAACCTTTAATTCACTGAGTTAGATGTAAAAATATTCTGGCTTTCCACTGCCTCTCTGATTCCCAACCTCTCTACTGGACCCCTTTTCATCCCTGGAGTCATAGTCCTAGTTGGAGCCTCGGTAAATTACCTCAGTACTGTATTCCCTGTTGTCATACTGGCCTCTGTCAGTCTTGGAGGTCGTGCTTGGACCCAGTCTGTCTGTATTCACAGAGAGGCTGCCGAGCCCAGTTCTGTGGCCCACTCACACAGCTCTGGTTCTGCTGCCCATTCTGGTACTGCTCCCTGCTGACATTCCCTGCTGGGTCTTCTTCGCCCTGGGCCTGAAAACCACCTTCTCCTGGTAGACCAAAGATCCTGTGCTAGAGGTGTGAACACCAACACTCCTCCAGAGCTCTGAGCTGCCACTCTGGGCAGTGTCAATTAATAGGACCGCAAACTGACAGTAGCTGAACTAATAAGCTAATGGCAGCTACAGTTAGCAGGTAGGAGTTAGAAGCATGAATTCAACAAGTGGCCAAAATCTTGTGATTCTTACATATTGCTCTTTTAAAAGTCCTAATTGTTTTTCCAGTCCTATCACGGTCCAAAGACATACAACAGGCAGCCTTTTTAAATGTTCAAATAATGTTTTTTCTGGCTCTGTCATGTTCCTATGGTCACATCCCAATCTTTACTCCCAATTCTGTGTATTGTAAATCTCTTATGTAGACTAGAGTCTCCTCCTAAATAAAATAGTCTGGTCGCAAAACAACAGTCATCATTTTTTTAAATATTCCATCAATTATATTTATTCTTGTCTCATTGTGGTCCACAAGTTTTACAATCACATGCCAACCTCTATTGTAAACACAAGATTTAATTAGTATTGTATCGATTTTTTTCTGTCAAGCCTGGCCAACATCAATGGATTACCCACCACTACACGTGTTATCACTCTTGTTTTATGCTTGCATTGATATGTTTCACTAGTTTGTGCTGACAGGTGAAGACAGTGAAGTCAGCAAAGACACTACAGCTAATTACTGCTAGAGACCACAGTTTGTCTTCACTGAAATACCACAAACAGAGTTACTTTGCTTTAGTTTAAATACTCTATCTAATACCACATGGGTGTTACTGGGTGGTTTTGTTGAAGAGCAGCACTCCCTGCACATGCAGAAGCTCCACAGTCAAATCCTTTTGATCATAAAGATGGAAAACAGGGTCCAGGCGGAAAATATTTTGAATTGTCCTGTAGCTAGGATTCAGTCCTTTTGAAGGCAGCGCTGATACAATGTGCCAGTTTTTCAGCATCTTTAACTCTGACCAGTTTCATACTAGAACTATCGTTGAGTATGTCCTTTAGAGTGTAACTGTGGGCAGGGTGGAAAAGCCTCTGAAACAGGATTCACATAATGAGACAAATTTCAAAGAAGGTCAAGGAAAATAATGGCCAACATCAGCATTTACTGCATTGATGCAGCCCAATTTAATACCAGAGGTGGAAAGTAACTAAGCACATTTAATTAACTTGTGTGGAGTTTTCGTAACACTACTTTGTTTGTGGTTTTCCATTTAGATTTTCTTCTCTTACAGAACTACATTTTAGAGGGACATTTAAAGATGTTTTTTTTTTTATGTGGAAACATTTACTTTCTATGCAGAATATCTTATTAAATGCAAACCAGGTAATGAGCTTAAGAAAATGTTATGCATTGAGAGCATTGGAGCAAAACAGTCTGAAAAATTGACAATGGCTTATAATAATTAAAATTCCTTTAAAACCATCAAAGTAAGTTGTTAGCTTCAAAGGCTTTTTAATGCAAGTGTTTTAATAGAATGCATTTTTCTCTTATCCACAGTATGATTATCTTGATAGACAGCAAAAAACAATAATCATTATTTCCCCTGCATTCATTTTCTATTAGTTTGTCATGTGATTGTGTCGTCATGGCTTGATTAGTAATGTCTTACAGAAAACGTGTGCTCACCTGCCTTAAACGTACATATTTTCTGATACTTTTATGTGACATGAATGCAGCAGGAGAGCCACACGTCCTTGCAGTTAATTTGTCCCTTCAGAGAGAACAACAGCAGCAGTAAATTGTGCTGTCAGACGAGCTACAACGATAGTACCATAAATTTTCAAATAGTGGATGTAATTGCAGAAAAAAAACAGGCCCTTATTTGAAAGAGGGATATAATTAGAGACAGGCCTCTATATCTAATTACATTTGTCTTGTCGATAAATGTATGTCTTGGTAAAACACACAACACAAAAAACAAAAAAACAACAGCACAAATTCTAATAATGACAAAAAATGGACTGAGTTTCTGTTTTACACAGAATGATGTTCTCACTCAATGAAAATCAGCACTTCCTTCAAAGATTTTAAACTTTAAACAGCATTCTAACAGCTCAAGGACCATAATCCCTCTGTCTGGGCTTTTAAGGTGGAACACCTGCAGGAAGTGTCATTGACAGCAGCTTAAGGACACGGTCACACATGCAAATGCAGGCGAGCCAGCTGCCAAATTCATATTGGCAGTTCAGGATGGAGCCAAGTGAGGTCAAACACGCTCACTACATTGATGCTGCAACTTCACTGGTCAAAGTTCATCAAAGATGTGAATTTGCTTTGCCACCAGAAGGAAATATTTTGTTCGCCTCTTCAAAAGCTTAATTCGTGAAATATTATTTTCCCAGGATGGCAAAGGCTTACCTTGTGAGACTGCTGGATCTCGTGATCCCACGAGAATCCATCTTGCCAGGCTTCAACTTAACCATTTGTGTCTGTACCAAAAGTGGTGCAGCCAGTCAGCATTCTAGGAGGGACTACTGGCAGCTACAGGAGTGGTTTTAGGTGTGACGACAGCGAGAAGCGTCCGTGGAAGCAAACAAACAATGATGGCTTCTAAAGAGGATACCAGAGATACTGTGATGCATCAGTTATATCTGAACTGGAGAGTATGAAAGAAGAGCAAAGAACAGCACTGAAGGCTTTTCTCATTGGAAAAGATGTTTTCGCTTTTCTCTAGACTGGCTTTAGCAAGAGTTTGATTTGATTGGTTGAAGTCAGCCTATGTTAGATGTGATAGACAGATCAGCTATCCAATTTTGAAAGTGCCTGCCCTTTTCCAAACAGTTTCTAAGGACAACTTCCCAGAACCAACTTCCAAACTATCTAGTGTGTCAGGTTGGGCGAAGGCATCGTCCTCCTCACTCTGTCCCTGATTGTCTTAGCCTGATATTCTTATCCTAACCCTAACCAATCTCATGCCTTGTGCCTGAACCTAATAACCCCAACCAGCAAAGGCAACGAGTACTAGCCAATCAAAGGCAGAGTAAGGTGGGTAATGATTTTGCCACCCTGGGAAAAAGAAAAATTGATATCAGGAGGCAGATATTAACCAATGTTAATTTTCCGCATGTGTGACGGCGCCCTAACACTGATCGAAACAACAAAGTGGCTGCAACTGAAATAGTGAGTGAGAACAGTATTTGTATTCAAAAGACCAACTTGGAGCAGCAGATGATACAATTTGTACTGATAGAATTAGTGCTATAGAAATGTATATTATGCTAAATTTATCACTATTGCAAACATTTGAAAGCAGTACTTTTTCTTATACTGGAGTATTACTCTATTGTTGCATGTAGAATATAACTTTTCCACCTCTGGAACAGATGTCATAAACAATTGAATAGATTTAGAAAAATAAGCTGAACGAAAGATAATTTCCTGACACTCACGATGAGACTTCTTAATGTTCTTGTTTTATTCCTGATGTCCACATCACAACAAATGGAATGAATCAGAAAAACACAAGAACAGCAAAGTGGGAGCAAAAATCTGGACAGCGGGAATGACACTTCTCCAGACTCTCTTTCTCTCTGTCTCTCTCTGTCTGTTCTCCTCCGCTCTGCCTCTTCTGTTTGTCTTTGCATTCTGTTTCAGCCTCATTACACTCGTTTTTCCCCACTGCTCACCCTCGCTCCTCCCTCTCTTTCCTGTGGCACTAGATCCTCTATGGTTTGACTGAGCCATCTTAAACATACATGCATGTAATATATGTGAATTATGAACATATATATCTGCAGATAATGGATGTATGTTTTTGTTTGTGATAGTAACATAATTATCTGTTGTGATGTTATGTATTTATGCATGAGTAGAGTTGAAGCTGCTAACACTATGCTAACAGCGTGGGCAGTTATCAAGGGCAAGTAGATTGGTTTAAGATTGTGTTAAGCATTACAATCTTTACTTTATTGATGTTGCAAAGGAAAATAAAGGCAATTTATCTCTTTGAATTGTTTTGTATGGAAGCCTGTCTTAGATAATCAAAGCTAATGACAAATATGAAATGTCTTACAGCATAATTGTCAGGAAACACTGTAGTCTTGCCCTCTGTGTCATGTTGACTAGTCTTGTCCTTGACTGCGGTTCCCCTCCGTCCTGCAGGGCGTCACTGTGGAGCTCCTGCGTGGTTTTGCCCCTCCTGGCCCTCACATGGATGTCAGCCGTCCTCGCCATCACCGACCGGCGCTCCGCACTCTTCCAGATCCTCTTTGCTGTCTTTGATTCGCTGGAAGGCTTTGTTATTGTCATGGTGCACTGCATCCTGCGCAGAGAGGTACATCACATGACCACTGACTTTATATGTGTATTTCTTGGTTGTCGTTGTGGTTATACATTATGTATGGCACTTTAAACTGGTTATATGGCACATAATGCACATAATGGGAACATGACAAACGGTCTTGTGTTCCCAGAGTTCCTTCATGTGAGATTGTCTGTGTTAAGGAAAGATCATGATTTGGGTTAAAATGAAAACGATCTTTTGCAGGTCTGGGGTTCCCATCTACACATACCCGAGGACATAGGACCTTTGTACCCTTGGAACAGATATAAATGGGATTACAATCTGCCTAGGTTTAGGGACAAAAAACACTTGATTAGAGTTCAGGGAATATCATGGTTTGGGTTAAAATGATCACTCTCACCAGATCTTTTGCTGGTCTGGGTTCTCATACAGATACAATCTGGCAACATCGAGTTTAGATGGGAACCCTAGATTTGCAAAACTTTTGCTAGTCCAAACTCACAACATGACCTGGACATGTAAGAACTTCAGAACTTTGGACCTGTGTAACAGATGTATGTATCATTACGATCTGCCGAGGGTTAAGACCAAAAAACTTTTGGTTAGGGTTAGGGTTAGGTTAGGGTTAAAATTTCATGGACCTGGCCATCCCATCTGGAAAAGACTGGGGAATGTAGTACCTTGGGAACACAGGACCTTGGAAATGTTGGACCCTGAGAACATGTTTGTGTCTAGATGGGAACCTTAGATTTGGGAAATTCCTGCAAGATTTGTACATGTTGAGGAAAGACCATGGTTTGGGTTAAAATGATCACTGTCATGGGTCTGCAGTTCCGATCTGGAGACGTAGGACCTTGGGAACTTTGGACCCTGGGAACAGATGTATATGTGGTTATGAGCTGCCTAAGCAAAAAACACTTGGTTAGGGTTAAGAAAAGATCATGGTTTGGGGTTAAAATGATCACTCTTACAGACAAATATGAATGGGCATGTCCTTTAATGATTTTGGTGACTCCCAGAGTTTTCTCATTGAGCAACATGGTCATCATGGTCCGTGGACCATGGCAACATCCATGATATCAAACTTTTGGATGTTGATGCATGTATGCAGAAGGCCATGGATTGGCCTTGAGTACAATCAGGCTCCAAATTGTTAAATTAAATATGCTGTTTGTTTGTTTTTACAAATAGGCCAATTAATCTTGCTAATAATTTGTTGGATTCATGTTAATGTTTATTTTCAGACATAATTTCAGACCAAATTAAATTTCTGTAAAATAAATAAAATATATAAATAAATAAATGAACAATAATTTGGAGACTCCCTGCAGTAACTCTTAGGACCCCCTGTAGGAGACCACTGCACTAAGACTAACAAACCCTGTTGTTCATTCAATCTAATACTTATCTGATGAATAATCTAAAGAACGTTGCAGCCTTTAGGGGCCACTACAATGGCTGTAGATTCTCAGCCTTCATTATCAAAGGCCACTCACTCAGTATTTGTGAATATATATGTATATATATCAAACATGTTTGATTATTTTTTTTCACATGGTTTCATTCATCATAATTTAGAAAACTGTGTGGAAGTTTTAGAACAAGACATGCAGGTTAATATCCTAACACCTGCAAAAAAAAAAGGCAGACAGAAAGTTGGTGATCATCTCACTTGGCTCATCTGAATTCCCTCCAAAAGAGTGATGCAACTCCTGATTGTGGATTTGTGGAAACTGTAATTGTTTTCTTCATAAGGTACAAAACCCACAAACTAACAGGGTGAAACAATTTCAGGGATTTCAGGATCACACAGATTTTAAGTTGATCTACACAATAATAGAGGCATATTTCTATTTATGTATTACATTGCAATTGTGTTGCATTGAAACTGTTGGTGCCATAAAAAGGGTATTTAAATAAAAAAAAAACATCCATTAGTGAAATATGAAGACTTATTTAATGGGGACAGAAAAGTCACTAATGGGCAGGAATGACTCATTATTAAGTTCATGATCTGTGCTCTCATGGTTTGCTACAGGTTCAGGAGGCAGTGAAGTGCCGTGTGGTGGACCGCCAGGAGGACGCTAATGGAGATTCAGGAGGATCTTTCCAGAATGGGCACGCTCAGCTCATGGTATGAATATGATATATTTTTGTTATTGCCACCTCTCAGGATGTATTGTTAAATATTGGCAGTGTGTGCACACTTACTACAATATTTATTGCTTTCTGTCCTCAGACTGACTTTGAGAAAGACGTGGATATGGCTTGCAGATCAGGTAAGCTCCGGGTTGAGCACGCTTGATTTTGTGTTTGCGTGTGCGTTTGATTTGACTTTGGGGACTGCTGCTGCCGAACAGCTACAGATGTCTCTTTGTGCCACCTCTCTGTATTTTGACTGCTTCAAATTCCTCAGCGTTGTCGGAACAGATGTGAGGCATGTTTCCCCTCAGTTCTGCACTTGTGTCTTACAATAAACATCACAGCAGCCCCCCTCCCTCGCCAAGGAGCTGTTTTGACAAGAGATACAGCACATTACGGCTGCATAACGCAGTTTATCCCAGGCTGATGGGAGTGGGATGAACGTGTGCTGAGCAGTTATATGCAGATAAATAGGGCTGTCTGACTCTCTCCTACACCGCCGCTGTATAATTAAGTCCCTCCCGACAGTGCCGCATCAGATAGCGGCTCTGCTCTGATATCCGCTGGGAGTGAAAAATCTGATTATCTCTTGAGACAGGATATCAAGAAAAGCATCTGGAGCAGAAAAGCTATTGAGACGCCGACAAGCCCAATCGAAAAAAGACAGAAAAGAACAGAGAGAGAGGATTGTTTTTTTCTTTGTATATGTCAAGTAGAAGGAGGGAGCACAGAGAGCGATTGGAAGATATTTAGTGTTGCGGATCGAGTGTTGGCTGCAGTTGTTTACCAGCCTGGACTTGAGGATATGCAGTATTCCACAAGCCAACAGTTGTGTAGTAAAATGAAGCTGGGTCAGGAGGTCATGGCAGGTCTGAAGTCAGCAGTGTCCTCTCAGTTTACAGATTCTAACAAACAACTTTCTAGACGTCTTTTTGGAAGATCTGCTGTTGTCTGATTTATGGGTGCCTGAAGGGTCAATAAGACCACCCTCATAATTGATTTATAATTAATTTAATAGGTTATTAATTAGGTTTTAAACATCATTAATAAACCATTATAAACAATTGTTATTAGTGAGCTTTGACTCGTGACCTTTGACCTCTTACCACCAAAATCCAATCAATTCATTCAGGTCCAGGTGGGCATTTTTGTCAACGTTTTCCAGGCGTTCTTGAGATACCACGCTCACAAGAATGAGATGACTTGAAAACGTAATGTCTGTGGCAATCAAAAAGTAAAGGCATAAAAATCATAAAAAATGTTTTTTCAAGGTTTTTCAAAAATTCAGATTCACGGTGGTCCTTCAGCATACAGTCCTTTAATGTGTACCAGATAAATTCAGCTGATCGGTCCAGAAGAATTTGAGATTAGCTGTGAACAAAGATGCATGATGTGATCTGTTGATCATGCACACACTCATGCACTCACTTGCGCACGCATAACACTCACATAATCCCCTCCCAGTTTACACCTGGCAGGAAAAATTATAGACTATTTTACAAATAATTTAGACTTATTTTAAAGTGGTACCCAAATAAATGACCAAAATAATCTGAACTATTTATATCTTGAAACCAGTGTATCTTTTCTTTTTCTGCTTTTATCCCATCGCTCAGCCAATGTTTACTTCTAGAATTGTTCATATGTAATAATACATGACGGTTCATACCTAGAGAGCTGGATGGGACTGCCTCAGCAAGACTTGAATTGTAGTAGTGGGTTGCGTCAGCAGAGACCACGGCTTGTTGAGAGGCCTTGTATCAAAATATAGTTTTACACCTTGTATATTCTAAATACACATGTAGAGCTGAAACTAACAATTATTATTAGCAGTTAATCTGCAGATTATTTTCTAGATTAACTGGTTAATTATTTGGTCAATAAAATGTGAAGAGTGAAAAATGTCTATCCCCGTTTCTCAAAGTTCAAGATGATGCCTTTAAATGTTTTGTTTGTCAGTCCAAAATCTGAAGATATACAAAATATGAAATAAAACACAAAAGAAGGAAATTACTCTATTTGACAGATAGAAAACAGCATTTTCTGACTTTTTTATATTAAAAATTACATTTAATGTTTAATTGACCATCAAAATGTTGTAGTAAATGTAGTTGGCAATTATTTTTTTCTGTTTGCAGCTCTACATATTCTTGTTAATTTGTTTACTTGACAGCAATACAATACATGTGATATGAATGAAATGACCCAGAGGAGCTGTTGTTGGAAAAAATCTTCAGGTCCTCCAAAACATACTTTTCATAATGTGCAAAAACAACTTTAAAACTCAGAGTCTACACAGAGTCTAGCAGAGTTCAATGCAATAAAAGGTTTACTGCAGTTCAAGTGCAGATACAGTGAACCGAGGCTGGTCCATGGAGAGCACACTGAGATACAAGCCCTCAGGAGCCTTCTTCTTCATATTGTGGAGCTTTTGCTTCTCAATATTTCACAATTTCAGAAATTTGACACCATTATTTCTGTGTCATTCAGTAGCTCCTCCTACCAATCACTATTCTTTCAATACAATACTTTATATATTGCTCCACCAATATTTCTGGGATTCCCTTGATAGTCAAAATAAAAATGAATGACACAGGGCCTTTAATACCATATTGACCTTACAAACAGGGCAAAAAATACTTCCACAGAGCCCGAGCAGTTAAATCTGGCCGTGGTCCAGATCTTCATCTCAGACTGGTTCTCTGTCTCTTTTCTGTCTCCAGGCACTGTGAAGCGCTCCTCTCTCCAGGGGGAGGAGAAGGCCTCCTCTGGCACCCTCACCCTACAGAAGGGTTCCAACTTTAACACCATGCCGGCGAGCATGGCCAAGGTTCACCTGCAGAACGTGGCGGACTACACCAGCCACACTCTGACGCTGCGCAGGGAGAAGGGTGCCGCCAAGGGAATCAGCACAGAGCTCCCAGGCGCCAAATCCATCTACATCTGCGACGGGGAGCTCTTCAAGCAGCTGGATGGAGAGCTGCCTCGAGGGAACGGCGAGGGCAGCAGCGCAGAGGGTGGGGGCAAAGGCCCGGGGTACGTCATCCTACCCACCAACAACACGGGTACCCTGAAGCCGGCCAAGGGGAAAGAGGAGCAGACAGCCAAGTATAACATCAGCATCGAGCAGCTGCCTCAGACCAGGCTCATCCACCTGGCTAACCCCGTCAGCAGCGAGCCGGTGCCCGGCTTCGGGCTGAAGAGCCTGCCTGCTGACCAGATCAGTGTGTCATGTTCTGACAGAGACTCACCTGCACACAACCTGCAGAATGTGCCCAGAGACTCCCAGGTGGCCAACAGCATGTGTGAAGGGGGAGATTCCGGAAACTCCGGTGTGATGTCCAAGAGTGAGACCGTCTCCACACTGTCCATGAGCTCACTGGAGGTAAGACCACTAATATGATCAGCATAGTCTCCTCATAGAAATGCATTATCAGCCTCATACTTCATACTTATGGGATATGCATGTAAAGTTGTGTTTTGCACTACTGACCATAAACTCTCAAGGACCAGGCCTTTATTTGAAACTGGCTAGTATAAGTGTCACTGTTCTCTGATCTGCTTGTTGTGATGGTTTATTCCTTTTAATGTAAATTCAACACTTCTTCTTTTAGTTAAATTCAGAATAATATAATACATTTCCACAGCAGTATTGCAATCAGAGCAACAACAGTCATGCCATACTGACCATCCTGCTGATCTGTTTCTCTTTTAAAGAGAAATTATTTCTCGATTAATGGCCAAGAATGTGCACTCTGTAGAGTGCAGATCTCTGCAGCTCTCGTGTGTCTGGGATCATGTAAGTGGTCAATACACAGGTGGCAGTATCTTGAAAATGCCTACAAAAGATCTATTAATGTGACCGCCTAGGAGTGAAGGAGAAAATGGATACAGCATATCACAATATTTTGTATGGCAAGTATTGATTTTTTATTATAGAAATTCTTAATATTGCAAATGCAAGTTAAACTTTTTGTTACTAGAATAATAAAATTGTTGTCACAGTCAACAAGATTAATAGGGTCAGTGTTGGTGTTGGTCAGTCTGTCTGCTTGACAGTCCCATTTTGCTTTGATAAAAATAACTGAAGTGAGATGAACAGGCTAAAAAAATGTTCTTATTATTTAAAAGTTGTAGTTGCAGTTGAAAAAAGTTAATAAATCTCAGAATATTGCAGTTGATGATAGCACAATACTCAGCATATTGCAAAATGTTTAAAATCTCAATAATATCGTCTTGTGAATTAAGTATCATGATAATATCGTATTTTGACTCAAGCACTGACTCAAGCAATGTGTGTCACATTATGACTCAAGTTTTGTGATAATATCGTACTGTAGAGCCTCTGTTGATTCCCACCCATGTAGCAGAAATTCAAGAACTTGTTGATTCCTGTCTGCTGGTTCAGAGGAGTGAAGAGTTAACAGTCAGCAGTCTGCATAAAATAGAGCAGTCAAAAGATATGTTTTTCAAAAATTTTGAATCGTCATAACCACAAGAGGTCCTTGAGGATACATTCATAAATGTGCGCAAATAATATTATCCTGATGGGTGCAACAGTGTGTGAGATTAGCTGTGGACAGATGCACACACTGACACACACATGATCCCCTCCAAGCCTGTGCCTTGCAGAAATAATTAACTCCAATCACTTTTAATTTTCTGTTTCTTATTTCTAGGGCTGCTCAGCTTTTATCGGTAAAACTCAACACGTCTGTATAGACGTTACATTTTAATGGCCCTTCAGTTCCGTATAGGTCATAATCTCTTTGTTTTCTTGAAGGCTTTTAACGTGAAACATACAGGAAGCAGTGAGTTTGATTAACAGCATTGAAAAAGAATATATTTGAATAAATCAGTTAATAAAAGGAGTATCTCTGTAAAGGGGTGACTCCATCTGTGTTCTTCTGTGTTTTTTTCAAAATGAAACTGCCAGTCATCTTTTGCAAAACGTGGGTTAGTGTGCTAATGCACTCTCCTCCCCTCCCTCAAAGGTGATATAAGGGATTCCAGAGAAAGATATTTGTTTGCTGAGTCTTATTCCCAGGTCATCAAATAGCAATGCTTGGGTTGGCCAGGTCATCACAGCCACCAACCCAAAAGCATCACTTACCACATGGTCAACTTGGGAGGTTCGCACTGTATGCAGGGTTTCCAGGTCAGCGTGTTTTCTGTAGAATTTAGCTACTTTTTTGTTGCTACAGGATCATTTTTTTGTCAGCTGGTTGGGTGAACCTATTTTGCATGAAAATTACATTAATAATATGTATAAAAAACATCCATATTTGAAATGAAATAATTTATTTCTACCTAAATCCTGCCAAACTGACTTGAGATCAGCACGTATACACACGTGCACGAGCACGCCCACAATAAACAGACAAATACGATGTGCCTATACTCTCTGCCTGCTGGTGCTGGTTTTATTGGCTATTGGGCTGATTTTTGATCAATCAGACTTGGCAACCCTGTTAATATTTAGCAACGCCATCATGCAGAAGCCTGTCAGGTCATGTGAGAAATCATTTTCAGAAGGGCTTGGGAAAATAGCACGTTGATGCTAAAACATACGAACTTCAACCAAAATCTGAATCTTCAGATTTAAGTACAGAAGGAGCACTGCAGAGAGGCTACAGAATGATATAAAAACAGCAAAAAAAACAAAACAAAACATAGGCCTAATGGACCCAACCTTAAAGACTAAGTCAGAGCAGCAGAGTGGTGAGTATGACATGACTGATGACTCTTGCTCTACTGATTGAATCAGTGCTGTGGAAATGGACATGTTACTGAATTTACCGTGAGAGCCATTATCGTTCCCTGACAATGTGTATTACCTGAATTAGCGAGTAGCCTTTATTTGTTTACATCATTGCTCTTATTTGAACACTGGCTTTTGTTTGAGGTGGTATCATTGTGGTGAACATCACTTTCTTCTCATCATATCTCCTCTTTATGATCTCTCTCAATACAGGCACATTATCACTCTGAATTAGCATTAGCTTGTGTGTTTCGTCTCTTATCCATGTATCAATGTGAATAGTGTCACTTGTTTACTGTTTTGTTGATCATCTATTATTTTGCATGGACGACAGCCACTCATGCAGCTATCGTTAAAAGTGATATTGTTTAGTCTTTTCCCCCAGAATCATCTGATTAGCATGTATCATGCTACAGGTTATGTTTGACCCACGCAGCATTAATGCACTCTCTACAGATCAGCAGTGATTAACAGATAATCAACAAGGGACCCACACGTTAATAAGCTGAATATTAATTCATGAAAGTAAATAAAAGAATCATTAATTAGGTCTCCCCAGGGCAGCTCCGTGCTACATTTCCTGCATGCTTTGGTCATCCCCCCTCTGATGCTAAAAATAAGGCCCCTGATTTCATTCACAGCAAACACTGCATCACAAAAAGTCTTTTCTGGCCCCATGTAAGGACAGCATCTTTAAAAAGGTTAGTTTTCACTCAGCTCCCAGTGCAGACAGCAGTGGCAGGATGAGACGACACAGTGATCAGCACACAGCGGCCTGGACATCTGCCTGCTGGTGTCTTTTCACTCCGGGGCAAAACACACTTCCATAATGCCGTGCGAGGCGGCAGCTGCCACGGCAACCAGAGCAGCCTGAAGGTCAGGTTTTCCTTCGCCACTCCGTGATGGAGGACTCAAAGGTCATTCGGTCACAATCTGTTAACTGCAAACTTGTGCCAACAGGGTCAGAATGACCAGCAGCAAAAACCTCGTTTCCTCCCTCATGACTCACTGCTCTCCTCTGGGTCCCAGAGACACCCTTTCTTTTCTTCACTGGCTGATGTGGTTAACAAACACTTGAGCGTTTGTCTGCTCACAAGGCACACAATATCAAGACACATCTTTAATCTCCCTGTCTCATCTCCCCCCAGAGACGAAAATCACGCTATGCAGAGCTTGACTTTGAGGTAATTTTAGTCTCTTTGATTCCTACACAGCTTTTTAGACTTAGACCAAAAGGCTGATATGTCTCCTAGTTAGCTATTCAGACCGCTAGATGTTTGCATACATTTATCAGATTTATTCAAAGTTGGGGTGTGACTGTAGTGTTGAGATTGGAGACATTAAATGTGACAGGGGTAAAGTAGGATTGATGGTAGCCTTGTGCTGTTTACCGTATACGTAACGTGCAATATTCCTGTGTAGAAGATAATGCACACCCGGAAACGCCACCAGGACATGTTTCAGGACCTGAACAGGAAGATTCACAGTGCAGACAAGGATAGAGAATCTCCACCTGTTGACGCCAAAGCTGCCAAAAGATGGAGTGTGTCCTCTGCCAGCAGCGACAAGACCAACATGAGTGTAAAGAGTTCAACTTTATTCTGTTCTGCCCCCCTCTTCTCCCCTATATCTAATGTTGTTCTCCTTTTCTCTTATCATTAGCACAAATCACCACACTTGAGTGGAGTTGCCTGTTTAATTAAAAGTCTAGCCATTTTAAAAATTGCTTTTTTTATCTGCTTACAATGTCAGTGCAAGAGGAAATTAGCTGTGACGGCATCAAGGGACACAATTGTGGGTGGGCATACAAACTACAACTACAGACTTAGTCAAGTACACATTAGCCGTGTTGCCATCAACGTATTTTGATGCAAATTTTAAAGTGTCACATTAGGAAAGGTTGATGGAAACTTCCTCAGTTTTGCAAACAAGTTTTTACGCTTGCTTGAGGTGGTTTTTGCCTTTTTCAAAATAATTAGTGTGCTGAATGGGAGATAGAAACACTTTTTCTGAGTAAGCTCTGAAATAGCGAACAATTAACTTGCATGGCTGATCAGCTGTTTCTGCTCCGACAGTCTCCTCACTGCTCCCATGGCTCTAAAATACATCCATGATCGCTCCACATGGATCTGATGGAGCCTTCCTCACATTAAGACATGAAAGTTTGACTTTTTTCACCATTTTAGATTTGTCTAATGCTCTATTAATTATGTCATCTTGTTGTGCCCTCTTCTTCTGGATTGGTATAAAGGTTTTCTGACTGGAGAATTGGTGCCAACTAGCTTGACATCACCAGAATAATTTGCAAACGTGAATTAGTGCGGAACCTCTTAGTTCATTTTTGATTTCCAAGGGTCCAAGTCAAACGCCTCTGGACGCAATTGGATAGAGCTACAATCAATCAAACCAACAAAATGTGGCAAACAACCAATCGGACCAACAAAACGTGGCAAACAACCAATCAGACCAATAAAACTGAACAACCAGTCGGACCAACAAAACTTAGCTGAACCATCAAACAACAAAACATGACCTATAACCAATCAGACCAATTAACTCTAAATTTGGTACATTTGCAATATATTTGGATGGAAACACGGCTATTATCACTCCAAATGTGACAAATATTTGAAGATTCTCTCAAATTATACAACTCGTACAACTTGACAAGGCCTCATGAAGACAATCAAGTATGAAGTCATTTTTGCTGAGCTGGCAGCCTTGGCTGTAGCTAAGTACAGAATAAGGCTCTGCTACCCAGATTGAGGGCCATATTGTTTTGGATGGGATATTTATGAGTTGATATTATTTAGAAATTTCTCTCCTTTCTCTCTGACTGTGCCAGTTAATACATCTAAGCATGCCCTTTGTTTCAAGTAGATATGCTATACCCAGTGGAAAGAGCAAAAGAGACAGCATTAGGTCAGTAATGGATGAAAAAAAGCAAAACTACAGCTGAGGACTACAGGTCAGATGGTAGGACGGTAGTACAGCTTCCCTCTATTTAGCATATTAGAATTGTTAAGTGGGAAACTGACTGTAAATTCCCATTTGAAAAGTTCTTTTAATGATATTCTGAATGTCCTGAACTTAGAAATGCAATTCTCCAGGACATTTAATTTATATAGACTTATTTTATGGCCATTAGTTTAAAGTATTTCAACTTACCTTTGGTATGGTGAACAGCTGTAAATGTTATAACACCCAATAACCTTGCTACAGAGATGAAGCCAGCCAAGCAAATCAGAGAATTAAAGAATCTAGACCTATATTTTCCAACACAGTTGTTCATCTTACTGATGATTAAGAGGTTCATGTTCACCTAAGCCTCAAAAAGCTCCAACTGTCAGTCAGCTAACATTGTATTTTCAGGAGTTAATAGGCCAGTATCCTCACACTTTTCACTTTACAGCTAATGATGTGTTGAAATTCACGGTATTATTGTTATACAAGCTAAACAATGACTCCTAAGGTTCTTTTTTCCCCCACTAAACAATGGGAAACTAGTTTGGAGGCGACCTCTGGATTGGCTGGGAACTATAGTCTCTATACAACCAGCAGGTACAAAAAGAGAATCCATGTTGGCTTTGTAGCTGCAGTCATTCCATGGCAGCAAATGATTTCCATCTCCTTCTGCTGCGAAAGCCCTTGATCTCCATTTATTTCACAGCTTTGGAGTCAGGTCTTCTCTGGCACAAGTCCAACTTCCCAGATCAAGGATGCTGTTTGACACTAATAGCTTCAGAACCCAATCAGATACGTGTGATGGCCCTGCAGAATCACACAGCATTAGCTTCTTTCCAGCAAAAAGACATTTTGATGTAACGATCATTCAAGTGGAAGAGGCAGAGAGATCAGCATCTCCACTATGAGTGCAAGATGTGTTTTGAGGATGTGCCTCAGCCAAAATCATGTTGCATGCCAATCCTCATTAATATTTCTAGCTTATCCAGCTGTTTGTGCACATACCCACTTTGGATCAAGTTTACATCCTTTTGATAAGGTTTGTCAAAAGAGGTTTTAAAGAAATAGTTTGGCATTTCAGAAAATATACGTATTTGCTTTCTTCCCAAGAGTTAGATAAGTCAGGAGGTGGTTAGCTTAGCTTAATATGTAGACTGGAACAAGGGAAATTTCACTTCTGCAACCTGATGTTTTCTTGCATTCTTCTTGTGAAACCAAAAGTTTTTTTATTTAAGTTTGTTTTTTTGAATATTTCATAATTTCTGTTTGTGGACTGATTAAACAAAATGAGAGACAGTGTGTTAATTAGTGAGCTTTAGAAGTTATGGTAGACATATTTTTGGAACTTTGGACTAAGCAAGGATGTCTTTTCCCCTTGTTGTTTGTATGCTAATTTGAGCAAATTACCATTACTCCACCAACATACTTAAATGGTAACTTCAACCTGGACCCTATATTTTGTTTTTGTGGCTAAGTGACTAATGGTAACAACAGTTTTTCAAATTGGTCCGGTATTGAGCGAGACGTCTGCAGCCAGCAGAAGTAAAACTTAGCTGACATGTAATCTCTCTATGAAACTGCTCTGTCAATGTACATTAACTAAAAGTGCTTGTTTTGCTGCTGACATGTTCAGATTGTTATTCTAAGTGTCTGACAACATTATGGAAGGGATTCCTACAGAGATAAGCTTTTTGTTAAAGATTAAGATCCTTTTTGTTAAACCTGAAACAGCCAGTTTAACGCTCTGTTTAATGTAGCCAGGCTCTCTCTTGTGTCCTGCTGCCTCAATCAGTTTTTATCACCAGAAGTCACAGAATAACACAAACAAAAACACCAAAGTCACACAATAAACTTGCAATACTGTAAACAAGGTAATATATGGCTATTTATTATTTTTAAATCTAATTTTAGGAAAATTGTCTTAGTATAAAGAACACACCATCATACACGTACCATCACAGTTAAAAAAGTTAACTTTTTAATGCAATCAGAGCTTAGAAGCTAGATAAGAATGCTGCTGTTTAGCAGCTGTGGGTTTAACCACAACACAGAATCAACCACTGCCCTGAGTTTTTGCATGTATCAAAGTTTCCTGATACAATGTTTTGAGAATTGATACATTATCACAAAACATAATATTGCGATGCTCAGTATTTTCAATATTTCCATACTCCCCTAATTGGTTCCAGCTGTTATCAATCACTAATCAGGCCTGGAGTTTAAAAGCATAGAGAGTTGCACGCTAGGGCCAGTGGGGCATTCAGGCAGATGTTAGTCTGCATGTTACTAGCATGGTGCTAGTGTGTGCTGGGTTTAGCAGTTGTGCACCTTTTTCAGAGGCAGGGTTGCGTGTTTGTGTGTTTTTCTGTGGGCGATTTGCTAGCCTCCTTGGTAGAGGCACCGTTCCTCCAGAGAGGAAAAATGACTGTTTTTGTCACTGGAGTCTGGTCATTCTGAACAAAGAAATATAATGTATGTTTCTGGGTAAACAGAAAGGATCTTAAAAAGAGGTCTGTGTTTGTATGTTTGTAGTCCTTTCCATAATGTTGTCAGACACTTAGAGTAACAATCTGAGCCTGTCAGTGGTAAAACAAGCACTTTTATCAGACTTACTTTAATGATGCAGTTACACTGATAGTTCCCTTACACTCCTGGCATCTGCAGAGGTCTCAATCAATACTGGACCAGTTTCAAAAATCATTGTCCCCATTACAATGTAAAAATGAAAAAGTTGAAAAAACTCAAAATTTCAAGGCAGCCTATTGCAGTGGAATTTTTGAGTTTTGAGCCTTATTTTTTTTTAGTGTGTAGGCATTTTAGACAGAAAAACATGGAAAAGTAGGTCCAGGTTGAAAAATGCTAATGTTACCCTATAGTGCACAGCCATAAATTGGCAGTGAATATTCTTATTTAACTCTTGGCAGGAAACCAAATAAGCTTATTTTCTGAAATGCCAAACTATTCCTTTAAGGAATGAAGGAGATCAGTAAGGCAGACATATGAAAGACAGTGTGAGGTAAAGTAGGTTCACCTAAACAACTCACTATATACCTTCTGAAATACATCCCAGATTTTACAACTATGTCAGAAAACAAGCCTTTTCCCCTCTGTCCTCTGCCATCAGGACAAGCAGCAGACTCCGAGTAAGAGGGCGTGGGAGGGCATCAGGAAGACCCATTCCCCCCCATCCTGGGTGAGGAAGGACCTGGAGACGGTGGCGGCCTCCCCTCTGGAAATGCAGACGGTGGAGTGGGAGAAAAACAGCGCCACCATCCCTCTGGTGGGCCAGGAGATCATGGACCTGCAGACGGAGGTGTGACACCAGACTCGGGCCACTCGCACACCTACAAATTCATTTATTTTTTTCCAAACAAGCAGACACACCACACACACACTGCCCTGCTCTGTACTTCTTAACTCCAAGGCCGGATGAAGCCCCACGGTGAGAGAACGTGAAGGGGGGGAGGAGGAGGGCGAGGAGGAGAGAGAAGCGTCAGAATATCAGAAATCAATCCAACCGATTATAAAGAGAGAACGGGAACATGGTGTCTCTTTCTATGTTGTTTCATTTGATGTTTGGACGGTGTTTTTGTCTGCTAAATAGTGGTCATCTTCTTGTAAATGGTCTTGGATACCACGCTGGGAGACAGATCGCCAAAGTAGCAGATTCAGCTACTATATGTGCATCATATAGTCATGTAATAAACCGCATAGCAAAGGTAATCATGCGATGTTTACCCCTGAATTAAATGCAATGTAATAATCATGATTATGTCTCTTTTTTTTTTCTCTGTTGCGAGTATCGTTGCATCACTGTTCTGCTCTCTCTTTCTCCTGATGAACGCTCGAGACGCTCCTGGACTTTTTATCGTTATCAACCTCAAAAAGGGAAAACAAACAAGGGTTTGACTGCCAGACATACACCCATGTGCCCCCACAATGCCATTCCCTCCCCCCCTTACAATACAACTCACCCCCGATCCTGTCGGCTCCAGCAACCCCGCGATTCCTGGAGGGGCGAGGTCGGCCCCGTGGCGACAGGCGAAAGGGAGGGATGGGGGGTATATATTAAAAAAACAAACAAACAAACAAAAAAAAAACAGCCAAAATGGCGTGTTGCCTTCTCATCGACGGACACCTCAGAGACGCCACAGAACAGGCCGTGCGCTCCAAACGGCCCCCTCAACCTCGATGCCGCCCGCAGAGGGACAACATGGACGTCAGTGTCAGTGCATCCCGAAGGAGGCACGTTCAACAGACACTTTGGGTCAGTTTCTCCATGTACAAGCAGGCTTGATACAGTAAATGCAACATATGATGAAGGATAAAGGTACTTGTGTGTGTATGTATGTGTGTGTTGAGTAATGGAAGATGAATAAATGACTAAATCTATAGATATATAATGGTATATGATGAGGGTTCATCAGAGGGACGGTGGTTGCACACAGAGAAAGCACAAGGCTCATTTGGAGTCCTGTTGTACAGCATTGTAATTATTTCAACAGAGTTCTACAGAATGGATTTTAGCCTATAAATATCTTTCTTACTGTGCTTGGGGATAGTTGTTATCATTATTATTAATATGAACATGATTATTCTGATACTGATCCTTCCATCCCCCCCCACCCCCCTCCCCCACTGTCCTCTCAAGGTACTGGACTATACGAGTGTTCTGTATCGCAATGTAACAGTGTGTGTTTTGATATCACCGCCAGTCACTCCCTCAGATCTGTATTTGTCGAAAAAACCCTGACCTCGGACCTCGGGACCCTCTGATCTGCACCCACCCCCTGCCCTGCCGCACACGCCCCCTCCCACCCCCCCCCCCCCCCCCCCACTCCCCTTTTTAATTTACTGGGGTCGCCTCTTTGTTAATGTACAGTTTTCAGAGCACAAAATGAATGTGTCTTATTTCTAATAAAAGCATATAAGCATATAATAAATCTACATTAGTCCTCTTATTTTCTCACATTTTACTACATGTAATATAAATGACATGTCATCATGATACGTGCAGCCTGATGTTAGTGATTTTATGGTGCATCAACAGTTCAGAGGTCAGCCATGTTGGTAGTACTGCAACAATTTATTGATAATGAATGGATTATTAAATTAATCAGCTATTTTGATAAACAATCAATCAGTTTGAAAAATTATTCTAAGAAAAAAGTCATAATTCTTCTTAAATGTGAATATTTTCTGGTTTCTTTACTCCTCTCTGACAGTAAACTGAATATCTTTGGACATCTGAGGACATTACCTCAGGCCTTGGGAAACACTGATTGACATTTTTCACCATTTTCCAACATTTTAAAACGACCAACTACTATTAACTCAATTAACTGAGGAAATAATAAATTGATTCATCGAGTATAAAAATAATCATTCATGCACCCCTACTGCAAACAACACATAACTTGCCGCTGTTCTTGAGTATTTGCTGCCTTCAAATGTGGTCACATTTACTGTATTCATGAGTTCACATGAAGTCCCCTCTGCTTTGGTATTCACGACCTTGCTAGTGGAATCTGAAAGTGCAGAATTCAGTTGTGTACCCAACTTCCAATGTAGTGTTTTACTAGTACATGAGTTCCATTTGATGGCAGCAACTGTCGCTAAAAACAGTCAGTCTTGGTCAACCATACAAACTAGTTTCTCATCGATTGACTTCTTTAATAAATTGTTTGAAGACAGATGTTTTTTATCTTGCGAGGCAGCTGGATTTGCAAGGTCGTGTGAGAATCCATCTTTCCAGGCTTCAAGTCATCTGTTTCTAGTACTGTAGAAAGAAAATACTTCAGATAGATTATAAAGTAGTTCTGGTAGATTGTACTGCAAAAAGAAAGTAGTTCCTACATGAAACTGCTTACAACAAGGTGTGTGGATTATCTTGAGTAACAAGGTCATCATTTTTGGAAAAAGACATTCGTTGAGTTTTTCAAATGTATTTTTTGGTGCTTTGAGCACCACAGGACTAGTACCATCTAGTTCCATTATATTAGAGAGAAGGCGGACATCTCTACAGCCGATATCTCCAAAACTCTGAAACTCACACCAAGACTATCTAGATGTTGTGTTGTGTTAACCACAGACCTTATTTCAGGCAAATAATGAAAAACATGTTGACTTTGAAACAAGGGAATCAAAGTGCTAACATGCTAACTGATTTATGGGTTTTAGGACTCAATCCTGCAACGCTCATTAAAGTCAGACTATCTCACTTAAGTTCAGCCATGGCCACTGTGTCTACAAGTAGCAATTACAGGATAATTACACTGTTGCTTTGTCACTCTTAATACTGAATGCCCTATGCACTATACCCTTTCTGACAGAAAGACTTCTCACAGATTTTCCCATGTGCCAAGTTGCCAGGCAACCAGAGGAAACTATATTTTATTTTATTTTATTTTATTTTAAAGGGTTTAACATAGTTAGTATGAAACTGATATGTTGCACAAAGAGCTCATAGCTGTTGCTAATTTTCAGCTTGTGCCTAGTTGGGCTTTTACATGTAGACCTACATGCACAGGCATGACACTGATATCAATCTTCTCCTCTCACTCAGAAAGAAGTGAAAGCTTCCTATGTGAAGCTGTTGGCCTGACTTCATACTTAGACACATGGACCAAAGTCTTCACAGTTACACACTGTTTCACTGTTACCATCCTGCTCTTTCAGCTAAAAGCTTCAAGTCCACATTTGACCAAAAGTCTGTTCAAGGGAAACAAAACTGCATTACTGAAATGACCAAATTAGAAAGCCATGAGTCAAACAATTTGCACTGAGTCAGGACCTACTGTGACTGTCATTACTGTCATGATCATAAAGTGCACTGCTCACAAATGACTGAGTGATGTAGACGCAGAGTGGCTGTGCTGTCAAGGCCGTCATCCACACTGGTTCACAGCTCAGCTCCTGCTTTTATTGTGGCTCTGACACTGCTCTGAATGATATATACAGTAGACAAGGTTGTACTTTAATCAAGCTCAAAAACACTTTAAAGGGATAGTTAGGATTATTTGAAGTGGGGTCATATGAGGTACTTATCCATAGTCAGTGTATTTCCTACAGTAGATGGCAGTTGACACACACCCAGTGCTGCTGTGGACAGGGTCAGCAGCAGAAATTACTTTAGCCATCTAAAAAAAAAAATCAATATCAGTTTAAGTGTACACTATATTCAGAATGTTTTCACCTCTTTACCTCGACATCAGACAGCGTTTTCTGACAGGAAAGCGCTGTTATATAAGCCAAATATCACTCTCTCTCCCGTCAGAAAAGACTTTATGTCTGAAAGCAAGGTAAAACAGTGAAAATAATTCAAATATGGTGTACACTTTAACTGATATTGATTTTGAGGTGTCTAAAACGCATTTTGTTGCTGACTCTGTCCACAGCAGTACATTGTTTAGCTTCCTACACCAGTGCTCCTGCTGCTTCTCCAAACTGGGGGTGTGTCGACCACCATCTACTGTAGGTAACACACTGACTATGGAGAAGTACCTCATACAACCACACTTCAGAACATCCAAACTATTCCTTTAACATGATGTGGTTTTGATCAGTCCTCCACACAGCCTCATGCCCCACCAGCAGAGGATTTTGTTGATGCAGTCATTTTTCCTTGATTCTACCAAAGGTAAGTAGGCTTCGTATTGAACTAGTTTCTTATGTCTGTTTTTATGATTGGAGTCCGCACAGGCTCTTTTATTTTGAAATGTTACCATATTCTCTATGCCATTTGTGTCTTACTTCCTGTCTGGCTCAATCTGCTCTGTGCAGCTTGATGTGGCCTCCATCAAATTGACTTGGCATGTTTTCTCTGCGGAGCAGAGCAGAGAGCCACTTCTGGGATGCACTGAGGCTCTTCTGGTGGAGTCCCAGGCATCGTCTAGAAAGGCTGTGATAAGCTACAGGGGCCATGACACAGCCAGACCCAGTGGATTCAAGCAATAAGAGTTGTTTTTTTAACTTTAAATATTCATTCTGTAACCAACTGATGAAACTACATTCCATGCATGTAGACACACACAATTTGGGCACACAGATCTGGCTTAAAGTCTGTAGGAAACTACAAGTGCTATTTCCTTGCACCTCTTCATCTAATCACTTCAGTTATGGTAACCACATCTTTCTCAATCTTTTCCCCCAGCAGAGCTGAAACTGATCTTTTGACCAAAAAGTGTTGAAGATGAAGACTATTTTTTAAATGAGGAGTTAGTATTCAGTCTCTGGTTTCTTACATCCAAAATCTTTCCAGTCACTACACAGTTAGGAAGCTTTTGTTTTCTCTGAATTAACCGTATATTAAGGTAATCGTCCACTTTTTTGTCATATAGCACCCATTCTTGAGAACTTGAACAAATGCTGTCCTACCAAAACAACAACAACAAACACTTAAAAAGTTATTAACACCAACACTCTAATTCCAATTTTGGTAGTGAAAATATATTATTTACTGATTTACATATATATGAAATATATGTAGTTTGTGAAATGCTTTGGTTTGCTTCATTTTTTAAAATTTTCTAAACTTGCTCTCTACCAGAAAACAGCCTCATCCTGGACAAGAATTCACAACCTCAAACAAATTAAAAATGTAATAAAATCCTTCAAAATCTAAAACTAACAATACCTTCTGATAATATAAGTAGAAAATGTGGTATTCTAATCATCTTTGTTTTAAAATCAATTTTTTAATGAAAATGTTTAAATCAAAAACATGATTTAATCAGGCATAAAAATGGTTAGCTATAACCTAAGGACCCCTGTCTCACAAATTCATGAAATAATTTTGCTATCAAATGTGTCTTAAACATAACATGTCAACCGTGTAGTCCTTCTAAGTCAAAGCTAAATAAGAATTATGGTTTAAAAATGTGTGTTTTGATTAGTGTTAAGAGACTCTGAGACACTTAATAAAATGACTGCTCACTACGACTCTGCTGTGAAATGAAAAATGGAACATTTTGTGAACCCTGTAGGTCCTCATTTAATAAAAGATTAAATCACTAAGAGGTTGGCCTGTTACAAGGTTTAATAGCCAAGAGTTTGATCTTTTAAAATATATTTCCCAGCATAATTGAAGATTAAAAATCAAAACCTCATCAAAACACAGTTTTGTCCCACTTTCCAAGGAGTGCAGCATGCAATCACATTCAATCTCTGCCTTTAACCCATCCTACTATCAGCAGTGGGCAGCTGACGTGCAGTGCTCAGGGACCAACTCCAGGTCATAGCCACTGCCTTGGTCAGGGGTACTAACTGGAGAACTGATGGTTGGGGGGAAACATAACGCAGTAATATAACCAAAATCTAAACCACAGAGTCCCACCTTGTACAGGGGCAAATCTAGCAAAAGCTGAACATTATCTCTCTGACAGCAGCTGAGCCAGTTGTCATTTGTTAGTTTCTATGACACAAGCAGCTCAGTTGAGGCTGTAATGTCACAGGTCAGAGCGCTTCTCTCCCTGTGAGACTGCAGCTGAAATACTAATGAGCTGCACACCACGGCTAAAACATACAACACTGTTTTGATATAAATGCTGTTTCAGAGACACTCCAACAGTAACAACAACACAGTCTGAAAGTATTCTCTTTTTAATGCAATAATGTGGTATGTCGTCAGTGCACTGGCACAGCTGGAACTGCGTGTCTATGCTTGCAATTTCTGGCCTGGTGTATGATTAGAAATGGGCGTCTATAAATGCGTCTATAATGGCCTGAGAATTGCTTCCCATCCCTCAGCTGAAAACCAATCTGGACAACAGGATGGTGGCAGACTGCTAATAAAGATTTAAGCAGCAATAACTTGTCAGGCAAATAAATGCCAGATTTCAATAATACATCACTGACACGGAGCTGTAGTTCACACAAGCAACATCTACACAAGCATCAGTTCAGCAAATTACCTCAAGTACGAACACCCGGAACCACAGAGATCTATTCTGATGATGAAGGTGATAAATTTCTCAGTGTTGGTGACATTCAGTCCCTTTAATTCCACAGAAAATATTGAATACTAAATCATGTGACAGCTTTGTTATTGGTAGAGCTGTTGCAGCAATCAATAAACTGATTAATCAATCAACTGAAATGATCAGTCTGGTGCGATCTGGTCACTCTGAGACTGGACAGGAAGCAGCTGTTGACTGATTATAATATTCATTCTTTATTTACATCCCCATCAGCTGCCACTGAGGTACAGTTACTCCTCCTGGGGTCCACATACAACAAAACATAAACCCATGAAACAAGATATATAACATGTTCAAGACAAGTCAAAGTCAAAAACATCACAGCCCACCAAACTGCAAATTATAAGTGGTAATGTGATAAATGAGCTGATGTTTTTAAGAGTAATTTCTCATTTAGACTGCAATAACTACAATGTCTCGCTGTCTTAGAGCATCTTTTTTTTATTTAAATGGAAAAACATGATTTAAATTCCTAAACATCTCTGCAGCGATGGATACAAGCTTATTTACACGTCTCTAAATGTCTTGAGAAAATCTTTTGTAAATTGTTACATTAACACAGTGATATAATGTGGAGTTGTGAGTTGTAACAGGCCAGTGGTTCCCAATCTGGGAGGTGGGCTGGGATGACCAAGGAGAAATATAAAGTGAAACAAAGTCAGATGAATATGAATTATGGAGGGAAAATACACAATCAGTTGCTTCCCTAATTATTGTTAATGATGGATTAAAAATGTGGGGTGGGCGGGTGTGAACTTTTTTCAGTTTCTGAACACAGGCCTGCCAGAAAGAGTTTGGGGACCAAACTAACTAAACAAAATCTTGTTTGATTTCCATGTATTGTACAACACTACTGGCAGACAAAACATACGATTGTTCAATGCCAACATTTTAAAAATAGTTTGTGTCCATGATGTCTGTGTATTGCAAGCAAACATTGAAAGCAAACAGTGATTGGTGAACTCTGGTGTCGGAAAAAGTTGCAAAAGTCGGATGTGACCCACACGCATCCACCACCCGTCCACCACAACCTAACTTTGCAGCTTGCTACATGAAGTGCAAATAACGTCCAGCTTTAGCACTGAGCACTGGATACAATGTGCTGCAAAATCAGTATCAGCATAATTCCAATGGATACTGGGCTGCAACTAAGAAGGTTTCAGAGGTGACAGTAAATACACAAAGAGCACATCTCCACGTCAGTCTGTTTCTGTGTTGTGCAGTGCCAAGCCTCTTCAATTTAAGTTCAAATAACATGACTTTATACTTTAAAGTAGAATGCAGCGCATAAGTCAAGTTTAATTTTGTGCGCACGTGATACGCCAAACTTCTCATTAACTTGTAAGAGCAGATGTGTCCAAATACCATGCATAAAAAATATCAGGTGATGTAAAAAAAACAAAAAAAACAAAAGAGTGACACATCCATGTGTGGAGGACGTGGGTGGATGGACGTGTCAAACAAATAAAGGACTCTTGCTCTGGAGACTGGAGTTTCAGTCTCATTTGGAACCAAAAGTCAACATGACTAACTTAGAGATCTAAGTCACTTACATGACATTATGTACATGACTTGTGTCACTTCTGTCACTTTAAATATATTTTGTACTTAGCTGAACAAAAACCACAAGTTCTTTTGCTTTAATCTAACCAAACTGCAACTGTCACCTGAATATGGATCTGCTCTCCATAGTTAGTGGGAAAGGTTGGATCACCTGCACACGAAACTGACTTGACAAAATTGACAAAAAGACTCTGGTGCATGCACAGCATGCTATTTAAAACTGTTATTTATCAGATTGGCAACACCATGAACAGCAGCTATTGATTTCGTGATGTGTGCATGGCGTGAATGGTTTTGCACCCAACAGGATGCGACAGAAAAGATGAGCAGTAGACACACTTTAATAATCTCCTTCACTTCATTGTTTATTTTCACACATGTAGGCTTGAAAATACACACATGCATGGACATTTACTTAGTTGTAGAGGTGATGGAGTGATGGGGTTGCAACATATAGTCGGGGCCTGAGCATTTAGGGATTCAGTTTGGGGCCTTACACCAATTTTGAGGTACATTTATTTAGCTGAGTATTTTAATTTAATGGCAGCTCAAATTCAATTCAAGTGAAAATTATGACCCCAAAGGAAAATGTTGTGAACATCTGTTTTATCTTTCAGTGAAGTTTTCAATCTCTTCATCTCACCTCAGTCATTTTTATTGCAGCGAAATAAGATTTGACCAGGCAGACTGACCAACCAGTCTGCTGATCATGACCTCTTCTGACCTCATCCCCCAAAAAAACTCTCAACACCATCTCATGAACTGAAAAAGTCAAGTGGTTTTGTTATCCATGTACCAAAAATGTAACTTGCATTTGCACTATATGATTTATTGAATCATTAATATTAATAATACGGTTAACACTTGTGGAGTTTGCATGTTTTCCTGGTGCCTGGATGGCTTTGCTCCAGGTCAGAGGTCTGCAACCTTTACTGTCAAAAGAAACATTTTTGGGCAAAAAAGAAAAAAAAAATCTCTCTGGAGCCACAACAATTAAAATTTCCTATTTTTCTTGAGATTTTGTCTTGTGGATTTGCATCCTGCTAGCCTGGGGAGATTCAAGACAAGCGCCAGCAAAATTCAGAGAAAAGGTGCTGAGCTGTGGACTACGCCAGGGCAACTTTGTTCTCAAAAGAGCCATTTTTGACCAAAGAATGAAAAAGAAAAAGAAAAATCTGTTTGGAGCCAGAACTATTAAATACTCTATTTTACTCTACTCTTCTTCTTTTGGATTTGGCGTCCATAGCTTAGCCTCGGGAACTCAAAACTAGCCACTGTCAACATTTTGATTTAAAGGCACTGAGCTGTAGATACACATTTCAGTTGATGTAATACTAAAACTTTTTTTTTTAATTTGATGTAAGGACTACACATTTTTACAGCTTGAGGATTTAAGAATCACTTTAGGCCTACAGCATGAATTAAGATCAAAATGTTACAAAAATCTGTCATTAAAAAAGTTATGAATTAAAATATTAAAAAATAAATGATTCATTTTTTGTCAAAGACACAGGGAGCCACTTGAGAGGGATTAAAACAATGTGTATTAAATGTATAGGCTATGTATTTACAGTTGGAGAAGGTAAGAATCACAAGGCCTACAATGATGAAAATTACAATTTTTAAAAAGACTTGTTATTCATTTCTCTGTAATGTTTTGTGAAAGCCACAGGGAGCCACTGCAGAGGGGCAAAAGAGCCACCTGTGGCTCCAGAGCCACAGGTTGCAGACCCCTGCTCCGGATGTTCCCGTTTCCCCCATCATCAAAAACATGTATACTACATCAGTTCTCCTGTGAGCACCTCTGACCAAGGTGCTGGCTCAGAACTAGAGCTGGTCCCGGGGCTGCTCACTGCTCCTGATACTAGGATGGGTTAAACCCAGAGACCGGATCTGACTGTATAATTGTACTCTGTGTGATTGTATGATCGAGAGATCAATACTTGGCATCCATGCATTGATACAATATTGCTATGCCAAACATCGCACTACTATGCTGCACAATAGCACTACATTTGTGAATGTACACCATGATGCATAATAATGCATTACATCAAAGGCATTAATATCACACAGTGAGACAGCTTTGGACACTTCTTTGAAGGATTTTAGAGAGATGATACTGTGCAGCTCTATAAAAAAAAACAAAAAACAATGAAACAGTAGCTGTGGATGACTAAAGATGTCATCTCATGTCTTTGTGTCTGACTGCTGGGAAATGAGGCCGGTTTGACCTTTAGAGATTTCACAGCACTTTGTTTGGAACACTAACGCCTGTCATGATGGCTGTGTCAAACACACCCACGTATTCTCTTAGCACTCATGAACTCCTGACTCATGGTGTAATAACTGTTTGAACTGCGATGACTTCACTTGGTTTTCCTCACTTCGGAGGCTCATTTTCGGCCACGGCGCCTTCAGTGGCGTGGTGATGTAGCGTGAGGGAAAAGTGGCCTGTAACATCATTAGTCTCCATCCAGACACATTAACCTCACGTCGTTAATTAGACCATCAGCAGGCATTAGCCTCCACTTGTGCCCTGTCCTACAAAGGCCTGACAATGGCCATTAATGGACTGGCACTCTGATGACATTTCCTGACACTTGTCGCTGATCTCTTCAGTTAGCTGACGCGGTTCTGTGGCTGCAGGCGGTGGAGGGGAAGAAAGAGCAGGATGCTGATGACCAGCAGCAGCTGCACACTCCACCCAGCTGGACCTTCACACAGGCTGCTGCCATCCACACACCAAATGAGCTGTTCAGAGGGCTGAGGGGCTCTGTGACTTCATCAACCTTAACAACATGGTTCCTTCAGATCATGAAAAAGTGTTGAAACATTTTTTAAAAAGTGTATTGTTATTATTTTCTTTTAATCAAATGTTTTACTCTGCAGTGCAGTGTTATGAAAAAAAGAAAAAGCGACTGATTTAAAAGTTGTCGTTTTCATCTCCGCTGAGTGAAATCTTGCAGACTTGTGGCTATTTTCAGTGGTGTAACTGTACACGCCCATATGGGTGCTTCCAGATGCGAGGAGCCACATTGCTTCCCAACTTTGGACACATGATGGGCGTGCCACTAGGTAGCATCACAGTTGACCAGAAACCAGAGTAGCAACATAAATTACAATTAATGTTAAACAAATAAACCATCCTGACGGTTTGTCCAAGCTTTAGAAACAAAGGTAGTCAACTTATAAACATTAGAGTTAAACACCTGTTTCATTCTGTCATCATCAGAGCACCAGAACATTTCTGGATTTTGAACATTGAATATCAGTATTCTTAATGCATCAAAAAAGGACAATACAGACGAAAATGTGATTAATTCTCAACTTCTCCTAAATCATACAATTTACTCAAAATGTCATGCTCCTGAATGTTTTTTAAATCTGCGTACTTCAAGGGTCAGAGGAAGGATTCCTGTTCTCAGCTGTGCAACTAAAGACCTTTGACTCCTTGTTAAGTTTGCTGTAACATAAGATTCAGGGCCAAAATTGCACTTGATTTGAATTTATGTTCACAATGTTGGTTTTAACAAAATATCATTTGACAATTTTGCCTCAAATCTAACAAGTAACTGTCTTCTACATGTGTAACCCCCTGGGTTATTCTGCTCACAGAACCCTCGGCTATTTCCTTTGTTTTATTACTATAGCCATATCATGGGTAATACTATGTTAAATGTTTATTTGTATTGACAGTTATGTAGTTTATTATGACAGTGAATGCACCATAAGAAGGTACAGTGTGCTATACTGCACATCTACGTCTGAGTGTATGACTTATTAGTCAGTCAAGAGGAGACGTCAAGTTCCTTGGTGTCTGTTTGGTTAAGGGGGGATAACAACATCAGAGGGTGTGTGAGAGCAGAGCGTTTTTACCTGTCACCACCTCTCAGGTAGAGGACAGAAAAAAGCTCCTGATATTTGTCTCTTCTACTCGAGCAGCGTTGCTGTCTATAAATTTAAATAAGAGTCATATTGAAGTATTGAGACACTGTGAGCTGCTGTCGCTGCTTGTGTGAGTGAAATGCAGTGTATTCAGACTGTCAGAGTTTAGTGTGAGACTGCAGCTAATGTTAAGCTAAAAGCATGTCGGCTTTGGACTTCATTAGCTTTGATGCTAACAGACACGCTGTTGTCCAGTAAGGGGTTTGGTCTGTGAACTTTATTAGCTTTGGTGCTAACTGTCAGCCAGCAGCCTAGTGGATATCAGCCCAACGACGGACGTGAGGAAACCAGACAACAACTGGGTGACCAGGTAAAGCCCAGCTGCACCTCTGGCGATGGGGAAGGAGAAACTTTACTTCACCAGCGCTGAGGACTGGTGTGAGGAGCTGCTTCCTTCACTGGAGTAAGGACCGCTGTCAGGAGCCGCTTTTTCGGAGGCTTCAGCACTGAGCAGTACCCAGGAGGATGAGTAACCCGCTTCACGGTCACAGTCAGCAGGCATCATCTTATCCGTGGCCCAGTGCACACCGTCAATAATCAGGCCGCAAACTGGGGGTTAAATTAAAGTACTTTAGCTGACATTTTTTATTTATATTGTGTATTTTTGAATGGTTGAATATTGTTGAGTAACAGTTGAGTGTGGTTTAAAGGGCCTTTCATGCGGTGAAATTGAATAAAGTAGCTAACTCAGAGAGGAAAGTGTAAAAAATAAAACTGGTGTATTTGTTTACTGGGTATTTGCCTGTAAGGTGAATTATTATATTTTATTTTTATATTTGTTTAGACTCGCTTTTACTTTTGATATTTTAAAACTTTAACAATGTTTGCTGGTTATTAACTTGCATTATTCAGAGATTTAAACTTATACTTATATATTAGAGGTGCTCTTCCTGAGTTTAAGGTGCTAACAGAGAATTAAAAACACTTATAGTGAGATTAAAGGTACTCTTAGCAAGGTTAAAACTACCCATAAGGAGATTAAAGGTAGTCATAACATTTTTAAAGGTACATCATAACTGAGACCACACAACAGTTTGAGTTTTTAGTCTTTAACAAAGTAGACAGACACACACTCAATACACATCAGGAGCATACAGTACAGTAGTTTTACTCTATAGGTAAATGAATCTAAGGCACTGTTCAGACCAGGACAGTGTTAAACATGTAATTTAATATTTTTATTTTTAGAATTTTTAGTAAATTATGTGAATATTTCTTCTGCCACTGGGATTAATTTACATGTAAATAGAAATTATTTTGATTGGTAAAATGTATTTAGTCATTGTTCAAGCAAAAATACAAACATTGATCAAACATGGGCTCTATGTAATGTGACATATTTCTAATAGCAGCTCATAGCAGCACAGTGCTAACGAGGACAACAGGTTAGTTAGTGAAAGTGGTGAGAAACTGTCTGGTCCCTACAGTGTCGCAGACTACAAACAGGCAGCAGTGATAAAGAATCCCTCCCTACTCTTAACTGTTTTGTCCACTTCTCTTTGCTCTGTCCGGCTCAGCCGTTTCTCACCTGTCCACCAGGTGTCTTCGGTGTCCTCCCCTGTCCTCCCACACCTGTGGCTCATCACTAATCACCTCTGATCTGCCGCCTTCCTGCACAGCTGCTCCTCATCTCTAATTAGTGTCTTTGTGCAGCTCCCGGTAATGTTTCCCTGCTTTAATAACTTGTTTCTAATGTTCTTCTGAGTAGTTTGCCTGATTTTATCTGTCTGCCTGATGCTGACTTTAAAGCATAGACCCACTTTAAAAAAAAAAAAAAACTTTCCCCAAGCAATACTGATATGCTCAAGTGTATTCTGAAAGAGTTTTTGATTGCTAGAATTGTTCCTCCTGCCCATGCTGACTGTGAAGAGACACTTAATGATGTGAATCCAGTGTTATAGATGAAGTACAAAATTCACATTCCTCTTTCAGTGTAAACATGTCTTCTACATTCATCCAGAGCTCATATCAGGCTTCAACAGTAAAGCAAGTTGATAACTTCCAAACTTAAAGTCTTATAAGGACCAGATTCCCTCTTTGAGTTACTGTGCCACCACTGCAGTTAATAAGGTCAGTCCCATGTTCTCTATACAGCACATAGTGAGAACATAGTACAAAATTGGTTAGGGTTATCATTTAACTTAGAAGCCTGGGAACATACGATATTGGGAGCATAAGAGCCTGGGAATATAAGACCTTGGGAACATAGGACGCAAGGAACATAGGACCCCGGGGACATAGATGCTTTTCAGTTCAAAGAAACACTGTGGAAACAAAAGGTTGGAATTTAGCCCAAAATAACTGGCTAACCCAGAATGCTGAACCTTTATCTTGTCTACAACTTAATTTGAAAAGCAATTTTTCAACAGAACAAGGACTGTCCATCACTTACTTTGGAGTCTCGCTGTGTAGGGAACGCTTCATGATCAGTATGGACAGAACCAATCAGCATCCAGAGACTGTTTCAATGTATAAATGATCATATCAGTACTGAACAAATGTGATCCTATCCTTTGAATTGAATTTTTACCAAGTGTCTTGTTTTGGCTCTTACTCTGTTGTAGGTTATTAACATGTAGGCCTAACTGTTACTGACAGCCTATGTAATATTCTGTTTGCAAACAAGGAAACACATGCCACATGTCTACTGGAGACACACATAGCATTAGATATCTGCAGTGACTTAATTTAATTCAGAAGTGACTGTGTAAATACAGAATTTAATAAGTAAAATAATTTATCAGCCGGAGGGGAACTTCAGAAGAGATTCAACAACATGCACAGCAGTGAGTCACATCTGTTTGTGTTCATTCCCTGGAAATCTGAACAAAATGCTTTTTTTCCATCCAGAGCATCAGTTTGTGTCCTCCTCAAACTGCAATTACACCATCAGGCAGCTGTCACTCTCAAACTCTGCAGCCAGACACACAGTTCTACAAGAGCGAATCCTGACAAAGTGTTGTTTGAGAAGTGTGTGTCCATGCACCAGACCTGAACATGTGGTTACACACTGAGCTGTCTTGGCTTAGTAGTCTCAAGGGAAAAGTTATTAAAATTCAGGGCTCTGGTCCTCTGATTTAAGTGGAAAAGACATGAGACACCTCTGAGTCATTCTGTTTGTTTGGTCCTCACAGTCCCACTGACCAGCACATTCCCTCACAATTTGCAGACCAGTTAATTGTTTATCTCTCACGAGCCTGAATGCTACAGCACAAATGGATATTTTAGACAATTACCGTTCCTCTAACTGAGAGTCATCGCTTTGTGTTGTGTTTATCTTTCCCATTTCAACATGACAATGCCCCTTACTCATTCTTGAGAACTGGGACAAAACTTTATTTTGAAGGGAGTTTGATTTTTATTCTTCAATTATGCTGGAAAATACATTTTAAAAGATCAAACTCTTGGTTATTAAACACTTTAATGGCCAACCTCCTGTGATTAAACCTTTTATTAAATGTAGAGGTCTTACAAAATGTAACATTTTTCATTTCACAGTGTAGTCATAGTGAGCAGTCATTTTATTTTTTAAAGCGTCTCAGAGTTCTCTTAATGCTGATTAAAATACACATTTTTAAACCATAATTCTTATTTAGCTTTGATTTAGAAGGGCTACAGAGTTGACATGTTATGATTGAGACACATCTGATAGAAATATTATTTAATGAATTTGTCTAAAAATAGAAAGTTTACCAGTGCTTGAGCAGTATTCCCGCCTTTTTTAAACCAGGAAGTGAGACAGGGGTCCTTAGGGTATTCTTAATCTGTTTTATGCCTGATTAAATCATGTTTGTGAAAAATCTGATGTAAATTGGGACACAAATTTTAAGGGTCAAAATTATCATTTAAAAAATTATTTAAAAATAAAGATTATTGCAATAGCACATTTTTACACCTACGTTATCAGTAGGTATCATTAGTGTTTTATTTTGAAGGCTTTTAGCACATTTTTAAATTGTTTTAACTTATGAATTCTTTTCAAGAACAATGGTATTTTCTGGCATGGAGCAAGTATAGAAATAAACAGAAAAAATAAGGAAAGCATTTCATAAATCCTTAAAGAATAAATTTTCTTCAACAAAAATTGGAATGAAAGTGTTGGTATTAATAATTCTCAAAGTGTTTTTTTTTTTTTTTTTTTTTTTTTTTTGGGAGAACATGATTTGAAGAATTGGTGCCCTGTGTACAAAGCCAGCTCCACGAGGAAATGTTTTTCTGAACTAGAATAGCCAATGTGTAGCAGAAAAAGCCTTCGCTCTCTGCTCTGTGGATGCAAAGATTACCCTAGTTTCATTTTAGAGGCAATAAAGTCTCTAAATCTGTCCTGAAAAGAGTGCAGACACATCAAAATAACATCTGCACACATACACACACATTCATGTGGCCTTACAGACATATTTCAGCCAACTAATCAGAGCAGACACCCAACAAAAAACTCAACTGCAGATGTGAACGTGTCACCAAATGTATTAGAGCTGCTCTGTGGTTTGGCTTGAGAACAAGGCCTTTAGCCTTCAGAGTGGAAATGTGTTGTGACGCCGCTTGCTCCCTCACTCGCTCACAGCACTGTCCACAATGGACAGTTTAAAATGGAGATTTAATACACATATGAAAATGTCTACACGCACCATGGCAATAAATAGGTTTCAAAGGGGTTTTTCACATTGCACATTTTTAGCCCTGGGCTATCATTAACCCTGGGCTGAGACTTAACCTTAGGCCAACTTAGTCCCTTTTCACACACACATTGTTAAGCCATGGTTAAGATAAGCACAGGACTAAATGATTCCCACTGAAATTGTTCTACCCGTGGGTTACATGTCTGTTGGTGCACCAACTGATCTGAACATTTTAGAATGTTCTGTAACTACTCCTGTTCTCTCAGCCCTGCTTGACACTGCCACATTTTAGCCCTGGCTTTAGTTGATTTTCACAAACTCTGGAACAGGGCCATCAAGCCCTAGGCTAAAGTCGGGGTTAGCCCACTTTGGAATGTTAAGCATTGCTGTGTCATACGACAGCAACTTCTTTGTAAGTGAGAACCTACTTGGCAGTAAATCTGATTCGGATTCTGATTCTGATTCTGATTCTGATTGTACCAGTGTGAAAGCTTTCCTAGCCTAGGGCTAACAGCTCCCTTAGCCTGGGGCTACGTGCAGTGTAAAAAGTCCTAAAAAAGCCATTTCTTTCATTTGGTTCTGATTGACCAGAGATGTGCAAATAAAAAAAATACACAACATGACCATTTAACAACATTTACATTGTTAAAAACCTTTTAAAACCTTTAGTTTGTCATTTCCTTGATAATGACAAAAAAATTGTTTCAAATGTCCTACCTATTAGAAGGCAGGATTTACAGCCTGTACTGCAGACTGCCACCAGGGGGCGATCGAGATTCTTTGGGGAGCTGTCATGTTGAAACAAATTTAGAACACATTTATTATTGCTTTACACAGACTCTGTTGACCACTACAGCTGCAGAGCTGTAACACACATTCAGTGCTATAGTCTTCCACAAATGCCAACTAATCAATATCCACGACAAGTCCCTCCTGAGCTGCCTGTTTTTACAGGAAAAGCTTTTATAAGCAATAAGCACTCAGCTAGTCCTTTGATGGAAACTTTAAGGATCTCTAGATTACTCTTTTCATGTATGGGTCCATGTACCCCTCAGTGGAGAGTGATAGTATTGCAGTGGTTTCATGAAAGATTTGTGAAATGCAGTGTGTCCACACCGGGCGCATTTCAGCCGCATTTTTCAGTTGTCCATCTCACGAGTTTGTGACAGAATAAAGGCACTTACATTTTAACAGTACAGCTGTTCTCACAACCTGTGTAACCTTGTAGTTCACATAGCTGCAAATAGAAGTATATTTCTGTGCTTGAAATATAGTTTTTGTTGCTGCTTTGTTCACAGTTTTCTTTTGGATAATTCTTGTTTGGACTTCTTTGTTGGACTTGCTTGTTTTTTTTCTCTGAACTCTTCAGCTGCCTTTTGTTGTTTTGTGTTCCGTCACCAGTAATTATTTATAGTTAACATATTTGTTCATTTATTCCAGTTTTTCTGCATTTTTGTGTCCACCTTAGATTGAACTGTGACTATTATGGCTCACATTAGACAAAGATCATATTTACAGTTAATAAAAAGGGGAACAATAATAGTGAATTGTAACAGGACATGACCTTCGGTCTCCAGCATCAAAGTCACATGAGCCTCCACAGCCGTACTATCAGCTTCACTATGTATAGGCCTCACTATGAGTTGTGAGCGATCACTGTGCTGCCTGTGTAGACAGCTGTATTGATCAAAACTGAAGTGTGTCAGTTGTCATAGATGCCGAGACAACTCTCTGAAAACTGTCACAACAGTACAACACATCCTTTCCACCAGAAGCAGCTCCATCGCAGCTCCGATGTGAGTGTTCCAAGGAAAAATTCTTCAAGCAGTCTGTACCTCAGCAGCCACATTCTGTGGTATTCTGCCCATTTTGGTATGAGCTTCTTTTACCAAATATTATCTTAATCTCTCTCTAGTCTTTACATCATAACTAATAAAAACCTCTCTAGAAACAGCTTATCACTTTTCAAAGTTTGCAGAGAAACAGACCTGCTTCAGTTATCTTATCAGCAAAAACTACAAATGGAGGCTTCTTAGGTTATATTCAGATGTATTCTACAGGCATGAATATGGATTTGCAGTTGTATTTCTGATGTACAGATGGAGTCAAAAACATGCCGTTGGGGATGTCAGTTGTTTCCCTCAGAGAGGAAGCGTTGGGAAAGTTACTACTATTACTAGTTACCATGGTAAAAATGTCACTTTAATTACATTAACAGCACATTTGATTACTTTCTGATTAGTCTTTTAACAAATGTTTGAAACTGGGCAATAAAGCCGAGGAGTCTTATAATCATTCATTTAAACCAAGCAGGTAAACCTCACAACTTTATTGTGGTTACATGAACTTACCTGTAGATGTTTCCATTTGCATCTCATACAAACAATCAAGCTTCACATTGTACAATAATGTTAGCGCCTTAGTCTGGTTTCATTAGGAAATACTATTGAATTTCTAGCACTGAAAGGCGTTCTTGACCAATGGCCACCTGCCTTGACGTGGTTGGCCAGTTGCAGGCATGACAAACTCAAGTTGCCTAGAGAGCAATGCATATTCCTTTGTTAGGCAGACAAGAGGTGGTGCAAATTCGATCCAGTCAAAAACGCTCAAAATCTGACCACTTACTGCCCAGTGAGTGAAGTCTGTCTAGACATACAGACATGTTGTAAGGCTGCAGCCGCTGTCCAGCATCACCTGCATTGCGTGCTCCGCACTGCTTTTACTCGTCCGTGAATTAAGGATTTGTTTGGACCAAAACAGAGTCGGTGATTGTTGGGACAGTGGAAAGACAAACCAATGATGTGGCAGATGTTTTTGGTCAATTTTATTTGGTTTCTGTAAAGTTTTAATAAAGTTGACAATGATGCAAAAGCAGTGTGGTGAGTTTGGTGAGAGTAATTAAACAGCTGTTTCTGGTTAAACAAAACATATCTTACTCTTTAAATCAGGTCTCTCACTGTCATGATCCTTTCCACAATGTTGCCAGATACTAACAATAACAATCTGAGCCCGTCACTGGTGAAATGACTACGGGGGCTCTGACAGATGATTTGAATCCCCAAATATCAGGGAGCAGCCCTATATTACAGTAAAGAATTACTGAGTAATGTGTTACTATCCAACACTTCTCTTGAGACATTTCTGGAGCCTACAGTGAGCTGGGATGTTACAGGAATAATTTTTCAGACCCACTTCTCAGCCACTTTGCAGTGATTGTGATGGAGCCAGTAATCTCAGAGCCCATGTTGTTATTTATTCGACAGACGCATCTCCGTCACTATTAATTTGCCACATCTAAAAAACAGGCTTGCTACAGCTGGACGGGGACAGACAGTGAAAACAATGACTGGAGGCAGCATATTGCATGTTGAAGGAAGAATTAAATGAGCACAAGCCCCTGGCTTTATGTCCTAGGTCATCTGTTAATTTTTCATGGGTGCCTCACTAATTCATGAGGACATCTGTTTTTGCAGCTTCCATTTTATGAGTCCCATGTTCGTCAGTTATGAGCGACTCCAGCTGCAAACTGATTAGACAGGACCTCTGATGGAAACTCGAGCAGAGGGAAACTTTGCACAAACACAACAAACACACAGACACATGCTGGCATATGTTGGCCTGTTACTATAAACTGCAAAACTAAAAGTTTTAAGTCAAACTAGTGTTCCCCAGAGGCTGCAGCGTTCTAAAGCCTACTAAAATGTGAAATAATTAACATACGGATGATTTAGAGCCTTAGCAGTGGTGGTGCTAAACAGGTAGAATGTGTCCTTAGGGTGGTGAGCCCCACTATAGGAAAGGTCATGGGGTCAAAAAAAAGCACAAGGTTTATCCCAGCATCCACTCTGTGCATAACAAGTCAGTACATTCAGATATCCATGATTCATGATAGGGTAACATTTTTACACTTTTAGCCTCCAAGTTAAAGCAACTTGCCTATTGCCTTTTGATACCTTTGACAAAAAGGGTATAAAAAGCCATTTAGTCCAGATGCATCTGAATTATTTAACCTGAAACTGTAATTTTGTTGCTTCTGTTGTTACTATATTCAGCATTGCCACCACCATGAGGTTGACATTTCTGGTTTTCAGTGGAATATCTAAACAACCTTTGGATGGGCTCCCATGAACTTTGGTTCAGACAATTAAAGTTGCCCTCAGGAGGAAGTGTAATCACTTTGGTGAACCTCTGACTTTTCATCTAATGCCATTATCGGGTCAAATTGGCTTTTTTCTAACATTTAATTTTATAACTAATTTTAATATGACTAAATGCCTCCAAAACTAATGAAATTCCCATCAGTCTCAGCTGGACTACAAATTGTCTATTATTTTCATGAAAGTCAATGCAACTTTAAAAACTTTAAAAGTACGGAGGGCAAACGATGTATAAAGAGTGACAAAGTCTAGGTAGGAAGGGAGAAGAGGCTGCGGTGTATTGGTGGGTCAAACACAGGACTTTCACACAGGAGACTAAGCTTAACCCTATCAATAGTCAGTTTTGATTGTTTTAAGGAAGTAGTTATTTTAACCCAAAGCCTGATCCTTCCCTAACCTAAGAAGATAGTTTTGCTTCCAAAACTGTGACTGTCACCTGAATTATTGTCGACCACAGAATGCGAGCGACAGTGGGTCACAAAATAAATGGGATTCATGTCCATGTACACGAACCTAATAGGTTAAATTTTCATGACCATTTCATGAACTGCTGTGGCACTGTGTTGCACCATTCTAATATACTAAAAAGATGAACATGATCTCTTGGCAGGTCCAAAACAGCCCTTGCTTAGATGATACATCTCTGAGAAGTTATCATGGGGGCAAATATTGTATCCTTCATCATGACAGTCATGAGGTAAATGGTAGAAATACTCAAATCCTATTACAAATAGCTTGGTTCAACTTTTTTGCTGGGCAACCTTGTATTGTTTTGCAGGATCACTTGTGATGGCACGCCCACTGCATTGACGGACAAGTTCAGTTCAAATGAATTATAAGACAGTGTTTCTTCATGGTGGGCTAAAGTCAGTCCAAACGTGGTCTTAGTCTTGTTTTTAACCAAATCACAATCTTTCCCTAACTTTAAACACATATTAAAGTTGCCTACCTGTAACTACTGATCATATACCATAATAACATTTTTTTTCTAGACTCGTCATTGCCACGCACAGCTGATGCGGAAAGATAGAATTAAAACTCATTCTTGAACATTTAAAAAAGCTGTCACTGAACAGAGTCAGGAGTTTGGCTTAATAAAGATGTTCTTGCCAGGCTCTAGCCACTTGTCTCACCCAGCACATCTCGTCACTTTATATATACACCGACAGCTACAACATTAAAACCACTGACAGACAAAGTGAATAACCTTGATCATCTCATTACAGTGGCACCTGTCAAGAGGTGGGATATATAAGGCAGCAAGAGAACAGTCAGCTCTTGAAGTTGGAAGCAGGAAAAAATGGGCAGCGTGAGGATCTGAGCAAGTTTTACAAGGACCAAACTGTGATAGCTAGAAGACTGAGTCAGAGCAGAGATGTAATAGCCTACATAGTTGCCACATTGACCGCTTTGGCCCACTGCTGCAATACGTCAACATCACTGCCATATTGGTTTTGTCAAAATTGGCCTGTGAACAAATACATGTAAATGGTGGAGTGTTTTTTTCTGGATAAAAAGCACTATAACATTTACATTTCTCAACTAAATTTCATAACTCGTGTTATGTTCAAGGGTTTATGAGCTACATGAAGTAGCAAGTTTTCTTTTTTTAACTTACCCATGTAGATCATGATCATGACTCACTGAAATTGGCTGAGGAATGTAAAAGTTACCCCATTTACATTTATTTGTTCACATGCTGAACCAATATGGCGACATTGATGGTGACATTGATGTATGGTGAAAAGGCTAACATGGGGTTTATCTATGTTTATGGGTCAGAGCATCTCCAAAACAGCAGGTCTTGTGGGGTGTTCCTGGTATGCATTGGTTAGTACTTCCTAGTAGTCTAAGGAAAGACAACTGATGAACTGGTGACAGGGTCATGGACACCCAAGGCTCGCTGACGCTTGTGAGGAGCAAAGGCTAGCCCACCTGGTCCAACTCCACAGAAGACCTACTGAAGCACAATCTGCTGAAAAAGTGAATGATAAAAAGGTGTCAGAACACACAGTGCATTGCGACTTGCTGCGTCTGGGGCTGAGTAACAACTGATCGGTCAAAGTGCCCATGCTGATCCCTGTCAACTGCCAAAAGCACCTACAGTGGGCTTGTGAGCGTCAGAACTGGACCATGTAGTGATACAAGAAGGTGGCCTGATGTTGACAGGGCGTTGACAATCTGATCCATCTGTGGGATGTGCTGGAGCGAGAAGTTGTATCCATGGAGACCCCACCTTACAACTTACTTGCTTGCTAGCGTCTTGGTGCCAGATAGCACAGGACCCCTTCAGAGGCCTTGAAGTCCATGACTTGATGGATCCAAGTTGTTTTGGTGACCTACATGATATTACAATATTAGGCATATAGTGTGAATGTTGTGGCTGATCGGCATGATCTTGATGAGGGCGACACCGCATCCCTATTAACATTTTTTGTGTCCTGTAACTGACAGAGAGCAGCATAAACCTAAATCCAGGCTTCAAACCATTTCTTCAAAACCTATATACGATTTCACAGATGCTATATATTTCTTTATTGTTCTACCTAGACGGTCAAAATGCAATTGCCCCTAAACCTAACCTTCTAACCCTAAAAGAAAAAGAAATCTGTTGGAGTTAATTGCCCCTTTTGACATGAAAGTAATCAAATTTGTAGAAAAAAATCAAAACGTGAGCTATGTATGTGCAGTTTCAGTCCTATACGGATCCAGCGCACACACACATACACACATTCACTTGTACATTGACACCCTTATCCATGTCCAGGCTGACAGTGTGGCTGGGTTATTATAGTAGGGGGAGATAAGGCGGTCAGACAGGCTGGATGCAGGCCTGTGCTATAATAGCCACGAGCTTATCTCTGCAACAACGCTCCCAATGACAGAGAACAGCTCGAACCAGCAGCGGACCTGCTGCCATTGTCTCCCTTTAATTTCTTCAACAGCAGCCTTTTTAATCCCCAAACACTGATACATGAGGTGTGGGAGGAAACTACATATTCTGCTTAATAACGCAGAGCAGTTTTGCTGCGTGTGTGTGTTGATGTGTTTGTTCTGGTTGGTTCTCTTCATTGTTTACCAGTGTTAATAAGGGGGAGGCTCAATAATGTAATGTAGAAACACTGGCTGTGTTCACTCCACATGAGGAGACTAATTACTGTAAATCTAATCTGCAGGAGAGGCCTATATCCAATTACATGGAAATAAAGGCTCAGTGTGTTTCTGCTGTGCTGTTAGTCTGATTGTGCATGAACGGACATATACGCTCTGTTTCTCCCTATATATCTGTGTGTGTGCATTTCTCCCCAGGCACATTCCTGGGTTAGACCTACATGTGTGTTCATCAAACAGAATCAATAAGATACAGCCGAAAATAGCAGAATCTGTCTTTGCCGATATGATCCGGCCGACAATCCTCCACCATCGTCTAGATTCAAACAAAGGAAATAATGAAAAGAAGGAAATCAACAAATATTTGTTGTAGAGGCAGAAGGAAGGCAGAGCATGTAGCCCTGGAGCTCTAAAGACATCAGCAAGGAAATCATATCTTACATGAGCTGTTATTACAGCACAGCAGCATCTGTATCTTGTATCTGTAACTTGATTCAGCCTTACAGATACAAAGAACACATGGAATATTACTGCCAGTGATCTCATACAGTAATGTATGGAAGTCATTTGTCATCATGTGATGAAAAAACAAAACATGTTGGTGATTATAATGAAAAAATAAAGAGTTAGTACCTTAAAATAATGACTAAGAAAGTTTTTCATCATTTTCAGAAAATTAAAGACCACCAGTGAAAATCAAGTTTTTAACGCTGTAAAAACGTCCATGTGGTGTTTTTCATGTGTTACAGACATATCAGGAGTGAAATAATCAGTAAACACCATGCCTGAGGATTTCTTGCTTTGAAACTGCAGTGAGCAAGGACATTTTCAAAAATTCAGATTTAATCAGGCTCAGTATGTGACATCAGGTATTTGAACTTATTTTGCAAAAAAAAAAGAAAAAAACATATCAGACTCAATTTATTACTTCTTGCAGAACATTTGATATTGTTTAAAACATGACTCAAGGTGGACTTGAGATACTAACTCAGCGCCATTACGTATACGCATATCACAAGCTGTTTGTAGGGCTCAATATGCCAGAGGGGGCACCAAAACAGCCTGATCATGGATACAGGAAGAATTATAAAAACAAAATCAATTAATTAATTTGCAACAGAGTGCAAGAGAGAGTTCAGGATGGGTGACAGAGTAAGTGTACAAATATGGACAGAAGTGTTGACTTGATACAAAAAACTCATTGATCATGAAGCTTGATGTTTCTCTATAATTCTGTGGTGTATCAGTGAAGTGTATGAACTACACTGCAGGCCGACTGATCCACTGGGCTCGTCTCCAAAGTCTTTATATGTACGTATTTCTTATAAAGCTACGTATATAATCTTATTTCTGTGATGGGAGAAAAAAAATTAATTTTAAACGTAATGACTTATAACATATATAAGTATTATATATATCTTATAATACTGATTTTGTATCTCAGAATAATAAATTAGTATCTCAAAATAATAACTTAGAATCACAAAGTATTGAGTTAGTAGCTCTAAATAACAAAAACTGGGTATTAACTCAATATTTTGAGATAGGGGCCAAGGGCAGTTGTAACATTGATATTTCCCCCCCATAAGTCACAGACTACTTGAAATATACAAGCCATCAGTCATCTTTTGATATGAGAAACACACACACACACACACACACACACACACACACACACACACACATACATACACTATATTGACAAAAGTACCAGGACACCCCTCCAAATCATTGAATTCAGGTGTTCCAATCACTTCCATGGCCAACAGCAACTCAACCACGAAGTGGTAGGCCATGTAAAATCACAGAGCAGGGTCAGCGCATGTTGAGGTGCACAGTGCGCAGAAGTCACCAACTTTCTGCAGAGTCAATAGCTACAGACCTCCAAACTTCATGTGGCCTTCAAATTAGCTCAAGAACAGTGTGTAGAGAGCTTCATGGATTGGGTTTCCGTGGCCGAGCAGCTGCATCCAAGCCTTACATCACCTTACATTGTTTTTCAGGGGTTGGGCTTGGCCCCTTAGTTCCAGTGAAAGGAACTCTTAATGCTTCAGCATACCAAGACATTTTGGACAATTTCATGCTCCCAACTTTCTGGGAAGAGTTTGGGGATGGCCCCTTCCTGTTCCTACATGACTGCGCACCAGTGCACAAAGCAAGGTCCATAAAGACATGGATGAGCGAGTTTGGTGTGGAGGAACTGGACTGGCCTGCACAGAGTCCTGACCTCAACCCGATAGAACACCTTTGGGATGAATTAGAGACTGCGAGCCAGGCCTTCTCATCCTGCATCAGTGCCTGACTTCACAAATGCGCTTTTGGAAGAATGGTGAAAAATTCCCATAAACACACTCCTAAACCTTGTGGAAAGCCTTCCCAGAAGAGTTGAAGCTGTCATAGCTGCAAAGGGTAGGCCAACTCCATATTAAACCCTAAGGATTAAGAATGGGATGTCATTAAAGTTCATGTGCGTGTAAAGGCAGATGTCCTGATACTTTTGGCAAAATAGTGTATATATAATACAACTGATATATTTTCACTAATAAGAATAAGACTATAAAATGAGTGTTGCCCATATTAACCCACTGAATCTCAAGTAAAGCACACCTTGAAGTAATCACATTACTGCTGTAGTATCTAGTAATGTTACTTTTTTTTTTTTTTGTTTAAATCTTAGACTAGGTAACTATTCTAGTGGTAACTACATTTTAATTATTTGAATTGAGTTAAAAGTAATTTTTATCTTCATTTTCTAATGGCTGACAGTGATCCTGCACTAACCAATCATTGTGAGAAAACTTCTCATTATTTTGAGATACAAAGTCATAAGTTTCTTGTAATTTTAGCTTACTCAGTATCTCAAAATAATATAATAATTCTATTCTAACTGAGACAATAAGTCATTATTTTGAGATACAAATGTGATATTTTGAGATACTGTAAGTCATTATCATTATTCTGAGAAGTTTACTCATCATATTGACTTACAGGGTCTTTTTTCATCACATTGGCTGAAATGTGCTTCCATAACAATGAACACTTAAGATGATACAATTATTAGCATCTCCACAGTGTCAGTGATGTGGAGGCTTTCAGGTCAAACTGTACTGTGCAAATGACATGAAGAAAACAGATGACATCACTATGAACGTCTGCCATTATCTGTGCTTCTTCTGTGCCCTTTTCCTCAGACAGATTTATAGCAGTGCACAGAGGCTGTGTGGGTGTACTCCATATACCACAGCTGTCGAGTACTGCCTCAAAACTTGCACTACACATCTGGGCAATAGCAGCTGCAGAGACACATAGAGATTCATCCACTCAGACTGTAGTGTTTCAGATGCTGGTGGAGATTTTATTGTGAAGACAACATTAAGCAAGTTGAATAAAGTTTCAGAACCAGAGTGACTCAGAAGCTTGGTTGACTTGGTGAAGACTGGAGTCAGCAGTTATACCTACATACATACAGCATATCACTGTTAAGTAACAGAATTATAGTGTGAGTACTTTGTGTTTAATTCATGGGGACTTTCTGTTGATTTTAAGAATGGTTTCTATCTTTTTCTTAGCCGAGCAGAGCAGAATTTATAGTTGAGAGGATAAAATGTAACAGTAGATAAAGTTTTAGACCACAGCCTACCAGTGTCAGAGCCAGGGGCCAGATACGTACACAACCACAGAGACACATGCCATTTTCCACAGTGTAAAAACACACGTAAAAACAAATGCATTTTCAGAATAAACTTCATTTTAATTAACTGATTTTGACATTTGATGATCATTATGATTGAGATATAAGTTTATGGTCTATTGTATTAGTGTAGTCTACTGAAATCAATTGAAATCAGTGGTTACCTGCAAAAGTGAATAACTGTAAATCTCTGATTGTAAAAAAAAAACTTGTAACTGATACTGTTCTCAATAAAATGTGCTTCATGATAACACATATTATACTATTATTATGTTATTATATTGTGTCTTTCAAAGTTGCTTTATAAGTTGCCTGATCCCCAGGGCTTGTGTTTAAAGGAACAATTCACTCCAAAATCAAAAATACATATTTTTCCTCTTAACTGTAGTGCTGTTCATCCATGTAGATAGTTTTGGTGTCAGCTGTAGAGTTGTGGAGATATTAGCTGTAGAGATGTCCTCTTTCTCTCTAATAGAATGGTACTAAATTGCATTTGGTTTGTGGTTCTCAAAGTGCCAAAAATTCAAAACCAGTGCCTCTTTCCTAAAATCATGACCCGGTTACTCAAGATAATCCACACACATTATTGTTAATAGTTTCAGGTAGGAACGACTTTCCTTCTGCAGTAGAATCTCCTACATGAAACTGCTCACAAGGTCTGTGGATTATCTTGAGTAACCGGGTCATGACTGGATGTAGCTAGTTACTGTGCTTAGCTAGCGAAACAGAGGAAAAGCAAGATGCATTGCTTAGGGATAGTGGTGGGGTTTAGGGTGTGTGTAGAGGGCAGGGACTATTTGCATATTCGTGAATTCTTGAATACTAAATGAGGTAAGGTGTAGGGATATATACAAGCTATTTTAACAAGTTATTTGAACTTATTTTGTCTACAATGTCTACACAGACATTACATATTTATTATTGCTGATTTCAATGCTCCAGCCCTGCAGTGAGTTGTTTCCCCCAACCCCGCCCCTTCCTCCCCAGACATGGCAGAGACAGGCAGGCTGCAGGAGCTCTGCAGGAGCACATGATGCACACAACTTCATACATAAACAGACAATAACAAGTGACATCTTTTGCCACTGTTTGCTGATCAGCTGTTTATAACTGTCAGTTGTCTGTCAATGTAAAGTTGTATTTGTTATCCTGAAAACAAAAGCCCACTGCTCTGAAATAACACACTTGACAATGAGTTAAGTGGCTGTCTGTCTCACTGCTGCCAAACTCCAATTTAACAGTTACAAACATCTACGCCTTCTACAAAATCAAAAAATTAATGATTTCTTACGACTCATAAACAGGCACTTACTCATTCAGCAAATATTTGGCATTAATTTGAACTCTTACATAATGTGAAACAGACACACAAAACAGTTATTCTGAAAACAGGACACTATAAGGAGTTTTCTCCAGTAAAGTGAGTATTTCACCTGATAAAAATGAATTTTGATCTGTATCAGTCAATATATTACAGATTTCTCCTTTAAACAATTTGTTTGCTGGATGTTTATTTTTCAGAAAAATCTTCTTATTTTGTTTTAGTTGATTGATTTGTACTTAACACCAGTACAGAGTCTTAAAATTTACCGCCATAGCCTAAAGAAGAGTGTGAAGCATTAAACCAGACTGTGGATTTGCACTGTAAACCTCCGGCCTCAGTCCCACCTCCCCAGCTTCAAGCCTTCCACTGCACACCAGTGACAGTAAAAGTCAGCCGTGAGAAGAATTGTGTGTTTTGAGGATTTTTTTACCCAGCATTCAAGTGTTTATGACATTAGCCGCCACCAACAGCCGCTAAACCTGCCACTGATCCGACAAACAAACTCTGATTTACAGCCTGTCACTCCAGCACTCTGACTGAGAAATGTTCCCAGCAGGGGCTGGACGCAAACCTTTCCACATTGATCTGTGTCTGCCCACAGTCAATGATTAATGTTGCTGTCAGGAACCAACTGACACACACAAACACACACACACATACATACACTTACCCACTGCTTTTCTTTAAAATGTTAAAAGAGCTGGTTCCACTCCTGGGAGCAAAACACAACTTTTCTTTCGATAAAAACAAAGAAAATGGTATGCTAATAGGAGAACACAATGTGCTTTCATCCACACCTGAATCCTGTTTTTTTTTTTTTTCTTCAGTCAGGTCTCCTCGTCTCACAGCATGGCCCAAGAGTCTCACTACGCCGCAGCTGAAAGAAGTTGTACAGCAGCACAGGCCCACTCCGCAGACGACTCTCAGATAACTTCTAATGGGTATTATTGCTTGCATAATTGGAATACTCATTAAAAATAAATCAACAATAGTGCTTAGCTCTACAGTCATAATAGCTCAGCCATCAGTTGCCTGTTCATTCGAGACACGATGGCTGTAGAGAAATAGAAAAGTTTACCCGGCTAAGAAAAAAAAAAAGTATGTCACAGTCATGAAAAATGAGCATTCCTCTTTAACAGGGCATGTTCAGGAAATTACAAGAAACTGGTGGCATTGAGACTGCACTATACTATCAGTCCTGAGAGGCACTCCAAGCCATGATTGTTTTTCTTAACCTCCACAAATGGGTTTGCCATTGATTCGATCAAAGATTAATTAGAATTCATATAAACTCACTTTTAGGTCATCACTTTTTATAGAGGCCAAAAGATTGCCGTTCAAGTGGCCCGCGTTAAAGACAAGAGGTAAACCCTCTCGCTAATTACCTGTCCGTTGCTCCCATATCGGGCACGTCGCCGTCCATACAGATGTGCGTCTTCGCCGGGGGTTTTAAAGGAGGGCCAGGCCTTGGAGAATGAGCTGTGCCAGAAAAGCTTTCATGGTAATAATGCTGATTAGAAATCACTGAAATGATATGAGTCACTGGGCTTCTGTGCTGGCTGAGTGAAGATGACTCTTGTTCCCCATAATGAGATCCAAACGACCCCCAGCTATTCTCAGAACTCTGTGCTCTTCTCAGGCTTCTGAGGTCTCCAGCTGATGAATTCAAGTGTTCCCTCACCGCCCTGCTCTCATTGTGCAGCGTGTTTAGAAAAATACTAAATACTAAGAGAACAAGTCAAATCAATGTACAATATTAAGAACAAAAATGCATTCATGCCTTTTGCTTGATGTGAATGACTTATTGCTTATATACATACATTGCTAAAATACACGTTTTTTGCCCTGGCCTGTAGTGCCGTTTATCAATCTAGATTTTTTTGGTTTGAGTTGCAGAGTTTTGGAGATATCAGCCGTAGAGATGTCTGCCTTCTCTCCAATATAATGAAACAAGATGGCACTACTCCTGGAAACCTTTAAAACCAGTGTCTCTTTCAAAAATCATGCCCGGGGTACTCATGATAATGCCCGGACCTTGTTGTGAGCAGTTTCATGAAGGAAATACTTTTTACTTCCATTAGAACAAAAGTAGAAAGAGCAGAAAGAAAGAAGTTCCAACATGAAACTGCTCCTAACAAGGTATGTGGATTATCTTGAGCCTCTGGATCATGATTTCTGGAAAGAGACATTGCTGTTGAGTTTTTAATATATGATAATGATGATGAAAACACGAGTATGATTTTGGCACTTTGAGCACCACAGTTGACTTGAAGGATGTCATTTACACCATGTTTTTAGTCTAAATCTTCACTGTAGATCCGTCGCTTGGCGTCACGTTCACATGCGTATTCACACCATCTGAACTGGGTTTGTGCGTCACGGTGTGTGAACACCATGTTGGGGCTGAGACCTGAATTATGCTAAGCTTGTCAGTAAGATACACACCAGTTGAATGTTTCTTGCTTAGTAAATGAAAGACTGTCAGATTTCCAAACATCTCCTCCTCCTGCTCTCCTCCACACTTCTTCCTCCCTCTTCTCCTTGTTGAGTTCCTGACATAAACTGCTGACTCTGCAGTGGAATTTCCTTATTTCTAACAGTGAGGTGGCACAGTGGGGAGCATAGCTGCCTTCTAAGCAGTTGACCTGTATTCAATTCCCAGCCATCATGCATCTTAAAGGTCCAGAGATTTGGATTTAGTAGCTGGTAAATGTAAGTTAAAGAGCAATTTTGGCCCAAAAAAAGAAAGAAAGAAAGAAAAAAAAATGTCTGGAGCCTCAACTATTAAATTCCATCTTTTCCCTGAGGACTTTTTTTTTTCTCTTTTTGGCGTCCATAGCTAGTTTATGGAGACTCAAGAAGACTAGCCACTGTCAAAATTTAGAGGAAAGGCACAGGGCCATAGATGTAGGCTATGACGCACATTTTAGTTGACAAAATGTTTTTTGGTGTATAGGCTACATATTTTTCCAATTAAAGATCAATAGTTGTGAATACTCAACTTTTGAAAGCGAGGTACTGCAATAGATGTTTGGAGTTTTGAGCCCAACTCAAACTTTGAGCTTTGAGATAAACTTTAAAACGTTTTGCTGACCTGTAATCTTTAGTTGAGATAATTACTTTTCTTATTTATATAAACTTGAAATTTTGAGTTTTAGAAACTCAGAAAAAATGTATTTCAAAAATTGGTCACAGTGAGCTGTGAACCTGATCTGACACTGTTGAAATTGTTTTAACTGAAAATATTAAAATTTTAAATTTTAACCATCATTCACTTTCACTTTAATGAATTTACTCAATGATTTTTTAAATACAACTTTTTGGGGGGTTTCTAAAACTCAGATTTAAAGTTTATACAAAGAAGAAAATTTAATTATTTCAACAAAAGATTTGTAGCTGGTGAAACTTTTTCTAAATTTAAGAGTTTGAGTTCTGCTCAAAACACAAAAATCTATTGCAGAACATTGCCTTGAAAGTTTTAGGTTTCTCAGTTTTCTTTTTCATTTTTATAGTGTAGACCTGCAACAGTGATAAAAGAAAATTAAAATAGCTGTTATTCATTTCCATATAATTTTTTGCAGAAAGCCACAGGGAGCCACTGACTTCTGAGTCACAGGTTGCAGACCCCTGTTCTAAGGTAACAAAAACACATTCTTATTTTCAGGCGATTATACACCAGTAAAAACATACTTCTGAATTTTAGACTCAATTTCTGCCATCTTAGTCAATAAACCCCCCTAAATCTTTCACAGACATACAGACACAGACGTGAGATTGACAGCAATATTTCAGCTAAAGCATATGTTTCCCAAAACTGCTGAACTATTATTTCAATGATCTGTTCATTAATATTTAGTAGTCCGGTAAAGAGTGTTACTCATAGTGACTAACCCACAGAGAATTTTAGCTCATTTTGGTTTTATGGCCATCCAAACTCTACTCTTTTCATCCTGTTTCCAGCCACAGCAGGCAGCTCTTCAGTGAAGAAGCTCTAAAACCCACTGTGTACTACCTGCCCAGTATCAAACAGCAGACAGACAGTCAGAGAGTAACTAGTGAACATAGTGGAGCATTTAGCTGCTAAAGAGCCAGATTTATCTCATCAGGTGGTGTAGACCAAAATAGAGCTAAGAGGAAAGTGAATCCAGTGTGGTAGTAATTCAGAGGTCGTGTTTTCAGCCTTTTGTTCTGCCCACAAGCTGTAATGTGTCAGACAATTTTTTTCACATACTTCACCATGCAGACAGGTATATTAATAGCATGTTAATTGGGAAGCATTAGAAATATCAGCATTAATGAGCATTTCTCTGTGTTCACACTGGGCGGGGACTGAAACGTCAGTGTGGATCCATATCTGTCCATATGGAACTCTCCTCTTCACTCAGCCTTTATTGCTCCCACAGATGCTCAGCGTAATACGTAATGCTGCTGTTAGGATGCTTTTCATCTCCCTGTTTTCGCTCATCCATCACATCTTTAAAAAAAATATAATTTCCTGTCTTCCTGCCAGCCTGTCGTCTGATACAAAGACCACCAGACAGGCAAATCTGCTGGAGATCAGATGGGTGGACTCGCATTCAGGCTGCGGTAATCTGTTTTTGATCAAATGTCCATTCTATTCTCTATTCATCCATTTTCCTTTTCCCATTCAGGATCAAAGGGGGCTGGAACCTATCCCAGAATGTACTAAGGGAAAGGTAGAGAAACCAGTTCCTGGTCTATCAAGGGGTGAAGTCATGTAGAGCTCCATGTTCACTGCAGCTGTGGGAGGAAACTGGACCAAGAACATGCTGACAAGCACAATTAAGTCCATAAATGTGTCCACTTTTCAAAATCTTATCTTACTGAATAACTTACTTTCTACAGGATTCATAAGCAGCATGTCCGCTTAACTTCTGGGGCAAGTTAAAAGCCATGTAAATACAAAATAAATCTGGTAACTTGGTAAGTGGTAAAAAAGAATTGAACTATTAAAATATATTGATAATCGATTTATCATTAGGGTAATTATTTATGCAGAATGGCAGAATATGTTGTTGTCAGCCTCTCATATATGAGTATTTACCATTTTCTTAAGTTATTATCATATTAAACTGAATATTAAGGGGGTTTGGACTGATAAAATCAGACATTTAAAGACATCATCGTTATACCCTGAGTCAGGAATGGTTGTGATTTTGATTATTAAGTTATTTAGAGACTGTGTAACACACAAGAAGCCAAATTCTAATTTAAAATAACATACTACATGTTCATAATCAGGTAGGCAAAAATCAGATCAGTGTATAAAATGGAAGAGTGACATTAGAAGGCAAAGACCAGAAAATCTGAGCTTTTTAGGACCAAAATCGTTCTTTGGGGAGGGGCATGCCCCTGGACCTCCCTCGCTTACTACTTTTTCCTCACTGGCTGCTCCATATCCTTGTGAAAAGCCCTGTGTTTGAGTTTGTGAGATATGCAGAGTTATCACAGAAGTGAATCTAAATCTTTATGGCAGTGAATAAAGAAAATCAAATTCAAATCATTTTCACTTCTTATTTATACAAGAAACTAAGAAGTTTGGGGGAACAACAATATAATATTGTTTATCCAATATGTTAAGAGAAAATAAAACGAGGTTGCAGCGGCTAATTCCTACATATTTGTGGAACGTTGTCCAACTTTCTGCGTAGGTCACAACAGCCACAATGGTTAAATGCAAGTTTTCTGAGGGCTGGCTTGACAATCTCAAATGCAAAATATAGCCTGTTAGTTAAGGATTCCAAATAACAAAAGAAAGGTAGGTGTTTTTGAAATGGAAAATATGTAGGAAGCCTCATCAAAGTCTCACCAAGTCAGTTTGTCTGGGAATTTATTTATTTGCGACTGAACAGCAGAGCTCCAGTGGATTATTTTCTTACCCTGCCACAGTGTCCTCCAGGACAGCTCCAAACACCGACAATGAGTGTATTAAAGGTGCAACAGATCACACTTTTGATCACACCTGACCTCAGAGAGTAAAAAAAAAAAAAAGAAAAACAAATATGTAAAACTTTAAATCAGAGAGGGTACTGAGAAACTTCTTTTTACTCTTAAACAAACAACCACTGCTGTTATTTTCAGGTAAGAACCTCCAGTTTCTCTGTGAATTTACATTTATTTGTCAGGGTACTGTCTCATTAATCATAAATCTGATAGGGAAATAAATGCATATGGAAAATTAAAATAAATCTTTGTCAGTGCTTTTTGCACTTTTTAGATTCTAGAAATTGAAATACACGATTTAACCATTAGTTGATTGATTATTTACTCAAACTTCTCTAAGGCTATGTTCACCCTGCAAGCCAAAAAAGAAATCTGGTGATCCATTTTCTGATGAAGTCTGATATAATTTGTTTTCTCTCCTGTTTATGATGTTAAAAAATGGGTTTGCCGGGATAATCTTTCAAAGTTCCTTAATTTTTATCCCTCTATGAAACAGGTGATAAAGAAGTTTTGGCAGGTATTTCTTTTTTCAGGATCATTTTTCAAAGTCTTGGTTGTTGTAATGCTCACTTTGGCTAATATCAGATTCCTGTGAACTGCTCACAATCCTGAACTGACTTGAATAGGCAAAAAACAATAACACATTAAGTACGTACATGCAGCACACGTACAGAAGTAAACATGAAGCCCATTGAAGTGCACGTATGGTTTCATTTATAAGTTGATGTGTAGTGGAAGTTAGGTAATTTGTGAGCAGATGATAACGAGGAGGAAGAGAAAAAGAGCCAAATTTTTAATTATGGATTTTTTGTGGAGCAGTGCTTGTTACTTCTGCACGGAGGTGTGTGTGGGGTGCGGAGTCAGAGCCAGGAGCGGTGGGATCGTCACAGAAACAGATTTCATCCAAAATTTCAGGATGTCAAGGGCTACTTTTAAACACATCTACTCAACTGAACATGTAGCTGAAATTTTATCTTCATCAAGAAGGATTCTCTGGTCGGCTGCTAGTGCATCCTTTACTGGTGTCCACCCATATTAAGATGTTTTGATCCCTGTGTAATGAAGGGAAAGAGACGCCTGTGCGGGTTTGTTTTGGAGCAGCAGCTAGCTTCAGTTCATTCATTCTGTTTCTATAATCTCTAAAGGACACTATTTACTGTGCAATAATACTTCTTCCGGATTTTGTAGACATGGGTCATAGCTGCAGTCACATCTGATGGACATGTCTCAGTGTTATCCACCATTTTGGATTGACGACCCAGTATTTCACCCTGTTTCTCTTACTGTGTCCTATGGGAAAGATAGAAAAATTGCAGTGTATATAGGGGTCTAACTCCATTTCTCATGCAATGCGTTTAGTTGTACTAAGGCTCATGTACATGTAAGCTCTGTTGCAGGGCTCAACAAAAAGGATTACTCGCTTAAGTAAAATGCCATGTCAGGCAAGTAAATCTGGTGCCTCACTAACTACTAGACTACTATTAGACAATTTTTTTAAATAATCAATTAATTATTAATGTATTTTTTCATGCAAAATGGCAGAAAATGCTGTTTTCAGCCTCTTATTTATTATTTTGTTAAACTGAATATCTGTGGGTTTTATACTGAAAAAACAAGATCATGTAGGACTTGGACTTTGAAAAACTGGAATGTACATTTTTCACTATTTTCTGCCATTTTCTAGATGTTGCAGCCTAAAAATAACCATTAACTTTAGTCTTTGTGGCTATTTAATAACTGCTGACAAAACAATCTGTATACGGGCAAGTAGCATTTGACTTGGGGCAGGTAGATTTCTGACCCACTTACCAGAAACATTAACATTGAACCCCATATTGTGAATTTATTGTCCATAAAATCATTCCATTTTGGTGAGCAAAATTCTGAAACATTGCAATGCTTGATTTAATGGATGTAAAAAAGAGGTCATTTGTTAAGAGAGACCAGTTCAACTTACAGTTATTTGTAAGAACCTTTGTGTATACTAGAAAAAAATGCAATCAATAAAATGATGTATAATATCAACAAATCAGCTCAAACCTATTGACTATTGTACAAGACAGACGCAGTCATAGTTTTGATCAAGAAAATTCTAGCCTACACAGCTAAAAACTCAACTGTCTCTGGTTTACTGAGTAAGAAATATTCAGCACTAAAGCTCAGTTGTACTGGTTGTGTCAGCTATTCTCAAAAGTGGACCAGCTTTTCTAACAATCTACCTTTTATGTTGCTTCAGAGAGCTGATACCCATGAATCAAACCCAGGTCAAGTGCTTGGAAGGCAGCTATGCTCACCACAATACCACCACCATCACTGTGATAACTGGACAAATTCCACTGCACAGTCAGCTGTTTTTGTCCAGAAGTCAAGGAGAAGACAGGGGAAATTTTTAAGATGCCATTAAATTAAAACCCTCTACTGTCTTTAATTAGTCTGGCTCACTTGATGTAGTCTGAGTATAAGCCTGCCATTGGCTGACTTGTTTCAGTCTGGCATCGCTGCATCCACAATCTGAGTCCCAGGGAAAAAACAACCTCCGAGCTGCAACCTACACAATGAAAATTGCAAGAAATTAGCGCCTGAGATGATTGTAGTACAAACACAAACAAGCTAAGAACTGCTACCTTTTTGTCAGTCAAACCTACACGTTGTTTTCTAATGCAGAAATTTTCATTTTTCACAGTCCCATAGTGGCTGTCAGAAGACAACTGTGCATGTTTTTTCTGGATCTCACTGCTTAAAACAGCTTAACGTTGTCAGTAGGGTTTGAACCTACGCGGGGAGACCCCAGTGCATTTCAAGTCCATCACATTAACCACTTGGCCACAACAACCTCAATGTCAACTTGGTATTTGCGGTTTTGGCATTTATCACCTATTCTTCAAGCTGTTCTTCAGTCTGGCGGTACAGCAGTGGATACTTCTGTATCTCTCGCTAGAAGACAGCAGCAGGGTGAACAGGCTGTGGCTGGGGTGGGTATTGTCTTTTAGAATCCTCACCTCCCCAATATCACTAATGCTTGGTTGATAGTACCAATCATGTTCTGAGTCGCTTTAATGACCCACTGTAGAATCCTTCTGTCCAAGGCTGTGCACATCCCATGCCAGTTTGTGATGTTTCCAGTCAGCATCCTTTCATTTGCTCCTCTGTAGAAGTTTCCTTAAGAAAAAAAAACTATTTCTGAGTCTTCTTGACCAAGTTGGAGATGTGTGATATCCATGACAGGTTCTCTGTGATGTTGATTCCCAGTAACATGAAACTTTTCACCTGTTCTACTGATGTAGACAGGAGGTGTGCGTCTTTGCCTCTTTTATCAGAAAATCAACAATCAGCTCTTTGTTTTTGCTTCTGTTTAGCAGTAGGTTATTTCCGTGCACCACTCTGCAGTGATTTCCTCCTGATATGAAGTCTAATCCTTGTTTTAAAACCTGCTCGGTGATGATGGTGTCATTCACAACAGTTCTCAAGATATTTCTGCCATATTAGTCACTTTTAATCTTACACACTGGAACTGTTTCCAATTTTCTGTCCCCCGTTCTGTTTTGAAGTCATCAGTGTGAATTGCTTAGAGTTGACTAAAACAGAGTGCTGTAATCACACCTTGATTGTTATGAATATCAAGCCTGATGGAGATGTGATTGAAACCGGAGCCTCATACATTGCAAAGCATGCACTCGGCCACTGAACTACGTCCTCTTTGTATAGACACTTACCTAAACACCTATGAGAACATAGTTGACTGAGGTATGTTGGTTAAGTTGTATGTAACTAATTAGTAACACTATAAAACACAGTAGATGTGTGTATGAAGATTATCAGCCAATCTTTCGATCGTTTGAGAAATCTGTATCAAAGATTACCAAGTCAAAAGCAACTGAATTTGTTGTCTTTTTGGGTTGTTGAGGTCACACGTAGGCCTGCAAATAAGAATTATTTCCATTCTTGATTAATCTGTGTATTATTGTTTGATAAATCAACGGATCTTGTAAAATTCAGAAAATTGTGAAAAATGTTCATCAGACATATTGGAAGACCAAACATCCTGAAAAGTTCAGGAAAGATTTTTAATAAATTGTAGTAATGACAGTGACATACCTGTCACCTGTGTATAATGGTTCATGCAGCTTGTAAACAGCCAGGACACTGTGTGTCATGTCATCCCCAAAACCTGCAACTGATCTTTATAATATTTATCACAATTTATCAGAGTTAGTGTCTGATTTTACTCTAAATTATTCTATACGTTTTAATCTTTCTGATATGACACGCTCGCCGCCATTTCTGCTGTCCTAAATTTTGCCCATTCTCATCTGGTCACCCTACAGACGTATGTGACATTTCCAAATTGCTTTTGTTTGAAATCAAAGTCCAAAGCCCAATGACATTAACCAAAAAGAAGCTTGGCAGAAAACGTCTGGCAGGGTGCTCGGGAGCGCTGGGATGAAGCGTATGTGCAGCAATTGGGAAAAGAAAAGAAAAACACTGCGCATGGGTGTCATATTATGATTGACATTAGCTATGAAGCTAACTTAATACTACGTTAACAGAGGGTTGTCAGTGTCCAACTAATCTGCTCCCACAAATGGTATTTTTTAGTCTCTGTTATCATAGTTTCTGTCTGAAGACAGACATGACAGAACAAGCTTCTCCTGCATTTTCTTTGTTGCCAGGGTGACAAATCCCCAATCGAATGAGACGGTGACCTCACCAGTGCCTTTCTGAAAAGTTTAAAGATTTTCAAAAATAAGTGCTCAGATCAACCACCCAAAAAAGGCAAAGCGCTCACGACAAAGACGCTGGCACTCAATAAAAACTGCTTGGTTATGTGCACACAATCCCTTTATGTCTTAAGCAATCAGTCAGTCAGATGGAAGTCATCAGGTTGACACAAGTAGAAGTGTGAACTCTTGTATGATCTGCTTGGGAATGGAAATCAGGACAGCTTTATACACAGCTGAGCTGTTCATAATGACCAAGTTTTAACAACCAAGCAGATACAACATGAAGGTAATCGTTGTCAGCAGGACTCGAACCTGCGTGGGGACACCCCAATGGATTTCTAGTCCATCGCCTTAACCACTCGGCCATGACAACCTGCTCTCGATTGATCAATAGGAGTCAATATGGACATACACTGGTCATGTTTGCCGAACACTGACCTTCTGATAGAGACAATGTATAAAATACTAACTGAGCAGGACATTGATTGCAGCCCGTAGGTTCAAAAAAACATGAGTTTGACATAGGGTCCATATTGAACTCATGAACATCAACAACTCAAGAATAGCCACTTCTACCTATTCCACTGATATGAACTGCTACAATTTGATTGATTTTCACCTCACATGGAAGGGTTGTTGTTGTGTAAGTAAAGGCACCAGTAACTATAATGATTTCAATAGTCCATCCAGGTTTTTTATGCACCTTTTAAATTTGTGCTAAAATACTGAGTAGAAAGACAGATCAGAAAAGAATCTCAATATGGCAAAAAAAAAAAAAAAAAAAAAAAAAAAAATATGTTTTTACACTTGGCTAGGCTGAAAACCTTGGTGTATAAAAACAAAATAGTGAATAATAAAGCATGTGTTTCAAACATCCTGAAGCTGCTCCCTTAAAAAACATCAGATCTTTGAGGAGCAATTAGGAAACTGTGGCATTTCTGAAATTAATAAAGGAAATGATCAAGAATTCCATATTTCCATAGTGTTTTCTGGGGCTGAACCCAAGTCAGAATTTTGGATTGCAAATTGGATTTGTCTGTTTAATATCGATTTTTCATATGGACTGTTAAGCAAGTACAGTTTCTCATGCTGTTTGATCAAGTGCTCATTTTTCTGAGCAGTTTGGTTTTAATTAGTGATTTGATTATATAAAAATGGGGTATTATGCCATGATTGACAGCTGAGCTGTGCTTGCGATTGAGTCAGCCAGCTGTGTGGGCGGGAGCTCGATACCGCCGCTCCAACACTGGCCACTACTGTGCAAACTCTGGCTTCAAATGACGTCACCAGCGCAAGATGGCAGCACTCATATCCGGGATATTTTGGCCTCAATTTTGTACAGTGGGTGGAAGTGTAGACATGTTATCCATCTTCATTTACAATTACAATGACAATTTCATTTAGTAGACGCTTTTATACAAAGCGACGTACATCTGAGAACTGGAGCAACACAGAGGAGAGAAGAACATGAGTAACTGTCATGAAAGTACAAGTCCGATAGGACATACTGTAGGTGCCTAAGATGCATTGGATTTTTATTATCATTATTATTATTATTGCTATTTTGATGGATATATTGTGCAGTAAATTAAGTGCAAAGGTGTTCATGAAAGAGCTGGGTCTTCAGTCTTTTCTTCATCAATTGAAGAAAGTTAGGTTGCTTGTTCCACCATCGGGGAGCCACAGTGGTCCTGTTCTGCCAGCTGACCCTCTTACACAGAAGTCGGTTCGGCTCTGACCTCCACAGGTGGATCAGAGGCAAAACAAAAATGCCCCACATTACGTGTCTCTAACTTTTATGCAACCAGGCGGAATGACACAACACAACACAACACAACAGTCACTTTGCAGGCTGTGTAAAGGAGTTTTCAGTCAGTTGATGGGGTCTCTGCCTGATGATTCAAATCTTTGACTTTCACTGGGCAGCTCAAGAGTTTTCTACATCATGTTTGAGGTTTTCATTTAATTAAGTCAGCTTGTTGTGCCTTCTTCTTCTGCAATGGTATACTGGCACCACTTACTGCTTATCTTGATGAATGCACTCCTAATAATCACATAACATTAGTGGATGGAAATAAACATTTATTTCCATTTTCCTTTGCAGATTTTCTCAAAATTATCTTAAAGTTTGTGATACAATTGGATGGAAACATGGCATCTGTCTGTGACCACTGTGCCAAATACAATTTTACAACTAACACAGAGTTAAAGTTGTCATTTCATTCTATAAAACAAAGAATAAAAAAGGAAAAGGTGGTTGAATAATGCTGCCACAGTGTTTTTGCTCTTCTCATTCTCCTGCAGGACTAAAATTGTTCCTGGGGGATTCTGAAATATTGTTTTCCCCCACTAAATATGATTCTCAGGATTTATATAAATTAATCACCATTAGTTACCCCATCTTTATGAATTACTTTTATTTACCAGAGATAAGAAATATGACAGATAGCAGATTCTTGGAATGCAGGGTCTTACTGGGTAATATGGCCTAAACGTAGGGGTAATATATTTAAATCACACACATTAGATATTTAATGTCTATTAACTCCTGCAGTGTGCCATAAATCTTAATTGCAGGAAACTGGCTATGGAGGTTACACATGATAGCTGCTTGGACCATTTAGTCTTAATGGAGACAGTAAAGACATTTGTGTGTGTGTGTGTGTGTGTGTGTGTGTGTGTGTGTGTGTGTGTGTGTGTGTGTGTGGTGTGTGTGTTATGTGCACAGCCACATAGTAAAAGTCTGTAAATTAATAGTTGTTGCATTTATATAATGACTGTAGCTGTTTACATGCTGATTATGAATTTAGGTTGGGGGCACTGCCATGACAAGATGAACAGGACCTGACTGCAGCTCTTGCTACATACTGGCCCACTTATAATAAGGTGGTGTCAGATATTTATTTTCTGGATACATTTTGTGAATAAAACAGTAACACACATGCTTTTCCCCTCAGACACAACTTGTTTTACATGCATACAGTTCTTCCATTCTCAGTGGGCGCTGATAGTAGAACCAGAGTCTTCTAGTCACTGAGCAGGTCTTCTGATGCATTTGGGAGTCTGTTGTGGAATTTATTCCAATACCCATATATCCGAAGGAAGAAGTACTCAGGAGTCCAATATGTCTTACACTGAAATTGGTTTAATAATACTTGATCAAGGAGAATGAAGGAATAACCAGTACACAGTTGGCATTGATGTTCCCTTCAATTCTGGCGTTTCTGTCCTCCGGGATAGTCTTTAAGCATTCACAGATAAAGTCAACCTACCCAATAAGGGTAACCTATGCCCAAATAAGGTCAGACCCAACACATAAAGTTAGCCTATTGGTCTGAATATGCAAACACAGGAATTATGAATACACAAAGTCTGAGACTAGTGCTCAGCACCTCTGGCTCTACAGCTCAGGGTCAATGTTAACCAAAACAGATTACAGTTTACGTCTTCTCCAGTCAGATAGACAAGACAAACACCTCCTCGACGTCAGCTGCCCTAGCAACACTATCAGGTTGTTCACTTGTTTATCTGGAAGGAGAAGACAGCTGCATCCACTGTCCTAGAGGAGAGACAGTAAGTCTGTCAAAGGTTAAAACCTTAATGGTATGGCTCGAAGGCCTTAGCATAACCACTAGAAGATGGAAAATTCCTTAACAGAGTCCAGTGCCTTGCTCAAAGGCACCTTGACGGCAGTTGCAGAGGGATAAAGTTGCACTCAGTTTCCTCTTTCACATTTCTTCAGATGGTGTGATGATATAAGCAACAGTTTTCCCATTAAAATTCCACTTGACTCATGTTTACTGCTCTACATTTTGATTTGGCAGCTAGATTTGCAAATCACGAGTTTACATGAGAATCCATCTTGCCAGGCTTCAAGTTATCTGCTTGTGTCCCCACCAAAAGTGGTGCAGCCAATCGGCGTCCTAGGAGGGATTACTACCGGCATGGTTTTAGGTGTGACGACAGCAAGAAGTGTCCATGGAAGCAGCTCTTTTTGAATAAACAATGGCGGCTAGCGTAGATGAGGTTAGCATAGGTTCTGTGATAGCATCAGTTATATCAGAACTGGAGAGCATTTCTTCATTGAAAGAGGAGCAAAGACCGGCACTGCAGGCTATTCTCCATGGAAAATGTTTCCCTCTTCTCCCAACCGGCTTCGGCATGAGTTTGATCTGATCAGTTGAAGTTAGCTCATGTTAGATGTGAAGGACAGATCGTTGTTGTTTAAAAGTGCCTGCCCTTCACTAAACAGTTTATAAGGATGACTCCCCAGATGGTTTTGTGTAACAAACCATCTGGCGTAACAGGTTATTCAGTCCTGTAGCCCTGCAATCAATTCTGCCTTTTTGAGGCTTACAATATATAGTTTTGTGTGGCAAAAAATATCAACATTTAAAGCAAAAACTGTAGAAGATTCTTTCTACCAAACTACACCTGCCAACCATATCACTTTGTGACAACTCTGGATGTCAACATTGATAGCGTCCTTCTCGGCTGAGCTGTAACCTCTCGCCCATGAGTAGATGCATGCTTCCTTCTGAGCAGTGAGACGGTTGGTAGTTGTAGTTCAGTAGAAAGAAAAAAGTTCCTACATGAAACTGCTCACAGCACAGTGTGTGGGTTATATTTTTTGTTTTTTTCTTTGCTTGGAGCATCACAAGCTGAGTGTCATCTAGTTCCAATGTATTAAGTGTTTTTTTTTTTAAAGTTGCCAGCCAGTTCCAGCATTTTTGACAACATTCACTGATTTTTCAACACCCACAGAATATTCAGTTCCATGGATATGAAAACATGGAATATATCAGAAAGAAGAACAGATGTGATAGTTTCAGGCACAAAACATGTTTTCTAGCTTTATTCATCCTTTTTTATAAGCACTTGAATGTTGGTTGGTTGCATCAAAAACCCACTTTTCAGACAAAAAGCAATTTTGTGACAGAGACATTTTTAAGCGGAATATCAAGTTCATGTCTCTATTTTTGTTTTTTTATCAGTTCATATTACATGTATGACATTGACAGTGATGTCAATGTCATACATTAGCCACATGTATGACATCACTGTCACCAGTGTGGCTAATGTAGCTTTGTGTGTCTCCCTCCAAAACAGCCAAAACACTCTGTCCGGGGCCCGGGGGCTGCGGCGTGAGTAAGCATCTTCGCTGTGGAGGTCTGGGGACTGCAGCCTGAACAGCCTCGCTCTGTAGTTCATGCTACATAACATCATCTTCTTCTGCTGCTGAATTCCAGCAGTTCTCTTCTTCTTCGAGTGACAAATTCTTGTCAGATGATCCGTCACAGTGTCCCCCACCGCCTGGCAGTGGAAACTACAGTTGATGGAAAATCTTGTCAATGGCGGGGAAAGAGTTAAAGAGATGGCAGACATCTCTATGGCCAGTATCTCCTAGACTGGTCATCTCATACTAACTTTTCCTTTAAAAAGGCTTTCTGGCAGAGTCTCTTACAAATGCTACAGGGAGTTTTGTGTATTGGTATGAGATGTTAAAGGACAGTTTAATGTTGGGAAACCACACAATTGGTCAATGGTAATGGTAAATTGTCAGAAAAGCATGAGATATGCCACCTGTTATCTAATCAAACACTTGAAACTTATCTGAATATAGGAGAAATGTTATAAACAGATAGAAACATCCTGATGGCTGATTTCCACTGCTGCAACTTTTGATGAAAACACTATAGACTCATAGCAGCACATAGAGATGCTGAACCTGCTGACAATCATAAAAATAACAGCTCTGTAGACATTTGAGCTCTGTTGTCTGACTCCTGGATTAGAACTAAAGCACCAACACAGCGTTTCTGTCTACAAACTTTGAGCTGTTTATTAGTGAAAAAACATGTCGACTTTGTTTACAGCAAATTTCCAGACCTTGAAACAATCAAAAGCCAACATTGGTGATTCCCAACACATTATTACCCCTGATATCAGTGTACTGCAGATAACTGTAGTGTATTGATTGTGAATCCCCTCCCCTAACCTGCAATCAAACCCATGGTGTGGTTGGGAGATCAATGACAACCATGGCAGAACCCTCCCTCGGGGACTCTGTAGAGGTCAGTACTGATGTGGGTGGTTGGTAGAGGAGATAATCTCTCAGATTCCCCCCACAGGGTGTTTTGTGTGTGTGTGTGTGTGTGTGTGTGTGTGTGTGTGTAGCAGCTGATTGGATTCAGTCAGTCAGTTACAGGGTAGCTGTATAGCCACTGAGAAACTTCCCTCTTGTTATTCCCTGTGGCTGTGACACTGCAGTTTGTTGTTGTGTGATGGAGATGAGATGATGTCCGTCCTTTAGATCCGGTGTCAGGTGTGCGTCTGTAATGTAGCTTCTGTGCTCACATGTAAAAATCTCCTCACACCGCCTCCTCACCAAATGTTCAGCTTTTTAAAGCTGCATAATTCTATTTTTTATGTAACAAGCCGTTCTAGTTCAACAACAACCGTTTTTTTGACCAAATTTCCATGGGTTTTCCTTTTTCATTCATTATGGAGGAGAAATTACATAAAATAAAATAACAGAAAGACCTAACTTTATTAGAACAATAAACCTGTTAAGATCAAGGGGGTCCTTAACACAGATATATGACAAAAACAATAAGAAATGAAAAATATAGAATGTATGGCAAACACATATACACTCACACATACACAACATAAGCTCTACCTGGCCCACCCACTCCCACACCCTCTGATTCCCTTGAATATGCCAAAATACATATGGAAAATGTTCACATGTCTATAGTAAGCTAGATACTTACATATATTATTTACATGCACTGACATAATAAAGTCCAGGGGCCCTATCTTACACATTGCGTCGCCAGCGCAAGTGACTTTGCTATCTTAACCCTCCTATTATCCTCAAATATTACTAACACATTTTACCCTTGGGTCAATCTGACCCCAAGGATATTTGCCTCCAGAAAATGATTTACAGAAAATTGTTGACCAAGTTTTTGTGTCAGACACTTTGCTTATTTGTTGAATACATAAATAACCCCTTGATAATGAATCTTTGACCTGTCCTCTAGCGCCACCATCAGGCCAAACTTTTAAATTAGAATTAATTTATCTTGAAAAGTTTTCATCCAAATCTTCTCAAATTTACTGACAACATTAATGACCACAAGAGTATGAATGCTATTGGTTTTGGTGTTGATATGACCTTTCCTGCAGCGCCACCATCAGGTCAAACTTTCAGTTTTAGAGTTAGTGTATCTTGAAAATCTTTCATCCAAATCTTTTCTAATTTGGGGTGCACATTCATGACTCTCACAGAATGAACCATATTGATTGATGTTGGTGACCTCCCCTTTCCTCTCATGAAACATATTTATTTACTTATTTTTATCTTCTTTTTTTGTAACATATTTGTGGTTAGTCACTATAAAGTCTCATTCATCCCTCCTCTTTTGTTATCCGGGCTTGGGACCAGCAGTGGCAGAGTTAAAGAGGTTTTTTTTGTTTGTTTGTTTTTTCTGTTTATGAATATTTTTGTTTGTTTGTTTGTTTTTGTTTGTTTGTTTGTTTGTTTGTTTTGGGTTTTTTGTTTTTGTTTTTGTTTTTGGTTGTTTTTTGTTTTTTTGGTGTGTGTGAGGGGGTTTACATGTTTGAAAATTCACCCATTTGTGAAACAGAAAATCATAATGAGAACATCAGTCAGATAGTCAGAACATGGAACAGCTCTTTATGCCCACAGTCAAGCTTCAAGTCTGCACTACTTTACACAGGATGTGCAGAGAGTGTGTGCATGCTCCTTGGCCCCCATGTCATGTATCAACTCAAAACTATCAACTCTGCACCTGCAGGTGTGGGGGTGTTAGGTCACACATGGGTCACACACAGACAGACAAGTTTTACACAGCTAAAACAGCTTGGGGTCAAATTGACCCCAGAGGAACACCAATGCGTGCAATACGTTGAAAATATATCATCATGATAATTTTATGCTTAATCAATTGTACCCTTCAAATTAGGAAAAGTCATGAAATTTGAAGCAAAAAAAAAAAAAAAAAAAAAAGTCAACTATTATTTTTTGAATGATAAACATTGAATGGGGTCAAATTGACCCCAAGGATAATAGGAGGGTTAAAGACAGCGCAAGTGCCGTTTTTGCCATGTCTGCAAGATAGCAAACTCACTTGCGCCGGTCTGATCCGCCGTGGGCGGGAGGTCTAAACATGAAGGCAAAACGAAGGCGTGGCCCGGCGCGTTTGCTATCTTGTGCTCGGCGCACTGGAGTAAAAAGCACTTGGACGTTAGAGCCCTATCTTACGCCGGTCTGAAGCGCAATGGATTTAATTTATTCAAGGTGTGTCCACATCCTACTTTGCTGTCTCCTCCAGGGGTGCGAGTGATATTTTGCCCTGCCCGCCCACTGCGCCACCAGCGCAAAGCAGCATACACCTATCAGGTGTGCCCAAGTGCCCTCATTAATTCACCGGCGAGTTTACGCCGAACAAGCATAACCAATCAGAAAGTCAGCTCTCATCGCCTGTAAGAGGTAGGTATGCCAGAGTCAGCATGACGGCGGATTTACAAGGAGGAAACAAAGAAAAAAGATTTTCAAAGCGAGGAGACAGATCTTCTGGTTCAAGAAGTGAAAGCGTAAGAGCGCACAATATATGGAGACACGTTTCCAAAGCAGCTTCATGTGTAAATAGTTTATTTTACATGAACACCTGCAAAAACCATTACAATAAATGAACCGCAAATGTCATGCAGACTGGTCATGTTTTACATTGAAGCACCTTGAAATAGTGTTGTATTTTATAATTAATCATTACCTCCCACCTGCACCTGAAGTGCGCAAAATTACGCACGAATATATCCAACCAGCTCCGTCTAAAGCACAAATACCTTTTTCTCTCCGGGTTGGGCAGGACTGTGCGGTCAAATATTGTGTCTTGTGTGTTATAGATCATAAGTGTTTAATCCTTGTTTTTCTGGATCACAGCAAACAGGCAGACACACAAACAGCTGTCATGCTCACTCATCTGATGATCTGACAGCTGTGATCCCATGCACACTTTACTGGTCTGTTTAGATTTATTAGGCTTTATAATTATAAATAATTTCTTTTTCCTTATTAGTGAGTTTATCTTACAAGACACACTCGCGCACGGCTGTTTAACACTTATGAAAGGTGTTCTGTGATTGTGGAGACGTGTGTGCGCCTCAGCCAAATGCGAGACACACGCACGCCTTTAACTTCAATATTTACACTTTATTGCTGATAGAAAATATGTTTAAATGACACTTTACTAATCCACACTCTAAAATCAAGGTGTTTTGTAATTGTGAAGACATGTGTGTGTGTGTCGGCCAAACACGCCGGGTGCTTTAGACCAGCTTTTAGCTGGTCTAAAGCGCAATGCGCAATTACTCCAATGCACCGAGCACAAGATAGCAAACGCGCCGGGCCACGCCTTCGTTTTGCCTTCATGTTTAGACCTCCCGCCCACAGCAGATCAGACCCGGCGCAAGTGAGTTTGCTATCTTGCAGACATGGCAAAAACGGCACTTGCGCTGGTATAAGATAGCAAAGTCACCTGCGCAACGGCTCCACAATCACAAAACACCTTGATTAACGTTCAGTCTTTTCTCTACACAGGAGTGTCGATTGTTAAAGTGCCCTTTGAACATATTATCCATCAGCAATAAAGTGTAAATATTAATGTTAACAGGGTGCGCGTGTGTCTCGCGTTTGGCTGAGGCGCACACACGTCTCCACAATCACAGAACACCTTTCATTAATGTTAAATAGCCATGCGCGCGCGTGTGTTTCTTTAAAGATAAACTAACTAATAAGGAAAAACAAATTATTTTATGAGTATAAAGCCTAATAAATCTAAACAGACCTGTAAAGTGCGCACGGGAGGTGATCACGGCTGTCAGATCGTCTTTATCAGATGAGTCAGCATGACAGCTGTTTGTGTCTGCATGTTTGTTGGGATCCAGAAAAACAAGGATTAAACAATTATGATCTATAACATACAAAATGTACAATTCACGACCACATGAGTCCGGTCTGACCCAAAGAGAAAAAGGAATGTGTGTTTTTATCGGTGCTGGTTGGATATATTCGTGTCTAATTTTGCGCACTTCAAACTTCAGAAACTCTTTCTGATTGTTTCGAAGTGGGACAGAGGAGCGTGGATGGGAGGTGATGAGGATTAGGTGGGAGATAATAATAAATTATAAAATACAACACAATTTCAAGGTGCTTTAGTGTAAAACTAACCAGTTACATATTTGCATGACATTTGTGGTTCATTTATTGTAATAGTTTTGCAGGTGTAAAATAAACTATGTACAAATGAAGCTGCTTTGGAGATGTGTCTCCATATATTGCGCGCTCTCACGCTTTCATTTCTCGAACCAGGAGATCTGTCTCCTAGCTCTGAAAATCTTTTCTCTTTATTTCCTCCTTGTAAATCCGCCGTCATGCTTGCATTGCTTGCGCCGCTGGCGCGCCTACCTCTTACGCGTGATGAGAGCTGGCTTTCTGATTGGTTTATTGCATGTTCAGCCTAAACTCGCCGGTGAATCAATGAGGGCACTTGGGCACACCTGATAGGTGTATACCGCTTTGCGCCGGTGGCGCAGGGGGCGGGGCAGGGCAAAATATCACTCGCATGTCCGGGGTCAAACGGCTAAAGAGGATTTGGACACTCGTTGAATACATTAAATCCATTGCGCTGGCGCCTTGCGCCGGGTGTAAGATAGGGCCCCAGAACTTAAATACATTTAGAAACAAGAGCAGCTTAGTAAAAAGAGATGCCTTAAAGACATGAAAGGAGGTAATGGATCTAATTCAGGGGTGGGCATTTATTTTTCCTGGGGGGCCACATGGGAGATTGATCAGGCTGCTGTGGGCCAGACACAAATGATATAAGGTCCTAATAATGGCCAAATCTCTAATAATGGAATGGTCAGAAGTGTTCTATCTAGGGCACTTCTACTGTTGGTCATCCTTTCTGAATTGCCATGTGATGAATTGTGGGCTGATATTTTGTTGACAGTTTTCAAAACTCTATGTTTTACAGTGTAACATGCAGGCTGCATACAGGCTGCAACAATAGTAGCAGCAAAAATAAAAGAACAACATAAACATCATGGATGCACAGCATTGAGTGAATAAAGTTACAGTTTAATATAAAAGATACAGTTCATTATCATTACCAATAAACACAGCACTGACCCCTCTCAAACTAAAGGTCTAATAATGATTTAATGATAAGCAAAATGCTATTGACCGTCTTTCATAGTTTTTTAATTTTTGGTATTTCCATGGTGACCTTGCAGACCACATGAAACTTTTCAGTGGGCTGCATAATTTGCCCGACTGGGCAGGTTGTTCCAGTCAGATGGTGCTTTTAATTCAAACATGTTGCCCAATTTCTTCAGAAATTCTGGGATCGAAAAAGTAAGGATACTGTTATGTCTTAGACTATACAATGATGTGTACGGAATTAAATACTGTTTCAAATAAGATGTATCATCAAAATATATTTCAAAAAAAATGTACGACCAATGAAAATGTCTACTAGAATTAGCTGTTAATGACTCGGATGTAAAACAATGATGGCTTCGAGAAGGACATGTTAATAAATCAGACCATTATACACCACATTGAAAGGGCAAAGAATTATTTCTGAGGTATTCTGATAAACAGTATTTGCATAATCTAGTATTGGTTATATCATCTGTACAATAATTTTTTTTTCTGACCTGTAGGGTGAAATAACTGAAGAAAGGTGAGAATTAAGCCAGAGGCACAGACACATTTATATTCCTCCATTTGGTCAAGTGGTGTCCCATCAAAACTGAAAACACCAGTGGCCCTAAAGATGAACCTTGAGGTCCACCTTTTTCATTAATTTCAAATACAATATACTGACATTACATGACACATCTACATCAATTCACAAAGGTTGTACTTTATGCATTATGAATGTACACAAATTGAATATTCAGATGTATCCCCATTTGTGTTAGTCACTGAAAGTTTATACATATTGATATTTTTTTCTGGTAAACTATGAGTGATTAAAATGACATTTGTTGTGTAATTTAATTGCATATAGTAACTCCCCAACACTCCTAGTATGTAAGCATTGTTTTTAGCCTAGCAGTTGTTGATGGCTTGCAGCCCTGACTGGCTGAATAAGAGGAGTCAGCAGCCAGGACAGACTATATGTGGGTTTTTATAGGATGAGAAAATGAGAATATATACTCAGAAGAACCCAAAATGCACATTGGTATGCTATGCCCTGACCATAACTTTCAAATAAAATACAATTACAATTTATTATACAAGTCAATTTTTTAGCCTCTAAATTCCCTCCCATCTGTTTTTTTGAACCCCTCCTACCTCTCCTCACTGGTCAGAATTCATACTTCTTTTAGGCTGTAAAATCAAAACTGAAAACCAAATTAATAAAATAAGAAATTAATAAATAAATAAAAATAAAATACATCTACATTCATATTGACATATATAGTTATACTGTATGTCAGTACATCTATACACATTCACATCCATAATCCCAGCACACTGTGGCTACAACTGTTCAATTATAATCTGAGGCTACATCTTCACATTTTCATATATCTCCCTCTTTATAAAAGTGTAGAAAATAAACAACATTGTGATAATCATGTTTTTCTGGCCACACTCATAGTAAAGCTAAAAATATTTGCCTTCTGGTTAACGCCAGAGGAAATGGTTCATCCCTGCGGCAGCATGAATGTGCTCAGCAAATTTCATGGCAATTTGCATGTTTGATTAAGACGTATCTTCTGTGCAAGAGTGACATTTTGGCCTGAGGGTGAAACAGCAGGAAGGCTTATAGAGTGTCGAACATGGAACATCATAATAGAAATCTGTTTATTATTTCTGTGTGCATAGAAATGTTGGCACTAGAGCAGTGGTTCCTATACCTGTGCTGCAAACTGGTACGAGGCCATGCGACATTTCACATTTAACAAATATGACAATATTTGATTTATTGCACCCATTCTTGAGAATTGGGAGAAATCATGTCCCACCAAAAAACCTAAAAAAATATTAATACCAACACTCTAATTTGATTTTTAATATTTATTCTTTAAGGATGTATATATATGAAATGTATGTAATTTATGAAATATTTTGGTTTGCTTCCTTTTTTTTTAAATTTCTAAACTAAACTTCTGAAATCTGTGCCAGAAAACATCTTTGTCCCAGACAAGAGTTCACAACACAACTTTAAATCACTTAAAAATTTTTAAAAGCCTTCAGAATCTAAAACTAACAATACCTATAATATAGGCAATCCCAGATTAGTTCCAGATTTCCATCAACATCAGATTTTTACAAAAAAATATGATTTAATGAGGTATAAAAAAAGGTTAGCTGTACCTTAAGGACCCCTGTCTCACTTCCTAGTTTACAAAAGGTGGGAATACTACTTAAGCACTGGTAAACTTTCTATTTTTGGAAACAAAATAATTAAGTAATATTTCTATCAGATGTGTCTCAACCATAACATGTCAACTCTGCAGCCCTTCTAAATCAAAGTTAAATAAGAATTATGGTTTAAAAGTGTGTATTTTGATTAGCATTAAGAGAACTCTGAGAAACTTTAAAAAATAAAATGGCTGCTCACTACGACTATGCTGTGAAATGAAAAAAAAATTCTGTCAGATTTTCCATCTAACAGAACTGACGTCTACACTGATTAAAATTTTCATCACTAGGAGGTTTAATAGCCAAGAGTTTGATCTTTTAAAATATATTTCCAGCATAACTGGAGAATAAAAAGCTAAAACCCTCTTAAAAGGGTTTGTCACAACTCTCAAGAATGAGTGATTCATCATCGAGTTAAAGTTCAACCTCATTCTCGGCCTTTATATTTTATTCTTGAATTGCAGAATTGAAAAAAACAGACTTTTCTTCTTCTGTTCCTCTTATACCTGACCTCTGTTACTCTTCTGTATTACTACTGGACCACTGCTACCAGAGAGCCAGACATCACGTCTGTTGTAGCCTTTGTTCCGCTAGCATCCATAACTCAATGTGATCTCTCATCCAGCATTTCTTTTTCTTTCTCCAGCCCTTCTCAATTTATCGTTTACACTCCAACATAAAATAGGTTCTTCTCATGCAGCATAAAGGGACTACAACTTGCACTTAGTTGTGTAGCCCTGTGTTGCAGAATGACAAATAAATTACCTTGAACCTTGAAAAAAGATTTTGTTTGAGGTTTTCTTACTTCTGGAACAAAAACCGGAAGTTCTGGTTTCCCTTCAGCTCTCTTTGTGCAGTGTTAAACTTGGTGCAGTATGTCTGTGCTGCATCTTTTCTCATAAGATAAGATATTTCTTCATTAGTCTCACAACGGTGCAGTGTTTCAGCAGCAAAGTGGATAGCAAAATAGAAAGAGTATCAATAAAAAAATAATAGTAATAATGAGTATGTAAACAGAATATGAACAGGGAGAAATATAAAATATAGGAGCTATATCTACAAGATGAAATGTTAAAAATAGGGATATAAACAATATGAAATAAAAAATAGGAGCAATATAGACAGAAGGAAATACTGATCTAATACTAATCATCGCTCCCTGTCATGCTCACAAAACTAACTTCTCAGGGAAGATTCTTAGTTTTTATTTTAATCTCACATACAGTGCAGTGCTGTCTGAATATTGATATTTCACAAGTGTCATATGTCACTGATGTAGTGATAAAAGGTGATACAAATCCAAAATGTAACTACAACAAAGAGTGTCTTTGGTCAGGAGATCGCAGTCTTTCTCCAACGTAAAGAAGTTGTGGTTCAGGCCCACATCCAATAAACTAACAATGTGGTGAGTAGGAGGTGATGATTTCTTATTTTGAGATTAAATGTTTTGATGCAGCCTCCATATCACCCTCATATGAATTGCTTATATTTGCCAGTTATGACACACGTCTTCATATAATTCAGTTTCAGTAAATATGAGGGTGATCTGTGCACCAGTGGAGTTAGGAAGCAGCCATACAGTGTGCAGCTGCTTCAGTCAAGGAGCCATTAGAGGAGATGATAGGGCAGCCTGATGTGTCGATGTGATCTGTATGGAAAACTTCCTATATCATTTTATACAAGAGGGCAGGCAGATTACTGACTACTGTCTTCTCCAAACCCACAGAATGTAAAACACAGTGGTGGAAAGAGTACTGAAGAGTAACTGAGTATCAGTTACTTTCAACCGCTGATGTCACAGTCACCTCTCCAAACTAGGGTTGCAAATTTTGTGCATTTTCCTGAACCAGTATCTGAAAATGCTAACAATCGATTAATTATTAATAATTCATAAGATACAGAACATATGTTTATTTCCTCATTTTCAATTGTCTTTTTTTTTCATTTTAAGTCTAAGTTTAAGTTTCCTTATCCAACAAATGGCTCCACCAGACAAAACAATGTCAAATGAGTTGCAAATTACTGCCATTGATTAAATATCCATGCATATACTTTTAAATGGTTTTTTAATGGCAATTAATTGATTAATGATTAATCATTATCATCCCTGCTCCAAACCTTTGCTGCCACAGTGTTTGGTTTTGTTATTTCAGTTGTATGTCATCGTTCTCATTGGCCCATTTGCGATCAGAAACCTTTTTGGTGCCAAAAATACAGATGAAAGGTTTGGATATTAATTCAAATTGTCCTCAGTACTCAACTGTGATTTTTAAAATAACTAAGTAGATTACATACAAGTAAAAGTACAGACTTGAAAATCTACTCATAAACATATAAGTACAAAAAAACACTACTTAATTGCTAAGTTACTTCCACCCCTGGTAATACATCTCTGCTGGGTAAAGGTCAACATTCCAAATGTAACATACATGTGGGCCAGTTCCTGAGAATGTAGTAGATATACTTGCCAACCCTCCTGACTTCCTTGGGTGACTTTTCCCATATTTCTCGAAACATATTTACACGGTTTCCTTTTCTCACGGAAAATTGTAAAGGAAAGGGACACATTTTTTTCAGCCTTATTATATTCCCTTAGAAAAATATTGTAAAATATTCATTTTCTGTGAAAATTTGAAATTGGACGAGCGTGTTGCCTTTAAGGCAGTTTCTATTTGTTATTTATTTTATTTATCATTTCTCGTTGAAAATTAAGAGTGAATTACTACTTTGTTGTTTAATGTTTAGGTTGTAAAAAGTAAATTAGTTTTTCATTTTTTGTAACATCGTGTCACCACATCCTATTAGGTCACTGTTAAACATCAGAAACAATACCGGAAGTTGATTTATATGATTTTAGACCTGTTAAAAAATATATATGAGAGGTTATTTGTTAAGTTAGTTTAGTTAGACTCGGTTTACCTTGGTGTTTAGCCAGCGTTTCCATACACCCTGCATGAGAACACTACAACAAGGTATGACTAAATACTGTTGTCCCATTGCGTTTTACAGCCAATAAATGTCAGTTATTAGTCATTTCTTTGCAAAATGTGTACGTTACTTATTATTTTCCTGTTTTCATTCTTTATAAGTAACCAGAATGCAAGAAACATGGCCAAATTCTCCCCACATTTGGTGGGTGGGTGCTAATGTTAATACTGATTATGAATCTCTTACCAACTTAATTTAAGTCATGTTGATGTGTTCAGAGATCTATGAAACTATGAGTCTGTGAAACTCTAAGTTTTTGCAGGGAGGACGCCCCAGACCCTCCACTTTGGTTTTGAAATCCTCCCTATTTTTGAGGTCTCAAGGTTGGCCGGTGTTAGTACTGTTGCTGTGTTAAAGCGATATTCCACTCTTAGATAATCATCCACTCAGTATGTACTCACCTCTATGCCGATGTGAAGATGGGTGAAGATCTTCAGTTCACTAAACAATCCTGGAGTTTCAGCAGAAAACAGGGTTGTAGCCAAATCCAGTACAATTGCAGTGAATGGTGACCCAGTTTAAAATGTTAAAAAAGAACACAAAACAAACACAAAATGTCTCCATCCTGCTCGTGTGGTGTAATCCAAGTGTCTGTGAGCTGCGACATTAAAATTCAACCACAAAAGACGCCATTTACGCCATGTTTTTAGCTGAAATGTCAACTGTAGCATGTAGCAGGTAGCATGTAAATATGGCGTCGATCTCACGAGACTTTGTATATCTCTTAATGGATGCACATGTGAAAATATCACGAGATCGACGCCATGTTTACATCCTACCTGCTACATGCTACAGTAGTTACATGCTCCTTTCTCACACTTCAACACGCAGGTGTCTTTGAGCAGACACACACAGACACACTTACACACACGCATACATCAATATGTCCCTTTTTGGCTTCCATGGCAACCCCCACGGGAACAATATAGTTTTTACCCCATGGGAACCACACCTATTGAAAAACAATTTTTTTTGTTGTTGTCTCTACGCAGAGAAAGGTTAGAGCTGGCTCACTCATTGGTTAGGACTTCATCCTGGACAGAAGGCCACAGCCTGTGTGTTTGTTTAGAAAGTGGCAGGTGAATTAACTGATCACATTTTGATTTACAGTGGGTGGGACCGAAAATCATCCCCTTAGGCCTGCCTGAGGACAGCGATATCTTTCTCAAGACGAAGCGGTCGAGACTGACACTGTTGCTAGATGGCTAACTCGATAGCACTGCCTTTTTCAAGGCTGACTCTTGCAGCGTAGCGGAGCATCTGCACAGGACTGTGTTATTTTGTAGACCAAGATTGCACTCGTCCCTGAGTCTGTGAGAAAACACTTGATCTTCTTTTTTACAGCTACTTCCAACAGTGCAGCACAACAGACAGAGCTGTGTTGGTAGACACATGTAACTATGTGTGTGGTACTGAAACAGAGAAATAAGAATGATAAAAGAAACTCAGAATGATTCATATAGATTATTACAGCTCTGAATATCAAACACAAACTTAATTATAACCTATCCAAACAATTGTAACAGAATAAATGGCAATTATCTACTGTTTAATACAAGTTTAACTACGGAAAACTATAGAAAAAATAAAAACTTTACTTACTCTGCTATAATTGTGTGGTGTTTGCTGCCCTCTACTGGTTTTTTTTTGTTTTGTTTTGTTTTGTTTTGTTTTGTTTGTTTTTTGCGTATTATGGCAACTGCACACATGTTGTGTCTGGCTGAGATTTGGCCAAACTGAAGTCTAAGCTCTAATATTACGGTTCGCCACTGCTATTTATGCTTATTCTTCTGAGCCTCTGAACTAAACCTGCTCCTGAGATGGCTAGTTACAAAAAAAAAAAAAAAAAAAAAAAAAAGCCTGAGTGAGCCAGATTTGTAAATCCAGGTAGCCTGAGTTAAGCCCAAGCTTAGCTAGCTGAGTACATTCATGCTTCAGGGGAAGAAAATCTGTTAAATGTAACCACCCCATTGTCTTTCCTTTAACGCCTCACCAAGAAAAAAAGTTTTCATATTTAGCCAAAATTGTCAGTATGTTGTTCATTGTGTCTAACACTTTCGCACTGAGAACACTGCAGCCTCGAAGGCCTTCTGCTTAGGTTTCAGACCTTCAATTTTGTTTGTGTGCACTGAAGAATACTTTGTGTTTGTTTGGACGTATGAGTAAGAGGATGGTCCCTCTGTAAGTCCTCGTGTGGATAAAGGTGAAATTGGAGAAATGGAATAAATCTCCCTGATGGAAAACCTAAAAATGTTTACATTTGACTGTTACAGAGGTCTCTCACTCGTACACACATATGTGCACACACATATGCATATTTGCACACACAGAGAGCCCTGGGTTGAGATGCTAATGGTGCTCCATGAGCCATTGACCTCTCGGTGCCATTCAGAGAGCAACCACTCACCGTGAACTGCTGAATAATACATTGACAGTATGTGGAGTACAAAGCGGAGCATCTCTGCTTGGGAGAGCGACTACGATGAATCACACATGCGTGGCACTTTGTTGCATCTTTAAAAGTCAAACTGCTCAGCCTGCCTGTTTGCATTGCTCAAGAAACACCCTTGACTGAAATGCAAGCAGCTGCAGAATTTAAGTGTTAACTTGAGTGTTGCCTCTGAGTGGGAACAGAAATAGGCCTCGTCTGACTGAGGAGCGGTGGAGTGCGTCTGTGCTGAGACCTGGACATGAACTGATCACAGAGCTGTTGTGGCCAACATCTAAGAGATTTGGGAGAAATGTGACGATGGGAGGAAAACTGTTGTGTTCTCAAGGACATAGATGAGAAGGACACCCTTCTCTATTTTTTATTTCCTCTGTATTGCGTTTTGTATTGAAGTATACTAACAGCTGGAGGAGGAGATGCTGATTTCACCATGAATTGTACATTTATTGCATAGCAAAATAACAAACATGGTTTTGATCTGTGTCTGCGGTCTCTGTTGTCGTATTTTGTGCTTCATAATGCACCAAACATTTTCAATGGGAGACAGGTCTGGACTGCAGGCAGGTCAGTTTAGTACCTGAACTCTTTTACTACGAAACCACACTGTTGGAACACGTGCAGAATGTGTCTTGGCGTTGTCCCGCTGAATAAGCAGAGACGTCTCTGAAAAAGACGTTGCTGCTGGATGGCAGCATATGTTGCTCCAATACCTGTATGAATGAATTTATAGACAGTGACAAACTGTTTACTGACAACTGTCCAACGTGTTGTATCCTTTATACAATTATGTGAGGGATCAAAGGTCACAGGCATTCAGTGTTGGTTTTCAGCCTTGCCTCTTACATGTAGAGTGCAGTGCAAAGAATCTTTTAATGAAATATGTATAGTAGATGAACTGTTGAAGCACACAGTTTTTCACAAAGTGGTGAACCTCACCTCATCCATGCTTGTGGATGACTGAGCCTTTCGATGATGCCCCTTAAACACCCAGTCATGATACTGTCACCTGTTGCCTATTCACCTGTCTACCTGTGGAATATTCCAAACAGGTCTTTTTGAGCATTACACCACTTTCCCAGTATTTTGCTGCTCCTGTCCCTACTTTTTTGGAATGTGTTGTGGGCATCAAATTCAGAATATTTACAAAAAACAATGGACTTTATCAGTCTGAACATTAAATATCTTGTCTTTTTACTGTGTTCAGTTGAATACAAGTCAAAATGATTTGCAAATCATTGCATTCATGCCTGACTCTGGTCATGTCTTCTCTGTGTAATCCTTTCCTAGTGGAGAACTACACCTCTTTCGCCATCTTTGCATTTCAACACATATATCTAATTTCTCAATACGAATTACGAATACGAATACGAATACGAAATACTTTATTGATCCCCAAGGGGAAATTCATTTGTCTGTAGTTCATCTATTTGTATAAGAATTATAGAGTCTGATGGCAGTTGGTATGAAAGATCTTCTGTATCTCTCTGTCCTACAACGAAGAGAGAGAAGCCTTCCACCACCATTATTTCTTTGGTCCATCAAGGTGTTATGCAGTGGATGATCCATGTTGTTTAGGATGGCCTCCACCGTCCTCATTGTGTCTCTCTCCACAACTTCCTCCAGAGAGTCCAACCTTACTCCGATCACAGAGCCAGCCTTTTTCACAAGCTTATCCAGCCTCCTTGCTTGCTTTTTTCCCAAACTGCAGCATAAAATAAAACACTTGCCACAATAGACTGATAAAACATCTGCAGCATCTTACTGCAGATGTTTAGAGATCTGAGCTTCCTTAGGAAAAAGAGGCGGCTCTGCCCCTTTTTGTAGAGTGCATCTGTGTTAAGGGACCAGTCCAGCTTGTTATCCAGGTGTACACCAAGATATTTATAGTTTGTTACCACCTCGATGTCCACTCCACAAGTGTTCACAGGCTGAAGAGGGGGCTTGGATCTACGGAAATCAATGACCATTTCCTTTGTCTTTGATGTGTTTAGTATGAGGCAGTTTTTATGACTCCAGTCACTGAAGGATTTTATCAAATCCCTATATTCAGATTCCTGTCCATTCCTTATACAAGCTACAATAGCAGTGTCATCTGAGTATTTCTGGATGTGGCAGGACTCAGAGTTATATTTAAAGTCTGCTGTATACAATGTGAACAGGAATGGAGCCAGGACAGTCCCTTGTGGAGCCCCTGTGCTGCTCATTAATGTCCCAGAAAAACAGTTCCCTAACCTGACAAACTGTGGCCTTTCTGTCAGGTAATCCGTGATCCAGGAGACAAAGGAAGAAACCACTCCCATCTCTATGAGCTTGTTTTTGAGTATGTTGGGTTGGATGGTATTAAATGCGCTTGAAAAGTCAAAAAAACATAATTCTTACATAAGCGCCAGATTCTTCCAAATGAGAGAGGGAACGGTGGAGCATGTAGAGTACTGCATCATTCACTCCAATGTGTTCTTTGTAGGCAAACTGCAGGGGATCGAGTTTGTCTTTGACCTCAGGCCTCAGAAGACGTAGAATCAGCCGCTCCAGGGTTTTCATGATGTGTGAAGTAAGGGCCACCGGTCTGTAGTCATTTAGTTCAGCTGGACATTTTCTTTTTGGTACCGGGACAATACAAGATGTTTTCCACAGAGCCGGCACCCGCCCCAGCTGTAGACTCAGGTTGAAGATTTTGTGAAGAGGTTGGCACAGTTGGGCAGCACAGTCTTTAAGCAGCCTTGGACACACACCATCAGGGCCAGCTGCCTTCCAGAGCAAAGTCTCCCGAGCTCCAACCTCACCCCTGTCTCAGTGACAAACAAGGGTGGAGGAACAGGTGTGTGAAGAGGAGTAGCTACAGTCGCGGAAATGTACCCATGTGGAGGAGGAGGTGGAGGCGGAGTCATGATGGAGATGCCCAGATGTTGTTGAAGAGGAGCCATGGTGGAGGAACACACTTGTGGAGGAGGAGGAGGAGGAGGAGCCATGATGGAGATGCCCAGATGTTGTTGAAGAGGAGGCATGGTGGAGGAACACACTTGTGGAGGAGGAGGAGGAGGAGGAGGAGGAGGAGGAGCCATGATGGAGATGCCCAGATGTTGTTGAAGAGGAGGCATGGTGGAGGAACACACTTGTGGAGGAGGAGGAGGAGGAGGAGGAGGAGCCATGGTGGAGATGCCCAGATGTTGTTGAAGAGGAGCCATGGTGGAGGAACACACCTGTGGTGGAGGAGGAGGAGGAGCCATGATGGAGATGCCCAGATGTTGTTGAAGAGGAGGCATGGTGGAGGAACACACTTGTGGAGAAGGAGGGGGAGGAGGAGGAGGAGGAGCCATGATGGAGATGCCCAGATGTTGTTGAAGAGGAGCCATGGTGGAGATGTCCAGATGTTGTTGAAGAGGAGCCATGGTGGAGATGCCCACATGTTGAAGAAGAGGAGGAGGAGGAGGAGGAGGAGCGGCAGTGGAATGAGATGTGACCTCAGTGTCAAACCTGTTGAAGAACTGATTGAGTTCATCAGCTCTTTCCACATCACCCACGATTGGCTGTCTTTTCTTTTTGTTGTAGCCAGAGATGGTATTTATTTCTCTCCACACCTCACGGATATTGTTATGATGTAAATTCTTCTCTATCTTCTTTTTGTATTCCACCTTTGCCATCGTCAATCTCTTCTTCAGCTCATGTTGCACCTGTTTGAGCCGTTCTTTGTCACCCTCTCTAAAAGCTTCCTTTTTCTGATTGAGGATTGCCTTTATGTCACTTGTGATGCAGGGTTTGTTATTGGGGAAACAGCGTACAGTCTTTGTAGGTATGACTGTGTCTCTACAGAAGTTGATGTACTCAGTGAAAACAATCAGCCTGTCTATCAATGTCCATACTGTTCTCTTCTGTTTCCAGAAGCACATCCCAATCAGTGCGTTCAAAGCAGTCCTTTAGAGCCTCACTAGCCTCAGGTGTCCATTTCCTTACAGTGAGTGTAGTTGTAGGTTCCCTTTGCACACAGGGTTTGTAACAGGTCTGCAGAAGAACCAAGTTGTGATCTGACCTGCCCAGTGGTGGTAAGGCAGTATCTCTGTAAGCTTCTTTGACATTGGCATACAGCAGATCAAGGGTTTTGTTTTCTCTTGTAGCACAGTTAACAAATTGTGTAAATCCAGTCAGGTGGGAGGAGAGGGTAACATGGTTGAAGTCTCCAGATATTATTATAAGTGCCTCAGGGTGTTTAGTCTGTATCCTAGCAACAAATTCATGCAGAATTTCACATGGAACATCAGCCGTTGCCTTGGGAGGGATGTACACAGTATTGTTATTATATGACCAAATTCTCTTGGTACATAATATGGCCGCATTCCAACTGCCAATAATTCAATATCTGGACAGCATATCTTCTCCTTGACAGTAATATGTGCAGGATTACACCATCTCTGGTTCACAAATAAGGCCAGTCCTCCTCCTTTTTTCTTGCCACTAGCCTTTGCATCTCTGTCTGACCGTATGAGAGTGAAGCCAGGTATATCCACAATGGAATCCGAGATGTTATTATTCAACCAGGTCTCAGTAAAACACATCAGGCTGCACTCACGGTACACTTTCTGAGTCTTAACCAATATCTCCAGCTCCTCACTTTTGTTGGGCAGAGAGTTGACATTCCCCATGATGACTGATGGCAGAACGGGCTTGTATCTCCATTTCCTTGCCTTTAACTTTGCACCAGCCACGGCAACCACGAAAGCTCCTCCTTATCTCAGCTGGAATAGGGTAATATACTCCAGATTTGCTCCATTTCAATGAAAAAAGCTCTTCTTTCGAATAAACTCTTCTCTCCACAGAAATATCCATCAGTAGATGTAAAAAAATCAGATAAAAAGCAACAAAAATAACAAAAATAACAAAGATTTTGAGAGCTACCAGACTTTGCTGCAACCTGTAAGTGCGCAGATTCTAGAATGTTTTATAATATATATTATATATATATATATATTATATATATATTATATATAATACAATATTTCATGTAACAAGACAAGAATCACTCCATGACTCTGCGTTGGTTGAATCTTGTACCAGTTCGTGATTTCCACTGACAGAGAGCAGGTTCTTCTAAATCTAGAATTCCTCTTCCTCGTCGTGGAGTGTGCATGTTTATGGAGCCAATAAATCATTGATATCCTGAAGTGCAAGGCCATGTAATGCTTTGTAAATGAGAGGAAGGACTTTATAATTAATACATGCATTTACAGAGAGCTCTGACTGTACTCAAGCAAGCTTGTTTATCATGGAAACTTGATTTTCTATGGTCCATCTGGTTTGCAATAACAGCTCTGAAAAGCCATTTTTAAATCCTGTAAAACATAACATGCACAAAAGATACCAACGCAAAAGAACTGTGTTGGTAGTGGAATGGAATAACCCTCCTCTGTGTCTCAGGAGACATGAAGTCCAGCCCTCCTCTGTCTCTACCTGCTGGCATTAGCATAGCCAAGGGAGATAGCATATGTCTCATTTTCTCTAGGGCTCTTCACTGGGCGCCGTCTCCACTGATGCGTCGCTGCCAGGTTCATCAGTTCCATCACTTCTCTTTTCTTCCATTGTTTCTAACAAACCCACCTCACCTCCCCAACCTCTCCCCTCTCTGCTTTCTATGCAATCTCCTCACTCCAGCCTCAGTTCTCCTTCTGTCACCTGTGGCCTCCCTCTCCTCCACGTCCTCCTCCTCGCCGTCTCAGCTGGATTGTTTAATTTTTTTTTTTTTTTTTTTTTTTTGTCACATCCTCTCTGGTTACATATCTAGTTGTGGTATGTGATCAGAGACAAAGAATACCATACAAATGCAGTCCATCTATTGTGTAAAGTTAGCTGATCACTGATTACCAGAAGCATGGGGTTGGGAACCTGGGTACCCGACAGGTGACCCCAAAAAATTGTGTAATGGGTAAAAAAAAAATATTTATATAAATTAATAGGTTTAGGCATGGGTAAAAATGAACTAATTGTGGGTGGGCTGCAGGTGAGAAAAAATATATAACATGTAAAATACAAGAATATGTTTGTTTGTTTGTTTGTAGAAATGATAATTGTACAGTAATTTTAACATTTATATTCGCTAAGACAGTACTATCGGGTTTCATCAGTTGGCAGGATTTTATTGTGAAAGTCAACAACACAACCTTTGACCTTTTGACGGCAAAAATAGTCAGTGGAGATACCAAATTGCGGACAACATTGTTGAAGGCCAATTTGGACGTTTGGGAGGATTTTGGTGTGTCTGTTGGTGAGACCGTGAGAATATTACTGTCAGTGGCTTTGTTGCTTGTAAAAAGTTTAAAAGAGTATTAGCTTTTGATTGCCGCAAGCTAGATTAATCATTACTATGGAAACACATTGACAGCTGCAGGAGCACAGGTGCCAGTTGAGAACACAAGTAAGTGACTGTGTATTTGTGCTTAAACATGGGTGCGCATCATGGGGCTTATATTCACGTTTGTGGGCTGGTGCGGTTTTGACTTGGACATAACTGCGGGCAATGGGTCAGTTCTGGTTCTCAGCTTTGCGGGTGCAGGTGGGGTTGGGTTTGAGTTTGTCAGTGAATGAAAGCTCTGTCGAGCTAAAATGCTCATGGCTGGTGATCTGTGCCTGCCCTGTGGGGGCACAGACCATTGCTGGACTTTGCTGACTAGCCCACTCGGTCAGAAATCGAAGCCTCTCCATTTCAGTCATGCACCTGCAGAAAGGCTCCACTGGGCACCATCCAGAGCATCTGAGGTCAACACGTCTTCCAGAGGTATGTGGTGGTTGGTGGCTGGTGGAAGCCCCTGTCTGTTTAAACGTTTTGTCCACCTCATTTTCAGAAGCAAATATTGATGAAAATGCTTTTCTGTTCCATCAGTGATGTGACTTGAACACTGAACACTGCCTTGGGAACCTTTTACTGGTTTATAAAAGGCTCCAAAGATTTAATGGGTTGTAAGTGGTTTCATTGGGTTTGAGGTTAAGAGGCCACCTTGGAACTTAGCGTGAGTGTAATACAATACAATACAATACAATAATAGACTTTAATGGATTTCTTAGATTCTACTTTGTTTTAAAGAACTTTTTTATTATTGTTTTAATTTTTGCTATGGGAATGAAAAAAAATCACTCAAATGATGGAATGTTGGAATGGTGATGTCACTGAAATGATGATGTCATATCTGATGCATCACTGATGGAACAGAACACGGCTTTGATCCATCAAAGGATCAGAACATTACTGGTTTCTAAAAGGTTTCAAAGGTTTTACTGGATTGTGAGCAGTGCTGTGAAAAATGCATTACTAAATAATGCGTTACTGTAACTCCTATGCTTTTTGTGGTAACTAGTAGTGTATCTACTTAGTTTTTAAATCCAATAACACCGTTACAATTACTGAAATTTAAAAGGGCTCATTATTTGTTATTTTATGGAAAAAAGCCAACAACTTCAGGATGCTGATCGACCTCATCGAACATCATCAGACACCTGACAACACACCTGGATGGTGAGTCACTTTGTAAGTTAATGTGAAAGTTAATGTCAGTGCCTGTGGACAGTTAGCAAACATGATTGCCTCAGTATGATCAGCTGTATGATGTTAGCTTGATATTTTGCAAAGTTGACTGTTTGTTTGTTTGTTTGGCACACCTGTGTGCAGAGAGCACCGCTTTGCCATCACTGTAAAATAATTTAATCTCCAGTTTTCCATGGAGGAATGACGTTGGCTTCTCGGTCTTCTCCTGTTCTTTCATTGTCTTTTATCTGTGGGATGTCTCCATTTTTCTGTGACTCAATCTGTATCGGTTTTTTGTGACTGATATCAGGTCATTTGGTTGTGCGCTCCGCTCTCCCTCCTTTCTGTTGGCGCATGGAGAGCTGCGTTTTTCCTGCTCTGCTCTTCGCTGGACTGTTGCAGTGCGTAACCTTCGTCTGCGTTTTCTCAGCACAGTCCGCTTTATTTGTTCCCAGCCTTCATCCCCTCATGGAGAATGTTAGATATTCTACTGTGCTGCATGACTGAGGCGCATATGAGGTTCTGTGATACATCATTACGCATGACACTGTGGCTGGACATGATTTCACACTGCACTGCAACAGCCCGTTTTAAGTGATCAAACACCAAACAAATAATCGCTGCTGATACTTTGTGCTAATAGAACAAGGTGTGATAATAATACAGTACATGCTTTGACTTTCTTAGATAGGGGATAATTGGTAAGATGTCAGTGGGTAGGTTCACCCAGCCCCTGTTTCTAGGCAACTGCGCACATTTGTTGTCATGTGACCATAAATTTAAGAAGAAGCCATCATTTCTGTGGGGCTGTGATGGATAGAAAACAGGAAGAATAACTGTTAAGTCAAAGAAAATTACCCTGCTCTAAAAATGTGTATTATACATGTTGGTGATTTGCCAGTGTATAAATCCATGTGAATCGTTAGGCTAAAGATTATCCTGAAGTGCTAAGCTGGGCAGCTTTTATCAATACTAATGCCTGATCACAAGGCCTGTTGAGGCTACAATAAATGTGCCAAAATATCAAAAGTTTTAAAACATATCTGTTGTTTTACTGGTCCATAACTTAATTTTTATCATAATGATATTGGCTACAATGATAAGATGATATGTGAGTTGTTTTGTCTGCTTTGTCATCTGAGCTACTCCTCTGATCGGACTTTATCCACAGATCAAACTATTTAGAACAAACAGCCAATAATGATGAATTGGAGCACCCTTCTATTTCGACATGTACTATTTACATGTGTCAGACATGTACTTCTCCTTTCATCTTAATTGAGGTGTGCAGACAAAATTACATTTACACGGTCATAGATCCTAATTCCAGGGGAAACACTGGGTCCCAAATCAAGTTCATAAAAAAGGGAAACATCCTCTCTACTCTGTCAAATACATAGCATTTCATTTCAAGTGGCATTTTTCAACCAATTCCCTCCTGCATAATAAATAATAATTATGTGTGAAATGTGTTAATAATCCTCTTTACAGAAACAAAATGAAGAGGCTACACTTGAACTTAGTCAGCTGGTTAAATGTGTGGATTACGGGTAATCATTACGCCATTTGGAATAGTATTGTTAAAAGCATTCATTTTGGTAATTGCAAGGATTTTACACTAATCAAAGGTTATTAAAGAAGATGATGAAGCCCTGATGACTTTAAGGTGATTACTCTGTTGTTATTCCATTATTGCCATTAATGATATATTCTTACCTATAACCCCTACATAGCCAGTAAATCTTTTTATAATCAGGGTATTTTCTTGAATGCACAATTTCAGTTTGCACAAAAGAGAGAAGCAAAAAGCCTGAACTGAAATACTAGAAATTAACTAAATTAGTGAATGAAAGGAGGAAATATTCATCCAGAAAAAGAAATTAAGCTGGGAAAAAGCAATTTAATAGAGTTGATCAATTCTATAATATTGTTACTTCCACTTGATAAATAAATGTTATCTCATATAGACAATAAACATAATTATGATTGCCACCTAATTATTTATCATTATTACCCTATTACTACCGATGTGATGTAAATCTGAACTGAGGCTGAGAAACAAACCTGTGACAGATGATTGAACAGTGTTAACATGAATGTAATGAAATATACTTCAGTCATGGATGTATTAAGGAGAACTGCATAGTGTTGGAGGCAGGTCTCTGTTCATTTGTATGAAAGCTGCTTAGTGGCACATGAATCCAACCTCCAGGCATCACATTACCTGGATCTTCCACATATGTTTCCACACTGTGCAACTCATTAGAGCAACCAGGGGCGTTTACAGACTTTTTTGACTGGGGTGGGGCAGGGGTGGCATGAAGTATGTGCATGCACAAGCATGTACGTACAAACATGCACACCTTAATGTACCATTTCTCATATTTACTTTGATTACTAACATTAAAGTATTTTACAGTTTCTTACATTATTATGTTTAAATTTGGTACCACAAAAATATAATGTAAAGCTTCCATATGTTTTTCTTTATTAGAAATATATTATTATTATTATTTAATATTCTTCATTGGAAATTATACCTCCATTACACCTCTATCCTCAGACTGTGAGACTCCTACATTCATCCTCCACACTCCATCAGGGAAAATAGTTTTACTTTTCTGATTTATTATTTAAGCAAATTAACCTTGTGAAAAAACAAAACAAAAGTAGGCTACGTACAACAGAAAACAATGCACCTTTAGAAATACTCAAATAGTTCAGTGGTTCAAACTATGGGCCCGCCTCTCACTGGACAGGTAACCAATCATATTTGAGGATAATGAAGTGGCCAATCAGATTTCAGGGGAAGCCAGAAAAAAATTGCAAACTTGTCTCTGGAGATAGCTGGCCTTTTTTACTGTGATAACTGTCTTGCTTGGCTTAGCAGTTTTACTAGCCAACACTCAGCCACTGGCTGCGTCTGAAACTCCTTAGCAGCACACCATTTAGTATGCCACACCAGTGTGTAAGATTTGTTAGTATGTCCAGAAACTTAAGATGAAACCAATATTTGTGAACTGCAGATGTGTGCTTCCTCCACGAAATGGACAACAGCTTTGCCCTGGGTACAGACTGACAGGCTGCAGGTTGTAGAGACGGGTTTGAGATGGGAGAGACCTTGTGGTGTGGAAAACAAAACATTGAGAAATTTGGATTTATTTATTCATTTATTTTTATTTTTTTTTTTTTACAAAAGAATTACATTTTTGTTATTACAAAGAGAGTAAAGTACTAAAAAAAGATACTGTTGGATACCGTGCTGAATTCCAGGTATTGTATTGGTTCAAATGTGAGTGGTGGCCAACCTTAGTGGTAATATGTCAGTGTTGTGTTAGTTTGTTGTGCTGCCCAAAATGATAAGAAATCTATTTGTAATGTTTTGTTTTTTAAAAATCTTAAGAATGTTACAACACTACATTCATGTATCACTCTAACAACCATTCTGTGACCAACAGCAAAGACTACAGCTGGTTTACTTCATGTTAAAGGAAGGCCATGATTCAAGGTGTTTGAAGTATTTGTCATTAGAGTTGCATAATAACTGGAGTACACACTTTTAAGTGTACAGTGGAAAAACTTTACAGGTGTCTCAGCAACGTTTGAGCTGTCAGGTTTTATATTTACACATGCAGTCTGGATCTGAAAGCAGCAGCAGCAGAATCTCTGTGTTTAGGGGGCAGTTTAATGACAGTCAGTCGGCTCAGTGATTAATTGAACAGCTTTGTTCAATGCTACATGGTAATTTGAGAGCATAATTTGACATAAACTGTCACAGCAGCTTGTCAGACACAGCTAAATGAGAACATCACTCTATTTTTAACTGGATAGTGGGAGGACGTTTCCAGGAACAATATGAGCCATACACTTTAATTGAATAAACTATGATTATATTTACTGCTCCATCATTCCCAATGCTTCTTAGATTTCTTTGTGAATTTAGATCATAAATAAAAACTTTCAGATATGTGCACTGACTAAGGACCAATCCAAATGAGAGTGCAAAACTTTTAATGTGACTTTGTAATACATTCTGTGTGTATGTCATCGGTTGGAGGGTTTAAGAAAGTGTTGCTAATGGCACCCTTGTTTTCCTCCAGCGGTCTCAGAGGATGTGATACTTAAATCTGGATGTCATGGTGGCAGGGGTTGTAAGCTCTTGCCACTGCAAGATGAATCATGTACCAGCAATTAAATCCTGTCCCTGCTGGATGGCTAAAAGGAGTCACTTACATCATTTAATGCACTTCTACTCTGGAAAACACCCACAGACAGATGGGTTTCCACAGCATTATATCACACAACAGGGGAACGTACTCACAACATCAGCCAGTGAATATCTTCAGAGCCGTTCAGGGAAATCCAGTGGTTGAGTGGTGCTCCTTTTATTCATCAGGCTTGTGTTTTTGTGATGTAAAAGATCAAAATTAAGATTAAATTTGAAAATTAAAAATTAACATCTCAGCCCACCCAGGTCCACCCTAAAGACACTCACTGTTGGTTACTTTGCTCACGTGATGACTAAAAACATGTTTACACAACCATAACTGCTTGTTTGAGCAAAGTGTTGCTTCTGTGTGAAGAGTAAAGAGTGACAGAGACTCCACTTGTGTTCCCTCTCAACTCCAGAGAACCATGTGTACTCATTTTATCCAACTTGTCACCACTGATCCGCTTGTATTGAGCTCTCAAAGTCCTGGTGATTGAGTGAGGTTGCTCTCTGGGTAACACATTTGCAGTCGCCTCCTTTTCTCAAAAGTTGGAAGCTAATTTTTGTAGGGCTCAAGGGCAATATGTAAAACTGTAGTGTTCAACAGTGAGTTGGAGCCATAGATGGTATATATTAAATAGGTTGAGGCCATTTTTAATATAACGTCTGTGGCTGAAGATACACTAGGGCAAGTGTGATTCTTAAGGCCAAAATGCACTCTGACGCTCACAATTTTAGTACACCCATTGTTCTAAATGGCAGAACATGCCCTGATAGCATCTTGATGTGCTCAAAGTGCCTTGATGCTCCAACTCTGAACTTGTTTCAATTTTGGAGTATCAAATGAGGTCCAGGTTTTTTTTGTTGTTCTGCCACTCAGTACATGGTTTGGGAGAGTTGAATGAAATTAAAAAGGCATGGATGTGAGTATAGTGCTGATGGAGCTGCAGCTCCACCTGAAACCAGGTTAAAGAAAAAAAATGCCCACAGCAGAGAGAGAGGGAGCATCTGAATATGGACAGATGTGTCAACTTGATATAAAAACTTTTTATGATCATGAATCATAATGTTATTGTAGAGCTTTGTGGTAAATTATAGAAGTGAAGCTGATGTAAAATATCCTGCTGCCTAATCATGACTGTGAGGGAGGAGAGACGGGCTGCAGAGAGGAGGAGGGGAGGGGAGAGTGTGTATGAAGGGCTTTTTTGATCAACTTTTTTGATCATGAATCCTGATGTTACTGTACAGTCCTGTGGTTTATACACTGCAGACTAAAATATCTATCTCAGTAACAGACAGACAGACGCTCGTCTCCTCCATGAAACGTTTGTCACTCCACTGCATTATTGTATGATAAACTGAACTGTCCAGGCTGTGTCTCTCCCTTTTCATCTCCTTGATGTGTGTCTGTGTTTAGTTTGCTGTCTGCTGTGTTCTAAAACATCCTCACTGCTTTAAGTTGTCAAGTTGAGTGACACTGATGTAAGTGATCCTGCTGCTTTAATACAAAAACACAAATATCCCACACTATTTAGTTATTATAAAGACTGTGCTGAAAAAAGGTGAGGATATTTCCCCTCAGGGAACAATATTTTATTCAAGAAAAAGAGTACTAATACTAATAATACTAAAGAAATAAATTGATGCATATAAATAGTAACCTTTTCGAACAGTACTACTGGTTCTATGGTGTTGGAATTTTAAATCTGAATACTGCAGTGCACCATAGAAGTTTCATTTTCACATGTCTATTGAAGCTTTTAGCACATTTTGGCTTTAACACTGTAAGCTGATTAGCTGTTTATAACACTGCCAATTGTCTGTTATATTGCCCCAAAAATATAATTTAAAAAATCTACTGTAGATTCTAATAAACTTACTTACATGTAAGTCTTGCATTGAAAAAGTTATACTTGGCAGCAAGATACTCCTAACGCTATAATATGTAACATGTCTGTATTAAAAATGTGTAAGAATCCTAGACCTATGTTTTGCTGGGTTGTATACTTAGACTGTAAATAATTTCACTGTAAAATAACAGTAAAATGCATATATGCTTTTTCACTGAAAAAAGCAGACTGCTGCTCTTAAAACCAGGTTGATTAGACCAGTAACACTGAACAAAACAATGAGCTGAAAGAAGCTACAACTCCCTGTACAGCTGAGGGGTTATAATTCTTTGTGCATGACACTTTTTTTTTTTTTTTCTCTGGTGTTTGTAAATGTAAAGTTAAGCCTGCTATCTGAAAAAACAAATCTGTTCCGAAAATACACGTTTGGAGTTGGAGTTCAGTGACTGCCTGCCTTACCGCCTGCCAGACTCCATTAACATTTTGCTCAATTTAACCATTATAAACATCTACACCTTCTAAAAGATTATTAATGATTTCTTATGACTCATAAGCAGACACTCATTCTGCAAACATTCGGCATTAATTTTAACCTTCATAAATGCGAAACAGGCAAACTAAGCAGTTATTCCAGCCCAGGATAGAAATTTCAAAGGAGAACATGCTGGCTGTCGTGTTGCCAGAGAACCCAGTATTTCAGCTTATTGTCTTTCATGTTATTATTCATATCATGTTCATTTTATGATTCAATACAGTAAATATACTACATATTTTTCCTTTAAATCATAGTACTATCAGTAGTAGGAGGAGTAGTAGGAGAAGAAGAAGAATTTCTTACCCAGTATCTGTAAGTTTTATTAGTAGTGTCATTTGTCACCTGAAAAATGAATTTTATCGTATCACAAATTGATCTAAGAATTGTCTTTTTATTCACACAGAAGAATGGCCATCACATTATTATAGAAACATTCTATGCTCTGCTTGGTGTCAGATTTTGCATCTCCCATGACCCTAAATAGAACTGACGCCAAAGTCTGGAGCACAGAATGTTCTATAGTCATGTAATGACCTTTCATTTTCTCTTAGTTTCCTATATGAGGAAGCAGATAAAAATTGCTTGAGGAAGAACTGTCAAGTGTGAAAAAAAAAAGAAGAAAAGGAGCAGAACGCAAGTACAGTGACAGAGGTGGGATAAGTGGTGGCGTGGACAGAAGATTTCAATGCAAGTATTTCACTGTTTCTTCAGTATTTTTTTTGTCTCTCACTGCAATGAAAGGAATTACTTTCTTGATGACAGAACACCATGTACCACTCATATTACCCACTGCTCCATGGGTATCTGGGAAACTGAGGCAGTCAAGCTTATTATATTAGTATTAGCTATCAACCCCCCACTCTAATCAGCAGATTGATAATGTTTTTACAACTGATTCAGATGTGTGCATTGGTGGATAAAGCCTTAAAATGCCTCAATATAGGCAAACATGCTCTTACTGACAACTGAAGAATTTTTCTTAAAGCCACCTTGCTAACATTACTGCTCAAGTATCGGTTCATTTTTGCTTAAAGAATCTTGTATAATCCAAAGACATATAAGTCTTACATTGAAAATTTTACACCTATAAAGAACACTAGTATGAGTGTTTGTAATTTTGATGAATTTAGAACATAAACCGTATCAAATACTGGACGAAGGCCCAGGTCTGAAAAGTGAAGCCAATGTTGAAAGAGCCCTCAGTTTGAATTACACAGTAGCTTTCATGGAGCCCTCAAACATTCCACATGCACACGCATACATGAAAATTAGGGGTGGGAATCTCTGAGTACATCACGATTCAATCCGATTATGAGTTACAAAGATATGATTCGATGATAAAACGGTTCTTCACGTTCATCCATCCTCACCAAAACTCAAGAAGTAGCCCCGTTTAGAAGTAAACATGATGCATATGATACATGTGGTGAGAGTTTTTTTTTTTGTCTGGTTTGATTCGGAATCTATTTTTAGACTGAATGAATAGAAAAGGGGACACAATTTTCAATGTCTTGCTCCAGTTTACCTGAAATACTATATGAAATATAAGTGGTAGTTAAATGGTCTGCAGCCTTTTAATTTAAAAAAAAGTTAAGTGCATTAATTAATTAATTAACCAATTTGAAAGAATCCTACAGTCCCCTGCCTTTATGGAAATAACAAAATGAGGGGGAGGTGGAGTGTTTTGCTGTGTTTGGTGTACTAACGTTCTGTCACCAGCAGTGGAGAGCAGCCTCTGTTCTGCACCATGAGGAAAGACCTCACTGTCCAACATGGGGAGCAGGTACCAAGTTTCTGAGATGAAACAGACAGAGCAGAGAGTTATTTAACGCTGTGGTGTGTGTCGCTTAGCTGCTCTCGTGTGTTCACTGCTCTGCTCCGTGAATGTCTTACAGTTTTTTTTTTACGATTGCCTTCAGCACAATTTTGAAAATAGGGCTAATTTTTGTCAAAACACCACACACAATTTACCAAACCACACACACAAGTAGCAAAACACCTCAGATCTTTTTGCAAAATGAAAAACTTCATTCAGAACAGTACAAAAATGAATAAAATCCCGACTTTATCACCATGCAGGCACACACATGCTTCATATGATCTGTTCTGTTGAACCACTTAGACACTGCTGAGCTCAATCTAAAACATGTTTAACATTTCTGCTTTTCCTCATGACATAGTCTTTTTTTATTATTATTATTATTGTTCAGGCAGTGGTTCCCAAACTTTCGGCATGACCCCCTTTCAGAAGCTGAAAAAAGTTTGCACCCCCCACCTCATAATTTTTTTTAATCAATTATTAACAATAACTGGGGATAGAACTGCTAAAAAAACATTTAAAAGATTAATTTTAGTGATATAAAGTTCAGAAGGATAGACTCCCGCAAACTTTTATTTGTTTATTCCCCCTACATAAATCATATTCATGCAACTTTGTTTCACTCTATAGTTCTCTCCTGGTCTTCCACACCCCCTGCAGTGGCTCCACTGTGTTGGGATAAAGTACATGAATATATAACAGTCCTGCACATTGATGAAAATAATTATTTCTCTCCACATTCTGAAAGTCAATACATCCATGCATTTCCAAAGGTTGCATTTTGCACTGAAAATCAGAACAGAGCATTCTAAATAGCACATAAACACAGCAACAATGTGTGGAGACAAAGTAGAAAGCATGAATTACACTCAGGCTCTGGGCTACATTGTACTGATTTTAGAGAAAAGTTGTTTTTTACCCTGTGCTCATGCTGAAATGTCCAAATTACTGTTGTAACAGCAGATCTGCTGAGGTTGGGCTGACCTCTGTCCACCCTCTCTCTCAGTGTCAACCTAAAGTTTACAATTTGGTCAACCAATGGTGAACATTTGATAAATTTGGTACAGGTAAACTCACCTGTTGCCTTTTTATAGTTCTCATTTCTGACTGGAGGGTTCACAGTTAAGCAGCTGAGTGTCTGAAGACCTGACAGCTGTGTTTGATCCATTGTTTGAATTGTGATGTACTTTGAAAGGCAGTGTCTTTAAAGGGCAAAGAAGTAACATGATATTAGATTTGTGTCTAACGTAGAGAAATGTGTTAATGATTTGAAAAACACCGCTTTAGTATTTTGCAAAAAGTGTGAGGCCGAAAAGTGCTGATAGTCGTGCAGATCTGGGCTGAAGTTTTGCTCCTCAAGTGTCAGGTTTCACTAACTGTGTGTTATTTTTAATTTTGGGGAGCAAGCAAGCGTGAAAGACATCCATCCATCCATTTTCTGTAACGCTTATCCGTGAGGGTCGCAGGGGGCTGGAGCCTATCCCAGCTGACTTGGGCGAGAGGCGGGGTACACCCTGGACAAGTCGCCAGTTCTGACACACAGAGACAAACAATCACTCACACTCAATTCACACCTACGGGCAATTTAGAGTCACCAATTAATCTATCATGCTGCATGTCTTTGGACTGTGGGAGGAAGCCAGAGTACCCGGAGAGAGCCCATGCGGACACAAGGAGAACATGCAAACTCCACACTCACACCTGCTGGCTCGGGGATTCGAACCCAGGACCTTCTTGCTGTGTGGCAGCAGCACTAACCACTGCGCATGAAAAACAGTAAAAAAGAAATGTTAAACATGTTTTAGATTGAGTGCATTAGTGTGTTACTGATTCAGATAAAATCAGATCATATGAACCAGGTGTGTGCCATACTGGTGATAAAGCTGGGTTTTTACTAATGATTGTACAGTTTTGAACTAAGTGTTTCATTTTGCAAAAGATCTGATGTGTTCTGGTACCTGTGTGTGTCATTGTGTGTAGCGTTTTGATAAAATGAACCCTGTTTTCAAAATTGTGCTTAAGAAATTGTAAAAAACTGTAAAACCAGTCAATCATCTATGCATTTCCAAAGATTGCATTTTACATTGACACATTTGTTGAGACAAAAAGAAAGAATGAATTACAAAAAATAAAAGCATCATCTCTTCACCTAGCTGGATCTGGCCATCACAGGCAGTGTATAAGGCATTGGTTCACATGGAATGCCCATGCCAAAAATAATAATGTAGGGCATATAGTAGGTTACACTGTATTGATTTTAGTAAAAAGTTGCTTTTCACCTGTATTCTTACGTGTGTGGGTACTTTGTAAGTTCCTGCTTTGAGAGGGCATCATGTTAGATTTCTGTGTCTAATGTAGAGAAGCGTGTTTAATGTTTTGCAAATCAGTGTGTTTAGCTGTTTGCAGAAAGTGTGAGGCTGAGAATGTGCTTAGAATTGTGCAGATGTGGGCTGATGTTCTGCTCCTTGAGTGTCAGGTTTTACTAGCTGTGTGCTAATTTTAATTTCATTGTGTAAACAATTGTAAAACACTGTGAATGCATCATAATTGAAATCGTTTAAAATGATTTGTGGTTGTCAGCTTAACAACTTTTGGAGTGTTTGACTCCGTTCGTCTGTATATTTGTGCGTGTTTATCAGTGTTTGTGTCCCACTAGTTTCAGCTGCGTATTTCATTTTTGTTGCGTTGTGTCTGACTTGCAAGCATTTCTGTTTGCTTGTGTTTTTCTTTTGTCAGAGCTCTTCTTCATGCTGCAAATGTATTGTCAAATTGGTAAATGCATTTCCTAATTTGCCTGTGTTTAATTTATTTGCGTTCGCTTTTTACTGAATGCAACATTTGTTTTTCAGTCGCAGTGCGTTGAGCTCTGTCACTACCACATAAATAGGTATAAATAAAGAGCTCGAGGCAGATGGGAGGGTAATCTGCTCCTCTGTGTGTGCCACTTGCTATTTGTGGGGTGCAGATCAAATTTACAAAGGATTATTTGCTGGAGACTGCAGTAAAAATCTCTGATACCATCTGACTTTTAGCCCAAAGTCAATTTGTCTCAGGCATCAGAGAAAAGCTCAGAGGGATGCAATTAAAAGTTTTATCAAGGCTGTCACAGCATGTAATGGTACGGGCTGAAATGAGATCCACTGAGTTGACTCCATCAGTCGAGAGGGGCAGTTCTGGGATTTTATTGGCTTCACTTTGTTGGCCTGTTTACTGTAATGCAACACAACACATCACCTCTATTTACTGCAACCTTGAATGTGACTTTACCAATCCCTCCAAACACAGAAGATAAAACAGCAAAGAAAAAAGAACCACTCTGCCTGTGTGTGCACCTTGTGATCGTAAAGAGAAGAAACAGAAATCAGTACGATCAGAATCAGAACAGCAGCAAATCCTGACATTTAAGATGCTGTTATTCTAATTTAAATTAAAGAGCTGACTTTCAGGATCATTAAACTCTTTATTGATTAACTTTTCATGAATTAACAAATTATTTCAACAATATTACATGTTGTAAATTGATGCACTCCACAGTCGCAGAACTCTGCGTGTTATTTTTTGTCGCTTTTTCAAAAAATCAACAAACCATGAACTAATTAGAATTAACACGTAATTTGTTCAAATTAATTGAGAGCTCCACCACTTTTTTTTTCAATGCAGGGAATTTGGGAATGTTCAGTTTGCACAAACCTTTTTTTAAATGCTGGAAGATTCAATCACAAAGCTTATATCATGCAGGAGAGCCAAGAAAAATAAATGTAATGGTCAGCGTTGTCATGTCTTTAAGTGAGTATCACTGTGTAACGTATCCTTTGTCCTGTGTAAAGGAAAAGGGAGGTTTTTCTTCTAAACACATTATAAATGTGAGTTCATTATTGCTGAAAACATGTGAAAAGTCGAGCTTGAGATCTGTGACCAAACCCGGCAGGTTTTGATCTGGTCGGGCCGTGTTTCTCATATATTTCTCTAACAACTCTGGTGAAAACTCAGACTCAATTGCAGAAAACACACAGGAGGCAGAGTGTGTTTCAGGAAACGGCACAGTCTTCACTACAGTCCCCAGCAAATCACATACACATCTTCTGGCGATGGCCATCTTTGCATAAATACTGGACAGAGGTTTTTAATTAAAACTATCTCATACATTGTTAAAAAATGCACCATACCTCCATCACAGTTTTGTTTGGTGTTTCCCACCCTTCCTCTCTGTTTGCATCTAAGAAACACACTATGGCCTTTGTGATTGAAGATGATTGATACTGATTAACTTGGAAAGCCAAGAGTCCTCCCTCTCATTTTTGTAGGATTACAGATACTCTTTACTTTCTTAAATTTGAACAAAATGGCTCATCCCACAAATTTCCTAAAACTGTGGCTCCCTTTTTTGATTATGTAAAAAAGGGTCAACTTCTCTCCTAACAAAGATTAGAGGATATAGCTTACCCGGAGAACCTGCGCCTTCTTGCATGCACATTTTGCCCCTTACTGACTCCTTTTCCTTTTTTCTTTCTGCTGTCTCTTCTTCTAACTCTCTTCTCTTCCTATTACTTTATTTATCTAATTATTATTGTTTTTTAGTTACTTATTCATTGAATTATTTTCCCTTCTGTCTCTTTTGTTTTTGCCCTTTGTCATATTGTATACCGTCAATATTATCAATGATTTACTGCCAGTGTTTTTAATTTGCATTCCTTGCATTCTTTTTAATTTTTTTCACTTGCTTATGATAGCACACTGATTGTGACAACTATCTTGTTGCCGTAAATATTCTGTGCAAAACCATATAAATGTGAGGAAAAAAATCAAAATACAAAATACATTTTTTGGCTGCAGTACCACAAGTGGCCACTGGGAAAAACTGGCGGCAGAACTGAGTGGCAGTGCCCTGTCTAGTTCTGTCAATGGTCCACCATGTTGCACTGCCACACCAGTTTCACGACCACTGTAAGTTCTTCCACATGCTTGGAAGGGGATGGTGAGGCAAGTTTGTTGCAATCTGAAACCTCACCCCTAGATGTCACTAAATCACACACTGGTCCTGTAATAATTTGGTTCTTATGTTAAAGATACTGCATGTCAAACCTTTTACGAGCAACTTGAAACGAGTCAGTTACAAACACATACTGTTTTTACTATTTAAATGTCAGCAGTAGCCAGCATCAGTCAATAGAATTGGTGAAAGGCTCGGCTGTGTAAAGGGATAATGGAACTCGTTGGTTGCACAGTTGTTTTCATTTCATGTCTCTCAGTTCCCCTTGTTTGGACGAGCAGTGTAGCATCACTCACGCTCATCGACCCTCCATCTGAAAGGTTCACATCACAAACCAGTCCATCTGCTCAGATCAACGAAAGGTTGCGACCTTCAAATTGGTATTTCACTGACTTTCATGCCTCACTCCTCAAACAATCTGCTTTTTACACAAACCACAGCAGATCAAAAAGCTATCAAGCCACGATCACCACCACTAACACACCGGACAGTGTTATTTATGGAATGGCTTTAGTGAAGAGTTTGTAATTGCAATGTGATAAGGGGCTCAAAGTGTGAATGTAATTGCTATTTTCCACAAAACCGCCATGCAAAACAACATCTGACAGACTTAATCTAGTTTTTATTAAACTACTTACCTGCTTCCTTTACTGTACTCCCACATCATGTATGATCCCCGGGGCTGTCAGTGTTGTGACAGGCTGTAAAATGAAGTAATGAGTCTGTCAGCCTCCTGGTCACTCTACGTGGCTACATCTCTGTGGGCCTCGGAGGAAAGATAAACTCACACACAGACGGAGAGATCAATGAGTTATACTGAATCAATATCCGAGCCATAATTTCCCCTGAGGACACATTCTCCATAGTAGCTTCAAAACATTAATAACAATGAGCTTCGAACACTCAGAATGTTAAACAGATCTTAAAGAAATCACCGTACGATGGAGACAGCAGAGGTGGCAAAAGTACCCACATACTATAGTTAAGTAGAAGCACAGATACTTGTGATAGATATGTCTTTTTTACTCAAGTAAAAATGAAAAAGTACAAGTTCTGAGATGTAGTAAAAAAAAAAAGTCACCCTCAGAAGGACATTCCTGCGGATTGTTTCTGTGTAAAGCTAACGTGAACTTTTTTCTCCACGGCCAAGTCTCCCTCTCAGTCTGTTTGGTCTTGTTACGTCTTTAAGACTGCTTTGATTTTGTTACACCTTGATCTTCCTACCATGTTTATCTTGTTACATTTTATGTTGTTTTCATCTTGTTATGTCTTTTACGTGATTTTTGTTTTGTTACATCTTTATCATTTTCATCTTTTGCATGTTTTATGTTGTTTTCTTCTGTTACATGTGTGTAGTTTTCATCTTGTTACGTCTTAATAATTTTTATCTAATGTGTTTTATGTTTTTGTCTTGTTACGTGTTTTACATGGTTTTCGTATTGTGACATCTTCATCATTTTCACCTTGTTATGTATTTTAGGTTGTTTTTGTCTTACTATATCTGTGTAGTTTTTTATCTTGTTACATGTTTTATGTTGTTTTCATTGTGTTACGTGTTTTATGCCATTTTCATCTTGTTAGGTCTTTTACATTGTTTTCATCTTGTTACACCTTTTACATAGTTTTAGTCTCATTAGATCTTTTACATCTTCATCATTTTCATCTTGATTAGTGTTTTAGGTCGTTATCATCTGTGTAGTTTTCATCTTCTTACGTCTTTGTCAGACAAAAAAAACATAAAACTTGTGTTATACTTTTTTTTGTCTTGTTACATGTTTTATGTCATTTTCATCTTATGTGTTTTATGTTATTTTCATCCTGTTACATCTGTGTAGTTTTCGTCTTATTGCATCTTTGTCAATTTTTTCTTGTGTTTTATGTTTTTGTCTTTTTACGTGTTTCACGTCATTTTCATCATGTTGCATTTTTACATCATTTCAGTCTTGTTACATCTTCTTACATTGTTTCATCTTGTAACATGTTACATTTTCTTCTTGATACATCTTCGCTGTTCACATCTTGTTACATGTTATGTGTTTTACATCATTTTTGTCTTGTTACACCATTTTAGTCTTATGTCTTCATACAGTTTAATCTTGTTATATGTTTTATATAATTTTATTCTTGACATATCTTCATTGTTTTCATCTTGTCCCGTTTCACTTCGTTTTCATCTTGGTATGTCTGTCATGCATGATATGCACTGATGCCTAGGCCAAGGAATTCTAGGTGCCCCATTCATTGAAATTGAAATCTGTTGTGATTTTGGGAGGATAAGGTACAGTGATGTAAAATTAAAATAATCAATAATTCTCCTCAAATGTATTGAAAGTAAAGTAATGAGCCTGTTTTGAAAATAGAGTAGAAGTAGAAGTAGAAAGAAGTAGAAAGTGCAGATATTTGTGTTAAAATGTGGGGAGTAAAAGTAAAAAGTCTTCAAAAAATAGTACAGGCACCTGAAAACTCTACTTAAGTACAGAAACCAAGTATTTGTACTTAGTTACTTCTCATCTCTGGTTGACAGCAGGGGCTTGAAGCTTCCTGACAGTCTGAAGAGGACTGATCACTGTCACTTTACTGACAGTAAGGTGAGATGCAGTGACAGGTCAGCTCAGATGATGAGGATGGTACAGTACCATAATAGAACTAAATCAGAACCACTTCCTCCTCTGCCAGTTGAATTAGATCATCATCATCATTTATAGATGAGTTACATGAGATGTGTTACAACATGGTAGACATGGTATAGTTAACAGTTAACAGTTAATGGATTCATGCCTTTAATGCTCATGGTTCATTTATGTACAATATAGTTAAATATTTACACAATCATAATACATGAACAGATTAAACTCTAATATTTGTTCTGCGGTATATTTAATTTGACACTTTGCAGCCTATTGAACTATCATCTTACATTACTGTAACCATCACTGTCCTTTTAAATATGTAATAATGCACAAGTAATACCACTTGCCTTGTTCGTTTTAATCTAAGAAGAGAAGAAACACATTGTGAGGATTGGTTGTGGCATGAAACATTAAACACAGCACCTTGAAATGTTGAGAGGACATGACTTACAATAGTGTTAAAGATGAATGACAAAATTACATTTATTTTGAATAAGGGCATCATTTACAGCAGGAGCGCAACTACGTACTTTCTGAGGGGTATGCAGGCACATTTCAGCCCCCCCGATTCTTTCTCTCTCTTCTTCTCTTCTTTCTCTCCATCCTCACACCTGAGGATGTGTAGCCTGTGTTATATCGAGTGAAGACATTTAAAGTGTGATCACTCCCAAGTTCTATAATTTATCTGTTTTATGATTCACCATCTAGTTAAAAAAATGATAACTGTCTGAACAACAAAATAACCACAAACAAGTTCCTTTATTTTTCTTGTCATGATCTGTCATATTGTAAATACTGATCAGTACACAGTTGCAAGACAACAGTAACCTGTCATTTTACTAGTAGTAGCTTTTTCTAACCTGAATATTTACAAGCCTCCTCTTGATACACTGACATAACTTACCTACTGTCTTTCAACCACTTTGAAAAGCTTTTTTTCATTCCTACGAAATCTTTCTCCTTCTCCCTCTTCCATTTTCTATTTTGTGCCCCTGAGTGCTTTCTTTTCTGCCTCTCCATCTTTAGTTCCCTGTCATCAGATGACAACACGATTCAAATGAAAACACTCATACTCCAGCCGTGCTCGAGGGGGCGCGCACTGGAGCGCCTATAGAGTGGGGCCGAGAGGAGGGGAGGTGAAGGAGCGGAGGGGCGCCTAATCAGTGACGTGCCTCTGTTATTGATCATGTCATGTATACATGCACAAACAGCTGTTAAATACAGAAAATGCCGACTCGAAAATAATTTTTCCCCCCATCGCTTTGGCGCCCCCTCTTGCGCAGCGCCCCTATGCCCGCATATAGTGCATACCCACTTTTTGCGCCACTGATTTACAGTGCAATGTGAGTATTAATCTTAATGAAATTTCACCCATTGTTCAAATTGTGTGATTGCTATCGTTAATGAACAATATAGCTGACACTGTAGCTCATTTTAATTCTGTACTCTCCTCTTTTTGTTTATATTATATGGTCAGAACATTGTGACTTTCATAATAATTGTTGACAGTGATCTGATCGCTCAAACACCTTAGTCTGGGATGCATTTGACCACACCTTTGTGGTGTAAACACCAATGTGTCCTAGGCCACATTGAAGGACCCCCTGCTGGGACAAAGTATGTACTGATTTGCACACAAACTGGGTCATATATATGTGTGAAATAACAAGAAGGAGCCATAACAACAGGCAAACAGACTCTTGGAGATGATTAGGCCCACTCGAAACAAGCTGTCCGATGTCTTCTGGCTGCTCTGCCTCATTTACAGAGTGTCCTAATGGACAGATGGCTAACTTATTGCTAAAGAAATTGCTAACTAAACAGGCTCTTATAGTTCATTACTAAGATCACAGTCATAATCTCCCGCTAAAGAAAACTGCTGGTTTTAACCTAGTTCCATCAGCTCTAAAGATTAATGCTCCAGCATACACTAATATTTTACACAGGGTTTTTCACAGAGGACATTTTGACATGTAACAGCAGGAAAAGCACAGGTGTAAATAATAAGATGATTGGCTGCTTTAGTTTCAGGGTCCTGGTATGGTGCATGCTGGCTCATTGACACGTCGTCATGCATCGAACACTGTGAGCCAGGTCATATCAGCATGAACATCAGTATTGGACCTCACTAATGCTCTTGTGGATGCAAGTCCCTGCAGCCAGGTTCCAACATTTGACAAAAGACATATTATTACACCGTTTGAAAAAAGAGGAAGTAGTAACTCTTGGATATTTTGCTGTAGCAAGATGATACTTCTTTATGTTACACTTTTTATTTTTACAACTTATTAGTATGATTAGTGTAATATTTTTAAGCATGTGTTCAGCAGTAGTTCAGTAATGACTAGGGATGTGTGCGATTAGTCGACTACACAATTAAATGTTGCCACTCTTGCTAGTTGGCACCAGAAATACTAGTCGGTTAAACTATTTATCAATATTTTATTCATGTACAAGGCCAGTTGACTGTTGCCTCTAAGGTGTTATGCAGTCACCTGCCATTAGTCAGGCCTGTGGCCCCATCAGATGGCAGCCCTTCTCATCCAAAGCATATGCCCCAATGGCCCACTCAATGCCCCGGATGTTTTAATCAACAAAGTCACCAGATGACAGCTTGTAAAACCAGTCGTGATTTGTCAGTGTTTTAACATAGAAAATGGAAATAAGGTTGAATGTAGGCTGTGAGAGAATAAGCTGATATATAATCACTCGACTGGAGCAACATGTGACCAAATTCAGCACAGATATGGACATTAACCTGCAAGCAGAGCAGTGCTGCTACTGCTGCTGCTTGCTAGCACTGCTAACATTAGCCACACTGTGTAGCAAGCTGGCAGCTAATGTCAGCTCTGGGTAAACAGTATTGTTTGCCCCCCCACACACACTGTGATTCTTTTCGGTCTGAAAAGGTGAAGCATTTAGTGAGTTGTTGTCATGTTTTGTAGGTTGCATTTAAAATGTGATTCAGCAATTGTAGACTGTGATTAACAGCTTCAAATGGCTCTTAATACACAGTTTATTTTTTTGGACAGTGTTTATCATGATCAATTAATAAGTTGTCCTCAATCTTAACTGCTTTCTGAGGGTTTTTTCTTACTGTTCAACTAGTCGACTAGTCTAAATGAAATTTGCATTTAATTAACAGGGAAATTAGTCGTCAGGAACATCCCTAGTAATGACAGGCCACACCGATTTCACCATTTTGGATTTTTCAGAAAATACATTTTTTGCTTCTGTTGGTCATATTTCACCCAATCTTCACCAATTTTGGTGCATAACATATTTAGATGACCCAGAAGAAAACTTTTTAGTTTGTTTTTTGATACTGTTTACCATTTTTCTGTGGTTGGTTATCAAACTGTTGCAGGCGTGACCTGATTGTCAATGCTAAACTGCATTACGATCACATTTGTGAAAGTCTTACATACAGCCACATCTCATACAACTCTACCCACAGGGGGCACTACAGTAACATAAAATTATGACATTTCTACAATTCTGTTCTTTAATGAGATAAAACGTGGTGCACAGTTACTCCATAAGAATGTGCACAAAATCTCAAAGCATGGCACCTTGTGGGCATTAAAATAACACCACCATATCTCCTGAGTGCATTATTAGATTACACCCGCTTAGAGTGTAATCTTCAGACATAAATTGCAAACACTTCTTGCTGTGACTCTTTCAGAAGCTGAGCCAGCAAGCTGCGGCTAAGACAGCAATCACATGTATTTTCTTCAAGAAATGCAAATATTCTAGTTCAGAGTTATAATTGTATATATCTTTACCTTGTTTTCCTTTTTGTTCATTTTTTCTTTCTGTCCTGAGTTTTCACCTGTGCTCGCTTTCTTCTATTTTGTAATATTTTTTCTATAAAAGCTGAAGCCACTCGCCTTTGCTCTTCAGTAAAACACATCTCAGGCCTTAATTGTGGCACTAAAATTCATATCGAATTATCTGGAGTGAAATACAGCTGGAAATAGGCCTGTGATTTTCCTTGAGGGAATGGCACGATGCACAGTTTCCATGGTGCTGATGTCATTTTAATCACTGCTGCCTACTCTCAGAGCTGCCTGTTACGAGCAACGAGCAGCTCTGAAATGTCTTTCTCTGGGATGGTCCAGACAGCATCAGGACCACAGCACTTTGCTTTTATTGTTCCTGGGTGGATGGCTGCATGTGGGTGGGTGAGGCGAGGAACTTCTGTTCTTCTTTGAGTCAGTTGTAGTTATATACTCTTGAGAGACAGGGATTAAAGGATCATTGCAGTACTTTTGCATGGATTTAGCCCATTTGCCACAAATGGTTTGCTGTTTTCCAGAGCTTGCCATGCTTTACCTACCTGGCACACAGCCAGTGGTCTCTATTCATTTTAGCGTGGTATTAAAATTAACTTTGTAAATGGTTTTCAGTAAATGTGATTTGTATTAGTGGTCACGTGTGTAAGATTTGGGTTAATCTGTTGGCAGAATATGGCATAAATTGAGTATAATATTCATATGCATGTTTTTATTGGTGTATAATGACCTGAAATAAAAGTCATTGTGTTTTATGACCTAAGAATGAGTCTTTTATACCTACAGAGGGCGCGGGTTCTCTTTCACAGAGGCCTAGGGTGACCAGATCCCAACAAACCAAACGTAGATAAAAGAGGATGTTTGTGTGGGACAATGTGGGACATGTTACAATGGGCGCCAACTTGAGCTGAACATGGGGGTGGCAAAAAAATGTCAGCCTATATTGTGTTAAAATGTGATGTGGTGATGGGTGGTTAATATTCTCCCTAAAATTACACATTTTCTATCCTTGGAACATAAGGTCACTATCCTGATGCATGTGGGTTCCAAACCTGATCACAGTAGTGTTTTATCTGGTGGTATTAATAATTATTATTGAGGCAGAAGAACATCATTTCAACATTAATCAACATTATAGCAAGCATAATATAAACTGTGCATGCTCCTTCGCTGTGGTTGTGAGGATGAAAAGCCAAGTTGAGCCTGTGATCTGTCACTTTCTCAGCCTCATGGGAGTGATATTTTACTATTTGTAATATTTTAAACTAACAAAACGTGTTAAAACAAGTCAGTTGGTGTTTTCAAAGTCATTCTAATGAGCTAAGACAGATTCTACATTCCATTCACATCCAGAGGCTGCTGCTGAGCGCAGCAGACAGCTGACACTGTGCGCACTTCTATGTTCAACATAGTCGGCTTAATAAAGTTAATGATCACAAGTTAAAAAGCAAAACTCCAAAAAAGCTCTCACTCACTTGATCTGAGGGATTGGGTGGATTCTGCAGGAGATCTGTCTTCAGGGAGGGGCGCTTCTTACTGCAGCAAACTGCTGAAGGTAAATCCATCACATGCTACTTAACCCAGATGTGTTTTGGATAAAGTTTTGGATAAGCTTGAAGCTTCTTGCTCTTGAAGCTTTGGGCTTCACCTGGAACTTTGACTGATGGGTAAATGTCTGCTGTCAAACGTAGCAGCAAACCTCAGTCCAGCACAATTTGCATCTTCATTGTTTATTAGTTTGAAGTATTTCCACACAAAGCTGGTGACAGATATTGTGTTGTGTGTCTCATTCAGATGGTTGAGCCACAAGTTACTGTATCAAGTGCATTTATGATCATAGGTGTTTGAATTCATGGCGCTTTGTGATTGTTAACCAATTAATTAAAGCGGTTGGTGTGTTTGGCCGGTGACACATAAGAGCAACAAAACACACACTACCCTGCGTGAAAATTAAATCCATAAAACCTAATGAACCTAACCCCAAGAACCTCTTAAATGTCTTAATGTTGTAAGAGCTACACTGAAAGGACACATCGCTTAAATAGTTGATAACTACCTCTATTTGGAATAAGCAGTGTGTTGTTGTCAGTCAACGGATTCCATGGGGATTTATTTAAAAAAAAAAAGCACAAATATAACAATTACAGACAGAGATGCAAAAAGTTCCAGCTTTTAAGTTGCATGAAGAATAGTCTGACATGCACACTGCTGGTAAAACTCTGCCATTGGTCCCCTGTTTTGAGTGGTATTGCGCCATCTGCTATCTTCGTTTTCAAAGTCCCTGGGAAACAAGAACAACTAACGAGTGCAACCTACACACCGGGACGTTAATGTAAACCAGCTAATAGCTGTTTTTCTTTTGCAATGATGTAGTAATTTTAATGTCAGAGCTCGCCTCCTGATGTGCAAATGTTCCACCAAAACAAGTTCCTTGACACTATTTTGCAGCAGCACCATCACTGCATCCTAAGCTTAATTCCACCAAGACATTTTTTGATTGGTTTAAAGAAATGCAAACAAGGCAGGGTGTTTTTTCCCTCTATAGCAGAATGTGTATGTGTGAAGCCAGTCCTTTGTCCAGCACTGAGTGCTGTAGAGAGACATCAGGCTATACAAGACTACACAAAGAGCTGAGACTCTGTTGTTAAAATGTCAATGATTTTGGTGAAGAGTTCACTATGACTATGACACTATGTTGGACTTGAAACATGAAGTTTAGGTTTTGGGACTTGGGACATGTTAGTCTCGACTTGGGACTTGACTCAAAGGTTGAGTGCAAAGACTTGAGACTTACTTGTATACATGTAACATTTGCAACACGATGCAGAAACAAATCAGGAAGAGAGGAAATTTTTTGACCTGTGCACCCTATGAGCAAGTTTCATTTATAAATGACTATTGTCTAGGAAACCAGTATCCAGCTCTAATATGTGCATGCCTAGAGCATGCAACGTGTTTTTATCATCCACCAGATCCAGATCACATATCAATACCACATGGAAATGAAGCATTACGTGCAAGACTCTACAGTGTTGTTTGGGGTGATGGTGCAGCACAAATATCTCACTCTAAAGTTCTTTATCTCTTCTGTACTTTTACTTTAAGGTTGTAAAACAACAATTGCTATGTGTTCTGAGTTTGTCACACCACAGAAGTGTTAATAACCACCCATTTATTTAAAATTAGGTCTCAAAATCATCAGCTGGGCTGATTTGGACTGAGGTACTCACTTAAAATGTTCGTAAACTGACCGTTAGGGAGGGTAGGTGGGAGTGGGAGGTGGTGTTGTTCGTGTGTCGGTTCGTACGGTCTAACTTGACAATATATAGTTCTCAGTGTTTTCAAATGTTTTCAGCAACTAATTTCCAACACGTATAAAGTGTTTAGAAGAAAAACTTTTTTTCTTTACACAGACTTTAAATCTTCATTATATCAAAATACTTGTGAGTGTGTACAGTAAAGGCTGATATATCAGCATACAATGTACGAGTGTAGTCAGAGGTCAGCTGGAGGTCAGTGGTCCTCTACCTGATTACAGGTCTTACTGTATGTGACTACAATCTGCTGTTAATAGGATTTTTATGTCTTTATTCAGGAGTGGGCTGTGTTTCTCCAAAGTCAGTTCATTAGTACTCATCTACTACACCAGGGGGACAGATGTTCTCCCATACTGTATCCTAACCTTGTCTTTTCTGCCATTAAAAATGTTCTGGGGAAAGTGTTTGTACTTTGTGTGTAAAACTGGGTGACACATCAATGTCAGAGCGAAGTGTAATAACTGAGGGAGAGTATCGGTAGTGCTGGTTTATGGTCAGCGGTGGCAGGCTGCTTTATTGGGGTCAGTTCTACAGGTTTCTATACGATATTGGAAGAAGCTGTGCTCCAGAAAAGAGTCCAGAGAGAGACGGAAATATGTATGGAGGAAAGAAGGAATGTATTATCCTACTGTTCCTTTTTGAATGCCTGCCTACTGTTAAATTGAGTGTAATTACATGTACAGTAGCTCAGTGTGTGTGTGTGTGTGTGTGTGTGTGTGTGTGTGTGTGTGTGTGTGTGCGTGCGTGTGTGTGTGTGTGTGTGTGCATGTGTGTGAGGGACATCAGCATTTTTGTTAGCAGCTAATGCATTTATAATGACAGTTTTCTGCAGATAATGACAACAGGTTTGACAGGATAGGCTGCTCTACAATTACCAGCTACAATTATTAATGGGATGTGTGTGTGTGTGTTGGGGTGTGTGTAGGTGTGTGTGCGCGTGTGTGTGTTCTCCAACAATCCCGTACAGCAGAGATTTAAAGCTGATGCCATGTTGTACTATTTTGGTTGCAAGCTGGCTGTTGTGCCTCAGTTTTATTTCCAGCAACAACAGTGACAATACTGATAATTTCTCTCCCTGATGAGTGAAATCTGACAATAAGAAACACAATGAAATGCATTAATTTTCAGCAATGAATGAAAATAAGGATGTGGGACTCATCAATGGACAAATTAACTGCTGCTTGACCTGAATTTCAGCAGAGGTAGAGGACTTGGACTCGAGACTGCACTGTAAAAATGAAAAAGTTGAGAAAACACAAAATTCAAGGCAATGGACTGGAATAGATTTTTGCATTTTGAAAAAAAATTACGAACTACTTATCTTTTGTTGAGATAATTTCCTTTTCTCCTTTAGATATACATATAGCTTAGAATATTAGAAACTCAAAACATTATATTTAAATAATAATAATATATTTTTTTTTTTTTTAGTTTCTAAAATTCAAAGATTCAAGTTTATCTAAAGAAGAAAAGTAAATTATCTCAAAGAAAGATTACAGGTCAGCAAAACTTTTAAAAGTTTTTTTTTTCAGAACTTTTGTTTGAGATGAGCTTAAAACTTAAAAACCTATTGCAGTGTAGGCCTATTGCCTTGAAATTTTGAATCATCTCAACTTTTTTTTTTTCCGTGTGGTGACTTTAGACTCAACTTGACAAAATGAAAAAACACTTGCAACTTGACTTGGAAAATTTGGCAAACTAGACTGAATAATACCTACATACAATATGAGATTAAGTTTATTTGATGTTTGTTTGCCTGTTACCTGTTTGAACAAGATACACTGATATCTGACACCACATCTTAGTATATTTTTGTTGTTGGACATAATTTAGTCCATCTTGTCAATATATTTTAGCACTATTTAGTTCAGGGATGTAGTGGGAAGTAAACCCAAGTAAACTAAATGCGGGAAGGCAAGGATTGTATTACTGTATTCACCACTTCATCCCTGATTTAGGGTCTTTTTTTATGATGGTCAGTATAATTCATATACAGTCAGGTAAAAGTCATTTGAAAATCAGGGAAAATCTAATGTTAGCTGCAGTTTATGATGATCACGTAACTCTGCTTGAAGTTACAATCAGGTGTGAAGTCTCCTGTAGGTTTAATCTTGGGGTTAAGGCAAAGATTAGGTTATACACAACTTTTCAGGTCATGGTTTTGCTAGTTTATCCAGAAAGTGAGCAGACAACCCAAAGCGAGTTGACAAGAATGCACATTAGGCAACCAACACTGTGACGCAGGGCATAAGGCACCGGCCCAGGATGAAGTTTTTAGGGAGTCTCATTCATTCTCAGCAAGTTGACACTTAATAATAATAATGATTATTTTTATTTATAGAACACTTCTCAAAATTCACATTACAAAGTGCTTCACAAAGGACAGAAACAGACAGGTTTGAAAGTCAGATAAAACAGATGAAATAGTTCAGTGCAAAGAATAGGAAAATAAAAACATTTTAAGAAATAAAAACAGTTCAAAACAATTAAAACTCCTGATAAAATCAGGAAAGGCTCTCTGATAAAAGTATGTTTGAAGAGGGGATTTAAAAGAGATCACTGACTACTTTTGGTTAAAAGGCAGCTGAGTTCTGTACATTCTGAAGTCTGATTTTTGGTTCAGGCAGGTAAGAAGGCTGTTGAGATCCAGGTGTGATGAGATGAAAACATGTAAAATGTTCTGTGTCTTTAAAAGATAGTATAGAATGTAATTTTGAAATATTTCTCAGATGATAAAAATATGATCGCATGATGTTACGTTGCTGAGCTTCACTTGTAAAAACAATACTAAAGATCATTTTTTTTCATGTACAAAAAAATTTGCAGTATATGCAAAACATGCAGTTCGAAAATTCCAGACAGTCAGGCACAAGCGATGCACCATGTTGAAAGTTTTGCACATGATGCTATCAAAAACATGCAGTTTGATCTGTCAGATGTGTTCATGGAAGCAAAATTTCAGAAAAACTGACCTTAGAAAAAAAAAAACCTTGCATCATTGCTCAGCGAAGTGTTGTTGATGTGAAAAGCTTGTACTGGCTTACAGGTTTATGTAAAAAATAAAATAAAAATAAAATATTATATAAATAATAAAACATTATGAGCAAATTAATGGCAGTGGTGTGAAAAGCCTTCATAATGCTTGAAAAAGAAAAATACATGATGAAAATCAGACTTTAAAACTAGCCAAGAGTGTGTTGATGTTGTAATCATGACTAACAGGCCTTTAAAATTAATGTACAAAATCTAAACAGGGTGCTAAAATTAATTGAAAAGTTCAGTTTTTTCAACTTTGTCTTAAAGATTATAAAGGATTCTGGAGCAAGACAGTCAGTTGTTGAGTAGGAATGAATACAGCAAGTGAAAACTGTTGTAAAACAGTTCTCTTAAGACAGACTTGAAAAAGGTGAACCTGTCCTTTAACACTGTTGTGCTTGAGCAGATACCCTGATTTCAGTTTCAGGTGGAGTGAGTGAGCTGTAGAGAATCAGCATGATGTCTGACTGATAAAGTAGACGGCTGGATCGGTGGGTTGGAGGCTATAACTCAGCACTCGTCCCTCTGTGCCCTTTTGGCTCCCACAGAGGATCAGGCGGGCCGGGAGCCTGCCCTTTGGAGCCTCCGTCTGAGGCAAATTGTCAGAGGGATCGCCCACCTTTTCTATCAATTTACAGACCTTTTGTGCGCAGGCAGCTCTGCTCTCATTACCACAGCCCTGGGTTCACACGCAATCTTTTAGATTCAATTAGCTCGGATGCGCTGCAAAATATCGAAGGGCGTTTTGCTCAAGCAAAGCCTCAAGGAAACTAGAAAAGGTCATGCCTCTGACTTCCTCTCTGAGAGGTACAGCGAGGTAGATGGAAGAAAAAATGTCACGTTCAATGGGTGAAAATGGCATTTCATTCCCTGCACTACTCCAACACAGTGGCCAAACTTCATTTTCATTCTGAAAATATGCTGCCTGGAGCAACCAACTCCTTCAATTTAATACTTAGAACAGCGGGCTTTTAATATCTCAAGTATATTGTTCAAAGTTTAGCACTTCATTAATATTCAAACTCCGGCTTCTAGCCATTCCTCACTGCAGTGAAAAAGGCTGTCAGTGCTCCAGCTATGGTAAGAACACAAACCAGGAGGTGCCACTCTGCACAGGGCTACAGTATGTGGAACATACCCAGCTGTGCCATTGAAACTGGAGCCATTATTTTTTCCTGAAGAAAATGCTCCCTTTTGACAAGGCATTTAACATAGAAATGTTGTATTATGCATGCAAATCAGGCAGGCCTCTTGTTCGGTGTGCACGGCCTTATTGAGGATGACCTTGGTGGACGACAGGTGTTGGAGGGGGAATAATACGTCTCCTGTCACCTGCAGGTGACATAAAAATCCCAATTAAACTTTAAGATGTCTGGATTCATGTGAACTAAACAAAACGTGCGCAGCATCAGTGATGAGGTTGATTTTCCTTTTTTTTTTATACTGTCACTGAAGGTAACACATTATACTGTGGTACATTAAAGATCTGAAGGACTGATGGGAAAAATGTGAGAAAACAAGTGTATTGATGTGTGTTGATGCAAGTTACAGTAATGATGCAGTGTATGATTAGCTTGTACTGCAGCTTTGACATATTGAACATCAGTGAACATCCCAGCTGGCAGCAAATGAAGAAGCAATCAGCAGTATTTTATCATTTTCAGCATGGGTTTTCAGGTTTTGATCGATGCTGCTAACATCACTGTTGTCTTAAAAAGTAGATCGATCTATATGCAGTGTCTTAATTTGCTCAGAGGTTTTTATTCCTCAAGTAGTCTGTAGTATCATCTAGTTCTTTCTTTTACATTTTGTAGATTAAAGGACCAGTGTTTGGGATTTAGTGGCATCTAGCTGTGAGGTTGCACATTGCAACCAACGTTTCGAGCCTGAGCCCTTCATCTGACATGAACAAAATGAGGAGACACACCTCTATCTGTACATCCAATGGTGGTCATCTGCACTGTAAATACTAACATCCAGTTTAATTACAAATACTAAGTTGACCTAATTCAGTTTTTATCAAATTGTTATTAACACTCATTTTAAAAAAGTTACTTGTACTTTTGGGGTTGAAAAAGCTGTCAAACTCAGTGTACTTGAGTTGGGTTCACTTAAACAAACCAAGTACGTGGAAGTTATGCTTTTCTCAAAAACTAAGTACATTACTCTTGCACTTAAGTATCCCACAAATTAGAGGCACTTTACATGAGTAGCCTATCATTTGTTTGTCACTTTATACTTGTAGCCTACTCCACCACATTTCATGGGAAAATTACATTTTTAAGTGGGCCTATATGTAGGCAATAGTGTAATTAACAAATTAAAAATTTTGTATGCACAGTACTGTTTGAACTAAATTATCATGTTTCGTCAAAAACCAAACTAAGAGCAGCTAAAATGATCAGTTCATCAATTAATCAGAAAGATTTGGCATCTACTTCTGCCCTTTTATTTCACAGCCTAGTAATTAAAAAAATGATTGTGAATATCATGCCACTTTTTCTGAGGCATTATAATACTAACATTTTACACATGAATGGTCTTCAGACATGTGCAGATCACTCCGCCTCTTGGCCCATCACCTTACTCTGAAAGATGCCTGGACACGCCCAACTGTGGGTGGACGTCTTTTCAACAGCAGTGGCCATTCTTGTCTACATTGCCATGATTCTTGTGTCTGCTACACTGATTTGATGAACAAATGATTTTATGCTGTCTTGTAGAGATTCAAGGCCAGGTTTATGTGCTTGCTGGGTAGGGATAACTTACATGTCGTTATATCGTGACAACATGTGGTCATACTGTTGCAATGTGGCTAACAAGGATAAAAATGTACAACCCAAGACTTTGAACACTTTATGTCAATTTGGTAAAACTTGCCCTTCTAAGTTCAAAACAAGAAAAAAGGTCAGCGACTACATTGGTGTGGATCTGATGAGAAACTGGGTGGGGGGTTGGGGATGAAGGGTATTCAGTTCACATTATTACTAGGCTTGGGAACGATAAACCGATATGACCGGATATCCAGTTTTACAGGCGAGAGATACGGCTGTGTCGGTAGCAGACTCCCCAATCTATAGTAATCTGCCACAAATCCTTAGATGAATCGATTGTAGAGCTATGGATCGGCTATCGTGAGACTAGGAGTCGGTTGCCTGAGGCTTTACAGTTTTCATCTCTAAAATAACGCAAGAGCTGACGAAACGACTGTCGCGCATGTTCCGTAACATTATCTTTGCAACCCAAAGCTAAAAGTACTAACGTCGACGAAAGCAGGGACGGTTTTTGCTATGGGCAATGTGGGCATCCGCCCAGGGCGCAATCTATTTGGGGGCGCACGAGCGCCCTCAAAAACAAAAAAAAACAACAAAAAAAAAAATCGCCAGTTTTCTAGACTAATACCGCTCATTTCCACGTCAAGTTAGTGGAGTAGGCATTGGGGCGCCCCTACTATCATGTCAACTTGCTGCTGAGAGTCATGTATACAGGTTGTGTGTGTCAGAAGAAAAGGCAGGGGGCAGAAGGGAGGGGGATCAACTCGCAACTGCAGAGGTTGTGAGCAGGTTGAGTCTCACTCTCAGAGGAAAAGCAAGGAGGGGGGCGAGGGACAGACTGATCTCTTATGATCCCAGGCCACACAACATGTCCATGGGTGGTTCGCCCAGGGCGCAAAACTAGCCAGGACCGCCTCTGGACGAAAGAACATGCGAAAACATAATGGATGTAACAAGAGTAAATAACAGAGCACTAAATGGAGTAAAAGGTGCAATATTCCTCACTGAAGCAGCCAGTTTTCCCGTGGCCGCTGCCTCCTCATTAATTATCAATGAGCTGTGGTGACCAAGACCAGCCCTCCTCTGAGTAATGAGCCGCCTGTTGCTGTCACTGCTGCTGCTGCTGCGTAATACACACACACACAACACACACACAATCAGGGCCGGCCCAAGCCTCCACGGGGCCCTAAGCAAAATTTGATTTTGGGGCCCTCTATTTCGGCCAATATTGATTGTTGATCTGAGTTGATGTAAAAATAATATGTTCATTTATTCACATAAATTACCATGCTCTGCAGCAGCAAGCAATTTTTTAAAACATATGTCAACCTTTTTGAGTCCCCCCAATTTAACATGCACTGCTGTCCGCGACCCCCCCCCCCCCCAACACACACACACACACACACACACACACAGGATGGATGAAGCGCTGTCCGCAGTGCTGAAACAACGCCCGATCAATACCGTACGTCGCATTTACAAATCAGACAAGCACTTATGATCTCACTTCAGCTATTAGTTTCTTTATCATTCATTTTATTTTGAAACACTTTGGGATTTTTTGAAAAACATAAAGCAGCATCAAGAGGCTAACTTTTCACGTGAGTAACAGACCGACAAAGGTCGCTACAACCCATCATATTGCTGGTAGTTAAGCCGGTTGAAATGTAAACAAATAACGCAAACTTTATTTTTCTTTTTAATGAAATAAAACGATAACCAGCGCATGTTAATTAGGAAGCCTTAAAACATACTGGTGAGAAAAACAGCCCATAATTTTAAACTATCTATGTTGCTGAAAGCTTAAACATGAAAAGAACAACTACACTTTTTTTTTCTCTCTCCCCCGCTCCGCTCGAGCTCTGAACCCGGCTTGAGCCCACTTCACGGGCACGAGCCTGCTGCAGCCGCCGCTCCTGCTGACAGCAGACTGGGGGAAAAAACAAACATTTCTTTGCTCTGATGATGTATGAATGAGAAGGGCAGACATGAGACTTGGACAGGTTCGTTGTTGTTGTTTTGGTGTGCGGACGACAGCAACTGGTTTTTAGTAATAAAATGCCTGTTTGAGACCAACCGCTCTTCGTCCTTCTAACGTCCGGTCGGAAGCTACATTAATTTTGGTCATTTATATTTTTTTCAAAATGATTTGGCCAGAAATCATCTCGTGACCCCAAGGTTGAGAATGGCTGGCCTTATGCAAAAACAAAAAAAACGAAATATATAGGGCCAACCCCAAGAAACAACTCAATCAAAGTTAAAGCTACACAAATACAAACATGTTAGTATGATTTAAGTTACTGTTAAAAGATAAATTTCTCTCGTTTTTAACTAGCTAGCTAATTTGCTATTAACGGCTAGGCTACACAAATCTCTTTGCATCATGCCTTGCTTGGTAGGCTAATGTTTATCAAACATACCTTTATCTCTGCATTTTTTCTCCTCTTCCTCTTTCTTCCTTTTTCTTTTCTCTGCCCCTGAAGGATATGTCCTTTTTTGCGACATTGTTTCGCCTAACCACCTGTGTTTTGGATGCGCAGTGTGTACTGCATGTCGGGAGCCGGCCGTTACACTTTTTTTTGTTTGTCTTGGCAGGAGGCACCGGTGCAGCGAAGCTTTAGCTACAGAGGCAGTAAGAATCACTAGGTCTACATCAGCAGCAGCACTCTGTTGAAATTGTGTTTTTGTACAATAATATATCTTTGATCATATAGAAATCACCATTTATACATGGAAAAAATAAAAAATAAATTACTTTTTGCCATGGGGCCCTAAGCCGGCGCTTAGTTCGCTTATGCCTTGGGCCGGCTCTGCGCACAATACACACACATATCCGGTATGTTAGATACATGAAACATCCATTGACTAAGGAAGCATTTTTACGTAATGACTCAAAAAATGTACCCATGTTACAGTCATGATTATGAGATTTTTAAGAAGTCATAATTACGAGGTAAAAAATCTAATTTATGGGAAAAGGTCTAAATTATGACATAAAAAGTCATAATCACGAAATAAAAAATTATTATTATGAGATAAAAAGTCTAAATCATGACATAAAAAGTAAAAAAAAAAAAAATTTAAATACATTGGTATGGAAGTTTGTTGTATTTTTGACAGTGCCAGAAAGCAAAAATGCTTGTGGAAATGTGGTCTTTTATCTGTTTAAAATAATGTAGGAATGTCATTTTATAGACATGACAAATTTATAGTTTAAAGTCTACATCAACAAATGTTAACTATCGTATTGTTTTCACACTGTATCGAACTGTATCGTTCTTAAACTGTATCGAATCGTATCGAATCGCTCTGCCTTAAAAAATATATCGTTTTTGAATCGAATTGTAACCTGTGTATCTAGATACATATCGAATCGGCTTCATGCCAGAGATTCCCAACCCTAATTATTACCTTATGTAGCAAGTTATCTGGCACCGTCAGCAAAGAGTCCATTGTGTTTATAGATACACAAGTGTTGATATGAGTTTTGCACACTCAAGTAAATAAGTTAGTCTAACTATTGTGCACTCACAATACACAAGTTGGTCTAACTATTGTGCAATTACAATTAAATTAGTTTAAGTATTGCAGACTCAAAATACACAAGTTAGACTAACTTATGTATTTTAATACTTAGACCAACTTGTTTATTTTGAGTTAAAGTTATTTTTACTTTGAAATCTCAAGTTACTTTACTTAATTATTTTGAGGCAATGAGTTTGCATATTTTTTTTTTGAGTACACCCAACTTATTAAATTTTACAGTTTGGCATGTCATGTGATCACACATCATACATCATGGATATGCATAGTAAAGATATAATACAGTACAGAAATAATACAAAATTAAAATAAAAATTTACAATCATACTGAGCTCAATACCACACTAAAAATAAAACAGGTTAAAGGCCTGCAGGGCCTAGAGCATTGGTTCCCAACCTGGGGTCTGGGCACCCCTTAGGGGGGCACAAGAAATCACAGGGGGTCCCCAAGACTCTTTCTGCTCTGAGGTCCTAAATCAGATTTGCACATATCAACTAAAAGCACAGTTTCAGGGTTCTTACACCTTTTTCAAAGCCAAATTCAAGCACTTTTCAAGGATTTTCAAGGTGCATTTTCAAGCTTTTCCAGAACCTTACAGCTGTGAAAAATTATTTCACCTCTTCATCGCATTAAATCAAATTTTATTGTGCTATTATCTATCAAAATTATGTTTTGTGACACAATTCTAGGGGTGACAGATTAACATAAAACACAACAAAGTTTCATGTTTCAAAATGTGCCACCTGTTTGTAAGTACACTTGACTTCCATTTACAGTAGGGTTGTAAATTTTCTGCAGTTTACTTAACTGATAGTTGAAAATGCTCTCAACTGATTAATTGATTAATCTTTACTAATTAATAAAATATAAAACATGTTTTTTTTCTCATTTTTTTGATGTTTATTTTGGACAGTAAAGCTTTGGAATGAATCATTTAATCTTTCGGTGAATGTGTTTGGGCTGAGGGGAACCACTGCGTTAGCCTGTTTCATATTTTACAGTATTTTACCGTTGTTTTACAGTGATTTTTTTACAGTGTGATCTGTGGCTGTGTACAATCCCATTTTAATTTAATAGCAGCATTAGTTATTTTTTGATTGTTTTTTATTTGGTAGCAGAACTCCACAAGCTGAACATCCCACACAAGTTAGTATGTATAACTGATTAATAATGTTTTATTTCCAATATTCACTCTTTTTTGTTTTAGCTCTGTTTTGGTCTCCACCAACTAGCTGCTAGATCTTTCACTATATTCACCAACTAGTCACTAACTTTGTCTCTGTACCATCTTGTGATAAGTGTAGTGGGTTTATTAGAACTTCTCTGCTGAAAACAGCAGCCTGCTGCTGCTGGAAATTAAGTAGATGAGTCATGTATTTGTAGTGTTTTTGTAAAAAGGGCACCTCTGGTCACGAATGAACCTTTTTATGAGTTTCAAATGACCATGTTTGTTTTTTTGTGAGTACAAAATGGTCCCGTAATTACCAGAAAACTACTTAGACAGACCATTTCCTGATAATTAGAAAATAATATGATCATAACAAAGAGGTCATGGAAACATTTTGGAACATTTCAAGACTGTATAATGATAAGACAAACTTTTCTTTTGAGGACCAAAAAATTAAAGCAAGTTTATTCTGTCTTACAAAATTTATTTTCTATGGATCATAAGAAAATGATATTTAAAGATTCATCCTCTCTTGCCTTTCCTGCACATTTATGTTTGAACAAAGCAATGAAGCCCCTCTTATAGACTAATTACCTCAAATGAAAAGGTTGGAAAGAACATCTGCATGAGTCAAGGAGAGTCAGATGAAGCCAAATGAATTGCAGAAGAACAGCGATGAAGAGCTATTTGGAGAACCTTTCACCTCGTGTTGAAGTGGCCAGGCTCCACACGGCACTTATTCCTCCTCAGTGGCTGCGAGAAGTGTTGCTGCTTTGAGGAACATTTCCCCTGACAACAGAAAACAAGACCTCGTTCATTTAATTTCACTGATTTGTCAGGACTTCACAGTTGAGTTGGTCTAGACAGAATATTAGCTTCATAGCACATTCATGTAACAGCTTTGGCAAGATAAACTGTACATTACTCATTCTTGAGAATTGGGACAAAACCATATTTTGAGGGGTTTTTGAATTTTACTCTTCAATTATGTGTAGTTTTGGGTGTTAGGATAGAAAGTTGTGTTAAGAAGCAACTCGTCTTGAACAAACAATGGTGGCTCCTGATGAGGTTAGCGTAGATACTGTGATAGCATCAGTTATATCAGAACTGGAGAGTATTTCTTTATTGAAAGAAGAGCAAAGAACAACACTGAAGGCTGTTCTCCATGGAATGTTTTCGGTCTTCTCTTCTAACCTACTTCGCTAAGAGTTCAATCTGACTGGTTGAAGTTAGGCCGTATTAGACATGATAGACAGATGTTTTTTATTTCTTATTTTTTTAAAGTGCTTGCCCTTTTCCAAACAGTTTCTAAGGACGACTTCCCAGATGGTTCTGTGTAACAAACCATCTGGCGTGTCAGGTCAAATGTCTACGTCTATGGAAAACTTGTTTGCTTTAGCTTTGAAAAATAAAAAGATTGCCAATGCTTGAGCTCTATTCCTTCTTTTTTTAAACCAGGAAGTAAGACGGGGGAGTTAGGGGTATAGCTAAGGATATGAAATTATGCAAGTTAGCAGTGGGTTAGCAACATCTGGTTAGACTTTCAAAGTAAAGGCTCAAAAATTATGTAAGTTAGCAGTAATAAATATGCAATATCTGGTTAGACTTCAAAATAAAGGCACAAAAACTATGTAAGTTAGCAATAATAAATAAGCAAAATCTGCTTAGATTTTCAAAATAAAGCCACAAAAACTACATAAGTATGCGATCAGAAATATGCAACATCTTGTTAGACTTTTAATATAAAAGCACAAAACTGCATAAGTTAGCAATATAAAGGTACAAAAACCACATAAGTTAGCAATAATAAATATGAAACTTCCAGTTAGACTATGAAAATAAAGGCACAAAAATTATGTTAATTAGCAAATATTAAATATGCAACATTTGGTCAAGCTTTCAAAATAAAGGCAAACAAATTATGTAAGTTAGCAAATATTAAATATGCAATATCTGGTTAGACTTTCAAAATAAAGGCACACAAATTATGTAAGTTAGCAAGTATTAAATATGCAACATCTGGTTAGACTTTCAAACTAAACGCACAAAATTATGTAAGTTCGCAATAATAAATATGCAGTGTTTGGGTAGACTTAGTTCTACTTAGGAAAAGATTATGATTAAATTAAGTAGTTACATAAGTAGATATATGAAACATCATTAATGTAACATAACTTATGCAGGTTATGTAATGTAATTTATGTACCTTAAATAAATTACATATGTTACATAAAAAGAGGCCAAAATTGATTATTGATTTTACATGGGACACAAACCTCAGTCTCCTGGGTGAAAGTCTTGTATTTGTTTGACACCATCCATCCACCCCACCTCCTCTATAATATGGACTTTACATGGATGCTAGAGAGGTACCTACTGTGTGAGAGTTTGACGCTTTGGGGAACTGACCAAGCTGCTGTATTTGAGGCCTTGGGAATAAGAGCAGGCTGCAAGTCCTTCAAACTAGTGAGTTGACTGTTCATAAATAAGCTTTGATTCAGCCAGCCATTCTCATAAGAAATACGACTGATGAACATCTTTTCATTGCTTCATTGCCAGATTTCGAACACTCTTAACAGATTTATCATCAAATGTATTCTGTGCCAACTCAATTGTCAGTGAAAGTCTGTGCGTCTGCACTTGATTAGTTTCTCTGAAATGAGTCAAAGCGGCTCTCTAATCCACCTATCTGGGAAGACTCCATTTTTGTGTCATTTATGTATATGACTTATTCTTTGCTCCCAGTGGCCTCTTTATCACCTAGTGATTATCAGAGTGACTCATCTAAAATGAATCTTAAGAAAGAGTGGCACATTCAAGAGTTCTAATGGGATTTCCACAGTGAGATGCTCTGCAATCTTAACTGTGGGTGAACTAATTAAACTAATTGTATTCATGCGCATAAAAGAATTCAGTTCTTCCAAATGCTGTAAAGGGCAGCGCAAAATATAGTGCTGTCACATTGCATGAGTAGAAATATAATGAGCACATTGTTGTAGAGGCTGCAGCACCGAGCTACTGAGCAGTAAGTCTGTGTCCTCATCACAGCTAAGTGTTGACTCACCATACGTGTTTTTTCTTACACAAATAGCTTTAAATATGCTCTATTATGATGAATTAATCAGTAAACCATATTTCTGTGAGCCCTCTACGTAAGTGTGAAAAATAACAGCAGCACAGAGTCAGATCGGGTGTTGGGAAGGTAAACTGTGATATTGTACCGTCTAGACACACATTCATTGGTCTGGGACTTTGAGTTCATTATATATTCTGGAAAAGACTTAGGTGGAACTTTAATATGGCCCATAGCTTTCAGGTAGCTTCACAGGGTAAAAATGCTAAGTGTGGGGTGGGTGTAAAATGTTAAAAGTAACACACATGACTAAAAGTAGTGTTTTAAGGAACAAATACTGAAACTGTACCTCTACTCTTAACTCAAGTATATTTTTGAGCCAGTAATTTTCTTTTTACTTTGCTACATATACCTCCCTGCCATGAAAGTAACAAATTAAAATTAAAGTTACAATGATCAGGCCCTCACACCCACATGTGTGGTGGAGCGTATGACCACCTTGGGCTTATTGCCAGAGGTCGACTGGTCAACAAGGCTCTGAATCTTTGCGTCTCGTGGACACCTCAGAAGGAGTTCAGTGTCACTTCCTGTCTCCACTAGATGGCATAACAGAACAGCCACTAAGAACACATTCAGCGCTGGAGAAAGGTCTGGCTCCACGCATACACATTCTGCAATAGGGGAAAAATGCCCTGCCTTGTTTGCATTTCTTTAATCCAATCACAAACGTCTGGGGTGGCGTTAAGTCAAAGATGCAGCAAAATTGAGAGAAAATTTAAGAGACACTGACTATTACTGTCTGAACTTCCATCCAGTAGCTGTTTCATTTTTTTTCAATTCTCTTTATTCTACATCAGTCAGGTGGACTGCATTGTTAAACAAAATGCTTGCAATGCACTCATGTCTCACAGGAATAAGAAGGGCGGGCATGACATTGCAAGGAAAGCCACGCTGCGCTGTGGGGCTGTGCACAGGAAAGAAAACATCCTAGCGAAAAAAAAAATCTGTGAATTAGTGCTCTTTGATGCTGTCACCCTCTGGGATCTTGTCACTACCTTTCTAGTGTCAGAGCCCTTTCACTGATGTAGAACCTCAGGTCTGGAGAACAAACCATTTGGTCATCACAAAAGAAAACCTGACCTATGCACAAAAATTCATTCTGTAGTAGACTTGCTTTTTAGGAAAGCATGTAGGCAAGCAGCTGCGACCCAGACAGTGTTGTCTACCAGTGTAGTTTGTGTGTCTGGAGGGTTAAAAAGCATTTTCAAAAAGGATACTATATTCCAAGATGGTGCCTCAGTCAATTCTTTCTAAGTGACTTAAAGGTGCATTTAAAAAAAGTTTCTCAGGCTTCCTGACACAATAGAGTGTGAACATCGAGTCCTTCTCAGCTAAGCCGGTTGCCCTTCTGCTGACTCCTTGCAGATTAGTGTGTTTTGAGAATAACGAACTATATAAGGTAACTCAGTAGAGTGCCAATCCCCAACAGGCAAGAGATGGTGAAGCACCTACTGCAATGACACAACAACTGCCAGATGCAACCAGCTGAGATTTATAAAGTTCAGCCAACATTAACATGACTTCCACATACGTTGTCCTGAGCTGAAACAAGATTTCAAACTGAAGCAGTTGCTGATCGCTTGCGCCCCTTAGCAGCAGTTTCACAAGAGTGAGAAGTCAGCTGTCAATGGTCGTGTAAAACATAAGTGTCACAAAATAGAATTACTGTCTCACAGTAGTTTGTCTCCACCAACCAGTCAAGTTACAGTTTACATCAATGTCTGTTCACACTCATATAATGTCTGTAGTGACTTTGAGGGAATTTAATAAAAGGTATTAAATTAATTTTTTTTTTTTTTTTTTTTTTTTTGAAATGTGGTAGTTCTCACTATTCTTGTCTACATGCTGTCTTCACTTAAAGGCAATTTTTACAGAGGAGGACGGACTGATAGAGACCTGAACATGACGATGTTGATGATGATGAGTTGACCTTTGACTTTTTGGATCTAAAATGTCATTACCTCATTATTTTATCCTATTAGTTATTTGTGTGTAAATTTGACATAATTAGTGTATGAATTCATGATTTATGGCCAAAAATATGTTTAGTGGCGTTGCCGTGACTTTTGACCACCAAAATCTAATCACTTCATCTATGAGTCCAAGTTTGAAGAAATTCCCTCAAGATGTTCTTAAGATATCATTTTTACAGCGGTCCTTCAGTGTACAGTCATGAATATATAAAAAAAATTAGGCTGATCGTTCCAGTAGTATTCAAGATAAGGTGTAGGTCCAGGCAGCACAGAAGCCAATAGATAATCCAGTCAGTTTATGCCTGGCAGGGATAATAAGAATGTTTTTTTTTTTTTCTTCTTCTTCTTTTTTTGGTATTGTGGTGGAGAGAGCAAGCAGCATGTGGTTAGCCTGAGATAGCTAGCTTAGAGAGCCTGATAAATAGGATTTCCTCATTGCTACTCATTGGAATTCATGTGGTTTTGCAATAATCAGAAAAATAAGTTCCAGATATTTCTAAAATTTGATGAAAATTAACACCACTTCAAGTAGGAAGAACTCAGAAAGTCACTCAGAAACTTAGATATGTGACTTACTGAGTTGTTGTCATGTCAGATGAAAGAGAATGCTTGGTTGAGTACATTTTATTCATTCATATATTGCCTAACAGTTTTTTTCCTTGCATGTAATTGCAACTGCTAGTTGCTGTCCAGAGTGATCTAGATTAGTTAGAAAAGTGTCATGTAGATTTTGTAACAGTTTTTGTCATCATAAATTACTTTTTTAGTCATAATCTTGTTTTCATCGGTGAAAAAATGTCATTGACGAAAACTATTGACAAAACTTATTAATCAACAAACTCTGCCTTGGAGACCCATGCTGTTCTCTGGGGGTTGGGAAGATATGCAGCTAAGCCATTATGCACAGTGAACAGAGATAAATACAAGCATATCGGCAAGCCTTGCACTTCTCTAAACGTATCTTTGCCTGATACAGCTTGTAAAAGCAGCTCAGGAATATTGGAGGCACAGGACATGCAGGGTAAAGGGTGGGTGAAGGTCAAGGTGGACTGAACTGCCTGTTGGGCAGGTGTTGCATAAATGTTGGTTTTAATTTATTTGCATAATATATGGAAGAGGCGGTATGATGTAGGTAGTATATTGCAAATGTGTTTGCTTTTGAAAAAAAAAAGCCACCATATAGACCATATGTTAGAGCAGAGTACACTGCCCCAGCAGTGTGAAAATGTCTCTTTACTCAGGAATATTTGTTAAGAATAAAGAATTAACTGGAGCTTCCATAAATACAGGGTTGTATCCTGCTGTTGGACAGACCTGAATAGGTCAAACCTGACTTGTCCAGACGTTCTAGGCTTATCTGTTTATCATCCAAAACATTAGCGAAGAAAACTTTATTACCTGTAGTACCACAAATAATCTTCCTTAAAGTGACCCTCCTGTTGTATCATGCATGTACGTCACGTCTGAAAAGCAGCCAGCAGAAATAATGAGATCTTGATGCGGGAAGCTGCTCACAGGGACAGCAACATTTCCCCATCGGCAATCACAACTCATTTTAAAGTAATACATTCAAAGAAAGCACAATATGAATTGTGGAACTGTTGGCTCCAAAAAAAATTGGAGCCACCAAACTAAAATGAGAAATGTGTTGAGTCGGAGGTGGAAGTTTGGAATAAGATACAAGAGCGTATTATTACTGTTGTTATTCCTTGAAATGTCATAGTGAGTGTAGACAAAACTTGGAATGGAGGAAAGCTGATGCTGAAATAGATCTTAAAGGTTAGATTATATTCAGCAGGGCATGGCTACCTTTTTACAAAGGTTAAACACTTGCATTATGAACTAACATGATTCCACAATGAAAGTCCACTGATGGTAAAATGGCCACAAAAGAAAACAACTTTTGAAGTTTGATATTGGGATTCATGCAGAATAACAATAAAACAGTATCGCTTGTGTGCTGTTCACAGCAGGACCTGTTAAAGTCTGTGTAAAGGAAAAAGGGAGTTTTTCTTCTAAACACTTAAAACGTGTAAGAAAATAGTTGCTGAGAATGTGAAAACCCTGAGAACTATGTAGTAGTGAATTGTGGAATTAGACTATTAAGCTGTTCATGATTTTTTTTGGGTGGACCTGAAACATGGCTCGGTGACATGCCAGAGCCATGATCCCCCAACACTATATACGCCTCACGAAAACTGACGCATGAATGACACCATTTTTAAACGTCAGCGACTTCAGCGACTCTCTCAGTCCAAATCAGCCCAGCAGTTCACTTCAGCTCACTTCAGTTCCAACAACGGAAGGAGAAAAAAAAAAAAAAAAAAAAGGAAAAAATATACAATCCTGTCACTATCCTCTGGCGGCTCAAACATGTCCGGACATGTCCAATAAAACTGCTAGAAGGAGCGGCCATATTTCAGATTATTTCAGGTCATAGTGGTGCTTGACACTGAGACAGAGAGTGGACATGCCCCCAGCATTTCAGAGCAAAAAAAACAAAAAAAAAAAACAAAAACAAAACAAAACAAAAAAACAAATAAAAAGAAAACTGCTCAGTTTTTCATATTTGGTGATTTTTTTAATCATTCAAATTTGGCTGGGTGGTTAATAACATGAGTTTGTGTGGCATGACAAACTTAGAACAAATTTATTGTTGTTTTATTGTATCCTTAATAGTGTTAGGATATAAGTGGCAATTACTATTGATACAGAAATAAAATTTTTAAAATGAATAGTGTTTTTTTTTTTCCAAACAGCATTTAATTAATCATTGTTAACCCTTGGGTACCGTTAGAATTCCCATCCTTCCACATCATTGTTGGGAAAAAGTAGTGTAGTAATGTGAGGGGTAAATCATATTTATTTTTTTATCATTATAAATATTTTATATTATAATTATCTTTCAGAAAGACATTTTAGTTTAGACAGTTTCAAAAAATAAAGACTGATTTTAAGCCTAAAAATCTGGCCACCTTACCCAACTCAGAAGTTTAGAACTAAGACCATACCTGCCAGCAATAAGAAAAATGGGGGTGAGGCTTATAGTATTTTTACCCTTTGGTCAGTACAACACATTAATATGGTGGATTGTGTCCCAGATTTTTTAAGTGGGATGCCCCTGTTCTGCACTGACATTCTGACAACTGCTAAGCTAAAAGCTATGTTGTAGTGGCCCATCTGCCTGCACAAAGAGCAGATGGGCACATGCCCCTTGAATCAGGGTGAGAGTTGCAAGGTTGCGGTGATGATCTTGCAACCCGGTTGACCTAAAAAAAAAAAATGTACAAAACTTATGGATCAGTGTATGAGGAACCCTCATAATAAAGTTTGAGGGACATGCAAATTACAGGAGTTTCTTGGGAGAAACAACAAAATGGGAGATGACCTTGAAATGTGGGAGAAACCCAGGAAAAACAGGAGTGCTGACACACATGACTAAGACCCAGTGACACCTGCTGAACAAATGGCAAAAGAGAGGAACACAGGGCTCTGATGGGTGGCTTGGGGAAAAGTTTTAAGAGAGTGCAGCAACCTGATGAAAATGTACAGCTGTTTGCCCAAGGAGATAATCCTGATCCTGACTGACTGTTAGCAGAAGCACTGAGGCCTGTGACAGGAAGAAGACATCAGCTGTGCTACAGGTCTGCACTGCAGATTATAACTACTGCAAGGTTTTGTATTGTTACACTCTAAAATGTGATTGTAGCTGAAATTTAAGCAGAATTCTTGGCAAACTAGTCCTGCTTAAGAGAGTCAAGAACTAGAGAGATAAATGCCTTGGATGAAGTTAGACTTGATCTGACTGTTAGTTTGATCTAAGCAGGAGTAAAATTATATCTAAGGCCTTGTTCAGACTGCCAGTCCAAATCTGTTTATTTATTTTCCAAATCCAGATTGCATCCAGATTGTCTGGACAGTAAAATAAAACACATGGAATGTGATTTTTGCAAATCAGGCCAAAGTGAACTTTGGAGGTGGTTTGACATGTGACTCCAATCAGATTTCTACAGATGCGTCTCAGTCAGGCTGCCTGAATCACATTTCAAAGTGTTTTTTGCATCAATCGCAATGCAACACATGATGACAACCTCAAATTCAGACTGATGGATGGACATGACATCACAGTGTACACCAGCCCGTTCTGTTATGAAGATCTGAAACCTGACAGTGTCAGTCTTTAGAGGGCCAAATGATGGCTCTCCATCCATTGGAAATCGACATCACCACCACAACACCACAACACAACACCACCACAACACCTATATTGTTACCAAAGCAAACCACGCAAATAAGTTGGTGATGTGTGGACACACAAACCTGACCACTTGCAAATACCAGTGTGAACAGTCTGTCTTAAAGATCTGATTTTTAGAAAGTTTAGGCAAAAAAAAAAAACTGCTTGGTTAGGGTTAGGAAAAGATTGTGGTTTCACAACATATGACTTGCACGACAGAAGTTGCACGACAGACTTCATGTCCATAATGACATTTAAAGTTACTTAAAACTTTATATAACTCTATGTTTAATTTTTGTTCCACTCAGGGCATGAACCCCGTTCTGTGCTTTTTTTGAGCCATCCATCCACCCCACCTCCTCCAAATGCTTTCTCGATCCTTATACTTCTCCTGCCATACCCGCTACAACCACTAGGGGACACCGCCAAACAATGACCAGACATATCAGATGAAAAACTGTCTGCACTATTGCCTGTCTGCACTATCTGCTGAGGACAGGCTGGTTAAAGCTGTAATTTGAGAAAGTTTGCAACCAGGCCACAATTTTTCTTGCTTGAAACAGCTTGAAAATGGGCCGAGCACCGCCTCAACTTTCATGTGTTGCTCAGCGCTGTGTCAAATGTTTCATTGCTCTGATTGGTTGTAGGTCACATTGAGGCACATTGAGTCTAATACACCCTTGTGAAGACTTACAAAATATTGATAGAACAAGCAGAAAGTATCCTGATTACAATCAGAGATCAATATGTAAATCCTGGTCAGCTTCACTAAAGTATGGGCTTAATGTAACATTTTCTTCTTGGACTGATCCACTTGAATTGTGGTCATTTTTGTATTTGTTTTTGTAGCATTATTCTCCTTTATGTCTCTGCAGCTAACTGTGAGGATTATTGTGACTAATTATTTGGCAAAATGTGTTGCTGGCTTCATATTCTATATTCTATTTTAATGCAGACAAAAACAAGTACAGAAATGGACAAATGCCTGAAGTGAAATAATTGTGATTAAGAGCTTCATGCCTGCAGATATAAAGAGTGTGTTAGTTCTCTCCTGTTTCTTTAACCTGTGCACAAGACATGGACCTAAATCCAACACGCTTAGTGATCAGGGTCATCAGGAAAACAGATCGCCAATTTGACAAGGTTTGACCCGTCTTTGTGGAAGAGAAAGGTGGGTTAGGCCGCCCGTAGCTTTTGTCCTCTCCTCTCTGGTTCATCTTTGATGGTGAGGAGGGAGAAAAAGAGCGGCTTTTGAGCTACCATCAGGGGACTGGGAAAAATCCATGGTCGGTCAGCTTGTCAGAGGTAACCTATTGGGATTTCAGATGCGCTGCAGTAAGTAAAGCCCCCCCTGAGAGAGGAAAAGACAACCAGTGACACACTCACAAGGCTTTCATGACGATGAACAGCGCAGTGTCTAGACACACATTGTTAAAATGATCAGGATTGCTGCAGCTGCTCACCAGGAGGCCCACATGAAGGGAAAGAAGTGAGAGCAAACACAGGCATATCCAACTCAGCAGTGCAGGGAAATAATATATAGCATTTTATTTAACAGGACATGTTTCAGCTCATAAACAGGAAGACAGGGGCTGGCAGGTCCAGGCTGAAATGAGTTTCTGGAGGTCTCTCTGTAATAAAATTTATATAATGCTGTTATACACTGTGCGCAGATTTTATTTCTTCGGAGGGGAAGACATGTCTTTTTATTGTTTGTTACACTGATGCAGGTGTTTCTGCATTAATCAGGCCGCTCAGAGCACTCGCAGCATTTTACAGAAACTTGACTTTTGGACCATAATTATCTCATTTGCATTCATTTACGACCTATAAAAATAGGCCGATTGAATCCATTGCAGTTTGCGTCTCTCTGCTCATCCTGTGCATGGTGGTCAGCAAACCTTCACTCTGTCAGAATGTAAATTAGGTTCTTCAACTGCATGCTATTAAAATTTTAGAAGCATAAAAAGGTTATTATTTGGTGGGGGATTTATCAAGGACAATCATAAAGTAATTTCTATGCATTTGCTGACCGTATATATATATACTTTTGTTTAATTTGCTTGAATAACAAAAAAATGTTTCTATCATTTTAATATTCAAGGATGGATATTAAGTGGCACATTCCTATCTTTGTGGAACTGTAGAAATTAAGCTGTAATTCACATTCACATTTCATTCAAGTGACTGTCCGACAATTCAGCTTCTGAATACCTTTATTTGCACTTCTTTATCTACAGCATTGTATGTGTGCTACTTTAATCCCTGTAGCAGGGCCGAGAGCCTGAGCAGCCAGGGATTATAGACATTCACCACTGCAGGTCTCTGAGTAAGCTGCTGTAATGACTGCTGCATCACTTATATATAATAATATAATAGAAAAAAAGTAACAGTTTCCCAGCAATTGTTGCTAAACTGAGAGAGTGTTGAAACATGTATGTGTTTAAGATGACATAGGTGATGGTAATGAACACGTTCTGCAGCCTATATCTCTTAAGTATATTGCTGTGATAATTTATTTATAATTTATGACAGTGAGTCACTTCTGTGTGACCTTTTGTTGCACAGGTTTGGAGTTGCCAGGATACATTTTCTACCGTGGTTACAAAGAGAGAACAACAAGAGATGAAATCATTAAAAGTCCTCATTTTCTCTTCTCTCTTCTCATGTGTGTGCACAAAAACTTCTAGATTCATGTAGAATTGAACAGTATGAGGTGTATAGGTGGTCAGAGAGTTCTTTCTCTTTGTTGGTCAAGCAGGAAAGTAGGGGTCCGTACCGAAACCAACTGTAGTGAGGCTGAAACAGATTGTGTGTGGGCACCAGAGGGACATCTTTACATGACTGAAGGAAATGAGAAAGCTGTTTTTCAGCTGAGGCAGTATTAAGGGCAGAGGTGGACACAGTTTAGGAACCCAAGTAAAAATAATGTAGAAAAACCACTGGGGTGACATAAGGACAAGAAAGCACTTTTAGTGCTTACTGGAGTTTGAAGGTATCACATGAGGTAGTTCCAAGTCATCGTAATTGTCCATCAAGACTGCAGCATGTGGAGGTTTGTTAGATGATGCTGGGACACACTTTGTTAATGAGGCTACCCTGGTAGTCAAACAAATACAAATACAGCAGCTACAGACACACACAGTGACTTGAGACTCGACTTGGACTTTGGGAACAAATTTCTTTTAATTCTTTGGTGCCTAAACGTTGAAGAAATGTTTGACAAGCTGAATAACTGCCAAATGCAACATGGCAACACAGATGGTAGATGACGCTAATTACACCAAGGAGACTTGACTTGGACTTGTCTCTCGAAGACCTGACTCTTGATCTGGACTTGCCCTTCAAAGTGTTGAGACTTGATTTGGAATTGCCCCTCAGAGACTTGAGACTTGAACTTGTGACCAAAGACTCAAGAGACTTGGGATTTGCTCAAAGACATGACACATGACTTGGAGTTCTGGCTAAAGACTTGAAACTTGATCTGGACTTGTGACCAAAGACTTGAGACTTGACTTGGACTCAAACACTTGAGATATGGCTTGCACTCTACCTTAAAGACTTGAGACTTGAATTCAACTTTTGACCAAATACTTGAGACTTGAACAGAACTTTCCAGTCAAAGACTTGAGACTTGACCTGGACTTGCCACTCATAAACTTGAGACTGGATTTGGGCTTGTGACCAAAGACTTGGTCACACACTCATTACAACCATAAAAGACTTGATCTGGATCAAAGACTTGAGACTTGACTTGGACTTATGACCAGAGATTCAAGAGATTTTATCTGGACTTCCCTCTCAAAGACTTGAGACTTGACCCGGACTTACCCCTCAGAGACTTGAGACTTGACTTGGACATGTGATCATTTTGACTTGGACTTCCCCCTTTGGATTTGTTACCAAAGGCACATAAGAGACTTCAATCAATCAATCAATCAATCAATCAGACTTAACCATAAGAGACTTGAGAATTGATTTGGACTTCCCCCTCAATGACTTGAGACTCGACTTGGACTTGTGATCAAAAACTTGTGGTTTCACTTGGACTTCCCTCTTTGGATTTGTTACCAAAGGCGCACATTCATTACAACCATAAGAGACTTGACTTGGACTTGTGACCAAAGACTTGGTCCACACACTTATTGCAACCATAAGAGACATGAGACATAAATTGGACTTGTGACCAAAAACTTGTGGTTTCACTTGGACATGCCCTTCAGAGACATGAGACTTGACTCGGACTTGTGACCAAAACCTTGTGGTTTCACTTGGACTTGCCCCTCAAAGACTTGATTGGTTGGAGATTGGACTAGATTGGACTTGAAGTTGCCACTCAGAAACTTGAGACTGGACTTGGACTTGTGATTAAAGACATAGCCACACACTTATTACAAACATAAGAGACTTCAGAATTGATTTGGACCCCCCCTCCCCCCAAAGACTTGAGACGTGATGTGGACTTGCACCTCAAAGACTTGAGACTTGACTTGGACTCTAGCTCAGAGACTTGAAACTTGAATTGGAATAGCAGAAAATGACTTGTAAGCATCAGTGGCACAGTAACACAACATCAGCTCATGGTCTTCCTGTGGCCCTCAGGCCCAGTGTTTTAATCAGCTCTTCCCTCTCCACCCTCCTGCCCCAGCCTCACCTCGTGCTGAGTTCCTCCACTTGCTCTTTGATGGTGGTGATCCTAATTGATTATGAATTATCCCTGGTCATCCCGCGCTCCCTCCTATCTACCATCTCACTTTCAGTCACTCACCTCTTGTCAGGCCCTCAGCTGATGAAGGACCTGTCCCCTAATTGCCTCATATTTTCAATCCCCCTTAATGAAAATGACTATTCTGGACAATGTGGAGGAAATTACATTTGAGCAATGGATGACCGGCTCTTTAGCCCTGCCCCGCCTCCCCTGACTCTTCCCCCCCTACCTCCCTCCCACCACTGCCCACCCTCCACAAAGCCCCTGATGGAACATCTGTAAAGATGGATTTAGCTTCAGTGATAATTTTCCTAATTAAACCACACAATATTTAATTAAGAGCCAGTGTAGTTTAATTACATAGATTTTTCTTTCCCTCCTTCATTTCTCTCCCTTCTCTCAGGAGTTGGAGTATTGCAGCCCTGAAAAGACTCATCTGTTGAAATAAGGGAATATCTTTGTAATGAATGTTGACCTAATGTCTTCACAGCTCAGTCCTGCTACAGAGGGCTGCCATCTCTTCCTCCATCCTCTGATCTCTCTATCACCACTGCTGGGTGGAAACCTTTTATCTCAGAAATTGGGCATATCAGGCACTGTCAGAACTTTGAAAAAAAACAGGTTAACAACCAGGCCAGTTTTGTGCAAATAAAGCAAAGAAAACATGAATAATATTACAATTTCAGAAGATGGAATTGGATATTTGGAAAAAAAAAAGTTTGGTGTTTTATTTTTGTAACTTCACAGCACAGGCCAGTACGCTACAAGCCACCAGAAAGCAAATTAGCACCTCAGTGACTGAGCACTGGTTCCCTGAGGCCATCTGACTATTTGTCAATGAGTGCATGGAGCTATCGATGGTAATTACATGATGTTGCTGAGAGATATTGATCTTGGCCAGAGTCTTAGACTTGAGAGCAGAGAACACGGTTGCCACCCTGTCCATCATGACAGGTTTAAGGAGAAATAGTCATGATTTTAAAGCAACATTTTAAGCTCTTTCAACCTCAGTTATGGTCTTACAAGCAGTGTGGCTAAACATGTAAAATTTGGTGTTTAAGTTATTACATAAAAACCCAATCAGGTTTATTCCCTGGGGGCACGAATGTGTTTAGAAAAGTTCATTGCTCTCTGATCATTAGATTATGAGTTATCTATTTTGTAAATGCAATTTTTTTTTTTGCATTATAATGTCCAAAATGTCAGGGGGTCACCAAACACATTAGGACTCATCCCTGGGATGCATTAATATCCTCTGTAAATTTCATAGTTATCCAGCCAAACAACAAACAGAACCTACCAAACTAACTCTCACAGCTGTGTATGTTGGGTTCTATAAAATAGTTCATGTAAGTACTCTGACCTAAAGCATGGACACCCTATCGAGCAGCTTTCTTGGACATATCCAGACATGTGAGCCATCAGAACCAGAGGACAGTGACAGGATGGTATTCTTTTTTCATCTGTGTCGGGTTGTTGGAACTGAAGTGAGTGAAGTGAACTACTGGGCTGATTTGGACTGAGAGAGTCGCTGAAGATACGTTCATAAATGACCGTTAAGGAGGGCAACATGGTGTCTGTCGTGTGTCAGTTCATGGGGCTTATACAGTGTTGGTGGACGTGGCTCTGGCATGATCCTCACGACCATGTTCACATCCACCAAAACCAGAAATCATGACAATTTAATGGTCTAACTCCACAATTTAGTACTCCAGTTCTAAGTGTTTTCTCATTTTACAGCAACTATCAATATTGCTACTGGGACTAGAGGTTGCACCTAACAATAAACCTAAATATTGTTCGTAATAGGCTGGTTGCGCAGATGATCTATATGACTGTTTTTTGATATAGACAGGCTTAGTTTGGTGACCATTTGAACCTATAGGACTTGATTGTCTCGACCTCAGTGTGACTCTGTTGGTAAATTAAACCAACAGAGCTTCTGGAGGTCTTCATGTAACAGCAGTGACAATCACAGCTCCCACACATACATCCTCTTGTGCGCAGAGAAGTAGCTGCTCCGCGGCACACAAGATATGAAGTTAATTAAACTGCCAATCCCCGTGAGGACTGTGACAGCTAGAGAAGACCAGTGCCTGTATCAGAACAGAGGAAGGGTGGGGGTAGGTGTGAAGCAATCTGTAGAGTGTCATTAATTCTATTCAGAAACCAAAAAACATGTATGTAGAAGATTTTGAACATTGCATGTTGTTCAGTGGTTCTATAGGAATATGTCAATCACAGATAGTGTATTATGTAACATCGTGAGTGAAGAACAAATACTTTATTTTTTCAGGTACCTGTACTTTGCTTGAGTATTAACATTTTCTGACAGCTTTTTTTTTTTACCCTCTACATTTGAGCACAAATATCTGTACTTTCTAGTCCTTACATTTAACAGACTTGTTACTTCAGTTTCAATGCATTTGAGTGAAATTGTTGATTATTTTTATTTTGTGTCACTGTACGCCGCCTTCCCAACATCAAGACCCATTTCAATCCAAGTGGATGAAACAATAACACATATAAAAGATGATTCACAGGTGTTCCATCAGTGGATCATCGCACAAGATATCACACAAGACAAAAAAACAGTGTAACAAGACAAAAAACAAAAAACAAAAACAAAAACAAAAAAAAAAAAAAAAAAAAAACAATGGAAAAGATGCGACAGGACAAAAAGGATGTAGCAAGACTAAAAATAAGGTAACAACAAAAAACGATGTAAAACACAAAACAAGGCAAAAAGATGTAATAAAAAAAAAACAATGTAAAAGAAGTGAGAAGACAAAAAAAGTAACGAGAAAAATAGAGGTAACAAGACAAAAAACAAGGTAACAAAAAAAAACAATGTAAAAGAAGTAACAAGACAAAAGATGTAACAAGACAAAAAAAGAACAAGACAAAAACAACCTACAAGAAGACTAAAAATGATGTAATGACTATCAAGCCAAAAAAGACGTAACAAAATGAAAAACAAGATAAAAGAAGTAACGACAAAAAAGATGTAACAAGACGAAAAAGACGTAACAAATCAAAAAACATGTAAATACGTAAGAAGAAAAATGATGTAAGAAGACAAAAAACATTAAAGATGTAACAAGACAGAAAAGATGAAACAAGACAAAAATGATGTAAAAAACACAACAAGATGAAACAGATGTAACAAGACAAACAAGACATAAAAAAACACCTAAAAAGAAAAGGTAACAAGACTAAAATCGATGTAAGAGACAATAGAGGCAAAAAAGATGTAACAAAACAAAAAAGGTAACAATGAAAAATGATGTAACAAGTCAAAAAAGACATAACAAAATGAAAACCAACATAAAAGAAGTAACAAGACAAAAAAGATCTAACAAGATGAAAAAACAACAAGTCATAACAAAACATAACAAGTCAAAAAACAATGTAAAAAAGGTCACAAGAAAAAAGATGTAAGAAGACAAAAAAAAAAAAAAACAACATATGACAAAATGATGTAAAAAATGCAACAAGATGAAGCACATGCAACAGGACAAAAAAACAATGAAAAAGACAAAACAAACAAGACATAAGACAAGAAAGATGTAGCAAGACTAAACACAAGGTAATGACAAAAAAAAATGTAAAAGATGTACAATATGAAAAAGAAAAGCAAGAGGAAAAACTGAATAAGATACAACAAGGCAGGAGATGGAAAACAATGTAAAACACAGTACAAGATGAAAAGGACGTAATAAAACAAAAATGAGGTAACAAAACAAAACAAAACAAAAAAAAAAAAAAACATAAAAGATGGAACAAGATGAAAAGGCCAACAATACAAAAAAGACAAAAGACGAAAAATTGCCATCTAAGACATAACATGATGAAAACCTAACAAGATGTGAAACATAACACTAAAAACTATGTAAAGGATGTAACAAGATGGGAGGCTTGACTGTAGAAAAGGTGACATTCAATTAGCTTTGCACATAAACAACCAGTCGAAATGTAAGTCTGAGGGCTAAACATTACTTTGATACTTTGAGTACATTTCAGAGCCTGTACTTTTTCACTTTTACTTGAATAAAGAAGCTAAATTTGTACTTCTACTTGTATACAGAATGTGTGTGTGCCTCTTCTGTGAGTTAAAAAGCCTTTTTCAAGTGAGAATGAATAAGATGGACAGGTGGAATGGTCATCTATCAGCCTTGAAGCGCAGGAATTGTGGGAACAAGTGGAAGCTTTAGTTCCAATATCCTGACTGAAGGCTGTAAAACCTGCAGTTTTCTTTTCTTTCATTACCCTTTCCCTTTGCACCTAATTGTCGTCCTTTTTATCAGCCGTGAACAACTGCATAATTCAGACTGATAAGACATGGCGCTTTACTCTTTGACCTTTGACCCCCGTGGGAGCCGAGGGGGGGTTGGAAAAATCAATGCTGATAAAAGAAAATGATGAGTGAAACCCAGCAAGCAAATAACATCAGTCTATCAAAATGTCATTGTAGAAACAATGAAACTGTGACTGCTTCCACTGCACATATTGACAAATGCGGGCGGTCATGTGTGGACAAAAACGTGATAGAGCAGCGCTGGTATTAGCTGGGGAAATGTTCTCTGGCGGCTCATTCAGTAACAGTGTTTTTCCAAAGGCTCCCTCTCAGCGGAGCACGGTGAACGAGACGAGGAGGAAAATATGTGAGAGCACCAGGCGACAGGGGATATCCATTTTCCAACCCAAATGTGATCTGCTTTTGTCGAAATGAAATCAGTGTGATCGCTCAGTTTCTAAACATAAATGAATGATCTCGTGCTGTGTTGGAGCACGGAGGATTGCGTGGCCCCGGTCTGTCACTATTCCGTGTTTTCTGTCTCTAACATGATAAAAAGAGGCTCTGCTCTGAGTTTTTCTGCCTTTTATCAAGAGAAGAGATGTGGACAAAGTTCCCCCGAGGGCCACGAATATACAGACTGGAGAAGAACTACTCGTCATCAGTCTTTGGAGAATACAAGCTAAATCAAATAGGGCTTATATTAACTGGAGGCCTCCTGTGATTTTCAGTAATTGCAGAGGTCATCAGTTTTTTTACTCCCATGTGAATGTTCCATATCCATAATATGTGAATAGGTAGAATCCAAGCAGTTTGTAAACCCACCAGAAATACAACTGAATGTTAAGTCTCGTTCCCAGGACATCAAATACCGATGATTATAAATGTCTATACATTGAAACACTGTTACATTTTTTTGGGCAGTATCGCATATTATATCTTAAAGTTTAACATTCCACCACAAATTACCCACCAAATATCAATACATTTAATATACAGCTCATTTGCAACACTAAATATATACCCCCAATTACATTTTCATGCCATGTAAAGAGCAGGGCTCCAGGAATGGCTGTGTTGCTCAGTCAGTGCATCACTTTAGTCCAGACTGAAACATCTCAATGCCTGTTGAAGGATTGTCACACATTTCTACAGACATTTTATGGTTCATAAAGGAATCTATGGAAACCCATTTCCACCAATATGATGGAACAAATGATAAAGAGAAATAATTATTATTTTCTCAAAATAATAAGTAAGATCTCAAGATGAGAAACTCAATCATAAATAATGAGTTAATGTCTCAAAACCATCATTTTGAGATACTAACTCATTATTTTGAGCATTGACATAAATAAAAGATGGACGACATGTCTTCACCTCCTCCTACTGCACAAAACTGAAGCCAAAATATCCCGGATACGAGGACTGCCATCTTGTGCTAGTGATGTAATTTGAAGCCAGAGTCTGCACAGTAGTGACCAGTGTTGGAGCCGCAGTTCCGTTGACAAAGCCGCATGCTGTCAATAATGGCATGAACCCCGTTTTTATATCATCAAATAACTAATTAAACCAAACTGATGAGAAAAAGGAACACTTGAAGAAACATCAGTGTGATAAGAACTACGTAAAATGACAGAAACCATTTTCGTAAAAATTTATTTGATGTGAACTTTGATGTTTTAGTTTGGACAATGTCACAGGTAGGAGTTATGACCTATACTGCAACCTGCCACCAGAGAGTGATCAAGGTCCTTTAGCTTCACATTTAGGGAACTCTCATATTGTCATTTCTATATACAGTCTGACTACAAGATACTTAGTCATTGTTTTGAGAAATGTTCTCATTATAATGACTCACAGAATCTTTTTTCCTCATCACATTGGCAAACATGGACTCTATAGAAGCAACCCCACTGACTTTGGTAATCCCCTGACTTTCCTCTATAGCGCCACCATGAGGTTGACATATGTGATTTCAGATTAACAGATCTTTGCAACTATTGGATGGATTGCCATGAAAGTCAAGTCCTGTTGGAACAATTTTGTGTAGCAGCACTAGCAGATTAACACTGTCCCCTATTCCTTTCTATTATAAGTATTTGATGGATAGTAACAACATTTTGTACAGACATTCATAATGCCCTGAGGAACTCCAGACTTCTCCTCTAGTGCCACCATGAGGTTGATATTTTTGGTTAATTGTAGATGGTTAGTTTAAATATCCCGTAACTATTGGATGCATTGCAAACAAAGTTTAGTACACACATTCATAGTTCAAATGTCCACCCCTTAAAAACACCAATGTGTAGGATTTAGTCGCATCTAGTGGTTATCTTGTGAGCTCTGCAAAAATAGACCCAAGCTAGAGCAAGTGTTTGGTTTGTCCATCCTGGGCTACTGTAGAAACATGACAGTCCAACATGTTGGCCTCCGTGGAAGAGGACCATCCATTGTGTAGATATAAACATTCTAAGGTAATGAAAGCACAATGATTATTATTTTCAGGTGATTATATGCTAATGAAAGCATACCCATAAATATTATATTCTATTTCTACCATATTCTGCCAATAAATCCCCCTAAATCATACATCTTACTATTTCGGTAAATGATCAAATACCTGCAACACTAATAACATTCCCATAAGCCTCAGGTGTACCTTATATTTAGTGCTAATTGGCAAATGTTAACAGGTTAATATGCTGCATTGTATGACGCATGCCCCCCACCCCTCCATTTTTTGTCCTCCCTCCCTTACCCGCTTCCTCTTGCTTTCTGATCTGGTGGATGGCCTGGATCCACTTAAGGTTCTTGCCTATTAAAAGTAAGTTGTTCCTCACCACATTTGCCTCAGTGCTTACTATTGGTGGCAACAACTGAGTTTATAAAGAGTGTGGTCTAGACCAGCTCTATTTGAAAAGTTCCCTGAGATAACTTTGTAATGACTTGGCTCTATGCAAACAAAATTGAATTGAATTGAATTAACAATAAAGCTAAACTAAGTTTGTGAACGTTGGAAATATATCACCAGGATGGAGCTGCCATCCGTGGTGGACCCAGCGGTGTCAGGCCAGCAGGATCATCAGAGATCCCAGTCACCCCAGCACAAGAAAGTACTGAAATAACCTCACCAATGGTGTATGTTCTGTGCTTCTGCCCTGTACCATTTGTACCCTCACCATTCTGTAATATCACTTTTCCAAATTTCAATCCAGTAGCATTTTTGCACATCCAAAGAGGCCGTTGGTATGCTGGCATGACCTTCTCTACATCATCAAAGATCTTGAGTTCATAATACAGTTCAAACAGGGTTTGTGTGATGAATATTTTGCTTTAGTACAACATTTTCCAACATTGCCGTACACATAACTACTCTGTGAATTCATGTGGCTTTGCACTAACCCACATTAGCTTCCGTTTATACAGCTATAAAGAAGCAGCAAGAAATACAATATTGATTTTCATCAGTGAAACCCTGTTCTGGAGTTGAGTTTATTAAACTGTTTTAAACTGTGGGGCCTGGCCTGTTCTCATAACCTGGAGCACATTTCCATGACCATAAACACTGTCACGGCTAATATTTATTTTTTTTTTTATCTTTAACTGCACATTAAAATATGTTTCCCTGAACCAAACTTATGAATAAAAAAGCCTAGATGCTCTTTGTAAAGTGTAACCACAACACAGCTCAGTCCCTGTAGCAATATGCTAATCATCTCCCACTGCTGTAACCTTCTCCCCTCCATCACCCACCATGTCCCTCCTCTGTCTGACTCTCTCTGTGTGTCTGTCTCTTCATCTCTCTCTGCTTCTGTCTCCAAGTCTTTAAGGCGAATTCATGAAGAGGGAAGCACACAGCGGCTCCCTCCTCAACTTCCTACATATTCAACTCTTCCCTCTTCCTTCCTAAAACATAATAGGATTTAAGGCCAGAGGGGGGACGGAGTGTTTGTTCAAAGGTAAGCAGGTTGTTTGATGGAGCCTCTGAGGTCTGAAGGAGACGACATGTTGTACCTGTCCCTGTGGCAGCCAAGCTAATTTGCAGTCATGCTGACGTTGTCGACAGACTAAATAAACACCGATAGTGGATAATTAATTGTGTTACATATGGTACAATATAGTATTCAAATGCAAAAATTCAACACATCTTCATACCTAAACCTTAACTGTGTTACATAGGTCCTGTGCCATTACACATGGTTTACATTGTAAAATGGTTGCAGCTTAGTTAGGTTTAAGCACAAAAACTACTTGGTTAGTTTAGGAAAGGATGGTAGTTGCTACGTGCCAGTCAAGGAAGCCAGGACCCAGTTGCAGAGTAAAGTCAAAAATGGTTTATTTACAAAGATTTCACAGAAAAGTCAGTTCACGAAAAATACGTTCAAGCAAAGTATCAACAAAAAACTCTCTCTAAGGGAAAAGTATCAACAGAAACGCTAAACAGAAAATCACCATAAATATGGGAGAAAACAAGCTAGAACAAAGTACAACAAAAATAGTGACAAGGCACCAAAAACTCACTAGACTCAGAGGAAAACACTGGAGAACAAACGCGTGGCGTGAGGCAGGAGATCACTGTGAGCACGAGCTACTGCAGGAGCACTGAGAACAATCCGGCACAGGAGACAAAGAGAGTGTGGCTTAAGAAGCCAGTTAATTTGGGCAGAACGAGCTGCAGGTGTGCTGGAAGCCCAGTGCTCCCAGAGATCGGCCCGCCCCTCGGCACTCCCCCTGCAGGAAGAGGGAGAGAGAGGTCAGATGAGAGCATACAACAAAAACACACAGAAAATCAGGACCACAACAGTGGTTTTGGTTAAAATAACTACAGTATGTATGTCACCTGACAAAAGTGACGTCACTCACGCAATAACATAACTTATGTGACACACCTAGTTTATGTTGGAAAATGGTCGCAGTTTGGTTAGGTTTAGGCACAAAAACAAATTGCTGAGGTTTAGGCAATAAAACTGCTTGGTCAGGGATAGGAAAAGTTAATGTGTTGGGTAAAAATAACTACGTTACAAATGTCACGTGACAGAAGTGACGTCACTCGCCATTTTTTTTCCTTCCTGAGACTGAGCTTTGTGTATTGGCCAAGATGGAGTGTAAAGGATCAACTCAAAACTCTCCTGGTTTTTACCATGGATTCTAACAAAAGCATACCAAACCAGGAACAAATGTTAAAATAAGTTTTGCAGTTCAATAACAAAGATTAAGTACAGTATATATGAGTACTCACAGTATTGATGATCAGTCAAAATCTTAATCAGCCAGGTTTGCAGTGTTGGCTTTAGCTCTGGCAGCTCCTGGAGAAACTCTGACTGGGAAACAACACAATCCACCAGGTTGTTCCCCCTCCTGACACAGATTCCAGACCTTCTGCTTACCATTAGCTGGCTACAATAATGCGAACTTTGGAAAGCAATTTGATGTCGTGTTAGCTCTTCTCTCCTCTTCTGACCATAAAAGTTGGCTTATGAGATGCTGCTGGAAAGTAGTAGCGCCCTGTTTCAGAGCTGCTACATTACTTGGTATCAGATCAGTGCATAGACTCCTGTACCTGCCGCAGTTCAGGCAGTAATAGAGGCATTTTCTGCACTCAATCAATCAATCAATCAAATTTTATTTATATAGCGCCAATTCACAACAAAGTTGTCTCAAGACACTTTACAAATAGAGTAGGTCTGACCACACTCAAATAACACTGCTCTCAGTATTGCAACAACACTAATAATTTGGTAAAACAAATGTCAGATTCTGGTCTTTTTTAACCAAGTTGGGGTTGGCTTTTAAGGGCAGTGCAGTGAAAGTATCTAAATGTCGCAAGATTTTGTTAATTTGAGCCTTAAAAGGATTCATAATGATTCTTCCATCAGTGCAAATATGCATATTGGTGATTAAAATTCATAATTTACATGAGTTTTAATGGTCCTTTCATTAAGATTATCCAATTCTTAGCACACTGAGAGAATGTTACTCTATCAGCGTGCTTGGCAACACCCACTTCTTGTTAGTCATAATATCTGAACGGACAAATGCTCAGTGATATTTGCAGAGTGGGGATGTAGCTATTAACTGATGACACAACTAACCTTGCCTTAAAAGCAATGCCTTTCTACTGACTGAAATCATAAAAGCTACGGTGGGTGTGTGTGTGTGTGTGTGTGTGTGCACTTTTTAACTCTAGCCTTGTACAACACGTTGCCACTATCAAAATTTGTGAGTCATGTTTTGGTGTTTGTGTGAGGACTGCATTAGCTAAAAAAGAAAACATCAGTCTTTTCTGGCTAAAAGCACTTCGAATCAACAATGTAGTAACATTTTAGGAACATCTCTATAATGAACACAAAGTTGCTGAAAGCCATGAATGGACACGTTTAGTCTGAGGGTGACTTACTTCATGTAAAGCTGGTAGAAGATTAGGAAAAGGCCACTAAGTGGCTTTTTTAAGAACCTAATTTCAGATTTGTTTGTCAAACTACCTATTTATTGCTGAAATGATGAACACAATGTCCCTGGTTTGTGTCTTTTGTAGCATGCCATCCATCTTCTCTATATTGTCAGCATCCAATTACGGCATAAAATGCCCTCATTTAATTTTAATATAATTTGATTTTAAAAGGACACAGTCAATAGAGAAGTAATTTGTATCTTTCAGTTATTTAGTGTTTAAAAGAGTCAGAGTCCAGTCCAAAGTTAAGAGACAGAAGCCTAACTTAACAAACATAAAAACAATCACAAACACAGATTATTAATTTATTATAAAACACACCTAGGGTCTGACTTAATACATAAAAAAACAAAAGTCAAACTGAGTTTGTTTTTAAAAATGCAGTGAATTTATAGTTATATTACAATTACATTAATATTAATATATTACATATACACACACTCACACACACGTGCACAACAAAAAGCTAAATGGTTGCTACAGTATACAATGGCTGATGAGTTCTGCGATTACACTTTGGCCATTGACTTCCACTGCTTTTGCTCTCCACACGGACTATTTACCTACATGCAACCAAAACCTGCTCAAATGTGATTGGTCAGTACTAATCGGACTACAAATGGAAAATGAGAACACTTCTGATACCAAAATCTTGCCTCTTGTCGACAGATTCTGCACATGAATGCAGAATGAATCATCTGTTTATATAGATTAATGCTTTAGTTACTAAGACCTCTTCTGGCTGCAATAAGATGTGAAAAAAGAGGAAGCCAGGTGATCTTATAAAGCCACGAACTCCACGTAGGGAGGAGGCAGGGGTGGATGGATGGGAAAACACTACAGTCAACATTAGTTTAAATGGAGGGCCTCCATCATTCCCTAGTCTTAGACTTACATTACTGAACCATGATAATAAATTTCTACAACAGAAGCAGTGGTCTCCCCCAACATCCAGACGAGTTATCAAGCTGCAAATGTTCAATTAAACATTTTACCAGCACCAAAAGTCACCAGAATATCTAATTATTGCATATATGATATGTCAGAATCGATATTCCACCGGTTGACTTAAGTTGTACAGAGTTCCAACAGCATCATGACCTTTTCAGAGCAATCAGCAGCATCTATGGCTGCAAGCTATTAAAAGAGTTGACTGGACTCAGGACGCAATCAAAACTGCTCGTGTTTGCAGCACCCATTGAAAAGGTGTTGTGGTCCACCATACATCCATTGTCAAACTGTGCGCAGCTTGCTCACTGTTTACAAACTGCAAAAGGGTCTATACATATTGCAGCAGTCTCTTTCCAGAATATATGACCCGGTTACTCAAGATAATCCACAGACCATGTTATGATCAGTTTCATGTAGGAACTACTTTCTCTCTACCAAACTACAACCACCAACCGTATCACTGAACAGAGGGAAGTGTGTGTCCCATGCAATCACAAGCCTCTCATCCATGAGTAGATGCACACAAGGCTGATATCTTCAGAATTCTGTAACTCACACCAAAACTATCTAGATAGATAAATAGCACTACAGGTACAGTTAGAGAAAAAATACGTGTGTTTAATTTTGGGGTGAACTGTCTCTTTAACCAGTGACACATCATACAATTGATCTATGTTTCAACAGAGTTTTGAAAGGCAAATGGATGTTGGATCAGTAAACACTTCTAAGTTGTTCTAGAGGGCATGGAAAAACAACATTTTGTTGTTTAATTTGGAGAACTTGTTGCAAGAAACAGGTAATTACACCAACCCCATTAGACAAAGTTAATGTATCAGGGCCAGTAGAATGTAAACACTCCCAAATGTATGCAAACACTATGCACTCTGAATACTTACCATACAAATCTAATTCATTCATTCAAAGTAATCAAATAATGCTTTCATATCACTCTATCAACACTGCAAAGTAATCCACTGAAAAGTGTAACATCTTACTGAGGAGAGATAAAAATGGCTTCAATTTGTGATGTAAACAGCAATGGAAGTGACATATGGACACTGGCTGCCATCCAGCTGAGTCCTCCAGCTCCTACACGCCTCACTGACTTTAACTTTCTAGTTTAAATACAAAACACAGCAGTTTCACAACTGCAAAACCACTAATTTCTTGGAAAAAAACAAAATCACAACTGAAGACAAAAGCTTATACTGGGGCCAGAAGGCTGCTGTTATTGTCTTCTTACTGAAACACACCTTGGAAACTGTAGTTAACTTTCTCTTTATGTTTTTATCTACACAGTCTTGTACCTTTGACTTTCTCAAAGAAACAGATACTTTGTAGCATTTGGTTGTTCCACTTGATACAGCTCGATAGGGGACTATCCAAATCTTCCACCTATCACAGTATTGTCCATGCAGAAAATTACTTTTACTCACTTCCTTTCTCCTTCTTTACTAGACACCCAGAAAAACTCCTTCCAATTCAAAACTCTATAGAGAGGCAAAGCCACGCCCCCTCTGGCGTGCCCCCTGGGACCTAACTTAGGAAAAAATATGAATGGTAGTCTACAGTGAGAGACAAGTAATCTTTTGATCCTGTTTGAACTGTGCCACAAAGTTTGTCAATTTAAAACATAATTTGACAAGACAAGAAAGTTGCAATTTGTGGAACGTTTTTGTAGGTCAGTTTAATGTGAAACCGCTCAGTGAACTACATGTCTCATCTTGCACAATATATTGTGATTAGTATTGTGAGCTGTGATTCTTGTTTCCTCGACAACATGTCCATGTGATTGCCAGACAGCCTTTCTACTCTTGTGACAGGGTCTATTTCAACCATAAACCACAATTTCTTTGTAAACCTACCCAAGCAGTTTTCTTGTCTAAACCTAAACATAGTTTTCTTGGCTAAACCTACCCAAGTAGTTTGGTGCCTAAACCTAACAAAAAGTGACATTTAGCTTCTCATGGGTTATAAAGACTGGGTGAAAGTCCTATTTTTGATCCATTCATCTCCCACAAACACCTAGATAAACTTCTCCTAAGTGCCAGTCTACACTTATGCTCAGAGACAATCAGAGTACAGGAGTAGTCGCCAGACATCACACAGTTGGGCGAACTGTGGTGGTAAAAATAATGCCAGTCTCCTGGCTGAAAGTCCTGTGTAAGGTTGATCCATTCATCCACTCAACCTCCTCCAGATATGGACTTTCTATATTTGTGTACTTTATACCAAGTCAAAAAGACCTCATACAACCTCAGACGGGTTCATACTGAAGTCACTTGAAAGCCTGACATGTACCTTGTGTGTTTGGGACAAACTGGAGACAGAGGTTAGAGGTACCTGCAGGTCTGTGTGGGTGATTGAATTATAGGCACAGGTGGTTGAACTAGCAGGCATGGTGCTGTTCCTAAACCTTAGTTCTGATAACTTCATTTGAACAATGCATCAACACATGAAGATTCAGCTGATTTTACAAGCAGGAACTGAAGCTAAAGGGTAGTGAAGCAGAAGATGCCATTTAATCCACTCAGATGACGCAAAAAAAAAAGCTTGAACAGAAACAAACACTATATAACACTGTATAAAACATAAAGGCTATAACTAACATAAACAAGGATTCTCAGAGTTTTTATTTATAAAAAACACAATTCTTTCCTCATGGATGATTTTCTAATAACAGACAGGGAACATAATTGTTTCGTTATGATAGAACATTTTAGTCTTCAATCATTGCTCTGCTACTTAAGAGTCCTAAAGCACAATATGTTGGCTCTGACTCATCTTGTCTAATAAGATGTTTATGATTTTACATCATGCTGCACTAAAAAGTCAGGGCCTGTATCTGAGATTGAGCGTCTCATCTCATCTGTTTCTGTGCATTTAACCTGGACCACTACATTAATTTAATGGAAGCACTAAATCCAGCTTCACATAAGTAGGTGGTTTTAAAGAGAACAGTAAATGTCATCTCTGGTTAATGATCTCTTGTGCAAAACCAAAACTCTTTGTAGTGTATGACGGATCAGTCAGCTGTTTGACCAACCTGGTCTCATCAATCTGTGCACAAATAACATGATGCTTTTAAATTGCGTGTAGTGCATACGCCAAAGTCCAATTTTACGTGCAGGTAATATGACAGTCGTTCCCATGAACATCTAAGGAGAGCAGATCCAAAGTCAGGACCTCTGTCATGACCTTCATCTTCATCTATAGTCAAGGGGACTTTTGTCGTCATGGTAACAAAAATAAACACATCGTTAACTTTAGGAAACAAAAGCAATAAATAGATGTTTGTGAAATGGTTGCAGTTTTGTCAAGTTTAGGCAAAACTTCTAAGTTTAGGAAAAGATCATGTTTGGATTAAACTAAGTACGTTACGCTATGCTGCATTACGTAAAATATGTCTGTATGAATGGACGTATATACTAGATCGTGTAAAGCAACAATAAATGTGTGTTCTGAGTTTGTCACACCAATGAAACATTTAAAAGGTTAAAAAAATGGCCAAGTATATAAAATTAGGTCTCAAAATCCTGAAAAATTTTGCAGTTTTCTCTGCTCTGAAACATGGCATGTCTCTGAGCCATGTTTCAGGTTCACCCAAAATATCCTGGACACAGAAATCGTGAACAAACTCCACAATTCAGTCCTACATAGTTCTCAGTCTTTTTTCATATTTTCAAACATGCATAATTTGTTTAGAAGAAAAACTCCCTTTTTCCTTTACACAGACTTTAAAACAAGTCAGCAATGAGTTGTCTTGTGTTGGTGGACTTTCTCACTGAAAGTCCACCAGCTCTGTGGTCTTTGGACATATCTGCTCTCGACAGTAGTAAATGGAAGGGACTGACTTATCACCTGCACACAAACTGGACCTTGGTGATTGCACTGCACACTATTTGAAAGAGTAAAGTAATGTTAGTCGCAGATCTTAGAGACTGGGCTGGTTTGACGATGTTGGCTGGCTGGTCACAGTGACTGAATGGACTGAAGTGAGTAGAATGGTTCCATCACCCAAACAAACCTTCTGCTAAGTTATTGGCTTACTCGTCTCTTGATACCAGCCCATCGGAGCTCTCACCGCCTACCGATCATCTTGGTATTTCTAAATGCAAGGCACTTACTAGAACAGTGTCAAGAACCTATGTTCCTTACATTTTTTCAAGGACATGCCTTACCGTAAACATAAGCACAAAATGGCACTGCCCGATTGGTGATTTAGGCCACCCTGCAAACTTTGATTTGGTTTGGCAATGGAGTTATGTTTTTTTTTTAACTCTCTGATTATTTCCACTCAGTTTTAGCAACAAATACTGGGAGACTGTCCTCAGCCTCTACCGAGTGAAGTATTTACAGACTGACCTGTGAGTCTACCAGCTTACAGCAAATCACAAGAAGGCTTACCTCCTCCCTCACAGATATGAAAGGCATTTTTGGGGGGTACTGTTATGTCCTGATTATCTCCCCTTGGTTGAGAAAGAGTGTATTAGTATAGAAGTTGCAGGAGAGTATTGAAGTAAATTTAAAAGATGTCAGGTTTAGGCAAAGTGTTTTAATTACATGCGTATTGATCTTTCAGTGTCGGACCCAACAATGACATTGTTTTGTAGATATTCTTGGGTATTTTAATGATATTTCATATTTGTTTTTTCTTGCCAACGATTTGAATCAGTTGATGATTCATCTTGCACTTGATTCATCTTGGCGTTACTTAAGTTTTCCCACTTATGATGCAGCTTAGCATGGAAGACAAATACATCTAGAGCAAGCAGAGTGGAGATTTTCTGGGGCCCAGACCTCACTTTAGAAATTATAACTTTATTCACTGATTTGGGTGAGACTGGTTCATACAGTATTTTATGGAGAAAATATTTTCTGGTTTTCCATCTGGGGCCTCATTTATCAAACAGCGTGTAAAAGTCCTCTTAAATTTTCACGTACGACCAAAAAGGCAAATAGTGCATACGACCAAAATATTTGCGCTCTTTTCAGATCTATCAAACTCCGCGTACATACAGCTGTACGCTATTCCCCTTGATAAATCACACCGGACCCAAGAAAAGCGTGGATGTGAACACACCTCATATCCCGCCCTCTACACGCCCGGCACAACCATATGTGGTCAATGCAAATCAGCACGTGCATATAAATTAGCCATGTGCTCTCTGGGATTTTGTGGAGTGACGTCAGTGGAAGACGGCATGGATAACAAACGAAAGAAAAGAAACTTCTCAGAGAGTGAGATAAATGTGCTCGTTGGTGAGGTGCAGGCAAGAAAAAAAATCCTCTTCGGCAGGTATGTGCACTAATTCTGTATGATCACTTCGTCTTGTGGTTTATCTACGTTAAAAAACATATAACTAAGAACACATGGAGATGAACAACAGAGCTGAACACGTTGGACCAAACAATTTTTCCTCCAGAAATTTAAACAATCTCATCTAATCAGCCACAGCCCCGGCCTCACCAACAAAAGGAAAACGTCCGAGTGGCAGGAGATAACACGGGCGGTCAACGCTGCTGGTGCCACAGCGAGGACTGAGAGTGAAGTCCGGAAAAAGTGGACAGATTTGAAAGTGAGTTTCAATCTGTAATATACATACTCTGTCATAACATAATCTGTATTGAAATAATGTCAACAGTGTCACTACTTTTACAGAGAGAAGCGAAAAAAACGCCTCACCACCCACCGCCAAAGTGTGGCGGCCACTGGTGGGGGCCCGGCAACCCCTGACCTCACCCCGGTAGATGTCATGATCAGTGACATCATCGGCACCGAGTCGGTGGAGGGTGTGGTGCCGGTTGAGGAGGGGGACTCGGACATGACGGTGAGGGAAACCCAGACAACTAAGGAACCCGGTAAATCACAGTTTCAATGATTCATTCTCCACTATGGCTGTCCAGTGAGACAAAATTAATTCCAATGACTATGTGCCTATAAGAAAATGTGCTCAGACAAAGACATGAACACACTGGATTTAACACACACTTATTTCCTCAGACACGGAGGTGGATGACACCGAGGAGGGGGGGTTGGTTGCCCTTGACCTCAGCGTCATTTCCCCCGTAGTCGCCGGTCCAAGCGCTCCAGCCCCCAGCTCGGCCCCCAGCTCGGCCGGGGGCGACCGGTTGGGGGTCCTGACGGATGTGGTGCTGGAGGCGCAGAGGGAGACCCTGCATGCCCAGAGGGACACAGCGGCTGCAGTCGGTGCTGTGGCGGAGCAGCTGAACCAGGTGAACCATCACCACACAACCATCGCTGCAGCACTGCAGCAGATCGTCTCCGGCCAACAGCGCATCACCAATGCCATAACAGCTGCAGTTACAACACTGACCGAGGCAATAAATAAAAAGAAAAATGAACCTTCTTCTTGTTGAATCTTTTGTCACAATGCAGGAGGTGTGTAATTTTTGTTTCAGTTGCATAGAAGGACAACAATTACAATGTCGTGTTTGATATGTGAATTTATTTCTAACAAATATGAGAAATGAAATATAATAACGTTCTTACTGAAACATACACACATGCTATTGGGGGTGGGGGTTACAATCGCTGGATCACTGCAGCTCGTGCCCTTAGTCCCTGTTGAAACCCTCATGGCGGGGAGGGAGCTGTGGGTCCAGGTCCACATGCTGGGGTGGAGGGAGGCCCGGTGCACAACACCAGAACACCCGCTTCCTCCTGATTCTCCCACCGTCAGCACGTGCGAGGACGTCCAAAACTGCCAGTGTTGCTGGATCCATGTTGTTCCATTACGCACAGGCACACCGGAGCGGTATTTATATGCTTGCGCCACGCAGGTGTGCTTGATTGCGTTATGACGTTATCATATCTAGCTGCAAGTGTGGTGTGTGTGTGTCCATGTTGTTCCATTACGCACAGGTGCACCGGCGTGTGCCACCTGCATATATATCTATATATATCTATATATATATATATATATATATATGTATATATATATAATATAATATATATATACATATATATATATATATATGGCTTTGATTGTTGATTGTCCGTGCTCCTCTCTATCCCTCGCAGACTGCAATTCTCTGACTCAGCAGCTGCGTCGCCAATTCCTGTTCTTCAAAAAGCGTGTAAATCACGCTATGCCTACACCATGGTCAAAAAGGGTGTACATGTCCACACTTTTTCCCGACAGGTTTTGGCTTGATAGATCCCAAATTTGGCGGAGAAAAGTGCGTACGCACAAAACGGGGGAAAGAGCGTGTAAAAAAACGTGTATCCACAATGATAAATGAGGCCCCTGAATTCCTCTGGCTGCTCAGCTTTAGCTCTTGGTTATTTAATTACAAAGTTTTGTGATGGACAGGTGGGTTTAGTATACTTGTTGCTAAAGTAGCTAACAGTAACTGTTAGCTGCCATTTGCGGGCAACAGAATCAGAACAATGACCAGTCACCAGGACGAACACAGCCTCCATGAGTGACAGGCAACACATGCTGGGTTTAGCTCCCAGGACCCATGGGCTGACTGAGCTCATGCCAGTTAGCTAATTTACTTTAGGTCAGTTAGCCATAACTGTTAGCTAGCGATAACATTAGCAGGCAACAGAACCTGGCTCAACAGCCCCCCATGGTGAGCACAGCTGGTTGCGGGGATGAGCACAGCCTCTGTGAGTGACAAGGAGCACAACAATGAGGTCATACTGGTGGTGGTGCTCATGGCCCATTGGCTCTGTTGGTAGCGGCTCTCCCCCGTGCTGCTAGGAGCCGGGCCCGAACCAACACCTCAATACTGTAGCCTTTTCCCCTGTCGTCAAATTGATCTCAGAGACTATATTGGTCCCGGTCTGACCATGTTCACTGGGAGCCCTCAGTCTGTGACCACTCTCCCTCCTAGCATTACATCCATGGACCGCTTTAGCAGCTCGGTGGTTGGGCATAACACACAGCACTATTGGTTACTGTAAACACCAATCAATCTCTTCTACAAGTCCCTCCCTAACGGCCTATTTTACAGGAAACACATAACCAATAAGCACTCTCTGCTGGGCGTTTCATGGGAACTTCAAAGTGAATTTGCTTGGCATTAGTGACTCATACTATCCTAAGACACATGGAAAAAGAAATGTGGCTATTGTCAATGCAACTAGGTCTTGATATTACATATTAAAGAACTTTCTAAGATTGAAAGATTTATCTCAGTTTAAAAAGGTGTTTTTTTCCATATAAAAGGTGCCACTGCTCCTCACACGTTCATTATCCTATATATTGACATTTCAGTATCTGTGGCTGTGCTGTGAGACATAAACATGTCCTTTCTGTGTAGGAGCATAATGGCTATAAAAACACGCCGTTAGGAGCGGCTTTATCGTTGCTGGGGGATCTTTCCGGTACACAGTTCCTCCAAGTGTTTGTGGGGTGAAGCTCCAACACAGAGGGTTAAGGAGGATCCCCCCCAACCTCCTCCTCCTCTTCCCCCTGTTGGAACCAATCTTCCTCCTTCAATGAGCCTTGTGTCCATCTCTTTGCCCACAATCCTCTAAATCTCTGCAGTGTCACGGCTGCTTGGATAGAGGCAGCTGGAGAGGCCCAGGCTCTGGCCCAGAACCAGACCAGGGAAGGTTGGGTTAAAAAGAAACTCTGTACAACCACATCATGATGATCTCAGTGCTACTGGCTGTGTTTGTGTATGTGGGTGTGTTGTACACGCATGTAAATGTATGCATTTGTATATTTACATGTGTGTGTCAGTGCGTGGGCTCCTCTGTATGTATGTGCATGAACATGTGAGGAGCTGCAGGAGGATGCAGGGACATTTCATTGTTGTACACTCATGACAGCCTCATCATGCAGCTCCAGAAGCACATGACTGCCACCAGTTGTCAGTGAGGTGCTACTACAGAGAGGCACATCACCGTGGTGCAGACACATCACACAGAGCCTTGTCCTCAGCTCTGAGAGCTCCACAGGGACTCTGTGGTAGTAGTAATCACATGACTCAGGGTTCAAATCTAACATGCACTTTCTTTTTAATTTAGTCTGGGGTTACACTGCCATAGGTTAAAGTGATATTCCACCGCATAATAATAGTCCACTCAGTATGTACTCACCCCTATGCCGATGTGAGGATGGATGAAGATCTTCAGTTCACAAAACAATCCTGGAGTTTCAGCAGAAAACAGGGTTGCAGCTATTGGCAGTGAATGGAGACCAAATTTAAATGTAAAAAAAAAACACAAAACAAACACAAAATGTCTCCATCCTGCTGTGTGGTGTAATCCAAGTGTCCACGAGCCGTGACACTTCAGCGCTATGTTTACATGCTACCTGGGAGGCTACAGTTGACATTTCGGCTAAAAACATGGCGTAAACGGCATCTTTTGTGGTTAAATTTTAATGTTGCGGCCCGTGGACACTTGGATTACACCACACAAGCAGGATGGAGACATTTTGTGTTTGTTTTGTGTTCTTTTTTTACATTTTATCTGTGGTCTCCATTCACTGCCATTATACCGGATTTTCCAGGATTGTTTTGTGAACTGAAGATCTTCACCCATCCTCACATCAGCATAGGGGTTAGTACATATTGAGTGGACTATCATGTTAGGGTGGAATATCCTTTTATGCAATGTTTTGACTGAAGCAAGCTATTATTTTGTGCTGGCATTGGGTTTTATTTGACCTTTTTAATGCCACAACATGTACATGTATTTTAATTTTGCAATAAGATTAAAAAAAAACAAACACCAATACGTCCCTTAAGACTATATTTACCCCATGTATTACAATTAAATAATTTTTAAAAAATGCAATAGTAATAACACATCCATGATTGTTTATTACTTTTGAATTGGTAACTCTTACTATGACAGACATGTCTATAATGCATTATAAGCACATTCATAAGTGATTATATTGCATTTATAAGGGTTTATAAAAATCTATATAAACACTATTATAAGTTGCCAAACATAATTGTAAATATTTATAAAGTATTATAAGTGGTGGGAATAATGTATTACAATGCATGCATTCATAATGCATTATAGCTCCACGCCAACATTACAAAAGTATTTGAAAGAAGAATCTGAGTCCTGGGTTACACAGCGCATTACTATACATAACTACCATGACTTTAGCCAGTTATAAAGACACATAGAGAACTGTATCATAATGTATTGTAACAGATTGTAAATTCTAAGTTTCTGAAATGGAATAACATCAATAATATCTGATAAAATGACTTTGCATATGTGACCTGTATAAGATTATTAGCAATTGTATTGTGTTTATAAGACATTACTCCATTTCAGAAACTTTTCTGAATTTCTAAATATATAAATATACAGGAATTATATACTCATGTATAATCTGTTACGATACATTAGAGTAGCTCTCTATGTGTCCTTATAACAAACTAAAGTTATGGTTGTTATAATTTGCCCAGAATTCCTTTTCAAACACTGCTGTCACTTTGGGATGGAGCTATAAAGCATTATGAATGCTGAACTTATAATACATTATGTGTAACATTTATAATACTTTGTAAACCTTGTTATAAGCTGTCATCATGATTATAAACATTTATAAAGAGTTTTATAAAGCTTTATAAATGCATCATGGTGTCTTAGGCATGTGCTTATAATGCATTATAGACATGAGCTTCGTAGAAAGTGTCTCCGAAGAGTTTTTCGGGGTTCACACTGTGGCGGTTAGCATCTGAAAGTGACACACCAGCAGCTGTATGAAACGCCACATGCTGTTGACGTAGTATAAAGAGGGAGAAGTCACACAGCTGGAGGAGGGGGGATTGATGGATGGCTCAAACAAACAGAACTTACACCCAGGAGACCAGGGTTCATGTTCCATGTGAAACCAAAATGTTATAAAGTTTAAGGTACATGACATTAAGGGCGATCTTGCAAGTTGCTTCAATAAAAGTCATTTGACGTATGTAATGTAATGTGAGAATTGTAATCCCAACTATGGTCTTACCCAGGTAGTTTTTTACATAAACAACCCAAACTGTGACCGTTTCACAACGTTAAGCACGCGCTAAAAAGACTTTCTGTCAGCGCCTCATACAGATGCTAAAGGGTTCCTTGTGTGCCTCAGGAGACGTTGACGGTTGGTGACAAAACGTCAGTATTTGATGAGTTGGGATGACCACAGTTGGAAACCCAAAAGGTAACAACCTAAGCCTTGACTTGGTTACCTGAGCATCAGAGTGTAAAGATTTATTTGGTTTGTGTAAATCATGATGTGGTTCCACCTGTACATCAGTTGTGTATGTTGGTCTGCCAGCAGTGACTACATGGCTCTGGGCTTGTTTTGCCTGAACACAGCACACAACAACACTCACCACTGGAGCAAGACCAGCCCTGAGAAACAACATGCTTTTTGGAGAAAATCAACCCTGCTGGATTTAGTTTATTTTTTCAGAGGGGTGTTTGAAATAGCAAATTAAAAACAGTCTGCTTTAATAACTCCTGAATGATTTAAACACACAGGACCTAAGCCATCAAACACATCACATTGGCTCGCAAGTGAAGAAGAGTCATAAGTCATAAAGAGAAAAAATAAATGTTCACAACCAAATAGCAACACATATTAAAAAATAAAATATTAAGACACACTACAGTCAGAACAGATAAATCATTTGTAATACACAAGGCAAAAGTAAACTTTTACCAGCTTGTTGTAGACCAGCAGTGAGCTCAGACTCTGACGAGATGAACTCTTCACCTTGGAACCCTCCTCAGTTCAGTTTGTGGCATTCCCAGGTCAACAAATACCAAAGTTTCATCACGCCTCTTGGCAATTCATACAGATGTTTGAGGTACCCTTCTGCATCTGTATGAGACACACTCAAGTAACTTTGATGTAAATTGCAGCCATGTCAGGTGACGTAGTATAGGAGGTCAGGTAGATGGATGGGTCAATCAAACCGAGGAACCTAAAAAACTAAAAAGAAAAATTAAAAAAGAAAGAAGGGTCAGTGCATCACTATAGAACAATCTATGCTCCAGACTTTAGTGTCAGTTCAATGTCAGTCTATTTAGTCAGTTTAGAGAGCAACAGCAAATATAGAAATGTGCACATCTGGAAAAAATCAGTCAGTATGTTATTCTCTTAATTATGTGTTTTTAGTGATTAAGAGGCATTTTCTCATCAAAGGCCACACAGTGTAGATATGTTCAGTTTTCCCATTGGTAATGTAATATAACATAATGTAATGTAACTTAACGTAACAAAATTATTTCAACCTTGCCTTTGCGAGGCGGCTGGATTTGCAAGATCACGTGAGAATCCGTCTCGCCAGGCTTCAAGGTATCCTTCTGTGTCCACACCAAAGTGGTGCAGCCAATCAGCATCCTACAGTAGGAGGGACTACTGGCAGATATGGCTGTGGTTTTGGGTGTGACGATGGCGAGAAGCATCCACAAACAAAGGCGGCTTCTGAAGAGGTTAGCATAGATACTGTGATAGCATCAGTTATATCAGAACTGGAGAGTATTACTTCATTGAAAGAAGAGCAAAGAACAACACTGGCTTTTCTCCATGAAAAAGATGTTATCACTCTTCTCCTGACCGACTTCAGCAAGAATTTGATCTGACTGGTTGAAGTTTGCCGAAGTCACACGTGATAAACTGTTTGGAAAAGGGCAGACACTTTTACAAAACACTTAGCAGGCAACCATCTGTCTGTCTTCCCAGATGATTCTGTGTAACAAACCATCTGGCGTATCAGGTAAATTTCAACCCAAACCATGACCAAACTTGTTCCTAAATTATTTTGGTGCCTAAATCCAAGCAGACTGTGATCACTTCACAGCATTAGCCACATGTTAAAAAGGCTCCCTGGCAGCATTTCATGGAGAAGCTAAAGAGTACCTTGTGCATCAGTATGAGACACCGAGGGGCAGTGACTAAGTGGTGTTGGTATTTGGTGAACTGGCATGAGAATGTGCTGTATAACTTTGTCATTTTAAGTTTGGAATAATGCAAATGTTTCTATGACAAGTGATGAAAATATAGATAAAAGTGTAAGCTGCAACATGATATTAAACAGCTTATGAAGTGGAATACAGAACCCTGGAAATATAATGTAGTTTTTAAGCACAGCAAGAGAAAAAATAAAGAAAATAAAAAAGTTAGATCATAATTCCTGTCACATTAACTATTTGTTTTTTACATACGGATTGTTTTTCATTTCTGTAATATGACTTTCAAAATAAAATCAAAAGGTAAGCATACTTCCTCTATGATGCTACAGGTAGGCCTACAGCCTCGGGTGAAAAGTTACTTTATTTTATTAAAGCGTTCACTATGATATGTATTTCATATGAAGTATGAAAACATGTAGTCAGTGCAGTTACTTTAGATTGATGAATGTCTGAGCTCTACATCTTAAGTGGGTAATAACTGCAGCCTGAGCTGTATTGTGATAAATCTGACATGTGCCACAGTTTGACTCTGACTTATGTTCACAGTACAGCAGCACTGAGAGACCGCTGGGAGAGAGTCTGAAGAAAACACTGTGTTTTTACTCTGGCTGATCTAATGTAATATAATGTAATGGAATATTAGCCATGTTTCCATCAACATATTTTTATGCGCATTTTGAAGCATCGCATTAAAAGATTGATTGAGGTTTTTATGCTCATTTGAGGTGGTTTTCCAAAAACAGTTAATGCACTTAATGGGAGATGGAAACACTTTGTCTGAATAAGTTCTGACATAGTAAACATTTAACTCACATGACTGATCAGCTGTTTCCTCGTGGCTCCCATGGCTCTATAATACATCCGTGATGGCTCCCCACAGATCTGATGGAACCTTCCTCACATTAATACATGAAAACAACAGAAATGTAAAGATCTCTTTTCTACATTGTTTTTCACTGTTTGAGGTTCCACCGGTGCTCTTTTAATTATGTCACTTTGATACGTCCTTGTTCTGCAGTGGTAAAATGATTTTCTGACCGGATGATTGGTAGCTGGTAACAGTACTTGAAGAAAAAAAAACATTTGTTCACATTTTCTTTTGTCGATTCAGCTGAAATTTGTGATACATTCGGAATGAAACCATTGCCATTGACTGCTGCAAATAAGGCTGCTTTTCTGAAGTGATCCTGGTTTAACTGGCAGCCGTGCTCTCTGAAAAACTTTTATGCTCACCAAAGAGCTGTTGCCCACAATATCACTCAGGCTCTTTTCTTTCTGTTGAAGGTGACTGTCAGTAGAGACTCAAGTATGTTGTGACTCATAAACCGCAAGAAAGAGAGACAGGAAACTTGTCACATGTTCTGTTTCTTTAACTTGCCCTCCCTCTTACATCTTACATAACACTGAACAGAATACTGGTACTTTTACTGATAATGTCAGGTTGACATCCCGTAGAGGTTATCCAATGAATTCACAGGTTTTGCGTAGCCCAGTGGCTCCCAAACTTTTTCTGGCATGCCCCACTTTCAGAAGTCAGAAAAAAGTTTGTGCCCCCCCACCCACAATTTTGATCAATCATTAACAATAATTGGGCATGGAACTAATGAAAAATGATTCAAGTGAAATAAAGGTTAACAGGATAGAATCAGCAGACTCTTGTTTGTTTATTTCCCTCACATAAATCATATTCATTCAACTTTTTTTCACTCTTTGTTTCTCCCCTGGTCCTCCGCGCCCCGTCTACAGTGGCTCTGTGCCCCTCTAGGAACACAATATTCTCTTCTTAAGAAGCAAGCAATCACCATCTTTGGTCATCTGTAGGGATGGGAATTGAAAAGACACCAATGTTATTATCAAATTCTGCTTATTGGCCCAATTCTTTATTGATTCCCTTATTGATTCCTGATCAATTTTCTGTGTGGAAAAAAAAAGTAATCCTGCACAGGTTTTCAGTGTCACTGCAACTGTTTTATTATCTCTGAGTGTGAACACAGTGGAGAAACAGAGTAGAAAAAGGCTCTGTGCCATGACTCCTTAATGCAAGTCTTCAGCAGGGTAAACACAACTATCAGAAAAAAAATAAAATAAAAAAAACGTGCTGGCATTGCTAAAAGTAATTAATAAGCTTGGAGGCATACAATTCCAATGGATTGGACAGTTTGTGAACGGTTCTCCATTCCCATCCCTAATCATCTGATGGTGACTTAACATCACACATAAACCCAGCTTTAATATAGTAATGTCATTTTTGACTAATTTATCACTTCACCCAAATGTGAATGTGAAGTGTCGACCGCAAAAATTCCCCGACCATTAAAATTTGCGTTCAACTGTAGCCTCCCAGGTAGCATGTAAACATGGCATTGATGTATCGTGAGACTTTGTATATCTCTTAATGGATGCACATGTGAAAATATTGCGAGATCAACGCCATGTTTACATGGTACCTGTCACATGCTACAGTTGACATTTCAGCTAAAAACATGGCGTAAATGGCGTCTTTTGTGGTTAAATTTTAAATGTTGCAGCTCGTGGACACTTGGATTACACCACACGAGCAGGATGGAGACATTTTTGTTTGTTTTGGTTTTTTTTTTTTTTTTTTACATTTACATTTGGATCTCCATTCACTGCCATTAGCTGCAACCCTGTTTTCTGCTGAAACTCCAGAATTGTTTTGTGAAATGAAGATCTTCACCCATCCTCACATCAGCATAGGGGTGAGTACATACTGAGTGGACTATCATCTAGGAGTGGAATATCACTAATATAACTAATTTACCTATTATGTCATTGTTAAACCTTCACTAAGCTTTTGTTGTTGCTTTATTAAGAGTTCCACATACTTTATTATGCATTTATTACCAGTTAACTATGCACTTATTACCAGTTGTCATTACTATTATTATTATTATTAATAGTAACTATGCATTTCAACCTATTAACAGTTAACTATGGATTTTGGGGGTACCAGATCTAAAGTGTGAACAGTGCTTATTTAGGTTAATGAATTACAATGAACATGTTTATTATTCTGTTATAACACTTATATGCCTATTAACACATATTGATTTTAATAAGCATCTTATAAGGGTCTTATTACCTATTAACTAATGCTTATTACAAGCACCTTAATATAAAGTAGCAGACAGTGTCAGCATGACGTGTGTTCTGCTCTCCTTCATTGTGACACTGCTCTGCTGTCTGTGTGTGTGACATACCTGTCTCTCTGTCTGTCTGCTTAAAGCTCTGACTGACTGATGTGAGCTCCCTGCAGCACACCGCTTTGATCATATGTATTAGAGCCAAAGATTCAACCCTCGACAGCCTGTTTGTTTCTCTAAGCTGAGGATGAAACTCTGAGGGAAAAAAGAGCATTTATCAAAGAACATGAACACAGAGGCAGAGAGAAAAGAAGATGAGAGAGACAAGATGCGAAAAAGTTAAACCTTTACACTCCCACTGAGGTAAGAAATGGCTGTACTGTATTTCTCTACAGCATATCTGATCTTTGAAAAGACACAAAGCACTTAGAGGACTAAAAACTTCTTGGAATTGAAGAATACACTGAGATGAGGGCAGAATAGCTCATGATGTCTTTACAAAATGTGAGCTCTGAGTAAAACAAAACAAATACAAGACAATATGTGAGCTTGATGAGACTGGCAGTGTGACAGTGTGTGAGGTCTGATAACTCATTTCTGCTCTTCAACTTCTGCCACTGTTACTTTGTGCTCTTTGTCTTGTTTTGTACCATAATGTAATCTAGGTAATTTAGCACCTACTCCAAGGCAGAGACTCACAAGGCTACATTCATGTTGCTCTTACTTAAAGGATAGGAATGACATTGTTCTATATTGCTTCTTTTGACAAATCCATAAAATTACAATAACCAGCAATGTTAAGGGCCATCAACACCAAGAACAATAACTAGAACTATACATATGTCAACAGTGGGGAATGATATCAGAGTGATTTGATGAACGATAGGGACACTTAGAGACAATCAAAATGCATAAAATATTGTAGTATACCGTTTACTTATTAAATGCATATATAACGTAGTTTTAGGCTGGAACTTACACGTAAAAAATTGTCATATTACCTGAGATGTAGTGCCAAATGGTCTATGGCATTGATCAGAGGTGAGAAATGCTTTATTACTGTATTTGCGTAGATTTTTCAATTATCTGCACATTACAATATATTTTTTTTGACTTTTCTAACTTTTTTATTCCTACATTTTAACAGAAATATCTGTTCTTTCTACTCCTTACATTTTCAAAACAGGCTCCTTACTTTAGTTTTAATGCATTTGAGGGGAATTGTTGATTATTTTTGTTTTGCCAACGAAAAGATGTAACAAGATGAAAATGACATAACAAGACAACAAGATAAAAAATGTAACGGGCATAACAAGATGAAAATGACATAAAAGACCTAACAAGAGAAAAGTAACATAAAAGCTCCAACAAGACGTAACAAAATGAAAACACAGTAAGACAAAAAAAAAAAAGACATAACAAGACAAAGACAATGTGACAAGACGAAAATTACATAACAAGACAACAAGATAAAAGATGTAACAGGCAAAACAAGACGAAAATCATGTAACAAGAAAAAAATAAGGTAATAGATGTAACAAGATGTATTAAGACATGATAGGACAAAAATGACATAACAATACATAACAAGACAAAAATTACATTGGACATAAGAAGAAAACAATGTAACACAATAAAAACAATGTAACAATACATAACTATACAAAAATGACATAAAAGACGTAACGAGACAAGAATGCAATGAGGCGTAACGATATGAAAATGACTTGACAGGATGTAAAAAGCAAATATAATGTAAAAGATGTAACAAGGTGAAAATTAAGTAAAAAATGTAACAAAACGAAAATTATATTAAAGACAAAACGAGACGAAAACGTCATAACAAGACAAAAATAAGATAAAACACGTAACAGGCATAACAAGATGAAAATGATGTAAAAAAACATAACAAGACATAACAGACAAGACAGGGAAACTCGACCATGGACAAAAGGTGAGGTTCAGTTAGTCCAAATGTCCTCCAGAACTCCAATCCAACTTTGTACTTTTATACTTTGAGTACATTTCAGAGGCTGTACTTTTTCACTTTAACTTGAGTAAAGAAGTCGAATCAGTATTTTTACTTTTACCAGAGTCTTTTCTTTAAACAAGTATGTGTTCTCCTGCTTAAGTACAGAATGTGTGTACTTTTACCACAAATGGTACTGATGGGGTCTCTGAAGTTCGTTTGGTCCTGACTGATGTCCTCTTTGACTATCACCAGGATACCATCAAATTGATACTCATAAAATCAACTAATCTGAAGATAGGCAGTTTGATCTCAGCTCTCTCGAATCTGCATGTCGAAGTATCCTTGTGCAAGACACCGAACACAAAAATTGCTCCTGAAGGCATAGGCCGTAGTGTGTGAATGTGTGTAGCTGGATGGTGTTTGTGGGGTTGAGTCAAAAGAAACATGTCATCCAGTGTGTCATTGTGGCTCATGGATGTGTTTTCAATAGTTTTTGGACAACAATGGGGCTCTATCACACAGAGGAGTGAGATGTATCAGACTTTGGACAACAAACAAGTCTGCACAGTTAATCCAAAAGATGTAACTGTTCCACTGAATCCTAACTGTTTGCAAACCATGCCTTTTTTTATGAGGCAGTTTTTACTGAGATAGAGGAGATGCAACGTTGCAGATGAACCATTATACCTTCCTGTCATGTTCTGGCCCTGTTTACACCTGGTATTTGCATGTTGTGATCTGATCACAAGTTGACAGCTCATCAGCACATCAGTTCACACCTGGCATCGGAATGTGTTTCAAGTGACCAACTGTGACCTGATATCACTTTCCCATTCTATACTGTATGCAAATAAGAATGTACATCATCACCATTTATGAAGACCCAGTGTGTTGTTTTTAACTGGCAGCCCAACAGTAGTCGCCAACATGCTGGGACAAATGGACAAAATGTGTTTTACGCAAAGAAAGAAAAAATAAACGTACAATGAATGTATAACTTATGTTGAATTTGCAAGAATGCCCATATAATTGAGAATTTGTCATAGACTGTTTCACAAGATTTATAGTTTTCTTCATGCAAAAACTCTCAAAATTGCCTTTTTTTTTTTAATGGAGTCTGGTGGTGTTGTAGTTACTAGTTAAAAGGGTAACTTGAACAGTGTGTTCACAAACATCTGCTACTTATCTTGGCAGGTAAAAGAGCCCAAACACACCATTTGCATCACAGCGAACCAAGTGGAAATCAGACATTTGAAATCAGACTCACAGAACGTCAATTGAGTCAGAGTCCTTCATTGTCGCCCAGGACACATTTGCATACACACTGCTGAAAGAATGCGGTCACATGCGGCCATGACCACCTCTGAAAGTGGCCTGAGCAGTTGTATTCTCAATGCGTCCTCAATGCAGTGCATGCACACCCGAGCTGGCTGACTGTGATCAGATCGCCCTGGACGCATGTTAATAGCAGGTGTAAACAGGACCTCTGTCCTTCCCTCCAGCCACATTTCCACTTCCCCAGGCTTTTTCATTGCCATTCTTTGACTGTCCACCATATGCCCTCAGACTTTTCCACCTGTCCCAGTCACCTGAATCCCACATTCACCTGATCGCCTGTTTCCACTCTACCTCCCCAGCCCTGTAATATAGAACCATCTCATTTGCACTAATTTCCTGCCAGATTGTCAATGTCACTGCAGCATGTGCTTCTTGCTTTTGCTTTCCTGCATCTGTGCTCTGCAACCTGTAACCTGGAATCTTTATGTAACCTGTACCTCTGCCTGCCAGCAGGTGGTTTACCTGTGGATTCTGTTTCAACTTTCTTCCCATGCCAGTAAACTTTCTTCTTCACTTTTGTCAATAAATCACTGAACTGTCCGTTTTCTGCCCCGGCAGAGTTTGAGTTCTCCTCCCTCTATTCACCCACCTGACATTTCCACCATTTTGGACTTTGTAGCTCCTCGTCCCCTCAAAGGTCAGCTCTGTGATTTGGCAGCCTCTCATGTAGCACCTTGCCCACAGAAGTTCCTAAACTGTAACCTTCACTTACACACTAGTTCATTTCATTTAATGAAAAAATGAGTGAAAGAAGGGTCAGGGAAAGAGGAGTTTAGGAAGATGAGGAAGACTATGAGGGAAGGTAAGTATTTATCTATTTTAGTGACAACTTTTTTACCATTACTCCCTACATTTTAACTCTAATATCTGTACTTTCTACTCCTTGCATTTTCAAAACAAGCTTCTTTCTTTAGATTTAATGCATTTGAGGACAATTCGTGATTTTTATTTTGAAACTCTGTAGAGATATTTCAACCTAAATACATGTAGATGGAACAATAACACATAGAAAAGATTATTTCAGGGAGTATCCATCAGTGCATACACAAGACAAAAATTAGATAAGAAGGCGAAAAGGACTCGAAAAGAATAAAACCAAGGTAACAGAATGAAAAATGATGTAAAGATATAACAAGACAAAAAAGACATAGCAAGACAAAAAGACTAACATGATGAAAAAGACACAACAGGCTAACTGAATGTGATAGACTCGATAGTCCAACAATGGGACAGCTATTAGTCCTAAAAATATGTCAAATAATATCACTAGAAGAGATCACTCAGTAGAGTGCCAGGAAACAGATGGTGAAGCACCTACTGCAATGTCACCACAACTGCCAGATCAACCAGCGGAGATTTGAAAAGTTCCACCAACATCAACATGACCTTCACATACGTTGTCCTGTGCTGAAACAAGATTTCAAACTGAAACAGCTGTTGATCACTTGCAGCCCCTAGTGGCCGGTTAAGAAGAGTGAGAAGTCAGCTGTCAATGCTCATATAAAACAGAGCAGTTTAGAATTACTGTCTCACAGTTGTTTGTCTCCACCAACCAGTGAAGTTACAGTTTACATCCATGTCTGTCCAGACTTATATACAGTAATGTATGAAGTAAAGATTCTGAAGGAATTTAAGTATATTTTTTTTTAATCAAAATACACGTGTGTCTGATTCCAGTGAATAATTTCCAGGTAGAAACATGGTAGGATGTAAACATGGCGTCGATCTCGCGAGACTTCATATATCTCTTAATGGACGCATGTGTGAAAATATCGCGAGATCGACGCCATGTTTACATCCTACCAGCTACATGCTACAGTTGACATTTCGGCTAAAAACATGGCGTAAATAGCGTCTTTTGCGGTTAATTTTTCATGCCGCAGCTCACGGACACTTGGATTACACCACACAAGCAGGATGGAGACATTTTGTGTTTGTTTTGTTCTTTTTTTAACATTTTATCCCTGGTCACCATTCACTGCCATTGTACTGGATTTAGCTGCAACCCTGTTTTCTGCTGAAACTCCAGCATTGTTTTGTGAACTGAAGATCTTCACCCATCCTCACATCGGCATAGGGTGCGATACATACTGAGTGGGTTATCATGTAAAGTGGAATATCCTTTTAACAAAGTTTGAAGAAATCCCCTCCAAGCAACCCAGAGATATCACCTTTATGAGGACACAGTGACATTGACCTTTGACCTTTGACCACCAAAATTAAAACATTACATCTTTGAGTCGAAGTGGTCATTTGTGCCAAGTTTGAAGAAATTCCCTCAAGGCGTTCTTGAGATATTGCGTTCACAAGAATGTGATGACCTGAAAACGTAATGCCTCCAGCCACAAAACATAAAGGCGTAAAAGTAATCAAAAAATTCTGAATCACAGAGGATCTTTGGCATGCGGTCATAGATTTGCACAAACAAAATTAGGCTGATCAGTCCAGCAGTATTCGAGATCAGCTCTGGACAAGATGCAGGACTCACAGCACACACAGAAGCGATCGCATAATCCCCTACCCATGGCGGGGATAAAAATTGAATCAAATCATAACCTTTAAAATCAAAAATCAAATCAATTTGTGAATCTGGAGAATCTGCATTTCCCCTGTAAAGCTAACTCTCAACAGCCTATTACCAACACCTCCTGTGTGAACTGATGTTGAAACTTGTGGTGTTTTCTCTCTTCCTGATGTAAACCATGAATGTTTTCATCCTCAAGCCCACAGTCTCCTTCATACTTCAACACCATACACGTGTTCTTTGCTCAATTTGCCTATTGTTTACACCTACTTACTGTAACTCTGCGCTAAAATAGAGCTCCTTGTCCATCAGCCCTTATCTTATCACGAGCCCAGTGTGTAACAGTTGCCTCTGGCTGTGGTTCAAAGTGTCCTCGACTTCAATTCAGACAGTGCGAGCTCAGTGTATTTCAGTGTTTTGATGGCTCTCCAGGGTCAAGGCACTTGTCTGCTCCTTTGTCTCTTCATCTTCAACCAGCAGTGGGTGGTTATGACTCACACTAAAACACATCCACTGTCATCAGCACTAGCTTTTTCTGCCCCTCTCAAAAAAAAAAACTATTCACACAGACTCATACCTTTGGCACGCAAGGTTTCCTGCACCCTCTATTCAAATGCAAATACGTGATTTGTTTGAAGAATATTTCAACAACAGTATCACACTACAATTACATTCAGAGAAGCTCATTAACCATGTGGTTTAATACACCATGAGACAGAGTGCACAGCCTCTCTTGTTTTGCATAACACATCTCTGCTTGTCAGTAACAGTATTGTGTATTTCATATTATAAAGGTTATAGACAGGTTATCTTACCCATAATGACTTCAGTTAACAAGCAGCACAGTGATTCTTTTTCCTGGAAATATTTTTGCAAATGTTATGACATTACTGTAGGCTACAAATGGATATATCAGTTCTATTCAGGCACTGATGAAATGTTCTTGTTGAGTGCAGGTGAGAGTTGGTTGAGTATTTATTTTTCAGATAACTTTTTACTTTTACTCCCTACATTTTAACTGAACTTTATACTCCTTACATTTTCAAAACAAAAACAACATAACATGTCGAAAGTAAAGCAAAAGACATAGTAAAAAGATATAACAATATGAAAACATGTAAGCTATTTTATAATGTTATGGGGTTAAACGTGAATTGAAGTTACCTCCGTTGCCTCCCACCAGTGCTCTCACTGCTACTTCATACTGTTGTGCCCAGCACGGGAAACTTTGCTTTTCATCTTCAGCAGGTGGGAGTTCAATCCTGACGTTGCTGGCACAAGGTCTTTCCCCGTGGTGCTCACTGTAGTTCAGCGGGTCCTGTCGTACTTCCACATTATGACGGTGTTTTGTGATGTTGTGTTCTTCACTTTTTTTTTTCTTTTAATTTTTTTTTTTTTTTTGTTAAACCTAAAATACTGTGGTGAAGAGACAGGTGAGGTCCCCAGGCGAGATGCAGCACAGACTTGCGTGCTAACGTGCTTACGTGTGTTAGCAGTGGCTAACATCAGCTAACTATCTGAGACTTCAACATACTTATCTTACGGCGGGCATTAAATGCAGGAAAGCATCCCACCGCTGCCACCAATGTAGCCGAGGGTTTTTGTTGCGCCCTACACTATACAGCACATACAGAACAACCACTTCTGTTTCTGGCCTTTCACAATAAGAGCCACAGATATAAGCTATACACTGCTTATCAACAGGTAACTTCAATTCAAGTTTACTCCCATAACATTATAAATACAAGAATATAAAAAACATAAGACAACATAAATGACATAACAAGATGGCAACAACATAAAAGTCAGAACAAGATGAAAACATGAGATGGAAAATGACGTGAAAGACATAATAAGATGAAAATGACATAAAAGACATAACACAACAAAAATAAGGTAAGGATGTAAAAGTCGTAGCAAGATGAAAATATAACAAAACAAACAACAACGTAAAAGACATAACTAAATGATAAAGACATAACTAGACAATAAAGAGGCAACAACACAAAAATTTTCAGAAAATTAATAACAAGATGAAAAACAATGTAAAGACAATACATTTGAGCACCACAAGCTGCCTGTTTCATTAAATTGGAGAGGAGGCAGACATCTCTATACAGCCGATATCTCCAAAACTCTGCAACTCACACCAAAAACACCTAGATGGATGAATTGCACTAAATATGCATTTTTGATTTTGTGGTGAACTGATCCTTTAACATTCTCAGAGCACACTTACACACTTTAACTGTCCTCCAATCTAAACTCTCATCTCTCATAATGAGTTTTCTTGTGTTTAGTTTCCAAACAACTTAACAGCCTAATGTTATGGTGGATATATAAGACACATCTATTCACACTAGCAGAAAAAAACATAATCATATGAGAAAAATACATGATTATAACAGGAATTTTCCTCTCTCAATCCCACAGAGAATTATCACTAACTATGCAGTTTACCTCAGCTCATTAAGCATAGCATCTTTCAGCTCATTGTTTTGGTTTTACAGCCCATAAACTTACTGTTTGGCTCACTCGCATAAACCTCATCTGTGGCTGCAGCAGGCAGAATCAGATCCTCTGTGCACTACATGTCCAGCACCAAACAGACAGACAGAGTAGAGACTGCTGCCTGAGTCAGATCTTTTCCCCAGATGTTGATGGTTGGATGATGGAAACCAAAAGGGGAGAGTAAATGTTGGGCTTAACATATTATTACTTTAAGGTGAAAATAATACGACAATGATGCGTTTACAAGTTATTGCTCCATCCCAAAGTGGACAACCCCCCAGCCCAGCTTTAGAACTGTTAAGAAATGTTTTTTCGCTCCTAGTGGCTGTGTCCAAAGCGTTTTTACCCGTGTCCAGTGTGTCCTACAAGTGCCAGCAGCGTGACGAGGCGCCGAACGTCGAGTGCTGCACCTTTGGCATCTTCTTCTGGTCACTGAGAGTTGAAAGCTGTTTAACTTTGGGTAAAACACTGCACACATCATTGTTACTTTCTACCCAGCCGTCCAATCATAGTGGAGGACAGGCAAGACAAATAGCACAAAGACCAGCCATCACATCCAATATGTGCAGATGCTGAACAATGACAGTAATGGAGGAAAAATTAATATTGCTAAGTATCCATGTCTTTACCATATGACAGCCCCAGACTACCACAATATCAATACAGCAACACCTAGATTCTCAAGCTTTGGTACAAGTACCACTGGTACACAAGCTCCCTCTAGTGGTACATGGAGAAATCAACTAGAAATTTAAAAGCTAATAAGTTCATTTAAAAACAGAATTAAAATACTACAAAATTTCAAATGGAAATACCTTAACTAGAAAATTGCTGCAATGGCATTTTAAATAAGTTTTGCATTTCTTATAATATTTTTATTTCAATATCAGCCTGATATGTAGTCACATTCGTGCATGTAGCGTGCACATACGTCATTGATGATAAATAGTTAGGAGCTAAACTTGGATGGCAATAAGCTACTGTGTCAGCCACACTGCTTTAATGTGAAGGCAGTGCAGCTGACAACAGTCTAGGACTGAGTATCAGCACTCAGTACCTTTAAGGCATCTATTGAAATAACCCAAGTAGTATCTGAAAGCTCTCCAGTTAAACAACACCTGCATTTGAGCGTCAAGCAAAGAAAACAACTATGGAGACTGATGAAACTACTAAAATTGGGTTAAGAACTGTTCAATGCATTATTAAAACCTGGAAGGATAGTGGTGAACCATCATCTTCCAGGAAGAATTGAGGTCAGAAAAAAATCTTGATTGATTATGATCAGAGATCACTTAAATGTTTGGTGAAATTAAATCATAAAAAATCAACAGTAGAACGACTGTGTTTAATAATGAAAGTAAGAGCATTTCCACACACACTGTGAAGAGAACTCAAGGGACTAAACAGCCGTTTAGCCTTAAGAAAACCACTTATCAGTGAGGATAATCAGAAAAAAAAGGCTTCAATTTGCAAGGGAGCATAAAGATTGGACTGTGGAGCAATGGAAAAAGGTCATGTGGTCTGATGAGTCCAGATTTACCCTGTTCCAGAGTGATGGGGGCATCAGGGTAAGAAGAGAGGTGGATGAAGTGATGCTCCCATCATGCCTAGTGCCTACTGTACAAGCCTGTGGGGCAGTGTTATGATCTGGGGTTGCTTCAGTTGCTCAGGTTGAGGTTCAGCAACGTTATGTGTCCAAAAAATGAGGTCAGTTCACTACCTGATTATACTGAATGAGCAGGTTTTTCTATCAATGGATTTTTTCTTCCCTGATGACACAGGCATATTCCAAGATGACGATGTCAGGATTCATGGGGCTCAAATAGTGAAAGAGTGGTTCAGGGAGCATGAAACATCATTTTTACACATGGATTGGCCACCACAGAGTCCAGACCTGAACCCCACTGAGAATCTTTGGGATGTGCTGGAGAAGACTTTACACAGTGGTCCAACTCTCCCACCATCAATACAAGATCTTGGTGAAAAATTAATGCAGCTCTGGACAGAAATAAATGTTGGGACATTGCGTAAGCTTATCAAAATGATGCCATGGCAAATGCGTGCTGTAATCAAAGCTACAGGTGGTCCAACAAAATATTACAGTATGTGACTTTTTTTTTTTTTTTTTTTTTTTTTTTTTGGCCAAGCAGTGTATTTGAGAAACACTGCAATAACACAAACTATCTGCAAAATTAGTTACGGTACTTGCAGCTCATAAATTAACCATTACTTCTGCAGATATTCCATTGAAAAAAATGCTGAACCTCTAAAGTGCTCTCAAGTTCTCCCAACTGATTTCAGGAGAGAACATGGCATTTACAGCTAGGAAAAAAAGGTGTTGGTAGACACAGCCTCTTAATGATGCAAGTTCACATTCTGAATATTGATGTGTACTTATATTGTTTCCACAATTTATTGCAAATTACACAATGACATTAGTGACAACTTGATCCTGATTGGCTGGGGGTGTGCAGTATATTCAAATAACTGCACAGCTCTGTCACATTATTTTGATAATTGATTAATTGTTTGTCATTTAGCAAAACACAAAACATTTTCTGGTTCCAGGTTTTCAAATATGAGAGTTTATGCAGAGGGTTTATTATGAGTCATATAATGTCTCATATTTACCACAAACCTCTCAGGGTGGAACATCCGTATCAGCTGCAGGTAGAAAAAAGATGAACTGATCTAATGACTTGAGCTGAATGGAGGTACAGCAGCACTCTATGACCTTGCCCTCTACAGTGTGCAGGCACATTTGTAGCTGGTCAAATAGCAGCAGCATATTTACACGCTGCACTGTGTTGTGATAAATAGTAATGAAAAGAAAAGGTCTCCAATTCTCGATGCTTTTATTTGCAGAGTGGGAAAATGGTAGCCAGTGGCAACGAGCAGAGAGCTGGAGAGATGGCAGAAGGCAAGAGGGAGTACGCAGCTGTAGGTGCACTCAAGTCAATAGGGAACGGCAGAGCGGAGAGGAGAAAAGGAGGCGAGGGAGATGAAAAGAGAGGGATGGAAAAAGAGGCAGGGAGGAGAGGGGAAAGGAAAATCAATAAAGTCATCAAACATGAATTGCGCGCTGAAATGACTTCTTAAGTCCCATCAGGAAAGCGACTGGGAGGTGAAATGCAGTGGGGAACCTGGACGCCGACTTCTATGTGTCCTTCAACAGCAGCACTGACTCCATCACTGAACTAACTTCTGCTCCAGACTCACAGAGAGCCTCAGCACACTGAACTCTCATACAAATATATTCAGCCCCATGCTCTTTGTGTTTGTTCTTCTCTTTTCTCCTTTGAGAATGTTTTCTCTTCTTATCTGGAATCTCTTAATAGGACAGTTCACCCCAAAATCAAAAATACATATTTTGCCTCTTACCTGCAGTGCTGTTTATTCATCTAGATTGTTTTGGTGTGAGTTGCAGAGTTTTAGAGGTATCTGCTGTGCAGATGTCTGTCTCTCCAGCATAATGGAACTAAATGGGACATTAAATACATTAGAAAAATTCAAATCCAATGTCTCTCTCCAAAAATCATGACCCAGTTACTCAAGATAATCCACAGACCTTGTTGTGAACAGTGGGAACTATTTTCTTTCTCAAGGAGAAATAAATATTTTTGATTTGGGGGGTAAACTTTCCTTTAAGCTTTAATCCTAAATTGCCATAAGTAACCAATTCTTGCTCTTTTTTTTATAGACATGACAAAAATTATTTACTTTTGGCAATGATCTTATAGGGATCATTTGGATTTTTTAGACTTATGGGAATTTATTAGCAAAATATTGTAGAAACGGAATATAATATTCATAAGTAAATTTAAATTAGTGCAATATAACCTGGAAATAAGAATTGTTGTGTTTTCATTACCTTAGACTGAGCCCTTTATCTTTACCTCTACCACTGAGCCTGCCATGTTGCACCACCATGTTTCTACAGTAGCTCAGAATGGACAAACTGAACAATGGCTCTTTCATGTTTTGCACAAGTTTTGCAGCCACCATACTTTCACACTTTCTCCTACATGCTTGGAGGGGTAAACTGAGACAATCTGATTGTTTGCAATCTGCTAGATGCCAGTAAATCCTACACAAATCCATTGTCAATAAGTGAAAAAGAATTCTTCTTCCACATGTTGTGATGTTTGTACTGGCCACACAGGCCACCACCGTCTACAACGCTGCCTCCACTTTTACTTCTTTCTCAAGTGGTTCTTTATGACAACCTTCTCCAGCATCACCATGGTTGTTATTGTCAGAAACTTTTATCTCTTCATCTTCCTTTGGGTAACTTTTTACTCTGTAAGGACATCAGAGATATTAAGAGGCAGTGGCAGACTCAGGCTGTCTGAGGAGCAGGGGCAGAAAAAATAATGGACACCAGCTCCATGTGGTGGGGCACCAGCCCACCAAAAGATGTCTTGCATTTTATCACATTTTGTCCACTGGAACAGGATTCTAAAGGGCGCTTAATCATGTTTTCTCTACTGGAAGGGCACTTGAGAGAGGACTTTAACGCATTTTGTCCTTAGGGTACTCTAAAGGTCACTTAATCAAATTTTCTTTACTGGAAGGGCACTTTAGAGGGCACTTTACCACATTCTGTCCACTCGAAGGGCATTCTAAAGGGCACTTAATCATGTTCTCTCTGCTGAGAGGGCACTCCAGAGGGCATTTTACCACATTTGGCCAATGGAAGTGCAATCTAAAGGACACTTAATCACATTTTCTCAACTGGAAGGGCACTCTAGAGGGAACTTTATCATATTTTCTCAACTGGAAGAGCACTCAAAAGGGCACTTTATCATATTTTCTCTACTGGAAGAGCACTCAAAAGGGCACTTTAGCGTGTATTTGGTAGGGTGCTCTGGAGAACAATTTATCGCATTGTCTTGGACACTGGGCCACTCTACAGGGCATTTATCATGGTTGGGGGGCATCACAGAGGACACTTTTGAGACATTGTTTTGAACATGGGAGGCCTTGTGAAGATATTCTAAATTCACTTTAGGGATGTCATTTTGGTGCTTTTACTTGATATTGGCAAAAGTCTTACAGGCTTTGTGGTTACAAGTCACATGGCAGATGTATATACTGCCTGTTTTTTTTTTCCTTCAGTTTACTCAATCCTCAACTTTCTGTCATTCCTTGCTCATTCTGTCATTTCCTTCCCGTCCTCTCCGTCACGCTCCGGCCTCTCCATAGCTCTTCTCCTGCGTTAGTGTATTGCTTTGAGTGTCCAGAGGGCTGTGTGTTTGCTCAAGGGCCAAAGTCATCATTTCTGTTGGAACTGGGTCCATGCCTTTGGGGTTGAGGGGCTGCTGGTGGTGATGGGCTTGTAGAGGCCGTTTCACACAAGTGCTGAATACTGACAGGAACGGGCCGTTCAAGGGTTCACACTCCAAATGAGGTCGCAGCGCCTCAGCCGTTCAGCTGGCATTCAGACAGCCCCGCGCTCATTCTTATTCAGCTCTCAGCTTTCAGTACAGGCTGCCATTGTTGACCAGCCTAATAGCTTTCTCACAGAGCCGAGGATACGTCTTTGATGAGTCAATAAAAACACTTTGCATTGCCAAACAAGCTGAGCCAAAATCTCATCAGGGAAGAGGTGTATTGCATTGTATCTTTTCTGTATTGTGCTGCACCTTTCTCTCAGCATTATCTCTGGTGCCCTATGACATACCGAGCTCTGAATACCATACTGTGAATAACATCGAGGAGGTTCATACTGATAACAGCTGTTTAATCTCCATGAGATAGCTCCATTTAGATAATCATGTCCCCATCATACAAATCTGTTACATAGAATGAACAACGACTGATATTAGGACTTTAAATGCAAGGACTTTTTAAATAAACTAATATGAAGACTTCTCTCCTGGTACCAGATGAAAAACAGTGAAATCAAAAGGGTTCATCCTCTTGGGAACATTTACTTTCCAAATGTCATTGGAGTCTTCTAATTACATGATAAGATCACAAGTTAACAAGACCACACACACACAAAAACTGACAAATTCACTGCAATATTAAAGTATACCAGCTGTGCATGGTTCAAATTACGGGGGAGCTAAGGGGAGCTTGGCTCCCCTAAAAAGGGCATGAGCTCCCCTGAAAACCCTCTTTGTGATATTCAGGGGGAGCCCTAAAACATCATCCATTTTAAAGTTATATTTTATTTTCTATAGATTAAGGTTGCTGGGATAAATATTAATAGTAAAATATGTCTGTGTTGTGTGTTTATTCTCTTATCACACTTCACTTTCGTCCTCCTATGTAAAAACAAATCTCAGTCTCAGTGGGTTATTTTTGATTCATGAACTCTTTGCATTAGTTTACATTTACAAAGATTGGATTATTATCTTGATAACTGATACCAGGCTCTGTAAAGCCCTTAAAACCCTTGAACAGTGCAAGAAGTTTCCTTATTCTTCTATAATTAAAAAACACACACAAAAGTTTGCTCGCAATGTTTAATAAATGTTCATCTTAATTGTTTTTATCATGTGATATGTGATTCTTGAACATATTTTATTTTATTATTTTTGTTCTGATTATTCTTTGATTGATTTGTTGGTATGAATTAGTATTAAAAGTAGGACCTATTCTACAATACCCATGCAACTGCAGTGTTGCCACACACTTCCATGTATGCGTGCACATGTACCATGCAGGAAAAAAGGACTCTCCCGAAAGCCACTGCATAATTTGAACCCTACAACTGTGCAATATCAATATTCTGCTCAGGTGTAATATCACTTTAAACTGTGCAATATCAATATTTCCTATGTGCAATGGTGTAAATTCAACTGTTAAGTCTGTTTCTTGATTATATTGTTCTTATTGTTTTATTTCTTCTTGTGTATATCTTGCTTGTTTACAAATAGATGAGACTACAGACAAATGAATTTCCCCTTGGGGATCAATAAAGTATTTCGTATTCGTATTCGTATTCATATTCGTATTTATTATGTATTGCTCTTTATTGATACCTCTTGTACCTGTCCTACTCCCTATAGGTACAAGGTACAAGGATACAAGGTTATTTATTCATCATTTAATTTCATTGTAAAATGAAATTTGGTTAGAGTACCCTCTTTTATGGATTGGTAAAAGATCATTTAAAATACAGAACAAATTAATTAATAAGGTAAAAGATGAATGAAGCAGTCTTACACCCTGAGGGAAGAAGCTGCTCTTCAGTCTGGTGGTGGATACTTCTGTATCTTCTGCCAGACAGCAACAGGGTAACCAGGCTGTGGCTGGGGTGGATATTGTCCTTTAGTATCCTCTGGGTTCTGCATGCACCTCTGAAGCTCAATAGATGGGTAGCAATGATGTTCTGGGCAGTTTTGATGACCCGCCGTAGAGTCCTCTTGTCCTGGGCCGTGCACATCCCATGATGCCAGTGTGGGATGTTTCCAGTCAGGGTGCTTTCAGTTGCTCCTCTGGATTGATTGAGTGGAGATGTGTGATGTCCATGACAGCTTCTCTGTGATGATCCAAGGATGATTCCAAGGAACCTAAAACTGTTCACCTGCTCCACCTCAGCTCCACTCATGCAGTCAGTTGATTTTCAGAGAAAGGAGGCAAAGACACACACACCTATCAGCTCCTTGGTTTTGAGATATTGAGGTTGTTTTTTGCGCCCTACTCTGCAAGACTGCTGATTTCCTCCAGAAATGAAGTCTCATCGTTGTTTGAAATCAAGCTGATGATGATGGTGTCATCTGCGAACGTCACAATAGAGTTTTCTCTTTGTTGGGGGCTGCAGTCATGGGTGTACAGTGTGAAAAGAAGGGGGTTGAGTGCGCACCTGTGGGGGGCTCCACTGTTGTTGCTGTGCAGCCAATTTACCAGATGTAGGATTAACAAAGGATTACCTTTCTTATTGTCCTGCCCCCGCCAGGCTGTGATTGGTCGGTTTATGAAAAGTAACACTGACAAGCCCATCGACTTCATGAAAAGTTGAACATATGTCAATGAAAGGCCCAAGGTATACAGCCAGCTAGCCTTATCCAGATCTCTCCTGTGTTATATTGTCCTCTCTCTTACTGCTTCAGCTGAAAAACCCTGACCTACAGCTGAACTGGTATGGAAGATCTTGAGGAGGATGTCAGCTGGTGGTAAAAGCAAGGCTTATCTTGTCTGTTGCCAGCCACATTTTGGGCTTTGTCACAGCTCAAAAGCTGAAATACATAAAAAAGTTTAGTTTTATGTTGAACTGGAGCATCTGCAGATTAATTCCATACCTGATATGTTATGATACACTACAATTAGGCACAACATGTGATGAATAAATCCTCTTTTTGTTATTTTTGCCATCATGTTAACTGTAAGGGAACTAGAGCAAAAGATACCTCATTGTCACTGCTGTGTGTCGCCACTATGCATCTGCACAGTAACTATACTGGTGAGGTCAAGATTCACTAGTTAACAAATGAGTGATGCAGATTTAACTACAAAATCGACTGGAATTCGCTTATTTTCATGAAATTTAATCTGTTAAAAACATGAGAAATTGAACATGATAGTGGCTACTTGTTGGAATGAAAGTCAGTTACGGGGGACGATCTAATCAGCTCTGTGCCAAAATATGAACTTTCTGAGTAACCACAACTTCACAGATATGATAACTTTGCTTTCACCAAGGTAACTGCCAAAATTGGGAACATTGCTTCAATAACATCCAAAGGGACAGTGAACACGACGGGTCAGACAATCAGACAAATTGTCGCAAGATTATGTAAACCACTTTATTTGAAACTCCTGTTATGATGTCTGTGTGTTTCAGGTACTTTGGGTAATAATTTCACTGTTTACTTCTGTTTTCTGTTCCTAATTATTCTAACTAACCTGGAGGTTTGTTCAAAATCTGTCTAATCATCTGGCTGCTTTTCTTTCTTGCCCTGTAGGGCTTTTTTTGTCTACCCACATCTCAGCAATTAGTTTGGGAGGTACAATCTATTGCTAAGCAATAGTGGCCAAAACTGCAAAAATAAGACCCAAGTTGTGTGCAAGCAGAATGCACTTTGATTTTGGTCTTATGTGGGAGAGGAAGGTTAAAAAAAATCAGAAATTGCCCATTAAAGGGGCAATATGTAGCAACTGCACATGCAAAAATGAGTAGAGCAGTCTAAATAGTGAGTTGGAGCCATAGACTATATATTAAATAGGTTATAATCCTGTTCAATTACAATCTGTGGTTAAAACGAGTTGTTTTCCCCCTCCTCCCCAGACACAGCAGGGACAGGCAGGCTGCAGGAACACTGCAGGAGCCCTGTAGGAGCACCACAGGAGCGCAGGGTGCCAGCAGCCTCATATGTTGACACTAACAAGTGACGACGAGTCCTCCACTGTAAGTTGATCAGCTGTCAATTGTCTATCAATGTCATTTTAAACCTCACTCTGGACTGAGTTAATTTTCTGCCTGTCTCACTGCCCGCCAAACTCCATTAACATTTATAAATTTATAAATTCTACAAGATTATTAATGACTTCTCACAACTCACAAACAGACACTTACTCATTCAGCAAAAAATCAGCATTAAATCACATTAACACTAATTAATTTGAAACGGACACACAAAACAGTTATTCCGGTCTGGAATAGAAATTTCAAAGGGGGACAACACAGCCACAGCGTTCATGTCAAGTGAAGGAAGTATTTCAATTTAACATTTCCTTGATCTCTGATGACACATTGTGATCATTTTATGATTTATTACAGTAAATATTACAGATTTCAGTAACACTTTACAATAATAATCTATTAATTAACATGACTTAATGATGTAATAACCATTAATAACCTAGAAATCTAATGTGTCTAATAAAAATTTACTGTTCGTGTTAATTATGGTATTGATTCATACATTATTTAATAATTTACAAAGATGCTATTAACATTATTTAATACCATTATAAACATTAATTAACAGTTGAATAGTAAACAAAGTGTTAATATATATAATGTGTACAAAACACTGATAAATGACAAACCTTTTCAGTACCTGTGACAAAATAAAAATTTACAGTACAAAAAAATAACAAAAACATTGAGTAGGTGCATTAAACATGCATGTGTGGTGTTTGTGCAGGGGACTGCTATGATTAGTGGGACTGCAGAACGCTATGAAAAAGTTGCCTTGATTGGAAACAATTGCAAAGCCATGCACAATTCACGGAGATTGGCTGAATGTGCACTAATTGTTGCGATCAAAACATCACAACTTCCTGGACGGACTGATAATCATCCACTTACTGGTCCATCCTCCAACTTATGATTTATTTTTAGTAAAATGTTCCTTAACTCATAGTCTAATCTATATTTTATTGTGCATGTTATATATGCATTACTTAGCCATAATAACCATGTATTTATGTGTGTATGTGTATTTTGTGACCCTAATTGTAAAGTTGAAAACACGTAGTCCTTAAGTAGCACCTCATAAATGCATAAAAATGCTCAATAAACATTTTAGCCATAATTAACCATGTATTAATGCTTATTAATGCTAATTAATAGACTTTTCTGCTCGGGAGTGGTCAAGATAGCTTGCTGTGGAACATAATGTTGGACCAAGATTATTAAGATGCATCACCAGGACATATGCAGACTCTGTACTTTTATTTCCTTGGTATCATTGTTGCTTTTCTGCCCAAGTCAGGCAAAGAAATGGTGAGCAAAACACCAGATGGATAGAGAGGAAGGTCTCATTCATAGAGGAGAGGTAAATAAAGGTCATGTCTAGTTCAACTTATGAAAGGCCTGTGGGTGTGAGAAGGATGTCTGCTGCATTCACTGCTCGAGTCTTTCAAGGAAAAGCTTTGCCTGCCCACAAACACTATTCTGTTTTGCAGATTTGGGAGCATTAAATGAGATGTTGTGGCAGGAGATGAAGGAACAGGGGGAAAAAAAAACAGGAAGAAATGTCTTTTGCTCTTACAGCCATGCAGTATCTACATATACAAACAGGCATACAGACACAAACAAACACTTGTCCCATCTGTTACTCAGAGTTATCCTGTGCATCCATGCACCACCTTCCTTGGTCAGGGAAACAAGGGTTCAAGTGGAGCTGGAGGAAGGTAAAGTAGGACACTCATGGGATTTGATGGGAAAGTTGGTTTGGGGTAAAAGGGAGACATACCGATATGAATAGGTTCAATGTGACTGAGGGGTGGGTCAGTCGGAAGCAGTCTATCACACATGAATCAGGAGGGGAGGTGAGCACAGTGACAGACTGACAATGGAGTGAGAGTGACAAGGGCTGTAGAGGCAGGAAGGTCTGATTAACTGGTAGGTTGGTCTGGGATGAGGAAGAATAGACACAATGATGTCAGTTAATGAAGAAGAAGAAGAAGCAGGAAGAAGAGATGAGAGGTCTGAATAGTCTGAATGAGTTTTATAAGATGTAAACAAGTAAGTGATGGGGTCAAAAATGTCTCTCTGCCAAAGCACATATCCAGTTTATTAAATAGAGCTACATCATCAAATACACTGTAATATAATGGCCAGTAGAGGAAGCTCAGAGGAGCTAAATAGATTTAGCCCAAACCCAGCAGCGCAAGCATATTTTCTACTGCTCTCACCAGAAGCAAGTGGGGCTTTTTACAGCTGTCTTTATCAGGGATTTTACGCTTACAAAATGGCCAGCTCAGCAAAGGACAGAGATGGAGACAGGGACAAAAGAAAAGTGGGGAGGAAAATAACATCGGAAGGGCTGACGGAGAATGGTACAGTGCAGTTTGACTGGTTGAACCACAGATGGATGTGAAGATAAGAGGAGAAACAGTAGTTGTGCATTCTGCTGCTCAGATTCAGCTGCTGTATTTGATGGTATTCTTGAGACAAAGCACAGTGCTGAGGATGTATGTGCTCACATATTGACTATATGCGTGCGTGTCTGTGTGTGTGTGTGTGTGTGTGTTATTATATAACTAACAGGGGACTTCAGTGTCATTACACATTCACCAACAGGGGACTCCCTGGCCAACAGGGGACACTTCACCATCACACACAGGTCATAAAAATGATAACAGAAAAGAATATGAATTCCTCTAAGAGACATTTAGAAATTGGTGTCGTCAATCTTTTCTGATTTACAGTGAAAATATTATCCATTCTTAATTTAAGTATCCATGATTATTTTCATAATATTTGTATCACAGTGAAATGTGTAGATACTGATAACATTAAAGGTTAAATGATCCATTTTTGAAAGAAGCAACGAAAGTCTTTGCAGTTAACAAATACTCATTTGGTGATGCTCAAGGACACAAGTCCCCTCTTGGCAATTAATTGCACTTAAAAAGTTAAAATGCCCAGAAAGGTCCACTTTTGGTTGTGGTTGCATGATAGTGCACTGTTGGTAATGTAGGAATGTATGTGTGTGTGTGTGTGTGCGTGCATGCGTGTGTTCGTGTGTATGTATTCCCAGCAACACATTTCCCTGTCAATTAAACAGAAATTTTAATTTAAACTAGTAAACAAACCTATAGTTAAGAAAATTTTCAGAAAAAGTCTAAATTGATCAATTTATTGATATTTAAAACACTGTCTGAAAACAAACTGTGTGTATTTAAAGAGTGATTTTAAACTCTTAATATCATACTTAAATAACCAAATCATATTTTAAATGCCATTGTCATTTTTTGATGGCTGTGCAAGCGATGTTTAATAATTTAGTCGATCACAAAAAAAATCTCTGCACACCTGAATGTGTGACAGGTGCGTCGGAGGAAAAATCAACTTGAAAACAATTAGGGAGACTCCCGACACTGTCTCGCTTTCTACTGATTTATTAAATAAACAACATTTCGGTCTGAAAGACCTTCATCAGGTATACTTGCAGCATAATTTGTCGACTAATTACGCAGTATACAAACATAAAAAATCAGACTACAAGTCGTATGAAAGCTGGTAACATGAAGTCAGAAGGTGATGCATGACACTTGTCACTGTGTGTTGAGCGTCAGAGGCTGCTAATTAAGGTTGAGCTGGCCTCAACTTTTTTCAGTGCTCCAGTGACATGGTGATGCACCAACCAGTCTTTGTTTCCCCACTTCCATATCCCGTCTCCCCACAATTCCTGTGCCGTGTAACCAATGGACAAAAACGTATTCTTGTCATTAGCCATTTTCCAGTTTTACTTAATTCTGCCCTTACTGTCAAGAAAAAATGCAGTTTGATGATCCAAACTGCATTTTGGACTCTACACTCAAGAGCACATTGACATCAACAGCGCTAAGCAGCACTTCACTGGCAACTCGGTGACGATGTAGTCAGCCACATTTAAACCATTTTGTAGCTATGTCGCCAATAAAGTGAACATACTGTTCAGTCACCACCACTGTTTGCTGTTGGGCATGGTATGTGTCAAACTGCCGAAGTTGAACCCAACACAGAAGTGCTCTGTGAGTGAAAAGCAACCCGGAGCGGAGGCACAAAGACAGACAGCTGCTGAGAACTGGGGAGCTTTGGGGGAGAGAGCTGGGGAGTAGGAGGGAAGCTCAGAGTTTATGTTTCAAACCTTCTGAATTAAAAAGCGGTTTTATCTTCACTCCTGCTTCTCAACCTGTCTGCAGCAGTGACTCACGGAGGCATCACGGACCCATTTATGAGCAAGGAGAAGAGCTCAGAGTTTGTTTATTTAAACTTTTGTGATTAAAAAGTGGATTTATCTTCACTCTTGCTTCTCAACCTGTCTGCATCAGTGACCCACAGAGGAACCAACCACGCTCAGCTTTTTACAATAAGCTAATTGGTCTCCCCTCCTCCTCCCCGTCTCTTGCACACACGCATGAATGCCACCTGTTGCTGATTGGCTGGAAGATGTCATGGGGCTTGGTCTGAGCCACTTTGTTTATATCCCATTTACAGAGTGAAGGCTGTGTAGAAACATTTGGGTTTTTTTCAGTGCACACACAGAACAGGAAGTTAAAGGATCATGAGGAGATATTTGTTGAATCTGATAAAAAAAAAAGTGTATTGGATTACAATAGCACACACCACCTGTAAGAGGCCAAATGTCTGGTAACAGGTTCGCCATATCAGCTTTATAAGGTGATGATGATCAAGTACTGCATTCCCACCAGGTGGATAAAAAAAGCAATTAATGTAGGTTTAACACATGCACCTGACAGTGAAACTGATTTTTTTTCCATGTAACTTTGCAAGATCACACCTGAACTGCCATCTTGGTCAGAAACCTGCTAGCAAGTGTTTTATTTCTGCTGTGATCCCAGTACAACTCCAGACGCATGTTGCATAATTCATGAAATTCCTTCACCATCATCATAAATTTTCCACATTTTTTTTTATTCCCTGTCTTTCTAGTGGATGTGGGGGTTTCATCAAAATGAGATATTTGATGAGTCTGTCTGTCCATCAGCCTTCTGTCTGTCAAATGTGATACTGCATGTGATACCTCCCTGATTTAGGTGATAGTTGGTGGGATGGTGGATTTTCTTCTTCACTGTGTTCCAATTTTAAAACATTCCACTGATGAAAGAGCTCCAGAGTATTTAAAGGTTAAAATCTGAATGCCAAACATGATGTCCCAGATGACACTGGAGAATTAGCCTATGTGTTTTTGCTCCATATTCTGGCCTTTAAAAAATCACACTGATTAGTCTGATAGAGGAACTGTTAGTAAAGGTCAAATTTTTTACGTAACATCATCTTTTTAGTTCAGAATTTTGTTGTTAGCTGTATTATTCAGTTTCAATTCTGATTTTTTAGAATGTGGTATAAGTTTGTGTCCTTTGTTCCAGTCAAATATCTTGATAATCATTAATAATTAGTGACTCATGAAGGACAGAACACAGTGTCTGAAATCACTAACTCATTAACCACTCGTCACATAGTAAATATGCTTTAGTTTACTCTATACTGAGAGATCTTATTTTCAATTTTACACTTGAAAATTTGGACACGAACACTAAGCCAATGGAGTGCACTCTATAAATCACTCACAGCAAGTGATTTTGGCCCCAGCCACAGCACATCCAATCAAAACACAAGATGTACCAATTTCTGAAATAAAGATGTATCACACTTAGGAATGGATCCATATCAATTAAACTATATTGAAGATAAAGAACAACTGCTAGGTTTTAGCTAAAAGACAAAAGTATGGAGACATATGAAGTTCCTTGACATGATTATCCTGGTGAAAAGTGCAGAAAGCAGTGTTTTCTTGGCAAAGACAGATTCAGTTCACACTAATCTAAAGCCAAAGTTTAACCCTATGTATTTAAAACAACGTATTAAGATGAAAATGATGTAAAAGACAAAAATAACAGAACAAGACAAAAATGACGCAACAGGATGAGATGAAAGATGAAAACTACATAACCAGAAAAAAAGAACATAACGAGACGAGAATGATGTAACAAGATGAAAACAATGTATTAAGGTGAAAACGAAGTAGAAGACAAAAACAACATAAGATATAACAAGATGGAAATGACGTAACTAGACAAAAAACAAACAAACAATGCAACAAGACATAAGACAAAGACAGCGTCACAAGATAAAAATCATGTAGCAAGATGAAAACAACGTAGCTAGACAAAAAAGCAACAACCTAACAAGGCGTAACAAGATGAAAATGATGTAATATGATGAAAACTACGTAGCCAGACAAAAAAAAAAAAAAAAACATAACAAGACAAGAACAATGTAACAAGACAAAAACAATGTACTAAGATGAAAACGAAAAGACAAACATAAGACGAAAATGATGTAACCAGATAAAAAAAAACAAAACAAAAACAATGTAACAAGACATAACCAGACAAAACAACGTCACAAGATGAAAATGATGGAACAGGATAAAAATAATGTAACGAGATAAAAACAACCTAGCCAGACAAAAAAACTCAAAAAACAATGTAACTAGATGAAAATAACATAGCAAGACGAAAACAGCATAACACAATGAAAACAATGTAGCAAGTCGTAACAAGACGTGAACAACATAAAAAATGTAAAAGATATAACAAACGAAAATGAGGCAACAAGATGAATCAGACAAGAAAATGAGCCTCGACCATGGAGAAAAGGTGAGGTTCAGATTGCTTTGCGCAGAAACAGTCAGTAGAAATGTCCTTCAGAGGACGACTTTTTACTTTTATACTTCAAGTACATTTCAAAGTGTGTACTTTTTCACTTTTACTTGAGTAAAGAAGTTGAATCAGTATCTTTTACATTTTTACAATAGTATTTGTGCTTCTACTACTATACTTAATTATGCACACAGAGGCCTGAAATACACACATATGCACAAACAGGACCTATAGACATGCATCGGAGAGATGTCAGAGCGAGGGGGCTGCACAAACACATATATACGTATAGTCAGGTGCCCTGAACAGTTATGGGTTTGGTGCAAGTTCAAGGGCACTTCAGCAGTGCCCAGGAGGTGAACTGGCGCCTCTCCAGCTACCACTGCACACTCCGTACTTGGTCCTTACGGACTGAGCTACTGCCGCCCCAAAATAATGTTTGCACTTTTGCCTCCAGAGGGTACTTACAGCTTCATAGTTTGAAGCATAGGGGCACTGACCAAGCTGTTGTATTTGACGGGCTGAGGTGAGAACAGGCTCGCCAAGCAGAACTGACTTTGACAAGCAGAGTCTGAGATGGGTGCTGCAGGATTAAATTCTTTGGAGTGAACCGAGCATTTTGAGAAAAGATTTAACCACTTTCCAAGCCAAATGTAGCATTTTCTGCCTCACTAGTGGCGAGACATACCAAAGAATACCAAAGCTGCAATTTTCATTCATTTGACATTTCTTCTCTCTGGTGTGTGAGTCTGTAAGTGTGTGATGGGCCTGGAAGGGCTGCTAGCATGACTACAGACTTTGTCATTTCTGCTAACAATACATTTTAAAACAAACATTTCTTCGGTGAAGTTTCACAGTAATTAATGTGTGTTTTAAAAGATCAGCCATGGAAGCAGTTGTTTCTACTGTGTTATCTAGAGATCTCAAGTTAATCACCAAGTTATCTCAGCTTAACACAGTTGTTGTCATGTGATAATGGATTAATTGGCTGTTATCTCAGAAAAACAAACCATTTTCCGACCTTTGTTTTCTCAAGCTATTCATCCTGTTATCATGGAACAATGACTGTTATCCTGAGATAAGGAGACACTTAACTATCTCGAAGGGATTGCAGCCATGGCCATTCTCTGCTTCCTCAATTATTGATATGATTATACACAAAGATCATTTTGCCAAAGGAATATTGTACCCCATCATCAAGCCAGTTAGTGAGATCAGAGTTTGAGATGTAACAGCAAGCAAATAAATGCACAGATGAGGAAGAGCTGAGTGAAAATTCACAGTTGCCCTTTTTTGAAAAACCACATGATCCATTCTCTCACACCGGTGCCCCATAGCTGATCAGCAGCCCTCAGTCGATACTGTGAATGGCCAGTAGAGCTGCATGTCTCCTGTGTTTGATTCATTAACCCACAATGGAGGAGGATAGACAGACAAAGACTAATGTGTTGCCAGGTACTACACGCTGAAAACCTCCTTTGATGGGAGCATTGTGGGAGAAACCACAGAAACAGGCTGGAGCGAGGAGACGGTGGAATGTGTGGAAAAAAAAAAAAAAAAAGACGAGTCTGGGGAGAGAATCCCAAAAGCCTGAGATCTGCTGCCTCATTGGCCGCTTAATGGTGTGTGTCATAAATGGTGTCACCACCTCATCTCCACCCCCCCCCTTCCAAACCTTCATCTCTACACACCATCCACCACCACCATCCGCCCCATCCTCATCTGTCCTCGCACAATTCCCTCCTCCACCGCTGCTGCCTCACTCTTTATCTTGAGCCTACCAAATAGTATTTCCAGTCTCACAGCAGAAGATCATATCTGCGTCTGCTCAACACCTGCGAGCGTTAGCAAAGATTTACACTTTTTGTTTGGGAGGAAAACTGAAAATCTATCCTCTGGCCACTCAATCACCAATTTAAAAGATGCCTGGAACTAATGAACAGCGTAGGGACACACTATAACACAAGGAAACAAGTGTGGTAACACTTTAAAGTAGAATTAAGGCTATAAAGGTCAAGAGGACAAACAAAAAGTGAGAAAAAATATAAATTAGTAGAAATAATCACTCAAGATTGAGACTTGGACACATTGACATTCATGAGGAGCTGCACACCAGCCCAAACGTTCCTGCTTGTGGTGGCGGATGCAGCTGTAACAAATGAGTCACACCTGCAGAGCGCTGCCTCCTGTGGGTGGGAGCATGAATCACCCATCAACCTCCCGCCAGACAGGCAAGACAACTGTCATGTGATCTGACTGGAAGATATTTGGTTTGCAGCCAGAGAGTGAGGTAGAGTTTGTTAACAGCTGACTGATGTGAGGTTTTGGAAGACCAACACCGTTATATGCAGGTTTTTAACAGTGAACTGTGGAGATGCAGTATGTAGAAACCAAGTCTTAAAATTGTTCTTAAATTGTCCCAATGCAGTGCCTGATGACATAGAGTTTTAAAGTTCCAGGTTTTGGAAAGTTCTTTTCCTGGATAGACAATGGTATGGAATTGGCAGCTGGAGCATATCCAACACTGGGTATAGTCAACACAGTCTCATGGCAGTTTGTGAAATGTGCATCCAAGTCAGATGACATAGTATTAAGACACCACTGTTGGTGTCATATGTGAAACCAAAAGTCAGCGTTGTTTGCCTGTAAATTCAAACCAATCAGAGGATTATTACTCATCATCCAGAAAATGGTGCCAAAGAGCTTAGGAAAGTTTAATGGACAGAGGATTGAAGGGGAGATTACCATGCAAAAACATAGTCAGGCTGAAAGACTTTATTCTTTAATGTTTTACTGGATTTCCCTCTTAAAGATGGGATCATGGAAGAGATGGAAAGTGTGCAGGCTAAAACATCAAGAACTTCACATAAATTGTTCAAAATAGTGTTCTGCGCATGAAAAAGAAGACAAATTTGGGGAAAAGATTACATGAATGATTACTAAGGCTGAAGTTACATTTTGAAAATGCACAGTAGGAAATAAAAGTTTGTGCTTTCTACTGATGGTAACATTTTCAGAGGAAAATCCCTAGATATATAGTAATCATGGGCAAAACCTTATCCACAACCTCTGAAAACATTTGGGTGTGGAAAGGAGTTGCTCGGCAATGTGAAGACCATCCATCCATCTCCATCCATCCATCCATCTATATTCTGACCAGATGAAATAACTCTAGTGAGTTCTGGGTCTGCCCCGGGGTCTCTTAGATGTGCCCTGAAAATCTCCAAAGGGAGGCATCCAAGAGGCATCCTAATCAGATGCCTGAACCACCCAGCTGCTTCCTTTCAACGTGAATAAACATCGGTTCTACCCCGAGCTCTTCACTCTATCTCTAAGGCTTAGCCCAGCCACCTTTGCTTTTCAGCTTAGCTCAGTTTTTACCCAAAACAGTACAGGACAAAAGCCATACTACTTCTGATGCTACACCTTTTGATCTCACGCTCCATTTTGCCGTCACTCATGAACAAGACCCTGTGATACTTGGGACAGGAGTCACACCAGCCTTGTTTAGTCCAGCTGAACTGAGCCCCAGAGCGTTTACCCCCTTGGTATGGTTTGATCAACCTTAAAGGGGTGGTCCTGACCACTGTCAAGTAAACTCTTGAGCTAGTCTTTTCTGGTATTAAGACCATTCAAATTACTGACAGAATTGTATGTCATTTCAATGCTTAGACAAGTTTTCCTGTTTTGGTGACTGGTAACTCATTTGCAACCAAAATATGGACTGGCAAGGAACAAACCTGGACTCACAAGCGAGACATTCATATTTGCTGTCTTCTAAAGTCTGCCGATATGCACTCCAGATCAACACCAACATGACCAGAACCTGACAAGGCTCCATGATGAACAATAGAAATTGGGCCATCTTTTTACCCACTGACTGTATGACTAATAATGAAGACAGTTTCATGGCATGACTTGTGTTTTGACTTTCTGGACTGTCTAAGTGTTGCCTTTGTGAAAATAAACTGGACCAGCTGGAAAATATAAACAATTTTCATCTTCACATTGGTTTGATTCAGGAACCAGACCTTTTGGGTGTTAACACACCTATAAACTCCTTTGCTTGGGGCAGCAACTCACTCCCAACCTGGAGGGAGCAATCCACCGTTTATAAACAGAGAACCAGAGTTGTGGAACTCCACATTTTGTTAAACTAGTCCATCACTCTACACTTGGCAGGTATTTGAGATTTTTTATTCTCTTTTTAACCTTCAAGATCCAAGAAAGGCTGGATTTATACTTGACACAAGTACCTACATCATAGGTTTTAGTTTATGCATTTAGTCGTTGATGGCACCACTATAGCTCCAGAATGATGTGAAATGATGACATGATCAGGCCATTTTCTCTTTTGGTGATAGTGTTACAGTGTTTGCGATCTTTCATTCACATCATGATATACAGTAAGCAACAATAGGAAGGTCTGTTTTGTCTCATTACTTAATAGGAGCCATTTGCAGTGTGGTTGCTGTGTATTTTCTGTCATTCACTGTGACAGAGTGTTGACTGTGCTGAGCAGAGGGTTTACAGTAGAGATGTCTTTGATAAATGTGTTTCTGAAAAAGAGAAGATTTCCCAAGAGTCCTCATTTCGCATCAAAAACACAAGCAGCAAGCTGACCAGTCCTTGCTCTGTCTGTGTGTTCTCTCCCTGTAGGCCCAACATGTAGATGTGCAGTCCTTTTTTTGAAAGGTGTCTACAAGGGCTGCACAATTAATTGAAATTTTATGAAATCGCAATATTGCTTTCTGCAATTTTCAAATCACAGCAGGTACAATATTTGTTAAAGGCAAAATGTGTCAATTCTTTTTTAAATGAATGAATGTTGTGAGGCAGACATGTCCTGTCCTACAAATCAGACTCTACAGACTTAAAAAAAAAAAATGTAGTAGCCTATGTAGCATGTAGTACAGATTCCTGCAAAAAAAAAAATCACACCGCAGTCATTTTAATGTTTTTTAATCATAATACAAATAGTAATGTAAAAAGTATCATTACCTCTAATATCACAAATCATATCATAATTCCAAATAATCACAATTTGATATTTTTTCTAAATCATTCAGCCCTGGTTTGTACCAACTGGGGGGCATGCAGCTATAAGTTTTGCTTTCCTTGCCTGTTAAAGGGCAGGTTCACAGTTTCTTCTTATCTTGTAAAAGGATAGCCAGGGGCACATATTAAGACTAAAAGAGGGTTTGCTTGCTGTAAATCCATTTCTAGTGCTCACTGCTCAAAATCTATGGTCCTTGTTCCTTGCACAAAATGCATTCAAAAGTTAATCAAATCAAATCTGAAGTTAATCATGTGGCTATCTTTCAAGGTTACAGTCTTTATAATCTTTTTGTGCTGAACATATCCACTTGACACAGACTTTTGAAGCCTCATATTAGCCACAGATAAACTTTTGAATACATTTTTGGACCTTTAAGGCCCAACTGCTCTATTAAAAAGCATTTGGCAAAGGTGAGGGAAGTGTAGTTATACATGCTGGCAGTTTCAAGTGGTCAATGTCTAAGGTGCAAGGTTTTTTATGGCGAGTGTTAATGGTTCTGTCAAAGGCAAAGAAGAACATAGACCTTTAATCAGGAATGTAAGAGTAGTCATAGTTGAGCCCGGTTTTATTCAGGTATGTGGTGCAAAGTAATTACAAATACAATAGAGACCATCTTACAATGTGATCACAGCAACATGTTGATGTTCTGACCCATGATTTTTCACTCTATTGTTAATTATTTTACATACACATGGGCTTGTGTACACACATGCACATGCAGTTTTTCAGGAAAGGTGACAGAGCGATGGATGCTGTCCAGAAACAGGCGTCCTGAGCAGTTGGGGGTTCGGTGCCTTGTTCAGGGGTACCTCAACAGCGCCCAAGAGGTGAACTGGCACCTCTCCAGCTAAACAGTCCACACCAAACTTTTTGGTCCGAGCTTAGCCTCGCATAGCCAGACCTCTCTCCACAGCACTTAGTGCTGGAGAAAGGCCTGGCTCCACACATACACATTATGCTATCAGGGAAAAAAATGCCCTGTCTTGTTTGCATTTCTTTACACCAAGGATGCAGCGACTGTGCTGCTGCAAAATGGTGTCAAGGGGAAACTTGTTTGCAGTGTGTAGGTTGTTGTTGTCTCCTGGGGAGTTTGAAATCACAGATAACAGATGCCACAGCCAATGGCAGGACTTAAACCTACAGTGTACATCCAGTGAGTCAGATTAGTCCGAGCTGGACTTTAACAGGCCACCCTTCAGTCCCCAAACCAAGTCTTTAGGGACGAGTCACTGCCGCCGCCCACCCACACGAGTTGGACCACAGCCATCCTCAAACTCATGCTGAGTCTCAACTACACACCTGTAATGTTTAGTGGTTGTGTCTTGCATGATTTTGATGCTATTGCGTTGACAATATCTGCCCCCAGACAGACATATAACACATGCCAAAGTACTCAGAAGTGCCACTGTGGTAGTCCCTGCTACAGTAGGTGCCTCCAGAACATCATGTTGCAATGATAACTCACAAACACATGCACATGGACTCACAATGTGAAAACAATGCCAACCACACTGTCACAGCTGATAATGACCAAGAAATGTGTGATTCAGGCGTTGGAGTTCTGTAAACTCTCAGTTAAAACAAGTTGCACAATCCTTCCATGAATGAATAATGTGTTTTCGTGGTCTTTTTAGAAAATTGTATGTGTGAATGTTGTGTGTGTTTGGAAAAACCTCTGTGCTTCGTCAGATGTCTGAATCAATAAGGCTCCAATAAAGACCGGCTTTTGACCCACTTGACCCGTCCAGTCAGATTCAATCTGCATTGAGCTCCATGAGGCAGGCCTGAATCACCTTCATCAGCTGTTTCATTTGCACTGGCTGGGAGCTGGCCTGAGGCACCGCCACAGCCGGGCTGAAAACAATGACATCTGACTGAGAATGACGAGGAAACTCAACACTGCGTCAGAGGATATTGATCGCTAATGATTAATCAATCCAGATATGCAATGCTGAAAGCTTGTTCTGAGTAAGATCCGCTTATGGATTTTGCACCAGCTTGACTTTTGTTCTGGTTGATAAGGCCGCCACAAAGCTGGCACTCTGTCATTCTGGCTACGCTTCATACAACGCCATTACAACGCTGTGCAACAACAATAAGACCCCGATCAATACTTCCAATCAAATGTAACCATACATGCATTTAAAGAGAGGACCTCGAGGTCACTCAGAGACAACAGGACTCGTTGCAGGAGCTGTGGGAGAAAAATTGGCTCATATAAAGATCCCGTAAATGCTCAATAGAAGTGCAGTCTGGGAATGGCACACAATAATGAGCTGCTGCAGTTTCAGAGGTGTTAATGGATTGAGTCAGATGATGGTAATTTGCATGAATATGCAGCACAGACAAAACACAAGCGCTGACATTGTCAATCATCTGATGTAAATGTTTCTAATTTTAAAACATCCTCACTTGTTCCATGGCTGAGCTGATGACTAATGACTGTGCTGTGAGCCTGATCACAGAGCTGTGCTGATGTGTATTGATCAGACACATCAGTAACATAGGATATCCATACACTCACAACACAAACACATGAGAAACTACACTCTTAGAAATAAGGTCTCCAAAAGGGTTCTGCCTGAAGGGCTGGAGTACTACACAGAACTGTTTGCTTCTGATGAACCCCTTTTTGAGGAAAATGCTTTTCGGGGGTAATTTGTAAGACTAAGGACTCAATTAAGAACTCTTTTCATTTAAAGAATCATTTTTAGAAGACAGAGTTCTTCAAGATTGTTGAAATTCTTGAAGAACTCATGCAAGGATGAACTTTTGGTTTGTCAAGGGTTTTTTTTTTTGCATCACACTATAAAAGGTATCTGAGTAGAACCACCTGGGTGGGTTCTACATAAAACCCTTGGGGTTCTGGATTAAACCCATGGAATATAAAACGATTCTCAGTAGAACTCTGGGTACCCTGGGTGGGCTCTAGATTAAACTCTTGGAATATAATAAGATTTGCCATAGAACCTCATGAGTGTATTCTAGATAAAATCCTTGGAATATAAAAGGGTTCTTGTTAGAACCCCCTTTGTGTGTTCAAGGAAAAACCCTGGAATATTAAAAGCTAGTCTGTAGAACCTCTTGAATGTTTTCTAGATAAAACCCTTGGAATATAAAAAGGTTCTCAGTAAAAATCCCTGGTTGGGACTCTTAAAATGTGGACAGGTTCTTCATATAACTTCCAGAGAGGGTTCTGGCTGGAAGGGTTCTTTTTAGAAACTCTCAATGGGGGTTCTGGATGAAACCTTTCACTAATGATTCCAGGTTTATGTTTGGTTCTAGTTTGAACTCTCTCTGAAAGGGTTCCAAGTACAACAGGTTTTAACAAGAACCAAAAAGCATTCTACTATGGGGACAAACAGAAGAACCCTTCATGGTACTTGTTAGCACCTTTATTTCTAAGAGTGTAATGCAGTCTTGGGTTGGATTGGTGTTGGGATTTACACAAGCATAAAATGTACAGTCAGATTTCATTAGCAGCACAGTCATCAGAGAGGCTGTATGTACAGTATGTGGGGGTGAGACAGATAACAGATACACACACGGGGGCAGGGAGGGGGAGGAGGATATAACAGCACACATAATGCTGCAATCTGTTGTTGCTCACTGAGCGTGTTTTACAACCACTGCCTCAATTACATTTTAATAGACTTGATCTCACACGATATGACTGAGAGTACCCATGGAGTGATGCCGAGATCGAAAAGTGGCTGATGGTATGCCACTAGTGCTTCAACAGCATATGTCTATCTGTAGAGTGGTATGCTGCTTGTTCTAGAGTGGTATGCCACTTGTTCAGTGGCATATGTCGGTGTCCATAATAGTATGCTGCTTGTTCTACAGTGGTATATGCCACTCTGGCACATGTTGTTTCCAAACAGCGCATGCCACTCTGACTGTCAGACTGTCAGTCTACTATGCAAATTAATTTCATATATCCTGGGCAATAGCTAATATAGCTAAAGTTAGCCTGGCCACTGTAGTCATTCTGATTAACTGATAACAGAAATTTAGACCCAACTGACCAAAATAAAACTACTTTTTTAAAACTAAATTTTAAAACTGTTTTTCATGTTTAATTTATGAGTAGAACGCAATCACACATGACATTACATCACACTGGCATCATCCACATTGCAAAATATTAGACATTAGACATACATACACTATATTATTTATTATATACAACTTATCATAATAGAACTTGGTAAGCTGTTTTCTACTGGCATAGATATGATTGGGGGTATTTTCTGTCTGAATGACAATGACCCCCCTCATGGAACACAGGAGGGGGGGACCCGCCTCTGTAGATTCACACCAGTGTTGGAATTTATAGTAAAATCATATCAGGTGTAATCAATACATCATTATATATGCCAGTACAAACTTATGCCACAATATTATCAACCTGTTACTGGAACATAATATGATTTAATCTGTGATAATGTTCTACTAATAAATTAAACATGCCAAAATGCCATTATCATTTTGTTAGTTGGCAATACATTTCTGTTATCAGTTAGTCAGGACTGACTATGGTGGTTACATTTGCTAACATTTTAACCATGTTATTGCCCATGATAAATGAAATGAATCTGCATATGCATTGAGGTGACAGTTTGACAGTGGAAAGACTTTCTAATGGCACCTGCCATTAGAAAACAACATGTGCCATACCACCACTGTAGACACTGGCATATGCCGCTGAACCTTCGGTATACAGTTCCACAGTAGAATGAGTGGCATACCCCTTTAGAATGAGCAGCATACCATTGTAGACACTGATATATGCCACTAAACAAGCGGCATACTACTGTAGAATGAGCAATATACCATTATAGACACTAGCATATGCCAGTGAATGAGCAGCATACCACTACAGAACAAGCAGCACATCATTATAGACAATGGCACATGCTGCTCATTCAATGAGTAGCATACCAGTGTAGATTGAGCGGCATATGATTCTGGATACTGGCATATGCCATTAAACGAGCGGCAAACCCCTGTAGAATGAGCAGCATACCATTATAGACACTGGATGTGCCACTGAATGAGCGACATACCACTGTAAAATCAGCAGTATACCGTTATAGACATTGACATATACAACTATGAGTGGCATACCCCTGTAGAATAAGTGGCATACAGTTTAAGATACTGGCATATGCCACTGAACCAGGGGCATACCACTCTACAGATCCTCGTATGACACTGAATCAGTAGAAGCTTATCATCAGCCACTTTTTGAACTAGGTGTTGCTGAGCCCATGAGCTGATAAAACAGTCTAAACACTTTCCCTCACAGAAACATGGAGGACCAATCAAAACGCTCACCTCCTATAAATTTTACCCTCATCACACAATCGAGCAAGAGGGGTGAATACAATGTTATCACAGTAAAACACATTCTTCTGTACAAAAGTCAAATCACTCATACCAGGGAAGATTGATCATATTGATTTCAGGCTAAATGATAAATATGTGTGTGTAATGATAATGCTGCTGTAGATACAGAGGCAGACTCGGTGAGGATCCTGTTCTCAGAGGTGTGTGTGGTCGAGATAAAGGTTGTCTTTTTCTGGCAGATAATGACAGCCACTAAGAGCATTCCTCCCTGTAACAGGCTATAGTAATCTGACCCTGTGTGTGTGAGCCTGTTTGGAGCCATTATACACTCCTAGTTTGTATCAGAAGCACCAACAGCTGCCACTGCCACCAACTCATTCTGAAATTGGGTCTAGGAGTTATTTTGATGTTGGTTCAGGCGGATCTGTTTGGGCTATACCTTGGTGTAAATAACATCTCATTACTGGAGTGAACTTAACATTCTTGATGTTCTTTAAAGCCTCCTAAATGTACAAGAAAATAAGGTGTCTGTGCTACATGCAACTACTGAAAGGTTCAGTCTTTTGGTTACTAGACATCCTTTTGTATCTGGAGGGTCAATGATACAGCAGCACTGGATGACACACTGACTGCCATCTGCAAAATGAAATGGTTTCACCAGGACAAAAAAGACATCCAAGAAAATGCATATGACCAAGGCATGCAATTCCATAAAGCAACAGTTGATATTAGCAAACAAGCTAGTGCTAGCATACTCCATGAATTTCCATTTTATTGTGTGACGAACATATCTGGTCACAAAAAGAGGAGACAATGGAACACATCAGGGATAGATGCTAATATTTGTGTGATTTGGTCCGCATTCTTCTGTGAGTGACAATTTTTTGTCAGATGATCCGTCACAGCATCCCCTACTGCCTGGCAGTGAAACCAGCAGTTGAAGAGATATCTCTCAATGGCGGGGAAAGAGTTTAGAGGGATTGTGTCCAAGTTTTGTGGTTATACAATATCTGAAAGAACAGCCCTCAAGGTGCTCATACTTGTTCTTAACAAAAAATGTTTTAGTTAGTCATTAAATTAAATTATTCAATCAAAGATTGGACTAAAATGTCCATGGTTCTGTTTCTTTTCTGACTAGACATTGACATTCTTTTAAGAATAAACCAAAATCATTAAAACCTACCAACTGCAGCAGCTGCTCTCCAAACCTCAAAAGCAATAACACTGAGTTTAACAAAGACAATGCCTCCACAACTGCTACAGTCATCATCAGGTCCAGTCCTGTGTGTCATTTACTTTGACCCTGTGCATGTATGGCCGGACCGCTGCAACAGAGAAGCATAAATCCAGCTTGTGAGAGGCTTTATAGCTTGTTTTCCTGCTGTTTAGCACAAATGTACTGCAGATGAGTGAATAGCCAACTGACAGTGTATCCTTATTGTGACCTCTAAATTCATTGTTGCAGTAAAGCTTAGTCTTATAAAACTGTGCCTTTTTTCACAAATGGAGGGTTTTATAGAGCCTCAGAAAGGCATCTCTGGTGTCAGCGGTTCATTACTGATGCTGTGGGGGCGTTAGCATCTCCCAGCAGCACACCACCACTCGCGAAGTCCTCAGATCATTTCAGCCGTGCTCAGATAGTTACTGTGGACCTCATTTACTGAGTTAGTGCTCAGCCTGAGAACATTTCTTCATCTATTATCATGTAAATGTGACCATCTCTCACCTGTCACAGGCTACATGTGGGCACATAGTCACAGGATCCACGGCACAGATTGAACAATCACTCCATGTGTTTATAAGCCTTTCTCTTGTGTTTTACAAGGTTTTACAAGGTTTTAAACCATAATTCTTATTTATCTTTGCTTTAGAAGGGCTACAGAGTTGGCATGTTATGGCTGAGACACATCTGATAGAAATGTTATTTAATGAATTTGTCAAAAAATAGAAAGTTTACCAGTGCTTGAGCAGTATTCCTGCCTTTTTTAAACCAGGAAGTGGCTTCCATTACATTTTTATGCCTCATTAAATCATGCTTTGGTAAATATACATATAAAATATAGAGAAAGAGAGGAGAACTTAGTGAGTATCACTTGATACAGGATGGTTCCTGTTTTTAGGAGGCAGAGAAGGGATTTCAGAGAGCAGACTGATCTGGAGCAGCAGCTAACTGGAGGTTAGATGTTTCATATGGTTTGCAGAACAGTTTCAGCTGTGGACAGTGTGCATTTGGTTTTGTTGAAATTGTTAAATATTATTAACATGTACATTTTCTGCAAAAGGTGTCTGGTGTGTAAAGGCCTTAACACTCATGTAATGTCACACATATAACACTTAATTTTAATCCAAAGCATGATCCTCTCCTAAACCTAACCAAATTGCTGCCGGTCCACAACATTAACCATGTGTTTAATGTCAGCTGAATTATGCATCATCACACAGGACTTTTGTAATGCACTAAGCATGGGTTGAACTATGGAGGAGTTAAGGGGATCTTAGCTCCCCTGAAAAGGACATGAGCTCTCCTGGAAGTCTACTTTGGAACATTTGATGGGAGCTCTGAAACATGATAGTCCTGACATAAACAAAAATAGTTAAAATATGCCCATGTTGTGTGTTTATTCACATTTCACATTTCAAAACATTTTGTGCGCTCTTGTGTGTGCCACTCTGACCGCTGCGCTGTCCATGGTTCTGAAACAGAGTGGAGGTGACTGATAAACAGACAGAACATGTACATTTGTTTGATTCCTGTTTGCTTTTCGTTGTTGTAAATCGAACTTTCAGCCCTAATTCTACTTTCTCCCGATTGTAACAATCCACAGACAGAAGGGAAATGACAGGGAAGTGAAGGGACAGTCAGTGAGGAGAGAGTGTGTGTGAGAGAGATGCATGCAGCAAAACAGGTGTTTCTATATGTGCTTGTGATACTTTATGAAGTCCTCCCATGTAAAAACAAATGTTAACATTACATTAACAAAGATCAGATTATAAAGTTGATATGAGTCATGTGTGTGTGAGAAGCAGAAAAACATTTCCTGTGTCCCCTTGCTGATTTTATGTGTTTTTCAGCATTCTTTGATTTTGAAACAGTAGCCTTATAATTTTGTTATTTAACCTATATGAAATGTTGTTAACAGGATCTAATAGTAACAGTGACATGCTTTTCACAGTCACCCTGAAATTGGCCGTGCTGACGTGCATTTCCATGTATGCGTGTCCATGTGGTATGTTTTAGAAGCGGTGCGTGTTGGAAAATAGGGCTCCCCGAAAGCCACTGTGCAATTCAAACCCTGTACTTAAGACACCTTACATCTGTTGCTGGTACTTTCCACCCATCATGTACTGTATACTCTATTCATTGGCAATGCACCTAACCTGTTGTTTCGGTATGAGGAGGTGTTAGGGTGATCATGGTTCCCAGAGGAGGAATACTGTTTTTTCTTTTTTTTTTTCTTTTTTGAGCAATGGACTTTTCCTTTAGCGCCACTAGCAGGTCTAAGTTTCCACTTGTACACAAATAATATGAAAATCTACTCTGCTGGTAAAGGACAACACACAGTGGCAACATATGACACACGTCAAACACTCCCACCAGCACCCATTGTTCTCTCTATATAAGGACACACAAAACAGCAATCTGGTGCACATCATCCCAGGCTGATGCACATAATCTCATCATGATACACCTCTGTCCTTTATCAAAGCATCAGCACACATCAACTCTTATTTATAACAATTTAGTATAAATAAAATATATCAGATATTGTCAGGGACATTTCAATAAAGTCTTGTTTCCATGGTGTTTCTTACAGTCCACAATCATTCATCCGGATGGAGAGAAGCAATCAGTAACTTCAGAAATATTAGAAAATAGTAACTTTTAAAACTAATGAAACCATATGAACAAGCAATCAATATATTTTTTTCAGGAAGCAAATAAGGTCTAAACAACTCAATAGCTGTTTGATGCTTATTCTGTATGACACTGATGAAGATAAAAACATCCTCTCTCTGAATAACTCTGTGCCAACAACATGCTGCACTCAAGGTTCTAATTAGAGTTTGGCACCGTTCATATTTGAACCGATGGGGTACTGATACAGGTTCCTGTATTTGGTACCAGAACCAAACGGTCCGTTTTTTTGTGTACTTCAGTCTCCCTCTAATAACAAAAGTGCGATTTCTGTTACACAAAGTACAAAATTATAAATTGCAACATAGTTAATTAGTTTGGACCACATCACAGAGCCATGTTTCAGGTCCACCCAAAATATCTTGAACCGAGAAATCGTGAACAACAATTTTAATGGTCTAACTTCAAGATTCAGTACTACATTGTTTTCTGCATTTTCACATGTTTTGTTCTAAAATGTATAATATGTTAGTGAAGCATGATGTGAAGAAAAACTTGTTTTGCTCTGTGACATAAAATACATCAGTCAAAACCCCACTTGTGAATTTTGAAGCTTACGGTGGTTGCTAACAAGTGGCTAAATCAAACTTCAGTGGTTGTCTGGTTGTGAACGTTGTCAGGCCTAACACTAGGCAATTAGTGGAGGTGATGTTAAGTTACACGACCGTGGTTTAGTTTATTTACAGCTTTAATGTTAGCTTTTTAATCACGATTGCATTTATGCTTCAAAAGTGATAAAAGTGGTGTTTGTTTGTGAAGATTGTCTTGCTGGACAAAAGGTGTCATAAACTTTTGTTTGCCACAGAGCTTATTTTCTGCACTAATCCAAAATCCAATGGAAAAATCCCAGTGGCTTTGTGTTGAAGGAACCAGAGCGACTTCAGGTTGGCCTACAAAAATACTGCAGCACCCTATACACCCGGTAAGAGTGAAGATGATCATGTGAATGGTTCTTGAGGTATGCACAAGACAGTCATACACACAGACATATAGACAGAGAGAGATCCCATCCTTAATAGTTAGATGATGCTCCTACAGCACCACCTATTGGCCAAATGGCACCAAATTTTTCGTGGTCCCTCATATATACACTACGGGTGTAAGAAAATATAGAAAATATAGAGTATCCTGATATTATATTTTGTGATACTGTATCAGTTCTCAAAATACTATATCATATCGTGATACATGCAAAGATTCACACATGCAGTGGTTAATTTTGTGTTGTGTTTAAATCTGCTATGATCAGTGATACTTCAGAGGATCAGAATGTTACTGGTTTATAAAAGGTTTCAGTGGTTTGGCTGGATTGTAAGTGGTTTCATTGGGTTTAAGGTAAAGAGACGGCCTTGGAACTTCATGTGAGTATGAAGAGGGGCTATGACTGCCATCAACACAACTTCCACATTCCCCTGGAGGATACATGGGACCAGTGACAGTGAGGATGGAGGAGTGCCAGGGTCTTACCAGCTAAAAAGCTCAAGGCTGGTGATCTCCACCCACCCTGGTGGCAAACAGACCACATCGCTGACTAGATGCCTCCGTCAAAAACTGAAGCTGAAACAGTTCTTGAGATATGGACAGGACATCCAGACAGACAGACAGACAGACATACAGAGATTCCATCCTTTATAGTTAGATGATGATGCTACCGCAGCACCGGTTGGCTAAATTGCACCAAATTTGTCGTGGTCACTCAGACATCATATCTGTACATATCCAGCAAATGTGATTTTAATAGCACAAAGCGTTCAGGATACATGACATTTTTTGAAATATGAACATTGCCCACAAACTGAGATGCTCTGTACCTAATTGCTCAAAAATTTGTAGAAGTAGCGAAAAAAGATTCGGATAAAATTCCAAACCGATGAGAGGTGCAAATCGGCACAAAGCATTCAGGATATATGACATTTTTTGAAGTATGAACCGCGCCAACAGAGATGTTCTGTACCTAATTTGGAGGCAATTGCTAAAAATTTTGTAGAAGCAGTGAAAAATCAGATTTGGATAATAATCAAAATTGATGCAAGATGCAAATTGGTGTGACTTTTATCAAAAGATTCATCAGGACCCACAGAATACAGATTTCTGAGACTTCTGGTTAAAAAGTTACAGGCTAAAACGTAACATTTGTTGTTATAGCGCCACCATCCAGCCAAATTGGACAAAATTCAACACTGCACTCCCTTGGGTCCTCACCACTGCACCTGCCAAATGTGACATAGGTCTGTCGAATGAACGGTTCTCAAGATATGTGAAGGACATCCATACAGACAGACAGACACATTCCTTCCTCTATAGTTAGATTCAATAGTTAACTCTATAGTAAGAATTAAACTTTGCTTCTGTAAAATATGGAGGAGTGCGTTGTGGGATTCTTAGCAGAAAGTAGCCATAAACACTATTTTTTTTTACATTGTGGAATTCTTGTGGGCACTATAGATCTATTTGCACAGAGAACTCTGATCACCTTTCATGACCTCCAGTGTGACGTCTTCTTTCTTGTTGCAAGCGCCACGCTCAGACTGCATAAAACAGCAGGAACGCACCGTTTTCCTCACATTGTCAAACCCTTCTCTTCCGGAACGCGTGTGGTCTATTTTCTGTTCTCGGCTCTGCTAAGGTGAGGTTTCTGGCATCTCATTTAAAAGCCAATCACTCCCCACAGGGAAGGCCGACACTCCCAGGTGAGGTGGGATTCTGAGAATAGTGTTTAAGTAGTCGAGGCAAATCTGTCAGGGAAAGCTGCTCAAACTCAGCACCACAGGGACCGCACATTTCCCACATAGCATTACAGCCTCACTCTCTTCACTTCCTGTTACTTCCAATCAAATAAGCTGGGTACATAAAAAAGTAGAGTCTATACAACTACTTCTCTCTCCTCCCTCCTCCTACTCCTCTCCTCAGGTTATGTATCTGAATGGTATTTATAAATGAGTGAATTAGACAGACAGGGCTTTTGGTGATACAGTGCTGTTAAAGAGGTCAAACATTTGATTGACGTTGTTCTCTGGCTCTTGCAGCTCCACATCAACTAGAGAGCGTGCAGTATGTTAATCTCAAATCAAATGTGCTGACATGCTCAGATGACCTTTGAATGTCAGTATCTGACATTTTACAGGCCCACTAACAAACTAGAGATCCTCCCCACAACAACTCATCAACAATTTCCTCCACTTTTCTTAATTGGCTTATGATATCATACCGTCCCATTTCAGCTTAAAACTGTTTATTTCAAGTGTTTAGAAAGAATTTCCTCATTACCTTTTTGAATGTCCTGTTATATTACACAGGTTCACATTTCAGAGATGCTGTAAATCAGAGCTGTCTTGTCTTTAGAGGTCAATCCAGGTCAAATCTCCATAAAGTTGCGATAAACCCAGTTTTCAAGTCCAATCCAAGTAAATCCAGAAGAAGTCAAGTCAAAGGTCTTCAAAAACAAACCGCAAAGAGCAATTTTATATTCATCCTTGTGCAGGTGACAAAACACTCTCAGGGCCGACGTAGCAGCTCTTAATGTAAACTACAATATAGATACACTTCCATTATGTTCTGACACACCCTTCTCAAATGTGGCCCTACACTTCAAACTATGTCGCCGTATGTATCTCATTAGCATCAGTTTTACACGTGCAGGGCTCCATGGTCACGTCAGCAATTATAAACCCACAAGGTACAGGTAGACTTTAAAATTAAAGGCACAAAAAATACTTAGAAATAATAAATATGCAACATCCTTGAGTATTTCAAATTAAAGGCACAAAAACTATGTAAGCTCCCAATAAAAAATATGCAACATCAGGGTAGACTTTCAAAATAAAGGCAAAAAACCCTTCTTTGTTAGCAATAATAAACATATAACATCCAGGAAGAGTTTAAAAATAATGGCACAAAAACTACTTAGTAATAATAAACATGCAACATCCATGCTGATTTTTAAAATACAGGCACAAAAAGTATGTAAGTTGACAATAACAAATATGCAACATTTCAGTGGACTTTCAAAATAAAGGCACACAATCTTAAAGGTAGCAATAATGAATATGCAAAATTCAGGCAGACTTTCATAATTAAAGCACAAATACTACTTAGTTAGCAATAATAAACATGTAACGTCCAGGTATTTTCAAAATAAAGAAACAAAAATTATGTTAAATAGCAATAATTAATATGCAAAGTCTGGGTAGACTTTAAAATTAAAGACACAACAACTACATATGTTAACGATAATATATAGGCATCGTCTGGATAAAGTAAAGGCACAAAAATTACTTGTGTAGGTGTAGGAAACCAAACTATTTGGTTAGATTTAGGAAAATATCCATTTGGTTAGGTTTAGCCATCAAAAGTACTTGGTTATGTTTACAAAAAGATCATGGTTTGGGTTAAAATAAGTACTTTAGTTTAAAGTTACCTATATATACACATACATTTCTGTATATGTTACACAAGTTAAAAGGAAGCAAGTTAAAAAGAAGTCAGTGTTGAATACTGAAACCCTTAGCCTCCTGGGTGAAAGTAAACCCCACCTCCTCCAAATGTAGACTTTCTCGTTATACTACGTTACCTGGCTTCAATGGCAGACCAATAAAAAATACTCAGAAATGATGCTAAAGGGGTACGTACAGCATCATAGTTTGAAGTATAGAGAAACTGACCGAGCTGCTGTATTTGATGCAAGGAGAATAAGAATGGGCTAACCCCTCAAAGATATTTTGTGCATGTTGCTTTGTAAGTTGACATTTAATGTTTATTCTTGACATTGGATATAACATGTTACTTGTCTTGTGAAGCTGACTAAATCATGTACAGTCTTGAAGGTCTCTGACTATGGACCGATCAGATGGCACGGCATTTCCTTCCAAAGCTGCATCCAAATATATACTCGATTAAAGTCCAAGTCAAATCTCAACTTCCCAGTTTTGGGACTTAATTATGGCTTGAGTGTGAGTCCAAAGTTTCAAGTCTACATCTCTGGTATTAACAGAGAGACGTTTAGGCTTTAGTCATTGTCCACAGCGACAGACAGTGCAAATTAGGACACAAAAATAATAAAAACCAGCGCAAAAGGAAATAAGAAATTGAAGAGAGCTAAATCAAAATTAAAGTCATGCTATATACAGATAGAAAAAGGTACAGGAGAGTATACAGTCATTAAAACCAGTAGTTAAAAACATCTAGCTGGAGTAAATCGATATAAGAGAGCTGTACCCTAATAGGCCCCTGTGAAACTGTTACTGACCCTTGCCAGCCCTAAAAATAAGGCCCATTCAGTGGAATGAGGATCTAATTGGCTCTAACATTTTGTTAATCTGTAATTTGCCATCAGTAAGGGCTTTAGCTACAGAGTGGGTACTACTAATTGTAATGAGTGTAATAAGGGGATGGATGGTCACAAAAATAGATTCAGTTACTGCTCCGCCAGCTTGCTGCACAACAGAGAAACTCTCCAACTGCTCCTGACAGAGCAGTATGTATCAGAGACAGGCCTGACACTGGATTTACATTCAGGTACCTGCAGCTGATATTTGTCCTCATAACCCCAAATTAGATTGATATTGTTTTGGAGCCAACGCCCAATAAGTAGTCAATAACAGAGTGACACAGGTAGCGTCCGAGCCTAATGGGGATTTATACGGGGACCCGACGCAGCACTCACGGCTTGTCATTTTGCAGCAGATGGATCGGCTCTGCTGGACCGTGAATAAAGTCCCCCCCCTCGATAGGCCGGCCTGACACCTGCTTGGCTGAGGCCCAATGATGCAGCTCTTTGGCGACCAATGAGGCAGGTTGACACCGACTGGATGGGCTGCGGCCCCTGATGAGGACTTTTAGTGTTAGCTGCACGCAGCTAATTTGAGGAGATGTTTTCTGGTTTCGCCTCGTCTGGATGTGACTGAACCATAAAGATAAGACATGACACGTCATTAATCAAACGCTGAGAACTTCCATCTCTAACTCAACGGAAAAGCAAGAAAGTTGGACTAGCCTGCAGCAATGGAAGCAAAGAAGGAAATATAGCCGTGCCTTGGCAAATACTCTAAAAACAGTCCTTTCTGTAAACAGGGCTCTTCCATAAATACCTCTTTGAAGGGGCTGGACTGATTGTACCAAGCCCGCGATGCCTCAGCTTCAAATTTCACTTCGATTTGACACAGACTCCGATGAACTGCTTGACCTATTTCTGTAACCCTGGAGTTCAGCGCTGTGGGAGGAACGGACAGGAATGGAGAGGTTAACAACGCTGCTGCTGCTGCAGTCAAACTAGGCCAAGCTGACGAGGGCGAGGGAGCTGAAGGAAATAAGACAGAACGATGCATATTAAGTGAATTATCTCCGAGCTGAGAGCAACAGCGGCTGTGATCCAGTCAACCCTCGCCCCCTTCATTTGGACTCCCATCTCCAATGAATCCGATATACATTTATACCATAGTCTTTGAAGTCCACGCCTTGTCTGTTCTCATTGACATGAGCTGATAATGGGGGCATAGTTGGAGTTGATTTATGGCTGTGTGGGGCAGATTGCTGTGACAGTATGCCAGGGGTTGAGCCCTGTAATACAGAGGGCTGTAATGAGTGGCCTGCTTGCAGTATGCAGGGGGGGTCTAGCCCTGGTCCTGGCTCATAGGTACTGAGTTGATATGCAAAATGGGCACTCTCTATGCCCCAGGGCACGAACGCAATGTGTGGTCAGACGAAAATGAATTTAACAGGATCTAATACGACTTGGATGCGTCGCTTGCACCACTGTCTCTCATGTTTGGGTCTCTATTCCAGTCTCTCCCTTTCTTCTTCTGTAATTTCTACCGCCCTCACTCAGACTGAGACATTAACAGAGAGGTTTTAGATGTAGCATATGTAGAGCTTTTACCTTTAATCCATGTGTGGTGCGTGGTGTGGTTTGTAACTCTCATTCTTGAGAATTAGGACAAAACTATATTTTAAGGGGGATTGATTTTTACTCTTCAGTTATGCTGGAAAATAGATTTTAAAAGATCAAACTCTTGGCTATTAAACCTTGTCACAGGCCAAACTCCTAGTGATTTTATACCTGATTAAATCTTGTTTATAAAAATCTGATGGGACGCAACTTTAAAAGGGTCAACAGTTTCCTAAAAAAATGACTCTAAATTGAAGATGATTATAATAGCACATTTTTATACCTATGTTATCAGTAGGTATTGTTAGTTTTAGATTTTGAAGGCTCTGAACACATTTTAAAATTGTTTGAAGTTGTGAATTCTTGTCTGGAACAAGGCTGTTTTCTGGACAGAGCAAATTTAGAAGTGAAAAAAATTAAAGCAAATCAAAACATTTCATGAATTACATATTAAAGAGTACACCAATAATTGGAATTAGAATGTTGGTATTAATTTTTTAAGTTTTTTTGGTAGGACATGATTTGTCCCAGTTCTCAAGAATGGGCAAGGTACTAACAAGACATACAGAAGCAGGCAGGGATTTTTCTAAATTGCAGATATTACTACAGACTATAGTCCTTTGTAAACAGGAAGCAGGTTTTAATGCAGATGGCCATTGGTATTCAGATGCAGGAGCTTCATGAGGCTGAGGTGTGCTGTTAAGCAGCATGTGGGATACCTAATTATACCTCTTACATATGGACAATCAAGATCACACTCACCTTGAGCTGCTGTTTTACTGCTGAATGGAAAATGATCTCTGGTAGTAACAGTACAAACAGTTCAAAAGACTGTAGGAAGCTGGACATTGTGGTGCAGAAAACTGCATTTTACACAGATGGACCGTTACCAGCACATGATGGGCCCTAATGCGACCACAAACCAATCATAAAACTGAGTTTTGGGTGGGGAATGGGGTATACAAAATCAAGCTAAATTAAAAGAAGGCTGTCAGGACCTGAATAATTACAGCACTACGTAGAATACAGTGCTATTTTCAGCGTGTAGGTTGTATTTGTATTTGTATTTGGCTAACACGCAAATAGTGGAAAGGGAGGAGATTGCTGCTTGACATAGGCTGACTGCAATCAATGAATTTGTGAAGTAAATCCATGCTGAGCCATATGTATAGTTAATCTTTGATGTGCTCTGATGCGCAAGTTTGTGCCATTGAGCCATCAAACCATCTTGAGAGCAAAGAGAGAATAAAAATGTCCAAAATAGCAGAGTGGGGAAGTAACTAAGTAAAAATACTTTGTCACTATACTTCTACTTCAGGTAGGTGTGCTTTACTTGAGTATTTTTCTGACGACTTTTTGCTTTTACTCCCCACATTTTAACACAAATATCTGTATCTATCTATAATGTACTCCTCACGTTTTCAAAACAGGCTTCTTACTTCAGTTTTAGTGCATTTGAGTGAAATTATTGATTATTTTTATTTTGCATCATTGTGCGCCACCTTCCAAACATCTAGACCAAACACGTAGAAAGGATGTTTCCTTGTGTGTCCATCAATGCATATCATGCACAACAGACGGAATGAGAAAAAACACAGCATAAAGGACAAAACAAGATGAAAGACAACCTAACAAGATGAAAACAATGTAACAAGACATAACAAGACACAAACAATGTAACAGTACAAGCAACGTAATGGGACAAAAAAAAAAAAAAAATGTAAAAGACGAAACAAGGTGAAAAAAGACATAATGACAAAAACAATTTAACAAGACCTGACAAGACAAAAATGACATAATGAGACAAAAACAACATAAAAGACGTAAAAAGATGAGAAAGATGAAACAAGACAAAAACAATTTAACAAGATGAACATAAAGTAAAAGACTTAAGATGAATCATAACAAGACAAAAAATACGTAACAAGATGCAAAGTATGTAACAAGATGTAACATAAAAACAATGTAATGAGACAAAAAGGACATAGCAAGACACAAGAAGACGAAAATGGCATAAAAGACATAACAAGACAAAACAGATAGAGACAGAGACTCAAGCCTGGAGAAAGTGAGATTCAGTTTGCTCTGCACAGAAAGCTACTTTTTACTTTTGTACTTTTACTCTACATTTCAGATCCTGTACTTTTTCACTTTTACTTGAGTAAAGGAGTTAAATCACTACTTTTGTCAGTCTTTTTTTACACAAGTATCTGTACTTCTACTTAAGTAAGGGATATATGTACCTTTGCCACCTCTGCAAAATTGTCCATAGTTCCCGTACATGGGACATAATATCCACCACAGCCACAGCCTGTTCACCCTACTGCCACCTGACAAGAGATACAGAAGTATCCACTGCCATACCACCAGACTTCAGAACAGCTCCTTTCCTCAGGCTGTAAGAATTTTAAATTGATTTTAAATTCATCCTCCCGATCCTATCAAAATGAATAGTTTTTTTTTTTTTTTTTGCTTTGTTTTGCTCTGTGTGTGTGTGTGTTGTGTGTGTGTGTGTGTAGTGACTACAAACCTAAATTTCATTACAAGCTTATGACTTTGTGTCATAAAATGATGAATAAATGAACCCCTTGAACATTGTTGGGAACCAAATAAAAACACATTGACAGTGAATGTTGTGCACAGATAATATGTTTGGTATGAACATTTTGCATCAGCAGTAAGCTGTTTGTAGATTCATTCTTTATTATGTTCTTGTTATTTTGATTAAAATGATTTATCTGGGCAGAATTATATTTTCAACAAATGAAAAGGGAAATTAGTTGCCTATGAACAAAATTTTTAGGAGACAAGAATGTTCAGTCAGTGTCAGCTGCTGAGAGAAAAAATGGGGATATTGTCTCGCTGAGAAAGAACGACTCTTTAAACATGACTAATAACTCACAGACATGCTGTATGATTTATCCTAATCTATAACTGTAATTACTGTCACTTCCCTTAATTATGTAATGCTCACAGATGTTCTTCTGTGTATTTCAGTTAAATAAAAAAGCTATTCTATCTGAGTATGAGGATTTTAAGGTGTATAATGTATGTGAGGTGATATCCTCCCCCACAATCCCCGACACATACCCCCCACCCCCACACCTCCACCCCAACTGACCATCTGTCTATACGGCAAGTAATGAATTCAAAATATGCAACCAAATGGAGCCGTCACCCTCATCACACACACACGCAAGTTCACACACACCAGTAAAAATATTTGCATTACTCTGTGTGTGTGTGTGTACGTGTATTACTATCGTTGTGGGGACACAAACCTGTTTACACACTCACATTGTGGGGTCTCGCCTGCTTTATGGGGACAAATTGCAGGTCCCCATTATGTAAATCATTAAATTTTAGGGTGAAGACTTGAGTCAGGGTTAGGGTAAGGTTAGGTTTAGGATAAGGCCAGGGTTAGGGTTAGGTTTAGGCAGGAACTTGTGATGGGTAGGGTCAGGATAAGTCTGCAGGAAATGAATGTAAGTCAATGCAATGTCCCCAGAAGTGATGAAAACACTACGTGGTGTGTGTGTGTGTGTGTGTGTGTGTGTGTGTGTGAGCACGGCTATATGACAGGTAAGTAGGAAGCGTGTTGACAGAGGTGTGGAGGTTGAGGCTGAGCTTTTTTGTTGTTCTCCTATGAATGGTGGCAGGTGTTTGAGAGGTAAAAAGTCCCTCTAATGAACAGAGCAGCCCTGCCAGCCCGGGGATGGGTTGGTGGGTGGGTGGGTAGGGGGGATGTTGTGGGAGTGTAGGGGTGTGGGGTTGTAAAGGTCACCTTCTCTGAATCTCGTTGGGCCTGCCACAGAAAAAAAAAAAAAAAAAAAAACGGAAACCAGCGAGAGAATCTCAGAGGCTGGCATGAAGTGTTGCACCAAAGTCAGGATGTAAACTGATGAGGAGATTTAACAGATGATACACATATTGAATTCTTGTCCTGAAGCTGCCAGTGGATGAGACATCATGCCAATATCCAGCACTGCTTCGACTTCTGGTAATATCAGTTTCATGTCTAATTTGAATGGAATCTGATCCAACTGTCAAATGTAGTAAATTGTATGTAATAAAAGAGTACTTCATAGCTCTTTAATACAGACGATTGAATAAAATCCTTCTGAGCCACAATGATATTGTTCCCTGAACTGAGCTCTGCCTCCCACTGCTTGGATTTCAGCTCTGGCTGAAAAGAGAATTCTTCTGTTTTTACCCTGATATCAAGTTATCAATTTGCTGGTTCAGGTTAGCTACAATAAATTAGTATACTGATAAGATTCTTTACAAGACTCAGCATCTGTTTTATTGGTTTAATAAAAGTAGTTTTATTATGATTTTGTCCATCCTTTGTGGCTTTATTTAAATGAAAAAGCTGCCATTAGTGTTTATTTTCAGCCTGTTCTCACTCCCAACATGTCAAATACAGCAGCTTGGTCAGTGCCCCTCCGCTTCAAATTGTGCGAAGGTGCACAAATTCCAGGACAATTGCAGAAAACCTTATTAAAAGTGTTGTTTTTGCAGTGTTTCATTTCAGTTGTTTGGACCTACTTCAAATTGAAGTATAGCAGTTTAAATGGTGCTTGAAAAATGGATTTAAGTAACTCAGAGAAAACCATTGTGAAACCATATTTACCTTTGAACCAAATACACTCCACACAGGGGATAACCCAGACTGTTTTGACTAGGGTGGCACTTATGCATGGGTTACATGAAGTATGTTGATATTTGGACATGTTTGCATGCACTCACTTTGGATTAGCATTTATTTAAGTTATGTCATATCTACTTTGATTACTTATATTAATGTATCTCACAGTTTCTTGCGAGTTGTCTTTAAAACGTTTGTTTAAAAGATAAATAGTCCTACCAATCACAACACAACTAAGTGACACCACACAAACAGACAAACAGGACCCAAAAATACCTGTATGTCTATTCTTCCTCTATCCTCAGCATTTCATCATGAAAATAGTTTTATTTTTCTGATTATTTATTCACCCATTTGCTGTATATAGTTTTTTGGGGATGTTTTTTGTTTCACATTTATAAATAATCATGAAACAGTTGGTTCAGCCTCACACTGGACAAATAGCCAATCATATATGAGGATAATGGGGTGGCCCCCTCTAGAACGCCGCTGACTCCACAAAAAGCTGAAAATCACACATTATGACACATTATGGCCTGATAAAGTTGATTTACCTAACATGTTACCAAACAATTGTCTGTTTATTCGCATTAGCATTCACATGGATTTTCTGGCCTCCTGAGGAACGCAAGTCCAGTGCTCACTCTCCTTTTAACAGTGCTGCTCTCCACCAGCTCCTGAGGGAAATATCTGGCTCTTCAGCTGCTAAATGCTCCAGTAAGTTCACCAGCCAGTCTCTAACAGCGTCTGCTGCTGAGCAGGTAGTGTGCAGCAGGTTTAACAGAAACATAAAATGAGTGTAGACTTCAGTGTCAGTCTAGTGCCCAGATAGTGTACTTTGTTGTACTGTACTCGGCTATACTGTAGGGCTCTGTGTTGTACTGTCCTGTGGTATGCTGTACTCTGACAGAATGAATGAGTCAGCACTGACACTAGAAGGAATCACGCATCATGCTGTGATTGTTACATAAGCCTCAGTGTGACTGTGAAGGGAGCAGACACAAACAGGTACAGATCTGGCCTGTCAGGTATTATTGCCGTCAGCACGTCATCCACAAGGTTCTACTGCCACGTTCTCCGTGGTGAGATTACAAGTGAATTAAGTTTGGCTCCTGTCAAGAATCTGACTCACAATTTGCCGGCATGTCTCACTCAAAGGAGAACAGCAACTTCACAGAAAACAGAGCATGTTGGTTAAGAATCCCCTGAAGGTTTCCACCTAAACAGTCTGAAAGTATTGGGATGAACTTTTAATGATTTAGCTATTTTTACAGCCTCAGGAGTTGGCCCTGAAAGTCAAAAAGTTTGCCTGTAGGGTGGTGATACAGAAAGGTCAAATGACTATTAAAATCAAGAGGGAGTAAGAGTGAGTCTAGTAAATGTATGCAATCTGTCTTTTTAGATTATGACACATCTTGTATGCTAAGTTCACCTTTTGTCCTGCTGATACCTGTTGGCAGACAATTTTAAGTGTCCAAATGCTTCATTAAGCCCTGCCTTCAGTAGTTACTGTTGTTATCCCTCTCAAGCTTTCCATGGTTGCACAGCATGCAGATTACAATAATGATAACACACAAAGTAGAGCCTGCAAATCATCAACAACTGCTTGGCTAAAAACAAGGCTTTTCTACTCTGGCTAATCCGTAGAGAAGTTTTGTGTCATCTTAAACCAGAGCATCTGCAGTTTAATGTTATATTCCACCAAAGCTAGGCACAGTGTGAGAAGAATTAATCCCCATTTTGTTAGCTTTGCCACCATCTCTGCTATGTATCTATGCAGTCGCCATATTGAGGCGTTCAAGGTCCGTTAAAAAAACAAATGACAGATGCAGACTTAAAAAACTGACTGCAACTCACTTAATTCTGACTTTATTGTCATAAAACTTGGTTTGTTATAAAACTGAAAAAATAATATAACATAATAGTGGTTACTTAATTCAGTGACTGGACGTGGTCGAATGAGCTCTATGCCAAAACATGAACCTTCTGAATAGCTTGAATAACTTCCACTGAGACATGCAGGCTCTGATCTTTGAATAGGCAACATTGTTGGATTGCAACTCCGATGAGTTTCTCCAAAAATGTAGAATTCAATATATATCATATTGCTGTAAAGCTCCCTGGTTGGTTATAATGTTCTAAATAAATAATATGTTTTGCATAAATAACATTGTTTAAAAAGAGAAGTTTGGACATATAGTCTCCTGTTTTTCATTTCATCATCAAGTGGCCCCAGGATGCTCAGTTAAAATATCATTACACTATCATCTTAAAGAAAACTGATACTATACTATAAAAAAAATGACTCAAAACTTTACAAATCTTTGCTGGTTGTATCTGGTAGTTGTGGTGACACTGCAGTAGGTGCTTCACCATGCGTTCCCTGGCAGAGATCTGCACTCCACTGAGTACACTCTTCTTGAAGCCTTGATACCATAAAGTAGACAAAAGTACCGTCTCATTTCAAGCCTGTGATCAACAATTTTGTTCCAACCAAAATAAAATGGCCAATTTTGTCAGCGCTAGTTAGCTAATTACCTTTAAAGTAATGAGATATTAAAAACCTTGTAAAAGGACCTTAAATAGGCACTGGCTACAGGCATATCATGTAAAAAGAGTGAGGCAAAGCATGTCCCAGGCAAAATCCATGATGAAGACATGGAACTAAGCGAGCAGCATTGCTGTCGTATTGTGCAGGTCATCACTGATATTAGATCCAGTTGGCTCTATTATCAGTGAGTGTATGTGGCAGTTCTGATCGAGGCTTTTTCTAACATCATCTGTAACACCACAAAATAACGTCATTAGCTGATAATATGCTAACTCTTGGCCTTGAATGTCAGGCTTGGTTGCTGCTGCTGTGGGTAATGAGCCAGTGGGATAAATTTGAACCTCACACTGTTCAATCAATTCCTTACCAATATGTTCTCATGCGAAAAAGACAGAAAAGGCCACTGATTCGCAAAATGATTTATAAGTAGTCAGAGTGGCAGTGACGGGGCCCCAGACTTTAAGTATGTTACATTAAGTCCTGTGATGTTAAACACATCATAAACATTGTGTAAAGGTTTGAAAAAGATCATGGTTTGGGTTTAAATTCAAGTATATTACAGCCATTCATCCCAGCATTTCCACGCATAGACTTTTTCACTCTTTATACTGCTTCCTCATAATTATCAAGGTCGATAGAGGTCGCTGCCTAATAAAAGTAAATGGGTCCCAATAAGCTGCTTGCAAAATCTTTAGCCTTTTTTCTGGTGAGGACGGTCTGCCCTTATATCACCCTTCAAACTCTTTAGATATCAACTGGAGCTCCATGAAGACCACTTCATCTAGCTGGGAAGCACAAAGTTTGACAGGCCTGTCGTGCATAATAATGGTTGCTCTGACCAACAATCATGCTTTGTTTGTCCATTTAGCCATCAGTCAGCTGCAAAAGGTTCATCCTCTTGGCAGCATGAATGTGCTTGGGAACATTCATGGCGACCCTTTAAGTGGAAATTTTGATTTGTGGCAACACAACTCTTGAGAGTTGTCCTCTGGAGTACCCATGTCATCTGGACAGTAGCAATCAAACAGACATGTCAATGAGCCAACTGACACAGGCATCCTTAGCTCAAGACTAAAAACAGCAGCAATAGAATGATCTTTACATTCCTACTGAATACTGATATTAGAGGTGACAGTAGCCTGGAGAAATTTGAGAAATTTGCCAGGCCGTTTGAATCCCTGATCAGCCCTGGTAGAACTTGTCAGGGCCAATTCAAAATCTTTACAACACATGCTCACTTTTAACTTCAAACTAAACACAAGCTGGCAGGTCAGGTCTGTAGGGAGCATGCTAGCTGCTGTGCGGCTCCCTGAATGAAGGCGACTGTTTAAGTTGCGACAGGGCCCAGCACAAGGCTCTCATGAGCCTCCATTAACCCGAGCTCAGGAACACAAGCATGCAAACAAGCATTTCTGCATTTTGCATGCTCTGGATTTTATCAGCCAGGCTACACTATGGAACCATCAACACAAACAACTGCAGTCACTGTGAAATTCATTCAACACACAACTAACATTAAAAACATAACATTGCAGTTGTGTTTGCTTTACTTTAGTCCTACAGGTTATTCTTGCATCATTAACAGGATAAATACACATCAGACATTTATTCGGCTAATGATATGCTCCACAGCCTTAGAAATAACACATTGTCTCTACTGTAAGTAATGAGCTAGTTGGCCAGGCATGGCATTGCATTGCCATTTTATGTTGTATGTTTAATCCATTCCTTACATTTTTCCAATAATATTTTTGTTTTAGAAAGGACAGAACACCATACTAGAAACTATGCAATCCAGAGCTTGTCGACCCTAATAGTAGTTCCTAAGCAATGACTGGACGAACCTGCACTGGGAAAGGATTTGGTGAATGGTTAGCTGTTTCAAAGTTAGGGTGGGACTAATGACCAATGTTGTGGGGCTTCCAGTTTAGCTAGCACATATTCGGGAAAGACTGGCCTCTGCAACCAACCACAGAAGGAACATATTATGCACCCTGTCCCTGCTTCCAGCACTCACCAAAGTGGCTCCTCCATCTCCTCCTTTCAGGGAACAGTCAACGCCAGCAAGACCACTTGTCTTGATGTTTTAGACATTAAAGCTTGGTCCACGCACCCTCTTGCTCCATCTCTGCCATCCTGCAGCATCAAACTTCCGCAATCCTTCTGTCACCTCCTGCTGGACCAAGTGACAACCATCTTTGTTGTAGCAAGTTCTTGAAATGCTGCTGAGCCTTGCCGCCACTGATCCAACCAGAACACTGTCCAGAAAGTCCTCTATCAGGATGCTGAAGGGAAGCCATAGTATGTTCTTTTGGCTGTACAAGGCAATGCTGCTCAGGCTTCTCCAGAGGAAATTACTGATCTTTATTTTGAAGACCTCAACATTTATCAGTGTGACTTAGTTGACCAATAGGGGCCACACAAGATGAGGGAGGATGCTGTGCTGGTCAATCCAGGCCTTGAAATTCCCGGACAGCCCTGATTTGTCCATGGCCATTATCCTTGACTCAACTAGCCGGGAGGGCTAGTTGAGTGGAGTCAAGGGGTGTCTTTCAAGGGCTAACAAAGACCCTGCCAATACTACTCAAACTACAAGTGGACTACAAACAGAAATCAGAACACTTTCAATACCAAAATCTTGTCCCATTCAGATTCTGCAGATATCTGTTTATAGAGATAGAGTTTTAATACTAAAGTCCTACATATGACTATATATATATGATATTTTGTTAGTTTTCAACTTGCAAAAGTATATATTGCCAACTATGTATAAGTTATGTATAATTCAGTGGCTACTACTGTAGCTATGGAGCAAGTTACAGCAATAACCACCCCTTTGCAAACCCTCACCGTTTAGATATTTTAAGCCTGCAATAACTGATTTTTTGGCCACTCAAGGGCAAATATGATCAACATGTTGGGAAACAGCTGCTTATTTACGTATGCGGCCAACATAGCATTATTATTATTAATTTAGAGTCGTGTATGTCCACCTGCAAAGTTCAATATTCCCTTTTCTTTCTCTCAGTTTTCTCAGGAGTTGGTAGACCAAAAAAACAATCTGGCTCTGTAACTCCTAAATGCTCCACTATCTTCACCTGCTAGTCTCTAATACTGTGTCTGTCTGCTGTTTGCTGCTGAGCAGGTAGTGTGCGGTGGGTTTTCGCAGCTTCTCTCTGAAAACATGCCTGCTGCAGCAGAAAATGACACTATGAGAGCATTGAGAGTGAACCAAGACATTAAAGTTGTGGGTTAGACGGCTAAACAATGAGCTGAAACTCACTGGAAAGCTCCGCAAAGTCGAAGGGAGCTGCAGATTCGGCTGATAATTCTCTGCGGGTTCATCATTATGAGCGACCCCTTTCCTTGTCACATTGTTTTCACATTGTCATTTGATACATTATTATTATTATATATAATGACATACCTGAGAACACAGGCCCTGCCAGGCCACTGGCTCCAGTTCAGCGGCACCATCTGCCTGTCTGTATTTCTGCTGTTGTGGTTAAAAGGCAACGTGTTGCTGCAAAAAAGTTCTGCAGCTCTGGTGCAGTTGACTTTCCCTTGATAAATAAAGGTCAAAGATTTTCAGAACACCTGTTCCACATTCCAATCACAACGACATGGGCTGAAAAATGAAAGGCACAAAAGTTTAACTGATTGCTCAATCATCCTCCCCGAGTTTTATCCAACCATCAGATGTTGTATATGATGCAGCAACATGTAGACTGTCCTGTTTAAAATACATCCCTCGTGTACGTTGGCAACATGCCTCAAGGGCATTAATGAAGTGCAGACTAGGGCAGCTAGCCCATCTGCGACAGAGCACACTCAGACATCTGGTGACTTCTTTGAAAGTTCCAAATTAAAGCAGAAAATCATCTAACCTGATTGGCTGAGATGTGAAGCGGAGTGGAGTGGATTAGAATATCAACACAGACACAAATGTATGTGCATTCATAAACATCAACAAACACACACACACACACACACACACACACACACACACACACACACACATTTGTAAATGTGTACCCCAAAGCAAACACACACATGCAAATGAGGAAACCAAAGTAACCAGACATAACACACTCGCACACACATACACACAAACACATGCTAATTAATAGAAAACAAACAGTTACTCAGGCGGTCTGTAGGGACTGGATTATACTGTGTCTCTCCTTGCTGAACAAATTGCTCTCTAAATTCAATCAAACACACCAAGCTCTTCTGTGAGTCTACGGGAGGCTGTAATCAGCGTGGCAGAGACTGAAGATGAAAAAAAGGACAAAACAAAAAACACAACAGAACAAATGAAAAAGAAAAAAAAAAGTCAGTGCCCTTAAACTATTCCCAGAACTGTTTGTTTGGCATGGAGAGTTAGCGGTCTTCAGGAAAAAAAATGTCTTGATTAAGTGCAGTTGATATGTGCCTACAGAGGGCTTCAGGCTTCAAGCTTCCACAAAAAGCAGCGAGCAGTACGGGAGCTGCAGCCATCACTTACAAGAATACAAAAACACTTATTCTCACTAATTCAACCTCTTTACCTAGTTTGCCAAAACTCATTTGCTTTTGGAGTGATACAGCAGTGAGCAAGTATTGGGAAATTAATTTGGCTGGTTTTACTGGGAACATTGCAATTGACAAGCACAAGTGAGTCCACTCTGATTCAAACACATATCTTGGAGGGTTTTCAATTAGCTTTTTTTTTAAGTTGCCTTATTTATAGAGCAAAAACAGACAACAAAAGCAGAGCATCAAGATTTTGTCAATAAACTTACACAGGCAAGGAAATTTCATTGTTCATTCAATTTCATTTTATTGATTTCATTACGAGCAAACATAATGCGCTTCACATTTAAGACTGGGTAAAGGAAAAAGGGAGTTTTTCTTCTAAACACATGAGATATGTTGTGAAAACACTGAGAACTATGAAGTATTGAATTGTGGAGTCAGGCCGTTAAAATTTCTGTGTTCACGATATTTTAAGTGGACCTGAAACACGGCTCGGTAACATGACGGAGCCACGGCCCCCCAGTAGGCCCCATGAGCCGAAAAATGAACAAACTAAATCAGGAGAGTAGCGGTAAACACAGTAGTTTCCCTTCATTCATTGATACAGTTGATTTGAAAGTAGGTGAGTAAACTCTCAGCCTCATTTCAAAGAGGTGGTTAAACTGAGTTTACCTTGGTTAACCCCCGGCTACACCCCTGGACTAAATATTGCTAAAACATACTGATAAGATGGACTAAATTATAGTCCAACAATAAAAATAAACTAAGATATGGGGTCTCACTGGTGAACTCAGACGGGGGCTAAGGCCGGGCAATTGTCCCTTTGTTAAAAAAAAAAAAAAAAAAACACAGCAAAATTGCCCTCTTGGTTGGTTAGTTGCCTCTAAACATGATAAAGTGCCTCTAAGGCAGGAGTGGAGAACCTTTTTCATATCAAGGGCCATTTCAATTTTCATAAAGTCCTCCGAGGGCCATACTATTATGAACACATACCTAGGGATGCAAAAAAAGAAGAAAAAAAAAAGTCTATAACCACTGTGTTACTAAGCCTCGTGATTGCTGCATTTCTACGCATGTCAGACTCACCTAATGCGATGGTTGGATCTGTTTCTCTTTGGTGAGGCATCTGATGTCACCTGGCAGTGATGATGATGCCGCTCGAAGCTGGTCTTCCAAGTTTGGGTCAGTCAGTCTTGAGCGGAAGCGAGTCTTTGCAAGTGTCAGTTTTGAAAAGAACTGTTCACAGCGGTACGTTGTCCCAAACAGATGCAAACTTCAGGGCATGTCTCCTCAGGATGGGAAAATCCTCAGCACAAACGTACAGTTTGTAAAAGTCCAGCAGAGAGAGGTTGTTGTACTTAGTTTGAGCTCGTTGTTGTTTTGCAGCTCAATTATTTCCATTTAGAGGTTGTCTGGCACATCAGATGGTTGTACATTAAACGGCGTAGCAAACATGTCCAGTTCCCTTTGTATATTTTTCACATCATGAAACCTCTCATCAAATGCCTGAATGAGTTTTGAACACTCACCAGCATATTCAGTCGTAACATCAGGCTTTTGTTCTTGCAGGGTGGGAAAGTGCACGGTGTTTCCCCTTTCCAGTTGTCCTTGCCACAGCCTTAACTTCACTTCAAATGATTTCACATTTGAAAGCAGAGAGCTGACAAGCTGGTTGGGACCTTGCAGCTTGATGTTTAGCTCTGACAGGTGCTTAGTGATGTCCACCATGAAGGCCAGATCACTGAGGAACTTGCCATCACTGAGCTCCATGACAGGTTTCACCTTCATCTCCATGAAGTGTCTGACTTCTTCCCGCAGTGTATAAAACCGTGCGAGCATATCTGCATGACTCAGCCATCACACTTCACAGTGATAAACCAGATCACCGTACTCTGACTCAAGCTCACTGAGTAGCTCCTTGAACTGGCGGTTGTTCAGCCCTCTGCTTTTGATGAAGTTTATGGTGGACACGATGGTTTTCATCACATTGTTAAGCTTCAGGGAATGTGCACACAGACTGTCTTGATGTATGATACAGTGGCATACAACTAAATCACTTGGATCCAGACTCAGACGGCTCATTTATTTTTTGACTAATGCAGTCAATCCTTTTTGCACACCAACCATTGCGGGTGCTTCATCAGTGGCGATGCCGCTCAACTTCTCAAATGGCAGTTCAAAATTGTTCATGGCCACAACAACTTGAACTCCTCCTTTGTTTCAAACTCGGCCATAATCCCACACACAAAAATGGCAAGCTGCGCTGTGTTTGTGATGTCTGTTGTCTCATCACAGGCCAGAGAAAAATACTCAAAGTCTCTTACAGTGTCCTTCAGTGTTTTTTCAATATTTTGTGCCATATCAGTAATCCTGTCTGCAACGGTTCTTCGAGACAAACTGACGCTTTGAAATAATTTCACTTTGTCGGGCACGAGCAGCTCCGCGACGGCATGAGGTTTCAGCTTCGTGGCTATTAATTCACTCACCACAAAACGTAATATTCTCTCTGTCAGTATGTGGTTGTGTGAAAGCTGCTTGTTGAGCACCCAAACTTCGACGAAGAGCATTAATTTTATCCAAACGCATTTGTCCTCTCAACTCGTCGAGTTTAGCATGTTTCGAGCTGTAATGGCGCTCGACATTTGCCTTTTTCATCACTGCCAGCGCCTCACCACAAACTAGGCACACTGGCTTGCCTTTCACTTCAACAAAGAAAAAATCATTTGTCCATTTTTCCTGGAATAAACAGCATTCTGCATCCACCTTCCTTTTCTTGACAGTCGCCATGATGCATCACTTGCCATCCATGTCAATCACTCTGGCCCACTGCATCACATGCCGTATTCACTGACCCTGATGTTGACTCGGACATACATAACCGTCTGTTTTATCTCAGAAAACTAATGGCTGTCGATTTTTTTCCCCTGATTTTTTATTTATTCATACTATAAGTGCATATATAAAATATAAAAATTTTATTGCATTGTGGGCCGGTAGAAATGGTCTCGCGGGCCATATACGGCTACCCACCCCTGCTCTAAGGTATCCCTAAGTGCCCTGTAGAGTGCCCTTCCACAAGACAAAGTGATAAAGTGCCTTCTAGTGTGTTCTTCAGTGGAAAAAATGTGGTCAAGTGCCTTCTAAAGTGCCCTTCCAGTGGACAAATGTGATGAAGTCCCTTCTAGAGGTACCTTTCAGTGGACAAAATGTGATGAAGGGCATCACAACTTGTGTCACACTGGTGCCCCACCACATATGGCTGGTGCCCTTATGTTTTTCACCCTTGTCCCTCAGACAGTCTGAGTCTATCACTGTGGGGATCAATGTAGCATCTTTCCCAAGCAGGCATATAAAAAACAAAAAAAAACAAAAAAAGATCTCACATTTTATGCATTTAATTCAGTCTAATACGCCTCATTTTCAAGCTCTAGAAATAAATGTTTTGTCATGTATCCAGAACCACAGGCTTAAACAGTCACAGAGCTCATCCATGAGCTCGCTGAAGCGTGCACTGCTGTTTTTAGGGAGTCCCTTACATTAAAGGTATCTTGTGGAGTTTTGGACCACTTGTGTTACTATAGAGCAATGTTGTTACGAGTGGCTCCTATTTTGTTTATATCTAAAGCATGCACATTAGGGCACATATACACACAGTGGGATCTACATTCCACTGATTGACATTTGGTGGCGGTTAAGTACCAATATGGTAGCAATGAACCAGCTAAGTCAGGAAAAATGACAAAATAATGAACCTAACAGATGATGCTGATAAGAAGTGATTTGAAGTCATGCTGTGCCAGTAAGGTGCTGGTATGGTGTTTCCAAGGTATGGTGTTTCCTAAAATATTACATACAGCATATAGGGTTTTTGGTTGACATGTTCACAAGACACTCTTGAGGGACGAGCAAGACAGGCAACATGCAACACCAGGGTCAAGACCAGGGTCATGTGACTGACAGAGGCACATGAATGCATCGATGGGCTACTTGGCATTAGCCTTGCAAGCTACTTCTAGACTAGCCAGGCTTGTAGAGAGTTTTCTTAAAGGACCAGAGTGAAGCATTTCGTGGCATCTGGCAGTGAGCTGATTGCAAACACCTCCCTCACTCTCCCCTTTCAAGCATGGAGGAAAACCTATGTTGGCAATGAAACTCGTATTGATTTGTCTGTTCTGGGCTACTGTAGAAACATGGAGGTGCAACATGGTAGCCTCCATGGAAGAGGACCTGCACCCTCTTTAGATATAAAGGGCTCATTGTAAGGTCTTATTTTTAGCTGTTTATACACAAATGAAAACATATTATGATCCATTTCTTACATATTTTCACAATAGCTGCCTTAAATCTTACACACCTTTAAAATAATTAGAAAAAAGTAAAACACTTCTTTTAAAAGCAAAGGTAAAATGCTCAGTGACATGTGTCTGTTACATGACCCCCGTCCTGCACATTTTAGCACTCCAAAGACATCAGTTGACAGGAGAAACTTTTTATTATCTGAAAAGTTTACTCTGGGGTACTATTTTTTTTATTGTTTGTTTTTGTTTTTAAAATATATTCACATTAATATGGCCTTGGCTCCAGACAAGACTCACCTTTGGTATATTTCTAGCAAGGAATGAAGCATTAAGGGATAGTTCAGATTTTTTGAAGTGGGGTTGTATTAGATATTTATCCATAGTTATTTTCACCACTTTCCCTTGCTGTCAGACAGACTTTTCAGACAGGTAGAATTACTGCTTTTGTCAAATAAGTCTGGTTGCCTTGGAGAGAGAAATATTTGGTTTATTTAACCATCATTTCCCATCAGTAGAATATACTCTACACTTAGACTGGTTGATTTTTTTTTCCTGTCTGCTGACCCCGTCCACAGCAGGACATTGTGTAGGTTCCTACACCAGTACTCCTGCAACTTCTCCAAACTGGGGGTGTGCCAACTGCTATCTATTATAGGTAATATACTGACTATGGATAAGAAGAAGATGAAAAATCTTAACTATTCTTATATGCTAGTTCAATACTGTGTCTGTTCATATACTGGGTTGAATGTGAATTGTGGTATATTGTGTATAAACATGTCCAATGTGTGTTGAATGCATTTTCCCACTATGAGGATGTTTTTAGCTGTTCTTCTATCATTAACTGAGTAACTACAGAAACAAGCAAAAAGAGACAAAACATTAATTGTGCTTGCACAATTAAGCACAGCTTTTTTTTCTGTCCCCTATGATATTCAATCATGGACTAAAATTGTTTCTGCCACTCTGATTTAATTCTCTCATCCACTGTGTTAATTAACAAGGTATGACAGCTGAAGTCAGACGCTCCCAGTGTAAGTATTCAGCCTTGAGTAGAATTGCAGGAGTGTAGTACACTACTCTGAGATACTGAGCAAACAGCAGTCCTCAGTAAAACAATGGAAACAGATAATCTCACATGCTGATAAAGAGAGTGAAAGTACCTCTGTTTTATTCTGCATCATCACAGCACTAAACTGTAGAGACCACACTGTCATAATAGCCAACTTGGAGAATTTGTCCATAATCACTGAGTGATAAACTGATGTTATGAGATGTGTCAGGTATCAAGAAGATCAGTGTGTTTATAGAGCGAGATCAATTTACTCATTGTGAAGAGAACTATTCATCCTTTAAAACAGATGCATAATGTCTTCCCTTATCTTCCAGTGCACTATAACAACAATAGCCTATTGCTTCCTCGCACTGTAATGATCCTTCTGTGGAGTATTTTGTTACACTAACTACACAAAGATCTTCACATTCAATATTTTGTTTACTGAGAAACATCTTGGTTTGTAGCTACATATGAGGACACAGAGGTCATGTCTTTTGGTATCAATTGTGGGAGTTTTAAGTCATGAAAATAACTTATTTTCAGTCTAACCTGAATATTGTTTGACACAATATGGTGAACATATTGGACACATTGTTTTTTATAAATAAATAAATAAAACAGCTTTTAGATAATCATGTCTGGGATAACATTTAGTGAAAATATAATCAAACAATTCAGCCTGTTCTCACTCCCACGCATCAAATATGGGAGCTTGGTCAGTGATCCTATGCTTCAAACTGTGATATGTTTTGATATGCCACTGAAGTCAGGTTATCTAGTTTACAGAGCGAGAAAGTCTGCGTCAAGAGGAGGTGGGGTGGAGTTATGTATGTATGTACAATAACTTACATAAGTTATGTTACATATGTTAACTTGCATAACTTATACTCTTATTTTAACCCAAATCATAATCTTTTCCTAAATCTAACCAAGTAGTTTCAGTGCCTAAAGCTAATCAAAAAGTTGGTGCAAAACTAAACCTCATCAAGTAGTTTAGGTGCAAAACTAAACTTTATCAAGTAGTTTTGGTGCAAAACTAAACTTTATCAAGTAGTTTTGGTGCAAAACTAAACTTTATCAAGTTGTTTTGGTGCAAAACTAAACTTCAACTAGCAGTTATGGAGAGCAACTAAACCTAAACAAGTAGTTTTCTTGCCTAAACCTTAAAGAGTAGTTTTAGTGCCTAAACCTAACCATTTCTCACATCAAAACAATAACAAAAGACATATTTGATGATGTTGTGAGGTTGCGTGGCATCATGGGAGTTGTATCTTCATTGTTAAACAACCACCATACCATAGAAAATCTGTGTGACGTGACTCAGGCAGAAATCCTGTTCATGGACATCCACTGACTCCCTTCCTCACTCTTCAATGCATCACTGTTTACATGAATACATTTTTTGTCAGTTTGAACATGGTTGAAAAGATTCGGGATAATGTAAGTACACAGTTCAACAAAATATATAACATAGCTCTAGTTGTTTTCAGACATTGTAATGCTGAAATATTATCATACGTGAACTTTTTTTTTTATGCATTGGCTAATTCTTTGATTATAAATGATCAGTGGAAAAATGTACAGTTTTTCTAACCCCCGTCCCCTCCTCCCCCCTCCTCCCGCCACATTACCTGTAATCATCTAATGCTGTTCAGGTACCGGGGGACACACTCCAGATGGCTCTGACAAGAATCAGCACTTTCTATTGGCTTAAATTAATTGGGGACACTTTGGTGAAGGCCGTCCCTTCCTTTGACAGGCGTTTTGCTGGCTCTTTGTGCTGCCGCTGACATATGCCACCCCACACCACACTGCATGATGGGAAAACTAATGGCCCTGTCGTCTTATATGGGGCAGCTGGCAGGAGACATAATACGAGAGGGGAGGCAGGAGGACTGTACTCACATTGTGGGGATGGACCCATATGGATTTTGAAGGGAGATACATTCAGCTCTCTGGGATGAAGATACTTATTGCTGGCTATAAAGAATAAAGGCACATTGTGGTACCACATAATGTCTCGTCCTACAGCAGATGTACATTATGTTCACCTCTCGATCATTTTAAAAGAAGGCTTTCATCATTTTAAAACATGGCAGAGCTGCATGGCTCAAGATAGAGCGCTATATTTATATGTGAACCACTGTCAGTGCCGACTGTAAAGCAGCTGATTCCAGTGGCATCAGCAGCACAGTAATGACCTGACATTAGCTAATAAAGCTTTGGCCATGGATGAAGCTGTGTTGTTCCTTTACAGCCAGCTCATGCATCTGTTTAATTACTATTCTCCTTGACTCTGTGCAGGAGAATTCAATTAAGAAACACTAAGGCCACACCTCATGCAGACCCTCACACACACGCCAAGGGCGCTGGATTCATTTCAGAAGTGGAGGGGCCAAAAAGACTTGTGTATGTGTGTGTGTGTGTGTGTGTATGTGTACACTGTACTGTATAAATTTGATTAGTGTAACTATGTCCTCTTTTATTGGATTAAATTTTAAATATTCATCCCCTTTTATGTTTTCCTGCTTTATTTAATGTCTTAGAGTGGACAGGAATGATTGGAACATCTTTTTACCATAAGTGTTGTGACCATGTGTGCAAAAGTTATAGTTTAATGGGACAGTTCACCCTTTCTAGTGGAAAAGAAAGCAGTTATGGTAGATTCTACTGCAGAGAGAAAGTAGTTCCTACATGCAACTCCTCACAACAAAGTCTGTGGATTATCTCAAGTAACTGAGTCATGATTTTTAGAAAGAGACATTGCTTTTGAATTTTTCAAATGTATTTTTTTAATGCTTTGAGCACCACAAGCAGAGTGCCATTTAGTCCCATTATACTGGAGAGGAGGCAGATATCTCTACTGCTGATATCTCCAAAACTGCAACTGAAACCAAAACACCAAACACCAAAACTATCTGGATGGATAAATAGCACTACAGCCTAGGGGCTAAAATATGTATTTTTGATTGTGGGGTGAGGTGACCCTTTAAAGAGTGCTCCAAGATTAGTAAAGCAAAAATTGTCATTTAATTAATACCTGAAATTGTCAATATAGAGTCATCATCAATAAAGCTGCTCTGTCACTATAAAGCTCAGTTTATATTGAACTATTATATCGGCAAAAGGATTCGTTTTTCATTGTGTTCTGTACTTTCAGCAGTGAGCGACAGATAAACACACTCGAAGGGCAACAATTTACTGCATACTGCTGTTAGAAACTGAGTATAATTAGCTGATAATTAGCTTGATCAGCCACGGCCAGTAAGCAATACACACATTATTAAACCATTAATCAAGCCAATAACTAACATTAGTCAATGTCAGACAACCTTATTAGCAGCTACCTGGTGTTTCTGTAGTCGTGACAAAACCTTAAAAATATACAGATTAGTAATCTGAATTAAAGGAGCAATATGTAGCCATTTTGCATGTAAAAATGAGGACAGCAGTCCAAATAGTCAGTTGGAGCTATAGACTGTACTGTATATGAAACAGGCTGTAATCTATGGTTGAAGTGGGTTGTTTCCCCCTGCCTCCTCTGCCCAAGACACAGCAGAAACAGGCAGGCTGCAGGGGCTCCGCAGGAGCGCAGGATGCAAACAACTTTGTAAACTGACAATAACAAGCAATGACAAGTCCTCCACTGTAAGTAGATCAGCTGTTTATAACTGTCAGCTGTCTGTCAATGTAAAGTTAAGCCTGTTATCCTGAAAACAAAAACACACTGCTCTGACATAACACACTCTGAATGATGAGTTCAGTGGCTGCCTGTCTCACTGCTGCCAAACTCCATTAATATTTTTCTCAAATTAACAGCTGTAAACATCTACACCTTCTACAAGATTATTAATGATTTCTTACAACTCATCAATGGACACTTACTCATTCAGCAAAAAATCTGCATTAATTTTAACTCTGATTAATGTGAAACAGACACAAAAAACAGTCATTCTGGTCCTGAATGGAAATTTCAAAGAGGGGCACTGCAGCTGTAGTGCTCATTCAAGTGAAGTGAGCCCTTAACATGTTTCCTTGATCTCTGATGACACATCATGGTCATTCTATGATCTACTACAGTAAATACATTACAGCAACATTTGTAGAATGTAGACTTCCTCATCACTTATGACCCACTAGAAGTGTGTGGTGGTGTCTGTATCTGCAGGGATTCTGCCCTCTGCCTCTGTTCGCATGTTTTATCTTATTATTTTTGCGGTGCTCTGTCTGTATTTGACATCCTTCTATCTTTCTGGTGCGTTTACGAACAGCTCGGACAAATCCTACTGATTCTACTGATGTTACACCAAACTCTATTTAAGAAATATGACTTATTAATGATTCCTTACGTGTCTGTGAAAACACATAACTGAAGAAAGACAAGCTAAACGGCATCATATGTAGACAGTCTTCCTGCCAATTCAACATCAATATAATTCATAAATATAAACTGTATTTTGGTAAAATCTTAACATTTTGGATTTTGTCGCCTCACCTCGACCAGCCCATGTTGGTGAGCTGTGCTACTTTAGAGGGAGAAGACTGTGAGAATGAGAGGCAAACCAGTTTAAAGATAAAATTGCTTCTCAGTAAAATAAGTGCTGGTTGGTTACATGCTACATGCTAAATTAAACACAGACTCACAATATCTCATAATCAACTGTCTGTTGTGTGTGTGATGATATCTGAGGAGTCTTTTTGGCTATTACCAAAGTAACTACCAGGTTTGCTGCTTCCTGCTGCCTTCAGGGACCTCCCTCAATATTCCAATAATATTAAAAATGTCTGTTTTTATTGGAATGTCGAGAGTTGTATGACCACCTTATAGATGATTGATTGCGATATGTTTTGATTTCTTTTCTAATTTTTTTTTTAAGCCAAGGGGAGGGGGGGGTTTGCCTTGGTATACCACAAATGTTTAAAAATCGCAAAGTTGTGTAGTCAAAAAGTGGGGACGCAAAAGCACACATTTTCTCTCCCAAGTCTTACACTGTTTTTTACACTCCCAGGAGACCTGTTTGCCTTTCTGTTTCTTTTTTCTGATGTGCACCAGAAAGCTGCGTGTTCAGCTCTCAGTACTTTTGTAGCTTCTAACTGAATCTCTGTTGTTTGAAGTTTAGCTTCTCTCCTGTGTCGCTGTTTGTATTTTTTTTCAAGTGTCTGTTTTATTTTACTGTTTCATTTTCATCTGGATAGGAGCTGCGTTAAGTTAATGCTGATGAGAACACATTTCCTGATTTTCTGCTTCATAATAAAAGCTTTTAGGGACTGCGTGTTATTTAGAATGAGGGATCACTGAATGTGAACCATCGCTGTGTATCTGGGCTACAGACATTCATCTAATCCACTAGATGGCTCCACATCCCCATCTGTCTATCCAAATTAAGCTCACGGCAATTTCATACTGTCACCAGAGCAGCAGCAACACAGCGGTACCGTAATGAAGGACGGGTGTGGTCTGATGAGGGGTAGGTGTCTGACCTGTTCCTACCATGACTACTCTAGATCACCAGCAGAGCACCACTGATTCACCTGATGCTGTCCACACCCTCTGTCTAAACACTCCAAGCACAAGCACTGATAAACAGTGTAGCCAAAGAGAAATGAAACACCGAACAGTTTGCCAGGAGGGGAGTTGTTGAGGGAACTCAGTATAGTTGCTGGGTTCCTGAAAGCCAAAATAACTTATTTATTTATTTATTTATTTATTTATGTATGTATGTATGTAATTTGATTGATTCAAATTTGCATGACCCACCCCAGAACTTAAATTAAAAACAGTGTACCTTCCCTTGGACTAAAATTAAAAAAGATTGGCCCTCCTGTTTTCCTCCAGTGGACCCCTCCTATAAATTTTGAAAGGTCCCTTAGATAACAAAATAATGGGGGACTTTTATTGTGAAGAATTTATAGGAGGTAAAATGTTTATCCACTGTTCAGAGGCTCGACTAAAGATGAGTGCTTTACCAGTAAATACACACCTTCGAATGGGTGCAAACTCGAGTCATATCAAGTCAAGCGATGCAGCACGTGTATGAAAAACAAGCAAAAGGGTTACAGAAGTGCCTGACGGAGGTGACAAGCCTTCATTGCCTCTGCCGAAAAGGGGAGAAAATACGTGTCTTCACCAGTAGCCGATGAATAGTGACGACTACTGTTGAGTCATTTGACCTGGGACTGAATGCCAATCCATCCACGATGTACCTTTTCCCCCTCAGGACAAAAGCCAGATGTTAGTAAGTGTTAGTGGGTTTTTTGTCCAGTTTAAAAGGGGTTTAGTGGGAGTACAGCCTTTCTGTTTGCTCCACTGCTCAGGCGACTATGCTTCTGGCTCAAAAGAATGTGGCCACCCTACTTCTGGCGCTGTTGACACAGACACACACACACATGCTCACACACTGTAAATGACTGAAAGTATGAAGAAGAGTCTGGCCTTGATAAGATAATGTATTAAAGTCTATGGAAATGTCAGCAATACAAACACAATGGACAGAACTAACATTCACAGCAACATCTTGTGGTACTGTTTCCTGCTGTATGTACTGTACTTTCTGGTTGTCATTGTCTCTCTACCAGAGATGGAATAAATAAATAAAATAAAAAGATGGAATAAAGCAACGCTAACAACAGTTAGGCACACAATACGCTGTGTGTCCATCTCAAACTCTCGATCACCTAAAAGAAACAAACAGAGGACTTCATTCCATTAATAAGACCAGCTCGTTGGAGTAAAAGTATCTGGATTACTCAGTAATTCACAGGCAGATGTTTTTAAGGTGCAGTCAGTCACCTTGCACGATTCTGATATATGTCTCATTGTCACTTTTGACACTGAGTGGGATCAGATTTTGTGAGTAAGTTATAGGCTGCAGCTTTAGTCATTTCTATTCATTATTTATCATTGTTGTCACTGTTATTTAGAGTGACTGTTGTCCACTCGGGACTCCTCTGGTTTCAGGCTAAATTAGTGGCAAATAGCAATTTGTAAATACATAACGTGGCTAAAATGGACAATATATGAAGTGACAATGTGATCACACTGTGAAAATATGGAAGGTGTCACTTGAAGTGATGGACCTACAGAGGATTATTTACAGAGCTGTATGGTGGGTTTCAGCCCACAGCACTTAAATGTATAAATATTCCCTCTTATATTCTGCTCCATTTGAACTCACAGCGCAGCCAGAAGCCTTCATTTATTTGAACTTTCAGTGCAGCCACCACACCACACACAACAGAAGAACAATACACCCAATACAAAGAAGAAGAATAGGGATTTCTAGCACTGCTTTGCTTCATTTGATAATGTATGTATGTGTATATATATGATTAATTGCCTTTAATACTTTTTTTTACCTTCTATTTTTTTTTTACCTTCTATTTTTTACTCTTGTGTGATATGCACTGATGGATACACCAAGGAATCATCTTTTCTATGTGTTATTGTCCATTTAGGTTGAGATCAGTCTTGATGTTGGGAAGGCGGCACACAATCACACACAAAATAAAAATAATCAGCAATCAACAATTAAACTAAAGTAATGACCTTGTTTTGAAAAATGTACAGATTTTTGTTTTCAAATGTAGGAAGCAAAAGTAAAAATTTGTCAGAAAAATAAACATTTTAATAAGCAAAGATCTCTGAAAAATGAAATATTTAAATATAGTAATGAAGTATTTGTACTTAGTTACTTCCCACTTCTGATGAAGACCACAAGCCAAAACATGTAAGGCACAGTTAAGACTGTTCTTCCACAATAAAGTCAATATGTGTTATTAGGGACCCATTTACATCACCAGGGCAGCAAACCTTCATGTGTTGTAGGTTTGTAGTGTGAAAGTGCAGAAAAAAGACATTGTCTTGTTTTATGTTCTCCTGCCCCTTCCTTTATTCACACAGTGGAGGTCAGGACATGTCGTGGCACACAAACACACAAGCACCGCATCAGCCTGTGTGTGCATGAGCAGCACATACAACCGTGAGCACATGTGAGCGCTGAGACACAAAACACAGCTCCGGGAGTCAAAACCCACTGTGTGTGTCAGAGCCTCATAAATCTTTCAGACCGCTCCCTCTGGCCCATCTTCACGCTTCTGTGGCTCAAATCAGACCTGAGACTCACAGGTGACCTCAGCACAGCAGGCCTGGAAACACACAATTACGCCTCAGCTGCTGTCTGTGCGCACACACACACACACACACACACACACACACATCACATGTGAAAAGTCATGTTTTTCAGCTTTGACATTAGAAGGCTCAGGTGCTGACTGGCAATTTCAAAGCCAGCCATTGTCATGACAACAAACACAACTGTTTGTGAGTTTCCACACAAATTTTATGTTGATCTTCACTGGGAGAAAAAGCATCTTAATTATGATTGGAATTATTATTTCAAATGTCACATTACTGCCGTGTCATATCAAATGTCCCACAAACACCAACTGAAAAATAAACTGAAATAATAAAATTAAGTAATTTTCATGACGAGACAACTCTTATTTCAGTGACAGTCTGACCCTCTGGTAACACGGCATTAACAGCACTCACTTTTCAGTTTCAGTTTCTTTGCTTTAGCAGGTCCTTTAGCAGGAAGTGTAGCCTTATATCAGTTACCATTTTGAATGAGTGCTGTTCTTATTTCAGTCTTTACCATTACAGAGTCTTTGCTTTGTGGGTTTGTGTGTATGAGTGGAGGGGTTGGGGGGTTATTGTTTTATTGTTTTTATTATGTGAAGCAGTTTGTGTTGCATTCTGTTTGTATGAAAAGTGCTATATAAATAAAGTCTGATTGATTGATTGATTGATTGATTGATTGATATGGTATTATTGGGACATTAATTATGCTAATTTAAGTCTCATTCATGTGCACTCAGATACAGTTGAATCATTTACACAGTTATCTGAAGTTACAAGCGTTTGTTGAACCGGACGTGACATGATATGAGCCTTTCATATGAACAAACATAAGAGAAATTTCTGATAAGAATAGAAAAATGTTTTTGCATGAGGCCCACTGTTTTGTTTCATTATTCATTCTTTTGGATTTATATTTTTTTCTTTTGTTTCGGGTACTGTAAAGAATGGAGGGTTTGTTGTGGAAGGCTTGTTACTTTACCTGAGTTTTGTGGGAGTTGCACTTCTTAATCTACAAATGAAGCATGCTTTGTTAATCTGCAGCCTTTTTGGTTTTGTTACTTAGAACGCTACAAATAGAGTGCTGTTTTATTCTCCCTGGAACATTGCATTTGATTTTAATATTTAAATTTTATAAAATAAAAAAAAAAATCTCAACTTTCTTTTGCAATTTTCACTTGCTCCTGCAATTTAATCGCAAAAAATGCCTAAATACATTGCAACATGCATCACAATTTTTTAGAAAAGCTGACACAAAATCAGGCATTTTAAAATCCTGGAGGGACTAAAAATATATATGTCACTGTTGAAGAAACTGTTTTGTCTGATGTTGCGAGTAACAGTGGAACACATTTCACTACACTAAAGGAAACTCATCTGAGACTCGTCATACTCAGATTTACGAATACTAATACGAAATACTTTATTGATCCCCAAGGGGAAATTCATTAGATAGATTTAGGTTTACACCACAACCTCAAAGTTATTATGGGCACTAAGTGAAAATGATGACACATGTAAAATCCAGTATACTGTCCAATATTTACATATAATTGCAATGTTATTTGTTTTTTCATAGATTTTATCTTCTAATATCTGTTACACTCATTTATTGCAAATATTTGCAACAGACTTGTGCTTTGTTTGGTATCTGCATATTATCTATGTATCTGCATTCATACAGTGCATGTTTTATCATTATTTTACTAATGATTATTTTTATTGTATGACCTCAAGTTTCACACATAACGATCTTTTACGTTGTTTTATGTTTTTTTTTTTTTTGGTATGTTTTTTGTCTTTTTTGTCTTGCTACATCTTTTTCATAGTTTTTCATTTTGTTACGTATTCATTATTATATTTTGTCTTATTATATTGTTTTTAGTCTTATCACATTTTTTTTGTCTTTTTACTTTAAGTTGTTTTTTGTATTGTTACCTCTCTTTCATCTGGTTACATTGTTTTTAGCCTGTTATGTCTTTTATGTTGTTTTTCATCCTGTTATGTCTTTTTTTTTTTCTTTTTTTTTTTACCTTTTTATGTCTTTTACATTGTTTCTTGTCAGTCTTTTTTGTCTTGTTCTGTCTTTTTTAATCGTGTATGATGTGCACTGATGGATACATCAAGGAAGGTGGGAAGGCGGCATGCAATGATACAAAATAAAAATAATGAATAATTTCCCTCAAATGCATTAAAACTAATCACCTTGTTTTTGAAAAAAAAGTACAGATAGATGTGTTTAAATGTAGGGAGTAAAAGTAAAAAGTTATTGAAATAAAGTACATATACGTGAAAAATCTAGTTAATGATGACACATGTTAACCTGAGCTCCATGTGAATTGGTGGTGGTCTTCAAAACTTTCCTCTGCATCCATCCATCTTCACTGACTGTGCAGCAGCAGCTAAATGCTACGCGTTTCTATTTTATTCAAAACCTTACATCAGTATTATGCTTAATATGGAATCAATGAAACAGCATCATATCCATTAGAGGACTCCATATATACACACAGGAGATGGACTCACTAATTTGATCCCATTTTTCATGAAAAAGGATCATGTCGGCTAATACACTGAGCTAATACTGATGCGTTCACTTGTACTCATGGCTTCTTACTCTTCTTGTAATTGAGTTTTTCAGATCTCCTCATGTTAAAATTACCACAATATAAAGTCAAAGTAATAACAAGTATCAGCATGGTGTTCCTTTGCCCTTGGGAGTGCTGCTGTGCTCATATTAGCCATAATTTGCTGCTTCTGATGCATTTATTCATTCATTCATTCACTGGGAAATTGTGCCAGAGGACTCACAAATTGGCTTAATAAAAACATGCAACAAAAAATTCAGGCATATTTGTGATTTTAGCAAAAGATGCCTGAATTCCTAGTATGTACATGTTTGTGAAATGTTTGTTGATAACAACCAGTGACAGTGATTAGGTTAATGCTGCCAAAGTTTTGGGGTTAATATTCACTTGTGGGTTAACTGCTAGCTGCTGTCTCCATCAGCTGTACTCGAGTTAGAAAATCCAAATTTGATCAAAAGGAAGAAGTCTGGGCTGAGCTCGAGTGGACTGAGACTGAGTGGGAATCATCACAGCTGCTAATAGACCCGTCAGCACACCACACTCTACCTTAAAATGTCATTGTGGAACACTAGTACTCATTTTACTAAATTTAAAAACAAATTCATTCTATTAAATTTGTATCTATGACAAAAATTGACTTTTTTTTGCAAGAGTCTGACACATTCAAACTTGTGTTTGCATCAACTAGAACAGCTTTTTGGATCAAAATGCTGATCTGTCCTTAATATATGAAAACATCCCTCTTCAACCAATTTATTAACAAAGTCACCTGATGAGAAACTAGTCTGTATTTCTCTTGGTTGACTAAAATTGACCATTTTGAGCAACGATTGCTGCCTTTAAATGTAACTTGTAATTACTGCATTGGAAGTCAAGTGCTTGAAATGTGAGCTCTGCAGGGCGGGATGTAGAGGGGTGGCATGGGGTAGCAATTACCACCTTAAAAAGATGCCTTGCCACCCCAGCTGCCACTCCAGTTTTGTACACTTCTACTTCAAAATACATGTATGTTAAGTTAGGCTGGATGGAGATTTACAAGACTGAAACTCTGAAGTCCAAGCGCAAGTGAATGAAACAAGAGATTATTAACACATATGATTTAATGATCTGCCTTGGCAATATTTTAGTAATGGGCTTATGATCAACGAAAAAAGACAAGAAAAGTTTGAAGATTTGAAAATAAAATAATTAAGTGCTTTCACTGCCACCTTTAGATGTATCTATTCAATGTCATATTCACGTGCCACAATAACATCATGTTTTTGAGTTAAAATATCTTCATTTGGGGTCTTTTCTTTACTCTTGAGCACCGTGAACATGACCCAATTTGAAGGCAACAAACTGTCAGGAAGAGTTATGAGTTTGGATACGTGGTCTGCATTCAGGACCTCCAAAATGGCCAAACTCTGGATTGATGGTGCACCTTGAAAACACTCCATTATCCACCACCATTCTCATCCTGTGGTCAAGGTGGTAATAATAATAAATATGCAATGTCAAACTAAAAGTCTTGGGTAGGTTTAGGCACTAAAGCTACCTGGTTACATTTCAGAAAAGATCATGGATTGGGTTAAAATACCGACCCCAGCATCCTTCTTACATGGACTCTCTCATTCTCCGTACCACATTGGTCCATATCAGATTGAAAGTGACTGTTGCTGACTGTCACAGAACATATTGACAATTCATGCCCATCTACAAAAATCTATAGAATACATTTACGTGAGGTAAAGAAAAAGTCTGGTGTTATTCTATATACGATCAATAAATTTGTGTCTGAACTCACAGCCTCTTTCTCTCCTCTCTATATAATAGACACTCTTATGAATCATCATCATTTTGTGTCATTGCTGTCTACTGTAGAGCTGCACAACAGCAATTTTCCTTTCTGTAAAATGTAACAGATTGCATTATGGGATTTGTAGCAGCAACATGACATGGTCACATTTTCCATTGTGGTAAAAAAAAAAAAAAACTGGATAAAATTCACTCTAAATGACAAAGGGTAAATATAGTACACAATGGGGAGCGATTTTGGACACACTGTCTAACTCTCAGTACCTTATGACTTCTCCACTGTCTGTGGCTCTAGAAGTCCAGAAGAAAAATAAAATCATATTGTAAAAAAGTAGTTGAATAATCTATGTGCATACCGTGCATTAATGTAAAGATAAGGATGCTGTTATTCTACACTTTTCTAACAAAAAACAAATCCGACGTCTCTCAGTATTGGAAAGCCTGTCTGTGGCTCTCAGCTCCAAGCCAATTGGTCCCTAATGAAGATGTAAATCTTTAAAAGCAACTCGAAAATATGTGGTTTAGAGAGAGCTCTGTAATTTCCTGAGACAGCAGGCCACTGTAGTTTTTGGCAAACATTGCTCAAACAGTAAGAACAGTGCATTTGTTAAGTGCATTTTTTGCATAGTGAAGGAACATTTCACCCAGTGCAACAGTAGGTTTAACAGTGGAACTCAGAGGAAGATATTAGATCAGACTTTGAATACACACACAGTACTTGTTTGTATGATACATTCACAGCTGGTTTGGGTCTTTTAATTGGATTATTTGGCAGTAATAAAACTTCAAAATATTATCATAGCATTTAATATCTTATTTAACATGACTTTTTACATGTGAACACAAATTTTCAGAAAGGAGCATCATGGCAGCTATTCAGCTCTTTTCACACGGCCACCTAGTTTATAAAGAGTGACAAAGTCTTTATAGAAAGGAGGTTGTGGTGGATGAATGGGTCAAACACAGGACCTTCACCCACCAAGTAGGTTGGGGTTTGAGACTTGTGTTTTTTTTCAGTTGCAGTTTGGTTTGGTTTAGGCACCAAAACTTCTTAGTTAGGCTGAAGTAACAAAACTTTTACTAAGTGCAAAGTTGCAGGAATGCCCTGATAACAATCACACAGATACATACATTCATACTTGGAAGCTGCCCAGTACAACCACAGTCTCATCTGCCTCCCACTGAGCAACCCCACTGGAGCAGCTGAGGTTAAGGGCCTTGCTCAAGGGCACGTCAGTGGTGCACTTTTTTATTTTCCCCACTCAGAATTATCCTGCCAGTAGGCAGACTGAATTAGCGACCTCCCAATCCCAAGCTCGCTTGGTTGGATTGAGGCACTAAAAATACTTTGTTGGGTTTTGGCACCAAAATCACTTTGTTAGGTTGTGACAACAAAACTACTTTGATGGGTTTAGGCACCAAAATTTATTGGTTGCATTTAGGCACCAAAGCTACTTAGTAGGGTTTAGGCATCAAAATGACTTGATTAGGTTGAGGAAACACAACATCTTGGTTAGGCTGAGGCAAGCAAAACTACTTGGGTAGGTCCAGGCACCAAAACTATTTGGTTAATTTAAGGGACCAAACCTACTTGGTTAGGCTGAGGCACCAAAACTACCTGGATGATTTTAGGAAAAGATAATGGTTTGTCTCTGCCATGCGGTTGTTAATAGCCCCACTGGATGCAGTTGCATTGTTCACTACTGATACCTGCTTTGGTAAGCTTTGGTCTCAAAACTTAATATGGAATTCAAGTACTGACTTGAATTTGGAATATCTACGATAAACGTATTATTATAAACGTATTATAAACTTTTTTTTCTGAAACCAGCATCTAGTGGCCATTAGAAGTCCTAGAGGCTTCATCTCTAAGACATGATGGACAGTCAGTCCTACATGCAGCATTTCATCAGTCCAATCTAATATCTCTAATCTTAAAGGTGTCTTGTACAAAGACCAAGCAAATCAAAGTGCCTCTGCTGTGTGAGTGACAGAAACATTTCCAGCAGGTTCAGCGGTGCCCTCAGTTGTTCGGTGCTCATTAATGAGACCTAATGAGCCAGGCGCCTAACGAGGGTTAACGAGCTGGACGACCTGAACAAGGTCCAACACATGTCGGGGTGACAGAAGGTTTCTGCAGATTAACTGTCTTGCTGATGAGAAGGTTGGACAACAACTGCGGAGGCATTCTGAGACTAAATAAAACCAAACACATTTACTTTAGGTTAGATTTAAATCTAGGAACGCATGGAACAATTTTAGACACAGTTTATTTATTGTCTGACCTGTGTGTGGAAACGTAACAGGTGAATATGACCTGATATGTAACACTTTAGATTAAGATACTTGAGAAGCAGAAAAAGGGTTTTCCATGCAGAAATCAGGTACTTCTCAGCTTGAGGACATGAAACTCAAAGGCACAAAAAGGGGCTGGAGCACAAATTGATTGATTTCAATCAATCAATTTACAGCAGTTGGTAATAGGTTAGACCGAGTTTCAGGTCCATTGGATGAGTTCAAAGGTTACCAACTGCTAATTTGCACACCTGGTTGGGATTTGCTATTTGTTGCCTGCCCCATGTCTGTGTTCAGCCTGACTCTGGTGAAGACATAGTGTTGAAATGTTAGGCTGTTTGCACTATTAAAGCTGTAAATTAATCAGTTTGTGCTCCACCTACTAGTGAGAAGTGTCTGTTAATAGATAATAAGGCCTTTACAGTATGCTTATTAACAGTAATATATGTTAATAAGACTATATAAGCGTTGATAATAGCATAATAAACATGACTATAGTTAGATGAGATATTTGTAAGAACTTAAAAGAAACTTGTTAACATTGTTTCAAGGTTAATTAATCCTTTATTATACACACTTAACAGTTATCTAATCCATTTTTGGGGTGTCGGCTCTAAATTGTGAACAATGCTAAATAAGGTTAATCATTTATAATGCATCTATTAAAGGTTAACCATGATTATTCTTATAATTACTATCATTTTCTGGCTTTTTGCCTTTAGTTTAGTTGGGCTTGAGGCTACATAGTGTCCCTTGGCAGCTCACCTTGGTCATTTGCAAAGTTCACACTGACCTAATCTAACAATAACAATAATAATCTAACAATAGACGTGTTTATTATGCTATTATTAACACCTACTGATGTTAATAAGCACCTTATGAGGGTCTTACTACTTATTAACTAACACTTATTGCAAGCACTTTAATATAAAGTGTTACCCATTATCCTTGTACATTTCTCTTCAGTGAATACTTGTTTAGCTTCACTCTCAGATTGACCTAATACAGTAATGACAGCACTCATAGCCACAATATTATATTTACTGTCACAGATAAAGACACAGTGGGACTTTGTTGACAAACAAATTGTCTGCGCACAGGAAGTGATGAGTTTGATGATGCTGGTTTGTTTGGAAAAAATAAAAGCAGCAGAACATTAAGGTGAAAAGCCATGGAGACGGAACAGGAAAAGAAAGACGCAACACCCACAGAACCTCAGAGGACAAAGACAACACGCTGACAGGTTTGACATTATTGGAAGTGCGATGCAGAAACACACTGCTGCTTGAACTTGTCATGCATCTCGAACAGCTCAATAACGCAGTAATGTGACCACAGAGCATCATCCATAGGAAAATGTGTAGGGCCAGGGGAAAACACTTCTCATTAACCTCTGGCTGCTGCGGAGGGAACAGGGAGCAGCAGAGTGACTCAGCTTTAATATTAAACAGACTTTACCCTTCTGGTTGTTATTATGAAATACAGTATCCACAGACGCAGCAGCTCTCCTGAGCGAGGGTGGTTTTAATAAAGCCTTACATTTACTCTAGTGCACCATATAAACAGACTCCAGACCAGACCAGCAGGGGTACATCAGGACTGTGAAGACTAGAGTGAAATATAGATTTAAATACTTCAACCAATGAAATGGGTCTGCTACTCTTTAAATAGGTGTTTTCATTAGCGGTTATTACATAATGTTGTTTGGGTCATATTCTTCATATATCATACAGATGGTTTGTACTGAGGTCCTGCAGTAAAGTGGCCGAGTAGCAACACGTGTCATACTGTGTTATTAAATGGGGGACAGTCTCCTTCATCTGACAAGACTACTTGTGGCAAGATGAGGGAAATGCCAGTTCAATGTATTCGCCGCAGGGTTCACCCTAAAGAGTTTGAGTTATAGAAATTAGTTGTAGAATGGACACAAATTGTCAAGACTTTCGTGACAGCACAACTTTCAAAGTAGGAGGGATAAATGCAGTATAAATAGCAAGAAAGTCCACATATGGAGGAGGTGGATGTATCACAAAGGAGACACAGGGGAATGGTTCTGAGTGAAACCGATTTTCAAAGTTGATTGTTTCAAGGAGGTATTTTTTTAACCCAGACTCATGGATGTACAGTAGAACCTAGATAGAGCATTGCCGCTCAGCCTTACTTCCAGTTTTTCCCAGCAGTCACTCGTGGTATTGCAGCCAAAAATTCCCCTGCAGCCTTAAAAGCATTTTCCCCATGAGACATCATCATAAAAGAGACGTCTATAAAACTGTGGACAGGACACTGCGAACTGCAAATGTCAATTATGACTTTTTCTACAGTATTGTGAATTTTTGTTCAATCAAGGTTTTGTATTTGTAAAACTTTCCTCAGAAAAAGTGATAAAAAATTCAACACAAGTAGGAACTTGTAGGCGAGGTCAGCGGAAGAAACACTACTGCACATATTCAGTGGGCTGCATACTGCAGAAATAAACCCAGAAACCCAGAAACTATATACTATGGCGTATGTGCAGTTTTTATTGAACTGAATGGGCACCATCTTTGCATCTGGCACTCAGTTCTTAATAGTGCGTCCATACCCAAACCACAATCTTACCTAACCAAGTAGTTTTAGTGCTTAAGCCTACCCAAGGCCTTTATATTTAAAGTGTAACCGGACGTTGCATACTGCATTTTAGCTTGAATGAATGAGAATGATAAGATACAATAAATGTTTAATAATCCCCGTAGGGAAATTCAGGCAACAATAGCAATAATGAAACACAAGTAAGGAATAAGTAAAGAGTAGAAGTACAAACAAAACCCAAGCTAGCAGGAATAATACAACAAAGTGAAATGGAATAACAGCAATAATAAGAATATGAATAATAAATAGAGTAAGGTAAGACTCTGAGCATTCTATGAATGCACAACATGTGAGCAGAAATATGTCCAGGCAGACAGTAAATACATACAGTATAAACATCATATGTACATGACGATGGATAATAGATAAGATTGAAAGTTGTAGTTTACTTGCCAGCAGGTAGAACCCGGAAATGTAAAGTATGGGTCCAAGCATTATGAAACTTGTTGGGCAATTAGCATAATTAGCATTAATAAGCAAAATTATTTATATGGGCAATATACCAGCAATTTGAACAGTATTGGGGTTATTCAGGGGTTATTAAGGATGCTGAATTAATTTCTGACATTTTCAAAGGTTTCAGTTCATTTAGAATGTTTTAGAAGACACCGGACACTGGATCACAGAGACTTAATGGAATAACTGAAATAAATTCAACTTGGCTATAAGTTGTAGGTTGTTTATGAACATAATTATCCAGAAAATGTACATTTTAATTCACATTATAATCCTCCATTATAATCACAACTGGATTTTGGAGGTAATAAATGTAAGTTTCATAACAAGCTAAATAATATGACTGTGGCTAAACAATATCCTCAAAAAAGAGAACATTCTATGTTGTTAAGCTTTAAGCAAGTGCCCCTTGCACTTCTACTCCTTTGCACTATTACAAACCATATCCTCATAAGCAGCCTCCACCATGTTCTTCTCCAGACTTTCTTGTCTTGCACAGCGGCACTTTGCTGTTGTTCATGGCTTTAATGCAGCTTTGCTGACTACAGCTGATAATGTCCAATGGGACAGGAGGAGCAACACCACTTGCATCCAGGATGGAAGGGTTTAGTAGATGTCGTATCTGGCAACATTAAGAAATGTTCACTGCCTGTGGTTGTACAGAGCCAAGAAGAAACCCCTCACTGTGTCCATGATCTGTAAATCAGTAGCTCCCTCCTCTCTGATGCAGTGAAGAGGGCCCCCAGATCATTCAAAAAAGAAAGTATAACTAAATCATAAATATAACCAGTGGCTGAACAAACACTGATATCAAGTATGTCTGTTTTCTAATTTATGAGACCAACATTACAGCAAACAGTACATCCAAAGACAGTGGTCAAGCGTGTTGCGGGGCAACTAAATGGAATTCAGACACCAATCATTTGATCATTTACACCTGTGCTTTTCCTGGTTAATCTTCGTAATCCTTTGACCATGTGTGTCTAAAGGGCTGACACAGTGATGTGGAGATAATGTGTCTGGCTATGTCAGACTATGGGCCCTATCTTACACCTGGCGCAATGCCGTTGCGCCGCCAGCGCAAGTGACTTTGCTATCTTACACCCAGCGCAAGTGCCGTTTTTGCCATGTCTGCAAGATAGCAAACTCACTTGCGCCGGGTCTGATCCGCCGTGGGCGGGAGGTCTAAATATGAAGGCAGAACGAAGGCGTGGCCCGGCACGTTTGCTATCTTGTGCTCGGTGCACTGGAGTAAAAAGCACTTGGGCCTTAGAGCCCTATCTTACACCGGTCTGAAGCGCAATGGATTTAATTTATTCAAGGTGTGTCCAAATCCTCCTTTGCTGTCTCCTCCTAGGGGTGCCAGTGATATTTTGCCCTGCGCCGCCCACTGCGCCACCAGCGCAAAGCAGCATACACCTATCAGGTGTGCCCAAGTGCCCTCATTAATTCACCGGCGAGTTTAGGCCGAACAAGCAATAAACCAATCATAAAGTCAGCTCTCATCGCCTGTAAGAGGTAGGTGCGCCGGCAGCGCAAGCATGACGGCGGATTCATAAGGAGGAAACGAAGAGAAAAGATTTGCAAAGCGAGGAGACAGATCTTCTGGTTCAAGAAGTGGAAGCACGAGAGCGTGCAATATATGGAGACACGTCTCCAAAGCAGCTTCATGTGTAAATAGTTTATTTTACATCAACACCTGCAAAAACCATTACAATAAATGAACCACAAATGTCATGCAGACTGGTCATGTTTTACATTGAAGCACCTTGAAATTGTGTTGTATTTTATAATTAATCATTACCTCCCACCTGCACCTGAAGTGCGCAAAATTACGCACGGATATATCCAACCAGCTCCGTTTAAAGCACAAATACCTTTTTCTCTCCGGGTTGGGCAGGACTGTGCGGTCAAATATTGTGTCTTGTGTGTTATAGATCATAAGTGTTTAATCCTTGTTTTTCAGACACAAACAGCTGTCATGCTGACTCATCTGATAAAGATGATCTGACAGCTGTGATCCCATGCACACTTTACTGGTCTGTTTAGATTTATTAGGCTTTATAATTATAAATAATTTCTTTTTTCTTATTAGTGAGTTTATCTCACAAGACACACTCGCGCACGGCTGTTTAACACTTATGAAAGGTGTTCTGTGATTGTGGAGACGTGTGTGCGCCTCAGCCAAATGCGAGACACACGCACGCTTTTAACTTCAATATTTACACTTTATTGCTGATAGAAAATATGTTTAAATGACACTTTACTAATCCACACTCTAAAAACAAGGTGTTTTGTAATTGTGAAGATGTGTGTGTGTGTCGGCCAAACACGCCGGGTGCGCAATTACTCCAATGAAAATCTTTTCTCTTTATTTCCTCCTTGTAAATCCGCCATCATGCTTGCATTGTTTGCGCCGCTGGTGCGCCTACCTCTTACACGTGATGAGAGCTGGCTTTCTGATTGGTTTATTGCATGTTCAGCCTAAACTCGCCGGTGAATTAATGAGGCACTTGGGCACACCTGATAGGTGTATGCCGCTTTTCCGCCAGTGGCGCAGGGGGCGGGGCAGGGCAAAATATCACTCGCAGCTCCAGGGGGAGACAGCAAAAGAGGATTTGGACACACCTTGAATATATTAAAATCCATTGCGCTTGGGCCTTGCGCCTTGCGCCGGGTGTAAGATTGGGCCCTATGTCTCCTACACTGTCAAAATGAAAAAGTCGAGAAAACTCAAAATTTCAAGGCTACAGACTATGATAGATTTTTGAGTTTTGAGCCCAACTCAGATTCTTAAGTTTATACAGCTACTGATCTTTTGTTGAGATAAATTACTTTTCTTCTTTAAATAAACTTAAAGCTTTGACTTTTAGAAACTCAAAACAGTGACAAAACAGAGTGAATTCATTGAAGTGAAAGTAAATGTTAAAATTTTAATATTTTTAATTAAAACTGTTTAATTTTTCAGACACTTACTAAAAGACAAATCAGGTTCACAGCTCACTGTGACCAATTTATGATTATTTTTTTTAGTGTCTAAAACTCAAAGATTTAAGTTTATCTAAAGAGGAAAAGTAAAGTAAAATTAAGAGTTTGAGTTGGGCTCAAAACTCAGAAATCTATTGCAGTGAGTTGCCTTGAAATTTTAAGTTGTATCAACTATTGTTTTTTTACAGTGTAATTAGTAAGGATCTATATCATTAACTAAGTTCAGTTTTATAATATATCACATCTCTGCCTCTGTTGAGAGCTTCTCTTTGTCTTTCACATGTACTTCATGCATTTCTGATGATGAATGATTGACAGATAACAGATGACAAATCACCTCATGACAATGGCAGATAATGACAACCTTGTCCGTTATCCTCCAAAGACGGTGGCGCCACCTCAGAATGTTCGCCGATATCCATTCAGTGTTGTTTGCTATATTTACAGAACCTTCAAATGACTTTCTGCTTTGAATCTGAGCATCATGATTGAGCTTAATCATTGCCTTTGCATATGCTTTTAATATGAATTCCTGTCCACCATTACATTTCCCCTTAGAACATAATTGCTCCTGCAGAATTGTTCCATATGAATTTAATTGAAAAGAAATTGTGTTTGCAGTAATATGACTGGACATGAAGTTGTTTGAACACTTCAGTCAGCAGCAGCGGCAGCGTTCTGAAGCTTCCACTTTATGAAGCTTATTTTGTTGATGCTAAAGACTTCACAATATCCGCTGTACCTCTGTGGATGTCATTTTGAACTGTCAATTACGCTGCAACCATTACACCAGCTCTCCGCTGTAGGAGATCCATCCGCACATTATCATATTCACTTGACAGTCCTGTATGTCATATATTGTGGAGATGAAACCCACAAAGTGGCCTCCTACACTCGATGATTGAAGATGCTATCTCCACCGTTCAATCTCGCTCCTCACTGCTGTTATATTTGATGAATAGCTGGCTTGACATACAGTTCCTCAGATCTCATTTGGATTGTAGCCTGTAGCCAGAGGGCCTGGCACCATTATGCTGTGGCAGACGCACATGCACGTGCACGGATCGCACACATACATGCACAGACAAACATGTAATCAAATGCCTTCAGACAAACACATATTAAACACCCATTTGCATCACTCAAAGTCTAATTTAGGTCATCCTCATCAGACTTTACACTCTGTCGTCTTCTCTCCAGAGAGCCATTGCAGGTCCAGGCAGGTCATGCATTACCGTGTTTCAGTGCAAAGTCTCCAGTCAAACTGAAAAACAGAACCAGCAATGCAGCTCGCTGTTGTGATGACAAAAGCAAACCGTGGACGACGTTAACGGCTGTTTTTCAGCGAGCCGGCACTCTCTTATCACTCATAAAGTGAGTCCCACCTCCTTACATGCCCCCATTTGTGTGATAACAGTCATAAAGCTCAGCGACGGCCCCGTGGATGTGATGGAACATGTTGAGTCCCAGTATCGTTCTCCTCCGAAGTTTTCTCATATCCGCCGCCCACGCCGCTATGCTGATTATACAGCAACATAACAGATGTTCGTTTTACTTGCCTCTCCCACTCACAGCAACAGCAGCCACATGCATTTGTTCTCCACAACAACCCCTGCACAGAGAGATCACTGGCTGACAGAATCTGTGTGCAAACTAAGTAAGTGGATGTGAGTGTGTGTGTATGTGTGTGTGTGACACGTCATTACAGAGAATATGTGTGGAGGAGGATAGAAACTGAAGGAAATATGATTTGATTTTGTTTATGTGATCTTTGTGAGAACTAGTTTGAGTTTTAGAGCTTGGGAGTGAGGTCATTTTTGGAAAGCGAGGGCATTTTGGCCAGACAGACCTTCAAACGGCTGTTGGAGGGTTCAGACTTGGGTATTTTTCAATCTGGACCCTTTTCCCACATTTTTTTGTGTTTAATTTCCAAATGAGATTAACAGTTTTTGAAAAACATCCAGCATTGAGAAAGAAATTAAAATTTTGTTTGACCAGAAACACCTGTTATATGACTCTGTTCATAATCACCAAACTGTATTCTGCAAAAACAGTCATTTTAACAAACTACTATCACTGCCTTGATCAGTTAGTTTGACTTTGGTGTTTTTGTTTGTTTGGGTAACACCTTCTAATAACCTTCATTAATAAATGGCAAATTTATAGTTAATATTTATTTCACTGTTAAACAATGAAATGAGAGATGCTTGAGACAAATACAATTACATTCTGAATACAGGGTTTGAATCACACAGTGACTTTCGACTTTCGTCCTATTTTCTGGTGCACGCTGCTACTAAAACATGTCACATACACATGCATCTGTGGAAGTGTGCAGCATTGCAGGCCACTGCAGGGTTACTGCAAAAAACATTCTACTGTTACTACTACAGACAGTTAATACTATCAGTAACATTTAATAGATGCTACATAACAACAACGTAAGACTAATGTTTTAAAACCAAAGAATAATCAGAGCAAAAAATAAAATAAATAAATAAAAATCACAATCATTATGGGGGGAAACAGGCAATGCTTTTCTGCTTCTCATTCACAGTCCTTCAAGAATCACACATCACGTAGTAAAACAATAAAGCTGAATGTTTAGCAAACGTGTGTTTTTTCTACAAATAAAGAGACTTTTTGCTGTTTAAAGAAAATATAAGAAAGAGAAATTATATGAAAATAAAAAATAATCAGTAACACTCTAAATGAACAATGTTTTAGAGCTCCCTCTAAATGTATCAAAGTAAACTTTTGGGGGGAGTCATGTCCTTTTCAGGGGAGCTGAGCTCCCCTTAGCTCCCCCATAATTTAAACTGTCTGATTTAAGTAGTAAACTAACAGTTATTATTGCACAAATTGTAATATTTATATAGTATATTAAGTATTTGATAGTGATTGTTTTATGGTTGAGGGATATGTGCATGTTGTTTTATAACTGTGTGTTTGGTGAGGCATTTCTTCAACAACATTGGTATGTTCAGAGAATCTGTGCTTACTCTGTATAAAGAGCAGTGAGCTGATGATATAAACCTGCACTCATTCAGGATGATATATTATGAATATGGTTTTGAGAATTATGTTGTATGCAATTTATCCAAAAAGCAAAGATCCTTATGTGCCCAGCTCAGATCTGGTGTTTTACCACTTACTGTTGAAACTGATGGATATGTTGGTCTAGAAGAAGAAAAGCAGGTTTGTTCATTCATATTCATATTCAGTGAGCACAGCCTGGCCATCGAGACGGGCCGATACAAAAAATCATGGCTCCCCCAAGAGGAACGCTTCTGCCAGCTGTGCAAACAAAACAAAGTAGAGACAGAGCTGCACTTTCTCACAGAATGCTCAAAAAATCAGGAAATCCGAATGACATATTTCCCCAAATTTAAAAACAAACATCCTGAATTTGACAAACTAACAAATATAAAGAAACTACCAATACTACTGGGAGAACATAAAGAGAGCTGCAAGTTAGCAGCAGAATATGTCTTCACCTGCCACATTTTGAGGAACAGTGAGTGACAACCCCAACACACACACGTACGCACACACGCACACACACACACACACACACACACACACACACACACACACAGATACTACTTAATGTTATTATTGTTATTATTATAGTTATGTCCAGTTTCGTGTTCTTGCTCAGCACTTTAAGTATTGTGTGTTAGTGCTATTTTCTTGTTTCATTTTGAACAATGTGCTTTGGCAATACTGTACTTTATTATGGTCATGCTAATAAGGCCACTTTGAATTGAATTGAATTGAACTGAATTGAAAATGAGTTTCAATTTCTGTTCTATAGTCCTTTTTACTGGAGCTGCACAATACTCTGTTCAGGTATATAACACCATGTACTAATCTTGTGAATATGGATGATACAAAGACTGAGTTTGCTGTTCACATATGAAACTTTTAGATTAGTTAGTTACCTGCAGATGAAAAGAAAAAGCTCTATATCATGATTAATTGTAAGTTGTGATAGTTCCTTTTGGTGTACAGTTTATTTGAAATCTATCTCAAAAGTTTTTCTATTTTTCATTTCTTCTTTTTCTGAGTGTATGATGGTGCTTGTGAAATAGCGCTTGTCTTGTAATTCCATGTGGGATGGGTTAGTGTTTGGCATGTCACAGAAATAAAAAAATAACTAACAAACAAACAGTTAATGATATCAAATGATTAGTAAACCTTTAAGAAATCATTACACAGAGACATGTACCAGGTATTTGTAACACTGGTCAATAATAAGTTTGTAATCCGTGTAAACATTATTTGGTGGCTATTATAAAATCTCAATTGATGATTATAATACCCTACGTACTTTCATATGTAACTTACATACGTTGTGTTGCTTTGTGTCGTGTTGCTTTGAGTTGCGTTGCATTGCATTGTGTCACTTCGTATTGCTTTGTGTTGTGTCACTTTGCGTTGTGTTGCTTTGCACTGTGTTGCATTGCTTTGTGTTCCTTTGCTTTGCGTCCAGTTGTGTTGAGCTGCTTTGTGTTGCTTTGTGTTGCATTGTTTTGTGTTGCATTGCTTTGAGGTGCGTTGCTTTGTGTTGTGTTGTTTGTGTTGCATTACATTGCTTTACATTGCGTTGCTTTATATTGCGTTGCATTGCGTTGCTTTGCATTGCGTTGCATTGCATTGCATTGCGTTGCTTTGCATTGCGTTGCTTTGCATTGCTTTGCGTTGCATTGCTTTGCATTGCATGGCATTGCATTGCTTTGCATTGCATTGCCTTGCCTTGCCTTGCCTTGCGTTGCGTTGGTTTGCATTGCTTTGTGTTGCACTGTTTTGCTTTGCGTTGCTTTACATTGCATTGCTTTGCATTGCATTGCTTTGCGTTGCATTGCTTTGCTTTGCGTTGCGTTGCGTTGCTTTGCATTATGTTATGAACGATCTTGCAAAATGTTCTATAAAATCTAAATTGCATTTCTTTCTTTCTAACCCTTTCTTTCTGTTGTCTCTTTCTTTTTGTTGTCATAGTGATGTCGGTTCAAAGGTTTGGTTCAGTCAGAGCTGTGGAATATTCAATCATCCATTTTTGCTCTCTACATCTTTTCTTACCCTCAGGTCTGCATAAACTACAGGCTATTTAAACATCTTTCAAAAAAACAAAATGTGAAATTATCAGTTATCTTATTGGTATAAACCATGAGAAGCAGATTTGATTGATTGGTTTTCAGCATCAGCTGAAAAGAATCCATATTGTGCATCCCTAGTTACATGTGTAAACTTAAGTAAGTAACAAACTTATTTTTGTGGCTTTATTTTAAAAGTCTACTAAGATGTTGAATATTTATTATTGCTCACTTGACTGTGGAGCCCTGCATGTACAAAACTGATGCCAGATGGATCCTGCAGTTTGAAACATAGAGCCACTGATGGAGCTGCTGTATTTGAGAAGTTGGGAGTGAGAACATGTTTTGGATGGCCAGTATAAAGTTGCAATAGAAACTTTACAGTTGCTTAATAAATGGTTTATAAAGCACATATGAACATTATGTTAATGTTTAACAGTGAAATAACTGTTAATTAACTATCAATGGTTTTCTTTCTGCTAACAGATCACTTCCGCATCACTTCCGCATTGTCCGTGCTAGCCGCAGCTGCCGTAGGGCACCTTTTAATGTAGTTTTAATCCAGTTTTTAAGACACCTTTATTGACTGGCGTGGTAAACACAGCTGTTTTTAAAGGGTTTCTTTTAACTGGTCGATTGATTTTAGTCATCGGCGCGGAGAATTTTAAGTTTTATCCATCTCGCGGAGTCACCTGCCCGCTGTTAGCACCGGCTGTTTTTAGCCACGTTGCTAACCTGGACTTAGCTCCGGCTCAGGCTGCAGGCATGCTGGCGGTGTGTGAGTCCTGCCTCCCCACCTTCTCCAAACTGAGGGAGAGCATCTCCGGGCTCCAGTTTGACCTCAAGGAGAGGAACAAAAATCTACTGGAGGCATCCACTGTTGCTACGTCCCAGGCGAAACGCATCGCCCTCCTGAAGGCATCTGGCGCTGGTGACCGGAGCACAACGGCCATGAATGACACCACCCTGCCGTGGACCGGTTCCATCACCACCGAAACTCCAGCAACAGCACCGGCGGAGTCCCGCTGGCACCGCCAGGGAGCCAAGCCCAAAGGAGCGGCTACCTCTACCTTCTGCCTCCGCTCCGCGGAGTCGCAAGGTTTCATGGCCGAGGTCGGAGCAGGAGCACCGGTGAGCTCAACTCCGCTCAAACCGAGGGAACCCTGGTCGGTGGTGGCCAGGGGCGCTGGGGCTCGTCCATCTCCCCCTCCTCCGCCTCCGGATCTGCCACTGGACAACAGGTATAACATCCTAAGCCTGCAGGACTTCCCTCCCGTGGGCGCCTGTTCCAGCTCGCCTCCGGGTTCTGCCCGTCCAGCTGGCTCTCATCAGGCAAGGAACCGGGGTCCACTCACCCGGCCGGACCCCTCCCCACCATCCCGGGCAGGAGCAGCCACGGCCCGGCGCCACCATCCTCTCCGCCCCCACCGCACCTCCAGGCGGTCAGAGGCGATCACTCAGGCGTGGCGCACCCCCGCGGTGCTGGTGGTCGGGACCTCAATGGTCAGGCACGTGGTGGTGCACAACGGCCGGACCTTCTGTCACCCTGGTGCCCGTGTTACGGAGGTTACATCATCCGCCCTGCAGCTGAGTGCACAGCACCCCTCGGCCTCCACACTGGTCCTGGAGGCCGGCATCAACGACCTCAAATTTCAGCAGTCAGAGGTCCTCAAGCGGGACTTCACCTCCCTAGTGGACCGCCTGCTGGACACGGGGAAGCGGCTAATTATCTCGGGCCCGCTTCCCCCACCTTGCTACGGTGACGTCATCACCAGCCGCCTTCGCCAGCTGCACCTGTGGCTGAAGGGATACTGCTTGGGCAACAGTATTCCTTTCGTGGACAATTTCGCTGCCTTTTTAAATAGACCCCATCTTTTTAAACGGGACGGTCTCCACCCAAACCAGGAGGGGTCTCGGCTTTTATCTGTTAATATTGACCTGACTGTCCGGTCCTGCACCACATCCACCTCCTGACTCACAGTTAAAACACATACACACAGACACTCTGCCCCTCACCTGCGCCCACCCCCCACACGCTGCACCATACATTCCTCTCCATCTCTACCCCCACTGCCATCAGAATTACAGGACATTCACTCCATTGATACCATCACTTCACATAGACTGAAACCCAGGACTGCTTTTAGACGCAGCAGTGTTTTTAACGTCCCCTTGAAGAGGCATGAAGAGCGCACATCCGGCGCGGACATAAAAATGGCCGTGCTGAACGTGCGCTCTCTTTTAAACAAATCTTTTATAGTAAACGATTTAATTTTAGATAGAAAACTAGATTGTATTCTCCTTTCTGAGACATGGCTTGGCACTGATGCATGTGCTGTTCTCACAGAGGCTTGCCCACCAGATTTTAACTTTTTATTTTCTACAAGGGGGGGCAAGAAAGGAGGTGGAACTGCTTCAATCACAAGGACCACGATGTCGTCAAATGAAGTTTCTTTTAATAAATATTCATCATTTGAGCATCATGCCTTTGTTTTTAGCAGCCCTCCAATTTTATGCATAACAGTTTACAGACCACCCCAGTACTCCACCTCTTTTATCAGCCAATTTTCTGAACTTTTATCAATCATTCACACTACGTACAACAGGATTTTAATAACTGGTGATTTTAATCTACACATCAACAACACCTCGGACCCAGTGTCCAGAGAATTTTTAAATCTCCTTCACTGTTTGGATTTTAAACAACATGTCACGCAGCCGACCCACAGCAGAGGGCGCACCCTGGACCTGGTCATAACCTATGGCCTGTCCGTGGGTGTGCCCTCTGTTGTGGATCTGGCTGTGTCTGACCACTCTTGTGTGTTTTTTAACATCACCAGTTTTAACCAGCGGGCGGCCTCTGTGAGAACGGTGAGGAAGCGCTACCTAACTCCTGAAGCGGCTGCAAATTTTATCCAGATTTTACAGAGCACTTCTGCAGAGATTTTAACCAGCACCGTGTGATTTTATCGCTGATGATTTTAACAACAAACTGAAGTCAACATTGGATTCAGTTGCTCCACTTTTAACAAAAACAGTGAAAACAAGATCCATACCACCATGGAGAAATGAAGAAATTAAAAAACTTAAAAGAACCTGCAGGAGTGCTGAGAGGAGGTGGAGAAAATCCAAGCTGACAGTTCACAATGAAATATTTCGTCAACACCTCAAAACCTACAATAACACGGTCAAACAAGCAATAACCTCCCATTTCAAAAAACTAATCTCAGACAATAAAAATAACCCCAAATTTCTATTCTCCACAATTGAGTTTTTAACCAATGGTAATTTTAACAGGTCTCCTATAACAACAACCGACACTCTGCGAGGCTTTTGCAGACCACTTCAGGAGTAAAATCGATGACATTAGATCCAGTCTTTTATCCCAACAAATTTTAACCACAAACACTCCTGGATCATTGTTTTCACCTGAGGAGACGCTGGAGAGTTTTGTCCTGGTTGATGCAAGGACACTTGGTCGAGTTTTCTCCCAAGTAAAGCCCACAACCTGCCTTTTAGATCCAATTCCCACACCGTTTTTTAAAACATTTTATGAATTCTTTGAGGAACAGCTTTTATATATGGTGAACTGCTTTCTTCAGACGGGTGTCTTCCCCACCTCCTTTAAAATGGCGGTAGTGAAGCCCCTTCTGAAGAAGAGCAATGTAGACCCCACCATTCTTAATAATTATCGGCCAGTATCCAACTTACCATTTTTAAGTAAAATTTTAGAAAAACTGGTTTTTAACCAAGTAAATTATTTTTTAAATACAAATAACGCTTTGGAGAAGTTTCAGTCTGGTTTTAGGATGAACCACAGCACAGAGACAGCCCTTTTAAAGATTTTAAATGACACCAGGTTAAACTTAGATAACCATAAACTCACAGTCTTGGTACTACTGGATCTAACCGCTGCCTTCGACACAGTAGACCATCACATTTTACTAAACAGATTGAGGAACCTGGTCGGACTGTCTGGCACTGTTTTAAACTGGTTCACCTCTTATCTCACAGACCGAAGCTTCTTTGTAAGTATGGATACTTGTTCCTCAAGAACACATAAGATTAAGTGTGGGGTTCCCCAGGGGTCAATTTTAGGCCCAATTCTTTTTAATCTCTATATGCTTCCCCTGGGAGATGTCATCAGGAGGCACGGCATCAGTTTTCACAGCTATGCCGATGATACACAGCTGTACATCGCCGTGTCTCCTGATGACACAGTGCCAATTGATGCCCTTTTTAACTGTATTTTAGACATTAAGTCATGGATGGCAGAGAATTTCCTTCAGCTCAACCAGGACAAAACTGAGGTTCTAGTCATTGGTCTTGAAGGCCAGAGAGAGAAACTTACCTAAATTACGAAATTTTAAACCATCACAATCTGTAAAAAATCTGGGTGTGATTTTTACTCTGAGCTCAGTTTTATTCCACATATTAAAAACATAACAAAGGTAGGTTTTTACCACCTGAAGAATATAGCCAGAGTCCGCCGTTTCTCTCTCAGGCCAGCACGGAGGTGCTGATGCATGCTTTTATCTCATGTAGGTTAGACTATTGTAATGCCCTGCTCTCTGGTCTTCCTAAAAAGAGTATCCATAACCTTCAATTGTTACAGAATTCAGCAGCACGAGTGCTGACGAGGACCAGAGGGCGGGAGCACATCACACCAGTTTTAAAATCACTGCATTGGCTCCCCGTCCATTTCAGGATCGATTTTAAGGTTCTTTTATTAATTTTTAAATGTCTTAACGGTCTCGGGCCCTCTTATTTATCTGACCTGCTTTTATTATATCAACCCTCACGGACCCTGAGGTCCTCTGGCACTGGCCTTTTAACCATTCCACAAATTAGATCTAGAACACACGGGGAGGCGGCTTTTAGTTATTATGGTCCCCGACTGTGGAACAGCCTGCCGCAGAACCTCAGGGCCGCAGAGACTGTTGATGTTTTTAAGAAGAGGCTTAAGACTCACCTTTTTAATCTGGCTTTTAACTGATCTTCTACTATTTTAGTTTATCTTATTTATTTTACTTTAGCAAGCTTTTAATTCATCTCTTTTATTCATTTATTTAATTTTTGAGTATTTAAGATTAACTTTGGAATATTTTATCAATTTTACTGATTTTGTATACTTCTTACATTATTTTACCATATCCTTGTTTTTATGTGTTTTCTTCAGTTTTAGCTCCAGTGTCTCCTCGTGGGGGTCTTCCACACCGGGAGCGATGTCTGGCCTACCGGTGGGGGTGCTGTCCCGTGGAGGGCACTGGCCCGGGTGGCTGGTGGGCTCCTTGATGTGGGGCCTCCTGTCTGCCCTGGCCAGAGTGGTCTCTGCGGTGGTGCTCCCAGTGGTCACAGGCCGTGGTCGCTCTCGGTGTGGATGGCCCCCACATGTAGAGTTGACCTCACCTCATGCCTCGGTGCCCAGTCATGTCTCTTAGTGTTGGTCAGTGTGTGTGTGGGTGTGTGTGTAGGTGTGCGTGTGCCCATGTATGTGTGTGCTTGTGTGTGTGGGTATGTATATATATGCTTTGTGTGTTTTGTGTATTTATGTTAGGGTGGAGGGGTGGGTTTTTGGTCTCGGGATTTTTCTTTGTTGTTTTAGCCTCTGTGAGGCACTTTGTGTTACCATTGAGTATGAAAAGTGCCATAAAAATAAATTTGAATTTGAATTTGAATCAATTTACCATTTATTAATGATGGTGATTAGAAACCGTTAACTCTCAGGGATCCTTTTCATAATGTTGTCAGACACTTACAATAACAATCTGAGCCTGTCAGTATGTTGCAGCTCACTTTCATTTCTCCTGGCTGCAGCGCTCTCACTCAATACTGGACCAGTTTCAAAAATGCATGTCCCTATTAGTCACTTAGACACAAAGGCATGGAAAAATAGGGCCCAGATACCGAAGTTACCCTTTACAGTTAAGGTTATAATTAGGATTAGGTTTAGGTTAGTGCAGGGGTCTTAAACTCAAATTGGCTTGGGGCCACTGATTGTCATTTCATAGGGGCGCTTCAATATTTACGTACTGCAAGAAGGTGCTATAGTTCAGTATTCAAATGAAATAAAAGAATTTTGCGGGCTGGATTATATTATATTTTTGACACTATGTTGCAGGCCAGGAGGAGGAAAGGGATCAGAAGTTCGAGACTTGGGTTAGGGTAGGGGGCAGGGGAAGTGCATTATGTCAATTAGGGTCCTCACAAGGATAGAAGTACAAAAGTGTGTGTATATGTGTGTGTGTGTGTGCATGTGTGTGTGTGTGTGTGGGTGTGTGTGTGGGTGTGTGTGTGTGAGGGACTAACTTTTAATCATCCAGGTAAGTTCACTGCAAATAACTTTAGCAACAGTTGGTAGGCCAGAACACAGGGGAATTGTCACTGGAAGCCGACCAACACAACAATATTGATCCAGTGAGGCTGTTGTGGGTTCTGCGCCGAGCTAAAGAGCAATTTAACATTAGTTATTGAAGGAGGGAAGCATATTTTTCTCTCTTACTTTCCCCAACCTCATTTTCTGAGACAATCCCAGAGTTATTGTAAACTACCTGATCTCAGACACACATATATAGTTTGTAATTCCCAAGTCACAACATGGATCAATACATTTGAGGGAATCTGATCTATTGTAATTTAGAGAGTCTTCAGGTTACTGAAAATCCACAAATGACGACTTGAAGTATCAACATCTCACAATTTGTAGATGAGTGGTCTGTGACCTGGTACAACCCCACTTCCAAAAAATTTGGGACATTGTGTAAAGCATAAATTTCAACCTATACTTCATTGAATAGACTATAAAGACAAAATACTTCATGTTCAAACTGATCAACTTTGTAAATATACACTCATTCTGAATTTGATGCTTGCAACACTTTCCAAAAATGTTTGGACAGTCAGTCAGTGTTTGGGGACTGAGGACACTAATTGTTTTTAAAAAGTTTAAAAGTTTTGATAGTGAAATTCTTTTTCATTCTTTCTTGATATACAACTTGAGGTGCTCCACAGTTCGGGGTCTCTGTTGTTGTATTCTGTGCTTCATAATGCACCACACATTTTCAATGGGAGACAGGTCTGGACTGCAGGCAGGTCAGTCTAATACCTGAACTCTTTCATTATGAAGCCACACCGTTGGAACACGTGCACAGTGTGTCTTGGCATTGTCTTGCTGAAATAAGCAGGGCCGTCTCTGAAAAAGACATTGTCTGGATGGCAACATGTGTCACTCCAAAACCTGCATGCACCTTTCAGCATCAACGATGCCTTCACAGATGTGACACTTACCCATGATGCCATGGGCACCAACACACCCCCATACCATCACAGCTGCTGTCTTTTGACATTAGCATGGGTGGCAATCTGGATGGTCCTTTTCCTCTTTAGCCTGGAGGACATAACATCCATGATTTGTGAAAACGATCAGCATCAGTCCATCTCAGATGAGCATGGGCACAGATATTTGTGTCTAACTTCTGTCTAGCCACAGTGTCATGCATTTATGATGCATCACAGAGCCTCATATGTACTTCAGTCGCGCAGCACAGTAGAATATCTAATATTCTCCATGAGGGGATGAAGGCTGGGAACAAATAAAGCCGACTGTCCTGAGAAAGCGCAGACGAAGGTTATGGACAGTCCAGCGAAAAACAACAGCTCTCCATACGCTAACAGAAGGAAGGGAGAGCAGAGCTCACAACCAAATGACCTGATATCAATCGTAAAACACTCGATACAGATTGAGTCACAGAAAAATGGAGACATCTCACAGATAAAAGCTAATGAAAGAGCAGGAGAAGACCAAGAAGCTGCTGTCAATCCTCTGCGCAAAACCAGAGAGAATTAAATTATTTTACACTCAAAATAGCGTTTTCTATGCACAGGTGTGCCAAACAAACAAACACTTGGGCAACTTTCCAAAATATCAAGCTAACATCATATAGCTGATCATACTGAGACAAACGTGTTTGCTAACCGTCCACAGGCGCTAACATGAACTTTCACATTAATTTGCAAAGTCACTCGCTATTCAGGTGTGATGTCAGGAGTCTGATAATGTTTGATGAGGTGCTGTATTGTCTTGTAATACACTCACACTAAGTTCCTAAAGTTTATAAACTTTTTATAAACCAGTAAAAGGCAGCGTTCCAATCCTTAAACACATCACTGATGGAACAGGAAAGTATTTTCATCAATATTTGCGCCCCAAACATTTGAAAATGAGGTGGACAAAAAGAGACAGAGGCCTCCACCAGCCACCTACCACAGCGTACCTCTGGAGGACATGGTGACCTCAGATCCTCTGGATGGCGCCCAATGAAGCCTGTCTGTCGGTGGATGGCTGAAATGGAACGGCTTCGGTTTTTGACCGAGGTGGCTAGTCCAGCGATGGTCTATGCGCTGGCAGTATGGGCGCAGATCACCAGATCAGCTGTGAGCTTTTTAGCTCAAAGGCTCTCCCTGGCTACTGTAGGCCGACAGCAGAGACCCTGTCATCGGTCTCACGTCTCCTCTGGGGGAATGTGGAAGTTGTGCTGATCGATGCCAGAGCCCCAGTTTATACTCGCATTAAGCTCCAAGGCAACCTCAACAATCCAAACTCAGTCAAACAGTCCAGTCCAGTAAAAACTCTGAAACCTTTTATAAACCAGTAACATTCTGATCCTCTGATACATCACTGATGGAACAGAACACGGCTTTGATCCATCAGATATGACATCATCATTCCTGTGACATCACCATTCCAACATTCCATCATTTGAATGACTTTTTTTAATTTTGCTTCAAAGGTTCTTTAAAACAAAGAGAATCTAAGAGACTGTGTTGGAAAGTGCAGTATCTTTTTAAAATAGAAGCCTGTGTGCTGAAACAGTCAACTCCCAAAGTACTTTCTTAATCAGCTAAAGATTCTGCTTTTTAGAACATTGATAATGCAAACTATGCATTTACCATGACATGTATTATGCAGTTTACAATGAAAGTGACAGTCTTAGTATCAAAATTCATAGTTACATTTGAAACAAAGGATATTTCATCAGAAAGTCAATATCGTTAGCTGAAATGGCATAGCTTAATACCTAAAATATAACATATAATGATAACAGAGTTTTTAATGTATCAAATTGTCTAAACCCTTTCAATAAAATTTGCTCATGATGGCTACACAAATTAATAAAACCATGATTTTTTTTTTTTCCAAGAGAAAAGGCTTTGAAGATGAGGAGTAATTCATGGGTTTGACAAGTGTAACACAGCTTGTTAAATTAGTTTGGTTGGGGTCACTGGTGCTTCACTAAAACATATAATGAGCAGGACAGAGCCGCTGTGGCTCCTGTTTTTCTCGTCTAATTTATCCTGGATCCACACAGCAGGTTAGAAGTAACACAAGGTTACTACTGTATGTCAGCCAGTTAGCTAGTTAGTCAATGCCTGGGAGTTTTGCAGTTCATCATACTTGATACTTGATTTGATTTTTTTTTTAAATATTACATTTTTTTCAACTTTTTTTATAATCAAAATAAATGAATGAAAGAGATGTTACTTTGCAGGTCTACTTAGTAGTTTGGCCTACTTTCAGCAACAGAGCTCAACATGCTTCTTGAAATCAGTTGAAGTTTTTGAGTAATTATGTTTAAATTGACATTTTCAGTCCTTTTCTGAGTCCTTCCAGCTTCTTTAAGCAGTGCACTGAAAGAAGTATGTTATTTACTGTAGTAAATCATAAAATGACCATGATATTTCATCAGAGATTAAGAAAGTGTAAATACTGAAGTGCAACAACTTGCTCCAGTGTCCATATATATTTCAGCTTCAATATTTCACAGAAATTCAGTGCAATGCATTTGAACTGTCTGATATTTTTGCAGTTCTTTTCAGTTTGCAGCCTTTCCAGCAGTGCTTTGCAGTTTATTTTAGTTGTCAGCATTCACTCGCATTTTCTACAGGAAATACATTTTCTAGTTTTTATTGTTATTGTTCATGTTTTTTATTAGTTTTTGCTGAGTTCCATTATACTTCAGCATACTTTTAGCAACAGACATAATTTAAAGGTTAAACAGGCCACCAGACTTTGAACTATCAAACATGCATTCAGCTTTTTGAAATCAGTTGAAGTTTTTGAGTAATTAAGTTTATATTTAAGTTTTATGTTTTTTTAGTCCTTTTCTGAGTCTTTCCAGTGTGGTGGTTTGTATTTTTGGGCTTTTATTTTGGTAGCACCGTTTCCGGGTTTGTGTTGTTTTGGGTAACTTACCTTTGTTCTCCCTGAGGCACCCTTCCCCGCGGCGTTGAGGAGTGATTGGACTCACCTGTTGCTGCTTCACAATCAGCCTCTCTTCTTAAGGCCAGCAGAGACACTCCTCAGCGCCAGAGTATCCAGATAACCTCCGTGGTATCAACTTGGCTCCTTTTCCAGATTTTGGTAACGTTCTACAACCTCTAGTGAACGCTTGTGATTTTTGTCTTACCTGTGTCTCTCCTCCTTTTTCTTCCAGTGCCTCCTGTTGCCCTCACAGCCCCAGCACTCTCCCTTTGTTTTTGGATTTTTTGCACTTGTTGGATTTTTGGACACACTCGCACCTTTGTAAATAAATCATTGTTCAAACCTGTGCCGCTTCCGCTCCTGGTTCTTCCACAATCTCCACACGCCACATCCAGCTTCTTTAAGTTGTGCACTGAAATGAGAATTATGTAATATATTTACTCTAACAAATCATAAAATGACCATGATATGTCATCAGAGATTAAGAGAGTGAACAGCTGGCTCCAGTATTTTGAATGTGGACTGCAGTAGCCATTTTAAACACTTGCTGTCAGTGTTACATATTTCACTTCCATTTAGCAAATCTTTTTAGATCGCAGCATTTCCAGCAATGCTTTGCTATTTATTTTAGTTTTAGTTGTCAGCATTCACATGCATTTTCTACAGGAAATGCTTTTTCTAGGTTTTATTATTATTGCTGTTTGTTTTTAATTTGTTTTTGTTGACTGCCATTACACCATGAGTCTCTCTCTCACACACGACACACACAAACACACACACCCACACAGCAGCTTCAAGTTGAAATTGGGCAGCTGAATCTCCACAGACTAAAATTGCAAGAAAAACACAGTAATTATCAGAGGAAGTCGGTAATCAAACTTGTTTGCTGTCTGTTTTCTTATTTTTGTTTGTCAGCGTGATGATTTCATTCTCCAGGTCAGACAACATGTTGAGGATGTTAAGGATGTTTTTATTCAGGGGAAATAAAAATACAGATTTTGTTTTGATGCCAGCATCTGTTTCAGTGTTTCTCTACATGTACTTTTTTTTTTTTTTTTTTTTTGAAAGAAAAGTAAAATCAGAGGACAGAACAAGAAGAAGAAGGTGCTCAGTCCACAGTGGGTTCAGGGTGGAGGGTATGACTGTGTAGGCAAACAGCAGCACAAACTCAGTTGAGTTGATCCAGGACAATGAGGCTTGATTTGATTGGCTGAAGCAGCTCCACAGGTCTCGCTTCATTTGTTTCATTTGCACAAGGACGCTCAATAATCAATGCTTTTAGCAAGGATAATGTTTCAGGAGACTGACCTTTATCAGCTAACAACTTTATGCCCCTGCTGCTTTTCATTCATCACTCTGAAATATCAATGGAAAAATATGGGTCACAACTTAAATGTTGACCAGCTGGTATTTTTACCTCAGTAGGTCCGTGTGGATTGGATCAATGGCTTGGATCAGAAACTTGTTTGAAAGGGACAGTTCACCCCAAAATCAAAATAAATATTTTCCCCTGGCCTGTAGTGCTGTTTATCCATCTAGATTTTTTTGAGGAGAGTTGCAGAGTTTTGAAGATATTGAACATAGATATGTTTGCCTTCTCTCCAATATAATGAGACTAAATGGCACTTGGCTTGTGGTGCCAAAAACACCAAAATAATACATTTTAAAAATTCAAAACAAGCGTCTCTTTCTGATAATCATGACCCAGTTACTCAAGATAATCCACAGACCTTTAGTTTTGTGTAGGAACTACTTTCTTTCAGCTAGAAAGAATGTACTTTTGGTTGATTCCACTTCAGAAAGAAAATAATTCCTTCATGAAACTGCTCACAAGATCTGTGGGTTATCTTGAGTAAATGGGAGGGGTGGAAGTTAATTAAAGTTTCTGTAACTAAGTTGTTTTTTTTTGGGGGGGGGGGGGTACACATGTGTTACAGTACAGTACAGTAAATTTTAAAGTTTAAAGTTTTTACTTGTACTTAAGTATTCATTTCACTATGTAATCTACTTAGTTACTTTCAAAATCATACTTGAGTACAATTGAATTTATAATCAATATCCAAACCTTTCATCTGCATTTTAGTAGCCAATCAGGTGATCTGATCATAAATGAGCCAATGAAAACCAGGACATATGAACAAAAAACAAAACACTGCAGCTGCAACAGCAGGTTTGGAATGAAGATGTTAGTGATTAATCATTAATCAATTCATCAATTGCTAGGTGCTTGCTCAGATTTGAGGTGGAATTTTTCGTTGTAGATAAAAGTACTTCCAAGCATTAAACGCTGCATGGTCCTGCTCTCTCCCACACTCCATGTTGTCTCTTGTTGATCACTACACGTGTCTGTTGTTTACCACTGACGTCGCGCCGCTCATACGTCATTGTCACGAGACAGTCTCACAAAACAAAATCACTGTTTAGTAACGCAGTAACGCAGCCTGCTTGCGGGAAAGTAACAGTAATCTAATTATTGTTTTGCAATTGTAATCCCTTACTTTACTATTAATCGATTGTTTGCATTATCAACTATCATTTAAGGAAAACTGAAAATCTGCAACGCTTGTTTGGAGAGTTTTGTGTGACCACTGGGCAGAAAAGAGAGGATGCTGGGAGCAATTTCACCTGAAGATTTAGAGAAACAGAAAGATATCTGATTGAATTTCTGCTGTTGATAATGTGTGTAAACATCAATGGTTAAAAAGTTAGGTAATGCTTTAATTTCAAGGTCCCATAATTTCATGGTAAATAGGTGGTAATTACCAAGTAATATATTAGAAATTTCTTAGAGATTATCCACAAATTACCTCCAGATTTCTCATGGTTAATTATGTGATAAATAGCAACTACCATTTTCATGTAGTTGGTGGTAATTACAGAGCAACAAATTTGAAATTTCTCTTAATTTACCAACAAGTTACCTCAAATTTCATGGAAAGTATGTGATAATTCACAAGTGTTTTTATGCAAGTAGGTGGTATTTGAACTGTCTTTGAAATTAACTGCAAATTTAATATGCTACCTCATGCAATTATGACCCACTACATGAAAACAGTATTTTATAATTATCACGTAATTAACCCATTAAATTTGTGGGTAATTTCTTTTTTTTTTTTTTTTTTTTTTTTTTTTTTTATTATTTATTATATTTTTTTGGCATTTTTGCCTTTATTGGACAGGACAGCCAGAGAGTAGACAGGAAACGGGGCAGAGAGAGAGAGGGGATGAAACGCAGCAAGGGGCCGAGGGTGGGAGTCGAGCCAGCGGCCGCTGCAGAGGGCTAACAGCCTCCATACATGGGTCGGACACTCTACCAACTGAGCTAAACGTCTGCCCATTTGTGGGTAATTTCTAAGAAATTTCAAATATGTTACTTGGTAATTACCACCTATTTACCAAGAAATTATGGGACCAAAGTAACTACTGTTCTGAGTAGTTTTTGAGATGAGTACTTTGTACTTTTACTTTAGCATTTTTCTAACAGCAGTACTGATATTTTAGTAATGTAACAGTACTTGTACTTGAGTACAGATTTTCAGTAGTCTTTCCACCACTGGTAACCAGGTCATGATAGTAGGAAATAGACACTAGTTTTCAATTTTTCAAATGTATTTTTGTCAGTGCTTTGTGAACCACAAGCGAGTGCCACTTTCAATTATAACTTGAACCTTTATTTCTAAGAGTGTACTATTAGGATGTTAAGGAGCAGTATTTTACTGGAAACTTTTAAGTTGACTTGCCTTAAATTTGAGTTGCATAATGCAAACTGTTGACTTGAAAGTAATCAGATTATTAAAGCGATATTCCACCCCAGAACAATAATCCACTCAATATGTACTCACCCCTATGCTGATGTGAGGATGGGTGAAGATCTTCCATCCATCCATCCATCCATCTTCTTCCGCTTTATCCGGGACCGGGTCGCGGGGGCAGCAGTCTAAGCAGGGACGCCCAGACTTCCCTCTCCCCAGACACTTCCTCCAGCTCTTCCAGGGGAATCCCGAGGCGTTCCCAGGCTAGCGGGAGACATAGTCCCTCCAGCATGTCCTGGGTCTTCCCCGGGGCCTCCTCCCGGTGGGACATGCCCGGAACACCCTCCCAGGAAGGCGTCCAGGAGGCATCCGATATAGATGCCCGAGCCACCTCAGCTGGCTCCTCTCGATGTGGAGGAGCAGCGGCTCTACTCTGAGCTCCTCCCGGGTGACAGAGCTCCTCACCCTATCTCTAAGGGAGTGCCCCGCCACCCTGCGGAGGAAACTCATTTCGGCCGCTTGTATCCGAGATCTCGTTCTTTCGGTCATGACCCAGAGTTCATGACCATAGATGAGGGTAGGAACATAGATTGACCGGTAAATCGAGAGCTTCGCCTTTCAGGCTCAGCTCCTTCTTCACCACGACAGACCGGTACAACGACCGCATTACTGCTGCCGCTGCGCCGATCCACCTGTCAATCTCTCGCTCCATCCTTCCCTCACTCGTGAACAAGACCCCAAGATACTTGAACTCCTCCACTTGAGGCAGGAGCTCTCCTCCAACCCGGAGGGAGCAAGCCACCTTTTTCCGGTCGAGAACCATGGCCTCGGACTTGAAGGTGCTAATTCTCATCCCAGCCGCTTCGCACTCGGCTGCAAACCACCCCAGCACATGCTGAAGGTCCTGGCTTGAAGGAGCCAACAGGACAACATCATCCGCAAAAAGCAGAGATGAGATCCCGTGGTCCCCAAACCGGACTCCCTCCGGCCCCTGGCTGCACCTAGAAATTCTGTCCATAAGAATAATGAACAGAACCGGTGACAAAGGGCAGCCCTGCCGGAGTCCAACATGCACTGGGAACAGGTCTGACATACTGCCGGCAATGCGAACCAAGCTCTTGCTCTGGTCATACAGAGACTGTACAGCTCTTAGTGGAAGGCCCCGGACTCCGTACTCCCGAAGCACCTCCCACAGAATGCCATGAGGGACACGGTTGAATGCCTTCTCCAAGTCCACAAAACACATGTGAACTGGTTGGGCAAACTCCCATGAACCCTCAAGCACCCTGCAGAGGGTATAGAGCTGGTCCAGTGTTCCACGACCAGGATGAAAACCGCATTGTTCCTCCTGAATCCGAGGTTCGACTATCGGCCGAATTCTCCTCTCCAGTACCCTGGAATAGACTTTACCAGGGAGGCTGAGGAGTGTGATCCCCCTATAGTTGGAGCACACCCTCCGGTCCCCCTTCTTAAATAGAGGGACCACCACCCCGGTCTGCCAGTCCAGGGGCACTGACCCCAACTGCCACGCGATGTTGCAGAGGCGTGTCAATCAAGACAGCCCTACAACATCCAGAGACTTGAGGTACTCAGGGCGGATCTCATCCACCCCCGGTGCCTTGCCACCAAGGAGCTTCCAAACTACCTCGGTGACTTCAGCCTGAGTGATGGATGAATCAACCTCTGGGTTCCCAGCCCCTGCTTCCTCTACGGAAGGCGTGTCAGTGGGATTGAGGAGATCCTCGAAGTATTCCTTCCACCGCCCGGCAATATCCCCAGTTGAAGTCAACAGCTCCCCACCTTCACTGTAAACAGTGTTGGCAGGGTACTGTTTCCCCCTCCTGAGGCACCGGACGGTTTGCCAGAATCTCTTCGAGGCCGACCGGTAATCCTCCTCCATGGCCTCCCCGAACTTTTCCCATACCCAAGCTTTTGCTTCCACAACCACCCGGGCCGCAGCACGCTTGGCCTGCTGGTACCCGTCAGCTGCCTCAGGGGTCCCACGAGCCAACCAAGCTCGACAGGACTCCTTCTTCAGCTTGACGGCATCCCTTACTTCCGGTGTCCACCACCGGGTTCGGGGATTGCCGCCGTGGCAGGCACCGGAGACCTTACGGCCACAGCTCCAAGGCTGCGTCAACAATGGAGGCGGAGAACATGGTCCATTCGGACACAATGTCTCCAGCCTCCCTCGAGATCTGGTCAAAGCTCTCCCGGAGGTGAGAGTTGAAAACCCCTCTGACAGAGGGTTCCGCCAGACGTTCCCAGCAGACCCTCACAACAAGTTTGGGCCTGCCAAGTCTGTCCAGCTTCCTCCTCCGCTAGCGGATCCAACTCACCACCAGGTGGTGATCAGTTGACAGCTCAGCCCCTCTCTTCACCCGAGTGTCCAAGACATACGGCTGAAGATCAGATGACACAACTACAAAGTCGATCATTGACCTCCGGCCTCGGGTGTCCTCGTGCCACGTGCACTGATGGACACCCTTGTGCTTGAACATGGTGTTCGTTATGGACAAACCATGACTAGCACAGAAGTCCAATAACAGAACACCACTCGGGTTCAGATCAGGGAGGCCGTTCCTCCCAATCACGCCCCTCCAGGTAACACTGTCATTGCCCACGTGAGCGTTGAAGTCCCCCAGTAGAACGATGGAATCCCCAGTCAGGGCGCTTTCCAGCACCCCTCCCAAGGACTCCAAGAAGGCCGGGTACTCTACACTGCCGTTTGGACCGTAAGCCGAAACGACAGTGAGGCACCTGCCCCCAACCCGAAGGCACAGGGCGGCAACCCTCTCGTTCACCGGGGAAAACTCCAACACATGGCGGCTAAGGTGGGGAGCTATAAGCAAGCCCACACCAGCCCGCCTCCTCTCACCGCGGGCAACTCCAGAGTAGAAGAGAGTCCAACCTCTCTCAAGGAGTTGGGTTCCAGAGCCCAGACTGTGCGTGGAGGCGAGCCCGACTATCTCTAACCGGTACCGCTCAACCTTCCGCACTAGCTCAGGCTCCTTGCCCCCCAGCGAGGTGACATTCCATGTCCCCATAGCCAGATTCTGTGTCCAGGGATTGGGCCGTCGGGGCCCCCGCCCACGACCGCCACCCAAACCACAATGCATCGGCCCCTTCTGAACCCTCCTGCGGGTGATGGGCCTACGGGAAGGCGGGCCCACGTCGCTCCTTCGGGCTGTGCCCGGCCGGGTCCCGTGGGCACAGACCCGGCCACCAGGTGCTTGCCTGCGAGCCCCAACCCCAGGCCTGGCTCCAGGGTGGGGCCCCGGTGATGCCAATCCAGGCGACGTAAGCTTCCTCGTTTGTTTATTAGTAATGAGGGGCTTTGGAACCGCTCTTAGTCTGACCCGTCACCTAGGACCTGTTTGCCTTAGGAGACCCTACCAGGGGCAATAAGCCCCAGACAACATAGCTCCTAGGATCATTCAAGTACTCAAACTCCTCCACCACGATAAGGTGGTGGTTCAAGGAGAAGATCTTCAGTTCACAAAACAATCCTGGAGTTTCAGCAGAAAACAGGGTTGCAGCTAAATCCAGTACAATGGCAGTGAATGGTGACTTCGTATATCTCACGATATTTTCACACGTGCATCCATTAAGAGATATACAAAGTCTTGCAATACATCAACACCATGTTTACATGCTACCTGGGAGGCTACAGTTGACATTTCGGCTAAAAACATGGTGTAAATGGTGTCTTTTGTGGCTAACTTTTAATGTCGCGGCTCACAGACACTTGCATTACACCACACGAGCAGGATGGAGACATTTTGTGTTTGTTTTGTGTTCTTTTTTGTACATTTTATCTGTGGTCACCATTCACTGCCATTGTACTAGATTTGGCTGCAACCCTGTTTTCTGCTGAAACTCCTGGATTGTTTAGTGAACTGAAGATCTTCACCCATCCTCACATCAGCATAGGGGTGAGTAGATATTGAGTGGACTATCATTCTGGAGTGGAATATCGCTTTAAGTACATCGGACTAAAAGGGATAATTCAGGCTTCACCATTCACCGTTAGCCTGAATCTTCACTTCCTTAGCTTGGAGCCAAATTCAAGTGCACATGCACACCGTCTGAACTGGGTGTGTGTGTTTGTGATGGTGTGCAAACAACATGTTGGGGCTTCGGTAGACTTGGATAATGCTAGACAAGCAGTATAGAGGCATTTTATGTATGTAAAACTGGTCACCATTCACTTCCATTGTTTGGGAGATTCTGCAACACTGTCTTCTTGTGAAACTCCAACAGTGTTTTGTGGACTAACAAAATAAACCCGACCCTCAATCGGCATGAGGGTGAGTAGATAATGTCTGAATTTTCATGTTTGGGTGAACTATCCCTTTAAAGCAAGTGTTTTTATCTAACTTGTTAACTGGACAGCACACGTTCACTAAAAAAGGCTGCAGAGTTCAAACTATTCTTTTGTTGGTTAAGTTTTTGCCAAAACCAGGTCACATTTATGGAAAGGGTGGTTTGAAGAACCATTTTCGTTCATTTCAAAGAACCTTTAAAAGGAAAAAAAAAAAAAGATTATTAAACATGAAAAGGTTCTTCAAAGCACCGAAAGTGCTGCAAGCTGTGACTTAAAGAACTTCTTTTTTTGCATTCAGTTCCCCAAAGTACCAGTTTTTCTTAGAATATAGTCCCAGAGAGAAGGCAGACATCTCTACAGCTGATATCTTCAAAACTCTGCAACTCTCTCTCACAAAAAAAAAAAAAAAAAAAAAAAAAAAATAATGTATTTTTGATTTTGTTTGGTGAACTGCAGGAGCCACAGCTCTGCCTCATTGTCTGCTGCTGAATCCTGACTCTCACACAGACACTATAAAGTGGATATAGTTGACTTTTTCTCTCTGTCAGTGGGTGTGACCTACACCTCTCATGCTGGCTTTGTTGGCCATTCATTTAAAGCCTCCACATGTTGACACTAGACAGAGCAGTACAATACTTTATCCTGGTTTTTTTGTTACAGTTGTGCTCAACACTAAAAGTGAACTGTGGTGTTAGATTGTCTTTTTCTCTGTTTAACTAAGTAGGCTGTTAGTGCAGTTAAACAACTCGTTAACATTACAGATTTAGCTTGATAGTGATCCTCATACATGACATTTCAGTTCAAGGGCATAATTTCTCACTTCAATTTTTTTTTTTTTTTTTTTAAGTTATTTTTTTGGTATTTTTGCCTTTATTTGATAGTACAGCTGAAGATATGACAGGAAACAGGGCAGAGAGAGAGGGGATGACCCGCAGCAAAGGGACGAAGGCGGGAGTCGAACCAACGGCCGCTGCAGAGGACTAACAGCCTCCCTCCATACATGGGTCGGACGCTCTACCAACTGAGCTAAACGTCCACCCCAAATTTTTGTTTTCATTTCTCTCACTTTTATTGTTCTGGTTGCTGTTTTTAAAGCTACAGTCTCTCTGATTGTCATTGTCCTCTGACTGTCCAGCGATAAAGGAGGCGATAAAAATGTTGATGCTCGTCTGAGTTGTTTTCAGTTCTGTGCGCTCAGAGCAGTGAGTTTGAAGAGCAGCAGTGAGTAGTGCAGCAAGTTTGTTACAAACTATTTTGTCCTGGGTTTTGCCTCACAGGCTGCACTACCATGGCTGTGTTTAGAACTGCATAGCACGTTCCACCTGCACAGTATGTGGATTTTGTTAAAGTGAAAAATGCCCTGATGAATATAAGACTGGAAAGAATGTATGCACTATGATGACTCTAACTTACGTTCACATCCCAGCTCGTGGATGACTGATGCTGCTTTGTCACGCCCCTCTGTGACTCATACTGCATGCATGATATACCCCTCAGTGACTGTATGAGACAGAAGGTCTTTTAAATGTGTGATCATGCTGTGAAACAGTCACAGTTTGATTATGTTTAGCCACCAAAACTGCATGGTTAGGCTCTGGAACAGATCATGTTTTGGGCTACAATAAGTACGATACATTATATGACGTTAGTGAAGGCGAAAATCACCACCTCTGCATGTTAGTCTTGGGCAAAAAACAAAGAAACATATAATTTAATCTGTATTTGGGTAATATTCTCATAGGACTGAACATCAGTCAGAAATAAGACAGTAAAGCACAGGACTATTTATCCGTCTCTATCATGTAAAGTCAACATGATTTTAACTCCTGTTACTGCAACTTAGCTATATTTTAGCCGCATATGTAATATTTGATTTTTCCCCACAAAACATTCAAATTCACATTTTTTTATCAGTGGCAGACTCAGGCTGTCTGAGGGGCAGGGGTGAAAAAATAAAGATGGCACCAGGTGTACGTGATGGAGCACCGGTACGCTGACAGCTATGATGCATTTATGGTGAAACAGTTCCAGCCCCTGGTTTAGATTAAAATTATTTTATTGTGTGAGTTCACTGAAGGGCACTCTAGAGCAGAGTTTCCCAAACTTTTTTCCTGGGAATCTACTTTTTTAAAATAAAATCGTGACCCAACTCACTTATCTAGAAATCTTGGGACATTTGCTTGCATAAAGGTGCATAAATGAACGTTCCTGACCTTTTACTGCCAATTCTGCATTACATTATATTACATTGACAAGTATTCTTGAAAACATATACACGTTAAATGTTTTATAAATGAGAAATAAATGCTTTTAGGCTGAGTTAACAGGCCATCTCATCTGGAAAACAACATAGAGCATTTTAGCTTACTTCATAAACGAGACAAAGTAAGAGTGGAATTAACAGGGTCTGATTTTTGTCCTCTCATCAGTCAAACAAAATGGAAATTTTAAATGTTTTATGAAAACTGCAGGTATAACTCTTGAATTTGCAGAATTTCTTCTATTGTCTTCTATTTGGGGGGAACCAAATAAAATCTCCTCCACCTGTGGGTCTCGACCCAGTCTCTAGGAATGACTGCTCTAAAGGGCACTTAATTATATTTTGTCCACTGAATGTCACTCTAGAGGACACTGTATCGTGATTTATCCACTGGAAGGGCACTCATTTTACCACATTTTGTCCACTGTAGGGTACTATAGAGGGCACTTTATCACATTTTGTCCACCAGAAGTGCACTCTTGAGGGCACTTTACCACATTTTGTCCACTGTAGGGTACTCTAGAGGGCACTTTATTACATTTTATCCATTTAAGGGCACTCTAGAGGGCACTTTATCATGTTTTGTCCACTGTTAGTGTACTCTAGAGGGCACTTTTGCTACATTTTGTTCAATTAAGGGGCCACTTGGGCCCCCCTTCTGAGTCCACCAGTGTTCTTTATATAGTCTTTTGTAAACCACAGCACATGATTTCTATTATCTATAACTATTTTAAAAGCACATCAATTGACCATATCACACTAATTATAAGTTATATGAAAATAAAATTTATATTGAAGCTCTATTGTTCATAAAGAACATTTGGGCATCAAACCATCAATCACTGACATGGTGCTGTCATCTTGAAGACAAAGCATTAGCTTTTTTAATGACTTTGTTAATGATATGTTTCCAGCATGTCATTAGTTTCCATGTATGTATAACAGGTGGAGGCATCAGTGAAGTCCACTATCTGTTAAATAAATCATGCAGACAACAGACACACACCTGCCTGCAGACACAGTAAAATCAAACACACCTTCAAGGGCAGATGCTCCGAGGCAAAAATAAACAGCTGTTTCTCATTGTCAAGGAGAATCTGAGGAACATGTTGCCCATAACCAGCATTATGTTGCTATTACAACAACATAAATCATCTCTTCACTGAGAGGAGGCAACATCCTTTCACTCTGGTCTTTCTGGGGTGTAATTCATACACTGTCTGCATCATTGCCTTTGATTACTTACATTTTCACGCATGACAGAGATATTAAATAAAGCTTTACATTAACAACCCCCTCCCCCAAACCTTAAAACTCATCAACAAGGAAAAGCCACATCCAGTGTCAATGTATTTATTTAGTCTTGGACAGAGTACTGCAAATCTGTACTCAAATACAAGTACTGAAATGTTACTCATCTACAAGTAAATCTACTGCCATTACAGTTAGTCAAGTAAGAGTATTTTTCTCAAAAACTACTCAGACTATTAGTTACTTTTTAAACACTGTTGTTTGATGCATTATCAACAGCAGCATTATCAACATTGAAAGAGGTTTCTCTTCAAATCTTCAGTGTAAATGACTCCCAGGTCCTGTTCTGTTCTGTGGTCACAGTCACTTCTCTTTGGTCTGTTTCCATTTGCAATCAAATAGCTGTACTGGCTACAAAAATGCAGATGAAAGGTTTGAATCTAATTCAAATCGTAGGCCTACTCAGCGTGAATTGTGATTTTTTTTTAAAGAATAAATAAAAATGCATGTTTCTGGCCTGCTCTGGCCTGCAGTGCTACTTATCCATCTGTATTGTTTTGGTGTGAGTTGCAGAGTTTTGCAGATATCAGCTGTAGAGATGTCTGCTTTCTCTCCAATATAATGGGACTAGATGGCACTTGTGGTGCTCAAAACACCAAAAAATACATTTGAAAAACTCAACAGCAATGTCTCTTTACAGAAATCATGGAAATAATCCACAGACCTGTGAGCAGTTTCATGTAGGAGCTACTTTATTTCTGCAGTAGAATCGAACAGAACTACTTTCTTTTCTACTAGAAAGAAGGTAGCTCCTGCATTTAACTGCTCACAACAAGGTGGATTTTTTTGTCACTTAGAGCACCACAAGCTGGGTGCCATTTACTTCCATTGTATTGGAGAGAAGCCAGACATGTCTATGGCCAATATTTGCAAAACTCTGCAACTCACACCAAAACTATCTAGATAGTTGATTGATTAGGGTGAACTGTCCCTTCAGGTAAGAGTAAAATTAAGGATTTGAAACAATAGTACCAAAAAAAGTCTTAATTACAGTAAAGTTTCAAAAACAGTAACATTTTGGACCAATATTTGCACATGCTATTGTCATTGCAATATATTAATTGTATTATTAATTAGTGCACATATATATGTTTCTCAGCTCAAAAGATGACTAGTGTATTTCAAGTAGTCTGTGAGTTATAAGAGAAACTATAAAAAATGTTACAACTGCTCCAGGGCTCCCCATCTCACAATATTGAGTTCAAAATAATGACTTGTAAGCAAGTCATTTTGGAAAGTTTATCATTATTTTGAGACACTAAATAATTTTTTTGAGATACTGACTCAATATTTAAAAAAAATCAGTTGATTATTTTGAGATTCAATCATTATTTCAGGAAAGTTTCTCATTATAATGAATTAATAGCTCTGCTTTTTTTTCATGTGGAAAATGGGCTTCTAGAGGACTCAGACGAGCATATAACACAGATCCATCTGTCTGTTTCTTAGTGTTAACAGGCTCCAGTTCTGGTTCATACACTTCACTGATACACCACAGAATCACAGAGGCACATGAGGCTTCATGATCAAAGAAAGTTTTTATATCACAATGACACTTCTGTCCATATTCACACACTGTCACTCATCCTGAGATCTCTCTGTTCCATGCGTGTGCTCTGCTGCAAGTTAATCACTTGAGGATTATGTGAAAAGTTTATTTGATTTAATTTAGGATTGACTTTATTCTTGGAATTCTGACTTTAAATTCTGACTTTAGACAAGAAACAAGAAACAAGAATTCTGATATTCTCAGAATTCAGTCTTAAAACTCAGGACTCAAATTCATTTTTCTCATGTGGCTCTAATCCTCTTGGGTAGGAAACAGCTAGCCTGAACAAAGGTTAGAAAATTCACGCACCAACACCTCTGAAGTTCACTAGTTTGTACAAAAACTGACATGTAAAAATGACACAACGCTATTTTACATAGGGTTATTTGAGGGACTATTTCTTGGTTGAGCACAGTCACTTCCTGGAGTACTGTCATCGCCATGAGGTTGCCAGGCAACCAGAGAAGAGTCTAGTAAAGGTAATCTGACTGGCTGGTTCATAGCTTCATATGTGCCATTCAGGCATGTGTGGTATCAGTGTCACACACTCTCAGCCAGTCACATCACTGCTCTCATAGCTATGAAACAGCTCCACCAATCACAGTAAAACATCTCACTCACTATATATGCTTGTAAACGCAACACAAAGCATTTTTTTATGCCTCACATCTTTTTTCTTCCTTTTTACATGCATATCTACAGTGACTCTGTGTTGGGCTGTAAGCACCGCTGAAAGACGTGTGACCTACCCTCGATACTGTGCCTGAACACATCCTGTACAGTCACACACGGAGCATGGAAGCTGCTGCCGCTCTGCTGAAATGCTCCTCACCCTACACCTCCTCTGTAGATACAGTGTTACAGTATCTGTTGTCCACAGCTGCACTTTAATCCCTGCAGCCATCTGAAGTCAGCAGGACACACATGTAGATAAATCTGCCATGCCAACACGCACAATCTTCTGCTGCGTTTATCTTCATTAAATCAGAAGCAAATGACACCAGGCTGCTGCAAAACATTCCCACCTACCTCCACACATCAGACTGGTCACATATTCACTATTCTGCTTCGATTGTTTACTTTGTAAATTTTTTTCCACCACAAGTTTCAGTTGATTTGTCAGGCTCCACGTGTTGAGCACTCCTTACTCAAAGTATTACCTGAGTATCAGTGAACAAGAGGAATTGTCTCCAAATGATATGGCTATACCCTAGAGGAAACTCACCTCCTATTGCCAGTAGACCCGTGTTGTTGACATTATCCCCAGGTTTGATTGGGATGGTGTAGTAGCAGTCCAGAAAACCTGACCATCAATAAAGTGATTTTAATTCACAGGACATATATAACTTCACATAATCTTCAGGTGCTTAAAGCCGATCCAAATTGTACACTTTGTCATATAGGTGCACTTTATCATATTTGGGAATGCCCTGGTGTGGCTGATTTCTGGAAAGTGGTAAAAGAAAATCTGTTCCACTACATATAGCTGTCCCTTTGTTTCCATTTGTACTGATTTTAAATAATCCCTCTCAGCTTCAATTACATAAAACCTAAGATTGTGTGTTTTTAGCTGGTCTGATGGCTGCTAACACTGGCTCCACACTACAGGAATTTCAGGCCGATTTTCCTCAATTGTTGTTTGATATTCACAATTTATTATCTGGATGATTAAAAAAAGAGGTGTTGCCAGGCAACCCTAAACTCTTGTGGCTAACATTAGCTTGTATGCTACTTTTAAAAGACATTAAAGCTATTAAGACCCCACCTCCGTTTCTCACTGAAGAATAGACAGCCTGTAGTGTTGACTGCGTCTCCCCAGCATGATGTCACCAAGTAACGGAACAAAGGCTGGATTAGAAACGAGGCATTTCAGGCAGTTCAGACGGAGTGTTGCCTCTGGGAGAGAGGAACAACCTTGTTGTGGACTTTGGTTTTGTGACTTTGCAGAGCTGTTACATGCACAAAATACTATTAAACACACTAAAGGAAAGTGGAATAACCCCAAAAGCATAACATAGCCTCTTTAATTTGACTTTTACTTATTCATGGTCCTGATTCTGTCTGAATTTTTCTTCATTCATTGTTCCCTGGCTTTATAACCTCTCTTTTATTAATTGCTGTAGATATCTTTGAGTGTTTTACTATTACTGGCTCATTTCATAAGGGTTGAAGCAAGCTGCTTGTGTCAGCACCTTTTATAATATTGACTATCACTTTATGTTCTTTAATGTGAATTTGCATGTATTGGAGTGACTTTGAGTGACTTATATGTATGCTTAGACTTCACTGACCAGTCCTTCTATAGTATACAGTGTTTTGTTTTATTACTTTTGTTTTCTGCTCTATTACTGACTGTATGTCTACATCTCATCAGTTCAAATGACAATTGATCACACTTGATCACACACACACACATGCTTTTTTTTTTAAGAAGTGCCCCCTATAGCCATAAAAGACTAAACTATAAGAGGTCACTCAGTAGAGTGCAGATCCGCACCAGGCAACAGATGGAGAAGCACCTACTGCAATGACACCACAACTACCAGATGCAACCAGCTGAGACTTGCAAAGTTCTGTCAGTGTTAACATGACCTCAACATATGTTGTCCATAGTAGAGGGTGACATGTCAGTGGATTTTCACTCCTGATTCCTGCTCCACCTCGTTCCCATCAGTCTACAAATGCACACACAACATAACCCACATTTTATATATGTATAAAAAACTTACCTATGGTTATTATGATTCCTAGCCCCTCGTGGCTGGTTAAGAAGAGTGAAAAGTCAGCTGTCAGTGGTCATATAAAACAGAGCAGTGAAAGAATAGAATTACTGCCTCACAGTTGTTTGTCTCAATTGAAGTCACAGTTTATATTCATGTCTGTCCAGACTGTCTGTAGTCTGTAGTGAAGACTTTGAAGGAATTTAACATGTAACTTACCAGTGTATTGACCGGTAACTTTGAAGGAATTTATTAAAAGGTATTAACTCTAGGTAAAAGGTATTAACTGATAAAGTTGTCAGCTAGCTCCAGCATTTTTGACAAAATTCACAGATTTTTCAACACCCACAGAGTATTCAGTTCTATGAAATATATATGGAATATATCAAAAGAAGAACAGGTCTTCTAGTTTCAGACACAAAAAAACGTTTTGTTCTAGCTTCATTCATTCTTTGTTTATAAGAACTTGAATGTTGGTTGGTTGCATCAAAAAAATCCACTTTTCAGGCAAAATAAAAAAAGAGAAAATTTTTATTAAGAGACATTTATAAGCAGAATATCAACTTCATGTTTGTATTTTTGTTTTTTTATTACTTCATATTGCATGTGTGACATCACTATCACCAGTATGGTTAACATTAGCTGTATGTGTCCCCCAACACCTGCCCAAAACACTGTCTGGGAGGCCCGGGGGCTGGAGCGCTCTCTGCCCCCAGCTGCAGGTGCTGTGGTGTGGGCAGCTTTGCTGTGTCCCGGCTGCCGTGAAGGTCCGTGGACTGCAGCGTGAGCAGCCCTGCTCTGTGGTCAGATCATGATGCTCTCTGACCAACGGATCTGCCGCTGAGCACCGATGTTTTCATGCTGGGTAGCGCAATCATCTTCTTCTGCTGTTCAATTCCAGCAGTTCCCTTCTTCTTCAAGTGCATTTTTTTGTCAGACAATGCATCACAGTGTCCCCTACCACCTTGAAGTGAAGACAGCAATTGATGAGCTATCTTGTCACAGTGACCTTTGACCTTTGAACACCAAAATTTAATCAGTTCATCTTTGAGTCCAAGTGAACATTTGCACCAAGTCTGAAGAAATTCCCTCAAGGTGTTCTTGAGATATCATATTCACAAGAATGTGATGACCTGAAAACATAATGCCTCTGACTTCTGCCATGTGGGGATCATGAATATACATATTTTAAACAGCCTGAAACACCATATTTTAAAAACACATGCACATGTGTCTGGCTTGATGTCAGCGTTAATGTGTTCACCAGCAGAGTCATTTAACTGTTACACGTGCCCCACAGCCATGAGCTCCATGAGGCTACAATCAACACTCCTGAACATTTAATAAAACGTCACAGAGGAATCAACACTCATTAACAAAATAGTGTTTGCTGTGTGGCTCTGGGGCGAGAGTTCAGATCTGCAAACATACATTTGCAGTTTTAGGTCCCACCAGCAGAACAATTTTAAAACTGTAAGTTATAAAGAAATAGTGCATTTATAGCTTTTCAGAAAGACTGTATGATCTAAGCATGTACACTTTATTTTGTGACCATCAGCGGCAGAAATACATATGTTTCTAAAAAAAAAATGTTGGACAATCTTCTGCTACTGTGTTTTATTTGCTCATGACTGTAGTGAATAAGTAGAGTGGGGGTTGAAGTGTGAAAGGTGGTCTTCTATATGAATATTATCAGCACAATGGCTTCATATGGCTTAAAAAAGCTCTTAATGCAGACCTTTTCAAACTGTGAGTCTTTGACAATCAGTGTTCCATTAAAGGTGTAGTAGGCAACGATTCCTTCCTGGAAATGACATACAATACAGCCAACAGCATGTAGGTTCTTATTAGTGAGGGTCAATTATTTTAATCGCAGCTCCCTGGTGACCTCCCTCCAGCCAGCTGCCACATTATTTAGGTTTGTTGTTAAATGAGGAGGTACTGCGTAGATTACTTCTCATTTTAACTTCATGAATCAATCATTTTGTAGCACTTCCAACACAAACAAACAGAAACAGGGCGTCCGATAAAAGTTCAGCTCAAAACAGCGCACTGTGCAGTAGGGCTGCACTGTTAATCGCAATTGCAATAAAATCGGAATATGGCCAGTGCAATATAAAAATCATAGAACCAAATCTCAATTTTTTGAAAAAGGAGACGTGAGAAAACAGAATTATAATGAGGTGCTGTTGTGCTGCAGAGATGCTCTGGCCTTAAAAAATCTTGTTCTGCAGATGAAAGAAAACATGTTTATTTGGTTCAGACCTCAAAAAATATCACATCTTCATGATTTTAGTAGTTTTATTTTTCAGTGATAATGAAAATTGTAATGTAAAACTGATCTTTTCCACTTATAGCATTGCAATCGTAATTTTAGTCAAAATAATCGCAATATATCTTTTTTACCAAATCATGCAGCCCTACTGTGTAGCACAGCACAGCGCTGCAGGGCTTGCAGCCAGTTAGGACATTTGTATAGAAAACTATGAATTTTGTGACTGTTAGGACACAATGTAAGCTTGTGAAAGGAAACATTGTTAACTGAATAAATAAGAACTGGCTCCTATTCCTCTTTGGCTGCACAGCACAGGCAATGAAGTCAAGACAAATATCTTCAATTGTTTTTTTATCTCTTCAAAATGAATAATTAATACCATTTTCTCAGGTGCACAATGGCATGTTCATTCAAAAATAGAAGATAATTCTGTCACATGTGCATGAAAATAGTCAATCAAATATCAAATGTCTGTTTGAAGTAAGGCAAAGTATTACTTATCCTTTGGAAATAACCTCACGGAACTCAAATGTTTCCTCCATCCTCGATTCAAAAGAGGTGCTACACCTGAGAGGACTGTGGTTTGTAAGCCTGCATCATTGCAGACTCAGGGCCCTAGCTTACACCGATCTAAAGCGCAAGTGGAAAGTACAAGGTGCAGTGGGCTTAATTTATTGAAGGTGTATCCAAATCCACTTTTGCTGGCTTGCACCAGGGGCGCATGGGTATCCTGTCCTATCAGCTGTGCCCAAGTACCTTGATTAATTCACAGGCAAGTTTAGGCCAAACATGCAATTAACCAATCAGAAAGTCTGGTGCCATGAGCGCAATTGGTGGCAGCATGACGGCAGTTTACCAGGAGGAAACAAAGAGAAAAGATTCTGAGGCGAGAAGACAGATCTCCTGGTTTGAGAAATGAAAGCGTGAGAGTGTGCAATATATGGAGATGGCAGGATGCCTCCAAAGCAGCTTCATGTGTAAAAATGGCTTTGCACCAGGTGTAAGATAGGGCCCTCAGTGTTGGAGGATTGTAAGCTACTCCCCCCTCAAGGCTAATTGGTTTGGAATGAAAATCAATGTGGCGGCTGTGGATCCTCAACACAAACATGTAAGCGGAGTGAGAGTGGGTAGGGGGAGGGTGTGGACTGGACCATACTGTCTCTTAAAGAAGCAAAAAGATGCAGTGTTAAGGCTCAAACAGTGGTGTTTTTTTGGTTGTGTTTCCTTGATTGACAGCTCTCTCGTCCACTCACAGCCAGTGGCTGGTGCTTGGCTCCAAGATGGCAAGCCATTAAAACTCCCCTTCCATCCAATCTGCAATCATGTCAGCAAATTCACTCATGTCAACAGTCTAATTTCATGTTCATAAATAAAAATGTTGAGTGATGGTATACAGCGTATGGCCTAAACTACACATTTGCAGCATGAACTCTCAGTGTACAACCTCTCAGCGTGATGTACGGAGTATATACAGTACTGTTAATGGGTTCCAATAACGCCTCCCAGCAGCCACAGACTTGTAGTATAGAGGGAGGTCAAGTATACGGCTGGCGCTGCTCTCCAGCAGAGCTTGTTCCATTAACCTGTGGCAGAGTGCAGGGCAGTTAAGGAGACAATAGACCTTGCAGCCCTGCACATGGGAAGCTCAATACCACCAGGGAGACACAAAGCAAAGCATCGATCCAGCAGGAAGCCCAAGACTAAGCTCTACTCTCACCTGGACTTGTCACAGTGACAGTGTCAGCAGCTGGAACCGTCTCCTGTGGTCCACATGCTCAAGACAACACAGGAGACGGTGATAAAGGTAGATCTCTGAGGGCTTTTACAGGAAGATTCTGTTGATGTGTATATTGTTTCTTTAAAAAATAGCAAAAGAGCTTTTTTTTAAGAAAGAATTATAAAGGGTTTGCTTACTAAGCATACATTTTTAATCAGGAAAACTTCTAGGATATTATATGGACTAAAATTAATACTCGTCTTCACAGGTGAGACAAGCTACATTTATCAATGCTTTGTTGTTGTTACTCTAGCTTTGGTCATTTCCATTATAGGCTACTCTTTTTTACACTTTAAACCTAATGACAGTACTGATGATTATTGTCTCAGTTAATCGCTTGGTCTAGAAAATGTCAGGAAATGATCAAAAGAAAAAATGGCATCATATCAAATTTCTTGTTTTGTCCAACCAATGATCCTGAATCTGAAGATATTCAGTTTACAGCACAAATTATACAGTTGAGTTTACAATAGAAAAGTTGCAAATCCTCACATTAAAGGAGCTTTTTGTAACAATTTTGGTTTAAAACATTTCAAAATTAAATAAAATTATCAGGAGAATGTGAAGAACTAACAGTTTTGTGGTTATGTATTGTGTTGCAGATATATCTAGTGAAGTCAGCATGCTAACCAACTAGCCCTGACCTGTCCTGTCTCATAATACCACTTTGTACCTCAAGAGGTGATAGAGAGTCACTGTAGTGTCCAGTCGGCCCCCAGTCCAACATGAGAAGATGTAGCGCTGCCCGTAAGGCAAAGAAAGAAGTGATTGAAATAGAAGCAAGACTAGAGTTAATATTGGCATTGCCATTCACAGCTGGAGACAGCTCTTGGCGAGTAAAGGGATGAAGTATGATGGCACCTTTCTTCTAGACTGGCAAGTAAACAGCTGTTAAGTTAAGTTGGATATTTAGCTTATTAAGGTAGATATAATGATGTGTGCTAAGTTAGCTGCTTGTTGAGAGACCTCTGGACTTATGGAAGGGATAGTTCACCCAAAAATGAAAAAAAAAAAAAAAAAAAAAAAAAACTATAGAAGTGAATGGTGACTAGTTTTCAAACATAAAAACAACTGGAAAAAAAAACATAAAATGTCTCCATACTGCTCGTCTGGTGTAATCCAAGTCTCCTAAAGTCCCGACATGCCATTTGCACACCGTCACAACACACACACACAGTTCAGACAGTGTGCATATGAACGTGGCTTCAAGCTAAGGATCTACAGTGAAGGTTCAGGCTAAAAACATGATGTAAATAACATTTTTTAGTCAGCTTGGCATGCTGGGGCTTTAGGAGACTTGGATTACACCAGATGAGCAGTATGGAGGCATTTTATGTTTTTATTTTGTTGTTTTTTTCCATTTGAAAACTGGTCACCATTCACTTCCATTGTTTGGGAGATTCTGCAATGCTGTTTTCCTGTGAAACTCCAGCAGTGTTTTGTGGACTAAAAAAACTAAACCCGACTTTAAATCAGCATGAGGGTGAGTAGATAATGACTGAATTTTCATTTTTGGGTGAACTTTCCCTTTAATGATAGGGGTGGACTATGTCAGAGTATTAGTCAAAATGTCACAAATAAAGTTGAAATGTTGCAAATAATCTTGACAATGAAGGCAAAATACCGAGAATAAAATTGAAATGTCAACAATAATATTGAAATACCATTCAGAGAATAAAGTTAAAATGTTGAAAGTAAAGATGAAAAGTTGAGAATAAAACTTCTTTAATAATATTTCAAAATTATTTTTAACATTTCAACTTCTTTTAAAAATAAAAGCAAAAAAAAAAAAAAAAAACTACTGTAGAAAGAAAATATTTCTTAAATGAAACTGCTCATAACAAAGTGGATTTTCTTGAGTAAATGGGACATTATTTTATGAAAGAGACAATGGTTTTGAATTTTTCAAATATATTATTTTTGGTGCTTTGAGCCATTTAGTTAAATTATATTGCAGAGAAGGCAGGCATCTCTATGGCTGATACTCTCGCCAAAACAGTCAACATGGATAAATAGCACTGCAAGGGGAAAAATATGTATTTTTGATTTTGGGGTGAACTGTCCCTTCAAAAAAAAAAAACACCTATTTGTCCTCTTGGCTGCTCCTGTGGTCAGTAACCTGAGTAACCAGGCTCTGCTGAACAGTAAAAAAAAAAAATACTGTCCTTATAAAATACATGCACATTCACTAATTTCCATATTTTCATTTCAAATGGATGATTTTATGCTCCTCTACTGGTTGAAAAAATATAACAATCTCCTCTCCTTTTTCAGAGCAAAAACACAAAAACAACACCTGATCATGTGTGTCCTGTTCCCTGCACATGAAATGACACTGAAGCCTAATTGTTTTCTTATATTTGTCATATAACAGCATGTGTGCATACCTCAGTCCAATGACAGTACTATTATGTTAGGTCACACTCAATCACACCAAAATCAGTGTCCTCTGAGGCAAGGGCACGGTGATGGAAAGTGATGGACGAGATGAGAAATAGCAAGTGACACCAAGATCTATTTTCTGAGCATACAGAAATTGTATGTGAGCAGGAACACACTGAAATGTGTGTTATCAGTGAACAGTGAAGGCAGCGTGCTCCCTGTGTTTACTGAGCAGTGTTTACCAAATGCAGCTACTTTAAGTCTAACAATGCAAAAATCTTTCCAGGGAATAACCTGCTTGTCATGCCTTTAGTGAGGAGGGAACAATGTTGCAGCAACCGCGGGGAGTTTATCGGAGTTGCTGAAAGTGAACTGAGAACACCCTCCGAATCGCAGCACACGCCGCAGCTTTTTGAACGGGGGAAGCGGATTGTTTAAACTCGCTCTGTATTTCAAACAGGCAGGCACAATGCTGCCTTTTCTTGACATTCCATTAAAGAGGCTGGTTGCGGCTTCCACGCGGAGGGGAACTGGGCTGGGCCGCAAGAGGAGAACAGGAAGAGGGGGGAGGAGGAGGAAGGATGGAGATGGAGAGTTGGCTTGAGTCACACTGCCATCTAGTGTCAGCTGAGGCACCAGCAGGAGCTGTCCATGGTGCTGACCATGCACACAAAAATAGGTCTGATCATTGCTCCTTCGGGGGCAATCATTACATTCTGTATATATCTGAGCTGGATGCAGCTCCAGCAGCTGCAGCACACAGAGAGCTGCTGTTCAGCTGAACGCCACGCCGTCCAGATTTGGGCAAAAAAACACGTTAGATGGGTCTAATTGCAGGATTCGAGGCTAGTTCACAGCCTCTCCCATGTGCACACGAGGAATACCAACCGCCCGCCAACAGACAGCTCAGCCCCCGCAGGTTAAGCCTAATAGATTGTAGAACTAATTCATCCCTGGTTCAATTTAACTGCTAAAGCAATATATGAGCTCGCAGGAGGCCGAGGGCTATGTGCAGAGCAGTTCATACACAGAAATGTTTGCATCTGTTGCCTGTGGTGAGGACTTGTGGTGAGTTAAAGTAGGTCATGTCATGAAGGGGATACCACTGGATTGTATGATGTTCATTGTAGTATCTGCGCTGCAGTATACTGTTTGTTATTCAGCAAATTTTGAGAATTGGGACCTCCTACCAAAAAAAAAGTAAATTATTTATACCAACATTATTTACTTATTCTCAAGGATTTATATGAAACAGATGTTTTTTTTTATGAACTATCTTGGTTTGCTTTTATTCCTAAACTTCCTCTATGCTAGAAAACCCTTGTCCCAGACCAGAATTCACAACTTTAAACAATTAAAAAATGTGTTAAAAGCCTTTTGAAAAACATGATTTAATCAGGCATGAAAAGGGTTAGCTACCTAAGGACCCCTGTTTCACTTCCTGGTTTTAAAAAGGCGGGAATACTACTTAAGCTCTGGTAAATTTTTTTTTTTTTTTTTTTTTTTGGTAAAATTTTTTGGCAAATTCATTTAATACATTAAAAAAAATGAGTCAGACAGAAACTAGGCATATATTAAGAAAGTACACATAACAATATATTCATGTGGAAAGAGACACAGAGACACACACAGACAACAGCTGGCCTGATGTATTGATAAAGTAATTTTTGTAAATATTGGATGAGACAGTCCACCTCTCTGACCACAGACTAGGAAATCTGATATGACGTGTTTGCTTTCTTTTATTTATTAATTCAACTCTTCTAGTATGTTTTTGCTCTGCTAAAGGAGAGACACTCGTCCGGGTCACTATTGCACAGATGGGGATGAAGTTAGACAGGGATATTTAAGCAGACCATAATTTCTAATCACTGAACACCTGACCTTTGTTGTAGTTCCATGGTCAGGACAAAATTTTGCCTTGACTAACACAATGCTTCATTACATCAGCGAAAGTTTTTCTGGATATTCATGGTACCCACAGGATAATTACTAATAGATTACTCTTCAATTATGCTGCAAAATATATTTTAAAAGATCAAACTCTTGGATATTAAACCTTATAATGGGCCAACCCTCTCATGATTACATGTTTTATTAAATGTAGACATCAGCTCAGTCAGATGGATAATCTGACTGAGCTGATGTCTTATGGAGTTGACAAAAAGTTCAGTTTTTTTCATTTCACAGCATAGTCGTAGTGAGCAGTCATTTTATTTTTTAAAGTGTCTCAGAGTTCTCTTAATGCTGATCAAAATACAATTTTTAAAACTGTAATTCTTTTTTTAGCTTTGATTTAGAAGGGCTACAGACTTGACATGTTATGGTTGAAACACATCTGATAGAAATATTATTTCAAGAATTTGTCTAAAAATAGAAAGTTTACCAGTGTTTGAGCAGTATTCATGCTTTTTTTTTTCAACCAGGAAGTGAGACAGGGGTCCGTCGGTTATAGCTGACACTTTTTGTGCCTGATTAAATCATGTTTTTGAAAAATCTGAAGGAGTTGGCAGAAATCTAGGACACAACTTTAAAGGGCCAACATTTTCATAAAAAACAATTTTAAAAGAAAGATGATTATGTTTTAAATTCTTAAGACTTAACACATTTTTTTAATTGTGTGAAGTTGTGAATTCTTGTCTGGGACTAGGGTGTTTTTTGGCACAGAGCAAGTTTACAAATTCAAAAATTTAAACCATGACATGTCATAAATTATATACAGTATGTTTCATATATAGATACCTTTAAAGAATATTTGAATGGTGCATAAGTGGTTTTACAGTGTTGTTTTTAGTAGGACATGTCCCATTTCTCAATAATAGGTAATATATGATCCAAATACTTTCTTCGGGCACCAACATCAGATGAAAAATTAACTTGTTCACAAGGAATATTAAAATTCAGGCTCAGGTTTTCAAAATGAAATAAATTGCATGCTGTGGAAAAATGTCTATGAATTAGATTAATTTGGTAACAATGAAGGAAGAAGAGTGATCTGATGCTAGCAAGACTGTCTAGATTCATATTATATTTTTATTATTGTCCATAAATTTCATGAAGACATAAAACAAGGATGTGCTTTTGCAACAGTGATCCAAAATATTCTCCTACCTCTGCTCAGGCATTAAATAAACTGTCTGTATTCTTGCCGAGATGATTGTTGTTAAAGTTGCAGAGGACAATACCTAAGTAGTGCAGGTTTGTCTGTTCCACAAACAGTATATGGTCAGCGAGCATGTGCTGTGCCTCCTGCATGTTGTCTTGCAGTTTGCAGAATGAAGGACACAAACTCATGGTGGGGATTCCAGATCAGGAGAACAGTGCTGTAGGATCATTGTCACATCATTACACCAGAAACTACTGGTGTAAAAATAGACACCTGTGTCACGACCCACAGCTCCAGCACAGAGGCCAGTATCAGTCCACACAGCCACGTTTTTATGAAGCACAAAACAGAAGATGAAGAAAAGTCTGTTGTGCATTGATCACATGTTGGAGAGATAATGGCCTGTGAAGTCATGTGAGTTTTCTTCTCCTCTGGCAATTTACTGCATGGACTAAGTTAAAGGTAAAGGTTGACTTTATTGTCACATATTCAATTAGACAGAGTACAGTCAGATTCAGTCTCTGTATTTAAGCCACCCTGGTATCAGGAGCTGTGAACTGTGCAGCATCCAGGGACCAACTCCAGATTAGCCAGCACCTTGGTCAGAGGTACTAACTGAAGAATTGACCCATGTTACACAAAAATGTCCAATAATTCCATGGATGAGATGATAAAAGTGGGAAATAAATCCACTGGAGTTTAGAGAGACCAGAACTAGAACCAGTGTTAGTACCCATAAAGTGATACCGATACCATTAGAGTACTTCATTCGATACCTTTTTTTACATGGTGCAGCTGTTCACCTTGATGAGGTGCTTTATCATGTTGCTCATATTCCCAATTGTTCCTGCAATAATCCACTGCAATAATTCACTTTTTATGCCTTTATTTGATCAGACGACACAGGTGTGTAGTACAGCCATTTTTTTCTCAATCTGGGAACGAAAGGATCAAATGCAGGTATTGTCTGACTGGAGAAGTTTCGATACTACTTGGCACCAGGTTATTTCAATCAATACCTTAAAGGTATTGCATACTGATCCCCAGCCCTACTGGAGCTGTTCCCCTGATGTTCATAAGCTTTCTTCTAGTGAAAGAGATTCAGGTCCTACAACTGAATCAACAAACAAAGCAAGACAATACAAGATGCACCAACACCAGACAGCCAACCACATCTTGAAAATATGTCAGATAGCCCACATACTGTATATAATCACACCAGGCTTTAGATACACACAGTAGAACCAGTTCAATATTGGTTTGTTGTTGTTTTTCATAGGACTAGTTGACAATAAGAGAAATACAGATATCATCATCCTTTCAGGTTATTTGTGAAGGTGAAGATGCAAGATGATCAGATTTCTGACCTGCAGGAAAAATAAAACTGGTGATGTCAAATCCAAAATATGAAGAAGCCTGTCTTGCTTGAGTTTACACACAAAAGTCACTAAGCCTAAAGTGTGAAAAGCTGGGCAATGTAAACCATGCATTTTCAGTGGCTCACTAGACATGAGAAATGTGCCACTCATACTCTTGATCATGTCATTTGAACAAACTTCTGCTTGTCATTTAGTATTAATCACCCCAAAAATGGGAAAATGCAGACTGTTCTGAAATTTATTGAGCCATTTCTGCATTTAAAGGAGCAATATGTATCCATTCTGCATGCAAAAATGAGTACTGCAGTCCAAATAGGAAGCTGGAGTCATAAAGTGTATATTAAATAGGTTGTAATCCTGTTTGTTGAAACAAGTTGTTTCCCACTGCTCCCTCCTCCTCAAACACGGCAGGCTGCAGGAGCTCTGCAGGAACGCAGGATGTATGCAACATGGTAAACTGACAATAACAAGCGAGGACAAGTCTTCCACTGTAAGCTGATCAGCTCTTTGTGCATAAATATCAGTTGTCTGTCAATGTAAAGTCTTTTATACTGAAAACAAAAGCCCACTGCTTTGAAATAACACACTCTGAGTCTGGACGATGAGTTGAGTGACTGCCTGTCTCACTGCCTGCAAAATTCCATTGACATTTTGCTAATTTTAACTCTTATAAACATCTACGCCTTCTACAAGATTATTAATGATTTCTTACGACTCATAAGCAGACACTAAAACATTCTGTGAAAATTCAGCATTAATTTGAAGTCTGATTAATGTGAAACAGACATACAAAACAGTTCAGTCCAGAATGGAAACTTTTCAAGGAGGACACCATAACTATAGCATTTATGTCAAGTGAAGCAAATATTAACTTAACATGCTTCCTTAATCTCTGATGCCACATCGTGGTCATTTTATGATTTATTACAGTAAATATATTACAGACATGTCCTTTAAGTAATCGATTTTACAGAAGAGGCTTGGTACAGGTGCAGTTTTACATCATTTTGTCATCACAGCAGATCAGGGGGCAGATTATTAGTGTCAGACTCTGGGGTCCTCATGGAGTGAAATATTTTATGATGTGAACACTTCGGCTTTGCTTCTTTCAAATATTCACCACATTATTCTGACAGAATGTTCAAAGGGTCGACCCTGCCTAACCTCAGACAAGTTCAGTGTGGATTTCACTGGAGGGTTTGACTGTCCCATGATGATGATCTAAATGCTTCTCCACCCAGACTGAATCTTTTGCCATGAAAATGCTCCAATTTCATCATTTTGTTTATTGCTTCAATATATCAGTGTCTTCCAGCAGATTCCACGCTGGTGTTCAGCACACAGCCTTTATCAGCCCTTTTTGCCTGTCCGGTCTCATTGCTCTGAAATAGATCACAGCAGTTCACACACTGATCCACAGCAGAGGCATTACCCCCACCACACAGACACACACACACACACACACACACACACACACACACACACACACACCACACACACACACACACATCACCATCAGTCTTTCTGACTGGAGGGCCTGTGTTTTTCTGAGGTCATGGAAGATCAATGTTGACTCCATGGCGTAATCATCTGAGGAATAAGATTAGCATATCTTAGCGCCGATTGAGTTGTCTCACTGGCTGCAGTGGGGAGGGGTGATTAAGGATTGATTGTCCCAGCAGGAGCAGTTGTGAAATTCAGGAGACAAGGATGGAGAAGAGAGGAAAAAGAGAGCAGAAAGACAAAGAGAGGAGAAAGAGTTTGACTCATTTTGAATGTGACAGATCTTTTTTTTTTATTCCAAATGAATAACTATTCTTACTCATAATAGCTGTTCTTGACAATTTTATAACTTTGTTATGAGAGCGATTCTGTTTTTTTTTTTTTTTTTTAACTTAACTTGCGTTGTATTCTGGTAGTTTGGGCCATCATTTATGGTAACACTGCACTCACCACAGTAATTGCTGACATCAGTAAAATAAAGTCTGACAGACCAAGAAAATAAGCAGGACACTTTGGGTGATAATTTTACAATTCACCTTCATTATATCTCTCAAATCAGTTTGTTGAACCTGAGGAGGTTTGTTTAAAACCCCTCTGCTCATGTTTTTATCCCAGCATCTTCTTTTTAGTCCTCCCAAGAAAAACAAGAACATTAGTCGTTCCAGCAGATGTCCAATGACTGGAGGGCTGGACGTGAGTCAAATGACTTGGACTCACAAATTTGATGACTTTAGACTTGGCTTGACAAAATCAAACAACGCTCGCCACTCAACTTGGACTTAAACACCAGTGACTCTTCACTTCACTTGGAATTGTGCATTTTTACTTGAAAATACTTGATACCTTCCCTGAAACCCAAATAATAAAAACGTCTGTTATTTAAAAAGTGTCAATCCACCAATCAGTTCATTTCCCTTCATTTACTGAATCAACTAACATTAACGCAATTTATTTATTCCCCAGATCCAACTTGTTTGAACAAATATGACAATCAATCAATCAGACTTTATCTATGTAGCACTTTTCATACAGAATGCAGCACAAAGTACTTCACACAATAAAAACAATACCCCCGACCACCACACACAGACACACAAACACACACACACAAAGCAAAAAAAAAACAGGAACTGAGGAAATGCTATCATTTGAGGAAATACTGGAGGCAGGATAAAATCTCAAAATAGAAAATAATTTAGAAAAGTCATAAAAAAAGATCATTTTGTTCATGTACAAAAACAACAAAAACTATTTGCAGGACGCAAAACACGCTGGTCAAAAATCACAGACACAACAATTTCCAACTTTAAACACATTATGAAGTTGCACAAAGAACGATAAGTCGAGGCTCTAACATGACATTACATTTAGTGAAGAGTGCATTATGACAAGTTTAAGACTTTTTTTTTCACTTGAGACTTACAAAGACTTGAGGCTTACTTGTAACATGCAAAACAGTGACTTGGTACCACCTCCACCAAAAACAATGTGTATGTTTTTTTCTTTTGCAAAGACTTAAGCAGGTGTGTGAATTATGACTTTTGTGCATCAGGAGTGAAAATGAGGGATTAGTGTGATGTTATTGACTCACAGAGTCCACAGAGTTTGAGTTAGAGTGAATGGATGGTTTAACCAAACATCAGACGTTGACCTCTTCTCACTTCTTACTGGCAGTCAGTGTTGGTCTCTTCTGTGGCCTTTGCCTGCCATTTAATCAAGCATCCACAGCAATGGAAGGTCAGAAAACACTTGTACAAATCATTTCAGTAACACTGATTTTTAGACTTTCTGGAGGGTAAATACAATTTATTTTGTCATTTCATGTGAAAGGTTTGTGGTCTTTTTAGAAATGTCCTTGCTCAATGAAATTAGACAAGGATATTTAGTGGTGAAAGGAAACTAAAGTCCTGCATGTACATTTACTTTACTTAAAGCAACAGTATGCTAGAATTGGATTTTTTTTTGCATTCTGAGGCTCCCAGTTTCAGAGTGCAATTAGTGTATACACCTCAAAGGTCAAAGGTCAAAGAAAACTTTATTATCCCCGAGGGGCAATTTGTAATACAGCCAGCAGTCACACACATAAAACAAAACACATACAATAAGGCAAAAGTACAACAACATTCAAATATGTCGTAAATATGAGCAGATGCACACATGCGCCTGTTATCGTTACGTTACTTATGATCAAAAACTAGCAAGACGATAACTTTACAAACACGGCCAAACATCAAGCAAGTGCAACAACATAAAACATAGCAAGGAGCTAATATTACTGACTATTCCAAGAGCTAGAAGGCCTGCTCATCGTCTCATAGATTCATTAGCTATGGATAATGAAGATATAGATAGATAGATATAGATACAGTATAATAGATATAGCATTGTATGTGGCTATAAAATGCTGCTTTCTCTAAACATTGTATTGCAAACTTAAACTAATGTTAGTTGTCGCGGCTAGCTGCATATTTCATTGACACATGAGCTGAGCAATCCACCGCTAAGAGTTGTCAAAGTTTTTGTTTGGTTCAGGCTGCAGTTTGGACACAGAAGAGGTTTATAGCCAATATAATAAACAATAATAAACCATATTTCTCCTTTAATGGTGCTCCAGTAAGCATTAGTATTAGCAACCCTTGTATGGACGATATAAAATACTTGTTCAACATCATGGAAATGCTATTTGTGAAGTCTACTTCAGGGTGTATTTCTCCTCCACCTTACCTTCCTTTAGGTGTAAACAACAAATTGGATATTCCCGACAAACGTTTCCCATCACTCATTCTTTATTGTCTGGGTGTTTGTTCATAAATATTCATAAATAAACTCCAACCTCTGACTTTAACTGTCACAGGGGACAACAGAGGGCTGATTCCACGTCCTGTGCCAGTTGTTGTCAGAGAATATAAAGAGCCCATTACTGTGTCTGTTTGAGTAGCTGTGAATACCATTACAAAGTCCTCTACACCACCTCTGAGAGCGTTTTGTGGCTCTCCAGTGGGCTAAAGGTCACATCGCGTTGGTTCATTGTGGCCATTACCTGCGCATTCACACCTGCTCTCTCCAGATGCTGCTACATTTGGCTCTTTAACGTCAGAGTGTGACTGACAGATGCCAGCGGTGATTAGATCCAGCGGATTAAGGTGGAAGCTCGCCGCCTGAAATACACCTCTGCAGCTCTCAGATGTCAGCCATGAAATGAGACAGACACTCCAAATGAGGGAACAGCTCAGGCTAATATCCCATTACAAATGCTGTTTACTGCGGGTGTCTGGATTTATCCCGGCTGCCCATGACTGTGTCTGGCCAGAACTGTGTGTTGGAAGGAAGGAGCGCTGCCAGAAACATTTCCCTTGAAACCTAAAGAGACATTCCCGATGCTACGCGCAGAATGCACCATATCTCATCCGGCCAATTCTCTGTCAGTCATGTCTGAAATCTTCCCCTTAACGCAGGCTGAGAGGCAGGCGCAGAGTGGCGCCTCCTATTGCTGGGGAGTGGCAAAGTGCCACAGAGGCTCCCGTCGCAGCCAAAACACAGCAGATAACATTAATTAGTGAGTCCTTTGTCCTTGTGTTTTTGGACGGTTTCCTCTCCTTTGATGAAAGTGAAAACTCTCTAACTGAGTTCACCATTGAGGGAATATCACACTTTTGATGTCAACATGGTGTCAATGGAGATGATTCCCCCGAAAAAAGTTTTTCACTTCCCTGTGAGTCCACCAGCTCCATGCTGCACGTAAACAGGTTCCCTGAATCCTCATGCTGAAACATTCACAGTATTATTGTGTATGACTTGTAGGATTGTGCAGTAATTACAGAGGAGCTTCAAAACAGGACGCCATCACCATTATGAAATCTTCTCTCCCTGTCTGAAGTCAACAATCACAAGACTAAAATCAAAATTTCAATCATTTTAAGCACTATATTTACTGTTTAAGTTGACAAGCAATGCTCCAATCAACACTGTCAGTTTCAAGATTTTAATATAATTTTGACTCAAAATGAATTCTGTAAATACTGCAGAATAGCTGCTGGTCATATATATACAGAGACAATATGCCAGGACACCAGCCTGGTCAACACATCCTCATACCTAAAAGACAGAATAGGTTGATTGCCAATAACTTGCAAAATGACAAATATGACCCGTGGAGAGTACCAGCATCAGGTGTACTGGACCTTAAGTCCTTTAATCTGCTGAAACGCATGTCACTTATGACAGAATACACTCATGAGCCTTAGAAAATGAAAATGTGAGGTTTGGGTTAAAGTGCAGCAGACCCTGACTGGTTGATTCCACTGGGCATGTGAGCACCATGGTTTTGATCCATCCTCCAAATGTCTGCAGCCTCCACCAGCAGTGTTTCAGAAGTGTTTCTGCAACAAAGCATTTTGTATTTTGCATTTTGCCCACCTGATTATATTAATTTGCTCAGATTTTGTTGATTTGGTCATCTTTTCTCTTTGTGCTTCTACTATGAATAAGTACACTATGTAGTTTCTTTTCTGTCTGTCTTTATGACTGCAAGTCTTCACAGGGTCTGGATTCTCTCTCTTTTCTGTGTCTGCCTTCCTGCCCACTCAGTCTGCTCTGTGCTACTTGACGTGGCATTCACCAAAAAATAGACTCAGTGCATATTTGAAACGGAGCGGAGAGCCACTTCTCGAACACTCCTTGGTGCTGCTGGTGGAATCACAAGCATTGTGTAGAAATCTCCGTGATCAGCTCTGGCTGCCGTAATGCTGCGCAGCCATGCCTTTAGCCATGAGATGTTCAACATGCAGTCGACATCTTTCGAACATGCAGTCAGATCACCTGGATGCACCCAGGACGAGAGGAGGAGTGGAGGGGAAAAGAGGAACCAGAGAGTGTCCACACAGAGAGACCTGCTTCACAGCATCCTGGATCAGGCTGGTGCACCTGAGGTGTGGACTCTGAACTGACAGGACACACAAGACACCAGCAGGACAAGAGGAGGAGGACTGTGTTTTTACACTAATGATGCTTTGTCCTCAAATACAGTCACAGTTGATGGACAATGTTTCCTAGATGTAGAACTTTTTATATGAAGATGTTGGACCATATTATCATCATCATCACCACTTCCTTCATAATACACACAAAATACAACATACATGGGATGAAAATCTAAATCAGAATAAATAAATATATACATACACGTATGTGCCGTACAGAATACTAAATTATTCTGTAGGGCAAATTTTAAAATTTGCATCAGGTTGAATGTAAACAGCAGCACCAAGATGTGACTGTGTTTGAGCGCAAAGCATCACAGATGTAAATACAAAGAGTCTTCTTCCCCTCATCCCCTCGGAGTGCAATCCGCCCCTCAGGTGCAACAGTCTCATCCTGGATCAGGCTCAACTGTCTCTGGTTTCCCATTTTTTGGAGTCCCATTTCATCCATTTCATTTTCCTGATGATACCAGGAGCAACCTTAAGTCGCAGCTGTAGCATGGCTCTTATCCACTCACCTCCGCTCGTCCTGGGGTGGTCACCTGCGACGGTGCATCCAGCTGATCTGACTACATGTTTGAATGATGCCGACTGCGTTTGTTGATCGTCTCAGGGTCCGCTGCTCTTTAATCCAAACAGCACATCCTAATTTTCCAATGCCTAAGAGTGTGTTTCTGCCATAGGTGATTTGTGGCACAGCAATAAAGCTGAAAACTTTTAAAGCAGCTACTGGCTGCTGCATCACATGTGCAGCGTAGATAGTAAAACATAGTAACAAATGATGCTAGAGGGGTACCTATTGTGTCATAGTTTGAAGCACAGAGGCCCTGACCAAGCTGCTGTATTTTATGTCTTATGAGTGAGAACAGGCTGACCTGGTGATGGGATGAGTAGTTATTATTAGCAGCATGAGTATTAGATGAAAGGACTATTATCATCTATTTCAGCGGTAGGCCAGTGGTGTCTGATAATGATGTAAATAATGATAAAGTGCAGGAGAAAACAGTGATCATTTTGTTTTGTTTTTTTTGTATTTTTGAGACAGAAATATCTGTCAGGTTTCAAACCTACACGGTGGCACTCAGGAGACAGTGTTCTGACGTGTCCCGGTGTTTGTCAGGGTCCAGCCTGTGTGCCTGCTGTTTGTTGTCTGTGCTGCTGTTATTCTTGGTGCAGTGGTGTGATAAGGGCTGCTGGGAGCTGATCTACACCCTAGCCTCTGTGTCCAGCCTGTTTGTTTTTGATTGTGAGTCAGCCCCACTGCAAGGACAAGACAAATGCACAGCTCTGACCTCTGTGACCCCTCAGATCACTGCTTCTTGTCCACCTCCCCTCTCTCCTCCTGTGCTCTTTTGGCTTACACCATAAAATTTCTTCTGATTGGTTTTCTCTTCTCCTCGTCTCCTGTCTCACTTAGATAATAACAGTGTGCTGGGATGCTTTTTTTTCTTTTTGTCAAGTTATATAAAATATAGTTTGAGGTGTTTTTGTGTTAGTGTCAGCAACTACCAAGATCTTTTTCTTTCTTTTCTTACAGAAAACAAAAATGTTAAATAGCAGCAATGTTAAGTAGTAGGTTCAGACTCAAGTCACACATTGGATGACTTTAAACTCAACTTTTGACTTTGGAAATACTTGATACCTTCCTCCAAGCTTGAAGATACAAAAGTTGTTATTCAGTTAATAATTTTTCCCTTAATTTCCTGAGTCAACAAACATTAACACTATTCATTTTCTGCATTTCAACACCCCAGATGCACTTTGTTTGAACCAATCAGGCAGCATCCAGGGAGGAGGCCCCGGGGAAGACCCAGGACACGCTGGAGGGACTATGTTGCTCGGCGGCCAGGGAACACCTCGGGATCCCCCCAGAAGAGCTGGAGGAAGTGCCCAGGGAGAGGGAAGTCTGGGCATCCCTGCTTAGACTGCTGCCCCGCGACCCCGGCCCCAGGATAAGCGGAAGAAGATGGATGGATGGCAGCATCCAGTCAAGTTGCAGGAGAGAACCATGAACCACCAAGAACTAACGCTTCATTACTGAGCTCCAGCTGGAAAAAAATTATACCAAAGATAATTTTGTTAGTGGTATGTGGTGGTTACAAAAAAAAATGCAGTATGCAAGACGTGCAGGTTGAAAATTACAGATGGAGACACAACAGCTTTCAACTTCATTCAGCTTTTGAAGCTGCACAAAGAGTTGTTATGTTGAGGCTAATAGGAGCATACTTAGCGAGCTAATGCTTATCTAATGCTAGCTTAGCTATTTGACATAATTGAACACAAGTAGTCTGAGAGAAATCTAGACTTCCGCTCCTCCTCTTGGCTCTATTTTCAGGTTTTATAAAGTCTAACCCATGACAGTAGACTTTGGCCAATCACAGGTCAGTAAGCTAGTTGATTGTTGAGTCGCATTCCCAAAATGTCACTTGTTCACGACTTGGGAATGAGACTGAACTATCAACCATCTTTAAGCCACTAATCCAAAGCATCAATAGTTTTTTGACCTGGGAATGACACCAATGAATCAACTATCTTTCTCCAGAATTGCTTTCTGCACCTTTGAATATGTTTTATTGCCATAGGCAGCAATAATTCAGGTCAGTTCAATTTATTTATATAGCACTAAATCATAACAAAGTTATTTCAGTGCACTTTTCAAATAGAGCAGGTCTAGACTGTGTTCTTTATAGTAACAGCAAAGTAACATTGTAAATCAGTGAGGCTGGAAATTCACTGTTACATTATGGCTTGTTTAGGCCTTGAACTTATCCAAAGTTTAGAACTTGAGACTTGACTCGGGACTTGCCTGTTTTGACTTGTGACTTAACTTAAGAGCAAAGACTTGCAACTCACTTTGGACTTGCAAAACAATGACTTGGTCCCATTTCTGGTAAACAGTATATTATCTACTGCCCAGAGGTGAGACAGGTGTGTACAAGACTAAAAACTCAAACTGATTTCTTCTCATGGGGACTGAATATGAAATGATATCTCATGTTGACAGATGGCAGAGACAGTCCCGACAAACATCCTCTATTATAACATTTATTATCCATTTTATGTGCTTAATTTTAATTGCTTTTCCTCCATTTTCTCTCATGTCTGGCTTTCATCACATTTTATTAACTATGAAATATGATGTTTGTTTGTTTTTTCTTTTGAATTATACATGCATTGTCTTAAAGCTCTATTACTCTACGCTATTAGCAGGACTGTAATTTTCATTTCTTTGGCATTGCATGCTTACATGACCCACACTTGGATTTACCAGTCAAATGGAGACTGAACTGGAACTGTGTCCAGACCTGTCTTGTTGCCAGCCCAAAGTATCCAGCATTATGACCCCAAATCCACATTAATGTGCAGTTGCATTGCAGTGTCAATAGTAGTGCCGATATAATGCCTGAATTTTGCGACCAATACCAAAACTACACTTTCACTTTGTGTTAAGTCTCCTGCCAGATCCTTGTATTCATTGTGTTGTCTGCTGGTTGTCACCCGACCTTCCCTGTCCACCTTCTCACCTGTTTCACATTTTTCTCATCAGCCTTGCAGTACTGTATACGTACCATTTCTACTCATTCCCCACCAGAATGACTTTGTCTGCATGATCCAGTCCTTGACCGTTGGACTTCTGATTCTCAGCTTGACCCCTTGGATAATTTTGCCTGTAAATGGCAACTTTTATCTTGACCTGCCTGATGTTGATTCATACTTCTGTCATTCTCTGAGACATTACAGTCTGAGTGTTTTCTTTTTACCACAAAACTCTTTTTTTTTTTCATTTAACAAAGAATCTCAAATGTTGAAAGCTGTCTAAACACAAGCAGCTGTCTAAAAACTCTGGCACCATTACATGTTCAACATTCAGTGGTACACAGACACTTCAATGGGTATGGAAACAGTATTCGGGTTTAACCATACACTGTAGTGGACAGAGTTCCAGGTATGAAAAGTGAAGCCAATGCAGAGCGCCTTAAACCTGCATTCTTTCTGATGGCCAGCAGGGGTGACTCCACTGGTTGCTAAGAGAAGTGGGATTGCAGTTGCAGTACTATTAATGACCACTTGAGGCTGGCTCTAAATAATCCCATTTCTGATCTTCTCTCTTGAAATACATGAACTGTAAATTTTGTCAAAAAAGATTTTACGGTCTCACCAATTAATTAATTTTGTCAATTTAAAGTTATCTCGGGAGCCTGACACACTCAGCTATGGTTTTTACTAACGTTAGCAGTTGGTCTGTGTAGCTAATTTTTAGAATTGCTCTGTGTGGCTAACGTTAGCAAGTGGTCTGTGTAGCCAATGTTAGTGGTTGGTCTATGTAGCTAACGCTAGCAGTTGGTCTGTGTGCTAATTAGGAGTTAGTCTATGTGGCTAATCTTAGCAGTGTCTGTAGATGGTTTAGCAGTTGGTTTCTGTTAGCCAATGTGAGTGGTTGGTCTGCGTGGCCAATGTTAGCAGTTGGTTTGTGTATCTAATGTTAGCAGTTGGCTTGTCTAGCTAAGAGATTGTTCTATGTAGCTAACATTAGCAGTTGCAGAACTGTCACTGTACTGTGATGTTGCTCCTCTTTCCTGTTTTAAAGACAAAATAATTTATTATTAATTTAATTTCCACCCACTGATGCATTTTTTTCACTCTAGGCCATGAGAATGAATTGGCAGCTGTAATTCAGTTAGTTAGTTAGTTTAGTTACAATCCTGCGAATAAGCCCCACTAATTTACTAAATGTGTCTGTAGTCTGATTACATCTTTTTTCTGTAATTGTAATGGATTTCAGTTCCCTATTTTTTGTATAACGGAATCCCATTACATGTAATCTGTTACCCCTCAAGCCTGCTTAAAGGTGCTTAACAAAAGAAAAAAAAAAGACAAAAACAACAAAATTACTGTCTGAAATACATGTGACTGTAACACTGTTGTTTCAGAACAATGGACAGTTTGTTGGATTTTTTGAAACAGTTGTCTTATGTTGTTGTTTTTCAGCTTTTCTGAGGTGATTACATGGTTAAATCAAATAATTTTATTTTATGAAAAAATTGCCCCCTTACAAATGTTTAACAGCTCCCTCAGTCACTTAACCTGGTGTCAGGTTGTTCTCCATCTTTGACCTACCGTCTGCAGTAAGACATTATGAGGAAAATAAAAACTACATTCTGAATCACCCCTCGTCCATTCAAATAAAAGACACAAATTTAAACCATACAATGAAACATTTCAGCTGCAGCATGTCTCATTTCCCTCTGCAGCATTGTGTATATGTTTGCCAATCATATGGGCTGTGCAACAGTCAATAATGGGTGAATCAGACGCTGAAGCGGAGGGGTGGGAAAGGCTGACAGCATGGCAATGTCGCTCCGTTTTAGCCTTTAGATCAGCCAGCATGTAACACAAAGTGACAGGCAAAGCCGACTCCAAAAATCAAAGCCTCCTTTAGCTTCCACATTCTGCGAATGGAACTATTTGAGTGGCTTAGAAAAACTTCAAAGCTGGGGAGAAGGGGACTTTTTTAATTTCAGATAAGGCCCCGGAGCTGAATGTGAACTGCTGGAATTGTAGAAGTTCACATCTTAATCGACGTGACCAGCTGAATTGAGGAGCGAAGAACTCATCTTCCGAGTCCTGTTTTTCTTTCTCCCTCCTGTTTTTTTCTCTCTTTTTTTTCAAATTTGTATAATCGAAAGATGTTGCCAAACCTCAGTGTGCAGAGGGACTGAGAGGGAGAGTGTGTATTGATTTAAAAAGAGCTTTAGTTAGTGCAAAATACATTTACTTTGTTAAGCTGCAGTAGTATCATCAGCTCCATTGATTTCACTGCGATGCTGTTGTCATTATCAAGCCTAGATAATCTCTCCTAAGTCGGCCTTCCTGCATGAGCAGTGAAGTCAGTGGCTTTCAATGTATTAGGCTATTGACTCCAGCTTGTTCTGCAGCCTTCCTGTGTATCTCTCTGTGTGTATGTGTGTGTGTGTGTGTGTGTGTGTGTGCACTGCTTGTTCTAACCCCACATCTTTCTCTCCCTGTTTGTACTAAAGAACAAAGGCCTCAGTCACACAAACACACACTGTCACATATAAATGAGCCCAGTGAAGCAGGAGGAGCAGGTCTACACACACACAGTGGACTGATACTGTCCGACTTATTAGGCTGCATTCACACCAAATCAGGCATTGTGGCGATTAGCACAGGGTTGTGCAGCAGTGTGGAAGTGTATCTACGTGGCCCAGCATTTGCTAGCTATGCTGATTGTAGCACAGGTAGAAAAACTAACCAGAAAACCCAACTTAAAGAGAAATGTAACATAGGGCTGGATGATATGGACAAAATCATATCAAGATATTTTTGACCAAATTGATATTACTGTAGGTACTTTCACAAAGGCCTGACCACTTGTGATTGGATCTCACTTCTGTGCTCTATTTTCAATTAAACAGCTATTTTGTTAGTTTGTCCATTTGGCATTTATTTGTGCTTCTTTTATTTAGTTAAGCTCCACACTAAACTCCTCAACATGACGTAAACCTTGGATAGTGCTAGCTGCTATGGTTGACGTTTTATACTACTGAAATATCGTATCAAATGTATTTTTCCGTGAAGACTCTCAGTTATCCAGGTCATGGTATTGGTAGAAAAGGTTGTCGTATGCAAGACTGACTAGTTGGGAGTTCCAGGTATTTAACCTCCTGTGGGGTCATTAACACCCTGCCAGTGGTGGACAATAACAAAGTACATTTATTTGAGTACTGTACTTAAGTACATTTTTGAGTATCTGTATTTTACGTAAGTATTTTGGAAAAAAAAACACTACATTTCAAAGACAAATATACTTTTGAGTCCACTACATTTCTAGGAAAGTTGTCATTACTTGTTACTTTTAGGCGAAGCAAAGCTTTGAAGTCAGCTGTTGGTGTTTTCTCTTTTCTAAAATGCAATTGGCCACACACTGTGTTCCTCACAGAAGGAAACCAACCACAGTACCTGCTCTCAACTGGGAATGAGGTAAAAGCAGAAATACATCATCCAGGTGCTCTGTAACAAGAACAAGCAAGCTCTCCCTCTTTCATTCAAACAAAACTCTGCAAAGGCAGGAGAAAGACAAAATTAAATCTCAAGATGTTATTATAATTAGAAAAAGAGAAATAATTTCAGGTAGGTTTTTAATGTTGGATTGTTTTTATCAGGGTGAAAAATACCACATAATTAATGTATATACTGAACCTGAAGCCAGAGAGAAATCTGTTTTTAACAGACTTGGAGAACTCCTTACAGTTGGCTTCAATCTAATTTAATGCAGTGATTTTAATACAGTTACATCAGAAAATGACAATAGCTATCCTTTTTGTTTTTGATTACATTTCTTTGCTGAAGTTGTTATTGGTGTTTCTATAGGCTTTGTGTAGCAGAGTGCTTCTACAAGCAAGTCAGTGCATCATTAGGAGTTTTAGAATTCACTGTGAAAACAATACAGTGATGAATTGATGTTAGAAAATGTACTTTGTAATTTGTACTTTTGAATACTTAAGTATTTTTAAAAGCATGTACATTGAGGTCACTTGTGGATCATTGACTCACTCTGCCATCATGTGAGTCACCAGAGTCACCTGAGTGTAAGTGGGTGTTCATCTGCTTGGGGAGTGATCTTAAGACTGCATTGTTATGTGGCAGATAGATTGTGTCCTAGACCTCCATCTCTGTTTCTGTCTGTTAATTAATCTGTCTTTAATTGCTTACAGTATATTAATACATTTCAATTAAAAGTAAATGAAAAATATAAAAATAATATATGAATTATAAAACTCCTCTGTGCAAATATGCAAATAAATGACTATTTTGTCAGTTTGTCCATCTGGCCGTTTGTTTGTGCCTCTTTTTTAAACTAAACTCTCCTATCAGCCGACAATGAGCCTCGTATTTTACAGCAGAAAAAACAGTCCATGGGGCGCTGAAAATAATCAAGTTTGCAAAATGTGTTGTTTTCTTTTACTGGCAGCCCACATGGACAAACAGACACAATATTTTTTTCCACAAATAAAGAAATAATGTATACGATTTGCTGAATTGACACGAAGGATCAAATAGTTAAGAATTTGTCAGAGGCAGCGTTTCACAAAGTTTGTAAAGTTACTCCTCACTCGACAACTACAAAAATAGGGCAAATTTTCAATGGAGTCTGGGGTTATTTGAGTGTTCACAAACGTGTAGGAGAGCTGTAGCACAGCCCATCCATAATTTGCATTACAATGAAACAAATGATGAACTTACAGGACGTCATTTAATCGGGCAGTCCAGGACACACTGCTAAAACAATGTGCTCACATGCTGCCCAGACCACCTCCAAATGTGGTCTGAGAGATTGGATCTCAAATGCGTACACCTGTATTTAGAGCTGTCACTCAGGACGCGTGTTAATACCAGGTCTGAGCAGGGCCAAAACATTAACAGAAAGAGTTTTTTTTAATCATCAGCAACGTGGATGTAATAAGTAAGTGGATGAAAGCAAATAATAGAACAGCTAGAACAGTCTGGTAAAATTAGAAAATTACCCCACTTTACTGTAATGCAGCCTTTAAAACCAGGAAATGACAACACTTATGCCATAACACAATATAACAATAACCAAAGACCACATAAGGTAAAGGCAGAGGTCGACTTTATTGTGACATATACAACCATACAACGTACAATTATACTGTCAGATCCAGTCTCTGCATTTAACCCATCCTGGTATTAGGAGCAGTATTAGGAGCATATCCGCTCTCATATCAAGATATCTACTGTATATAATATCAATAAATTTTCCAGCCCTGAAACAACGGCAACTGCTCTGTAAACAGCAGAATGCTACAATATTAGTTGTGGTTAAACATAATGGAATCATGATTAATGGTTGAGATATTGTTGGAAAACATATATTGACAGTGAATATTTTCCATTTTCACTGTAAATAATTTCTCATTTTGACAAATATGTATCTCAGTATCACGGTTTCCTCTGTGCAGTTAAAACATCTGCAAAAACCTATACATAGATGTACGGTAAAGGTAATATAAGGGTAATGTTCAATATTTAAAGCAACAGTTCACCACAAAATCAAAAATACATATTTTCCCCCTGGCCTGTAGTGCTGTTTATCCTTCTAAACTGTTTTGGTGTGAGCTGCAGAGCTCAGCTTGTGGTGCTCAAAGCACTAAAAAATACATTTGAAAATGTCTCTTTCCAAAAATCATGACTTGGTTACTTAAGATAATCCACAGAACTTGTTGAGAGCAGTTTCATGTAGTAGAAGAAGGAAAGTCATTTCAGTAGATTTCACTGTAGAAAGAAAGTAGTTCCCATATGAAACTGCTCACAACAAGGTCTGTGGATTATCTTGAGTAACCAGGTTATGATTTAAATGTATTGTTTTGGTGCAGAGTGCCATTTAGTCTCATTATATTTGAGAGCTCTATGGCAATACCTCCAAAACTCTGCAACTCACACCAAAAAATCTAGATGGATAAAAAGCACAACAGGCCAGGGGGAAAAAATATTTTGGATTTTGAGGTGAACTGTCCTTTTATAGCTGTACCAGTCCTCTTCTAAGGAAACTGCAGTGAAGGTTGTTAGCATGAACAGAGGGCAAACACAACTGTGCTGTCAGTCCATGTATCTCCTGCTATGAACACAACACAGGACAGAGCACATTCCTTCAGTAGCAGTACATGGAGTGTGACTACAGCAGCAGAAGAAGAAAAAGCAGTAATGTGAGCATCTTAGTTGGAATGGATTGTTATAAATGTGAAGAGGAGCTGTGAGGCAGACATTCACACAATTTACCCATCTTTTGCTGAAAAACAACAAACAATCAATTCTCTCTCTCAGACTAATTTCATTGGACTGCAGTGATTATGGGACAAGGATTTTGCTAATTTCCTTTGTGAGGAAACGGCCCTTTGCTCCTTAAACAAGCTAATGGCATGGGCAGGCAGCCATGCTCAGGCATTAGGCACAGTGCTGCTAACAATGGCTAAATGTTTCTCCATTGTTCAGGATGGAGGGAAAGGTGGAGGGCTGTTCGCTCACGTCTGCACGGCTCAGCCACAGACGCGGTGGGAAGCATCATTTTAATTAGTAAATGTTCATAAGAGACGTTCATAACTGTAATCCTCCAGTTCTTTTCTCTCTCCACCTACAGAGTTTTTGACAGTTTCTACAGTTTTGGATTTAAAAGAAGAACTAATATCTTCCACAAAAGCATGACATGATTCAGCAAAACGTGCATTGTTTTAGAAAGAATAACACTTTTATGAACGAGTTTCACTATAAACTGCACTGTTTCTGCCTGACAACCACCAGTATTTTTAATGTTCATACACTTTTCAGGATAGAAATAAGAACTAATGAGGTGCCTAACAGCTTTTTTCCTTTATGCACGGACTATATGCAATTACACAAGAAAAGGGTACGTATGAGACATGAACATAAAGGCAAAGTGAACCGCCTGCTGCTTGACCATTTTTTCATTTGTCTTTTACATCCTCCACTAATAACTGTATGCTGTACTCCATGTCCAGACCAACTGCATGTGCATGAGCCCAAACCTTGTTGTTTCTGGTCCAATCAGACACCTCCATAGCTAAAAGCTGATGTAAATGTGTAAGATGCTGTACTACTAATGGTTACTTCATGCTGGCTTTAAAAAAAATCCCGTAAAGTCACTTTGTGTGACTTTTTGTTGATTTAAAATAAGTAGCTTTACCATAAAGATAATTAGGTATAATACTGGATGCACATGATTAAGTCGAAATTAAATGTTCTATACAGACATCCTGGTCTCACCCAGCTGCATCTGAACAACAGGCCAATGTCTTGTCTTCAGTGCCTTCTCTATATTGTTTGGAATGGAGACAATGAGAAAATATGTTATTGGGAAAAAAAAATGTCAGATGACAGTATAAAAAGGTGGTTTCATCAAGGAGACAACAGTTTGTGTGAAACCAATAGTCACCAATCACTTAAGTAGGCCTACATAAGTCAATTTGCATAATGTAGTTAACTTACTTAACTAACATACTTATTTAACCCAAACCATTATTGTTTCTTAAATCCAACCGAGTAGTTTTGGTTCCTAAATCAGTTCACAACAGTTCACCTGACTATTGTCACCATGTTCAAACTCATAAAATGCACCAGACTAAACCAGTCATTACATGACACAAAAAAATATTAATATGTTTAGAAATCACATGGGAAATGTCCTTAAAAGTGGCATGCTATTTATGGTACACACCATCACATGAAATCATGTTGATACAGAGGCTAATTGTGTAGAAAGGTAAGTGATAATACACATATTATATTATATTATATTATATTGCAAAATAAAATCATTTTAAAATTAATATTTTGTGTTAAATGTGTGCCTTTTTTAAGTAACCATGTAATAAGCAGGATAATGTACAGTGAGCAGGTCATTATTGTAAAATAAACACCTCAGTACTATTCAGTCCTGCATCATCCTGTCAGGATTTATTTCACAATAATGACCTGCTCACTGTACATTATCCATTACTTTTATGTCAATCTGATAGAACTGTTAATAACATAAGAGTAAAGCCTTATTGTAGAATCAGATTTGCCAAAATAAGCACTGCTTGGAGTTTTGCAAAGTAGAATGGTACACAAGGTTTGCATATGAGTAGAAATGTTGCACCTGTTAGGAGTAAAAGGAAAGTGATTTCACTATTTCTATTGCAATAGGAAACCTTAGACTCAAGAAAGGACATGTGGTATTCTGTGTCTTGAGTGAATAACCAATCAAATGCCATAACACGCCTGAATTTTGCCCACATTAGCACCCATAGTTATTATTAACACAGTATGCACAGGCTTGTGATTAAAACATTTCTGACAGAACCAAAACAAAAACAACACAACACTAAAAATGACCTGACTGAAAAGGGTTCAGAATGCTGAACAAAGAAAACAGTAAACAGAAGCTGCAGCGCTCTTCAGTATGACATTTGATTTGGTTTCACAGTAAGAAACATCTCTCTACAAACACAATGACTTGTCTTTAGTGGTAGTCTTTGTAATAATTCTTTAGGCCAATTATCAACATCTTTTCTGTTGGTTCAGCTGACGTGGAAATTATTATTGGACAGTGGACAACTACACAAAGGAAGTCTGACATACACTGTCAGTTGTTGCATGTGCTAAGATTCCAGTTATATTTGTGAACGGTTGGGATCAAAGAACTGAAGTGTTTAGGTCTGAGCTTCACTTTCAGTTGAGGACAAGATTTCTTAGGTTTTTAACCTAGTCAACTTGTCCATATGTGCTAGAGGACATATCATAAGTCAAATAAGCAGTTCAAGCAATGGTTGGGCATTTTCATATACACTTTATTGTGTTTATGGGTGTGCATAAGACTGTCATTACATTGTCATAACCACATCATGACACTGAATTTGAAGTCTTTATGAATGTTTGTGACTGTTGTCATTAAGTGTCATTTGGTCAGTTACTGTATGTCACTTTTAATGCAAAGTTGTTGTTGTTATGACAATGTCACATTATCAAACTTATCAATCAATCAATCAAATTTTATTTGTATAGCCCTTTACAATAACCAAAAGGTACCCAAAGTGCTTTACATCAAAGCCATACAGAAACTTACAGAAACTGTTTCACTTTATGTTTTAACATGACATTACTCTGTCATATGTGGTTGGTTTTGACACTGGCTGTCATGAGACATTTATAACTGTATCATCAATATTTTTCCTTGACCTCCAGTAAAGTGGTATCTTTTGGACTTGTCATAAAGATGTCATTCAGTTTTATTACACTGTCAAATGCTTTTGTAATGGTGTCATGAATAATTCTCCTTTACTTCAAATAAAGTGGCACCATTTGTACTTGTCATAAAGATGTCATTAAATGTTATAAGGCCAGTTTGACAATTGAATACAGTACCAAGCTGATTTAGCTTTCATAGTCAGCTGATGGACAGACAGCTGTTAGCTTGTTTACTTGTTGCTAAAGTTATAACATTTTATGACAGCTTCATGACAAGTCTAAAATGTGCCACTTTACTTAAGGTCAAGGAAAATATTCATGACACCCTTAGTCTCATGATGTTCAACGTCAAAAGCAACCACATATGAGACATGAGACATAAAGCTAAGCAGTTTCTTTAAGTTTGCTATGTCAAGTTTTCATAACAAAGACGTTTTTGTCTTGGGTAATGTCAAGTTGTCATCACAAAGACATCTCAAATAATGCCAACTTTGCAATAAGTTGACATAATTGACTGAATGATACTTACTAACACCTGTCATAAACATTCAACATTCAAGACTTTTTCATGTTTATGACAGGTGTCATGAAATGGTTATGATGGTGTAATGACTCGTGTACACCCCTTCAAACAAAGTGTTACCTCACATACATGCATGCCATATCTGTTAGAGAAATGTCAAGCCTTTATGTATTACCAAAGTATCTGAAAATCCAGATTTGGGTTTACAGTCATTTTCCAGAGAACTGTTTTGCATATTTCACCCCAAAACAAATGTTTTTTGCCTCTAAACATATTGAAACCTGACATTGTTCCACCCATTTATCCTGCAGACACAGTGAGTACAAACCAACATACTAAGTTTTTATTTATTTGTTGACTGTGTTCAACAAATCTGCAGTGTGCAAGATAATGCTAGCCGACGTTAGTCTGCCAAGCTACATAATCATTCAAGTCAAATGTTGACAGGATAGTTTATATGGCTTAGAGGATGTTGACAAAGAAAGTTGCAGCAAACATTTCTCAAAACAGAGAGAATTATGTTGCAAAAACAGCCCTTCTAGAAAGAAGCTGAATATTCACAATAATCATTAATTCATAATCAAATTGTCTTGTTTTAAGCAAACATATTTGGCAATTGGGTTAGCCATTTAATCTTGGCTAGAATTCTTAATACTAACTAATACATCTATACACTTTAAGACCATAAATGGCCTTGAAACAAGAAGAAATACCAAATATTTCACTTATTTTAATAAATAGTTACTTAAAATTAAACAATTTAGTCTCTTCATTGAGCTGACTTTAAGAATTTCTAACTTAATTTATGATTTACAGTTAGCCAAAAAAAAAAAGAAAAAAGAAAAAAGAGCTTAGAATCAGACACATTTTCTTTAATAATCTATACCTTAAACTGAGAATAATAATTATCAAAAAAAGCTACAATAAGACATAATTTCTTGAAAAAGCCTGATAAAAACAAGTGACTTTATCTTCAATTAAGGTGTCAGAAGAATTCTTATTTTTCACACATTTTAATATTAAAATAGTGGGGGAAAGACTAGCTGCTTCAGTAAAAAGTATTGATAACACGGACTCTTATTCTTAAAATAAGAAAAATAATCTCATTCCTCTGCTGGGAAATTATGTAAACCATTGCTGTAGCTTGTTATTGTTTAATTAAATGTAGCTCAATATTATATGTATTATCTTATTAAAACAAAGTTGGATTTTCTTAAAATTAGATTACTTCTGTAATGCAAAACTTACAAAACTTTTCTTTTAGCCAAAAAAAAAAATAGACTTATTTCCCAGAAACAAGGGTTTTTTTTACTTTCTTGAAATTCCTTTTTTGCAGCGTAGATTGATGGCTGTATTCATTACAATAAATCTGACAGGAAACTTCACATTCATCTGGCAGTCAGTATAACAGTCAGAGTTTCATAGAGCTTCGGGCAGCTGAGGTGAATCCAAACCGGTGGTGGAGGGCTCATTTTGTCCGACCAATATGAAGGATGTATTTCTACAAATCAAATCTAGTTTGGGGCAGATTTGAAGCAGTATTACCCCCAAAATACAAACAGTTTTTCATGTGCAGGAGTTTGCTGGCTTTGCCGCTGTGTTGTGCCTCGCCTGCGGCCCTCAGCTTGTTTCATTATGTCAAAGTGTAGCAAAACAACCCTGTAGCAATCATAATCCTGTAGTCTGTGGCAGTCTTTGGAAAACTCCAAAGAAAATTCCATTCCGTGCTTTCAAAGACAGGTTTTCACACTTCAGAGATGGCTGACTTAGTAGCTGCAGGCGAGCGCCGGGAACCCACACAGCATCCTCGCTACAGGGGAGAAATAATGCAGTCCTCTGGACAGTTGGCAAAAATATTTGCTTTGGAGCTGCAGCCGGAGACACAAGGGGAAGTTCTTTAACCTTGATGTAATCGCCTGCAGTGACAGAGCTCCTCACACGTCTCCAAAGTGAATTGTGGATTAGTCTGCATTCTGATGTGAGCAGAAGCTGTTTCCCAAAGGCTGTATAATCGTCAGAAACATACTGAGATTCTGCCTCTGTGGTCAAATATTTAGGAGGACTTAAGTGCTGCAGACTGAAGCTTGTCACAGAACTACTTACTGTTAATGTCTGAGATGCAGAGTTCATGAATATCATAAACACATGTGCACATGATTGCTTATACTGTATGCAGCTTCCCACTGGTTTTCACAAGTGTAATTATAATTATGTACAGTGCACACACACACATATGCACACACATATACCACCCTCAGCTCCTACTTATGTGAAGCTCATGGTGCCTCTTAATCCCCACTGCGAAGCTCAGCACTCTGCCTCGGCTCACTCATCTTATCTTCTTTTTTTCTTTTTTTTTGTGGTCTAGTTGATGTTCGGCGTGCATATTGATGACATTTCTATATGTGACTGAGGCCTTTCCCCCCTCGCTCCGCACGGATCAACAGGTCAAAAGACTGAGATAATTCCTGTGTTCTTAAATGGCAGTGTTGCTGTGTGGGTGGATGGTGCCGCCGCTGCCACCACCGCCACCGCTGTGGCATGTGTCCCCACATCCTTTTGTGAATGCAGATAAACGGCGGCTTTGAGACGGCACATTTCAAACACAGATTAGCGTTCAGCACAACACTGCTGCTGGCTGAGTGCATTTCTCTCAACCTGTCATCAAACAAATTCTCCGCTGAAGGTAAAAAATCAAGCTGTCACAATAAAATGTCTGCATGTCATCTCTCTAAAGAAAAAATGTTTTTGATTCAAAAGGATGATTTATTACCGAGTTGTACCACTATGGAAAAACAAGCATTTATATTGCACTTTGCCTTACAAATGGCACTTTAATAAGGTGTAACTTTACTCACAATAAGGATGAAATGATGAATCACAAATTCTGGAAGGCAGGTATGTCTGTGTAGTGTTTGTTTTATCCTGTTAAGCATTGTGACGTAAATCCACAATGAGTTGTGAGTCAAACACAAAGAGACAAACATTTAAGTATTTGTAAAGGGAAAAATTTGTTTTTCTTCTAAACACATTATACATGTTAGAAAATAGTTGCTGGATAAGTGAAAAAACTGAGAACTATGTAGTGCTGAATTGTAAAGTTAGACCAATAAATTGTTGTTCACAATTTCTGTGCTCAGGATTTTTTGGGCGGACCTGAAACATGGCTTGGTGAACCATGGTCCCCCAACACTATATAAGCCCCAAGAACCAACACATGAACAACACTGCCCCACCTCAGTCAAACCAGCCCAGCAGTTCACTTCAGCTCACTTCAGTTCCAACAACCTGATGAAGAAAAAAAAAAAAAAAGACCATTGTCACCGTCCTCTGGGTCTGGTGGCTCAAACATGTTGGACATGTTCGGATTGTCCATGTTTCAGATGCTTTCAGGTCACAGTGGTGTTTGACACTGAGACAGTGGAGTGGACACGCCCCCAGCCTTTCAGAGCAGAGACAAATTTGAGTTGAGTTGAGTTTGAAGACCTAATTTTTCATTCAAATATGGCTGGGTGGTTAATAACACGTCACACGAGGTGTGATAAACTCACACATTTATTGTTGCTTTACACACCTTTGACCTTAGCAGCTTTATTGGACATGTCCAGACATGTCTGAGCCACCAGAGCCAGAGGACGGTGACAGGATGGTATGTTTTTTTTCTTCTGTGTTGGGTTGTTGTAACTGAAGTGAGCTGAAGTGAACTGCTGGGCTGATTTGGACTGAGAGAGTCGCTGATGGTATGTTTATAACTGACCATCAGCGGGGATGGGAGGTGGTGTCATTCATGTGTCAGTTTGTGGGCCTTCTCTAGTGTTGGGGCACCATGGCTCCAGCTTGTCACCGAGCCATGTTTCAGGTCCAACCAAAAAAATCCTGAACACAGAAATCATGACCAACACTTTAACGGTCTAACTCGACAATTCAGTACTACATAGTTCTTAGTCTTTTCACATGTTTTCAGCCACTATTTTCTAACATGTATAATGTGTTTAGAATAAAAACTCCCTTTTTGTTTAGACAGACTTTAAGCATCAAAGTTCACTAATGTCCTTGGAAATAGTTTGCAAAACAATTCAAAGTCAAGTTCCATTTTTCATCTGTGTCACACTGTCTTCATCAGTGGATGAACCTGCTGAGCTTTGTTCTGGAACATCATGTGCAGAGCCACACCACCAAACTATCATGTGTGCACTGTTGTCACAAATAGTTCAAACATCAACATGATTGCCTTGTCGAATTGCTAATTGTGCCTTATTTTATCTGTTAGCGACCACCTTTGTAGTTCAGATAACTGGAATGTTCCCACTGCAAACCTGCAGGGGACAGTTCCAGGGAAATCAGTGTGATACTTCAGTTTGCATAACAAAAATTTAATTCATTTATCTGAGCAGGGCAGAGAAATGAGAAAAGGAAGGGACTGCTGCTGGCACAACAGGTGCTCCTTCATGCACTAATGTCAGCACTGATGGTAGTCGCACATCTTCTGCTCCTGATGATGCTCACAAATTTACTTGAAAACTGATACATTCTTTTTGAACAGGATGCAGGCCAGAAATGAACTGAAGAGTTGAGGATGCAGGCATGAAAACTTGTCACCTTTTGGCAAAACTGAAACCAAAATCCAACGACTCGGGGGTAAGGTAGAGGGTCAAGACCCTGACAACTAAAAGCGACTTCCATAAACATAGTGGAGTGTGAGCATCTGATGCTGTGGATGAGCATTTGGTTGTGTGTACCCCGACTGCCCACAGCCAATCATCAATCAGTTCATTCATCACAGTACAACATGAGCCCAGGACGTGCAGCGTTACAAGCAAACTCGATCTAGCAGAGGGTGAAATATAGTCCAGATATAGCATGAGCAATGTCGTAGCAGAACCGTTTGTGTTTTCTCCCACTGCAGAGGTGTAAGTTAAGTCTCTAAGTTATTAATGAATAAATAGTAAATATAATTTTCTTAAGGAGAACAGTTTACTTACTGATTACTCCCAACAGCTCCCTGTTTTCCTTCCAAACCTCGTCCTTTTTGAAGATTTTCACATAAAAATCCTGCTATGGATCATATATAGTGTGTTCTTACTCTCTTGTCCTCCCTATTGACTGCTTTAATGAAGGAGAATAGGAGCGTTGAGGACGTCAGCATTGATTTTGACCAGGAAAATAGGTTGGAGGTGAAGCAAGTGCGCAGAACTTAGTAAAAATACGAGGGTGAGCGCTTTATTAAAACGCGACATGCCGAGCTTGTTTGCTGACACATGGAGCAGATGAGGACCGCCTCACTGACAAAACCTGAAACAATCTGATGTTCGCTCACTTGCATCGCTTCCAGTTATGAAGCTCGCTGCATGTGAGGAAGCTTCATGTGAGTCTGTGACCTACTGAATGAGAAAAGCTGAAACAAAGTTGCCACAGGTAGCCTGAGGAATGAGATTAAACTGGAGGAAACAAGAATTGTTAGCAAGCTAGCTGACATGGTTAACTACTGGCTCATTTACAGAGAACTAATGCAGTAACCATCCATGTCCAACCTCCATGTAACAAGCTGCAATTTCTGTCTTTTTGCAGCAGACAATAAAATCATGTTATATGTACAACATGCAATGCATGCATGAACCAGCTCTTATCAAAAGCAGAAAAAATGCAACAAAAGTGAGTTTTAATGACTTTTTTGCTGCTTATTTTTACATTAACTAGATCTTCCATTCAACATATTGAATACAATAACAAACAACAGGCCAGATCAATGAATGAAGCAGCAGACTATTTTGTTAACTTGCACTAACTATTAATTATAGTCATAAGGTTTGTTTTTAATAATGTGAGTGTTCTGTTGTATTGGTCATTTACATTTGGGCTGCTGACACAGATCCTAGATCAGCAATTAAATGTAGGTTTTGCCTTTTAAGAGAGTTTTGGAAGCAGAGGACTTGCTGTCTTTGTACCTGGTGTGGATGTTTAACCAAGCTACCAAGCTACCCCTAGAATTTATTGTAATACATTCTTATTAATTACCCTGCATTGAACAGGAACATTTTTATATTTCAAATAATCCATAAAACTCAGTTTTATCCTGTTCAGGTCAGATCAGAGCTGCTCATGCATGCAATATATCATGTAAACATGTATCATTTATTATACTTTGTACTTTATTTTCTGCTGTCTTATGACTCGCACCAAAAAAATCCTAAAAGTCACCAAAAATAAGCATTTAGTAGTATTTTAAGAAAACACAAACTGGGGTTAGTGGGTTTTTGTTTTTATCTGCTCATACATCCCTTCTCACCAGTTTGCATACCGTATTTTTCGTGTCGTCTTACCCGAGTCACCACATTTCTCTCCATTGAGATGAAACACAGGATGGATCATAGACGTCTTTGCAGTGGATCAATCCATGCGTGCAGTGAAAAGATGTGATATAAGTGGAAAGGAAAAGGGTTAGAAGAGCAGGTAAGGAGGGCCCCCATACCTGTGTTTGCCTTAGGCCCTGAACCACTGAGTCAGCCCCGCTTAGTAAATCATTCATAACGCACAGACACACTCAGAGACCTCCCAGACTGCCGGGAGAGTAAGTTAAGACGTGTCTTCCTTTGGTCTCCCTGGTCCCTCTATCTTTGTTGGACTGATTAGACAACTAACCTGAGGGCGCTACTTTCCTCCTCCGTCCTCTGTTCTTCTGGGCAACAGCCTCAGAATAATAATAGATGCATAAAGACAGACAGAGGGATACTGGTGAGATGAAGCAAGATCTGCTGCAAAGCTTCTCCTGCTTTAATAGTCTCTAATCACTCCTGGGATCGTCTTTCAGCTCTGCTCTTAAAAGACAGGGCAAACTGAACAAGAGAGGCGAAGATATTAAAGAATCAAATATGGAGAGACTGAAGAGAATGTGTGAATGTAAGCGTCAGCCTCCTGTGATTTCTTTGTCTCTTAAAACACACACACACAGGAGGGGAAAAAGATAAGTCACAAATATTGATTTCTTGCATCATGCAATTAATTCATATGAAGATAAATATTTCCTATTGACGCATGTTAAACAGTTCTAAATTGCCTCGAAGGTTGAGCCAAAGTTAACTGTCAGGATCGGTTTCTGAAATTGCCTTTTCAGCCAAACCACTTTATGGAATCGATGGCCTGAATAAGAAGCAATTAATTGACCTTGCAGTTCTCTGTGAGGCTGCAGTATCACTTCTCCAAGCGCACAGCGGAGCTGTTATAATAGCAGCATCCTCCCTCTCATACAGTGTATACTCCCATTTTAATAAAAAGGGAAGAGTTTTTAGGCTGAGTTTTTTTTTTTTTTTTTCTTTCTGCAAATGTTTTGTGAGGCTGGCCATTTGGGTGCTCTGAGCATAATTGCTTGTAAATCTAGAATTACTTTTGACTTAATTCAAATAATTAAAATCTAGTTACCACAAGAGTAGTTGCCTTATCTTCAGCAAAAATAGAAAAAGACTTTGAATGCAGACAATGCCTGATATCTGAAAGAATTTGAACCACGTAAAAAAACATCCAGTGACATTATTAAATATTACAGCAGTAGTGTGGTAACTTTAGGGTGTGCTTTTTTTTGAGATACAGGTTACTGTTATTTATTTCTTTAAGGGTTACAACAGACCTAACTGTAACAGCTGCCCTCACCAAGAGGGCAATGGTAATACTCTGACTTCTTGCATGAAATTTAACATTACAGTCTGGTACTTATAGGTTTAAATTTTATAAATTGTATTATATATGTTTCTCATATCCAAAGATGGCTAGTGTATATTGAGTAGTTTAGTTTAGTTTGAGTAGAATGTTACAATTTTCCCCAGTGTATCTCAGAATAATGAGAAACTTTCTGAAACTAATGACTTAGCATCTCAATATAATGACTTGTATGTGAATCATGTGAAAGTTTCTGATTATTTTGAGATTCTAAGTCTTTTTTTTTTTTTTTTTTTTTGATGTTTCTAATTATAATGACTTACAGGATCTTTTTTTCCATCACATTGGTGGAAATGGGCTTCCATAGATACAGACTTTTGCGACAAGCATAAGACAGACCTCTCTATCTGTTTCTTACTGTTAACAGACTCCAGTCTGCAGTATATTTCATATACTTCACTGATAAACCACAGAATTATCCTGCAAGTTAATCAGTCAGAGTTCTGTCAGGATGGTAAATGGACCTAAAGGTCCAATGTGTATAATCACCTGAAAATAAGAATCATTCTGTTTTTCAAGAATTACACTGGTCATAGAAGACAGCAATTATATCTACAGTGGGCATGGGTCCTCTTCAATGGAGGCCGCAGTTTCTACAGTAGCCCAGAAAGGACAAACCAAACACTGGCTCTAAAGAAAACCTTGTGCATTTTTCACGATTTTGCAGCCACCATAAGTGGAGCGGGAAACTGACGGCACAAACTGCAGTACATTATTTATTTAGATGTGTCATATTCTAACCGCTTAAAATCCTGCTTCCATTTAATCCTGATTTTTCATTGCCATTTAGTTTTTTGTCATAGCCCACCTTTTGTGTTTCTGGTATAATGGTAGCTACAAGTACAGCTCACTGTTTTTGTAGAATGCTGAACTAAAAGGTGTAAAGGCATCAGAATGTTCATGCAGCTGCAACATTGTGTTAGCGAAGGCTCACAGTAGATAAGTCTTGGTGGCCACAAGCAGGCCCACCTACGTGGAATATTTGGTGGCCACAGAATATTTTTTGTGGCCATGGCTCATGGTTAAAGCGATATTCCACCACAGAAAATAATCCACTCAAGATGTACTCACCCCTATGCCGATGTGAGCATGGGTGAAGATCTTCAGTTCACAAACAATCCGAGAAACAGGTGTAGTTAATGCAGTGAATGCGACCACGATAAAATGTAAAAAAAAGACACAAAACAAACACAAAAGTCTCACCTGCTTGTGGGTGTAATCCAAGTGTCCATGAGCCGCGACATTAAAATTTAACCACAAAAGACACCATTTACACCATGTTTTTAGCCAAAATGTCAACTGTAGCATGTAGCAGGTAGCATGTAAACATGGCGTAGATCTCGCGATATTTTCACCATTAAGAGATATACGAAGTCTCGCGATACCTCGATGCCATTTTACATGCTACCTCGGAGGCTACAGTTGACATTTCAGCTAAAAACATGGTAAAAACATATTGCTTTAATGCTGAATCCTGAACATGAATGGGGAAAAAAAAACATTACTATAGTCCTATAGTACTATATAATAAATTTAAAATGCATTAACACTGTTGACAGAATGAAAACTGATCCAGCAAGTTCAGTTTACTTCACATAAGAAACATGTGTGCCTTTGTTTTTCTACTGAGTGACCTTATAGCTGACAATTGAGTGTGTGTATGTGTGCTTCACATGCTTACATGCACACCTGTGTATCTCAGTGTGTGCCAGTGCACACTATGCCTCAGTGGTTGCTCCAGCAGGCGGCATGGCATTGGTTTGATATTCAGCGCCACGCCAACATAATGAGACCTGGGAGAGGGCAGCGGGCCGATGCCGACAGATGGCCACATCCACTGGACGTAAGAGCACTAAAACATTTGGAAAAGACTGCATACTGACTGCTTTGCATGACCAGCAGCAGTGTTCCTTCAGGAGACTGGGAGGCTGCAGAGCAGTGGGAGGGATCCATTAGACTATTACTATCCATTAGAGCTGCTGACGTCAATGCCCGGCTGTCTGCTGCTCTGAGGACAGAATGATAGTCTGGCTGCTTCTATTATCATTCAAATACATGACAGAATAAATAGCAACTTTAGAGTTGTAAGTTGTGAATAGATGGCCAGTTGCAGACACAGCTGATGCAGATACATTTTTTGCTCTTGCACTGGTTTTTTGTGTCCTCTCTGTTCAAATACAAGCTACTTAAGGGCTGTAGTCACAGATCACAGGGTTGTGCAAGTATCTGCATGGTTTCCTGGGACATTTCCTGACATCAGATTGTATCAACAGGGGTGTCCCAAGCCTTTTTGGAACCTGAATTTGAGGTGGGCGTGGTGCCCCTTGTTCAAAAAGTGCCATTCTGGATGTTCCTATAGAAGTTCACCTGCATACACTTATAACCCAGTATCACTGCAGTCTGTGGCAAAGTCAAGAAATATAATCTGTATATTCTTATCCATGGACATGAATTGTCAGTAGTTTTTGTGACATTCAGCAGTTTCAAAGTAAAAAGGAAAACTTAGTATAAAGAGCGTTCATCTCTGACTGATTCTCCATTGACGACCCTGCCTGCCTCTGACCTACCTGCTTTGTCTGTGTCCCAGTAAACGCACCAGCCTTCCTGTCTCTGACCATGAGGTCTGCCTTGGTGTCTCTGGTTCCTGTTCATCTGTGGCTGCGTCTCCACTTGATGATGACGCTTTAGCGTGAGTGTTTGCTCCTGTTTATGGTGGCTGCCTGTGGCTCAGAGATTGTCTGTGTATTGCCACACGTGTTCCTGTGTGAGTGTCCTTTGTGTCCTCTGTCAGCTCTTCAAACATCCATCTAGCCTCGACCTACCCCCTGCCTATCTTTCGTCGGCTTGACTGCTCCGTCTGCCTACTCACCTGATTCCGGCTCCTCCGCCTTGTCAACCAGGTCTCTGTTTGCTCCATTCTGGTAGTCACCTGCAAGAGAACAGAAATATTTGGTTCATGGGCACACATCACCGCTCACGATCCCATTTCTGGTTTTGGTTTGTTTTTCAAACCGAAACCACAGAGACTTTGTATTAACTCTTTGCCTGAGTGATGAACATTATTCTGTGCTGCATTGCCTGTTCAACCTCCTGTTTTGCATGTGTGACAAGGTCATTACCAACCATTGTGCTGCAATTGGCTTCAGCCTCTACCTGTTACACATAGATAGATGATACATACAGAAACAGATATACATATATTGATAGAGATGCATACATAAACAGAGAGATACATGCATAGATTGGGTAGATATATATATATACACAGAGCATGCGTACATAGACAGATAGGTATGTATATACAAAAGATAGGTTGCATACATCATGATACCATTAGACAAGATAAGAGATGCATGGATACATACAAACATAGATGCATGCATGCATACAGAGATACATATACAGATAGATAGATACATATACATTTGCATGCATATGTGCATACATGCATACATACATAGATACATATATACATACACAGACAAATAGATACCTATGTATGTACGTATGTATGTACATAAGTACATAGATAGATACATACACACATGCATATGTGCATCGCATAACAGACATACAGACAGACAGACAGACAGACAGAGACAGTGAAGATAATGATAGATATAGAGATAGATAGATATTTTAAATCACTGGCTGGGTGGTCAGTAACACACTTCTGTGGTATGAACAAACTCAGAACACACATTTACTGTTGCTTTACACAGACTTTAACTAATAAACCAATACAGACAAGAAGTCCTAAAACTGCTTTGGATGATAACATATAAACTTCATCTTCAACACATTCTCACTCCTAATTCGTCAAATACGGCAGTTTGGTCAGTGGCTCTATGCTTTAAACTCAGTACCCCTTGTTGTGTCAGTTTTCCATGTGCAGGGCTCTGTAGTCAAGTTAGCAATAATAAACGTGCACCCTTTGAGTAGATTTAGAAAATAAAAATCACACTACTTATGTAAGTTCATGTACGTCATGCAATGTACATTTGTAACTTACATATGCAAGTTTTGACTCATGTTACTTATATCACTTATGTCATAAAAAGCAGTCAACATTGATTTACACTGGACATGTAGCCCGGGTTTTCCTGGGTGAAAGTCCTGTTTGTTTGACCCATCCACCCACCTCCTCCATACGAAGATTTGCTTGCTCTTGATACTCCACCACTTGACTTCATAGTCATAGTTTTTCAATGTATCTGGCGTTGGATGACTGTTGGGACAATAGAACTGCTTGTTTGGCTACTAAAGAGTGGTGTAATGATGGATTAGCCTAACTACAGACCTAGATCAACATAACAAGATTTATATTGCTGGCTGGATGGAATAAATCATATTACTGATGATACTAGTGCCTGTCTGTAGCCAGTGTGCAAACTACTCTATTGGGCATTGCCATGGAGTTACACCATGGCAATGCCCAATAAAAATATCAACATTATAACTTTCCTTACCTTCAAACAAACCAATTTAGCATTAAGAGATATTACATTTCAGCTCTGAGACCACAGTTAACCTTCCAAAAATGATATATTCTGTCTGGATGCTCACCAGTTCACCTGACCTGCTGCTCAAAGTTTTCAACAGTAATTTTAAAAAATACATTTTTTTTTTTACCACATTTTTAAAATCTATACCAAAAAACAATACATTTGGTGACACAACAGTAGTTGCAATACAAAATAGACAACACTGATGAATTGGGCTTACATCCTCCGCTGCTGGTTGATTTTAAATGCATACTGAGATACTTCTTTGCTCTGACCTCTCTCTCTCTCTCTCTCACACACACACACACACACACACACACACACACACACACACACACACCTGGCTTCATCTTAACTCTTGTTACATTTTCAGTACAAACGTAGGTAAATAAAAAATATAAATGTCACACCAGTCCTCTGTCTTAGAGTAGAACAGACTCTGGCTGGGCATATAGCTGCCTTTACATTTTATTTCAGTGTATTCAAGCATTTACTGTTTTCATCCTGCAGCCTGGAGAATGCAAATTTGAAAAAAAGGAACACTTTTGCTAAAGGTCAATTTTGACTGCAAGAACTTTTTAACAACCCAGTAAGTTTTGTATTTTTGGCCTATATTGATACGATAAAGCTATGTGACTGCATTGGGATCAGGATCCCACGGCTCCTGTAGGACACAATGCAAATAGAGCAGCGGGTTGTTTAAACTTTGCTGTGGGTGGTCAAAGTACAAACTACCAGATGAAAACTGTAGAAACTAGTTCCTTCATGTGATTCAATGACCACATTGTCCTTAAATAGCTCCTGGTTAAAGAATAAAACACCACTTGAACAGATGTGACATCAAGTAAGTCCTCTTACATGACTGTGAACTAGACTGAACCCACATTGCCATGGATACACATGGAATGTAGGTGGTGGCTAATAATGACCAGACAATAATTTAGCCAAATGATCGACATAAATCAAATTAATGTGTTATGTTTAAATGCAGAAGAGAGGAAGGTAATTTTGCTCTGTTGTTATGGACAGGTATGCATTAGAGAACTGCTTTCTCAAGCCGTGGTACGAGAACCACTGGTGGTACGCAGGTTCCCTCTATTGGTATGTGGAGAAATCTTATTTAAAATATTTTTAAAACATATAATACTATCAAAATACTACAGTTTTGTCTTTCCTGTATTTTTTTTTAAATATCAACCTGCTACGTACTCACTATCATGCACATAGTAAGCTTTAAGATTGTAAATGGAGGTAAACTGAAGAGAAAAAAATGAATGAAAATGAAATGCTTCAAAAACACTGCAATCATGGCTCCAAATGGAACTATTACAAAGAGAAGTGCAGATCAGGGAGGAGAATATTTTGAGTGTTGAAAATAAAGAGGATGACAGTAAACTGAGCACAACTACTAGTGGCTAAGAAGCGCCATTGAAGTGTCCACAGCACCTGCTAGCAACAAACGGAGCAACAATTCAATATTTTCTGAGGTGGAAAGTGATGTAAAAGTGTTAGAAACACTGCATTGGGATTGGGATTCTGTGGGTTCTGTGGGATCATAGACACAGTCACTCATAGGTTTCTGAAGAGCCATTGAGAAGCTCACAGTATAGTGGTTCCGGCTGTCACCATCTGCTGAAGCAACCAAATGCAGCGACTAGCTGGGGAATAACCATCTGTGACAGCACCCACCTGTGCTGGGTTTTTCTTGCTGAAAACGTGAAAAGACTGAGACCTGTGGAGTTAGACCATTCAGGACTGTTCAGGATTTTTTGGGCGGACTTGAAATATGGCTCGGTGACATGCCAGAGCCATAGTCCCCCAACAATATATAAGCCCCATGAACCTACACACGAACAACACCGCCTTTACCTTCCCTCATCCCCACTGATGGTCAGTTACAAACATACTTTCAGCGACTCTCTCAGGCCAAATCAGGCCAGCAGTTCACTTCAGCTCACTTCAGTTCCAACAACCTCACACAGAAGAAAAAAAGATACCATTCTGTCACAGTCCTCTGGCCCTGGTAGCTCAAATATGTCTGGACATGTCCAATAAAGCTGTTAGACGGAGAGTCCATGTTTAAGGTCGTTTTCAAGTCATAGTGGTGTTTGACACTGAGACAGTGGAGCAGAACGCCCCCACTTTCATTTTATATACTTTTTTAAAATCATTTAAATTTGTTTGGGTGGTTAATAACATGTTTCTGTGGTGTGACAACTCAGAACACACATTTACTGTGGCTTTACATGAATTTAAAGCAGACTCACACATTATGCAGAACTTAAAGCCTTTCACTTTGGCTTCATTTTTCAGCCCCAGAGGTTGTCACTTGCGTGGGAGTCCTGGGAGCAGGTGGTTTAGACTTTGATATGGGTGGGCGATAATAGCCAGAAATCTAGTGAACAAGCTTTGAGACTGCCACCACTTGTGTAGCACAATGGTTACGAACCGCTGGTAGTAGCTCGCATCAATACTGGGACTAGAGATTGAAACGTCCCTTAAAACATGAGAGAGTGAGTGATTGAGAGAAGAAGCAAGGGAAATTAAACTCAGCAGACTGTTACGATTATTCAGGCAGGTGTCTTGCTTTTCCTGTCATTTCCAGTTTCCCATTCCACCTCTGGTAGTGTCCTTTCCTTTCAAAATCTCACACAGTTAATTACAAAGACAACATGGTGACTGTGTGTTATGTTGTAAGGCGATCAAAATTTCTTTTTTCTCATCATGTATCACCAGGATGTGTCTACCATATTTATTTTTCACCCTAAAATACTTGGTGGGCTTTGCATGAATTTCGATTTATAAGCTGTTAGTCTCTCATTCATCCATTTGTCATGAATCACATGTGCTCATAAGAGAGACGGGCCCTGAATTAGTGGTTTTATTAAGCTGAGATTTAATGAAAGTTGACAGTGTAACCGTCGTACCTGAGATGAAGTGATCCAGAGAATGGAGGAGTATTTAAGAGAAACGTGAAGCGTGTCTGCACCTGTGATTGTGTCAGTTTGTGAGGCTCATTTTATCTAATACAGAGAAGAAAAACTGTGCAGCTTATTGACAGGTCTCATATTGTCCCTTTGTGCATAATCCTAGATTGTCTCTGTAATTGACCTGCTGAGGGCCGGAGGAGAACTGAATTTCCTGCAAGTCCTCACCAGCTGTATAGATCGTCTATGCAAGCTGCTTTTATGACTGCACTTATGTTTATTATTAGTCATAACCTCTTGTGGCCGTAGTAATTATGACAGGAAAAGTATTAAGAGCAAGAAAGTACGTGCAGGGAGGAGGCTGGGATGGATCAATGGCTCAAACAGACACAGGATTTTCACCCAGGAGGCAATGTTGAGTTATTTAAAGTGAAGTTATGTTATTTAACTCAAACCATTATCTTATCCTAAACCTAATGAAGCAGTTTTGGTGCCTTAACCTAACCAAACTGCAAATGTTGGTTTGTGTAGTGGTTCTCACTTTTTTGACAAGGGGCATACCAGAAAAAGTTTGGGAACCACTGGGTTAGTGTGACGTATCAAATGTACTTATGTCCGGTACGCTGGACGCTGGTACTCCAGCGGGCCTTTATAATGTTTTGCGAGTCACTGGCAATCAACCAGTTCTGCTGTTTGGATATGAGGATGTGACAGAATGTCAGCCATGCCAGGCAGATGATGCCAATGGATGTAAAGTCACCGAAACAAAGTCAACTGCTATAAAAAACGAATACTTATTGCCTTGTAAAACCCATAGACTGTATAAAACATGGACTTGGTCTCTGTGACGTCGCCCTAAAGTTTCTTCAGAGCCACTCTGAAGCTCAGTGTGGTCTCTCTGGCTGTTGCCAACTTGCCTGATTCTGGCTAAATCCAGGCTAACCCAAAATGGGCAAAGAGGTGGAGCATGGGTGGAGCTGAGGTGGGCAAATGAAGCAGCTACCTAGCAGCTAGCCGCTTGTGATAGCAGCCACTTCACTTAAAGTGGGCATGCCCTTAATTTTGCAGAACTTTCAGCCTTAATATAATTTATATAAAAATTATTTTAAAAAATTATATAAATATAAAAATTGCCCTTGTACAGCTGTCATGAATAGGAAAATTAGCTATCAGTACCAGGCTGCAAACATGTTTATTTCGGCTGTGAGGTTGGACATTTTAATATGGGGATCTATTTTTGGAGCCAGTCTCAAGTGTCATTGGAGGAACTACAATTTGTGGCACTTCCATGTCGGCTTCCTTTCTCAACCCTTGAAGTTACTGCTTGGTAAAAAAAACAATTACAGTTTTTACACATCAACCTGATATCTGGCGCACTAGTGGATAAGAAGTGTGGGAAGAAGGAAATGTAAAGTTAATTAATTCATATTTCAGTACAATCACTGTGAAACTAATTTTAAGAGTTATTTTTTTCAAATGAAATGTGTATTCAATGTCCTATATATTCATGGAGATGAATAAATTCAGTAATTTATGCTCATACATTTAATGCTACAAGTGCTTTCTTCAATTTAAGCCATTAACAATGCTTCTGTGATGGGAAGTTATTAAGCATCAGAGGTACTCTATGTAAGGGATTACAGATAAAACCAACAGAGCAAGATTACTGACTCGGTGGGTCAGATTTACTGCAGCTTGTTAGCAGTTTTTGTCAGGTGCACGTGTGACACATTCTACTGTATTAATCAAGTAGACGCAGAAGGTTGGAGTTTTAAATGTTAATAAATTTCTCTACCAATTCATTTGTCAATCAAAAGTCAAAAGAGGATATTTCTGCATTTAAAGAGATAGTTTTCCTCTTGTCTGTAGTCTAGATAGTTTTGGTTTGAGTTGCCGTGTTTTGGAGATTCTGCACTGTGATACGGTTGGCAGTAGAAAGAAAGTAGATTTTACATGAAAGTGGTCTGTGGATGACCTGGTCATGATTTCTGGAAAGAGACACTGCTGTTGAGTTAAGTGGTTTGAGCACCACAAGCTGAGTGCCATCTAGTCCTATTATATTGGAGAGAAGGCAGACATCTCTCCAGCTGATATCTCCAAAACTTGGCTAATCAATCTAGATGGATAAAACAGTACTAGAGTCCAGAGGAAAAATAGATATTTTTGATTTTGAGGCAGGCTGTCCCTTCAAGAATCTGCAGAGTTATGAATTTTTCTTCATTACAAAGACAGAGTAACACAATTAGATTAAACACAATTAACTAGATTAACACTTTGACCTGATTTTTGACTGCAGAAAGGGATGAATTTGGTCGACAGCAGGCCTAAGTAAGATGCTGTGTATCATGTGTGGAATTTGATGATTTTATAGGCTCTGACACTCTGTGAGGTTTTAATCATCTTCCTCACTTATTCATTTCTCTAAAAACTGCCAGTCTGATTTTACATTTCTGAGCTTTTCTTCCATCTTGTATTCCTAACTTTGTCTCTTCCTACCTTTAGCTCTGAATGTGTCCTGCTGTGACTGGACCTGCTCTGCCAGACAGTAATTGGACAGTGAGGAGGTCGCGGGGGAACAGCTGCAGCACAATTTAGAGGCCGTTCATAACAATAAATGTGTTTTACCATCAAGATCAATGTGTAGTTCTCTCATGCCTAAAAATGCTTTTTTCCTACATTATGGTGAAATGTTTGGACAAGATGAGGAGGCTGAGAGTTTGAGACATGTATACCCAGTAAAAGCACAAGTAAGAACTCAGTTTCTTTACTGCAAAGTTTGAAAGTTTCAAAGTATGAAAGTGAAAAGCAGCCATCAGAAGGACATTTCTACCAGCTGTTACTGTCCTTACTTTTGCAAAGTTCTTAGTGTTTTTGTCTTTTTCATCTTGTTAGTTTTTTTGTCGTTACGTCTTACGTTTTTGTCTTGTGGTATCATTTTCATATTTTTTGTCTTGTTACATCTTTGCTTTTGTTACTACTTTTACGTTGTTTTTCATCTTGGTACATCTTTTTTTTTTTTTTTGCTACGTCTTTTATGTTGTTTTTATTCTTGTTACATCTTTTGTCTTGTTATGTGTTTTATGTTGTTTTTGTCTTGTTATATCTTTTTGTCTTGTTACGTCTTTTGTCTTATGTCTTTTACATAGTTTTTTGTTGTCATATCTCTTTTTGTCTTGGTACGTCTTGTTAGGCCTTTTGTGTTGTTTTTGTCTTGTTATGTCTTTTTCATTGGTTTTCGGTCTTGTTCCTTCTTTAACATTGTTTTTCATTTTGTTGTCTTTTTCGTCCCATCTTTTCCATCATTTTTTTTCCTTTTAGTTGTTAGATCTTTTTGTCTCAATACATCTTTTGTTTTATGTCTTTTACATTGTTTTACGTCATTACATCTTTTTCATCTTGTAATGCCGATTTATCTTGTTACATATTTTTTTGTCCTGTCGCATCTTTTGTCTTATGTCTTTTATGTTGTTTTTCATCTTGTTGCATCTTTTTTCTCTTGATACATCTTTTGTCTTATGTCTTTTACATTGTTTTGCATCATTACATCTTTTCATCTTGTTACATCTTTTTTGTCTTGTTATGTTTTTTACATTGTGTTTCGTCGTTATGTCTTTTGATTAGTTACGTCTCTTATATTTTATTATTTTTTTCATCTTGTTATATGTTTTTTGTCTCTTTACATCTTTTGTTTTATGTTTTTTATGTTGTTTTTCATTGTTACATCTTTTTTATCTTATGTTGTTTTTGTCTTCTTACATCCTTTGTGCTTGATAGGCTTTGATGGATACCCTGAAAATTTGTTTTTTCTTCTTTTCTTCTTCCATCCATTTAGGTTAAACTCTCTCTTGATGTTTGAAAAGCAGCACACAATGACACCAAATAAAAATAATCACTGATTCCTCTAAAATGCATTAAGTACAAATATTTGTGTTAAAATGGAGTCAGTGAAATAAATATTCAAGTAAAGTACAGATACCTGAGAAATCAACTTAAGTACAGTAACAAAGTATTAGTACTTAGTTACTTCCCTCCTCTGTGTATACCCAATCTGAAGCCCTGATCCTGTTTCAAAAACTGCAGTTATCTGCACACAAAAGCAGGACATTTCCTCACAGTTAGCTCAGCACTGTGGCTCTCTCCTTGCCTATAGAAGTGAAGTGCGAGGGGGTGGGAGGAAAAGACAGATCTTAAATAATAGGAAAGATATGACTGACCAACCAGAGGAGGGAAAGACGGTACAGTCAGAGGAATACAGAATGAGATACTGTAGAAGAGGAGGAGAGAGAGAGAGAGTGATGTAGCAGCAGCTGCAAAACTGTTTGCTTGAGAGTGCCTTTTAATCAGAGAGAAAGCACCAGCGAATTGGATAAAATGTTATCTGGGAGCTGGAAAAGGGGAGGTGGAATTTATGGTACATTATGTTCCCACTATAAACAAGTGCTCCACGAATTTTAGCTCACAGAAGTCATTCATCACACACAGCTCAAAGCTCTCCTTTCCTTTTCTTTGCTTTTGCACGCCGCCTGGAACCGTGCCCAGACCGATTTGGGGCTCCAAACACACACGCAGCACCACGAAAAGTTAGAGGCGGAGAAAAGCACTTTTTCATTGTTCCAGAGGACATTCATTGAATCTATATTTCTCTTCTTTATCTGTGATAAACATATTGTGTTATTTGTCTGAGCGGAGACGTGTCCAAACACTCAAATGTACACACTCATGAAGAGACACAGTGAGGAATGACAAAGTCAAATAAGGACATTTCCAAATAGGTTTGATACCAGTATTCTGTAAAACTAACGATGCCATCCAACCAAACCTCTTCCAAACATCATCTAAGAGGTAGATAAGTAACACGCCTGAGAGTTTTTTCTTTTTTTTTTTCAGTGCTGTTTACGACTCCAATAAAATGAGCCTAAAACACGTATCTCAGGCACACCCAAAGGAAACTGAAAGCTGTCCTTGAACCATTTGGAGTATATGCATGGTTTGGTCTCTTTTGAAAGTTTTTTTCTGCAGCAGTCAGAATCACTGTAAGTGCTGCTGGCACTGAGTAATAGAAGTTTGAACACACTAAAATAGAAGATTTTCTTTGCAAAAATATACCTGCAGATGACCTATAACTTCAGTTTATTAGAAAACACAGTGGAACCGCAGTATTTAACCTTGTCTAGTCCCAAGTTCAAATTTGATAACATTAACTCAGAAAATGGGAATTTACATGTTTTTCTGAGGGTATGTCTTGGCATTTACTTAAAAAAAAGATTTTTGGGGAAGAAAAAAGAAAATTCCCCTGCTTCACAGTAACTGAGACATAAACACACATTTCCCATTGTTGAAACTACACTTTAGGCCTTTTGCACTGCATATTCTTAGCCCAGGGCTATCCTTAGCCCTGGGCTCAGAGTTAACCCTGGGATAACTTAGCCCCTTTTCACACATACATGGTTAACCCAGGGTTAAGCAAAGCCTGGGGCAATGTGATTCACACTGCCCTTCTTCTAGTTCTGGGTTGAAGCCTTTGATTATCTTCTTCCTCTAATCTTTTAGCCTTGTTTCACACTGGCAGCTTTTAGCTCTGGGTTTAATCAATTTTCAGCCTTGGCTAACAGCTCCCTTAGCCTGGGGTGAAATCCTCTCTTAACATGCCCTAAAGCCCTTATGTGCATATAAAGGTGTTATAACAAGTGCTATGGTGGAAAAGCAATTCATATCGAAAGGAACTGACAGCAAATTATCTAAATGCACATAATTTAAATTAGACCTAGTTTCATATTACAAATTAAAACTGCATATCAATGAAATGTATTAATATACAACACAGAGTTGCACCACATGAAGAAAGTTTAATCCCTTCTTGCTGTGTTTGTGCACAAAGCACCTTCAGTGTCAACACAGAGTCTTCCTCCTCTTGTTCTGCTGAAGTCTTGCGTGTTGTACCCTGTCAGCTCAGAACTGATACGTCCATCTGTACATCTTGTTCTGGTGTCTGTAAGATATGGATTCAGCAGTGTCTGGTTTCCTGTTGTTTGACCAGTCCCATTTTCTCTGTACCATTTTTCCTGACCGGACTTCAGCCAGGAGCAGCCTTAACTTCAGTAACCTCCTGTGGTAACACTAGCTGATCGCTACAACCTTTTAATAGTAAAGTTTGCAGACCCCGTGGACTGCTTCTTTGCCATTATAACAAGACAATTTTTATAGATCAGTAGAGAAACGTGAGGCATCAAAGGTGAGTTTCCAGAATTTTGTAATTGTTTGTTTGTGGTGTTGATTGTACCTGTGGTCCTGATTGTGTCTTGAAATGGTTTGCAACACTAGAAGCTTTCCATAGATATGTGATATGAGTACACACAGTTAAACATAGTAGTTGTGTACTTAAATTGTGCCCATGTACTACAGAACTTATTAACAAACCAATGCAAACGAGGGGACATGAGCCTGAATCCAAGGCTTTACTGGCATGAGGAGGAGATGCTTGTTGACATGTGACAGCTCAGAGTTCATCATGCTTAAAAGCTGAGATGAGTCGAAATAGCTCAACACATTAACTGAGGGAACATTCCAAATTGAACAGAAAGCATCAAAATGCAGATGTTTTCTAGCTGAAGGCCCATTTGGGCAGGATTAATGATTCTGGTGGATGTGTGTGATAAAATATCAGTCATGCTCCTCTGTGACTGGACTAATTGTTCAGCATTTTAGCAAGTGCCAAATTACAGAGGGTGAGTGGTTACAGACAAAGCATTCACAGATCCTCCACACTGTGTTCATTACCTGCTGCTGACATTAACAACAGACAGTTTGATGAACTTGTTAAACCTCAGGTGAGATTCTATAACTCTGTCCTCTCTTTCAGTCCAATGATTTGAAGCCTCTTGAACCTAATAGTCACACCAGTGTTCATACATTATATTCAAACATCTCAAAAACCTTCACGTATTATTTCTGAAAACAGCCCATGAACTTAAAGTCTGCCATTTCACTTCAACATTAGACACGTGACCAGGACCAGTGTGTAAGATTCAGGGGGATTTGCTGACAGAATATGTCAAAAATGGAATAGAATAAAATGGAATATAATAGCCCTGTGTCCATATAGCATTTTTTTCATGGTACAAAAATGCAGGCTGGGCGCTAGGGAGCACTGGGATGAAGCACTTGAGCGATCAAACAAAAAATCATAGTCAATCATGGTGAAACAAAAAATCATAGAAAATCAGTGTCAAACCCATGTGCAGCGGCACATAGGTTTGACACTATGATTGACATTAGCTAGGTAGCTAACTTTATACTACATTACAGAGGATTGGCTACACGGATAACAAGAAGATTACAACACATACCAGCAAAACTCAGTGTTTGGCCTGAGCAAGCTCCCACAAATGGACTTTTCTGTCTGTGTCATAGTGTTGCAATAGTTTCTGTCTGATATGAAGCTACAGTACAGTAGCCCAGAAGAGACAAACCAAATACCAGCTCAGGGGTCTGCAACCTGTGGCCCTGGAGCTGCATGTGGCTCCCCATGGCTATGAAAAAAATTCAATTAAAATAAATGTTTTAATTTTCATTTTCATTTATCATTATTGTAGGCCTAAAGTTCTTCTTATATTATCCAACTGTAAAAATGTGCAACCTATACACTGAATGAAAAAAAAAATTTTCAGCAACTAAAATGTGCGTCATACTGCCTTTTCTCCCTGGGCTAGATATGGATTCCAAATCCAAAAAAAAGTCTCAAAGGAAAATAGCTGCAGCTTCAGACAGTTTTTTTTCCCTTTATGGCCAATAATGTCTCTTTTGATTGTAAAGTTGCAGACCCCTGCAGCAGCTCTAGAGCAGGTTTTGCAGCCACTGTAGGTTTTCCCTCACTGTGGGAAGGGGAGAGTGACACGAGGTGTTTGCAATCACAAGCTCACTGCTAGATGCCACTAAATCTTTCACACTGGTCCTTGAAGGGACATCCACATATATATATATATATATGTGTATGTATGTGTGTATATATATATATATATATATATATATATATATATATATATATATATATATATATATGTATATATATACATACATATATATATATATATACATATGTATATATATAAAAGCACTGGGCAGTGCACACCACAACTATAAAGCTGCAGTCTGGACTCTCCTATTCACTTGAATTAGAACAATTTAAGAACTATATTTTTTGTACTTATAGTCCTTGGTGTGGACGACCTGCTGCTATTTTTACCAGGGCTGCCCTGGACAAGACAATGTCGATGGATTTTTTTTTTTAGATAGGACAGCTGAAGATATGCCCGGAAAGGGGGCAACAGAGTGGGGGGATGACACGTAGCACAGGGCTGCAGGTGGAAGTCAAGCAGCTGCAGAGGACTAACAGCCTCGGTACATGGAGTGCTCGCTCCACTTAACTGAGCCACCAGGCCACCAAGTCAATGGAATGTTAAATGCTATCAGCAAAAGCAGGAATGACTCTGAAAGGAGGCATTTTGTTGTTGTGGTTTGGGCCCACTAGCTAATAGCAGCTACAGCAGTTAGCAGCAATGTGCAGGTGACTACAGTGTTACAAAAAAGAAGGTCCATGTTGCAACAGTCCTACAGACAAGGTGCTCCTCTCAAATGGAGTTTGAGGTGCCTTTTTTCTGCAACTAACAGATTAATGAAAACTTCTTCGACTAACTCCCTTCTGACTCTTCTGTCTTTTACTGGCGTTGTTAATTATAATTGGATTGTTGTACTCTCATGTGACACGACGTGTTTGCATGTCTCCTGTCGTTGTGTGGCTGGTTCCATCTTGTTGTGGCGAGGACAGTTTGATGAAACATCAGGGACCACAATGGAAATTAGTCTATTATGTTATTTCTGACAGTGTTATATATGCTGGTACAGCTTTTACTATTGTATTCAGTTGTTTGTCAAAGTTAGTTTAAGTAGTTAAGTCAACTAAACTAAAGTCAACTTTTTGGGGGCAGCCCTAGTTTTTACTGATAAGATCAAGAATGATAGTGTCACTTTACTGCAAATTAAAGTGACTATAATGGATGTTGTTAGAATAATAATTTATCAATTGACAAAGTGAAAACAATGTGAAAATGGTCCCTAGTAGTAATCAACTAAGAGAGAATTATGAGCCGAGTCTGCAGCTCCCCTGCCTTTACAGAGCTTTATAATTTGCAACAATTATATAATAATTTGTTTCAGCTCATTGTTTAGCTGTCCAGCTGAAACTTTGCCGGTTTGGCTCACTTTTACCCTTCCCATAACATGGATTTCTCTTTTTTTAACCCTCTTTTGCTGCAGAGACATATAGGATAATAAATTGTGGGTTTTGGAAATAGTGCTCATGGTGCACAAGATATGGGACACCCCCCAACTGCAAAGAGTATTTTGCACACTGGTCACAGAGTAAGTGAGTAACAGCAGGACATTTTAAAGACATGTGTATTGGTAAATTGATGAACAGTCCTCCGTCTCCACACACTGGCAAACCTTATCTCCCCACCGCTCTGCCGGGAAACTTTATTAACATCTGCAATGCTCATTCATCCTGTGCTTTTTCCCCCCTCTTTTTCTTCTTCTTCGTTGTCTTTTCCTCCTACTCTGTTTGCAGCCTGTTTTGATTTCCTCTCAGCTGGAGCGAAGGTCACCCCGGTGTACGAGCCATGTGATATGGACGGCCCCGGCAGTAAATGGTGGAGCAGCAGAAACAAGATATGGTGATAGGAGGTTTAGCGCAGAGCATGTTCAACATTACAGATGGGCCTTGACGGTGGTCCGGTGCAGGGCTCCCACCATTCACAGGCTTTTATCTCTATTTAACCTTGAGGACTGCAGATAGAGAGCAGCAGCTGTGGTTTTACTCCTTTGACAAAAATCTAATATCCCGTGGCCAACGCACACAGGAACCTTCATTTTCACCATTTGTTCTCGCTGTCACCCCCCCTCCCAGCTCCCTGCTTTGCTTGCTTTTATGATAACACTGTGTTCAAAGTTGAGGATCCACTCAGAACAAATGGTTGGAATTACCATTTTGGGCAAAAGAATCAGACTGTGGTCATTAAGCCTAATGTTTAAAAAGTGCAGAGAATATGTAGATAGATGTGCTGGAGGATGGTATGTCGCTGGATCTTGATTGAAATCTTCGATCATTAAGCTCGGTGGTTTTGATTGAGTGAAAGGCTGTGAGACAGACTGCTTTCATCTCCACTCCTGCTCTTCCCCTGCCCATGCAAATTTCTAAAATAGATTCATGGATTTGAAATGAATTTTTCTCCCCTGCTCTTCCTGCATTAAGAAAATTGAAAATGCAGGCAGATAAGTGGTGTGTGTGTGTGTGTGTGTGTGTGTGTGTGTATTAATCATGTTGTGGGGACATGAACCTGTTTACACACTCACATTGTGGGGACTCGCCTGCCTTATGGCAGAGGTGGGAAGTAACTACAAGTAAGTACAAATACTTCATTACTGTGCTTATGTAGACAGACAGGTCTGTACTATATTTCTGACAACTTTTTACTTTTGCTCCTTAGATTTTAGTGCAAATATCTGTACTTTGTACTCCTTACATTCTTACAACAGTCTTGTTACTTTCGTTTTAATGTATTTGAGGGGAATTATTGGGAGAAAAGATGTTCAAAACAAAAAAGACAACAAGACATAACAAGATGAAAAACAATGTAAAACACATAACAAGATGAAAAGCAACTCAAAAGACACAACAAGACAATACTGTCCCCCAAGTCTTGTAGCGCCCCCCCCCCCCCCCCCCCCCAGCACTATTTTTACCCCAGGACTGTTCTGCCACAGTCTGCCCTGCTATGCTGTGATTGGCTACTACTACTGTGCTCTGATTGACTGTGAGCGTGAGTTTAATGGCACTCAGGAGAAGTAAAGCAAGGCAGTTGTGCAGTTGTGGGAGATGATTGGATTAATTAAAGGACTTTAACACACGGGACTCGTCTTCGTGAAGCTAAATGTCTCCTTTAGACTTAGTTGACTTATTATTTTCAGTTTTCAGTCACAGTTTTGGTAGGTTAGGTTTAGACACAAAAACTATTGAGTTAGGTTTAGGAAAAAAAATTATTTATAAGCACAAAAACTTTGGTAGGTTTGAGTACAAAACTTGGGTAAGTTTATGGTAAAATCATGGTCTATCATAAAAATCATATATATTTCACAACATTAGACAGGTGCTCTGGCAATCACATGGACAAGTTATTGAGGCAAAAGAAGGAGCCAATCACAGTTCAGTAGTAGTAGCCAATCATAGCACAGTAGGATGGGACTAGGCGGAACAGTCTTGGGGAAAAAAATAAGCCCTTAGACCAGAGGTCTCCACCAGACCATATATACAAACACAATAGAAATGTCCCTCAAACATCTGATTGGCTGATGAGGAAACATTAAACTCAGAAAACTGTTCTGCCAGGCTTCTCCTGCTCCCTGATTGGCTAATCAGGTGGAACAAAGCTCTGTGACTATGGCTCCTGTGTCTGTTGCAGTATACACTTTTAAATAATATTGCTAGCAGAAGAGAGTAGGCTGACTGAGTACTGATTACATGTGTCAGATCAACGTCAGCTGTAAAGCCTTGTATGTCAGTTTCAGCTGCAAATTGGCTCTATCATTATATTGATCAGCATTTTCCTCCAATTGTAACTCTCTCATCTAATCTCCATCTAACTGTATGTTTAAGCCTGATTTACAACCGTATTTGCGAGAGCATAACTTTCCCCTGAAAAATCAAAAGACTTCATAAGTTCTTTCAGCATCCTAATAAAAGCTTATTTCAATTTCAACCGGGTCAATTTCCATCTCTCTGTGTTGTGTTCGTGTTTGTCTTCGGGGATGAATCCATCAGATCCAGTTGACTGGCTGAGCGGCGGCAGCTCGTGCGCTGCTCGTCGGATAGGTGGAATAATGGCATATTCATTCCTTGTGAGTGTCAGTGGATGGTATGCTGCAGGCACGCCCCACTCTGAATGCTGCAGCACAATAAAAACACGGCAGGATGCGTTCCCTCCTGACCCATCTCAGAGGGGGTGGGCCTAATAAAAGAGATATAAGTAGCCTGTCATCAAACCCATGTGGAGATGACTGCGGTGGCTGTTGTTATTTTTATTCCATCTGCAGCCATGAAATGAAAGCTGCTGTTTGATTGTACAGAGGGTGAGGCAGGACTGGAAATTAAAGTCCGAGCCTGTGGGTTCTGCTGGGTATAATAGATTGTGGTTCTGCAGGATGTGCTTTTATTGCCTCTGTCTTTTCATTATCTCAGCTCGCTGTTGTTCAGTCTGTGAAGTTTCTGTGTGTCAATAATTTGACACAGTAAGATTATCCAGAACAGGCTGCTTAGAATTCATATCTTCATTCAGAGATGTTGCTTCAGCCACCTGTTCTCATCCCAACTTGTCAAATACTTATGTTTTTGTCGCCGCCTTTTAACACCTGTCCATTCACTCCAATATTAACCCATTCACAGTGCTGTATGACACACTGAATATCAAACCCAGTCACTTCCCTTGTACCTGTTCATTTCGCTGTGTAATATACTTACTTTTAAAAACATAATGTAGCACTTTATGTGTTCTTGAGGAGTTTGCTTTGCACTTCATGGGAACACTTTGAGTTCTTATGTTCTCTGCTGCTATATGTGTAGTATTTTCTTCCTGTTTGTTGTCCCATTTTTGGACTTGATGAGGCTATCGGGTCACAAATGGGCCAATGAAAACAGTGACAAACGGACGAAAAAGCAAAACGCTCCAGCAGACACAGGTTTGGAGATGTGAGTGTGACCACTGAGTAGAGAAGAGCGTCGAGCTGGGAGTCATTTAGACTGAAGATTAGGAAAACAGAAACTTTTTGATTAAATGCCTACCATCAATAATGCAATAATGCATTAAAGTTAATGTAGTTAACGCATGAGATTAATCTAGGAACAATAACGCGTTAAAAAAAATTAACGCATGATTAATCGCGTCACGTGACTTAGGTAGAGTCTGTCTGTGTTTACAGTCTGTGGTCTGTGTTGCCACTGGAGTTGTCACCCGTCCGCCGAAATACGGAATCGTCCCGTATTTGAGGATTAAATAGCATGTCCCATTTTGAATCAGTGCGGGACGGGGTTTGTCTCGTATTTCCGTCTTGAAAGCAGCTTCATCCCACCCACTGTCTGGTGAAGAGCCGTCCGACTCTGCCCGTGATCGGGTAAAACTCACTGCAATCGGTGGTTTGATCACACACAAGAGTGGAAAACACTGTTAAACTCTTGGTTTGACAGCGTCAGTGACAGTGACAATCAGACTAGTTGTAACTCCGCGAGTGTTTCCTATGACGGACGGTGGCCTGTCAGATGTACGGCAGCTTCAGGGGGACAATATTCTCCATTCACAACCAAGTGACCATAGACTGTATGGATGTGACTTGTTTATGAAAGTTGAGGTGTGCAGACGGATACATAGGCATTTATTTAATACACTAATCAAAATGTAGTGCTGATGTGAAAAAATAAACTTATGATGTGTTATTATTTTTCACCAATCTGTAAAATTGCATCCTTAAATTGTAATGGATTAACTGTACTGCATCCTTCAATACTATATAAGAAAGAATAGAAGAAAATACAAGTAATATTAGTTTATATAATATGTAGTATGTAGTATGTGTGATTAATCGAGTTAATTTTTTTAATTGTTTGACAGCCCTAATTATTTTATTTTATTATTTTTATTCTATTTTATAATAGGACAACTACTGACTTGTTTCTCGTTTGCAGTTTGCACAGAATTCAGACATTCATTCCCAAAGACAATTCATTTTTTGCATGCATGCATGTTGAAGTTAAAAGTAGCGGTGCTGTGTTTACGTCTTGTTTTACTTTTGAACTAAAACTGTTGGTTGCGGATTTTATTTTATTTTATTTTTTTACGTCATTACTTTAGCTATTTTTATTTTTATATTACTGTTCGCATATGTGCTGTGTTCTTTTTGTTCAGATCACCTGCATAAATGCAATAAAAACAGTTGAAATACTGTATAAAACCATTGATTATTTATCTGTGGCATGCTGAAACGAAGTGTAGCACAAAGAGAAAGGAGTCATAAAGGCATCAAAATGAGTCGTAATGTCACTTACATAGTTGTATCCACACTGCCTAAAGTTTGCTAACATGAACTACTGATCACACCAGACCATGTCAGCATGGGTGTATGGGTGTGTTTTATTAAACTTTTCATTTGTAAAAAGTTTATAAGTTGGGGTTCATCCACCATTCTCCACCTCCCTTACAGCCATGCTGTGGTTGGCCCAGCTGGGCAGCAGGACCAACCACAGCCAACCCGTGACATTCTCCTCACATCTGTGTCTGCGGTGGATAAACTCATTTGTGTCTGTGCTGGAGACTAAAGGGGGGAAATCTGTTTTTAGAAGTCTCTGTGCGTTCAGCTCGCAGGACTTTTGCAGCTTCCATCAATCTCTGTAGTTTAGAGTTTAGTCTCACCTCTGTGTTCCTCTTTGTACTTTCAGATATCAGATTTTAGATATCGCCTTATTTTACAGTCGTGCCAGAGCTGTGCTAAGTTACTGCTGATGCAAACCAAACCGTTTCTGCTGTTAGGATGCTTTTACTGTGAAGAAATTATAGGAAATAATGCACTTCCAGTGTTGAGTTAGTGTTGAGAGTGTTGGTTAATTTAATTCTAAAGTAATAAAATAATAAGGCATTATAAAATAGAAGAGGGCAATGTTAGGGTTTATGTCATAACAGGTAATCAAAGCACAGAAGCTACAGTTTAGTGCAGTGTTAGTGTAAAATGTTATCCAGTTTCACCTACATCAGTGAAAAGAGTAATTATATTGTATTTTCGTACAATATAAAATTGGAGCCAATGAATGGCTTTCCCTCAGATAAACTAAAACTAATGGGAATATAACCATTTCAAAAGGGTAGAATCTGGAGTTGCAGACATCTCAGTCAAAGTATTTCAGCAACAGGATTCTCCAGGGGATATTTTTCATGGTGGCAAACAGGATGGATGAATGAATGTTTTTGGCCGGTAACATGTTACTTGATAAACTTGATAAATAAATGTAATAATATTACATCACTGATGTGTTACACTACTTTGTTACTGTCATAAGTACAAACTATGAATTTATCCACTCACTCGTTAGTTTTGTAACACTTACCCAATGCTGTTTGTCACAGGCCGTCATAGCACTATAGCTAGTTTTCAATAAAAATAGGCAGAACCAATGGCGGAATTTACAAATCCTGAATACCTAATGACAAAACAGATCAGTTGCCAGAATGACACATAAGACTGTTGGAAAGCCTGTGGACCAGGCCCTAGTCCACATGAAATTGAAATCAGAGTGCTATTTGCTCCTGCATATTGACATGTTTCCTGTAAAAACGTGTAAGGGATGTGTCACCGTAGCCAGTAGCACTGAATGAGCCCACCATGCAGCTACAGACAGCAGTCCATTAACCTAGCTGACTCTAGCTGAACTAGGGGCTCCCAGTCCAGAGACTGGGACTGACCACTGCCTCCAAGACTGATGCAGGTTTGGCAACATGGAATGCTGCACAGAGGTGGTTTGCTTGCCGTTTTTGACTCCTAGCACCTCTGGGCTGAGTCAGCTAACTTAGTTGCATGGTTAACCAAGCTAACACAGTTAGGGGTTAACTACTTTAGCGACAAGTAAAGCCAACTCTCTATTATGAAACTCTGTAAATGGCTTTGGCACTATATCCCCTGTTGGTCTTTGAGGCTGTGTTCAGTCCTGGTCCGGCTGTGTACACTGTGAGGCTGCAGAGTCCAGGTAACAGAACCAAGCGCAGCAGCCTGCCAACGGCTAACAGCAGCTAAGTTAGCAGAAATGCTGTGCCAAGATTAAAGCTGAGCAGCTGGAGGACATCAACCAGCAAAAAATAAATAAAACGTTTTTTTCTCCATAAAATATGATCCAGTGTTACCAAAATCAATGAAAAGAATAATTATCTTGTATTTTTGTATATGTTATAAAGTTGTGCTTGAGCACAGTGATGTTAATCAGTGAGGCCATAGCCACTTATCCCCAAAGTGAATAGATTCTAGCCAGCAGGCCCATAACAATGGTATTTTGGGAAACAGACCAAGGTTTAAGGTGGTAACATCTTGGAAAACACGCACACATAGTGTTGCTAGGTAGCCAACTAATTAATCATATATATAAACTTAGCTCTGTACCACTAAAAGGTTAATTACCAGGTGAATGTCATATTATTGGTTGCAACTGGTCCAAATGTTTGGTTCTAAGAACACAACATTCTTTGTATTACAGGAAGAAAATGTGACTACATTTTCCATGATGTTGATATAAAAATACAAAGGAAAAGATTTTTTGTAATTTTGGGGGGCATATATTATGAGGGTGATGTGATCTAAAAGGGATAAAAAGGTATGTGTCATTTCATCTAAGCGGGGGTTAAAATTGTGGGACAGCCATAGTTTGGTTAGGTTTAGGAGAAGATCATGGTCATGTATGTAATGTAACTTAAGTAGGGCTGGGGCGATTCATTGTTGTAACCAATTCATTGATTTGCATAAAGTGCATCAATACGTCACTATGACCTGCTGGTCCAGAGCACGGATTTACCCAGAGAACAAGCTGCAAAGAGCCTCGCTGTGATCATCTAAAGTGTGGGAGTATTTTAGACAGAAATGCAACAGTTTGGACATGTCTTATCACAGCAGGACAAACTGTTACACATGAGTGTTGGAAGTGAAGTGCAGAGTGACCTGTCCTCCTCCTCCTGCAGCAGCAGCAGTGAGACAGCAGCATCACCCTGTTTACTTTCTGTGAGCGCCCACACACGATATACAAGGATTAGATTTTCTAGATGTTTCTTCATCACCCTCGTGTTAAAAGTGACGTCTGCACCACTGATGTTAACTTCATCATGCGTCATCTATCAGTGTCATTCTGCCCTTTTAAACTTTCTGCTCACTTTATCAGCCTCATGAGTCAGAAATTGCTAAAAATAATGTTATAGACTGTCTGTTATTTATTTCAGTTATTTTCTTTGCTCAACACTGATGCAAAAATACACTGCCGGTGATCATCTAACCTGACTCAAGTTATGAATAACTCCCTGTCATCACCAGTTTTAGTTTTAAGTCAAAACAGTGGTTGTCCAGTTCAGTGAATAGTTGACAGTGATTAGTGATTAAATTAATATGCATCACATATTAATGTCTGGAACGCTAATCAATCACTCTGTTGGGGTTGAGACAATCTCATTCTTAACAGTTCTGCCGTGGCGTATCATAAATGATTTGTGACAAAAAAGATCATATTATCATTATTACATAAGTTATTCACTCTATTAAAAAGTCTTTGAGTGCAGTCAGTTAGCACTCCCAGAGCACTTTCACATTATTATTTACTACAGTTAAACTGTGTGCGCCCACTGTTGGTCCAGGAGATGTCGTTTCCATTGACAACAGGAGAACAAATCTGTCCCAGCCTTGATCTATGTAAATATAATATAAGAGCAGAATGCCACTCCCCTCACTCAGACACTTTATAGCTGTACCAGCCACTTTATGTCCTATAATAAAGTTTCACTTAAAGTAGCATGAAAATGACATTCCCATTACTGAGCTCCCACTGCTGCTATCAGGCCAAAGTGCTGGAAAGGCCCAGCCAATTAATCAGAGAGCATTACAAGGTTTCGCACATTCAGACGGCTCTCTTTAAGAAGGAACGCTGAATGAAACAGCCTGTAAGAAGTGACAGAGAGAGCCGAGCGTCTCTATCAGTCCAACAAAGACTCTGTCACTCTCTGCTTTTAGTAAACAGGAAGTGCATTTAAAGCGAGGAAACAAACAGGAACAGTTAAATGTCTGCACTGACAGATTGTATTGTGTGCCGTGTACTGCAACATGACAACTAAATATGTGTAATCGTGTTCAGCCTTGAAATGGCACTCATCAAGTTGGATTGTTTTTCCCTCTCTGAGCTATTGAGCACTTATTGCTGCGATGTTGTTTTTTACTGCACTTTCAGTCAAACATTTCACCTGTGAATCAAAGAAAAAGTTTCATTCGAGCTACGTTTATAGCTGTCTCAAGTAGTTTCTGTTTTTTTTATTTAAAGCTCATGCTTGTATTAAGCCACTGGGAGGCTCTGGGATAAAAGGACCAACATAGGCCCTCAGTCCTTTTTCCCAGAAAGCTTTAAAGGGATAGTTAGGATTTTTTTTTAAAATATGGTTGTATGAGGTACGTGTCTATATTCTGGCTCCAGCACATCAACAAGCCATGTTTAAGGTTTGCCCATGAAATCCTGAACAACAGGACCAGCAACTGTGTTCTAACATGTGTAATGTGTGTGGAAGTGCCTTCAGTGTTTTATAAGACAACATACAACACTTGAAGAATGCACTGCAAGCACCTAAACCTCATTATGCACAACCAAGGTCATATAAAACTGTCAGTTCACTTGAGTGTTTTGTGAGTAAAGGTTTTTCTGTACCTAATGTTACAGTGACCAGTTATGTTTGGATGAATCAGGGCTGAGAAAAGTAGGAAAACCAGTGCCTCTGGACAGATTATGTGGGTTTGCCACACCCATAAAACAGGATGTTTCATCTAAATTGGATTACAAACATCTCATTTGTTTAGGATGCAAGCCTTTCTCACAGTGCTGCTGGACTAAAACAAGTCAACATGACAGTTGTGTTAGGAATCACAGAGGTAATTGATTCTCAAAAGACTCAGTTCTTACCCTCACTGATTTTTAATCAAGTCACAAATACCAAAAATCTGTTTTTGCAGATTGTTAATAAAGGTATCTTGACATGACACAAATAACGGAGCCACAAGAGCAGGGTGCAGCACCTTGACAACGTACAGCACACCCTAGAGTTGTCTTGTAGTTCATCTTCAGCACAGGCAAACGTCTTGGTGCATTTTGGATTTAATAACTTTTTGGATTTTTTGGGATACTTTCTCTGGACACTCAGAGAATGGCTAACATTAGTGGAGTGGAGCACTGAACTCACACTGCAGCACTTCGCAGTGCTCGTTTGTGAGCTGGATATTCATGTTGTTCACATCACATTTGCTGTAATGTTTTATAACGGTGTATTGTGCCCTATATCTTCACCTAGCTAAGTGTGTTGTACTGCAGTGTGTCAGTGATCGGGTTTCACATCAAGCTTGCACAGGACCTTGTACCGATGTGACAGCTTGCTGACTGGCCCAAGAATTTGTCAAATCCAAATAGTTTGTGATCATTTGATTAAACAGATTTATTGGAATATACATTCATGCAAAACAGAAATAATAAAGGTCTTAAAACTAAATTTTGACACAGGGTTCCTCCATGAGACCCAGTCTGAAAATTTGCTACTTTAATAGGACCAGAGATGGACAATTTTCAGTTTCAATTAAATATATTTAAATTACATATTTAATTACTTGTGAGTATTTTGTTATAAAATATGTAATTTGTAACAAAACACTTTAAGAGTTTGTATTTGTCTATTTAAAATACTTCAAATACATTAGAGTTGAAATTATCAATCCTGTACTTTATTATTAGATTATTAAATTAAATGACAACTACTGGACTGGATAATCAATTCATTAGTTTGAGTAATTTTTTTTTAAAGAAAAAAAATCTAAATTATCTGATTCCTGCACTTTAAATGTGAATATTTTCTGATTGTGACATCACAACTTTCGGAAACAATGATCAACATTTTTCGCCATTTTTTGACATTTTATGGACCAAATAACTAATTGATTAATTGAGAAAGTGACTGACAAATTAATTGATAAGTAAAATAATTGCTACAGGAAAGACATGCAAAAATGTGTCCAAACATGTGGAGCTCCACATATTTGGACCTTCTTTTCAAGTGACAAAAGTGTGACAGGTTTAATTTATCGATGAATCTAGAGAATAATCAACAGATTAAGGTGGAGATGTACTTGCTTTTAACTATGCGCCCATGTATGCATGCAGTCTGCCTCGTATATCCTGCGTCCATTTGAAGTGTGGGTTGTGCACGTCCTCAAAAATCAATGCTACGCGTCCGCAGGATGCAATGGACACATGAGCAATAGGGGCAGTGTAGGGACAGAGTGCAGTGACAGGGTCAGGGGTCAGGAGATATGTAACCAGCATCAACAATGCCGGAAAGTTTTTTGGACAGGCTCATTGAACAAGTCCGCAGCTACCCTCATCTTTATGATGTATCGTTGCTGCTACAAAGCGACAAACATGCCTGCCACAACAGCTGGTGACGGGTAAATTCAGTTTTGGAAGTTAATGTTGAAACATGTCCAAATAAATGGAAACAGACTCAAGACTGCTATGTACTGTGGAAGATGATGGAAAAAACAGAACTCCTTTTCTTCTTTCTTTTGTTTTTACAGGCAGTTTATGGTCTGAGTTCTCTGTTATGACCTCTAGTGGTGTTTTGCAGTAACGCGTGTGAACAGTTCGCTTCACTACGCACGCAGTTGTCTTTGCGAACACATGGTCAAACAGCAAGTATATCTCCAGCCTTAACCAACATCGAAAGTAATCAATAGCTGCAGCCTTAAAATACATTATTAGAAGATCATTAGTTGTTTTGTTCTCAAATATGACACATTTTATCCCCAGGTTTACAAAGGAAAGAAAAGTAAAACTGTGAAACAATCAGCCTAATCAGTCTTTGGCTAAATGCAAGTGAATCCCTTGACATGTCCTGTCAGGTCCAACAACACACTCATTGTGAAATACTGTATTTCATTTGTGTCTCTAAAATACAACAGAAGAAAAGCAAACACATGGCAAATATACCTAAACAGTAGAATGCTGCTCTGCCAGTAACTCCCAAAATGACATAAATGACCACTGGAGAGTACCGGCAACAGGCATACCGGATCTTAAATACTTGATGTAAGTAAATATGTTAAACATGTGGTTAATGTTGTGAAATGGTTGCAGATTGGTTAGATATAGATACAAAAACTACATGATTAGATTTAGAAATAGATCAAGGTTTGGGTTTAAGCAAATATGTTTCTAAAGTGATGTCACTTAAGTAACTTTAAATAAGTCAACGTTGGCTATTGACAACCTATAGCTATTTGGCTGTTCTGCTGGTATTCCGTGCAACCCTGAAATCAGAGTCTCCCGCCTCCAAGATATCCTGATTGGCCACTTTAGATCTATGAAATTTGTAGAGCTCATTTTTTCATTATAGGAGCGTTAAGATCAGACATACTGAGACACCTAAAATGTGATAATATCAGTTTGTATAACATGTATTTTTGTATTTTCAAATTACTCGTACTTTTATTTAATACAGTTAATGAGCAAGTATTTGTAATTCGGAAAAAGATACGTTTTATGTATTTGTGCCCATCTCTGAATAAGACCCATATGACTGCAGCTAATCTTGGTCTGAGGGCATTGTTGACTTTACCCTGGTGATAATTTTATCTTGTTGGAGCAGCTCATTGTTGACTTGAGATACATTATTTAATAATCAAGGCTGTGACTACATGAACGTGTAGTCAGTGATGATAAAATTATTCACAGTGACTATTAACTATGAGTTGGTGATGATGGAGTAGAGGAGGACAGGCTCATTTATCTGATAATGATGTTAACAATAAATTTAAGTAGTGACAAATAGTCCTATATAAAAGACATTATTGAACTGATGAGTGTGGTGTGCACGTGTTTAGTCTTCCCCTACATGCTGTGTCCATCTGGTGTGTGTGTGTGTGTGTGTGAGTGTGTGTGTGTTTGAGAGAGAGAGACACACTGAATGGGAGTGTGGTCGATGAGACTGCCATCCAGTCCAAAAGGCCAATGATCCTCTCAGTAGGTGGATGTCCTGATTGTGGGATGGAGTTGTCATTAGTCATTGTCCTGGCCGCCAACCCTCCCCACCAGCCTCTCATTTGTGTCCCATCTCCCCGGCCAATCATATGGCCATTAGTCTTCATTTCTCCTTTTATGGCCAGGACCCGCTCGGTCCAATCAGCTCCTGCTCTCATTTTCTTCACATTGGTTTTTATCTACAGAATCGACAGAGCTGGCAGCCCTCCAGCCACATACGTCCCCATCACTTACTGAGCCCTAATAACACACACACAGAAATACACACACGCACAGACCACCACACACACACACACACACACACACACACACAAACGGAGAGAGAGAGAGAGAGAGAGAGAGGCTTTCAAACATCTAAACATTAAAAATGTCTTCTTTAATAAGACACCTCCTATGGAGTCAAGGTTCTTTCACTGACCAAAACACAAAGCTGTTAATAAATAGTAGGATGCAGAGACAGGTTGGAGATTTAGTGCCACATTTTGCTGATAAATAGCTGTTTTGAAGAACTAATCTGATTGGTTGAGGAAACCCCTAAAGGGTGGAGCCAAAGAACCGCAATGTAAGTAATACAGTGTAAGACAGTCAAGTGGTGACAAAGGATGAAGCTGATGAAATGAACTCCAGCAATGTTGCAACTAAATGAAAAAGGCCATCCTGGAGAGTTTTGACAGGCTAATATGTGTAAGATATTTTGAAGTTGGTTGGATTGTAGTCTGGCCTGGCATCACCAGACAAATTTGTAAATGTGAATCTTAATTCCAAGAGGTGTTATCAGCATGTGTGCCTCTGGACACAACTGGATAGATCTACAACCAATAAGAGCAACAGAACATGTAATGTAGCAGTGCTTCGTCCGTTTTCAAGCAGGGAACTGTAGCATTGGATGGATCTGCTGACTGGACAGCAAGTGGATGGACCTACAGCCAATTAGATCAGCGAAACTCTCGTCTGTGCTCATCTGTGATAGGCCCGTCTGGCTCCAAATCTATTGGACTTTGTCATAATGAAACGGGGGACAGACGTATCTGCCCGAGCAAATGAAGGCATAAGCTCAGCAGATTCATCTGGTTCCGTGTCAGAGCAAATGTTTGCTCTGATCCTACAGGTAATAATGCTGAGTAATCCGAGGTGACAAAAGTACACACGAGCAGAAGTACTGATTCAACTTCTTTACTCAACTATAAGTGTAAAAGTTCAGGCTCTGAAATGTTCTCAAAGTATAAAAGAAAAAAGTTGTGAAGGTCATTTCTACTGACTGTTTCTGTGCAAAGCTGACTGAACCTCACCTTTTCTCCACTACTGAGTTGCCCTAACTGTCTGTTTTGTCTTGTCTTTTTTTGTAATTTTTGTCTTATGTCTTCCATGACATTTTAGTGTTATAATGTCTTTTAACGTCACTTTTGTCTTGTACGTTTTATTGTCTTGTTACACCTTTTTTGTCTTGTTACACTGTTTTTGTCTTATGTCTTTTACGTTGTTGTCATCTTGCTGCGTTATTATCATTTTATGTCTTTTATGTTGTTGTCTTATGTCTTTTAAGTCATATTCAATTTGTCATGTCATTTTTGTCCTGTTTTTACAACATTTTTGTCTTGTTAAGTTGTTTTTCATGTTTAGGTCATTTTCGTCTTGTTATGTTTGTCTTTTTATAACATTTTCGTCTTGTTAGGTCTTCGTTATCTTGTTTTGTCTTTTACATAATTTTTTATCTTGTTATGTCTTTTATAGGGCTGTCAAAGTTAACGCATTAACGCATGAGATTAATCTGGAAACAATAACACGTTAAAAAAAATTAACGCACGATTAATCGCATCACGTGACTTAGGTAGAGTCTGTCTGTGTTTACAGTCTGTGGTCTGTGTTGCCACTGGACAACACAGACTGCGAGTGTTTCCTATGACGGACGGTGGCCTGTCAGATGTACGGCAGCTTCAGGGGGACAATATTCTCCATTCACAACCAAGTGACCATAGACTGTATGGATGTGACTTGTTTATGAAAGTTGAGGTGTGCAGACGGATACATAGGCATTTATTTAATACACTAATCAAAATGTACTGTTGATGTGAAAAAAAACAACTATGATGTGTTATTATTTTTCACCAAACTGTAAAATTGCATCCTTAAATTGTAATGGATTAACTGTACTGCATCCTTCAATACTATATAAGAAAGAATAGAAGAAAATACAAGTAATATTAGTTTATATAATATGTAGTATTTTAACTGCGATTAATCGAGTTAATTTTTTTAATCGTTTGACAGCCCTAGTCTTTTACGTCATTTTCATCTTGTCACATCATCTTCATTTTGTTGTCTTCTATGTCTCTTTTTCCGAATGTCGTTTGCGACATTTTTGTCTGTTACATCATTTTTGGTATTTAAGTTTTATCGCATTTCCTTACAACGTTTTCATCTTTTTCATCTTACTTCTTTTACATCTTTACATCATTTCATCTTGTCATGTAATTTAAGTCATTTTTGCTTCTTACCCCTTTTATGTTGTTTTCGTCTTGTTACGTCTTTTTCATATTGTTGCATCCTTTACATTATTCTCGTCTTATGTCTTTTTTGTCTTGTTACATCTTGTTACATTGTTTTCACCTTATGTCTTTTATGTTTTTTTCTTACTTATTTACTTATTTTACAATGTTTTTGGTTTGTCACATCTGTCCGTCATCAATAATTCCCCTTAAATGCATTACAACTAAAGTAACAGGCCTGTTTTGAAAATGCGAGGAGTAGAAAGTACAGATATTTGTGTTAAAATGTAGGGAGTAAAAGTAGTATGTTGTCAGAAAAATAAACACTCAGGTTAAGCACAGATACCTGAAAACTCTTCTGAAGTTCACTAACGAAGTCTTTGTACTTGTTGTATTCCCACCTCTGTCAGTGAAGCGGTTGCTCCACCATGGCAGACTCCACAGCTCCAATTAATGTGGTGACGCTGGACTGGATGCGGACAGAACGGTCCTCAGTCTCCATGGAGAGGGAGGCCTTTATCCAAAAGTGGGGAAACTTCACACTGAGATTAAATATTGGAATTCTGCACAGATGTCCTGATTGGAGCCCTAATGAGTGAGTACACATGCCGATTGGTAGTTGGTTGTATTCTGCACAAGCTGCATCTAGTGTGTCAGAGTAATAGTGAATGTCTTCCCTTTTCAGACCCAGACAGAAGAACATACAAAGACCTTGGGATAACACACAGTCTTTACATGTGGCACAGTGCCAACAACCCCGCAAAAAAGATTTCAGTGGCGTGATTTACTACCTATGAGCATGTTTGCTTTGTGCAAAAGCAGTTCTTTTTGTTATCATGATAACTCAAGGCTGCACAGAAATGAAAGGAAATGGCATCCTCCTCACCTAGTTGAACAACAAATTTTTCTGGTGGTGCTGCAAGAAGGCATGTGATCATACAGACTTCAGTGTGTCACGTGTTCTTGTGCAGGCAGCACAACTAAGTTAGATATTTGTGTGTAATTTCGCCATAATTAGTGTATTAAATCTTGAATTATGGCTAAAAATGTGTTCAGAGATCATTGTGACCTTTGACCTTTGGCCACCAAAATCAATCAGTTCATCTTTGAGTCCAAATGAACATTTGTGCTAAGTTTGAACAAATCCCCTCAAGGCGTTCTTAAGATATCATGTTCTCAAGAATGAAGCGACCTGGAATCATATAATGCTTGAAGCCATAAAAGGCATTTTGAAAAATGTTTTTTCCATGTTTTTCAAGAATTCTGAGTCACAGAGGTTCTTCAGCATTCAGTCATGAGTGTGTACAAAAAAACTTAGGCTGATTGGTCCAGTAGTATTTGAGATTAGATGTGGACAAGCTGTAGTTCCAGTGATAACACAGGCACACACTCACGCACGCACACACGGAAGCGATTAGATGATCCCAATAAAACAGTGAACTTAGGGACACATAAAGAGAATAAATCTGATCAACAGTGTCATTGATTTCTGTTACTGTGGATCATCCTGCACATGTGATTGTCCCACCTGTGCTGTTAGGACCTGTCATCGTGACCATGTGGAGGATTTCAGCCACAAGGAATCCATCCAGGAAAACACTGTGACACACAAGACTCTCCAGAATATACTTGAGAACAAGTGGTGGCTGAAGGATGTACAGAAATACTCGACCTCATGGTAATTTTGTTTGACAAATGAATGCATTCAAAGTACGTGTTGAATGTCCTCACAGATCGACCGCTGACCTCGAGGCACTCCAGAGCCACATTTGCATTCTCACCACCAGCCTGCAGAGCCAGAGATCTGCCTGCTGCCTGAGACTACAACCTCCACCTGAACAGACCACCTCTGCTGTCTGAAGATGGGAAGAAGGTGTGACTTTCATTTGCATACCAGGACATTAATAATAAATGACACATTTTGATTGCAGTGCAACAAGTTTATATCTGTATGTGCTGTTGTGTATGACCACAAATAATTAGCAATCACACAGCTTGCAAGTAAATGTGTAACATTTTATATTAAGGTGCTTATAATAAGTGTCAGTCAATAGTTAATGAGGCCCTTATAAAGTGGTTATTAACAATAATATGTGTTAATAATACTATATAAGTGAACAATAATAACAGTGATAGTATAATTAACATGTTCATTGTTAGATTATACAACATTTATAAGCAGTCTTCTCAGAAACATTTTTTAGACTGCTTGAGAATGTTAATAAAAGCCTCATGAGTTTATAATAATATAATATAATAAAGCATTACAAACACATTTATTTAGGTCAACTTTTATACCTTTTATATCATCGTTTAACTTTTACTGAGGTTTTGTTGTTGCTTTATTAAGATTTCTACATACTTCATTATGCATTTATTAGCAGTTAACTATGCACTTATTAACAGTTAACTATACACTTTGGGGGTATTGGATCTAAAGTGTAAATGATGCTTATTAAGGTTAATTAATCCTTTATTATGCACTTGTTAACAGTTACCTGCTAATCAATGCATAATAAAGTATGTAGAAATCTTAATAAAGCTTAGTAAAGCTAAACCGAAAATCAAGCAAACTTACTACAAGCTGAATGAAGATTTTGTTATAATGAAACTGTAAGTTGAGATACTTACATTAGTGGAAATTCTACTTATCGTTTAAACTACAAGTTCTTATGGTGAAAGATGAGACTAAGCAAAAAGTACATCAGTAAGTGTGAAAGCAATCTGACAACACAAACCCTGAGACAATAGCTGAAACTTATGAACACACGAAAACCAGAAATAACCACATTTGAGAAAAACATCAATTAAAATATAGTATTACATTGGAAATACAGAGTGCCAGTGTCAAAAAGGAAAGTGAACTGGCTCTGAGTCACATAACTTAAAATATACTTTTTGTACATACAAGGTGTGTTGCTCACTTTTCTTCACAATACAAACATTGTAAAAGACAAACACCACACATTTAGCATCTATCTCACCTCCAGTGGCAGAATGTATCTAAGTACATTTACACAAATACTGTGCTTGGAGGTACTTGTATTCTATGCTACTTTATACTTCTACTCCACCACATCTCACAGTCAAATACGTTTTTCTCCACAATATTTATCTGACAACTACTACTTATTACTTTTACTCAGATAAGGTTTTGAATACAGGGCTTTTACTAGTAGTGAGGTATTTTTCACAGTGTGGTATTAGTACTTTTACTGAAGTAAAGGATCTGAATACTTTTTCCACTGCTGCTCACCTCTGTAGCTGCTTCTGAAGTTCACCTGGTCCCAGTGTGCAGTGTCTCTTGCTCTTACAATGTCCTCCTCTAGAAAGACATTGTTTTTAGCGACTTTACAGAATTTTCTGTCTCCATTCTAGCCTTTTAAATTTCACTCTCCATCTGTTGCACAAGGCTTCTGTTCGCTCATTCAACAATTTCTCATTGTGGCACATTAAATGTCAGATGCACCACTCGCTCACTGCTGCCACCCATAGGTGGGTTTTGTGTAAACTATTAGCATTCAGATGCATGCTGAGGGTGCAGGAAATGTGCACCCAGAAAGCTCTTAGCTCTTGTACTGAGAAGATCAAACTGCACGTGTACAACTTATAGCAAAAAGAATTTGCATCCCAAGCCATAAATATGTCACCAATCAGTAACTTTAGAAGTGTAAACCATTTTTAATCTACATTTTATTGTAGATTATCCTTTTTACTGAGTAAATATACAATATTTATTATGCTACAAGAGTTTATATTTCAAAGTAATTATGTCTTATTCAGTGAAGTTCTAAGATATGGGGAGAGGTGGAGCTATTGGTCAGCTGCCACTGCCATCAGTTTTAGTGGTGCATCAGGACACACACAGCCCAGACAGCACACAGTTCTGTTACACATGGGATGCAGTCAAGTAATTGCACTGCAGTGTTCATGTGACTGGTCCCAACAGAAAGATTCCCAAGTCACTGGGTCCCAGAACAAGACGAAACTGAATGAAGTGTTTGTGAGACAAGGGGGGAGAGGAGGCCGAGTCCATCAAAATGTTGCCTACAGAGACCTGGTGACCTTTCAGATCTATGAATGCCATTGTCATGGCTGACTGAAGGAAGAAGCCATCGCTGTGTGTTATTTTAGATTCCTTCTTTGACATTAAAGTTTGCTGCTTGGTAAACTTGCTGCTTTGATTTTTGTGGCTCTTTATATCTGCAACCTTTGAGACATTTTTCATTCTTGTTTTTATGTCCCTTCAGAGCAGCATATTTGCATAGCTGAAAGCCTCTGTCCGACACAATGTTTTCAACGCCGTAACTTAATTTCTCACGTCTGACACAACAACCATGGTAAAATGAGAAATGAATCTCAAATTGAAATTGTATTTTTCATTATGCCTTCATACACTCGGCACAGATGGAGAGAGGTTACAGGAGCAAATGTCACTTATTGTTTCCACTGCATTCTTTTTTTTCCCTCTAACACTCTTCATTATGGCTTTATTTGTTTGAGAGATGCAATCGTTGCATATGAGCTCTGTTTTCTCGACCTATGGAGCGGCTGCTCTGAGGGGACTCCGCCAGCCGCTCACAATAAATGAGATGTGGCATGGCAATCTGTGGTAAGAGGCTCAGGTCATAATAAGTGCCCTCATACATAAATTACCTAGTTAATGCACAGCTAATCATCCAGCCAGACCCGCTGGCCATGTGTATGTGCAGTTACATTGCATGAAATAGGACTGACATCCACAATCAGACTATAATGATGGAGGTCTGCATGTGTCTCCACAGGCAACTCTGTCAGCTACTTACAGGGTGCATGGATCCACAAACGAAACCATGACTGTGCTCACAGCTTATTATATATAAATTCTCTTAACTGTACTTCTGCGTATCCATTTAAAACAGTTATTCCCAAAGACTGGGTCGTGACCCACAGGTGGGTCACAGGAGATTTTGTTTGGGTTACTAAATAAATGAGAGAAGAAATTCTGCAAAATTTAAGATTTAAATCTGCAGTACACCTTTTATAAATAATTTTAAATGGTACATTGTTTAACGGATGAGCGGAAAAAAATGAAATGTACACTGTAAAAACAAAAAAAGTGTAAAAAAAAAAAGCAACTTACGTTTTTTTTTAGATCATTTACTTTTCTTCTTTTCTTCTTCTTTAGATAAACTGGAATGAGTTTTAGAAAACCTCAAAAAGTATTTTAAAAAATACTGACTTAAAACTTTGAAATAGAGGCTAGTTTCTAAACTTCAAAGATTATCTAAAGATAAAAGCAAATGAACGCAACTAGGTTGGCAAAACCTTGATTCAAAACTTTAAAAAAAATCTATTACAGTAAGTTGCCCTGAAATTTTGAGGTTTTTTTTTTTTTTTTTTTTTTTTTTTTTAGGTTTGTTTTCTTGATCAGAGGAAATAAAAACAATGAGAGCCTGTTAACTCCTTATTCTCAGTATTTAACGTGTATATGCATGTGTCAAGATAATATATGGTGATGTGGAAATATCAAAAAACATCAAAGAAAAACAAAAACATAAAATACTGTAAATGAAGTGGTGATATATGCAAACAACACACATGACACTGCAAACAAGTATTGTAGATGAGCAGGACATAAATAGCTGAGAGTTTAGTGTTGGCATGTGTATGTATCAGTCATCCAGTGTGTTAACTGGGTACTGGCTGATCTGCAAGCGTTTAGTTGTCTGATGTGGTTTTGAATTATCTTCCACTCTCTCAAACCTCTGACAGACCAGGCTGACTGGCTAAAGGCACTTTTCCACGATGAAACAGTGCAATCTCCTCTCATAGACCCCCTGCTGTTATGATTAGTATTGGTTCTAGCTACAAGGGGCCGATCTCAACAGGGGCTCCAGAGTGCTGACTAATGGCTCTCCAGTCCTGTTATCTTTTGAGATTTCAGACTGTTCAAAAAGGCTGTTTGGCTGTTTTTTTTTTTTGTTTTTTTTTTGGGGGGGGGGGGTGGTTGGTTCCTCAACTACTTACTACTGGATGAGCATTTGGGTTGGATGTTTCCACAACTGACTAATCATCAGTTTACCACATGTTCAGACTGAAAAGAGCACTACGTTTTTAAAAAGATGCACAAAATACAGTCCAGGAACTATCATTTGGGTGATAGATTCATATCTTAGTGTAAAATCAGAGGTGGCAAAAGTACACACATTGTGTACACAAGTAAAAGTACAGATACTTGTTTAAAAAAAAAAAGACAGTAGAAGAGCTGACTCAGCTTCTTTACTGCAGTAAAAGTGAAAAAGTTCAGGCTCTGAAATGTACTCAAAGTATAAAAGTAAAAAGTCGTCCTCTGAAGGACATTTCTACTGACTGTTTCTGTGCAAAGCTAACTGAACTTCACCTTTTCTCCCCCAGAGAGTCTCCGTCTCTGTCTCTATTACATCTTGTTACATCTTTTAGATCATTTTCATCTTGTTATGTCTGTTATGTTTTACATCATTTGTCATGTTACATCTTGTTCCATTATTTTTGTCTTGTCACTGTACATTATTTATGTTTTTTCATCTTGTTACATCAGTTTTGTCTTGCTACGACTTTTATGTTGTTTTTGTCTTGTTATCACTGTTACATCTTTTTATTTTTTAAGATTATTTTTTGGGCTTTTTGCCTATTGCGATAGAGATAGCTGAAGAGATGACAGGAAAGGGGGTAGAGAGAGAGGGGATGACACGCAGCAAATGAGCCGCAGGCGGGAGTCAAACCAGCGACCGCTGCAGAGGACTGACAGCCTCAGTACAAGGGGCACATGCTCTACCAACTGAGCTATAGGGACGCCCCGCTGTTACATCTTTTGTCTCATTTTTGTCTTGTTATGTTGCTTTTGTCTTGTTTCAACTGGTTATATTTTTTATGTTATTTTCGTCATGTAATGCATTTTTCACCTTGTTATGTATTTTACATCATTTTTGTCTTGTTACATTTTTTTGGCTTTCGTATCGTTCCACAGTTTTTGTCTTGCTGCGTCTTTAATGCCATTTTTGTCTTACTACATATTTGTCACATTGCATTTTTGACTTCATTTTTATCTCCTTCCGTGTTTTTGCACTGGCAAAACAAAAATAATCAATAATAATAAAATAATTACTCTCAAATGCATTAAAAGTCAAGTGACAAGCCAGATATTTCTGTTCAAATGTAGGGAGTAAGAGTAAAAAAACTGCCAGAAAAAGAAACACTCAAGTAAAACACAGATGCCTGAAAACTCTGTTTAAGTACAGTAACAAAGTATTTGTACTTAGTTACTTCCCATCATGTTGATTATTATTTTATTCTCCTTCTCAACAATCCTGAGGTAAACAGTAAAATAACAGTGTTCACGTTACAAACTAATGGAGCAGGAACGTGCGTGAGGATGATGACCTCTGCATTGGCACCACCGCTGTGTTAGACACAGATGGTGCGAGCTCGGAGCTTCACCCAGAACTCCCCTATAGTACACATCTGAGGACACATAATCAGCACAGACATTCCTTGGCCACAACTCCAAAAAACCCCAACAAAGATTTCTTTTTCACAGACAAGTCCAAAAATTCAAAGTGACACCACCTCTCCTCCCTCACATTGATACCCATCATTGAAAGCATACTGATGTTATCTGCAGCAGTCTGCTACTGCAGCTCTGACACTCACACACATAAAAATATAGCAGGCACACAGCAGACGTGTCACTGTAGTGTAATATAAGATGTCAAAGGATAACAACTAACAATTTATGAAGTTATCCTTATAACAAGTATTGTGTGTATCCAAATCCTGATATATCTTATTCCTCTGTGCCATAAAACTCTGTTGTTGTCCAGAAACATCAATGAGTTGCACCACTGCACTGAGTGACACGTTCTTTCATTACCATGAACACACACACACACGCGCGCCACACACACACACACACACACACACACACACACACACACACACACACAACACACACACACACCACACACACACACACACACACACACACACGCACACACACGCACACACACACACACGTGGGTAGTTCCAGCCTGGTTTCTTTAATCTGCATACAAATAACATGCCTTTTCTTTTCAAATTGCCAGCAGGGCACACGCCAGAGACCAATTATGTGTGCAGGTGATGCACCGATCCTTCCCATTAACATTTTTGGGGTCGTGTGACCTTTGTCTTCATGGTTCTTTTCATTGTGCTTAAAGGAGAAATCAGTAATATATTTACAGTAATAAATCATAAAATGACTGCGATGTGTCATCAGATATCAAAGAAATACAGGGTGTCCATAAAGTCTTTTTACAATTTAACAGATTTATTACAAAAGCAAATGAATAGACAAATCTGTGGAAATTATTACAAAATAAAAAGTAGATATTGATGTTTTTTGCTTCATTTAATACACCTCTATATGGGCACCATTAGTTGCACGAAGCACATCAAGACGGTACTCGATTTCTTGCCATGTTCGCTGTAGCATAGCCTCATCAATGGTGGCAATGGCATCAGTGATCTTTTGCACGAATTGATGAATCATTTTTTTAAATTGTAAAGAGACTTTGTGGACACCCTGTATGTTAAGCTGAAAAATGTGGTGTCCCCCTTTGAAATTTCTTTAACTGTTCAATGTCCATTTCACATTAATGCCAGATTTTTTCGCTGAATACGTAAGTGTCTGTTTATGAGTCATAAGAAATTCTTAATAATTTTGTCATTCAAAAAAAATTATTCTTGGCTCTAATGAACATGAAGAAATATTTTTTAAGTAAATGCTGAAATATATAGCATCCAAAAAACTGTATCCAAATGTAAACAAATCAAGTACACTTTATTTATTAGATCACATAAGGAGGCTATGTGCATCACACAAATTTTGCCTAAGTTTGCATGAACTTAATCACATCTGACTTAAGGTATTTCATTTACTCACACTGACTCAACGTCATAGAAAAACATTGTATTAAATGCAACCCTTTACATTAAATTACATGGAAAATTTACATGGAATTAAAATAAATAAAGTCATGTTTTTTGGGGTGCAGAAGGCATAGATGTTTATAACTGTTAAATTCAGTATAATGTTAATAGAGTTTGGCAGCAATGAGACAGGCAGAAACTTAACTTGTCATCCAGAATGTGTTATTTCAGAGCAGTGGGCTTTCGTTTTCAGGATAGCAGGCTGAACTTTATATTGACAGACAACTGACAGTTATAAACAGCTGATCTACTTACAGTGGAGGACTCATTATCACTTGTCAATTTACAAGGTCGCACGTATCCTGCACTCCTGCAGAGCTCCTGCAGCCTGCCTGTCTGCTGCTGTGTCTGTGGAGGAGGTGACAGAAGGAAACAACTGACTTCAATCATAGATTGAATATTAAACAGGATTATAACCATTTTAATATACAAACTGACTATTTAGACTGCTGTGCTCATTTTGCACACACAATGGATACATATAGCTGAGAAAAGACTTAGAACTATGTAGTGCTGAACTGTGGAGTTAGACTGTTAAACTGTTGTTCATGATTTCTGTGTTCGGGATTTTTTGGGGTTTGAAGTTAAGAAGCCATCTTGGAACGTGAGTGTAATACACAGTACAATAATAGACTTCAAATGATTTCTTAAATTCTACTTTGTTTTAAAGAGCTTTTTTTTTGCTATGGAAATGAAAAATAAAATCACTCAAATGATGAAATGTTGGAATGATGATGTCACAGCAATGGTGATGTCATATCTGAAGGATCAAAGCCGTGTTCTGTTCCATCCGTGATGTATCAAAGGATCAGAATGTTACTGGTTTATAAAAGGTTTCAAAGGTTTTTTACTGGATTGTAAGCAGTGCTGGGAATGACGCCTTACTGTAAGACCACTGCTTTTTGTGGTAACTAGTAGAATATCTAGTTACTTTTCAAATTTTTCGCCTGCAGCTGTTGTGGCATCTGTCACAACCTTTGCTTTATCCAGATCAGACGTTACATCGTCTGATCTGGATAACGGATCCTGATCGACCTCATCAAACATTATCAGACACCTGACAACACACCTGGATGGTGAGTCACTTTGTAAGTTAATGTGAAAGTTAATGTTAGCGCCTGTGGATGGTTAGCAAACATGTTTGTCTCAGTATGATCAGCTATATGACGAATACGAATACGAATACGAATACGAAATACTTTATTGATCCCCAAGGGGAAATTCATTTGTCTGTAGTCTCATCTATTTGTATAAGAATTATAGAGTCTGATGGCAGTTGGTATGAAAGATCTTCTGTATCTCTCTGTCCTACAACGAAGAGAGAGAAGCCTTCCACCACCATTATTTCTTTGGTCCATCAAGGTGTTATGCAGTGGATGATCCATGTTGTTTAGGATGGCCTCCACCGTCCTCATTGTGTCTCTCTCCACAACTTCCTCCAGAGAGTCCATCCTTACTCCGATCACAGAGCCAGCCTTTTTCACAAGCTTATCCAGCCTCCTTGCTTGCTTTTTTCCCAAACTTCCTCCCCAGCAGACTGCAGCATAAAATAAAACACTTGCCACAATAGACTGATAAAACATCTGCAGCATCTTACTGCAGATGTTTAGAGATCTGAGCTTCCTTAGGAAAAAGAGGCGGCTCTGCCCCTTTTTGTAGAGTGCATCTGTGTTAAGGGACCAGTCCAGCTTGTTATCCAGGTGTACACCAAGATATTTATAGTTTGTTACCACCTCGATGTCCACTCCACAAGTGTTCACAGGCTGAAGTGGGGCTTGGATCTACGGAAATCAATGACCATTTCCTTTGTCTTTGATGTGTTTAGTATGAGGCAGTTTTTATGACTCCAGTCACTGAAGGATTTTATCAAATCCCTATATTCAGATTCCTGTCCATTCCTTATACAAGCTACAATAGCAGTGTCATCTGAGTATTTCTGGATGTGGCAGGACTCAGAGTTATATTTAAAGTCTGCTGTATACAAAGTGAACAGGAATGGAGCCAGGACAGTCCCTTGTGGAGCCCCTGTGCTGCTCATTAATGTCCCAGAAAACAGTTCCCTAACCTGACAAACTGTGGCCTTTCTGTCAGGTAATCCGTGATCCAGGAGACAAAGGAAGAAACCACTCCCATCTCTATGAGCTTGTTTTTGAGTATGTTGGGTTGGATGGTATTAAATGCGCTTGAAAAGTCAAAAAAACATAGTTCTTACATAAGCGCCAGATTCTTCCAAATGAGAGAGGGAACGGTGGAGCATGTAGAGTACTGCATCATTCACTCCAATGTGTTCTTTGTAGGCAAACTGCAGGGGATCGAGTTTGTCTTTGACCTCAGGCCTCAGAAGACGTAGAATCAGCCGCTCCAGGGTTTTCATGATGTGTGAAGTAAGGGCCACCGGTCTGTAGTCATTTAGTTCAGCTGGACATTTTCTTTTTGGTACCGGGACAATACAAGATGTTTTCCACAGAGCCGGCACCCGCCCCAGCTGTAGACTCAGGTTGAAGATTTTGTGAAGAGGTTGGCACAGTTGGGCAGCACAGTCTTTAAGCAGCCTTGGACACACACCATCAGGGCCAGCTGCCTTCCCAGAGCAAAGTCTCCCGAGCTCCAACCTCACCCCTGTCTCAGTGACAAACAAGGTTGGAGGAACAGGTGTGTGAAGAGGAGTAGCTGCAGTCGCGGAAATGTACCCATGTGGAGGAGGAGGTGGAGGCGGAGTCATGATGGAGATGCCCAGATGTTGTTGAAGAGGAGCCATGGTGGAGGAACACACTTGTGGAGGAGGAGGAGGAGGGGGAGGAGGAGGAGCCATGATGGAGATGCCCAGATGTTGTTGAAGAGGAGGCATGGTGGAGGAACACACTTGTGGAGGAGGAGGAGGAGGAGGAGGAGGAGCCATGGTGGAGATGCCCAGATGTTGTTGAAGAGGAGCCATGGTGGAGGAACCCCACTTGTGGTGGAGGAGGAGGAGGAGCCATGATGGAGATGCCCGGATGTTGTTGAAGAGGAGGCATGGTGGAGGAACACACTTGTGGAGAAGGAGGGGCAGGAGGAGGAGGAGGAGCCATGATGGAGATGTCCAGATGTTGTTGAAGAGGAGCCATGGTGGAGATGCCCACATGTTGAAGAGGAGGAGGAGGAGGAGGAGGAGCGGCAGTGGAATGGGATGTGACCTCAGTGTCAAACCTGTTGAAGAACTGATTGAGTTCATCAGCTCTTTCCACATCACCCACGATTGGCTGTCTTTTCTTTTTGTTGTAGCCAGAGATGGTATTTATTTCTCTCCACACCTCACGGATGTTGTTATGATGTAAATTCTTCTCTATCTTCTTTTTGTATTCCACCTTTGCCATCGTCAATCTCTTCTTCAGCTCATGTTGCACCTGTTTGAGCCGTTCTTTGTCACCCTCTCTAAAAGCTTCCTTTTTCTGATTGAGGATTGCCTTTATGTCACTTGTGATCCAGGGTTTGTTATTGGGGAAACAGCGTACAGTCTTTGTAGGTATGACTGTATCTCTACAGAAGTTGATGTACTCAGTGAAACAATCAGCCTGTCTATCAATGTCCATACTGTTCTCATCTGTTTCCAGAAGCACATCCCAATCAGTGTGTTCAAAGCAGTCCTTTAGAGCCTCACTAGCCTCAGGTGTCCATTTCCTTACAGTGAGTGTAGTTGTAGGTTCCCTTTGCACACAGGGTTTGTAACAGGTCTGCAGAAGAACCAAGTTGTGATCTGACCTGCCCAGTGGTGGTAAGGCAGTATCTCTGTAAGCTTCTTTGACATTGGCATACAGCAGATCAAGGGTTTTGTTTTCTCTTGTAGCACAGTTAACAAATTGTGTAAATCCAGTCAGGTGGGAGGAGAGGGTAACATGGTTGAAGTCTCCAGATATTATTATAAGTGCCTCAGGGTGTTTAGTCTGTATCCTAGCAACAAATTCATGCAGAATTTCACACGGAACATCGGCCGTTGCCTTGGGAGGGATGTACACAAGTATTGTTATTATATGACCAAATTCTCTTGGTACATAATATGGCCGCATTCCAACTGCCAACAATTCAATATCTGGACAGCACATCTTCTCCTTGACAGTAATATGTGCAGGATTACACCATCTCTGGTTCACAAATAAGGCCAGTCCTCCTCCTTTTTTCTTGCCACTAGCCTTTGCATTTTCTGTCTGACCGTATGAGAGTGAAGCCAGGTATATCAACAATGGAATCCGAGATGTTATTATTCAACCAGGTCTCAGTAAAACACATCAGGCTGCACTCACGGTACACTTTCTGAGTCTTCACCAATATCTCCAACTCCTCACTTTTGTTGGGCAGAGAGTTGACATTCCCATGATGACTGATGGCAGAACGGGCTTGTATCTCCATTTCCTTGCCTTTAACTTTGCACCAGCACGGCAACCACGAAAGCTCCTCCTTATCTCAGCTGGAATAGGGTGATATACTCCAGATTTGCTCCATTTCAATGAAAAAAGCTCTTCTTTCGAATAAACTCTTCTCTCCACAGAAATATCCATCAGTTGATGTAAAAAAATCTGATAAAAAGCGACAAAAATAACAAAAATAACAAAGATTTTGAGAGCTACCAGACTTTGCTGCAACCTGTAAGTGCGCAGAATTCTAGAATGTTAGCTTGATATTTTGGAAAAGTGGGATGTTGATGATGTTTCTCATGTTCATCCAGTCTCTGGTGGAGGGTCTTACTGAAATAATGTTCCACACAGCTGTCACCTCTTCTATTTGTTGCTACATTCATGTGACTGAAATACATACTCAGGTTACATGATAATGACTGAAGCATCTCCATGACAAGTGAGCAAACTCCTGCCACTGATGAAGACCATGAGATGTGGAAAATAATTAAACCCTCTACATATGTACATGCAGAATCTGTGCATACATGCAAGTTTTGTCATTTAAAGAAACAGATTTGTGCAAATGGGGGATTCAATAAATGTGCAGTTCCCCAAATGACCTCACCATGGTACAGCCCCGGAGAGAGGAGTGCAGGAATGTACCCTAAAAGTACAGATCACACACACTGTCTTAAAATACAGTGCAGCCCCACAGGTTTAACTTTTTGCATCTCGTCTCTCTCATCTTCTTTTCTCTCTGCCTCTGTGTTCATGTTCTTTGATAAATGCTCTTTTTTCCCTGAGAGTTTCATCCTCAGCTTAGAGAAACAAACAGGCTGTCGAGGGTTGAATCTTTGGCTCTAATACATATGATCAAAGCGGTGTGCTGCAGGGAGCTCACATCAGTCAGTCAGAGCTTTAAGCAGACAGACAGAGAGACAGGTATGTTACACACACACACACACACACACACACACACACACACACACACACACACACAGCAGAGCAGTGTCACAATGAAGGAGAGCAGAACACACGTCATGCTGACACTGTCTGCTGACAGGAATATATCTTTATTTAAAGACACGGGCAGCAGTCACGTCTGGCAGGGTACTGGGCTCTCTGTGCATTATAGGTTATGAACATTCAGCCTATTATGGAAAAAATATACAGTGAAAAATAGGACAAAATGTAAAACAAAACTGTCAGCACACTTTAGAGTGAACACAACATGTAATTTGCTACTAATTACCGACCACACACGTAATTCCAGCCAATTAACTGCTATAACTGGATTAAAACCTGTGAAAATTGTCTTGAAATAGTGAGACACCCAACTTCAACTTTTTTTTTTTTTTCTGGGGACCCACTTTTTAAAAATGACAAACCATCAAGACCTATCACAAAAGACCTTATCGATAAATTCTGGAAAGACTTGATTCGTACATAAATGAACATTCCTGATCATTTCTACATCACCTGGTATCCTCTTGCTTTATTGAAATACTGAAAATATATACACATGTTTAAAACTGAGAAATACATTCATTTTGGCTGAGGTGACAGGTCATCTAACTGTTTGTAGTTCCTCTTATCAGGCAAACAATATACTGTAGGACAACAAGCCCGCTTCACAAATGAGTCAAAATAAGTGGATTTAGGCAGCATTAACAGGCTCTTGTTTTTTCTCTCATTGCTACAACAACAAACACATTTTAAATGCTTTATAAAAGCTGTACTGCAAATATAAAGCTTAAATTTACAGAATTTCTTCCCTTGTCTTTTATTTATTTGTATCATATGTGCATTTTTACCACAAAAATAGTATCCACAAAAAATCCGAGTGAAAATATATGTTCATAACTATTAGAAAACCCAGTTAAAAAACAAACAAACAGCCAATTCCTGCCTAGACCAGTGATTTTCAAAAAGGTGTCTGGGGACCACATGGGTCCTTGGTGCTCTGCCTGTCATTGGGTCTGTGAAAATTTTTTAGATTCATTCTTTTAAATTATCATGATATATATAAAAAAAATATGGATTCATTTGTTTATTTATTTATTTATTTAGTTTTTTTTTTTTAAACAAAAGGCAACAGCTCAACAAATATTTTAGTTTTTAATATATAGGATAAATTATATATATATACATATATATATATATATATATACATATATATGTATATATATATATATATATATATACATATATACACATATATATACATATATATATCTTCCTCCCACAAGTCAAGCACGTGTCACCCATTAAAGTCTGTGTAAAGGAAAAAGTGTTTTTCTTCTATATACGTTATATGTGTTTGACCATAATGTATTTGACGTGTACTTTGATTTTAGATTTCTTCTTTTAAATTATCATGAGATACTGTATATATTGATAGAAACTATGTATTTATTTGCTTATTTATTTATCTTTATTATGTTTATTTTAGTATAACCTCCCTTTCTCTTTTACACAGACTTTTTAAACAGCTGAACTTTGTGCTTTTTTGTGATTTTATGGCTACATCCTGTTTTTTTGTCTGTATTAAGTTTTACGGCTTACATTACCACATAGCTGAATACAGCATCTTGTTTATGTACTATAGATTGAGTAGTTTGTCTTAAACGCAGTCCCAGGTACTTTTAAAAAGATCCTAAATTTGGCTTTGTGAAACCTGCAGATACCCTGCACACCCATTACACACACACACACACTATTCCAAAGACGGAGTACAGTAGGAACACATTCACGGTGCGCTCTCATCATGTGCTGTGATATTAAACACTTTGGCTTCATTATTGGGGCTGACGTGTGCTTCAGATTTAATGGGAGTCCATTTTGCGGGGGGAAAACACGGTGTAAATCGAGAGCGTGCAGGGTAATTTCAGAAGTGGCTGTGGGAGCGGGCTGACACTGCAGTAAAGGGATGAGGTATAGAGTTGAGCCCCGGGGTGCCTGGCAGCTCCTCAATAGAAGTGTCAGACTGACTTACAGGGGAGGTTTTACTGCCAGTCTGACTCAGTCAATGTTGACGCTCCATCGAGGAAGCACAAAAAGCATACATGTACTCAAGTCTGCCAAGTGTGACAATGAAAGTCTCTCATACGAACATAAACACACTCATACACACACACATCAGAGAAAGCCTACCCTTGTGAGGGCATTTTGTCAGCTGCACCCATAACCATGACTCCTCACTTAACCCCTAAATAAACCTCATCATAAAGGATGATGTCAAAGACTTATTTTTCTAATCTCCATATAGACCATTCTACAGAATTGGTTCAAAGTCAGAGTGGTAAACATCTTCAAATAAAAGCGTCTTTTTCCTTTTAAATCATATGTATGTATAATATCCCAGGTACACATGTATAGTAACTGTACAGTTAATTCTCATTTTGTATTTACAGACAGTTTGAGAGGGCTTATATAGACTTATTGAAGTTTTACGTTCATTGAAATAGTATAAGTATTAATAAAGATTTGTCTTTAAGTTTTCACAGGTTTATTATTACAAAATATAATTTTAACGCATTTTAAGTGTAATTTTTGAGATTCATTGTGTTTTGAATCCTTTTTTGTAAAAGGCATACAATTATTCATACTGATTTAAAAGTTAGGGATTCATTAGTTTTAAAAACACAGACCTATAACTCTAAGTAACATCTCATTTGATAATTTAGTATATTTTATTTTGAAACAACATCCCATTTGTAGTGATTTTCGGTAGTGACATTTTTAGAAGTGTTATATTTCAACTGCTGTTTGTGACGTTACAGAATTTTTAATGGCACATTGTTGGCATAATTTAACTGGCAGAAGTTTGAATTCATTTTAAAATGTATGTGGAATGTCAGTCCCAGAAACAAGTCCTTAAAGTAACCAACTGCTCATCATAAAATTGTGGTTGAAATTGTGACCACAGACAGTATCTGTGTATCTAGGTTTCCATCAAAATCTATTCCAAATTTCAAGAAAATCTGTAAAAGTCAATCCTTGTTTCCACCATCCTTATGTGATTATTAGGAGATGATTCCTTGAGATAAGCAGTAGGTGGCACCAATTCTCCAGTTGGAAAACCATTATACCATTGCAGAAGAAGAGGACGCAACAAGATAACTTAATTAAATAATCACAGTCAAACAGTAAAAGACAATGTAGAAAACACAATGGAAATATGACATTTCTATTTGCTTCATGTATTAATTTGAGGAGTATTACAGTCTCCCCATCATCCCATTGTCACAAAAAAAAAAAAAAAAAAAAAAAAAAAGAATGACGCCATCTCCCCAATTCCAATATGTGCACTCCCATCTTGCTCTGGCAGGGCTCTGCTGTAGCACCATATAGCATAGCATCAAATATAGCATCAAATAACTAATTAAAACCAAACTCATCAGAAAAATGAACACATGAACAAATATCAGCGTGATATGAACTTCATTAAAATGACAGAAACCATCTTTGGGGAAAAAAAAAATGTATTTGGCATATATTTTGATTTTTTTAGTTTGGTCCATGTCTCATCTGCTAACATGGAGAGGCCGAGTGTATGATCTATACTGCAGCCAGCCACGAGGGGGTGACCGAGATGTTTTGGCTTCACTTTTTGGAAGCGGCTATGTCCATCTTCATGTCAATGATGGTTGTCTGTGAAGGTTCTCAGTCATCCAGGTCATGGTATTCGTAGCTAGGTTTGTTGTAGGCAACTGGCCTTGATAGAGTCTCTATCAACTCTATCAAGGCCAGTTGCCTACAACAAACCTTGCAACAAAGTCAATGATGGTTCCTCAAAGATCTGATGTTCGACACACATGGTTCATGTAACGATAACCTGATACAGAACACTATGTCATGATTAAACCTGGTGCCATGAGTTTTGTATAAAATCTTTTTAAGCACTTAAGTGTTCTGCAAATATAAGATAAGATCTGTCAATATTTACTCCTATGGGCTTACAGGAAGCAGGTTGTCATGGCCGAGTGGTTAAGGCGATGGACTTGAAATCCATTGGGGTCTCCCCGCGCAGGTTCAAGTCCTGCTGACAACGATTGGCTTCATGTTGTGTCTGAATTGTTAAAGCTTGATCTAACAAAGTCATCCAGGTTTATACCACAATTACATATATCAGGACTCATGTCAATCTGATTGCTTCCTTAGTTCCAAAATTCCCATTCTACACATGAAGCTTCAGTAGATTACTGACATTGAGCTCTGCTATTATAACTCCTGCTGACTTATGTTCAAGACAAAACAGATCTTAGGTCATTATTTGTCCCAGCTCATGTGTTTTCAATCATGGCTTCACATTGCGATTTACTCCTCTGTCAGGTTTGTCTGAGGATTGTAAGGCGACATCCATTTCTGCTTGAGGTTCCACCACTTGCAGGTTTTCTTAAAACCTGGCCTGGTTCCATAAACCCCAGAACCTAAGAACACAAACTGGCAGAATGAAAGTCAGCACACCCCAGCGAGACACAGTCTCCTTTGTTAGGATCTGGGATACTGTCTCTGCTGTTGCTTTAGAAAGGGGAAACATTTCAACATTTCTGTTGTAATCATCCACAAAGACAATGAGGCAGAGGTTGCTACGGGAACTTAAAGGAAAAGGTCCCATTGTTAAAGTTTACCAGAGGGTTTCAGGGTCTCAGGTTTGTAGAGCCGGCAAACCTGGCAACATCACACATTTTCTCTCACATCCATGCTCATCTTAGGCCAATACACAAGGGCTTGCAACCTTTTGTATGTCCAGGTCTCCTAAGATGGCTGGATAAAGGATCATCATGGTAATGATGACAAAGCTGGAGGAATGTAAAGATGATGGGTGCTGGTAAAGGGTCTTCTGAGGTAATTGCACCACTCTGTACAATTTGTCCTGTAACACAATAAACTTAACACAGGCTCTGGATAACAGAATCCTTCTGCTGGGTTTTCCAAATGTTGGAGATTTTTGGTGTCTTTCTTGGAGTGTAGTGAATAAGTGGCAGGTTTGTGTTGGGAGTCGTCCACAGGAGCTCTTGACAGGGCATCTGGCACAGAATTGACTTATTTATATTCAACCATAAAGGAGAACTCTTGGAGGTGGAGCGCCCACCGATTCAGTCAAGCACCACTAACAAGAGACGAATGGTCTGTCACCACTGTAAAGTGCCTCTCAGTAATACCTCCATTTTTCCAGGGCCCAGACAATGTCGAGGCATTCTTGCTTCATTGTGGAGTAATTCTGCTTGGCCTGATTCAAGATATGGCTGGTGAAGGTGAGGACTTGCTCTGCACTCAATCGACTCTGTCAAGCCAAGACAGCTCCCAAGCCAACATCACTGGCATCAGTGTAAAGAACAAAGGGGAGGCTGAAGTCAAGACGACCCAGGATTTGTAGCGAAAACAGATTATGTTTCAGGGCCTCAAAAGTGGCCTGACATGAGGGTTTCCAAATGAACCTCTCCATTTAAAGGTGCTGAGTGGTCAGCTGAGAGAATCAAGGCACGAGGCAATGATACCATCCAGCCATTCCAAGAAACCTTTTAAGTTCCTTGGGGTTCTGAGGGACAGGGAAAGGTCCTGAACTGCCTTTGTCTTCTCAGCACTGGCTTCTACTCAGGCAGAGGAGACGACATGTCCCAAAAACTTCAGAGAAATTCAGAAGAAATGGCTCTTTTTCATGTTCACGGTAAGGCTCTTTCCTTAACCAGAGCTGCTTGTAAGTCATGATGTCGTCAAAAGGTCACAAAGCGATTCTTTTCCTGTAGATCTCCAAGAACAAGTTCCATCAGCTGTTAGAAAGTGGCTGCATTGTTTTAAAATCCAAATGGTATTACCTTGAAGTGGTATAGGCCAAAGGGACACACAAAGGCAATTTTTTCTCAGCTGTCTAGATTCATTCGGTTTTACCAGTGGCCACTGCTGAGGCCCAAGGTAGTGAACACCACAGCTCCAACCAATGATTCCAGTATGTCTTGTTAATTTGGTAAGGAATATACATCTGAGTGAGTAGCTGCATTCTCTTGCCTGTAGTCCATGCAGAACTCTAGTTTTTGATCTTGTTTTTTCAGCACTATTGTCACATAGGTATTTTGAGGGAATGTAGCTCTGTGGTAGACTAGACTGTGTGCTTTGCAACCAAGAGGCCCCAGGTTCAATCCCTAGCATCTACATCAGGCTTTATGTTCAACTACAGCACTTTGCTTTAGTTAGCTGAAAGAACTTCTAAGCTGCATGCATTTAATACTGATGATAGCATGTACACTTACTTTGTAGGTTTGCATGAGGGGCCACTGGTGAATCAAACCTTTATCAATGACTGCAAAACAAACTCACATGGAGTTCAACCTTCATGAACTATGATCAGCAAAGCACCAGTCTCAACCAGTAGCAAATAGTGGTTCCGTGCGTCGCACACCCTCTACCGCCCACACTTCAATGTGGTCACTTACCTGCATTTGCATACGTGTGATGGCATCCTAAAGCCACAGTTGGCAACAACTGATCATATACAGTGCAAAACCTTTCAGCTCTCTCTTTGCTGCCTGTATCACTCCACTGATCCCCTCTCACCAAACCCACAACCTTGAACAGCAGCAGTGGGAGTTGGTTACCTTGTAAAAATTCTTTCCATGGTATGAGCCTCCCCAAGATCCCAATCCCTCTCGTCACGACTCGTCTTCTCAAAGACGCCCCTCCAGCACTTCACAACCCCAGGGCAGAGCGCCCCAGGCTTCAGAGACAGGCACACTCAAAGTTATTCCCCGCCATGGCATCGCACATAATGATCCTAAAGCTGCGTGTGGAGCTGCAGTTGAATAAGGCTTTCACTATCTGTATGGACATGTGTGGGTCTGCATTTGTAGAACAGCCAGTAGGAATTGCCTCTTTCTGTAGTGACCTCTGATTGGCTGAAGTCCTCCATCACAGGCTAGATTTTCTAAAGCTTAAAAACAGACAAGAGTAGGTACAAGTCTAGTTCTCTCAGACCATTTGAATTACATTTTGCCGAAAGGCTATTATGGAATTTTTGCTCAACGATGCTGAAAAATGAACTGCCTACTCCAGCTTTGAGAAAGACATAGGTACAGGTTGAATATTTCTTGCTCAGTAAAGCAAAGACAATTGTGTTTTTTCTTTAGTGCTGAAGAACTATCTATTGTTGCTTGTATTTCATCACAGGGTCTCGGTTGGGACAGTCAGACAGCAACACTAAAGAGTAATAGTCTTCGCCCTTACAAACAGAAGCCTCTTTGAAAGGATGCACTGTCTGTGAAGTTGTTTGAGAGATGAAAAGGTAACGGTTGAGCTGCAGTGAAGAATAGGTGATGAATGTATGCATTTATCGTCCCAAAAACAGCTATTTATTAGGGTGGTTGTTGTGGCCGAGTGGTTAAGGCGATGGATTTGAAATCCATTGGGGTCACCCCGCGCAGGTTCGAGTCCTGCCAACAACGTCTTGCTATAGTGTGAGCCAGGAGGAATTTCCACTAACTAACACTGCAGGCTTGGGAAGAAAGCAAGTTTCTGCACCTGAAAATCAAAGTAGAGAAATACTTCTGTAATGATGGAGGTGGACTGTGCTGCACACCAAACTATAGTGTCAACTCCTGGTAGTCATCTTAAAGAATTATAAGGATCAAAGCACTTAAGTAAGAAAATACAGACACTAGTTGAATGTGCTTGCGTAGTAAATGAAGGACAGTCATGGACTTTAATTTAATGGCATCCTAAAAATCTCCTTCGCCCTTCCTCCTCTTTTCCCTCTCTCTTTGCTTGTTGAATTCCTGACATTAACAGCTGACTCTGCAGAGGAATTCCTTAATTTTGTTCACAGCGAAGGTGGTGAAATGGTGAGCATTCAAAATCTGCCTTCAAAATATTTGAGGTGGGTTAAATTCTTGGCTTTTACATTTCTTAAAGGTAGAATCAGTGGGATTTAAAAAAAAATCTTGTTGACCATAAAGATAGATGATTGTTGAGTATCCTTCCCTGTCAAATACCAACGCTTTGGGTTGGTAAAATGTCTTGAATGCAGCAAAATAATGAAAAAATAAGGAAGTACAGGCAAAGGGACAGGGGTTTTTGCAGATATAGAGAACACCACACACTTCTAGTGGGTCACAAGTGATGATTGAAAGGGATTAGGCCTATGGTTATGAGTCTATGCACTGATTTTCAGGAAAATGTTGCATATCATGCCTTTAAGCAACAGGTTCACCGTTAGAAGAGGTAGGTCTAGTTATGAAAACAGGAGACACAATTACTTCAGCTGTGCTTTAGTGTTTGATGGTTCTTGCTCAGTAAATCAGAGTTTTTACCTGTGTTGGCCAGAATTTTCTTGATAAAACTTTGGATTTTTAAAAGGTTTTTGTTCAGCCTTTGTCAGTTGCTACCAGTCCCACAGTGAAGCCTTGATCACTGAGTCTGACAAACATTAGCGCTCTTCACTGAGCTTTAACCAAGTGTGAGCTGTTTTACCTTAACATGAGAGCTTTTTCCATCTGTTTCAGTATAAAACCAGTCACCACCTCCATAAATACTGCCTTCAAATGGGGTTGCGTTCGCATGAAGAGTCCATTTGAATGCCTCCCTCATGTGGTATTCACATTGGAAACTGAAAACTTTCTGAAAGCTCCAAGTTCACAGGTCGTGTACATGACATCTCATGCTGTAATTAAGAGTTCACAAGTTCTGTTTGAAGGCAGCATATATCTAGGACTCTGACCTCATCCCTGGAGCTAATAGCTAGATAATTATCCACCCTGAGCTAATAGGGCGCTTTTCTTCCAAGATACTGAATATCTTCTAGCCAATACTTTTGTGATTTGCGCAGTTGAATTCACAACAACTCCTCATGTTGATCTTCTCATAAAGTTTAAGTCATTCCAGTTTGCTTTCTGCAAATCACATGCATGTGCATCTCTCAGGCTGCTCAGAAACCTGTCTAAAGTTTGACTGATCCTTCAAAGGATCAAACAAGCAAAGTTACACCTGAGTTTAAAGACCTGCTTCTAACAGCAATAAATAACTCCCATTTGTAATTCCACAAGCAAAAGCAAAGGTGTTTTTCAGCCAAGATCCCATTGAAATTTGATTGTTGCTTCATTTATAGTGGTGCATGGTTCTACCTCACTGATGAAATAAAAAAAAAAAGAAAAAAAGAAACCACTTTGTGAATTCTGTGAGATGCAGCAGCAACTCAGGGGTTAGTGCAAACAACAGGAATTCATAGTAGATTCAAATGTGCTTCAGTTATAACTGTCACACATTGTATCAACCGCTGGGGGCAGCAAACAGATCTTCAGAGAATCTGAATCTGAGAGAATCTATCATGTCACATCATTTTAATCAAGAAGAAGTCAATAATTAGCTTTAGCAGTTTGAATCCTGTCTAAGAAAGGTGGACAAGGAAAACTATGACATATTGTGTGTGTGCGTGTATGTATATATATATATATACAATACATACATATATATTATATATATATATATATATATATATATATATATATTATATATATATTTCCAGCATAACTGAAGAGCAAAACCCAAATCCAAAATACAGTTTTGTCCCAATTCTGAAGAAAGAGTGAAAGACATCAAAATGCAATGCAGTAGAATGAGCACTGCAAAAGAAACAAACAAACAAAAACAAAAACAAAACAAAAAAAAAACACAAATCAAGAAGAACCTCATGTTAAAAGAATCAGTTTGGTCCCAAGGTCTTGAATTATTCTATTTCCGAAATTAAAAGTGAGATTATGAAACAAGAACACTGCAGTGTTTGTTGCTACTATTTGGCTCACGGCTGCATCACAGGTGTGGGAGTTGGACTGTTGAACAGAGTCATGTATCAGCTGTCATCAAACACAAGGGCACTTGAGTTGTCACCAAAAAACTTCCAAATAACAAATTATTTTCTTTACTTCTTCCTCTTCAACACCGTGTGGTGAAAGCAGACACCTTTTGTAACGTGTGTTTAGAGAGAAGCAAACATTGTTGAGTGATCTTAGCATGTAAAAGTAGAATGGATGAGATGAAAATACAGAGTTTACAGTCACAATTCATGCAGTGAGTCAACAATAAAGCAGGATTATTCTTCTGATGACTGTTGACTGCAATAGCAACTCTATTTACTGATCATCATTTTCTGCTTCACTGACTTCACTGAATCACCGGCTTGACAGACAGCAAACATGCAGCATACATACAAAAATGCTCACCTCTAGTGGGAATAAAAAAAATAATCAGGGTAAAAGTAGTGCATTTCTAGAAGTATTGTACAGGGAGCAGTGGAAGTAAATCACACAGGGAGCAAGAGTGGGAGGCCTGCAAGAGGTTTGGAACTAAAATTGTGTTTTTATTTGCAATTTTTAAATGGAACCCTATTACTGACAGCTTGTAGTTGGTTTTCAGAATTACTTTGGCATTGTTGTTGCTAGCTGACAGGAGCAAAGTGGTTATATCTAGTACCAGTTGTTGAGCTTACTTATGAGAGGCAGAGGGGTGTGGTTAGCTGAAAGGTGAGAGGGAGGTGTCTGAACACAGTCATGAAAAGTGATACTATAAAATCAAATGACATGAAATTAAAGTGTCCATGGAAATTTCTATAATGAAATAAACAAACACAAGTTCATAGTCCTGGGGCCTCAATTATAAAATGGACTTATGATCAATTTTCATATGAAAATGGGATGGAAATGATCTCTAAGCAAAGTCCCGACTTAACTTCCTGCTGGTTATGTCAGGGTACTGCAGCCTGTAGTGAACTCTGTATCAGCTTTATGTACAATGTGATAGGATTTATCTGTTAAAAGGTGTGAGGAATTGACAGCGACACACTTCCAAGCATTGTCTTTGTCTTTGTTTGTGAACCTGTTAGATCCAACGAATAATCTGTTCTGCTGTCTGCTGTCTGGCTTCCATCTCCTCTATCATCACCACGATCTCATCTTCCAAAATGTTTGCTTTTCTCTTTTCGTTTGTTCTTCTGATTGAACCCTCATTTGGGCTTCATTATATAAGGAAGAACCACTGATTGTAAGGCAGGTGCCTACAATTTAAGTTAATTTGAGATTTATAGATTATAGGAGCAAATTTTCCTCTCAGAACCTGCTTAAGAAAGTTTTTTTTATGCTCAGTATTTTTTATAAATTGAATGATAAAATGAGGGTTTGGTCAGAAATAACCATGGACCAAAAGAGAAAAGCAGACTTTCTGGAAGGTGACACATTAAAGTAAGGTTTTATAAATAACTACTTATATGGTGGTCTTCTACCCAAGTTATACTAAAAATCTAAAGCTGTCCTGTCTCAAACTCTCTCTCCCAGGTAAGGGTGTGGCACTGGAGCATGTAATGTTTAAGCTGGAGCAGACGTTAACTAATGTTGATGTAACAACTTTATATACATGAGCTACGTAGCTTTTATATGCCCTGTCATTGTTTGTCACAAGCAAAAAGCTTAGCTTACCTTCCTTTATGCTTTCTCTTTAAGTGCTGATAAAAGTTTAAAGTGGCCCCAGCTATCTGTAAGTGTAAGTGTAAGTGTTGCATTGTAATGTAATGTAATGATATTAAATAAATCAGACAATGCACAGGCAATTTAGTGGTATACCCTTGACCGACCTTAGTAATAAAACTCTGAGTCCTCTTTGTCTGAGACAGAGAAGACCGAGTAAAAATGCAGCTGATTCAGAGACAAGACTGAGACCTTCAAGAAGACAGATCTCGAGTGCTACAACACTGCTCATTACCCTAATAATCATTACACATCCATGTGTTTCATTGTTGATTCAGTTATTTGTATGTGTGAGAATGGACTGTATTAATAAGGAAATGGACCCACTGAGACTGCTTATGCACTGGCTGCAGACTTTCTTGCATTATATTTTTCTTCAGCCGAGTGCTGAAGTGGTAAAATGATTGGGTTTAATATCATATCTTCAGCTCCTCTTCGCTGTTTGTGCTGTTGGGAGAAATCAGATGTGTACCGTAACATTCAGATAAACTATTAAAACAGTTAAGATCCAGGTGAAATGAGTCCTGAGCCTCCAAGCAGAGAGCTGGACTTATTGTAAAGCCTTTTTTTTTCTCTTTCTACAGTATATTCCCATTGTCCTCTTCCCTGTGCCACATTCATTACATTTCTGTGGAAATGTGATAATAGTCTGTAAATGCTCGATATTTTATTCATACAGTAAACAACATAAATACTGAAGCCTGAACTGCTGTTCATGCACAAAAAGATAGAGGTCACCTTAGTCTGATGACATATTGTGCCCAACTGGAGGATTATCAGCATTCACATGGAATCACATGAGCTGCTATCACACTGGAGGTGCAGTGCAGTTACATTACTGAATGTGTAATAGTCCCTGCCTGCCTAATTATTTAATGTGAAATTTACAGCTACAGACATTAAAAAGTAATAATAATAATCAGTGAAATCTGTCATTATGAACCACAGTATGTGTCATACAGTGTGTTTTTGAAAGTAGTCAGGATTTTGGGTTCCTGTGCTAAAGCTCAGTGACCAGGTGCACTAACAGGAATTATGTCTGGTCTTAAGCTAAGCTGGTTTTAACTAAGTGGCTGGTTGCACTATCTAGGCTTAAGCCTTCTTCTTACAAGACTGGATGTAAATGTTAGGCCTAGTCTAGGTGACAAGTTATTTAACAGAACTGTATGGAAAATAAAAGGTTTGCAGGTGGGAAAGATATAGTCAGATATAAGAATTAAATACCATTTGCAGAATTTACAAGAAGGCCCAAATAATTAAGAATTTGTCCTAGACAGTGTTTCACAAAGTTTATTAACTTCCTCTTCACTCAACAACTCTCAAAGTTGCACATTTTTTTAAGGAAGTCAGGCATATTGTGTTTTCAAGTTCAATGGTGAAATCTGTTTTATTGAACAACCATTTACGTCTTTTGTTATTTCTCTCCAAGTCAGCTGCTTCTTTCTCGGTATCACGTCAGACTAGTCAGCAGTCAGCGTTTTCTTTTTCTGGCTGTACAGCTCTAGTAATTTTCTTTCCTCAATTGAAATGAAATTGCGTTTCTTTATCTTTGATCCTCCATAATATTGCTGCAAATTAGAAATGATTAGCTACAAATCAGCAAGACAGCAGAATATTGTTAACAATGTATCCTAGCAAAGCACACAGCTGAGCAGCACCCATGGTCTTGTGGGCATACATGAACATGAACATGCATCGCTAAGACCGGTCGTAGTTAAGACTAGTCTTACGTCTGGTAGGCCCAACCAATGTTAAGTCCATTCTAAAGACTGGTTTTAACTAGTTAGGACCAGGCCTAGCAAAGACCAGTTGGTACAACCCACCCCTGGGTCTTTACTAAGCCTGGTCCTAGCTACTCTAACTACTCCTAACTATCTCTCCAGTGCCGTCGCTCTGGTCGCAGAAGTCCCCCCCAGTTGAGCCTCTCTCCTTGCACACCTAGACGCACTTCTAGACATATGTAACACACAAATACAGCTGCACAACCATTCAGTAATGGCCCTGGCCCTGAAGCTGACTGTGTTACGAGAGGTCCCCGATTTGATTCCTATTCTACACTCTCCATCCCTTGTAGCTTGGAGATTGGCTCTTGGCTCTGCCAAAGTTCGGACGTTACGCTCAAAACAAACAAGAAGGAGCTGACTTTAAGCGAAATAACGGAGGGCATGAGAGTTTTTGAGTGAGGAGAAATTTAATAAACTTTTTCTTAATATACTTACTGTGACAACTTCTTAATTATTTGGGCATTCTTGTAAATTCTGCAAATGGTATTTAATTCTTATGTCTGATGTTACATCTGACTGAATATACTCCACACCAGATTAACCAGACATACAACAAGCTTATGGAATCTTAAGGTTTTGTACTTCAGACATCTGTCACTTTTTATATTGTTAAGACACTTTATTTTCCTGTTTTGGTACTGTTGCACCAAACTCCAGTCTAAAAGCAGGTTTTTTATGATAGAGCCATAGTTTTTCACAGTAAAAACTTTAATTACACCATCACTAAGACTTCACTGGATCACTTCCGTCTACAGACACAATCGGCACACGTCATTTACTCAGTAACATCATTTAATATCATGTAAAGTGTTTACCACTGACACACATATTGTCTCGCTGTTTTTATGGTGCTTGTATTCACCCAATGGACAGCATGGTCGTGGGACATGATGTATGGCTGCCCTCATCCATGAGTAAGAGGCACTATGACATGGCCACTTTTAATTTTGGAAGAAAAGACCAGCATGTCCTTCACAGCCCTCAGCGTCCCACCATCTATTCCATTCTATTAACTCGTCTTTGGGGCCAGTAGTAATTCGCTCTTCCCGCTCAGCACCTCAGTCAGCCGGTTGAGCACTACAACCTGTCAGCCCAGACTGGTGCTGAGACAAGAAGAGGATAAAAAGGGGAAAGTGTGCTACATTTGTCCAATAATGACTGTGGGCAAAGACAGCTCCATAGAGACGGATGTATTGCTCTCTCATGTCTTTCCTGGGAGAATGCCTTTGGTGACCACTCATGTGATTTAGCTCTTCATGTTTTTATACTTGCAGCTGTGTGTTTTGCAGTCATGCGGCACAATGATCTTCAATGTCTTCTTATGAAATGGACAATCAAACTTAAACATTTTTGAACATTATGCTGTGCTTATCAAAAACTGTGATTCCCCTGCAGGCCTCCACTCCACAGCCAGGTGCCTCTTTCACTTCTCTTTCGTGGCTAACTTTGCATCAGCCCCAAACGCCCCGCTGTGAATAACAAGCATGGTCTCGGTGAGGTGAGGAGCAGGATCTGCCAGTGGCATCTCATCTGGGGAAGAGGTGCTGGTTCAGCCTATTAGCCTTTACTGCTCTAAAGGCTGCACCATCATAGGCTGTGTCTTTCAAAGGACACAGCCCCCGAGACTACTTAGAACACAAACTCACCCTGACGAGCTGTGCCTCACTTACAACAGCTAACACACTAACTATCAAATACACTCTTAGGAATAAAGGTGCTAACTGGAACCATAAAGGGTTCTTCGGTTTGTCTGTATAGAACCGTTTTTTGCCCCTGGAAGAAGCTTTTACAAAGACTCCACTTGGAACCCTTTCAGATAGTTCTACCTAGAACCCAACATAAACAACCAAAGAAGAAGAAGAAAAAGGTATACTTTATTTATCCCTCTAAGGGAAATTAGATTCTTTCACTCTTTTGTTATTTTATACACAGATACCTGAAACACACAGAGTAAAGATGGGTCCAAAAAACATCTTCTGAACATCTTGTCCTATGTTGAAAAGCCATGCTCTGAGGACCTGGAATAAAAGTTTTTTGACATCTTTTTTTCTGAATGTCCAGTGTTGACGTTGACACGAGTGCTAGCCCTAATTTAGCACATAAAACTCTCATGCGCTCTCTCTGTCCAATAACAGCAAAAAATATGTTGTTAACAAAATATACATGCTATTTATTTGTTTAATCACAAATTTAAAAAAAAAATCATAAAGGAATCACATTTTGCACATCCAGAGACATCCAAAAACCTCCTAATCAGAAGTAGGGCTGGATAGTATATTGATATTATATCATATCATGGTATGAGACTATATGTTGTGATAGATTTTGGATATCGTTATGTCGTGATATGGTTTAAGTCATCAGTTCCCCTTAGTGGGGCACCAGAAATCACAGGGGGTCCCAAAGACTTTGTCTGCTCTGAGGTCCACAAAATCAGATTTGCACATGCCAACTAAAATCACAATTTCAGGGTTCATACAACTTTTCCAAAGTCAAATTCAAGGTATACAAAGTGATTATTGCACCTCTTCATCACATTAAATCAGATGTTATTGTGATATTGTCAACCAAAATTATGTTTTGTGACAGAATTCTACAGATGGGTAACAAATTAATTCCTATTGGGGTTGAAAGATGCCAACAAATGTGTGCAAATACATTTTTTTTTTCACTTTTTCCTCATTTTCATTTTCTTCTTATTTTTCTTATTTTAAGTTTTCTTATCCAATGAATGGCTTCATCAGACAAAACAATATCAAATGAGGTGCAATTAATGCCATTTCTAGTCCAGTACATGTTTAATCATTAACTTCCTTTACAATGTGGCTCAGCAAATATCTGACTTATTTTATTTCTTTATCTAAAAAGTTAACTAACTAATTCAGTCAGGCAGCAATTATGAAAGTAATGTGATTACAATTTCAAGCACTTTTCAAACCTTGAAAACACAACATTAAAATTATAGCTGCTGCGCAGCAATGGTCGGGGCCGGGCAATTTTAGGCAAAATTAGGCAATTCTGAGCAACAAGCAGAGTGTAGGAAGATGAAAAAAAAGGTGGCATTCTAATGTGCATTTTACATCAGTTGAGGCTTGAACTCACAATTTCTGGCACAAGAGACTCTGCATATTGACTGATAGCTAAGCCAAATAAACAGGGAAAAGAGACAAGGGATAACAGGGAAACGTGTTGCTAAAGAGTATTTGTCTCTTCCCAAAACTCCCTGAATCATAATTATTTTAACTTTAGTAGTCTCTAATCCACATAGCATGATACCTGAACATAAGGCTTTCACATTTGAAAGTCCATCCTGCCTTAGCTGAGGCTTGAACTCACAACTTCTGACACTGAAGTCCGTCTTTTATCTCACTGAGCTAATTGGCAAGTGACAGTTGATGTGTGGCTTCACAAATTGACTAAGCCAAGGATCAGGGTGCCAGGCAGCAGCCATCCATGCCATGGAAAAGCAAATTTCAAAGTGAAAGTTCCAAAGCTGTAGCACATATGGTTGATTTGTTGTGAATTTTCAAAGTTTTGAAATTTAGAGGCTTGCTGTAGCGCCACCATCAGGACTATTGTCTTGTGTTTCCAGTTGAGGACATCTGGCATGGGACTGGACCTTTGTGAAAAGTTTGGGTAGATTTCTCATATGGAAATGTTGTACAAGCTGAGGCTTGAACTCACAACCTTCAACACCAAGAACCATCCTCTATCTCACTGAGCTAATTGGCAAATGGAAACACCACTTGTAGCTTCACAAATTGACTAAGCCAGTCACCTGTGTGCAAGACAGCAGCTGTTAGCATGTAAAGGCAGATTTCAAATGGCTGTCAAAAATTCAGTTATTGAGACAAAAATCCCAAAATACACAAATTGCATCTAGACAGCATGGAGATGTTGGTCATTAGTTTTTAACAATGATTTATTGGCTCCAAAAGTGAAAAACTGATGTTTAAATGCCATTTTTGCATTGACTCCAATTGTTCGCATGAGAGTGAAATTCAAAATGCTGTAAAAAATTCAGTTTTTGAGATAAAATTCTGATATTTTCCAAACATCATCTACCATGAATCCAAAATTTTGTCATTTTTTTCCTGAACATTGAAAATGTATTTAGCAAGAATTTGCAAGTATATGTTTATAATACCGTTTACAGTCAGACATTTTGATGCACTGTAGGCTCAATTTTTGATAAATCAAAAATCTGTGTGGATCGTTTGTGTAGGACAGTCTGAAGATGCTCTGTAGCAAGTTTGGTGCCAATTGAGCAAAAATTGTGGGAGGAGATAGGTTTAATAAGTTTTACAGTTTTTGAAAAAAACAGAGTGATGGACTTCATAATTTGCAATAGGTTTAAATGTACAAACGTTTCTTCAGTATTGGGGCTACATTTTGGTGAAAGTTGCAAATCTGTAGCACATATGGTTGATTTGTTATGAATTTTCAAAATGTTGAACTTTAGAGGCTTGCTGTAGCGCCACCATCAGGACTATTGGCCTGTTTTTGCAGCTGAGGCAATCTGACATGGGACTGGACCTTTGTGCAAAGTTTGGTCATTTTTCATGCATGGGAAGTAGGATTTCCTCGGAAGAAGAAGAAAGAAAGAAAGAAAGAAAGAAAGAAAGAAGAAGAACATGCAGGATTACAATAGGGTCCTGGCAGCTTAGGCTGCCCGGCCCCTAATTAAGTGTTTAAGGTTTTACAGCACCTGTGCAAACGTTGCAATTTATACAAAAGTCTGTGAACAAAATTATTTAAAAAGATACATTTATATGTCCTCAACTGGGGGGCGCTGCTTTCTTTAGGTACAAGTGAGTATCACCCAGTGATAGTACAACATACTCATGATATTACCTCAGCCGATAATCAGTAATTATCAATATTGACCGATCTGAATCTTTACTATCGTGATAGGTTTATAGGGTCTATCGCCCAGAGCTACCCAGATGTCTACCAACCACTCCAATCTGACTCCTCTGAGCTTGACTTAAACTGGCCACTCTTCAATTCCAGAGCCAAGTCCCTACAGCCTGAGATAAAATAAACTGTCAATCAAATGTTGCTGTATAAAAAAAAGGCAAACAAAGTCACTTGCATTTGCTTTTTCATAGCAATAATAAGACCAACAGTTCCTGGTTTTGAACAGAGGGTCTGACTGGAGCATGATGTGTTTGCTGGGATGCAGTCAGCACAAGTTGGGATGCTGTTACTGCAACTGTCATGCTGTTACTAATCTGTCATGCTGTTGTAAACCTGTTCCGCTGTGCTTCATTTGAGCAGATGTTATTCACAAGTGATAGTGAAAGCAGAAGTAAAACATCGAGCCATTTGTGTTCATGACCATAGATTCCTGTGAACTAACATGTTGACTTTTGTAACGGCATGATAAAAGTCTTTACACATTTTGGTTTGATACCTCCGTCAACATTACTTATGGTGCATATAGACATGCACATCCTCATACCATTTAAGGTAGGTGCTGGACCATTAGAAGACAGCAATGACAACATAAAATAAGGTCCGCACACTGCAGCTCCCTCAAGTGCAATTTATTGGCTTGTGTACGTGCCAATAAATTGCACTTCAGGGAGCTGTGGTGTGGGAACCTTCTTTTATGATTCCAACATACAGTACACGGTTCCGTCTTGTCTAAATTTACACCAAGCTTTCTGCAGCAGGCTCCAGCTGTGCAGCCACCGCAGCACTTCCTCTTTCTTCACAGATACAGAGTGAAAATAGCTTTACGTCTGGTCAAAATGACAAGTGCGCTGCTTTCATCCTACACACGAGACAGAGAGAAGTCTACCACAGGGCCCAGAGAGCTTTCATCTGCAGCAGAAAGTATAGACTTAAGCTGCTCCTGTTAACTGAGAGGTAAGTCGTGAAAGGATTCAACTCTTGTGTTACACTCCTGTAAAGTGGTGTGTCTTCATCACGGGTCTTTTTTCACAGATAACTTCAACATGGCACAGGGTAAAGGCTTGCGGTTCTTATTCCGTTTGGTCGTGGTGTTATCAGTCGTTCTGTCCTCTACTCTGAAAACCTTAGATTCAGAACAACAGCTGCAGGACAGCGGGTTCGGTCGGCCGCCGCCTCGCCACGGTCTCAAGCTGCTGGTGTGGTACGTGAAGAAATGCCTGGACAACAACAAGGTGGCTCTGTGCGACCCCACAAAAGGGGTGTATGGATTTCATGAGTTCCTGAACCGTGGGCCCCATCCTCTGCTTCCTGTGATAAAGGACAAACAGCAGTACGGGTACTACACCATCGGAAACCTCAATGCACCTCACGCCGAGGACCTGCCAGACGAAGTCAGAGAGCACTACGACCGCAGAAATCCTAAAAGCAACATGGACAGAGTTCTGGTGAGATACAACAAGAACAACAGACGCGTGGACCAGATCTACGCGTCTGCTCATTACAAAGCAAAAGAGACGTATAGAATTGGCCCCAATCTCTTTGAGGCTCTTCGACGGCAAACAGCCCTCATTAGCATAGAAATGTGATGCAAAATCTCTCTGTGACATCTTTAATAGCTCTGTGACTCTGCAGAAAGTCCTGATGGAATTTCAAACATTTCTTAAACAATCTTGATTGACATATTCGGCTGCTGCTTTTCTTTGTAGTCAGAATGAAAAAAAAAAGTGCCAGACTACTTTGTTGAGATTATTTTAAGGCTTGAGTGTGAGTCAGAAGGCTTGTGTAACCTTGCACAGCCTGCCTGCTTTAACTGTTGAATACAGAGTATAGAATACTTTGGAGAAAGTTTCTTGGACTAATAAAGTAAATGTTCAAATGTGCTGCCTAAGAACATCTTTTCTTTTACAGACACAGCTGTTTCTGATTGTGTTTGTGTGTGTGTTGTCTCTGCAGAGTCAAACGGGACAACTCACCCAAAAATCGAAAATACGTATTTTTCTACTGGCATGTAGTGCTGTTTGTCCATCTAGATTTTATTGGTATGAGTTGCAGAGTTTTGGAGATAACGGCTTGAGATATGTCTGCGTTTTCTCTAATATAGTGGGACTATATGACACTTGTGGAGCTCAAAGCACCAAAAAATTACTTGAATATTTGAAAAATTCAAAACCAGTATCTCTCAGTTCCTACATGAATCTGCTCACATCAAGTGAGACAACATACACGATAGCATCATTGGTAACACCTGTATTTACTACTTTTTTCATGTCAAAATAGAGACATCGTAGATCGTTTTCTTTGATTTGTGATTATTATGCACTTATTATTAGGGTTGAGAGGGCTACTTTAAAAATATACTCCGATACAGTTACTATTGTCTGTTAAAAATGTAATCAGTAACATAATCCAAGTATCACAATATCACAATCACAATATTATTAAGTAATGTAACTTGATTACTTCCCCTTACTTTTGGATTACCTCAACGTGATGAAATTGTTTCAACTAATAGAATATTTTATGTCATTGTAGGTTTAAAGTCCTCCTCCAGTCATGTCTTAAACAAAATAAAATGCTCTGCAAAATTAATAAATTGTGGGCTTTTTTCCAAAATAAGTTCAAATACCTTGTAAAAATGTCTTACATACAGCTCTACACCTTGTCTTCATTTAGTATTCATTGATTCAGGAATATGCAAATAATACCTGCCATCTCCTTACACAGTATTTGGTGACCTGTCATATTACCATTGGAATGTGTCTTATTTCATTATCAGTATAATTAAGCTTGTTTCGATCAGAGTTGTGATTAAAGGTTTGGGTGAACCGCAGAAGATTTTCAGATTTCAGATTGGGCTGTGGCATTCTTAAATTTGGGATTGGCTGATCCAGGTAATTATGGACATTTAAATGTTCTTTGTTAAGCATGCTATTCACACTGCACACTCAAGTAAACTATGGTAAGTAGTAGTGGTGGTAGTATTGACAGGTAAGCTAGCTATAACAGGACTTTGTGTAGCTAATGTTAGCGGTTGGTCTGTGTGGTTAACATTAGTGGTTCATCTTCCCTGCAAATGTTTCTTTAAATTATATGTTGAGTTCTTGGATGATGACAGTATTTTCACAGCTGAAAGCAGAACTATCTCTATACTGTGATGTTGTTCCTCTTTTATGATTTAAAACCAAAATAATGTTGAAATTTCCACCCAGAGAAGCATTTCTTCACCAAAGGTCATGATGATGAATCGACTAAGATTGGCGGTCGCTCAGAGGAGCACTGTGACCCCTGTGAAGTGTAACGGCCATTTATTCTTTATGTTAAAATGTATTTTAAATTGTTATTCTGCTTTTTTCTGTAACGGTCATTGAATACAGTTCCCTTTTTTGGACCCTGGTCATGTAATCCTGCTACATGTAATCTGTTACTCCTCAAGCCTGTTTATATGCCTCCTGGCCAATCAGATGCGGGTCTTGATATCACTGAATATAAGACAAATTAAAAGGAGAAACCAAAAGGTTATGTAGAAGATGACTCTGTACAGACCACAGAGGAAGAAAACATGAAGCATGCAGTTTCATTGAAATAAATGAGAAAGGCAGAGGACTTAAATATAATTAATGAGTTTAAGGAGGAGAAATAGGAATGTGTTGTTCAGTTCGTTCTCCTGAGAATTTTAGATATTTCTCCTGCTGTCAAGGTCAAAACGTACCACTACAAATATAAAAACTCTCAATATGAAAGTTCCACAGAGCTTTAGAAATTTGTATGAACTCCAATATCAGCTTGAATAGCAGGCAGTCAATCAAAATGTTGACTCTAATGAGTTGTGAAACAAGGCGGCACACACCTCCATGGCCGAGAGGCACAAACTCTTGCAAAACTCACTTTCAATATTATGATGACAAAGCACCCTCATGCCTGCAGTCCTCAAAAGCCACAGAAAGGCCTCATTCATCTTCTGCTCTCCTCTGTTGCCAATGGGAGGACACCATTTGGACCGCTGTACGCTCACAGGTTGAATTCAGATTTGATTTGATACTCCCACTGAAAATATAACAGGGCTCCTGAACAAGCAGGACCAATCTGAGCAGATAAGAGAGATTTATAGGGTCCTCGCTCTGCACAGAAATATGTGGAACATTAAAGATACACTGGCTGATTTTGTTAGAGTACCCAAAAGGTGCCTCAAAGGCCCAAAATGTCCTCTCAGCGTACTCTTGATGTGTTAAAAACTCAAAGTGAGCTGTTTACATGTACAGTTCAAGTTAGAATCCTGAGGATTTCAGGGGCTACACATGTGGTTATACAGGGATAATGTACAGTGAGCAGTTCATTATTGTGAAATAAACTGTGACAGGCTGATGCAGGATCCTGATGCGCACAGTAGTATCATGTGCTTAACTGCTGATCGCCTGTGCAACAAAAAGGCTACCAAAAAGTAGCCTTCTTTGCCTACTGCCTTCATGTGTCCTTCGCACATTGTAGTGGTCCAACAGCCCCCTGCATCTGTTTAAAACACACCCAAACAAGTTTTGAGAATTTACCACATCACAACACAAAAGGAGAAGGGCTCCTACACTGGCATCATGCACACATCACTGTGTGATGTGATTCAGGATAACAGATTTGACCAGTGGCAATGAAAACTACTTCACAGAGAGCTCAGTACACAATGCAGATACATTGAATGGCAGTTGCTGAACCAATGCTGGGTATAAACAGTGGTGGAAAGAGTACTGAAAATCTGTTCTCAAGTACAAGTACTGTTACATTGCTAAAACATTACTTAATTACAAGTAAAAGTAATGGTGTTAGAATTATACTTCAGTAAAAGTACAAAGTATTTGTCTCAAAAACTACTCAGAGTATTAGTTACTTTTAACCATTGATGTCACAGTCACCTCTCCAAACTAGGGTTGCAAATTTTGTGTTTTCCTGAACCAATAGTTGAAAACACTAACAACTGATAAATCATTAATAATTTATAAGATACAAAACACTTTTTTTTTGTCATTTCTTCTCACTCATTTTAATCCAAGTTTAAGTTTCCTTATTCAACAAATGGCTCTGCCAGACAAAACAATATCAAATGAGGTACAATTGCTGCCATGACTATTGATTAAATATCAATGAATACATTTCGAATTAGTTAAATTCTTAATGGCAATGGATCAATTAATGATTAATCATTAACATCCTTACTCCAAATGTGTGCTGCCACACCATTTTGTTTTGTTTTTCAGTTGTATGTCTTTATTTTCATTGGCTCATTTGTGATCAGATCACTTGATTGGCTACAAAAATGCAGATGAAAGGTTTGGATATTAATTCAAATTGGACTCACTACTCAACTATGATTTTGAAAGTAACTAAGTAGATTATAGAGTATTAGAGTAGATTATGTAGTAGATTATATAGTGAAATGAATACTTAAGTACAAGTAAAAGTACAGACTTGAAAATCTACTCATAAAAGTACAAGTACCCCTATTTACAAGTAAAACTATTTTCACAAATTACTTAAAAACATATCCAAAAATATTTATTCATTAGAAAATAAAAATATTTAATTATTAGGATAATACAATTCATAAAAATACTAAAATATTTTTATTAAAAACATTTTATCATGTTGGATATTGAGTCTTTTGGGCTGTATGATGCTGGTCAACTATTTGTCAGATCGGATTTATGAACAGTGAAGAACTAGTGATAACTTTCGTTGTTTTGTTTTCCTGTGTGTGTCATTTATGTTCATTAACAATGTCTGAAATAATCCAGGAGAATATCTGTGTAGAGTTGTGAAGTGTGTCAGTGAGCTGTGTAGTTCACTCTATGTGGCTCATAATCAACAACTGCCCTCACCTGGGAACTCAGCTGATGATTTAAGCAGTGCGTATGCACACGCTGATGACGACCGGATGACTGAAAACATTTTGTGTGTTAAGTAAAAGCTCATGAAATGATTTTGCCTCTGAGTACGACCCTCTTTTCTTGATGCAAGGACACAAAAATTTCAAATTATTGGTATAGATTTATATTGGCACAAGTTTTACTCCATATTTAATTTACCGTCATTCATCCTTCTATAACATTTTATTATCTAATAATTCTTTTATAGTCAAGGTACATCATCCTTATATTAGTGGTTATGGGTTTTTCAATGGCCGATGCTCAGGGCAGCTGACGCCTGATAATATAATGCTGATATCAAAACAAAGAAGAAGTCATGCATCATTCCACTATGCACACTGGTGGTCTTAACCACTTATTAATTAATGAAAAATGCACTGGGTTATGCAGTAGATTTCAAAACATGACTGGTATTTCAGGAAGAGTGGGGTACAGTATGTCAGAAGCAACATATTGTTCTACACATTATAACATAATATAGTGCTAATTAGTTATAAATGAGATTTTTGTGTTAACATTTAGAAATGATTAGTATTTATTTTAATTAACTTTTGAAGACTTGTTTTTATCCAAAGGTTTTCTTATAATTTCTTTTTTCAAAATGTATAGGTTTATTTTAATTCCTAATTTAATTTCACTGATTTATTCTTGGTGACGCACTTAATTTTTGCATGTCTTCATTTGAAGTTTTCATTCACTCATTGTTTTTACATTTCACTTGATGTTTAGTTCCTGTTTTTTAATCATTCATGGTTTTAAGTTTTATTCCTCTTTTATCTCTTCTGCCTGCCTCTTTATTCATACATTACTGACTATTTTATTGTTAGTTTCATGTGTGTGAACGTATCGAGGTACTTTATTTATTTTTAGCCTTTTGTGATGGTGGTTTTATTAAGTGCCATACAAATAAAGTTTATCATTATTCTTATTAGAAAACAACAATGGTGGCTGAGGAAAATTAGGTAAACTATTTCACATTATTCTTTTCTACAGCACATACTGAACCAGCCTTTCAATCTAAGGCTCATTTCACAAAATATTTTGCCCTAAATCATGTTTGAGGACAAATTTAGCATGCGGTGCAGCCTTGTTTAAGAATTCACCAGAGGTTTTGTGATTTCATTCATGTTAGTTCAAGGTTACATTAAAGTCTGGGGTCAGTGATCCTCTGAAGAATGAATTTAAGTCAATAAAACGTCCCCAAAAGTGACATATGGAAATGTTGATGGGTGTGAGGGTGTGTCAGCTGATGACATGTGCACATGCCCGGCTGTTTTCCTCTATGACATGTGAGTTTGTTGCTCCATAAAACCAGCCGTGTGCAGATAATAGCACTGATTTACACAGCGCACCCTTTTTCCCCGCGTGTCCCCCGTGTTTTGTTCGTCTTAAATTGGCTCGAATGGAAATCAAATTGAAGGCGGCTCTTAGCGGAGGCTGACTCTGATGTTTCACTCTGCCTGTCCATGCTTAACGGAGGACAGGTTTTTCTCTGAGTGGATGGTCGGGGGGAGCGGGGGTGGTGGTGCTGGGTGAGTGTTGGGGGGGGAGTCCGAGCTCTTTGACAGAATTGTAAAGCAGCAGAATGAACAGATGTCTCCCAATGATTAATGTTCCTCCCCGCCTTGCCTCAGAGGAGCTGCGTGCCCATGCATCCCTAACCCTACACCTCCTCCCAGCCACTCCATAAAGCTAATTTCTTTAACTCGCAGCTTTTTCTCTTTTCCCCAACTTCACATCTCCTCTTCATCTTTTATATCTCTCCCTCTAGAAACATAAACTTCAATTTCTTGCATATTTTTGGAAAAAATTAGAAGGAAAGTGCTACCTTTCCTGATTTATGAGTTTCATGGGGAAATTTGGGGTTCCAGGCGGTGCATTGGACCTGAAGGACAGTCTCATTTGCACATGCTGTACTGTAAATGGAAATCCCCTTCTACTGTAATGTGGCAAGACTATAGACATCAAGGCTGTGTGCTGAAGGGATCAATCATAGAGAAACAAACAGAAACAGTCAGCCACTACTCTCTTCCTACTGTAATTTAAAGAACACATGAAAAACCTTCATGAAGTAATGTAAGCCTGACCCCTACTGGCTTAAGATGGAATGAAATTCTTTTTTTTTTTTTTGCTTTAGGATGAATTAATAGGAAAGTGTCTGATTTATGTATATTGCCTTCACCTGGAGTTTTTCCCAGCATGCATTAAGTGGATGACATGAAAACACACTCACATCATGCAGCCGATGTCTCATTGTTGCTCTTTAAGCATAGACCTATAGAATTAACCCAACTCGAGACGTTCTGACCTATGGCTTTAAAGAGAATAAAAGCACACAGTAATTCACTGTGCAAAAACTGCATCTTTTATTTCCTCCAAATGTGTCTCTCCTCCTTTCTCTTTTTTTATTTTTGGATGAGCTGAGCAAAGCTCAGAGTGCAGAGCAACAGCGCCCCCTGCTGCAGCTCCGAGGGGGGAAAATAAAGGGGGAACCCACACACAGTCTCAGGGGGAAATCGGCCATTAAAATCCAGCACTGCATGGTAATGAATACCAGGCCTATGGTAAAGGGCTCACATTAAATATTTACACTCTCGGTTAATATTTCATATGGTAATTTTGTATTTAAATTGGATTTAATATTTAATATAAATACAGAGCTAAGTGGGGTATACTATTCTCAAACAGCAATCCAGACACCTTCCATATGACCGGGGGAGTAAATATGACACGGACGGCATACATATGTAGATTGTCAGAGCCGGGACACACACGCACAGAGCAGGACACACAGACAGAACGTCCCACTGTCTGCAGCGTTGGGTTTATGGCTGTTTTCTCCTCTGGGATGAGATGGACTGTAGGGGAGGGTGGGGTCACAACAGCCATTTGAGGAATCTTTAAAGTGGTGACAGTGATGTCTTCAACTAAGATATTTACAGGATGTTAAATGTCAGTGTGACTCATCCAGGATATTGTGCATCTCTATGAATTATCACATTATTGCCTCCGCCAAGGAGGTTGTGTTTTCTATACTGCTGTTTGTCTGTTCGTCAGCAGGATTACAGAAAAAACTACTGGCTCAATTTTCAGGAAACTTGGTGGAAGGGTATAGGTCAAGTAGGAACACATTAAATGTTGGGCTGTTTTTGAATGTCGGGGCAAATACACTTTTGTTAACATTGTGAGATAGGGTATTTGGCCCTAGTGGAATAAATGACGTACATCTTAAGTTAAAAAGTGACAAAACAGCCAATTGTAGCAATGCAATGACTCCATATCACAATCCACATTCAGAGGAAGCCTCTGGGGGATCCTACACATGAAGCTGCTCTCACTTCAGACAGAAGGCAGCTGTTATGGCGCACTTATGGACAGCTGTTTCATTGGGAGAACTAGTACAACTGTAACATTAGCACACATTTTCTCAAACTTATAGTAGAGGAACAACCTCCCCAAAAAGGCTTTAGTTTCTGAAATACCCCCACCTGAGGCAGAACAAACCACAACCATGTTTTTTCATAAGTTGAATGTGTCTAAGTTTTGAAATGGATTGTTGTATAAAAAAATATTTTAGTGCAAAATTATTTTTTTGGTTGATATTTGGAGCCTCCCCAAAACCAAAAATAGTGAAAATTCAAGCTTTTCCTAAAGGAACAGAGGCTTGCCTGTCACATGTATCTCTGGATGAATGACACCAAATGTGCAGACAGACAGTTATTGCATACAATACAGAAAAGATTTCATCAATTCCTTCTTCTAATTTTGACATTTATACATCTAAACACATGAATTATAGGCAGAAATTGAGTAGGAAAGTAAAAATCCAAAAGGTAAGTCTATAAAAGTCTGTCATTATTACTGTACGGTGTGGCTATGGAAACATAAATACACGCATATCATGCAACTAAGTATACTCTTACTGACATCCAAATATTGATTGTCTGCAACAAACTCTACCAGAGATATTAAGGGACAAATGGAAACGAGCTAGCAATAATACTGACCATGAAGTTTGTGTTTGCAGATTTGCACACCAACAGCATCACACATCTCTGCTGAAAACAATGTTATATAGTGTAATTATATTGTATAACAATATTATATTGTTATTGGGGAAGTTTTTTGAACATAAATGCAGATATTTTATGACTAAACCTCAAAAAATGTTAAGAATGAGCTAAAACTCTTGAGTGAGTCACCAACACAAAGGCTCTTAAGTTGTTTCCATTGATAGACATATTTAGATATGATTATAAATGAATCAAATCTGGTTTCTTTTTTATTCATTTATGTATTTTTATGTGGTTTTACGTTTTATTTCTACCTCTTTTTAAAGCATGTTTTTTGCTCAACCTCAGACAGATCTTCGATGAATGAGATGTGAAAATGTACCTTATTTGTTTGTATTTGTTATGTGTTCAATAGAGGAGTGGACTATTGGCTTTGGCAGCAGTCTGCAGACTGTAGTTCTTAAAGGTGGGGTGAGTGATTCTGGAGAAATATATGTTTTTGAGTCTCATTCCCAGATCATTTAATGCTGAAACTTTGGGTAGGTGGCTGGTAGGGTTGGGTATCAATACTCCTCAGTTCCATCAAGGTATCAATTGAAATAACCAAGCACCAAGAAGTACTGAAACTTCAAACAATACCTGCATTTGATCCTTTTTTGTTCACATTTAGAAAAAAATGACTATTTGTATGGTTTTGCAACCACACAACACCTGTACTCATTATGCCTCTCTCACAGACATTTTACCTTGTTTTCGGTCCCATTTACAGCTTGTCATTTGCTGTAGTGTGCTGCATTGATAAGATCCAGATAAGATTTAAGACACTTTAATTCACACTTCTGCCTACAAATATGTCTCCCTGCATTTTCTGAAGAAAATGTGTGTGATTGCTGCCCGTGCTGTCGCTGCCTCTGCTGACTGATGTGTACAATAATTAAAGTCCTACTACAGGTGTCTCTTACAGACTGTTTGAGGATGTTACACAGTAGATAGGAATGTGATTACTGTGATGATTTCCAGCTTTTCTTTCTCTCAAATGTCAAAGGTCCATCATTACATCATTAAGGTGCATCATTAGTCTGCACTGTGCTGCGGTGACAAGTTCATTTTCTGTTCAACAACAAACAAAAAGAAACAACACTGACCCATGAACAAAATGATGCCCCTCTGAAAAAAGAGATCTGATTACAATCTGTCTTGGTTTACATGCAAATCAGTGACCTCCAGTTCAGAAGGAGGTGATGCTGCACCTGAAGCTGTAACTAGCTGTAGCATGAACAAGAAGAACATCTACACTTCAGCTGTTTTGTTACAACAATATGAACTGTGAGACAAAAGTTTTATCACCTTCATCTCCACAAACAGAATATTTAGATATGTTTCCAAGTTTAAAAGTGCAGTGAATTAAAGTGTATAATGGCATTGGTTACCTCAAACGTCTGCAAGGAGTTTAACTGTGTGCACAGTTGCAAAAGAAACATCAGCCATGTTTTTTCTTTGTTAGTCATCATGCAGCTGGAATGTTTTGAGGTCAGAAGTTGGACATATCAACTGAGAACGCAGCATTAGGTTGTCTCAACTGATCACACACCTCTGCCTTGCTTTTGACCAAGTGCTTTTTACCTTACATAAAACAGAATAAAACACAAATTTTACAATATATAACACTAGAATTGTCACAATACTGCAATTTTAACTTTGATACAATACTAGTATAAAAAAAAACAACACTCAGTACCTATTTCAATTTATTTCAATAGGCTACCACTGCAAAAATTAAAAAGGCAAGCACACAAAATAGGATCATTATTGTCTTTTTTAAAAATTAGCAACCTGCACACAGTTGCTGGTAGAAAAAAAGTCACCGAACACTGTCTGGTTTTGCTGCTGCAAGCTGAACTGTCTTGAATGAGCACTTAGATAATATTTTAAATAGTTTTGTTACTTTTGATACTATAATTAACAGATAATGTATCATTTTAATCATGTGGCATTGAGAAATGATTGAAGTACTAATACTTAGGCAACCCTATGAATACACCACTGATTTGCTCTGTAAATTTACTTTTTCATTTAGGAGACACTTTTATCCAAAGCAACGCACATCTGAGAGCTAATACAACACAACCAAGGAGTGCCATGAAGCAAAGTTCAAATCTGATAGTCTTGTGCAGTCAATCAAGTGTTCACGAAAGAGCTGGGTCTTCAGTCTTCTCTGATAGACTTAGAGGGACTTGCCGATCGAACACAGTTAGGTAGCTCATTCCACCTTTGGGGAGCCACAGATATGTTTGGAGGGAACATAAAGGCTGGTTGGATCACATCGCTAAAACACTCGGGTAAGATTACGGGAACATTGTGGTTTTGATTAAATACTAAAAATCCAACTTTCCCTATGCTATTTTTTTTACTTTGAGGTCATAATATGCCAGATGTTATGTTTTAAATATTGCCCCCTGGTGGCTGGCTGCAGTATAAGTCATAAACCCCACCCCCTCCATGTAAGCAGATGGGACATGGGCCAAACTAAAAAAATCAAAGTACGAGTCAAGTAAATTTTTTCCCCAAGATGGTTTCTGTCATTTTAGGTAGTTCTTATCACACTCATGTTTGTTCAAGTGTTCAAATTTCAGTTATTCAGTAATTTGATGCTATAAAAAGGGAGCTTCACATCATGATTGACAGCTGAGCTCTGCTCACCATTGAGTTGACTGGGTGAATGGGCGGAACTTTGATACAAATGTCCAAAAGATGTCACCAGTGCAAGATGGCAGTGCTCATGTCAGGGATATTTTGGGTAAATTTTTGTATAGTTGGAGGAAGTGGAGACATGTTGTCCATCTTTATTTTACAATCAGTGATTTTAAAGTCTGTGTAAAGGAAAAGGTTTCACACAGGTTATTCTTCTCAACACATTCTACAGAAAGTAGTTGCTGAAAACATGTGAAAACACTGACAACTATGTAGTACTGAATTGGACCGTTAAACTGTTGTCCACGATTTCTGTGTTTAGGATTTTTTCAGCTCGCTTCAGTTCCAACAACCTGACACAGAAGAAAAAAATACCATCTTGTCATTGTCCTCTGGCTCTGGTGGTTCAAACATGTCTGGACATGTCCAATAAAGGTACATGTTTCAGGTGGTCTTCAGGTCATAGTGGTGTTTGACACTGAGACAGCAGAGTGGACACACGCCCAGTGTTTCAGAGCAAAGAAAACTGTGCATTTTTTCATGATTTTGAGACCTAATTTTATATACTTTTTTTTTTTATCATTCAACTTTGGCTGGGTGGTTAATAACACGTTTCTGTGGTGTGACAAACTCAGAGCACACATCTATCGTTGCCTTAAAGGGACATTGTGTAGGAATTACTCCCATCTAACGTTGAAATCGTGTTTGCATTCAAACGAATAGTGCACTCTAGCACCTCACTTTTTCAAACACGTATTGCAACAATGGTAGCCGCCGTGTATCAAAAAGCCTCGACAACTCTGATGAAACCATGTCATCTGATACTTCATGGAGTGTTCACTCCATGAAGAGGTTCATGATTTCATAAATATTGCAAACTACATTGCATCATTAGTGTGAGTGTGTATAGGCCAAAAAAAAAAAAATGTTGTTACCCTGTAGCAGCTAAGTTAGAATGTAGCTACAATTTGATAACAAACACAAACAAATGTTACCAAAGTGCTAATATTGCTCTACAACACACTATGATCCTCGGAACCATGTACTAATTAGTCATTATCAGGTTATTATCCATTTACATTTTGATGTGCATACATTATCAGAGATCATCGTCAGGGTGATTCAACACCTGCAACGGTATATTAGACGGAAGAGGGAGGAGGAGAGGGAGAGGATCCGGTTTTACTCCTCTGGTGGAACTGAAATGTTTACGTGGTTTCAGTAGCTTCATAGTCGCGGTAAACGCCGGCTTTCAGTCGCAGTAAAGCCGGACTAAAAGCCAGTGGGAAGGCTTTATAAGCTGGCATTTACTGTGACAAAAAGCCGGCGTTTACCGCAACTTTGAAAGCTACTGAAACCACATAAACATACACTTCTGTACCAACGAGGCTGGTGTATTTAGCAGGATCTACTGTTATGCTGCCTATGGTAACGAGCAACACTGTCTAACAAAACGAATGAAAAAAGTTAGCTTTAGGCTAATTTAGGCAGTACAGTTGACTTACTTGTCCTTCATGAGCTCCTTCCACCTGGGGAAGGCTATCCTCTTTTTTTTAATGATCCGGTCACGCTGCCTTCTAAGTCCCCTTTTTCGCTTTCTTGGTGATGGTGAAACCGTCTCCTGTGCTGCTGCTGCATATGCATGGTCCTGCATTATGCTGCAGTAGTGCAGATTTTCAAACTTGCCGGGGTAGTAAGCCTCTCGCTGATCTTCTCTGGCGTCTCAATCACTCTGCGCTGGCTCGCAGGGAAAACGCGTAGTTATTCCGCGTGGTGCTATTTGTCCCTTGCCGACGGCTGTAGTTTCAAGATGGCAGACCGTCATGGCGCTTCCCTACCGGCTTACCCGTAGTATGTATAAACAAATCTAAAATTCTTTGCTTACGCGAATGTGTCAGATTATTAGCGGAGGTCATAATACACCAATGATAACACATATATAAATGCAGATATCGATTTTGGCCAGTAAACAACAGAAAATGTTACACAATGTCCCTTTAAGCAAACTTTAACTCTACCGATTTTTAATTCATTTTACAAAAAACGATAAAGCCAGCATGCTAGCTTAATTAGTTCCAATACAATTAACATATTATCACATACATTGTGCAGTTAGCATATATTTTAATAGCTGAATGAACTAAAAACATGAGTTCAAAAATCTGTACTCAATGTTTTTATGTTCATTACATGTATTCAGTTTCTTATTCAATAAAACTAATAATGTGTGTTCATTTAGCATAAGAAAAACACATTATCAACAACAAAACAACAAAAGTTGCAGTGCTTTGCTGAGTACAAAAAGGTATTGCTCAATATAAAACTGTAACAATTTCCAGTGTTTTTACAAACTAATTTTCTTGTACACACAATTTAGTATAAATGACATATATTTTGTATTTTAGAATGTGAGACCCTTCTGTTTTATAGTTTGGTGAAAACTTGCTGTGTGTGAAAAGTCATGTTTTTTTGTTTTTGTGTTTTTTAATCATTCAAATTTGGCTGAATTGTTAACAACACATGTTTCTGTGACAAACATGACAGACATTTATTGTTGTTTTAAATGACCTTCAAGCATCTTCTGCTGTCACCAAGTGGCCAAAAAAGCATTGGTATGTCCATTATTGTTCAAACAAATAATACGATGATATGAAACTAATGACTGGTATTTTTTCCACTTTTCCCCTGTGCCTCCCTAAATAAATTGAATTGAAATGTCTGGTCACATGACCGATTTTGATCACAGTTTTCTGGAAGCAGGAGGCAGATGGCACCACTTCTCCACCAGTTTAAATCACCCCACTCTCCCATAGGAAAATGAAGCTAATCCCCTCCGCATATGGTATTGGCAGGCGTCAATATGAATTTCAAATGGCAGGAGACCGTGCGAGAGAGTTTTATCTGGTTTTGCTAAAATTCCAACTTGTAATTTCTTGGATAACACACACAAACGAGGAAGAGCGCTTTACACACGGCACAGACTGCTGAGCATTAAATTGAATAAACATTTGACCTATTTGGCGTCGCTTTATCTGTGCGGGCACAGCACAAGACTGTGAGTGACAGCATCAGGAAGATTTCTCAACTCGACAACAAGAGCTGAGATAGCACACAAGGATATCTGTGGGGATGTCATCCTCATCAGTGGCCGTCGGGTAAGCTGTCATATCAAACGTGCAGCCCAGAGGAGGAACAGGCAGCAGGAGAGATGTGTCTCCAGGAGGGAAGTGCTGAGCCTCCCTACAATCATCTTTTTTTTTTTTTTTTTTTTTTTTTTTTTTGCTCTCAGCAGATATTATGTGGTTTGCCCAAGAAGAAAGTGATGGAGAGGATTCACCAGGCCTGAGCTTTTCCAATCAAAGCGACTAGTGCAGACAGAACTAATCAATCACTAGAATGAGCTCCAGGTTGATGAGGTTCAGACACACCGTGAGTTCTCCAGTGTGACACATTTTTTCACTCATTTATCTCTCGATTGTTTCATTTATCTTCATTTCATCCCTCACCTCAAAGATCAGCTTTTTCACCGTTGGTGCCTGAGATGAAACATCTCTTCACATTCCCCCAGAGATTTATAGATTTGTGAGCCGTTCATTACTGTTTGTCACTCTCTGATATCAAAATGATCAGAGTGTCATTTCCCATTAGTTGCATCATCTCATCTATAATGCATTGTTTAGCACAGTCGCACAGATTTGTGGACACTGAAACGCAGATTAGAGCCGGACACAGCGAGGGGAAAAAAAGCAAGTGTTCTTCCACCTCTACACAGTAATAATGTGACAATATCAGGAATTTTTACTCATTCATCATGTGAAAAAAGAATAAGAGACACCCACACACTGTCTTCACTTGTTCAATAAAGAACACTCTTAACAGACAACAATTCGAGGACCTTCTTCAGGTATATGCTTACAAATCAAGCAGACATCCATATATATAAAAGGCAGGGCTCACAAAGACCAGCCATCACAAACAGACAGACGTGCAAACGTCACGAGACATTTGACCTCAATTACGACACAAGTAAAAAGATTAAATTTGGCTCAGTAGGTCTCATCAATAATCAGAATCAGAATTGATCCCCAGGGAGAAAGTGTTGATGTTACAGGTGCTCCTGTTCAAGAATAGAAAATATATCTTAGTATACAGAATTATAAGAATAGAAAATAGCAATTATGTTAAAATATATACATTCATGGCAATAACAAATACAGACAATAAGAAGTGCGTAAAAGTGCATGTGCTTAATCTACAATATGTGACAGTCATGTATAAATCTAAAACTGCAATATATGGAAAATAAACAATGACAGAAATAAAAGAATGGATTATGTACAATAATGTGCATCGAGCTACAACAGTGTAATAACAATGCATGGTGAGTTATTACACAGGTTATTGTATGACAGTCAGCAGTGCACAGTTGAAGTATAAATAAAGAATAAATAATGAGGTTACAGTTGCTGTCAAGGGTGAAATAAGTCCTGGATATGTCTATTTACTCTGTCAGACACTCAGAGGGAGGAGCTGAGTTAAGTATTAAGACAGAAAGAAATCTATATTCAATAAAGGTAAATCCATAACATCATATACAAAATGACCAGGGACAACTGTCAATACTCACCCGAGACATCTAATAATGTTAGAGAAGCAGGGAAAAAACCTTAAAGTAAGGCAGTGTTCAGGAATAGAAATGCCATTCTTGCTTGTCAACTCAAGTTCTTTGCATTTTAAGGGAGCCAGTACATGAAGCTGGTCTACAAGAAATTCAGTTGCAGGTCATTGGTCGAGCTACAATATCAGTGTCTCCTCAGTGGTGTCATAAATGCTGTTTAGAGTGACTACTGCTGCAGAGACAATCAATTTTGTCCTGGCACTCCTACTTGCAGGGCTTCCATGCCATTATTTCAATGATCTATTATTCCAAAACCCCAACAGTCTGAAACATGTCCCACTGGACATGCCAGCTGCTCCAAAAATTATACAAAAAAGAAAAAAAAATAATGTCAAACACTGCTGATTTTGTTGTATCAGCCAAGACAACAAAAAGACTGTCGCCTCGGCTATTAAGACTATGACGGCTACAACGACCAAGTTTTTTATCAGTCTACGTTTAACGAACCGGGTGAGTTTTTAATCAGTCTACATTTAACGATCCGGGTGACGGGCCTGTCCCCCATCTGACCTAAAACGCTCAGGATTTAATTCCAACTTTGAAAACTTGTCTGCCACAGTAAAATTGCTTGAAATCTCATTTGGTGTGAAGTCAGAACAAAAAATTAAGGGAAAAATCCCGCTGATTCAACATCAGGGACAGGGCCAGCAGTCAGTGTTTTCAGAGAAATGGGCCCTCAGAACAGTGGGCATTTTTTGAACATTTTGGATTATTTGGCAGTTGGAACAATGGGTAGCTCCCTTTGCAGCTCCCAAATAGCTTCACTGTAAAGTTGGCAACACTGATGCTAAAATGACTTCTATATTACAAGGGAAACCACGGTTTATTACAACTTGGGTTTTATTTTCTATTTTATCGGTTAAAAAGTGTGAAGGTGAATGGGAAAATGACTGTTGCAAAAATCCACACTTTAAAGACCCACTTTTGGATTCACGTTTGACCTCCTGTACTTGCCACAGCTGTGCATCCAGTTTCCCTGTGCAGTGCTGAATTATTAGCAACATTTTAGATCCACTCACTGTCAGTGATTAGATCAGTGGAGGCTAATCTCTATTAACTGCTGTCTTGTTTACAACCTGTCTGATCATCTGACTACTTGTGTTTCTTGCCCTGTTGGGCCGGTTTTGCAGATTTTGACGCGTTAGTATGTGCATACACGTATCATGTAGTCTTGCCTCATGACTCATTGCAAGTCAAACGGCATCTCCTCACTGCTGGTTCTGTATTCAGCCAGAGTAGTGTTATATAAAATTGGATAATGTGACATTGCCTTGATTGGAGACTCCTCCCTGTTAGATTTCCTTTCAGAGGTCAACATGTCTGAAGCATCACTTGAGTCTGCTGAGCAAATTCAATGAGTCTGACTCCCTCTCATGGTTCACACTGACACTATTTTTCCACTCCACTCCACTCCTTCATTGTGGTTTTCAACTGCAACTGTGCTATTTCAGTCTCACATTATTTACTTTTTTGATTGTGACCATTAGGGCTGAACGATTTTAGGAAAAGATCTAATTGCAATTTTCTGGCAGATATTGCGATTTCAATTCAATTCACAATTTTCTTCAAATCAAGCTTCAGTGCAATATTCACAATGTACAGTAACATTTACAAACATGACAGAAAATTACATCATACCATCAAAGCAACCTGGTTGAAGTAAGTGCGGGAGGGAATCACATATCTTCTGTCCAGCGTGTGAAGGAGGTTTGTAAATCGGTCTTTGGTGACCGTGTTAACAGGCACTATGTCCTTGGCAATGTAGTGTGTTATGGCAGTCGTTATCTCCTGGTGTCTTCGGCTGCTCTTGTCATACGGAGTTACACTGGCAAAAGATGCTGTCTGTTTGCTACAATGGGCCTGAACATCATTTTCACTAGACTTTTCACCGGACTTTTTCGTCATGCACTCCTCATGCAAATGCCTGTGGTGATTTTTCAAGTGGCCAGTATAAGTTGGTTGCATTTCTGCTGGATGTTGCAACTTTAGCGCGACAGGTTTTGCACAGTACCTGTTTCTGGTGCACATCTGCAGCCTCAAACCCGAAATACTCCCAAATGACCAACGTGCTGTTTTTCTTGGGGATTAAATTCCCTAACTCCGCTTCTGGTTCCACTGAAGCTAGAGGTGCAACGGATCAAAAAACTCACGGTTCGGACTGTATCACGGTTTTGAGTCACGGATCAGATCATTTTTCAGATCAGCAAAAAAGAAAAAAGTGGCGGGATTAAAATCTTCAAACTTATACAGTAGGCTACTGTTCTATGTATATACATACATTAAATCATCATACAACTGCACAGTATAAGACACAACTACGCTCTGTAGTCTGGCTCAATGTCCCGCCTACAGCACTATCTGATTGGTTAGAAGTTACAGGTAATCAATCAGCACAGACACACTGTGTCACAGACAGGGTGAAACAGAGCTGCACTTGTGAGCAGGGGGGAGCTGTGTCAAAGTTAATACAGCTGATATCACCAAAGTTTCAATAATTATCACAGTCTTATGATCTGTTTCTATGACGACAGCATAGTTACATCAGTGAAAAAAGTCGTGGTCTGGATTTCACTCAAGATGATGTGACAGCTTTTAAATCAGTCTCTCTTCACAGAGATGCGCTGCACACAGCAGCATCTGTCCTGTCTTTTCACTGCAACTCTGCATTGAGATTTCGGGTATTATAACTTATACAAAAGTAACAGTGACAGTAAAACTATGATGCTCACACGTAGTCCGCAGATCACATGCGTGCTGAACCGTGGAAGGCGATCCGTTAGGGACACGGGTCAACTGCGATCCGTTGCACCTCTAGCTGAAGCCATTTCAAAACACATTAATGTTACAAAGCACGAGGAGCAGGTTAATACTGATTGGTTAGCGTGACCTGTCCACGAGTAGCATGCCGCTTCTGATTGGTGAGCTTGACAGGATGGTAGGGAGACGGCATGTATGTGTAAAATAGTTGACACAACAGATCCTGGGTCAGTCAGGAGCGCTGCAAAAAACCGCAGCTTTGGCGATCACATGATCGCGTTGTCTGAAATCGCAATTTCAATCAGAAAACGATAAATCGTTCAGCCCTAGTGACCATTCTAGTGTTGTCATTATATTGATACCAATATTATCCTAAAGAGACTTGTCCAGGGTGTACCCCGCCTTTCGCCCAATGTCAGCTGGGATAGGCTCCAGCCCCCCCGCGACCCTCATGGATAAGCGTTTACAGAAGATGAATGAATGAATTATTCTAAAGATACAGATGCAGCCTAAAATACAGTACAGGGTATTGGTGCAAGCCTATGCATCCAATCCAATCGCTTGTCAGAATTGGCTGATATGCAAAATAAAGGTATTGGAATGAGTATCAGGAAGGAAAAAACGGTGTTAGACAGAGGTGGTGCAAGTATACACATTCTGTACTCGAGCAGAAGCATGTGAGTAAAGAAGACTTTTACGTTGTTTTCGTCTTGTTGCATCTTTTCTATCTTGGTGCATTTTTTTCATCTTGTTACATTTTTCATCTTGTTACGTCAAGTTACGTCTTTTGTGACGTTTTTATCTTGTTACGGCTTTTACATCATTTTGTGCTTTTATGTTAATTTCAATTTGATACATTTTTCACTTCATTTTAGTTTTGTTATGTTATTTTTGTATTGTTAAGTCATTTTATGACGGTTTGGTCTTGTTATGTGTTTTATGTTGTTTTTGTCTTGTTACATCTTTTATGTCATTTTTGTCTCCTTGTGTTTTTTTTTTTTTACATCTTTTTCATCTTGTTACATCATCTTTATCTTACGTCTTATTACATCTTTTGCAGAATTTTTGTCTTGTTATGTTTTATACATCTTTTTTCCATTTTGTCGCATCATATTTTTTTGTTGTCTTTTGCAGCGTTTTTTTGTCTTCTTACAACTTTTACATCATTTTGTGCTTTTACATCATTTTTGATTTGCATTGATTTGTTCACATTTTTCATCTTCATTTTTGATTTGTTCACATTTTTCACTTCATTTTAGTCTTGTTACATCATTTTTGTATTGTTTGCAAGTCTTTTATGACACTTTAGTCTTGTGTCTTTTACATTGCTTTCATTTTGTTATGTCCTTTACACCAATTTGTTACATGTCACGTCTTTTGCATCTTTTTCAGTTTGTTACATCATTCTTGTCTTTCATGTCTTTTATATCTTTTTTGTCTTGTTTCATCTTTTGCACCGCTTTTGTCTTGTTTCACATATTTTACATCTTTTCGTCTTGTTACGTCTTTTATGTAATTTTTTGTTGTTTTACATCTTTCACATAATTTTCATTTTGCTACATTTTTCACGTCATTTTAGTCTTGTTACCTTGTTTTTGTATTAAGTCTTATGTCCTTTTGGTCTTGTCTTTAGGTTGTTTTCGTTGTTTTGTTCGTGTTTCGTGTTATGTCTGTCGTGTGTGATATGCCCTGTTGGATCTTGGTTGTGTTATTGTCCCATCCATTTAAGGTGAAGTTGGTCATGATGTTGAGAAGGCGTTGTGCAGCGAAGCAAAATAAAAATAATCAATAATTCTCCTCAAATGCATTAAAACTAAAGGAATAAGTCTGTTTTCAAATTGTAAGGAGTACAAATACAGATATTTGTGTTAACATGTAGGGAGTAAAAGTCAAAAGTTGTCAGAAAAAGAAATACTCAAGTAAAGTACAGATTCCTGAAAAAGCTACTCAAGTACAGTAACAGAGTATTTGTACTTACTTCCTATCTTTGGTATTGAAACATATTTAGTCTATTTCACATTGGCAGTTTGTATACAGATCACATTTGAAGACGTCCTGTTTATTTAAAACTTCGGGATCTTGGGACAGGATGTAGACTGAGTCATCTTCCTACACTCCTACACATTTGGAAGGAAACGAGACGAGGAGTTTGCAATCTGCATGCTCACCGCTAGATTCCAATAAATCCCACACACTGGTCCTTAAACCAAATCCAGTGAGAGTATGTGGGGTAAAATTGTGGCCAATATATTTATCTACAAAACTGCACAGCCTGCTCCCACTTACAGCATCTACTGTCGATTTTAACATTCTGAATCAAAAACAGGAAGTTGAACCCTGCAGAAGGTGCACTTCACTGACGGTCACTCCAATTACCCGTGATGGAAGTGTATCCTCACAAGCCACTTTTCTAAAAGAAGCGTCCACAGAGGAATAGCAATCAGGGTAAGGAGCGGGTGGGCGGGAGGATGAAGGTAGCTGTCCAGTTTTCATGGTTGAGATGGCGATCCCAATGTCAGCGTGACAGGAGAGGACGAAGCCTTCATTAGAGCAGGGAATTGCTACATTTACATCAGAGATGCACATGAAGAAGGCAGAGCGCTGACCAGCATTCCCATCTCAATCAGTCAAGCAGCTATCATACAACACTGATGGTCCTATCCAACCTTAAAATGCAATATTAGAAGACATTAGCCATTCATTTAGCTGGCAGGGGAAATTGTTAGCTCGCGCCCTATTATTGTTAGAAGTCCTGGCCTCCCACTTCTTCACTCATTTATGTTTAAAACAGCAGAAATGACGAAGCAAGTGGAGTGAAGTGGATATTTATGTCTGACTGCTTCTAAGAAATGAATGGTCAGGAGGATTTTATTATAATCATTGTAAGCCCCAATTCATCCATGACACTAATTTTAGTGTAGTCCACACGAATGATCCGGCATGAAAATTATATTCACTCAACACAAACACTCATTTCTTGTGAGCTTGACATGTTTTTTCGAGTCGAGTGATCTTTGAGTTCATTTCACTAAAATTTATAAGGCCGGAGTTCCAGGACGAATTAATACATTTACAGCATATTTTGATAGTTGAATAAACTAAAATTAATTGAAAATATGTGCTCAATGTGTAGTCAATTTCTTATTTAATAAAACTAATAATTTAACTAATGTCTTAAAGTGACAATTCACCCCAAAATGCATTTTTCCGTTGGCCTGTAGTGGAATTTATCCATCTATATTATTTTGGCATGAGTTGCACAGTTTTGGAGAGATGTCTGCCTTCTCTCTAATATAATGGGATGAGATGGGACTAGTCCTGTGGTGCACAAAAAATACATTTCAAAAATGTTGAATGTTGAAAAGAAAACCTCAGCAACAGTGCCTGTTTTCAGAAATCATGACTTGGTTGCTAAAAATAATCCACAGACCTTTTTGTGAGCAGTTGCATGTAGGAACTACTTTCTTTCTGCAGTACAATCTACCAAAACGGTCTGTGGATTATTTTGAGCAACCAAATCATAATTTGTAAAAAGAGACACTGGTTTTGAATTTTTCAAATGTGTTGTTTTGATGCTTTTAACACCTCAAGCCGAGCGCCGTGTAGTCCTATTATATTGGAGAGAAGGCAGACATCTCTACAGCCGATATCTCCAAAACTCTGCAACTCACACAAAAAAATCTAGATGGATAAACAGCACTACAGGGAAGGGGAAATATATGTATATAATATGTATTTAAACTATCCCTTTAATGTAACAGAAAAAAGCTTTGTCCCAGACAAGAATTCACAATTTCAGATGATTTAAAAGTGTCTTAAAAGCTTTCAAATCTAAAACTAACAATATCTACTGATAATAGAGGTATAAAAGTGTGCTATTATAGTCATCTTTGTTTGAAAATCAATTTCTGATTAAAATGTTGGCCCTTTAACGTTTTATCAGATTTCTGTCAACTCCGTCAGATTTTTACAAAAACATGATTTAATCAGGCATAAAAAGGGTCAGCTATACCCTACGGACCCCTATCTCACTTCCTGGTTTAAACAAGGCCTTAATACTGCTCAAGCACTGGTAAACTTTCTGTTTTTTTAATTTGTTTAATAATATTGCCATATCACCATGTAATGAAAATTTAAGATAATATCTAGTCTCATATCACAATATGGATATAATATTGAAATCTTGCCTGAAATTTGGCTTGGAACAGCAAAACCAGACAGTGTTCAGACGCCTTTTCTATAACAGCACTGTGTGCAGGATATTCATTAAAAAGAAAAAAAGGGAGGAAGAAAGAAAGAAAGAAAGAAAAGAAAGAAAGAAAGCCTTTTTTGTGTGAGTAGGACTTTTTCCCCCTTTTTTTCCATGGTATCAAAAGAGGTATCAAATATTGTTTTTTTTTTTATCCTAGTATTGTATGGATTATAAAATCCTGGTATTGTGACAACCCTACTTTGAACTAACTGATATATAGCTACAGTAACAAATAACAGACTGGGAAAGCCGAACAAGCAAATCCACTCGGTCAGAGTCGACTAAAGACTCAAAAACTCAGCAGGAGCCAGCAGGAGGTCACTCTGAAACAGGAGACGCATGCTTGAATTCGTAGATAAGGTGGGATTGTAATGTCACCATACCTTAAAGGAACAGTTCCAGTTTTCCACTGGCCTGAGTTGCTGTTTAGCCATCCAGACAGTTTTGGTGTGAGTTGCAGAGTTTTGGAGATATCGGCCATAGAGATGTCTGCCTTCTCTCCGATATAATGGGACCAAATGGCACTCAGCTTGTGGTGCTCAAAGCACCAAAAAAATACATTTGAAAAATTCAAAACCAGTGTCTCTTTCCAAAGATCATGACCCAGTTGCTCAAGATAATCCACAGACCTTGTTGTGTCATTTAGGAACTACTTTCTTTCTAGTAGAAAAGAAAGTAGTTCTTGTAAATTCTACTTCAGAAAGAAAGTAGAAGAATTAGAAGAAGTAGAACTGTCCCTTTAAGACATGGTGGTGTATTCTGAGCCAGTTTGTGCACTAGGACCCTGAAACTGAAGCAGCTAAATGGAATTCTGCCATGATTCATTTAATTAAATGTCAAAGTGTGTCAAGTCAGAAAGAGCTTTTATCTAGTTCCCCCACATAAGATGAGAATCAGATGAGAATAACTGTCAAACACACATGATTATAATGCATTCATTGTCCTATATATTGCTCTATGAGCTTCATTTCCAGACAAATACACACTATAACCAGATATTGTGTGTGTGTTATGTTTTCTGTGTTGATATCTGGCCATCAGTGGAACAAAGCTGTAGGACAGATCAGCAAAAACAGCAGCCTATATGATGTTGTGTTCCCTCCTTGTATCCTTGACACACAGTGTGAGTGTTGGAAGAGTGTTTGCAAGGTTAGCAGGGACAGAGCCATATAGGGAGGCAGGTGAAAACAGAGTTTATATGGATCCATCCTGACCTCTGAAAGAAAGAAAAGCGAGCAGGGCAGAGTTTATTAGATTACTACTGATCTCTGGTGACGGACTGCCCTTCCAGGTATACTCACACAGGGAGGAGACACACTGATCGTCAGCTCAAGACTGCCACCATGTGGTGAGACCATGATCTCTATATACTTCTTCAAATATGTTACTTCTTCAACAAAGCAGTCCACACTGCTGAGCTACTACAAATCAGATATCTTTGACTGACCAAAACACTGATTTAATCAATAATCAATCCAGTTTGACTCTTTGGAAGAAAGCACTTCACTGTTATTGGATTAGGGCTACCATACAACGAACTGGAAACAGCAGGACATATGAATAACCCTGTATTAAAGGGACAGCTCACCCCAAACTCAAAAAATACATATTCTTCCTCTGGCTTGTAGAGCTATTTATCCATCTAGACAGTTTTGGTGTAAGATGCAGAATTTTGGAGATGTCTGCCTTCTCTCCAGTATCTGGGACTAAATGTCACTCGCCTTGTGATTCAAAATCAATGTCTCTGTCCAAAAAGCATGACCCGGTTACTCAGGATAATCCACAGACCTTGTTGTGAGCAGTTTCATGTAGGAACTATTTTCTTACTGCTGTAGAATCTATCGCAGCCATTTTCGATCTAAAGTAGTTCAGGTAGATTCAAATCTACTGGAACTACTCTCTTCTCTACCAGAAAGACTGATACTAAAGTAGGGCTGCACAATTAATCGCAATTGCAATAAAGTCGCAATATGGCTAGGGGCAATATCCAAATGACAGAACCAGAACCAATCGCAATTTTTTGATAAAGGACAAACGTGTGAGAAAACAGCATTATAATGAGGTGCTGTAGTGCCGCAGAGATGCCTTGGCCTAAAAATCTTGTTCTCCAGATAAAAGAAAACATGTTTGTTTGGTACAGACCTCAATAAACATCACATCATCACGATTTTATGTTATATTTTTTTTTAGTGAACATGAAAATTGTGATGCGAAACTGATCATTTCCACTAATTGTTTCGCAGTTGCAATTTGAGTCAAAGCCCTGAAGGTGATCATCAACTCTCTACACAAGCTTGGTAGCTGCATAAAGGCTTTGATAGCCAAAATGTTTTTACCACAAAAGGTCTTCTGCAGGTGAAGGGGTGAGTGTATCCATATGTACAAAAACTGTGATGACATATCACACATCATATGTAAATTGGTAATTGATAACATACATATGAGGAGATATGACCAATCATTCATTTATCAGCTGATCACACAATGAATGTACATCTTTTCTTGACTAACCATTTACTGTGTGTCAGAAAGTAGTTAAAAATGCCCACTGCCATTTCCCAAAGGTCAAGTTAATGTCTTGATGTGGCTGAGCAATAATCCAAACCCCAAATATATTCACATTATTATCACATAAGACAGCAAAGGCAGCAAAAGGCAGCAATTCCTCACAGATGAAAAGCTGGAAAGAGGTAATGTTCAACACTTGTTGACTGAAATGATTCATCATTTATCACAATAGTTGCTGATTCATTTTCTTTTTTCAGTTGTCTAATTGTTTCTGCTCCACAGAATGTCACATCAGCATAATAAGCAGCCAAGAACACAAACACAAGTTAACAAATGAATAAAAAACAAACAAAAATGCTCTATTTTATCACCAAAGGAAAGAAAGAAAAATGTTATGCGACAAGCATCTTATCTAGAAAGACTTAGAAAGTATTTACAGCCTTTTAGTGTCCTTTTTATTTAGCCTTCAAATGTGTGTTGTAGCTGCAGCAGTCATCTGTGGCCGCATGCACCACATCTGTATGGTAACACATGATAACAAAGATCGAATGATAATAAACCTTAATCCACTGAAGTTGTCTGATTTTTTCCATAAAGTATCATGTAATGAGCCCTTTTAAGTTTCAGTAATTGTAACAGCGTTATTGAATTTGAAAAGTAACTACATACATTTCTACTTACCGTAAAAAGTAGATGGAGTTACTTCATAATGCATTATTCCCAACACTGCTTACAATCCAGTAAAACCTTTGAAATCTTTTATAAACCAGTAACATTCTGATCCTCTGCTGCATCACTGATGGAACAGAACACGGCTTTGATCCATCAGATGTGACATCATCATTCCTGTGACATCACCATTCCAATATTCCATCATTTGAGTGATTTTTTTTTCATTTCCATAGCAAAGATCAAAACAATATTATAAAGTTCTTAAAACAAAGTAGAATCTAAGAAATCAATTAAAGTCCATTACTGTATCGTATTTTATGACATTCATGCTAAGTTCCAAGGCCGTCTCTTAACCTCAAACCAAAGGAAACCACTTAGAATCCAGTAAAAGCTTTGAAACCTTTTATAAACCAGTAAAATGTTCCAAACCTTAAACACACCACTGATGAAACAGAAAAGCATTATCATCAATATTTGCTTCCTCCACGTTTGAAAATGAGGTGGACAAAACGTTTAAACAGACAGGGGGCCTCCAGCCACCAACCACCACATACCTCTGGAAGACATGATGCCCTCAGTTGCTCCTGATGGCACCCAATAGAGACTCTCTGCCAGTGGAAGACTGAAATGTTGTGGCTTCGGTTTCTGAATGAGGCAGCTAGTCGGTGACGTCCAGCGATGGTCTGTGCGCTGGCAGGTTAAGCACTGATGGAACAGAAAAGCATTTGCAACAGCATTTTCAACATTCGCTTCCTTGACATAATTTGAAGATTAGGTAGACAAAATGTTTAAACGTACAATATGTACTTTCTGCCGCTACCGGTCTTTCTCACATGAAAACAATAATAAAGACGGAGTTTGATGACGTTGTGAGGTAGCGTGGCATCATGGGAGTTTTTGTCTTCATCACAGATGGCAAACCAAATCTCTCTGATGTGACATGATGTGTGGCAGAAATAATGCACATGGATGCTTTTTTGACGTCACTTTTAGTCACATTAAATCACGTTATGTCACTTCATTCTCATGAAACAGCTGCAAAGTACAGCTGCTGTTGCTACACTTATGTGGTGAATTCAATCGCTAGGTAGCTGACCGTGCTATCTGTGGTCAAATCAATCATACTACAAATAACTCTGTGAGTTTGTTGAATGTAGTTGTAATGTTACAACATCACCGTATCCTTTAGCTTGGTGGCTGGCAAGAGCCACTATCACAGTAGATTTAATTATATTGAAATAATATCAATGAAACAAATGTGTTGTTTTGCAGGAAGAATGCTGCATTATTGTGACAGAGTATATTTATGAGACATTGTGTGATTTACACTAACCCAGGGACATGTTTGACTACTTACATATTACATAGCTGCAACTTATCTCTGTGGTGGAACCACATTAATCACAACTGGGTGAAAAGGGCTGACTTGCTAATTATATATAACATGACCTGCACACCAAGTCATTGCCACATAGACATGGTCTTAAACCAAACCAGTGTGATAAATCATTATTATATTATGCATAAATAAATGTAATAGCTAAAAAATATGATAGCTCTGTCAATTTGACACCTATCTATTGTAAACTGATCATGTCCTCTCTGTATCTCAAGAGCTTTGTAATTGCTTCTGCTGACATGTGAATACGTTGCAGGAAGACACAGGTAGCTGACACCTGGAGGAGTAATGTATACTTTTACCAGATTCTTTTTTACACAACTATCTGTTTTTACTTGAGTACAGAGTGTGTAGCCTAAAAGGGATCTTATTAGAAGGAGGAAGGTGGTTTGGGTGGATCAAGTGAATTTTAGTATTTTACTTTCTATACTAGAGGATAACATCAAGTTGGTAAAGTGTAAGAAATGTTTTTTCAACTTCATTCACCAAATCATTCAAATCTATGAATGACTGTGTGTGTATTTCCCAGTAGAGATTCCTTCACCTCATCCTCTTTTGAGCCGTCATCCTGCTTCTCAGCCTTCAAGGCCTTGCGGCGTTCCGCCTCCATCATGGCATCCAGACGCCTCTCCTCCTCTGCCAACTCCGCCGAGATCTGCTTTTTATCCTGGATCTGGGCGTCAAGGGTGGCTCGACACTTGGTGTCCAGAATGAGCTAAGCAGACCACACACCACACACACACACACACACACACACACACACACACACACACACACACACACACACACACACACACAAGAGTTGATGTACTGATGACATTCATACCCCCCAAAAAATCAGAAGGGTGCACTTTCAGGCACATTTTTAGATGTTTGCTGTCCACAACTGCTTCCTACCGGGTTGAGCTTCTGGGTCTCTTCCTCTTGTTCCATCTTTAATGCATTGGCTCGCTCCACCAGGTGCTGCTCACAGTCCTGGGCCTCTAGCTCCAATTAAATTACCAAAGACAGTTTTCTGTTTTTAGATGTACACATCTGGAAATTATAGTTGCAACAATTAATCGAGTAATCAATTGTGAAATTAATTGGCATCTATTTTGATCATCAGTTAATCGGGTTCAGTAATTTTTTAAGAAAATAAGTCAAGATTCTCTGATTGCAGCTTCTTAAATGTGAATATTTTCTGGTTTCTGTACTCCTTTATGACATTAAGCTGCAATATCTTTGGGCTGTAGGCAAAACAAGACATTTGAGGATGTCGTTCTGCGCTCTAGGAAGCACTAATCAATATTTTTCACCATTTGCTAAAATTTTATAGACTAAACAATTAATCCAAAAAATAACTGATCAATTAATCGATTATGAAAATAATCCTTAGTTGCACCCCACTTAAAATTACGTCTGTTTAAAAGGCAACTATTTGAAACTAACATTATGATCTATGAGTTGAAATTCAAAGTGAAATCAAACTGAAACTACTTTTTACATAGTTTTAGAGTTTTTAAGTTCAGAATGAAACTCCTGTCTTCTTAGGTTTGAAATTATAGTTAGTTAAAATGGATGGTAAAATGAATTTTAAATTTACTGAATTTAGAAAAGGAGGTTGCGCTTCAACACTGGGATTCTCAGTGGAGTGCTAGACCCAAAATTTAGTGAGAATATTCCAAAAAATTGAAAAGGTACCTCAACTCAAGTCTTCAAGTCAAGGAGGACAAAATACTCACATTTTACTTATTTATTTAGCTCACATCACAATAAACAAACACGTTTCAGCACAAAGCCTTCATCAGAGCGTTTGCAGTACTGTGCAGGTTCAATTTGGTGATACACACATGGGCACAGAAAGCACACAGCTGGGGGCTGGACCCAATTATTTAGGAACCAATCACTTTTCTTTTTCCATGCCTCAAAATATAGGTGCCAATCACAGATAACCCCCTTCCATACAACATTAAGCTTCACTAAACTATATCACTGGCCATCCTTCAATATTGAGACTGTACCTTACATGAAAAAAAAAAAACCAAATATAAAATAATATTGCATAATTAAGTCTAGTTGCAGTCCAATGCAAAATAGTTCCAAATGAGCTACAACTAGTCATAATCATTTAATAATATAATATAATAACAATACAACAGTCACGGGATGACTTTTCTGCGTTGGGTAATTTTACTTAGACTACTTTAAATATTTTCCCGAACATATTTCCATACTTTTACTTAAGTGCCATTTTCAAGGCAGGACTTTTATTTGCAGTGGAGTGTTTTTACAGAGCGTAGAGCTCTTTACTGAGAGGATACCGTCACAACCACGCCATAACAACTGCGCTATCCACATATTTCTGCCCATGAAGCGTTTATAAATGCTCTTACCAAAGCTCCGAGGCGCTCTCTCTGTCCATTGGTTATCCTCTGTTGTGACGCTTTTTCCTCGCCAATCAGGTTAGTTTTGTCAGCCGGGTGTTGTCGCGGGAACTAGCCGACACTCAAAACAACAAACCGAGGAGTGGGTCGACTCAACAAGTGTTGAGCTGAGAAAGCTGTCAAAGTGGAGCATTTTGAGTGAGTTCTGTCGATACAAGGCTGTGACTACGCTAATGGAACTGTGCTGCTTCGTTCTGCATGTAGTGAGGACAGACAGCTTGTGTTGTAGCCAGCTAACGTGACTAGCTAACGAGATAAACTACTTAGCTACTCTTGGCTGTGTCAGCTTCCTGAAAAAGAGCGGAAGTAAGGCAAGACCTTCTTCAAAATAAAATTGGGGCGCCGACGTTATGACACGTTAACATACAGAATTTACCATGTGGTTTTAGAGTGCGATAATTGCCAAGGCTTTATTTTGAAAATTTTAACAGGAAGTGGTACTGTCTTGTGTGTTATTTACACCGAAGCTACGCTAACTGACAGTGTCCCATCCTCTCCTGAATGTGTTTTGAAAAACTAAACCCTGTTTGCACTGTCTTTCGTTTTATTAATCATTAGGTTGTTATGAATAATTCGGCATAGCATGTTTTACCCAGCAGAACTTTAACTGAGTCAAATGTCACTATTTGGTTCAAAGAGCTCACTGGCGTCATACAGGCGACTAATGCTGCTTAGTCAGATGCATATTGTGAATGAATGAAATGATCCATTCATCCTCGTTTTCTCTTAAAGCGTGTTTTTAAAAGCTTTCCTTAAATCTGAACAATAGAAATAAACACTGGCTCTAACAGATGAAATGAAATATGATTGAACTTGTTTCCACAGCACTCCTGATAGGTTCCAGAAGGGATGTTTGTCTTATCTGATTACCAACTTGCATACATAGAGTGAAAGTTTTTTTTTAATCTTAAAGGGTGATATTATTTAAGAAACATAGAAGTATCTAGATACGCGATATAATGGCCAGAGAGGAGTGTTCAGCGTTCAGTTCACTCAAATACATCAGCCAATGACTTAAGAAAATAACTGTTTCACAGTGAGTACTTTGTTCTGCATAGTATGAACTCACTGGTTTAGTTGACAGCAATGATCAGATCACAGGCTCTGTTATTGAAACTGCTGCTTCAGTTAGACCAGGGGTCGACAACTCGACTGTCATAAGAGCCTTTTTTGGCTTAAAAACAAAACAAGCTGCAAAACATATTTGAGCCTTTTAATGAGGGTAGCTCAGTCTAAATGAGCCTATCAACATTACTAATGGGTTTAAATGAGCATTCATTAATATGTTTTACCACATGCGGGCTTTTTATGATTCATTTGGTACTTTAACTTTTCTATTAAAATAATACAATGTTAGGTTGCATTTAAGTTATACATAAAACGCAATAAATAAAACAGTTTACATTTTATATTGGGGCTGCTACACAACCCAACATATGTGGTGGCATGTTTTTGCAAAGTTGCTGAGCCCGGTTTACACTGTTTTTTTTTTGTTGTTGTTTATTTTTTAGCTGCCACTTTTAAAGTTCCTCAACTTAAAAGGGATAGTCTGGTTGTATGAGGTACTTCCCAAAGTCAGTGTATTACCTTCAGTAGATGTCGGTCAACATGCCTCAGTTGGGAGAAAGCAGCAGGAGTACTGGTGTAGGAACCTAAGCAATGTACTGCTGTGGACAGGGTCAACACCAACATGTTTTAGACACTAATATTAGGAAACGCTATACGCTATATATAGAATATTTTCACTTTTTACCTTGCTGTCAGACAGACTTTCTGGAAACTGAAGGTGTAATATAAGCCAAATATCACTTTCTCCAAAGCCACCAGATTCTTTTGGCAAAAAATCTGTTTTGGATTGGTATCCACAATGAAAAGAACATAATCATACCTGTAAATACCATAGTCCACCATGCCACATTTTGGCATTTTAATGCTTTAAGTATGTAATAACATTTGTTTTGAAATATGGCACATGTATTAGGTCTAATATCTTTCCCCAAATTCTTTCTTGTCTTGATGCTGGCTGTCAGGCTTTCCATTGGCTGATGGAGTGGACAGTAAGACTATGGCTCGCAGACTGACCAAGGAGGAGCTGGACGAACAGTTTGAGCTGTTCCTGAAGGAGGTAATGAAACACAGTGCACTGGCTACAGTTCAGAGCACACTGCTCTGTGATGGAACAAGTTGTTTTTATAGATAGATCTGATATGAGATAACATTCCCACCACACTTTTATTTGTGCATAAGGGATGAAGAGGGATTGAAAATAAATGTATTACAGTGATTTTAGAAAGCATTACAAATAGGGATGTAACAATTCTAAAAAACTCATGGTACAATAACACTATGATAAAAAGTCCATAATTTGATGTTTATGGTGATGTTAAAAAACAAGTAAGATAGTAAGTGTAAAAGTAAGAAGTAAAATAAAATGATGACTTGAAAAAATGTCCTTTATTAAAATATAAATCTGATGTGTAAGGCATTGCTTTTAACTTAAGTGATTCTGCTTTCCTTCTTTAATAAAATAAAATAAAAGTAGCCACCCATGGCCTAAGCAATGTGCTAAAATTAGCATGAATTGTCTTTGGCAATAAATGCTTGAATTATCATGTGCAGTTGCAAAACAAAAACAATGCATCAGTCAGTAGCAGTCCTATGATAAAATAAATAATAATAAAGTAAATTAATTAATGGAATATTGCAGTAGCTATTGTCACACTTTGGTACGATATTGAGAATTTTATTTATTGCAGTGTTCAATATATTGTTATATCCCTAACTACAAGACATACATTTAATCTCTGTTTAGATATTTTACCTTTTTTGAGTTCTGGAAATGTTACTAGATCCTTTCAAAACAACTTCAAAGGTCCTGAGAGGCTAGTCGAGTGTCATTGGGAGTATGACTCCATCTGTCCAACCATACCAACTTATTTACAAGTACTGTAAGACTAACAGACTAATAGAAGAATGAGTATCTGTCTTTTGTCTTGTAGTTGACTTTCCAAATCTAAGCAGCAGCCGAGGAGTGGCTGTTCAAACTGTCTTCATCATGCTGGTTAATATCAGCATGCACAGTCATGACTGTTGAAACAAAACACAAAGGGTGTCATGTTTTAATACACTTGGAGACGTGAACCTGTTTCCTCTGTCAGTCTATTTCAGATGACTCGCTGGATTTGGGCGGCTCTGACAAGCATGCCGGTGCTAAAAGCAGTCAGAAAACGGCCCAGAAACCTAAGGTGTCTTGGTGGGAAGATGACGAACAGAGCGGTGGAGGAGGTAATAATGAGGAGAGGATTCTCCATCATGTAACATCCATCACACTGGACATGTTAGCCTTTGTTAGCCAGCACTTTTCAGAAGGAGAATGTGTGATGTCAGCGGCTGCAGCTGGGTTGGTATTTAAGCTCTGCAGTCCAGGGAGGAACTGAGAGAGAGTTTGACCATATGTTGCTGCAATTAACAGCTGGCAGCAATTAAACACCCATAAAAGTAGTCTTTAGTGGAAAAACCAAATAGAGGTCAGTGGCTAGCTGGGGAATATCAAGAGAGAGAGAGAGAGAGGGAAGCTTCATAATTCCTCTTTTTTGGGTCTAAATACATTTTGTAAAATTGTTACACAGACATAACGTTTGATACAACGAATTTTGATGTAATTACCAGTTGAATCTGTATAACAATCATTTACATCCACACACGATACTTCTATTTCAGGTAGAGCTGCAACAACTAATCGAATAATTGATTACTAGTTGATTATTAAATTAATCGGCAACTATTTTGATAATTGACTTTGACTGATCGCTTTGAGTATTTTCAGCTTCATAAATATGAATATTTTCCTGGTGTCTTTCCTCTCTGACAGTAAACTGAATATCTTTGAGTTGTGGACAAAACATTTGAGGAGTTTTGAGTTTTGGTATCAATGTTTTTCACCATTTTCTGACATTTTATAGACCAAACAACTATTAATCTATTAATCAATCAATAATCAACAGATTAATTGACTATGAAAATAATTGGTAGTTGCAGCACTAACTTCACAGCAGACATGTTGACATGAAATAGTGAAGTAAACAGAGGTAGGGATGTGTATTGTTAGGATTTTATTGATATCGATACTGATACTGCTTATTGATACCGATAATTGTTGATACTCTGATCAATACTTCTTTCCATAATTTGATGCAAAAAATATACAAAGATGTGAAAAAAGTTTCTTTGCTGGTGTAACTGGTAACAGCCCAGCTTATGGGAGCCTGCGTTGCAAGTTATCACTGCTTCGGGGCTAAACATCTCCAGCAGCATTCAAATACAGGTACATGACATGGATCTTGAGGAGCTGTAGCATTTATTCACCCACAAACAGCCTGCATTGTACAGACACTGCATGTCACTGCTGCATTCACTCTGTGACTCTCATCTCGACTGCACTAGCATGGCTACGTTAACAGGAGGGGATACAAAGAAAAGACAGCAGCTTGCAAAGTAAAGTAGAATCTGAGTCAACTTTTGCAGAAATGCAACCTCGCTTGTTTATTTCACATAGCCAGCTTTGACATCTGTGTCTGGCCTCAGTTTATGCTGCAAAAAAAGCGACACAAAGAAGCTTTATTGGGTGTGTGTTGACGTGTTTGAGAGGGCGAAAGAGACCGCGCTGAATCAGAGAGATAAAATGTTAATTTCTGATTGTTTCACAGCGGTTATGTTCTAAGCACAACTAAACACTACCACACAGCCCTGCAGCTGATCATTACAATGCCTAATTCTGTCTGAATGTGGCCTTAAGAGCAAATTAACCTTACATAAATACCAATAGCAGCAATGCTTATCAATGCTTTGGTACTGACTGATCAGGCGCCCATTCAGTACCGGTTCTCCAAACCATCCCTAAACACAGGTGTTACCAACGAGGATGATCAGGGTTTCCATTCCATTCAGGTCAAACAGAGTCAGGGTGCTGCTGTTGTGCATGTTGGCTCACTGGAAAGGCTCTGCTGCACTAAACTGAACAGGGCCTTAATTAGTATCATTGGTAACACCTGTGTTTACCCTGCTACTTCATATCAGTATGACTGCTGTGAAAATGGTCTATTCAGGTTTAAAGACCCTGAGAACTTATTTTCTCTAATAGTTGCTTATTATGAGGTAGGGATGAGAATCAAGAACCAGAACCATTGAGAACCGGTTCCAAATTGTCTGATCTGTCAGAATCATATGCTTTCAGGGAATTCCTTTCATTCAGAAGGAGTCCAAAAAGTGTCTTTACATCACGAAGAATAATATCTGTAAATGATCATTTAAAGTAAGGGTGGAGACACCAGCAGTATGTGGAATTACTATTTAGTAGTGGTCTTCAACAGTTCACACAAGTGTCACTGCTTCTCAAACGAGCAGCACATCAGCAGAGGGTAAATATTGTGTGTTACCATACTGTTACCGCCACACAAGCAGGCCTAGCAGAATTTTTCTTTGACGAAGAAAACCTAAATTAAAACAAGTGCTGTGCAGATATTCATCAATTTTAGATGATGTCAGTCAGACAAGCTCTCAGGCTACAGCCAAAATGTTAACATGCAAAAAAACGCGCGCTTTCTGAACAAGCTTCACTCCCGCTGCTCCAACTCCATCCAGGGGGAAACACTGAGCATGATGGTTTCAAAATGCTGTTTGACTGTTTCATTTGTTTCTGTTTCTCTCATTACTCTGTCCTGTCTGCTTCTTGTTGGATATGAACTTTCTTTCCTTGAACTTTTACTTTTTTGAGCTGTTTACATACAGTGCTGTGAAAACCTGCTCCAGCCCATTCTGAGCAGTGAAACACGTGTATACAGCAGGCTCATGTGTAGAGCATGCATGTAAGTGCTGTTTGACTACAGCTGGTCTTTAAGAAATTTAGTGTAAAAATCAGGTAAACTGCTTTAAACATCAACATTTAGACTCATTTAGATTTTAATTATTTCTAAGTAGTTTGTGGGAAGCATTGCCCTTTGTGAGATATTGTAATATTGTCAATATGTAGTAACAAATTAGTGTGTCCATTCACGGCTCTGTATGTCAGCTCATCATCTCCTGATTTGAAAGACTGTCCTTTTCTGTTTTTCCTCCTTTCCTCAGCAGAGATGACCAAAAGCAGATTTATCAAAGCCAAAAAGTCTCAGCCTGAGAACAACGATGGTGAGAAAATCACAGAGAGCTCTGAGTTCTTTTAGACTATCTGCATATTGAGCTAGTTCAGCGCAAAATTTGGATTAAAAAGAAAATTGGAACGCAGCTAATAAGTTGTCGTCTGTCTGTCCTCTCTCAGTGGCTGAGTCAGTGTGATATATCTTCCACTGTGCAGAGGATTGTGGGTCAGAAATGTGACCAGATGCAGTAGGACCTCTTGTTATTTTTTGCATACTACATTTCACATACTATGTATTAGGACATACAAACCCTGCATTCCAAATCACATACTTTTAAATTAAATGTATGCTGCAGAGATGTTCTGGCAAACGTATCATATTCTATAGATTTAAGAAAACAAACCATTTCTGCAAAAATCACACCATGATCATTTTGTTATGTTTTTCAATGAAAATGAGAATAATGATGGAAAAATTATCATTCCTCCTGATGTTGCATATCATATCACACTTGAAATATCAGTCAAAATAATCGCAATTAGATATTTTTTCAAAATCGTTCATCCCTATCCAGAACATAGTTTGTCAGATACAGTATGCCAAAAATACCAGAATGTCCCAATGCATCAGGTTGGACGTTGCAGTATGTAAGCCAGCATGCTTTTCAGGGTATTCTGACCCACAATCATTTGTGATGGGTGCATAAGCAAGAGGGTAAAGTTCAAGATGCAATGTTATGAGGAAATAGTAACTCCCAATTGTATGCATACTTCAATAGTTCATACTTAGTAAGAGCAGGTGCTGTACGTACTGACAGTAAAAAGAAAAAGTATGCCATTTGGAATGCAGGGTAAATCTTTTTCTGGCATACTAAATAGTATGGTAATGGTGGTATTGGATTGCCCCAGATGAGGAGTGTGATACAGACATCACTTGTGGCCTTCATCAGAATCATTGGTGACCACTAATGGAGATAAGTTCTGCTATATACAAATGTATTTTCCATTATTTTTCTTGGTGTAGTTCCTGTGGTTGTGAAGGTCATGTGGCTTACACAGTGTCAAACTGCCACACCATCCACTGAGGCTGCAGGTAGCCATGTGCTGTCATATGTACACACAGAGGCACAGCTTTCTTGTCTTTAAAGTGGCAGCAGGAACGTCATCTGTTAAAAAAAAATGACAGTGTTTGACTTTTTTTTTTTTTTTTTTTTGGATATGAGCTTTGTGAAACTGCTAAATATTTCCTCTGTGTTGACATGGGCAACACTCCGCTGTCAAAGCACATTTGATTGCAGGAAATTTTCGTGACTGATGGCCAGTGTGTGAAGATGAATATAAATAAAGCCTTGTGTAGTTTTGAGTTCACATTCAAATAGCTGTTCCAGATGTAACTGGACAGCGGATCATCATCATTTTTTCCTCTTGCTGTCTGAAGTTGTCAGGGAGCCCTTATATAAGCCGGTCCCCAAACCTCGCAGCAGAGCTCTGGATAAACCGCTTCAATTGGACGAGACCCTCAGAGATCCAGTTTTGGAGGTTTCTCAAACTGTGGAGAGACACAGAACTCCATCCGATGAATCACACTCTGACAGTGTGGGCAGTCGCATGAAAAACCTCCAGTGTGAGTCAGGAGACAGGAGCTCTGATGGGACACACACTAATGATTCTCCACCAGCCACCACTGATAGTCACTCCCAGGGGGACAGTGAAGATGGTAACTTCAGCTCAGACCCCCAAACCCTTAGCTAGTGTTGCTTTAGTCCTTCAGCAGTAGTGTGATAGACACCATGAGCACCACTAGTTGTGTCAAGTTTTTGTCATCGTCTCTGTCATTGTTTTGTGTGTTAAAGTGTCCTGCCTGCCACATAGATCTGAAAACTAACAATCTTGTCTGTTTGCTTACTGATGGATTAGGCTAGATATGGTTATTGGCTTTGCATGTTTGTGGGAAAGATATTTTTCATAAATATCAATAACCTGGCACTTGAAACAAAGCCTTTATTTTAGATATGTTAGCTTCTGTGAACAGAAAGACAGAAACCATGTAAATGGTTGTAAACTTGCTCCAACCAGAAAACAGCCTTGTCCCAGGCCAGAATTCACAACTTCAAGCAATTTGAAAATGTGTTAAAAAACCTTCAAAATCTAAAAAAAACAATACTTTACACTTCATAGCACTGGTATCAAAATGTGCTATTAAAATCATCTGTGTTTTAAAATGCTTTTTTTTTTTAATGAAAATGTTGGCCCTTTAAAGTTGTGTCCCAGATTTCCATCAACTCAGACTTATACAAAAACATGATTTAATCAGGCATAAAAAGAGTTAGCTATAAGAGTTAGGACCCATCTCACTTCCTAGTTTAAAAAAGGTGCTGTGCTCAAGCACAGGTCAACCTTCTATTTTTTGACAACATTCATTAAATAATATTTCTATCAGATGTGTCTCAACTAGGCCTGGGCGATATAGCTGAAATACCTGATGACATGTTGTGTACTCCAAGGGTGATAAAAACGAGTAAATATCATAGTATCTTTGACCAGATACTTTGATATTGCAACAATATTGTAGGGATGACCATTGGTACTTTCATAAAATATTAACCCAATGAGATTTTTTGACAACTAATAATATGTAATGTGGCTGTAATGACTAAGTGGGTAAAGGCAAATAGACAAAGTTCCAAAAATTACATCACTGTACTGTAATTTAGCCTTTAAAAGCAGGAAAAGACAACACTTATGCCATATCATGATATAACAATATGCAAAATCTATCATGATACGTATTCTGATATCATGATACGATATAATATAGATATGTTGCCCAGCCCTAGTCTCATCTATAACATGTCAACTCTGTAGCTCTTCTAAATCAAAGCTAGATAAGAAGTATGGTTTAAAAATGTGTATTTTGATTAGCATTAAGAGAACTCTACTTTAAACAACTTTTAAAATTACAATGGCTGCTCACTATGACTATGCTATGAAATGAAAAAAATGTAACATTTTGTCAATTCATTGAGTTAATGTCTACATTTAATAAAAAATATAATCACAAGGAGGTTGGCTTGTTACAAGGTTTAATAGCCAAGAGTTTGATCTTTTAAAATACGTTTTCCAGCATAATTGAAGAGCAAAAATCCAAACACCCTGAAAATACAGCTTTGTCCCAAGTCACTTATTCTCAAGAATAAGTGAAATATGTCAATAACACAGTGGAAGGATGCATATATAGCAAAATACACTGGGTGGCAGTATGGGGCCATGAGTAGCAGTGCCCTAAATATCCTGTTAGAGTTTAATTTCTTATCCAAATTAACACAATGAGGACACATAAGTCATAAGTTTAAAGAAAGTCATTTATTAAGGACTAACTAACAGCCTCAAATCGGAAAGGTAAAGACAGGAATCAAGTAAGTTCTAGCTGCTCTGACAGATTAGTAGATGTGAGTACAGACAAGAGAGGAATGATGTTCATTCCAGAAAATATCCTCAGACACCAAGGCTTGAATCAAAGGCCCTGTTTACACTAGGGCTGGGCAATATATCTTTATTATATTGTGTTGTGATATGAGACTAGATATCATGATAGAGTTTAGATATTGTTATATTGTGATGTGACCTAATTGTTGTCTTTTGCTGGTATTAAAGGCTGCATTACAGTAAAATGATGTAATTCTCTGAAATTACCAGACTGTTCTAGCTGTTCTATTATTTTCCTTCACCCACTTAAGTCATTAATATATTGTCACAATAATAGGATATTTGGTCAAAAATATTGTGATTTTTACTCATTTTATCACCTCAGCCGCTTCTCCTCCTTGAAGTATACAACATGTTGTTGGTCACAACCTACATCAACCGATATTGAGTATTAGATCTTAAATTATGCATTTATTTTCCAGGACTGCTGGGATCTGGGAAGACTTTCAGGAAGTCTTTGAGGAAGTCTCAGTCTATTCAGGAGGAGGAGGAGGAGGATCCTGGAGACACTGGTTTGAAGGAAGCAGCTGCTCTCATCAGAGACAGTATTGAGACAGACGGTGAGCCTTGGACACCAGAGAAAGACGATATGGGGCCAAGATGCTTTTATCAGAAGCACATATTGACTATCAGTTTGTTGGATTGCATTTTGTAGTGCAATTGATTCAACACAGGTTGTCTGTTGCAGGAGTTTTCAAAGTCTGCAGTGTATACAGCAGACGTTGGTGTTTCAGTCCCTCTGTTTGGTGTTCTGAACAAGCGACAAGTTTTACAGTTGTTTTTCCATGTTTGTTCTCTGTATATGTGTATGTGCAGACTCAGTGATGGTACCAGCTACAAACACTACCAACATTGGCTTGGACACTCTGGAGGAAGAGGAGGAGAAAGCCAGATTCTTTGCCCAACTAGAGGCAGAAGCTTCATCAACTATAGATTACTCCAAGCTGAACAGGGAGTTGGATTCGACAAGCTCTACCCTCGGAACCAACTACAGGTATGTAAATGGCCATGTACTAATATTACACCACATATGTCAACCTTAAGGCCTGTGTGCCGAATCCAACCCAGCTCCTCATTTTATGAGGCCCACGAGAACTTTCAGAGGATATAATTTGCACAATCCAATCCTAGGCCGCATTATGGAAGTTCAGTTTCCATAAACAACATTTCAGAAAAGATGCCAGTTTTGTTATCCATGTACTGATGGAGTCTAGCCACTAGATGTCAGTATACACCAGGTAGCATCTCAGTATCATGTGGCTGTTCAGCAGTGGCACTCTAGTCATGTGGTCATAGCTAGTAATGTTAAAATGCAAAATGTCTAAGGAAAGAAATGTTTATGCAGAGGGCAGGCAATTTAAAGGGATAGTTCACCCCAAACTGAAATGTCAGTCCTTATCTAATCACCCTCATGCTGATTGAAGGTCAGGTTTAGTTTTTAGTCCACAAAACACTGCTGGAGTTTCACAGGAAAACAGTTAAAGTGAATAGTGACCAGTTTTCAAATGGAAAAAAACAACTGAAAAAAAAAAAAAAAAAACAATGCCTCCATTCTGTTCTTCTGTTGTAATCCAAGTCTCCTGAAGTCCCAACATACTGTTTGCACACTGTCACACCACACACACCAGTTCAGACAGTGTGCATGTGCACGTGAACATGGCTCCAAGCTAAGGATCTACAGTGAAGATTCAGGCTAAAAACATGGTGTAAATAACTTTTTTTTAAAGTCAACTTGGCATGTTGGTGCTGTAGGAGACAGATTACACCAGATGAGCAGTATGGAGGCATTTTATGTTTGTTTTTTTTTCTGTTGTTTTTTCCATTTGAAAACTGGTCACCATTTACTTCCATTGTTTGGGAGATTCTGCAATACTGTTTTCCTGTGAATCTAGTATCTAGTCCACCTGTCTTTCCCTCTGTTCTGTGTTTGTACCCCGCCCTTGGAGGAATACAGAGCAGAGGAAAGGAGAGAAACCACCAGGGCCATCTCCCAAGGCAATGGTAGGAGAAATACTCCACTGATTTCTGAATAAATGGATATTTGACTTTATTTTTGGCATTTAAGAAAAGATTTTTTGGCTTGGTGGGAAACACTGAATCATGAGTTTAGTTACCGAGGTTCAGGGTGAATATTTTACTACCCTTTGTGATATTAATTCTGTCCAAATGGAGCTTTGAGGTAACTTAAAAAGTTCATCAGCCCTTGACAAATGTGTGGGAAGTTAGCCTTGAACAGTGGAATGGCATACTAATAGACTGCACACTTGCTGATGGGGTCTGTGATGCAGTGTCTGTGCTGCTGCTCTGCCCTTGAAGATCAGGGTTGTGACTGTGATCTAACGAGGATGGATTTCCTCCCTCCAGGAAAGCTGAGGAAGCAGTGGAGCAGAGTGATGAAGATCAAAGGAAGGCCAGAGTCACAGAGACCAACAGAGAGTCTCCAGGTAGGACTAATGAAGCCTTCGCAGATCTCTCTTTCTCTGTCTCTGTCTGTCTCAAGCAGGACTGTTCTCTCTCAGCTTTTACAGGCTCTCCACACTACAGTGAGGATTTTGAGGAAGAAGAAAATGCAAAAGAGCCACTGGAGGAGGTTTGTTGTTGACATCTACACTGATTAAACTAAATCTAAGACATTCAGAACATTGATTCTCAAATGTTGGAACTTGGGGTCCACTGCTGATTGCTAAAAATTTTCAGAGGACCACCTTCTCAAATGAATGAGGAAAAAACATAACATGTTTAAAACAGGAGACAAAACAAACTGTGCTGTGACAGAATTTCAACGCATTCAACACACTGTGCTTTCAGCTCCGCATCACTGCTGCCATTATGAATCTAAATTTAATGTATTCAGGGTCGTATTTCCTCACTGCACGCTTTAGAGCTCTTACTGGAGCAGGGTTGTCTCCTACATCATTTTTTTGTTTCAAAAGCTGATCCATTTTGTGTCACTGCATCCGAGGGGATGTTAACTAGCTAACGGTGCAAAATCCAATATTTAAATGAAATAGTCATTGAAATTATGCATTCTAATTGGAAGCCCATTTAGATATAATATATGTAACAGATAGATTTAATATATTTTTCCTCTGGACCGTATGACTCCATCTATACTTTTTTTTGGTGTGACTTGCAGAGTTTTGGAGATATCGGCAGGAGAAATATCTGCCTTCTCTCCAGTATAATGGGACTAAATGGCACTAATCCTGTGGTACTCAAGGAGCCAAAAAAAACTTGTGAAAATTTTAAAAATCAGTGTATCTTTCCAAAAATCATGACCCGCTTACTCAAGTTAATCCACACACCTTGTTGTGAGCAGTTTCATGTAGGAACTACTTTCTTTCGAGTAGAAAAGAAAGTAGTTCCGGTACACTCAAAAATAGTTCAGGTAAGTTCTACTGCAGAACTGTATTTTCAAATGTATTGTTTGGTGCTCACAAGCCAACTGCCATTTAGTCCCATTATACTGGAGAGAAGGCAGACATCTCTGAGGCTGATATCCACAAAACCAAAAAATCTACATAGATAAATAGCGCTACAGGCCAGGGAAAAAAATATATATATATTTGATTTTGGGGTGAACTGTCCCTTTAAGAGACAACAGTCTGAAATTTACAAGTAGATCAATTTCAGACTCATTACAGCTAGCGTCACAACTAAGCAGTGAAGTGATGAAATCAAAGTGAAGGAAACCAAGTCCAGGCCAAAGAGGTACCAGTGGCAGAGAAGCCTTGAGAGGCTATTTAGCTCTGTCGTCTCCAGATTCTCCTCATTTACTGTATCACTACTACAGTGGGATTTGAGGGATATGACAACTGAAAGACACACTGGGGGTTGTTTTCCTAAATATTTAAATAAAAAGACATTCCAGAATTGTTCTAAGTTGGAACCACCATAAAACATTCAGAGAATTTACAAAGAATGCATAAAACATAACTAAAACAGCAAGCAATGTGCGTATTCACCATTCAACATGTGCCACTCGATTGTGCATTGGATAATATGTATCAGGGTGTATTTACCCATGCAGCTTTCTTTACTGGAAGGGTTTCTACATCATTGCAAAATGAATTTGTGTCACCACGGGGTTTTGCAGTGAAAATATATAAATGTCTCAAGTTATGTTAACTAAGCCTTTGGATATAAATATGCAGAAGTCTCTGGAACATCCTCTTACATTTTTTACTTAAGTTTGAATATTGAGGAGACGCCCCTAGTATTGCGCAAATACAATCCTGTGTATCCAGACCCAAAAAAATTGAAAATTAATAAATGTGTATCTAAAAATTAAATTTATTATCTTGTGCATACGGCTAAAAATATCACCTTAAGTTCTTTTGTGCTCACACTCAAGGGAGGACCAAGGTGTCAACTGAATATTATGTTTTCTATAGTTTAAAGAGAATGGCTGATGGGGATATACCCTGTAATATGCATGACAACGGTGACAACATCAAAGCCAAACAAATTAACACGGTTTGAGTTGTGAAGCAATGTGAACGCAGCACACAGTGTAAAAACAGTAGACAAATCACACAGCCATAAAATGTGCTGTATGTGAGAGCTGCATGAGTCCTGACGACCAGAGATATAAAAGTAAAAAGAGTATCAGTATGTTACATGCTACAGAGACTGAAACCCAACAATATCATGAATGACATAAAATGTTCTGTTTCACTGTCTGTGTGCTTGAGGCAGAGAGAGAGAGGGGGGCACATTAATTTAACAAAAGCTGTTAAACATGATCCGTCTGTGTAAAGTCACAGCTGTAACTGTGAAATATGTGAAAGAAACACTATCACTTCTAGTTCACAGTTAGTCAGGGAAAAGCTCCCTTGTTGTAGATCCTCACAGAATTCCAGCAACAGAGCTGTCTTATTGCCTCCAGAGATAAAAAGTTACCAACTTAAGCTGCTTTGTATCCAGTTTGGCTGAAATTAGTGTCAATAAAACTTATGGTGTGATGTTTATATTATATTATGTTATATTAAAATATCCCAAACTGACATCTTGTTACATGATTCAATAATTCATGCTATTTTCTGTTGTTTCTGTTTTTCAGAAGCCTAACATGTCTCCAATTCTTGCCAAAGGTAAGAGAAAAAGAGACGCTATTTCACTGACTTGCCAACCTTGAGTTCTGTATTAACAGGGAGGAATTTGAAACCAAAGCAGTGGGTCCTAGCCCAGAAAAATGTTAGATTCATAGACTTTGTTTCCTGCATTCTGATGACTTTTAAAGAATGAAAATTACAAAATGATGAGTAATTTTTTCTGACAAACAGATGCCTGTAGATGAGTTATAACTGACATATATTGGCGTAAAAACACAATGTGACTAAAGTGTTTAGCCTTAAATAGTCCAAATTCAAATTTGATTACAATAACAAAGAAAATAAATATTTTACAAATGTTTTACAAATTTCTCAGCATATGTTACTCAGACCGGTTTAAGAAAAAATGTGTCCATTTGCTTTAAAACTTTTCATGTCTGTAGATGAGTTATAACTGACATATATTGGCGTAAAAACACAATGTGACTAAAGTGTTTAGCCTTAAATAGTCCAAATTCAAATTTGATTACAATAACAAAGAAAATAAATATTTTACAAATGTTTTACAAATTTCTCAGCATATGTTACTCAGACCGGTTTAAGAAAAAATGTGTCCATTTGCTTTAAAACTTTTCATAAGAAACGGGACATCTGAAATTTAGTATTTCTTTAAATCAGTAGTCTCCTCTCAATGTCTCACTCACTGAGGAGGACAGGCTGAGCTGACATGCTGTATAGTGCCAGAAAGAGGTTGTGATAACAAAAAGGAAGTAAAGGAATGAAAAAGAAATCAGGAGAATTGTGATGCAGATTGTGAGACTGGAGAGGGCAATGAAAAACAGTCTGCCAGGAGGGTTGGCAAGTATGCACTGAGGTCATGGGAGGGTGTTGGGAGGAATACAGTCTTTCAGTCAAGCTGTGGAGTTTGATGGCTGATACAGACTCAGAATCCTGAGACAAACCAGCTGTACACAGCATTTACCAATACTTTTGACTGATAAAGCACCACAGTGGAAACTATGTTACTACAGACAATATATATCTGTGCACAAGCTCATTCAAATGTCTTACTAGTTTTAGTTCAAATTACAAGTTGCCTACTATATTAATAAACAGTATATTTATTATTTCTTTACTGCTAAACTTCACTGAAGAAGTCAGTATGGACCTATAGTTAACCGTATAGCCATCTTAAATGTGGTCACTCTCACTTCACTTCTGTCTCAGTGTCTCTCTATGACTCCCTGGATGACACTGGTGGAGAAGACAGAAAAAAGGACACAGCAGGATCACTGGACAGAGGTAACACAAACACACTGGGTCCGTATTTGTTAAAACATGGTGATATAACAGTCAGTATATGTATCTCGGAGAAAATGCTTCAATGTAGTCTGGAAGAGCATCTCAAGAACAGAGAGTGTCTTTACATTTACAGTCTGAATGCACTGAAGAACACTTTTAGAGTGGAGATATATTGGGGTATACAAAGTGGTCCCCAAGAGAAGAGGTTGTCATAGCAATAAGGTAGTGGGTATCACAATTTGATTTAGGAAAAAATACATTAAGATTGGCTTAAAGGAATAGTTCATCCCAAAATCAAAAATCCATATTTTTTCTCTTACCTCTAGTGCTCTTAATCCATCTAGATAGTGTTGGTGTGAGTTGATGAATTTCAGAGATATCGAGCATAGAGATGTCTGCCTTCTCTCCAATATAATGGAACTAGATGGCACTCGGCATTTGAAAAACTCAACAGTAGGGCTGTCGTGCTGGTGGAATTTCCCCATGTCATTCAGGTCGGCTCATACAGTAGCACAATATGCGTATTAGTGCCATTCTTTTGTTTTTGTTTCGCAAATCACCTAATTTATGATAAATGAAGTAATTTGGTGCAGTAATGCTGAGTGTAACATGATCTGTGGATCTCACCTCACTGTCAAGCAGGCAGCGTTATAGTCTGAGCAAGCGAGCTGCAGGGTGCTAGTCATAGTTGCATAATGTTGTCAAACAAATGAATTCCTGCAATTTGACCATTTCTTTTAAGGGATATGTCTATCAAGTCAGTTTACGTACAGCAGCAGCACAAACACAATGGTGATGAGGATCACAGAGCATAACCAACAACAAAGCTAACACAGCTCATGCTGCAGTTATCAGCATTCAGCCCACTACTCTTGTTATTAGTTGACGTAAAATGAGACCTGAGTTTTTCTTAACTGTCCCTCAATATTACAACATTAGTCTGACATTGCCCCAGTCTGTGGGACTAGCCACATGGCATGCTAATGCTGAGTTCAGCAGGCTAGCTTATGAAATAAACAACATAAAACATGGCAAAACTTACAGCTTCCAATTTTGAAGTCGAGTCGCAGGCAGCCAATATCTACCCATCCTTGACCTCAAATGGTTGCTGGCCCTCATATTCCTTGTTGAATTTTTGAAGCATTGATTGATTTAACACATCTTGAAGTATAAACAAGAAAGGTCTAGCCTCATGAAAAAACTAAAACAGGAGCATTAGGTCTGGGTGGTATATTTTTCCTACCTTCATACCTTCCTGACATTTTTCCAGGGTTTATGGAATAATGGCAGTTTTTTTGTAAAACTACTCAACTCTGTGGCCATGGGTTCGACTTCGCTACATGCCCCCCCCCCAGTATATATATATATATACACACACACAGATACACAGATATATATACACATATATAAACAAAATGCTCAACTTGAGAGAACTGCACTGTGCTGTAGTGCTCCCTCAACATAGGGGAGCTGATTATTAAAGCGACACTATTCCTGCATTAGGGAAACAACACACAAAGCTTTGCTTCGTTCTTGAGAAGCTGCAGCTTTTATTCACTCACAAACTCAAACCTAAAGTGTACATTTACAGCACCATCTCTGGACATTTACTGTCACCAACAACTACACTGCTCAACATTTTCCCCACTCAGCGTGCTTTCACCGTCACTTTCTGCCACCATAGACTGCAATCAGTCTGACACTCCCCCTCTCTCACGCTCACTAAAGTTACACACTTACTTCACGACTCCAACCTGTCAGCAGTCTGCAGTGTTTGTGGACTTGCCTTTATCATCAGGACTAAACACAAAATACTCCCAGAGCAGAGGCAGTTTTCTTCTTTTTCACTATTTCAGTTTAGTGGACCCCTGGTGGCAACAATACAGCATATCTCATTTAGTGAAAATTACACCGTCTGGATTTCTTAATACTCTGGTATACCGTAATACTGTCCCCAACGCAGTCATTTCCCTACATGATCATTTAAGATTTTTCTTATGGTAATGCTCCTCTTGTTTTTTATCCAGAGTCCACTGACCTCATTTTGCGTCCAGGCCAGTCGTACGTGCAGAGTGGAGGCTCAGAGATGGAGGCTCTTCAGGAAGCCTACAGACAGATCCATGTTGTGGGAGATTCAGATGACCATGATCACCGGTCCTCATCTGTGGAAGGGAGGGGGAGGATCAACAGACCTGTGTCTCCATCCTCCCCTCCTCAACATGCCAGACAGTCTCTTCAGCCTGCTTCTACCAACGAGTCAGGTCAGACATAGAACTGTGGACTCCCTCTGTCTGTCTGTCTGCGTAATATACTGGTGTGACTGGAGGAATGATGCATCTGCTAAAGCTGTATCCCAGTTATGGGTCAAACTCTTTTGAAGTCTGTATTTAAAGATTAAATGTGCCATAAGGGTTCGGCGAGACTGTTTTATGGTGTTTCAACTAGAAACTTCTGAGAAATGCCTCCGTTTTTTTGTTGGTTTTTTTTTCAAAATTTGGAAAACAACCAGTTTGTCCTTTACAGCTGTCAGTATCCCACAATCCCTCATGCTCTTTAGTGATACATTGAGGCATCTGAACTAGTGGTAATACCTCCTCAAAAGGCATCCTCTGCACTGTACCTTTTAGCAGCATGGACATGTTTTCATCACTATATGGATTGTTAACACTGCTAGTTGTGACTCTAGCTGTCATTTGAGTTGAAATTGATCTACTTGTAAATTTCAGACTGTTGTCTCTTAAAGGGACAGTTCACCCCTAAATCAGAAATGCATATTTTTCTCCTGGCCTGTAGTGTTATTTATCCATCTAGATTTTTCTGGTGTGAGTTGCAGAGTTTTGGAGATATCAACCGCAGAAATGTCCGACTTATCTCCAATGTAATTGGACTACATGGCATTTGGCTTGTTAAGCTCAAAGCACCAAAGAAATACATTTGAAAATTTTAAAACCAGTGTCTCTTTACAAAAATCATGACCCAGTTACTCAAGTTAATCCACAGTTTCAAGCAGGAACTACTTTCTTTCTGCAGTAGAATCTACCGGAACTACTTTAGAATTTACTTTTATTTCTACTAAAAGAAAGTCCGTGAATGTTCTCATTCGTCCAGGTCATTGTAATCTCAGGAAAAGATTAAATCGAAAGCAACTGGACTTGTTTAAAAGTCTTATTGAAGACGTTTCGCTTCTCATCCAAGAAGCTTCATCAGTTCATGCCTGTCAGACTAGTCAGAGCTAGTCTAACTAACGTCTTCAATAAGACTTTTAAACAAGTCCAGTTGCTTTCGATTTAATCTTTTCCTGAGATTACTAAAAGAAAGGAAGAAAGAAAGGATTATCTTGAAACACTGGTTTTAGATTTTTTTTTTTCAAATTCATTTCCATCTAGATTTCTTAGACAAGGCTGATATCTCCAAAACTCTGCATCTCACACTGAAAAAATCTAGATGGATAAATCGCACTACATGCCAGGCGAAAAATTTGTGTTTTTGATTTTGATTTTGAACTCTCCTTTTAAAGTCTGGGTGGAAATGCCTGATAACACTGTGGTTTTTGGTAAGGATCATGTACCGGGAGAAAAGGTACAGGTTCAGCATACCTGCCCTCAGTTGTTCAAATCTCACAGCATTATACTCCACATCCTTGAAGGAGGCTGGTGCGGAATTAGACAAATCCACTGTGCTGAGGTGTTTACAAATGCCAAGCTCATGACAGGACTGACGTATGTTGAATAATCTGTGTTGTGTGTTTGTAGAGCTGCCCACTGCAGAAGAGCTGATGAGACCCATCCGGCCAGAAAACGACCATGTCAGAGGCTTCAGCCTCCAGCCTGTCAGGTTAGAACGGCAAAAAATCCAAAAATGATGACTCACAAAACATCAACAGACTGTTAGTTGTTACCAGCCATGACAGAGGGGCTGGTTTTGTCTTCACCATATGTGAGTATATGTGTCTGCGCTGGAGAAAGGTCTGACCGAACCCATTAACATTTTTGCTATGTGGGGTTAAAATGTTCTGGCTTGTTTGTGTCTCTTTAAATACACAAAGGTCTAGTCTGGTTTTTCTCTTTACATTTTCTGAATGCAGTGCTGTAGAACTCAACCAAGAAAAGAAATCACACTTCTTGGAAAAGACTTTCCCAGATTTGGCTTCTCCAGGAGAGGATGACCTGATAAAAGGGGCCAGGAGACTGAGCTCCCCCGACCCTCCCAGCCACAACCTGACATGGAGCATCAGGCAGGAAGTAGAGAGGCTGATGCAGGATCAGAACATACATTCATCTTACACTTCCTCTCAGGCTGGCAAAGCTAAGAAACAACCGGTGAGGCAAACTTGAAACTTTTCTCCATTTCAGCAGTGCTAGGATTTGAAGTTGCATCAGACAGACTTCACAAAGCAGCAGTTCTCCCAAAAATGAGAAGTTATAATTTAACATTTGTAAGGTCAGTGGTGGGATCCAATCCAACACAGTAAAAGTTCAGCTGTAGTCATCTGTTGTCAGTGAGAAAAAGTGCACCTGAAAGAAGTTAGCTTTTAGGGCTTTCCACCAGAGAAGCTTTCATAGTTAATATAGTGAAAGGATCTATTTTAACCCAAACATGATCTTTTTTGTGCCTAAACATAACCAAGGAGTAATGGTCAAGTAGCGTTGATGCCTAAACCTAACCAAACAGTAACTGAAAACTAAAACTAATGAAAAAGAAAAAGACAATGATAACTCAATAACGTCTAAAAATAATAAGTCAAATTGGCCTCTGGCTTCACATGGGACGCAAACCCCAGTCTTCTGCGTCAAAGTCCCATTCATTTATTGCAACCTCCTACATGGACTTTGTGCCTTTCTGATAGAAAGCCCTGAAGGCTATCTTCTCCCAATACCAAACCAAATATGCTGTTTCTCTCCTTACATAAACTCAGTGTGTCAGGACTGCATAATCAAATGTATTTGAACAGAATTATATTATACTATATGTTAAAATTTACACCTTCCCCATTCATATTCTGAATGTTTTGATATGTTATTTATAATATATCATATACATATTTATCATATCATATCATATATATGATATAATTGAATACCTTGTTTTTAACACTTTTGTGATATACGTTCTTCCCAGGCCTCCACTGGTTCTCATCCCTCTACATCCTCAGTGAGGAAACCCACTGTGGCCCCTGTGAGAGGCAGGAGAGTGGAGGGGAAAACAGCAGCAACTTCCAGGTCATCAGGACTGAACAGACCTGCTGCTACAACCAGAACCCAGTCTTCTGTCTCCCGTCCTCTGCAGCGTCCACAAACGAAAGCCAAAGTCACAAAGAGTCAAGAAAAAGATGACCACACAGGTTTAGTGGCACTCACACACGAAATTCCAGGTCATTAAACTGCTCAGATCATTCAAGAAAGCGAGTCTCTCTGATGAACCTGCTGTAAAATTTTGCCCTGATACAAATGCTACAAAACATGAATATATTTATTTTTTTTACTTATTTTAATCTTAGCTCATCCAAGTTGAGTTTGCCCCATTTCTGAATCCATCAGTATCCTCATAGTGCAGCAGGGAGCCCGGTGTGGAGATGTGGAATCATGTCATGTTTGGAGCTGTGTGTTTGATGCATCTTCTCTGTTTGTTTGATTAGCAGAGCCAGATGTGAAGGTGAGCAGTGAGCTGGTGGCATCTGTTCAGTCTTTAGTGGCTGTCCTCCAACAGCAGATCGACACCAGCAGCCACCTGGACGTTGCAGACACACAGGAAGCCAGACGGACGCAGCATCCTCCAAAGGACAATGTAATCAAACACTTCACCTCCAGCTGATTTTTTACTGTTTACAAATGAAGTGTGTGAAAATGAGACTCCTGCAAAAAGGTCTTCAATATGCAAGTAATGATGTAATGCTAATTTAGACTAAAATTTGCAGATCCCGGACAGAAAGTAACAGAAGGTAAGCATGCGAGGAGGAGCATTGTTTCTGTCAGGGCTGTACTGAATAGTTCACAACATTGACGTTCAAATTCTAAATCAACATTTGAATGCTGCATAACTTTTTTATGTTTTTTGCATGTCTATTCATTCTGTTTCAGCCCAGTTTCTGAACAGTTGCAGATAAATATTAAGTTCCACTGATGTTATTACTATTATATTATTTGTAGAATTAGATTTGAGTGGAGGCTGTATAAGATTGTTTCTGACTCGTGTGATCCAAACATTTCCTATAACCAGAGCATTGTAAAGTCCAAAACAAGTACAAAAATGATTTCAAAAAAAGATAGATGGAATCATTTCCAAAATTCACAACATGTTTTTAAGTAACTGTAGCTCTCTTCACAACAACACAGACACAGGACAATTATTTGAAACTGGCGGTTGTTGTGTGGGCAGGTCTTATTTCACTGCTGCATCTTCGACTTAATCACACAGTGAGAAACATAATCATGAATTGACACCTACAGAATATCTCAATAAATTATGAGAGACATGACATGAAAATAAAAGTAAACACAAAATGATGCTCAGCGCTGACATGAAACAAAGTACATTTCACAAGTTGAATAAATATCTTGTTGGCCGCTTGTCATGAAAAGAGGTTTAAATTCCTTGAAAAGTTCTTAGAAAGTCCTTAAAGGGTTCCTTAAAAGTCCCTTTACCTTTTGAGCTTCAGACATAATGTGAGTGAATGAAAACTAGCAGAACCTCATGAGACAACATTAACCTTGTGTTGTAAACAGTCCCACAGTGAACTTAACTGCAGTGGCACTACAAACGTGGAACATTACATACGAGAAAGTATGTGGTTGCAACATTTGTAGTAATTTATGTTAATTTTTACCTCTAACACATCAGCTTTTAACCTTCTATTAGAACTGCAATGATTAATGGATTATTAAATTAACTATTTTGATAATCAATTAAATTGGGTTGAGTAAGAAAAAAAGGTTGAAATTCTCTGATTTCAGCTTCTTAAATGTGAATGTTTTCTGGTGTCTTTACTCTTCTCTGAACATCTTTGTGTTGTGGACAAAACAGGACATTTGAGGACGTCATCTTGGACCTAATCAACTAGGAAAATAATCATTAGCTGTGGCCCTACCTTGCATCAAATTATTTATGTTTACTTATTTATTGCATGAAATTATGTGGTCAATTATGAATTAATTATCAATATATCATGAACACAGAATTTATGCAACAGCACTTACATCTAACAAAAAATCTGCTTCAGTCCATATTTTTTGGAGTTTAACAACATTTTCACTAGAAAAAACAGTTTGCTCTCTTGTTTGCGGCACACACCCATATTAATAGGGCAGTCTACCAGTAATTGAACAGCTCCATAAATTAGATTTGTGTTGACTAAATTGACAAGTTATATTCATGAAAGAAAGTTGATTTAATAAAAGACAAATCATTTTAGTCTGATGGAGCCTTTTACCTGAGGATTTTTCTTTTTAGGGTGATTATATAATAGAATATAAAAGACAGACATTCAAAGCCTCATTTGAAAACCTCAGTAAAATCTTTGACTGACTGATGTTCAGTACAGCTCTAGTTTCTGTAGTGAAGGATAAAGATATTACAGTACTGTTTGATTTGAACAGATATGAGTAAAAATAGACTGTCAGCCGTTTGCACATCACTTCTGTATGCTGAGAAGATTCCAAAGCTAGACAGACCTGCTAGGCACTGCTTCTAAAGTATTTGACAGTTGCTGTTTGGAGAAGCATTTTAGGAAGACTGTGTTTGCAAGATGGTATGTCAGTGAGGGATCATGTCAGTCTTGCTCTGCCAGTTAAAAAAAAATACATATTTTCCCTCGTACCTGTGTGCTGTTTATCTATCTAGATAGTTTTGGTGTGAGTTGCAGAGTTTTGGAAATATTGCCTGGAGAGATGTCTGCTTTCTTTCCCATATAATGGAACTAGATGGCACTCAGCTTGTGGTGCTCTAGATAATCCACAGACTTTGTTGTGAGCTGTTTCATGTAGGAACATTTTCTTTCTACTCAACTACACCTGCCAACTGTATCACTGCGCAGGAGAAAACATGCATCTCCTCCCCGCTCTAACATTAACACCACTGAGCTAGCTAGCGCAGTGATATGGTTGGTGGGTGTAGTTTGGTAGAAAGAAAATAGTTCCTACTTGAAACTGTTAACTACAATGTCTGTGGATTATTTTGAGTAACCAGGTCCTGACAAGCAGAGTGCCATCTAGTTCCATTATATTGAAGAGAAGGCAGACATCTCTATAGGTGACATCTCCAAAACTCTGCAAACCACACCAAAAAAATCTAGATGGATAAATAGCACTACTTGGCCTGGGGAAGAATATGTATTTTTGATTGTGGGATGTCTCCTTAAATGTCTTCTATGTCTTCTTCTATGTCCTGGTTTGGTTTGACTGAGTTGAATTCAGTGTTGATGTGTGACTTGCAGAGGGTGGAGGAGAGCTCTGTGGTGGAAGAGCTGAGGGTCCAGCTGGCTCTGAAGGAGAGGGAGCTGCAGGTGATGAAGGAAGGAGCAGAGGAGCTCAACTCACTAAAACAACAGAACTACCTGCTGCAGAGCAAGGTGCACAAACACACTCACATCACAGGACTAAACCAAACAATAACTCCATGCCTTGTTGCCATTTGCTTGCCACCGTGCAACTGAGAGCCGGGGCGGTTGGCTGTAGACTCTTATTTGCCTTTGGTTGGGCTGCTGTCTTTTATTTTTGCAGGGCTGAGTTGGTGCATCATAAGGACATTGTGCAGTAGCCAAAAGCACAACAATGAGTAAGACATTTGACAACAGATGAAAGAGCAACACGTAGTTAAGGTTATAGATTAAAAGAGAATTAGAATATAATTAGAATTAGGCTCATTGCCAGGTTCTCTTCTGTGTAAATCCCTGACATAACAGTCCACCAGGTTTATGAAAATGCTGAGAGACAAGAAAAGCAACACCAAGAGGTTATATTTGTCCCTGCTCTATAGTATATTAGTAATACTGATTGCACAACAAAACAGCCAGAACATCCAACATAACAGAACTGCTGTTGAACAGTGTTCATGCTGGAGAAGAAGGCTGTGTGTCCAAATACTGTTCCACACCAACACTCCTCTCTCTGTGGATATGCACAGGACAAAGTCAAAAATATATTAAAGCTCTGATGCAGGAAAGAGAAATCTGGACTGCTGTGGTGATTTTAAAGGGGTAGTTTGGTTGATTTAAAGTGTGGTTGTATGAGATACATAGTCAGTGTGTTACCTACAGTAGATGGTGGTCGACATGCCTCCAGTTTAGAGAATCAGCAGGAGTACTGGTGTGGAAAGCTAAACAATCTACTGCTGTGGACAGGATCAGCAACAAAATGTATTTGAGGCACCTAAAAAATCAGTATTAGTCTAAGTGTACGACATATTTTTTGCGGCCTTACCCTACCATCAGATACTTTAATGATGGGAAACTGCCATTATAAATTATAAGCCAGATATCACTCTCTCCAAGCCTTTGTCATTTTACCTTGCAGATCATGGTAGTTGCTGGAAGTACCACTGCCTCAATCTGTTAGTTTGCTTGTGGTATTGTGCAACTTCAACAAAAATGTCAGACAACAGCACAAACTAACAGAATAAAGCAGCAGTAGACCAACAACTCCTGTGTTCTGTGAGATACAATCACTGGTTTTGCTAATGGAATTGAGATGGTTTGGAGAGAGCGATATTTGACTTGTATAATGTTTTCCAGTCAGAAAAGGCTATCTGACTGCAAGGTAAAGCAGTGAAAACATTCTAAATATAGCACACACTTAAACTGACACTGACATTTTTAGGTGTCTATATTATGCTTTTCTGCTGACCCTGTCCACAGCAATACATTGCGTAGCTTTCTACACTGGTACTCCTGCTGCTTTTCAAACTGGGGGTGCATCTACTCTGGGTAATACTCACTGAGAAACAAACTTGAATGAATATGATCAACGTAGGGAAAATAAACAAACAAGAGTTTGCTGATCCTACCCTGCTAACCTTTATTTCACTAAAATTCAACTTTTGAATTCTTTTTTTAATCAGTTCCATCCCCAATTATTGTCAATGATTGATAAAAATTGTGGGGTGGATTAAGTTTTCTGAACACCTGAATTAACAACAGAGATAAGCAGTGATTTTTTTCCCCTCCTCAGCTGCGAAGTGCAGAAGAAGCCAGTCAGAAGAAAAGATGGGCTGAGGCCACTGATGCTGCTACAGAGGAAAGACTCCAACAGATGGATAAAGAAATAAAAGAGCAGGAGATACTCATAAGAGGTTACCAGCAGGTTTGTGTTCCTTAATACTTTAACTGCTGCTGTTCATTTCTGTCATTGATTTGTGTGTTTTTACCTCTGATCTTCATTTCATTAAATCTCTTTTTGACATTTACTGTAATTTCAACCTCTACAATTCAGTTTTTGTGTCAGAAATTGAGGGTTTAGAGAAACGGACTTTAAGGCTTAACACATCAATCCCCAAATTTCCATTCTTCTGATTCTATGTCTCGTTGTTGAAGAGCGATTTTGGTGTCAACAGGATTGATACTAACAAAAGATATCGGTTTCACTTCCTCTCTTCTGTGTTGTACCTTTCATATTCCATATTCCGCTCCACTGCTGTCTGTGTCTGTGTGCACTCAAACAACACACACATCATGCCTTTGCAGTGCACCGCAATGCGCACCCTGACCAGTTTAATTCAACATGTAGTGATAGGTGAACAAAAGAGGAGCTTTGCTTGGAGCCTTTTCACAGCTGTGAATAAAATAGTGTGGTATGACTGCTGTTAGCTACAAATTTGTTCACACAACAGCATCATGAGAAGAGAACTTGGAGCTGTAACAGAAAAGAGAAGGAGGAGGGAATGCAACAACATCCAGACCCCCGACACAGAGACAGAGTTGTCTGAGTCTTTGTCAGAGAGGTTCAGGCAGGAATATCCAGGTATATAGTCCTTAAATTAATATTTTAGTTAAACTGAATCTTTTTCAAAGTGTAATTGCCCATCAATAGCTGTTACTTTAGCAGACCAGTTAAATTCAGTATATATTCAGACATTAAAATAATATTTTCATGCCATTTAAACATATAATCTAAATTAATTAGAGTCCTTAATGTTAATGGAATTGGAAACTATGAAAATGGCTGAATATAATAATAACCCTTAGTGTAACTGTGAAAGAATCCCTGTATTACAACAGATTCAGACTATTGATGATGCTTTCACCTCATAAATAATGACACACTGCTCTCCACTACATGAACAAACATGAGCTGCTTTTAACAATAAAACATATCGGTATCAGGGATTCCGGCCCTACATTACTTGGTATTGGATCACCACCTATTTACCATGAAATTACAGGACCTGTAAAACTTCTGCAGTAACACTAATGTTATTTTACAGGAGAATGAGAAGCTGTATTTGCAGATGAAGGCTCAGCAGGTCAAGAGTAAAGCCAACGAGGAGGCCATGTTCAATGAAAACCAGAGGCTGCTGAACGAGCTGACTTTCACAAGGTGGGTTCAGTAAAGCTGTCACCTATTTGTGAATGCATTATTGCTTGTGCATGTCGTCCCAAAATGAAATGAATGTTGGCATTCTTAGGAAGCTTAATTACATTTTGAAATGTGTTTTTTTTTTTCTCAAATGTGTTGTTTGTGTTCTCTGATATTTTTCTTTCTTCACCAGGGAGCAGTTGAATAAAACCTCGAGGCCTGCGGGAAACGTCTGCTTAATGGATCACACTCAGCGCATCACAGACTTATTAGCTCAAATAAACACATTTCAGGTAAGAACCACGATCACTGAAACACTGTTAGACTTCGGCCCTTTCACCTACCACAGAGACATGTTTCTGTGTGCAGAGGAATGAGGCCAAGCTGTCCGAGGACGTGCACAGACTGAAGCAGGAAAAGCAGGCTCTGGAGGTGGACCTGCAGCTGATGAAGAAGGAGAGAGACCTGGCTAAAGCTCAGGCCGTGTCTGCCTCAGGTAAAACTAGATACAAAGCAGTGCAAGTGGAATTTAAATCCAAATTTCACTATTTTAATTATTGAAAGATTAGAAAGAGCTCCTAATTTTTAGAATACCTTAATACTGTACGTATATGCATAAGTGATCTTAGGTTTCACTGACAGCATGTATCTGGTCTGAATGTGTCAGGTGACAAGAACGTTTGAGATGCGTGCGTTGGAGGACAAGCACAGAGAGGAAGTGTCGGCCCTGAAGAAGAAGCTGCAGTGGTTTGCAGAGAACCAGGAGCTGCTGGACAGAGACGCTGGCAGACTGAAGGCTGCTACAGCTGAGATCCACCAACTCAAAGAACAGGTGAGGCTCCGCTCTATCATTCTGTTTATTCACTAATCCTCTTTTTTTTAAGAATTTTGCCAATATACAAAATACATATCAAAACAAGAGGGCTTAGAGACCCTAAGCCCCACCTGAACAAAAAGCTCAGACTATACAAAGTGCATTACATTATTCTTAGTATATCGTGCATGCAGCATAGGCATTACCCACTGCTAATGACACAGTCCAGCAGAGTGTTCAGGAGCCAGAGGAAACTAAAATCAATTACCAGGAGTGAGCGACAATAAATGAGCAGAAATAAACACAAAGTTCATTAGATGTGGCCAGTCCGGTGCACCATTTTCTCACATTTTATGGATCAAACAACTGATTGATTAATCAAGAAAATAATGGACAGATTAATCAGTAATAAAAATGATTGTTTGTTGCAGCCCTGCTCTCTAGTATATTTAAAGTCAGGAGAAAGGAAAAATAAAAAGTTCTGTAAAAGGCCAGTGTACAGGGCGGCAGCAGGGAGAGGCATTTCTGCAACAAAGCAACAACACAGCAGGTTTTGTGGATGCTCAACATGAATTCCTGTAGACTTCCTGTGTTTCTTTCACTGGTATTTTTGTGTTTTTTGTGCTTTCATTCACTGACAGTGTTGCATACTTCTGAGCATTCTCATTGTGGTGGATGATGAAGGATTTGGGCTTCTGTTTTTTCCAGTCATTGCCTTCAGCATATTTTTTTTTTTGCCTTTTTTTCCTATCCTGTCCATCTCTTTCAATCTGTCATCCACACTTAGTCCACACTTAGTCACAGGAGTGTGTTTTTGGAGTGTTTTATAATAGCTGTGAACGTGGCTCAGCCAATCATAATCAAGGACCAAAGCAATCAGTTTTCTGAATAGTAATCTATACAGAATCCTCCTCGTCCTCTGCCCTCGTCTTTGTTATAACACATCCAATCTCTGCACTTCAGAAGATCATTCTGTTTGGTCACATAATGATCGCCCCTACCTTCAGTCGAAATGAGGTTTTTTTGTCTGACCAGCTGACCTTTGACAGCTGAATAAAGCCTTCATGAATTGAATTGCACCCCTTGCTTCCCCACCACGGTGCCACTGTGATCATATCTGAAGCTCTAATTAGTGGTTCACCTCGCATACACAGCGTTGGGTTCAAATCAGTATAAGGACTTGAAAAAGCACAAGTTAATAAAATTTATCATCTGAACTAAAGGGCAAAGCAAATGCACAAATGCTCCTTTAAATTCTTGACATTTATAACGCTATCAACAATGTGATATCTTAAATTTAAACTTAATTTAAACCAAGAGACATTTTCTCCAGAAAACATCTGCTGCTTTTTGATGTGTGTTGTCATCATTGTGCCCTTATGCTAACAAGTTGTGATGTTTGCTGGTTTGCGAGACCTCATTTCTCAGCAGTGTGTGACCAACCATGGGGCATGTACTGTTTTTAGTATTTCACCACCCAGGTTTTAGTTTTAGCATCGCATCACAAATAAAGTGTTTGTTCAGCTTCCGTGTCAAACCCTGTCAGCTTTTTTTGGGCATCTGTCTCAGTTTTAATAATTTTATATAACCTTCCTGGACATAACAAGTACTACAAACACTGCTTTCTGAAAGCTGAAAATGAATATTTAATGCACCTGTGGTGTGTAGGTATTGGCCATAAACTCCGCCCCCTCCATGTTAGCAAATGGGCTATGACCTGAATGGGTTATGGCCCAAACAAAAAAAAAAAAAAAACAAAAACAAAAAATCAAAGTACATAAATTTTTCCTTAGAGATGGTTTCTGTCATTTTAGGTAGTTCTTATCACTATCAAGTGTTCATTTTTCTCATCAGTTCAATTATCCAGTGTACAGTAAGAGGAAGACATGTCAGCCATATTTATTTATGTCACTGGAATCAATTTGTGAGGCTGCAGCCACTTAAGAGACAGAGACCTTGTAGTATAAGTTAGGTGGATGTGAAAAGTGCGCAGACAGTCACAGTTTAATGTTGTTAACTGTGTTGGAAATAACAGTTTGTCTCTATTTCAGGTAGAAAAACTGAAGATGGATGTGGGCAAAAGAAGCAGTGAGCAGCAGAGAAAACCCAAAGAGAAAACAGTGGACACTAAGAGGATGCAGGACCTGGAGCGACAGGTTTCTCACGCACACTAACAAATAAGCTAACTAATCAAACTTGTGGCACTCCCTCCCTTTTCTCTCAAGTTCATGTCTCTTCATTGTTTGAGTCTTTCTCTCTTTACCAGGTCAAGGAGCTGGAGCAGATACTAAGACGTAGAAACCCAAACTCCCTGCCTGCTCTGATCTACGCTGCAGCCGCGGCTGGGAATCAAGAGGACGATGCTGCCAAGACGTCCCCACCCAGCAGAATCAACGCCCTGCTGGAGCGCAGGATTCAGCGTCTGGAGGCTGAGCTGGAGAGCCACGATGAGGAGGCCAAGCGCAGCCTGCGGGCCATGGAACAACAGTTCCACAGGATCAAGGTACAACTAAAGTCAATACAGCAATTTGACAATACTATAATAACTGTTGTATAATAATACAGTATATAATTAATTTCCTGATGGCATGATTGCATTATTAAATGGCATTATTATTTTATCAAATTCAAACTCTAACACTAAACAGCCAACTTTGGAGTAACAAAATTCTTCACTTAGTGTGAGCAATAAGGCACATTTACCAAGACTCCTATTGACAGCTATGTATGAAGAGCAGCTCTGAAGTGATCACATGATTAATCACAAATGTGCTCAGAGAAGTAACAACCAATCAGACAGAAAGAATTGCCCCTCATCTGAGAGGCCTTTTAATGTTTTACTCAATGATATATTATTTTGCAAAAACTTTAATGTTTTTTGTTTGCTGTTATAATCCCAGTTCCAAAAAAAGTCAGGAGACTGTGTAAATGACAATAGAATGCAATGATTTACAAAAAACTTTTTGACCTATATTCAATTGAATACATTAACCAAGATATTTAATGTTCGAACTGATTAACTTTATTTTTTTTTTTTAAATATACACTCAATCTGAATTTAATGTCTGCAGCACGTTCCAAATGTTCCAAGTGATGCATCGTCTTTTCTGTGAAAAATGTGAAAAAAAAAAAAAAAGTGAAATTCTTTCTCATTCTTTCTTGGTATACGACTTCAGGTGCTCAACAGTTCGGGGTCTCTGTTGTCGTATTTTGTGCTTCATAATGCACCACACATTTTTAATGGGAGACAGGTCTGGACTGCAAGCAGGTCAGTCTGGTACCTGAACTCTTTTACTTACGAAGACACGCTGTTGGAACACGTGCACAATGTGTCTGGCGTTGTCTCTCTGAACTAAGCCTGACGTCTCTGAAAAAGACTTTGTCTGGATGGCAGCATATGCTGCTCCAAAACCTGTATGTACCTTTCAGCATTAATGGGGCCTTCAAAGATGTGACAGTTACCCATAATGCCATGGGCACTAACACACCCCCATACTATCACAGATGTTGTGAAGTTGTTAAATAAACTCACAAATAGCTAAGTAATAAGATGCACAAACAGTGGCTGCAAACAAACAAAGCAATGCCAGTTTAAAAGTGGTGTTACAACAAATTATTCATTATGACCAATAATATTTTAGACAGAAGGTGGTTGCCTCTGTTGACTGCAGATCTGCTCAAACAAATTTCACAGACCTTTGGAGCTTTTTTGGATTTAAGAATACATTAAAGTCAAAAGAAATATGATAATTTGTATATCTGCATGTTGCACATTTATCTTAGATTTATGAGTAAATAAATAAAAATGTAAAAAGTGAGGAAATTCTTCTTTTTATCTTTGACACCAGTCCAAAATTTCACTTTTCGCAGTGTGAAAAAATAAGCCCTGATTCAACAAAGGCATCTCAGGCATGCATGTCTACATTGCAAAACTATTTTAAACCAGAACATGCAACAGCATAAAGTGTTAACTAGTTTCTTTGATAGTAAAATGATTTATCAGAGTGATGAACTTAGAAAACAAACACATTGTTTATTAACTGCATCAAAATAAAAGAATATGCTTTAAAAATGTATTTATGAAATTAAAAAGAAGAATTACTGAAAAACACACCTTTGTTTGTGTGAACCGTTTAGCTCCGCTATGAGCAGCAGATCTCAGAGCTGGAGCAGCAGCTGGAACAGAAACAGCAGCTGGAAGTAGCAAACTCAGCAGCAGGGACTGAGCCGTGGATGTCACAGGTTCAAACTCTGGAGGAGGAGCTGCAGTGTGAGAAGGAGAGCCACCGGGAGAAAGAGAAATCCCTTCAGGACCAGATTGAGTCTCTCCAGCAGCAGCTCAAACATAAGGTTGGTACAGGAGCTACACAGGCCAGTCAAGTCTTTTCTTAGCTTTAGCCTCACTTTTAGCTTTAGCATGCTGTCACTGACTGATCTGTGTCAATGAAAAGTGAATTAATTAAAACTTTTAGACAGAAGTATAAGATTCTTTGCTATGGACGTTTGAAATATTGGACTTTGTGAAATGTTGGACTGTATGTGATGAAGCAAAGGCAGGGAAAGAAAACAAAATTTTTCTTACTTGTACAAACTGATGTAAACTCTTCTGTACAGGTCCATCCAAGTCCAGGCCGACACCAGCGTCAAGCTGAGGAAGCATTTGGCATCCGGATAGAGCGGCTGAACCAAGAGCTCAACGCCAAGACACGAAGCATTCAGGAGCTGAGCCGCACTGTGGAGAGACTGCAGAAGGAGAGGAGGAACATGCTGTCTGTCCCCGGTCCTCGACCAGAAACCCGTTCTACAGAGACCAAACGACAAGCAGGCCCCGCCAAAACACTCAGTTCTGCTCCTGCAACAGAGACACGAGGAGGAGAAGAAACGTTTCCAGCTGCTCAGTATGAGAAGACATACCAGCCCACCGTCTTCACAGGTAGGAATGTGGACGTTATGGTTGACTTTCCTCTGCATGCTTAGATGAAAACTAGAATTTCTTGTTTATGATTTCCAAAAAAAAAAAAAAAAAAAAAAAGTTGAAAGGAACACATCTTGCTTGAGATGACCAGATGTGATGCACGGTATCGGTCTGATACTGGTCAAAATCACTGGATCGGATATCAGGGGTAAAAAAAAAAAAAAAAAAGTAGATTCAGGTATGATCCATTAAACTATCACACAATCAAAACATGCTCTTTGAATAAGTTGAAATAAAATGAAGCATCAGTATTGCACATCTGAGTCATGTGGGCTGTGTATTCCTTCCTTTAGGGAAGTAAGATATTTGTTTCACAGTTTGAGCATGATGGTTTTCAGATGACTAGGTTAGACAAAGTGTATCCATTAACAAGTATTAATACATTAAAGACATTATTAGTATAATGTTTTGTTAGTTGCTGCTCCAGTTATTGGTAACGATTGATAAGTGGGATGGGGGGACATGCCAGACTAAGTTTGGGAAGCAGTGACTTACATAATAATTCCATGTTTATCTCATCTCTGAAAAGAGGCAGAGTCTGTGTTGGATGTATTTCCAGATATTTGTATTCACCAGATTACAAGTTTGAATCAAATAATCAAAGAAATCGCATGACCTCTTTGTATACGTCTACTATGCACCAGATCCTCGAAATAACCCACCGGTTTAAAAAGTATGGCTTGGTTGCTGCTGAGATTCTTTAATGTGCCGTGTGGAATCTGTGATTTTCAGTCAGGGCTCACATTTTATACATTAATGTACCATTTTGTAGCTTTCCCTTAAAACTTCTAAAATTAGTTTTGTGTAGGGCTGAGCGATATGGTGAATGTAAATGTATCAAAATAGAAAACCATTGTTTATTTCATCACAAAAAATTCTTTTTTTTTTGTATAATTATCCTTATTTAATTTCATGCGGTACACCGTGAGGTTAAACTTATAGTCTTTCAACAACAAAACTAATAATACCTTTTAACACATAATATGTATCCCATAGCATGTTCTGTCCCTGAATGGCATCAAGCAACGTAAAACATCAACCCTTCCATACATTAATATACACAAAATATAAAATACAAGACACAAGACACTCATTCATTCATCTTACATGCTATTCACATACCTCTCATTTCAACTCACCCACCCCCACAACATTCAAACACGTACTGTTTCATCACAAATAGTTCTTAAGGTTATATTTTGCATCATTTGGATGATGTGTTGCATTCTGCAGGGCACAGATCCAGGCAGGAAATTTGCATGAAGGTAACACATACAAACATAGAGGATAGTGAAGGTGACACAGAATGAGTATTCTGAACAGGTGAAGAACTCCTATTCACAGAACCTTTAGAGAATGCGCTATATCGTGATATGTATTATCTGCATATGAAATGATTTATACTGAGGTATGAGCTTTTGGTTGTATCGCACTGCTGACTGACAGCAGAGCTCCAGACTGCTATGAGAGAAGCCAGTGATGCTCGGCAGGAAAGGCGTAAATAACAAAACTGTAATAGTCGAGAGCAACAGTCCAGTCCAAACACACATGACACCAGGACAAGTCCAAGATAATATAAAGAACATACTGGAGCACTGCAGCCCTGTTTGTTAGAGGCTGTGAAACTGGCCAGTGCTGCATGTCTGTCAGAAAAATAGAAGGTTCATAATCATGGTCAGTGACTACAATTTTAAACCAGATCAAAAACTACAAATCAGATACTATACATTAACATACTGTTATCTTTTAACAGCTGTGGTAGAAGATGATTGGCAGCATATTATACCCTTAAACATAGCTGCTAGTATTCAGCTGACCTGAGTTATGTAGAAGCTAAAATGTATATTTATTGGTTGCCTTCTGTCCACACCAGCCATGAAGAAACCCCCACAGTGATTCCACTGTCAGAGTGAAAATGAAGTTCAGCTGATGCTAATATTAGACTTTAGCAGTCTGAGTATGAAAGACCCAGCTGGAATCTTCCAAAGCTACTGCATGAGATTTGTATTTATTGCAAAGCCCCTCTTTGTTTCCACAGACAGTGTTTTCTTCCTGAGCTGCAGTGGAGGGACAGAAACACAAAGAGAGAATTATGCACTGAACAGATGAACTCCATTCAACCTTAAATGAAGACATTTCGTCTACCTCACGCTGCTGAAGCCCCGTGCATTTTTGCACTAAACAAGAGCTGTAGATTTTGTTCCCCAGCTCTTACTTTAGAAACATGTTAGGATAAGGTCTCTTCAGTACGATCAGCATGGACATGAGGAACAATCACAGTGACCAAAAGTTCTTCAACGTACATATGGGCATGAGACTGTTCTTTAAAGACACAATGTGGACCTGTCCTTTAAGGAATAATGATACGACAACATGCAGTAGCACTTGCCAAATAGGATGTTAAATTACTGTTATTTTTTCAGAAAATATACAAAATATGTTGTTACAATTACAGTGCCATAGCCATGACTTCTGATGAGATCTCAGTATAAGGTTTTGCATGCTTTACAGAGGTTAGTTTACATCACTACTCCTGTCTCAGCTGTGTTTGATGCCTCTGTACCCTAAAGTTTATGTATTTTTATTTTACTTATTTATGTATTTATTTCTCAGGGACAGTGCATAAAGATTACTGTAAATATGCTAGAATTAGCCAAAAAAGTCAAATGTTTTCATCCATAGTCCCTGGCCAGATGTAAAGTTGGCAACCCAAAATCAATATAAGAATTAGGAAACGGCTCATAACAACAATTCTAAAAGCGTGCTAATTACAGTCAAAGCAGAACACAGACTGTATTAAGCAGAAAACAGACATTGGCAGCAATAAAAGCAGAGTGATAAAAGCAGAGCAAATCACATTTCAAAAAGACCAGAGGCAAACAGCACACCACCACCAGCACAAGCAAGGTCAACAACAACAAACAAATGCAAGCAATATGATGAAACGAGCAAACAAAAAAGAAAAACAATTATTGTATATAACAATTATGAGCAACAGGAGAGCAGTAGCAGTGAGATATGTCAAGCATATGCCGTTGCTATAGCTGGAGGCAAATAGTCGAATAATGTGTTTTATTGTTGCATCTTTTTGACAGGCAGTCATATCTCTGAGGTTCTGCAGGAGAACGAGGCTCTGAAGCAGCAGCTGGAGCAGCTGCAGCTGCAGAGTGAGCGAGACAAGGAGGCATTAAAGGCTGATGCTGAACAAGCCACAGAGGAGCTGTGCAGGTCTGTGTGTCAGTGTGAACACATTCACTGATATTTTCTGGATGTGATCAACTAACTGAATTTGATGTGATCTGTTAGGCTGCAGGAGCGCTCTGCTGAGGAGCTGTCTTCTTTGAAAGCAGAACACCTCCGGGTGTTAGACCAGCTGCGTGCCACCCATGCCCTGGAACACTCGTCCTCAAAGGTTGCAGAACTGGCCAATAAGCTCAACACTCAGGAGGTACTGGCTCACTAACTAACCAAAGTCAAGTCAGTTAGAAGGTCATCCTGTTGTCTTAACTTTAACATTTACCTGCAGATTACAGTGAAACATTTGCAAGAGCAGCTGAAAGAGCTGCAGGGAGCTAAAAGTGCACTGGCAATATCCAGAACCAGAGAGGATGCTCTGCAGACCCAGGTGGGAGTTAATTCCGATGGTTTTAATGGTAGTCAAATTACGCAATTTTTCTTATTGTTTGTCATCTGGGTTTTTATTTGTGATACGTATTTTTCATTTCTTTTATAACAAGCAATTTCAAGCCCCTTGATTTTAACCAAGAAAAAAGTGAATTGTTTTGTTTATTTTAACACTGAGTCACTGCTTCCGCTGTGTGTTCAGCTCACCAGACTGCTGACGGAGCTGAAGGAAGCAAAAGAAGCTCAGAGCCCAGAGGTGAAACTGCTGTGTAGCCTGGAGAGAAAGATTCTCAACATGGAGCTCAGACACCAACACAGAGAGAAAGAGCTGCAGCAGGTACTAATGATGCCACAATTTACTGTTTATGGAGAGCTTAAGATACTGTTTTAATGGCCTCAGACCACCAACCTTTCACTGTGGACCCTGTTAGTCTAGCAGGAGAAATAGATTCCAATGCATCTTTGTGGCATTTTTTGTGTAACCTGTTTTTTAGGAACTTAATTGTGTCTAGTTAATTTTCAGTGTTGCAAAGGTCAACTAAAGGTCCATTGTGTTTGTTTGGTGGAGATCTTGAATTGATGACCACCAGAGTGTATTTTCATAACTACTAGACACTAGTAAATTTTGACACCAGGAATCAATTGGAAAGGTCATTGACATAATACAACCAGTCTTTATTGGTAGCAAATAATTTTAGCCTCATAACATGTAACTTTTGCTGTTGTTTCACAGTAGTGTCCTGCAATAACCAAATGAAATGAGTTTATTCTCTTATATCAGTTGCAAGGTTATTAAGTGGATGGCAATAAATAATATGGAATGAAAGTCTGATAACATGTGATGACTGTTACAGTGTGAAACAGAAGTCTGATAATATGGAATCAAAGTCCCCACACAACTGAGCAGCTTCACCTCCAGGACAAGTTGGTCCTGCTCTCTCTCTGCTCCATACTATGAGTCATCATCAGCATGCAGATTGTCTCATGAATTAGAGGACGAAGAAGTAACAGCAGAGTGAAACTTATTTTTGACCTTTTGACAAAATCTAGCGATGCAGCGTTTGGTTGCACTGCTCTGCTACTGTCCTGAAAGCCTGATAATGTGGAATGAAAGTATGGACTAGAAGTCTGATTATACAGACTGAAAGTCAAGATATGGAATAAAAGTCAATATGGAATAAATATTTGATCATGTGGAGTGAAAGTCAGAGTATGGAATGAAAGTCTGATCGTATGGAATGAAAGTGTGATTATATGGAATTAAAAGTCTGAGAAAATGGAATAATGTCATAGAAGAATATAAGCTCCACCCACAGTAGGATTTGGACACAATGAAGCCAAAAGCAAGTGTACAAAGCTCAAGCTCCCTGAGGTTTTTGGGTGATGTGGCATTTAGTCATGCAACTCTGCTACTGTCCTGTGTCACTAGTTGCAAAGCAGTGGTTGCACCTCCAGACCAGCCAAAAATATCTTAAATTTGATTGAGTACCTTCTCCTGAGCAGAGCTGACATTTAGGTCCAGGAACTCTCCTCCAAAGAGGTGCAGCACAGTGAGAACTAAAGCAGAACATGTGCCAGCAGCTGCATCTTAAGTTTTGGATTACGAACAAAGACAATGTCTAACCTCAGTGACTGTCCGTCCCTCTCCCGGCAGGTGATTTGTGGCTCGTGGCAGACTTTGGACGCTGATCAGCAGTCAGAGGTGGAGCGCTGGAAGCGTCTGGCTCAGGACAAGAGCAGAGAGCTGGAGGCTTTCCGTCTAGAGCTGGACTCCATCCTGGACATCCTGAGACATCTACAGAGACAGGGGGTGGTCCTCCCCATCACAGCCCCACCCCCACCACCCAGAGGAGTTAATGCACAAACATGAGGTTAGACTGATGTATGTCATTGAAAGCTAATGCTGATAAGTGTGTTGAACCCAGAGATGGACAACCTAAGCAATAATCAATACATCAGCATTAGAATGAGTTCAGGTGAAGGGTGTCTCATTGACAGCAGTGTATTAGTCAATATCCCACATGTCAGAGATGACAGTGTGTCTTAGTCCATGTCAGTAGTTCTTAATCTTAAGCCTAAAGTCTGTAAGCAAAAAACCTCACTGAATGTCTTTATATACATCTGCTCCTGTTTATTTTTAGTATATTTTATGGCGAGTTTGTTTTTATTTAAGTTATTGTAACTTATTTAAGGTGTAATTAAAATAAATGTTTTTTACAAGTCTTAACTGTGATCAATTGTATTTAACTCCTCCTTTTATACACTGTACAGTGTTAGCTTTTTAAGTATTACACTTCACCCTAATTTTAACACACAGGATCAATTATATCAATACTGTATTGCAGAAATGTGGGGAACATTTACTGATGGTTTACAGCTCTCTTTTGGGAGCTACACTGTCAAATTGCATATTTACCTAGAAAGGCAAGGCCGATTGATTTGTCTCGCAATTTTAACAAAAGTGAAAAATGATTTGTGTATCCACCATGAGATTTGGATCTGCTCCTTTTTTTTGAAACATCTGTTTATTGATTTTGAAAAGTTGTGTAAAAGTACAGAACAGAAAAAAAGAAGAAATAAGTTACATGGCATTGGCCTACGACACCCTGATCCAGTTAACCAGCCACAGCATTGACCAGTAATTTCAGTCAGACTAATGTGACAATCTTCTCTACATCCACTTCAAAATTTAATAGGATCTTCCTTGGCACATGCAACGTCCTCCCTCCTAGTTTATTTGGGCCAGTAATCAGTAACTTACCTGCTGGAAAAAACAGTCAAACAAACAGAACTGAAAACTTAACCTTGGATGGATATATTTGCAAATAGCTGCTGCACTTGAATTATCATTACTGACTACAGGCAGCAGAGGAAATCCAGAAAAACTCTCCCTCTCTGAAGGTCTGTTTAATCCACTCAGTGATGTTTTTATTCAAGTGACAACTTCAGGCTGTTAGAGTAATATTTATTCACGTAAACTATAATCCACAGAGTCTTCTCCTCAGATATATTCCAACTTCAGCAGCAGAGAGCACTTTCTTATTCCAACAACTGCTTAAACTGTCTTCAGCAGCTCAATATAAGATCCTATCAAGTGGCTCATCATTCAGAACAGCATGAGGCTCAATAAATATCTACAAGAAATCTGAAGCCCTGCTGACAGCGGTAACAGCTCAGTTAATGAGCTCCACATCAGAGAAAACAACATCCTGATGATTTTGATGCGTCATGTCTTAAGAGGAGGAGGGTTAAAAATGAGACAAGTCTGGTCAGTCGTTATCTGCTTTGGAGTAACATGGTGCAAAGTACAGTTGCAAATTGCAAGCACTTTCTGTAATTGATCATTGATAACATTAACAATCAATTTTCTGATTAAACATGATTAAAAACATGTAAAAATTTAGGTCATACTGAACATGTTTTTTTCCTCCACAGCAGCATATTTCATATTCTCTGACAGCATTACATTTTATGAAACATATAGAGATGTGAACGCCTACATGCTAAGATAGTGGAGCACACTCATGAAAATAATCTGTTATATTTCAGATCTTTATTTGATAGTAGATCAGTTAAATTTTACTTGATCAACCAAATTCTACCAATTGATCAATCATCAATTAAGGATTATCATCCTTACTACAAAGTATGGGATTATTTTTTGTTGTAACAAGTAGTGCAGCAAGTTAGTTCTGCAGTTCAAGTAAGTTATTTAGTCACATTTTCAAATGAACAATTTGACTGTATTTCCACCACTGCAAGAACTACCAGCTGTCACAGGAGGAGAGTCTGAGGGAGCCGTTTTTCTTTTGAGACAGAGGACAGACAGCCTACACTCTCAGTGGAAACCAAAATTCTAGTTTCTTAAGTCACGTCTCAAGATGGACGTGTTGAGCAAATTCCCTGTGAACAAGAAAGTCTTTCTCTGAGTCAGTATTCAAACACCATCCTGCCGAGAGGCTTTTTAGCCTTAAAAGTCTCCTCAGAGGATCTGAATATCCTGGAACTGGTGAGTCTATGTGATTTGAAAAGTCTGTGCACTTTTATAGTTTGTATATACTAGGCATGTGTTTTGAGAAGTTGAAGGCAGAATCGGTAAGATTTGTCCGAGCTGTTCATATGTTTTGGGTTGGTAATGTGTCCCTCTCACAGCAAAATAATGAGCAAATAAAAAAATATAGGCAGGGGGCTGCATAGTCTGTGCAGATACAGACGCCAACACACACTTCTGATGGGTCATAAGTGATGATTGAAAGAGATCATGTTTATATGAGTCTGTGTCAGGGGTCTGCAACCTGCAGCTCCAGAGCCACATGTGGCCCTTTAGCCCCTCTCCAGTGGCTCCCTGTGTAATTTTCAACATACTTCAAGAGATATTTGAGTTTTGAGCCCAGTTGTAATTCTTACATTTGAAAAGGTTTTACCAACTATTAATCCCAAAAATGTTTCTTAAAAAACATTGAGTCAATTCATTTAAATGACAGTGAATGATGGTTAGAATTTAAATATTTTCAGTTAAAACAATTTCATTTTCAGGCACTAAAATAATGACCAATCAGGTTCACTCACAGCTCACTGAACAATTTTTGAAATACATTTTTTTAGTTTCTAAAACTGTTAATCAAAAGAAGAAATGTAAATTATTAAACTATCTCAAATTTTATAGGTTGGCAAAACTTTTTAAATTGTATTGCAAAACTTAAGAGTTTGACTTTAGGCTCAAAAATCTATTGAAATTTTGAGTCATCTAAACTATTTTTTTTACAGTGTAAAGTGATTCTTACATTTCCAGCTGTAAAAATATGTAGCCTGTACACTGAATTAAAAAACGTTTTAATATCTCATCAGCTGAAATGTGCATCATAGCCTACGTCTATGGCTCAGTGTCTTTTCCTTTAAATGTTGTCGTTGTCTTGAGTCTCCATAAGCCAACAATGGATGCCAAATCAGATCAACACAGAAAAGTCTTCAAGGAAAAGAGATAATTTAATGGTTGTGGCTCCAGACTGATTTTTTTGTCTTTTCTTTTTCTTTTTTTTTTTTTTTTTTTTTTTTTTTTTAGCCAAAAAGGTTGCAGACCCCTGGTCTGTTTTTTAGGAAAATGTTGCATATCATGCTTTTAACTGGTTCTTTAGCTGCATGTTGAAACATGATTCACTGTAGGCTATATGAGCCGGCATTTTAGTGTTTTCACAGAGGCAGCTGTGTAAAAAGCCTCTGTCCAGTTCACTGTCAGATCAACAGAATGTTATAACCAACATTTAGGAAAGAATAGCAAAGGGTTTTTTTAAGGAGTAGTGCAAAAGTACTCTAACCAGTCACTTTTCTCAGCAGGTGATGCTGTAATGTAACTGGTTCCTATCTAATGGCAATAACCTTGTATTCTTAAAAGTAACACTACCCAACACTACTTGAGAGCATAACAAGCTTCATATTCATGAGCATCTGCCCATTGATCTGTGAGGTAACTTACATTTTGACCTGTAAGAAGAGAAAAGCTCCCAGAGTCTTGGAGAGTTCATCACGGTTATCAGTTTAATTATAGCTGCTGCGCAGCAATGGTCGGGCCAGGCAATTTTAGGCAAGGGATAACAGGGAAAAGTGTTGTTTGTGTAAAGTGTATTTTAACCTTAGTAGTCTCTTATCCACATAGCATGATGCCTGAACATAGGCCTTCCACATTAGAAAGTCCATCCTGCCTTAGCTGAGGCTCGAACTCACGACTTCTGAGACTGAGGTCCATCTTTTATCTCACTGAGCTAATTGGCAAGTGACAGTTCATGTGTGGCTTCACAAATTGACTAAGCCAAGGATCAGGGTGCCAGGCAGCAGCCATCCATGCCATGGAAAAGCAAATTTAGTTCCAAAGCTGTAGCACATATGGTTGATTTGTTATGAATTTTCAAAGTTTTGAAATTTAGAGGCTTGCTGTAGCGCCACCATCAGGACTATTGTCTTGTGTTTCCAGTTGAGGACATCTGGCATGGGACTGGACCTTTGTGAAAAGTTTGGGTAGATTTCTCATATGGAAATGTTGTACAAGCTGAGGCTTGAACTCACAACCTTCAACACCAAGAACCATCCTCTATCTCACTGAGCTAATTGACAAATGGAAACACCACTTGTAGCTTCACAAATTGACTAAGCAGTCACCTGTGTGCAAGACAGCAGCTGTTAGCATGTAAAGGCAGATTTCAAATGGCTGTCAAAAATCAGTTATTGAGACAAAAATCCCAAAATACACAAATTGCATCTAGACAGCATGGAGATGTTGGTCATTAGTTTTTAACAATGATTTATTGGCTCCAAAAGTGAAAAACTGATGTTTAAAAATGCCATTTTTGCATTGACTCCAATTGTTCACATGAGAGTGAAATTCAAAATGCTGTAAAAAATTCAGTTTTTGAGATAAAATTCTGATATTTTCCAAACATCATCTACCATGACTCCAAAATTTTGTCATTTTTTTTCATGAACATTGAAAATGTATTTAGCAAGAATTTGCAAGTATATGTTTATAATACCGTTTACAGTCAAACATTTTGATGCACTGTAGGCTCAATTTTTGATAAATCAAAAATCTGTGTGGATTGTTTGTGTAGGACAGTCTGAAGATGCTCTGTAGCAAGTTTGGTGCAATTGAGCAAAAATTGTGGGAGGAGATAGGTTTAATAAGTTTTACAGTTTTTGAAAAAAACAGAGTGATGGACTTCATAATTTGCAATAGGTTTAAATGTACAAAAGTTTCTTCAGTATCGGGGCTACATTGTGGTGAAAGTTGTAAATCTGTAGCACATATGGTTGATTTATTATGAATTTTCAAAATTTTGAACTTTAGAGGCTTGCTGTAGCGCCACCATCAGGACTATTGGCCTGTTTTTGCAGCTGAGGCAATCTGACATGGGACTGGACCTTTGTGCAAAGTTTGGTCATTTTTCGTGCATGGGAAGTAGGATTTCCTCGGAAGAAGAAAGAAGAAGAAGAAAGAAAGAAGAACATGCAGGATTACAATAGGGTCCTGGCAGCTTAGGCTGCCGGCCCCTAATTAAAAGGTCAGGGGGTTATCATAATCATCAGGAACTCCCATCTGTTGCCCCTTTCTAGTGGCTCCCTGTCACTTTGACAAAAAAGTATTTGGAAATAAATAATAAATTTAACATTTTAATTTTTATCTATCATTTTTTTAAGCCTTAAATGATTCTTACATTCTCCAACTATAAAGATGTACAGCATATATACATGTGCCAAAAAATTTAATAATTGTGGCTCCAGACAGATTTTTTGCCTTTTTTTGTCCAAAAATGTCTCTTTTGAGTGTAAAGGTTGCAGATCCTTGACTTTACAATTAGTTGGTGCCAAGAGTCATCAGCAAAGTTTTCATTTATTCTTTAGTTGCAGAAAAAGCCCTGGGATTGTTGCAACACATTAGCAAGTCATTAGCAAGTAGCTCAGTTAGTGGTCCTGAGATCAGCGGAGGCCGGTTGACAGAGAATACAGCACCTAATGGCTGAGGGGATTTAACATTACAGGGGCTCTGACTGGACTCTGACTCTGAGGATGATGACGACATGGTGGGATCAGGCGGATCATCCATAGTCTCTGAGTATTTGTTTTTGTGACATCTGAGGTTATTTATCCCAGTGTTTTGAATAACAAGAGGTTATACAGTGTTGAAATGATATTAAAATCTTTAGTTGGGGGCAGTCTTAGTGTTTGATGGCGAGTCCAGCTCTCACTGCTCAGTAGTTGCTGTTTAAGAGACACTTAAACGCCCCCATTATTCAAAGTCAGCATCACAAAATGTCATCAGGGCACATATAACCCTGTGCAGGGTTCAGTGTTTTCTTCAGTGACTCATGTGCCCTCCTTGAGGGTGAACTGCACAAAGGATTAACACAAGCAGAGCCATGAGCCACAGCAGCAGCATATTTAAAATGTGATTAAATAAAGAAGGTGATCTCCATTGAGAGCTGGAGCTGGACCTGGGCACAAAGCAGCAAAAAACAAACCACAAGCAGCAGACTAAAACAACCCTACTGTAACTGTGGGATTATGCCTGTACGATTCCTCTCAAGGGGAACATGCAATTCTAACCCATACATGAGCAATACATGGTAAATACAGTCAAATTCACACTGCTGCTCCAAGAGCTGTAGATAATACTGCTCATGGATCAAGAGCACAGCGAGGCACATTTATTTTTACACATTACAAGTAAACTCAGTGTACTTTTACATTCACATGAATACAGTGTGTATAGAAAAATACATTCAATAAAATGTAAGAAGTGCAGCAAAGACAATTACTGACATTAACAAACCTTCAGCCCACACACACACACACACACACAAACTACAAACAAGGAGACAACAAGAGGAAGTTTTCTGTTGACTCTGAATGGTGATGCAGTTGTGAGTGAAATTTTGGATTTTTAGTGAAAAATCAAAGTAAAAATTCTCCACTTAGTCAATAACACTAGAACATGTAACAGCTACTATGTTTAGACTCACATTTGAGAGATCCAGGGATCTCTTGAGCAGGTTGGGAATTCTGTATTAGTGTGTTATACGGAGTACACTTATTCTGGGATATGTAATGTGGAATGACTGCACAGTACAGCACTGATCATTCTAAATCAATTTCAGCTGTATGTATCAGTAGAATGGTTGCTTTCTTTTGACCTCTTTTCTAAATGCATGTTTGATAGGACCACTTTACCACTTATTGTGTTTGTAGGTCATCAACCAGCAGCAGAATTTCCTCCATCTGCAGTTTGATTTTCTGTTTGTTTCCATTTCAGCTACTTTCTTATTATTTAATCCCTGTTTACACTGTTGATTAGGGCTGAATGATTTTGAAAAAATATCTAATATCTATCTCTGATTTTGACTGATATTGCAATAAATATGATTTGCAATATCAGAGGTAATGATAATTTTTACATCATCATTCTTATTTTGATTGAAAAATATGTTAAAATACCAAATGAAGATGTTTTTTTAAGTTTGTAGAATCTGATGTGTAGGACAGGACATCTCTGCTTCACTACATTCAGTCATTTAAAAGTTTTTTGACATGTTTTGCCTTTAACAAATATTCACCTTCTGTGATTTGAAGATGGCAGAGTCATATTGTGATTTCAAAAGAATTTCAATTATTTGTGTAGCCCTACTGTTGACGTAAGGTGTCTGATTGGCTAGTCTTGCTCTGAAGGTACATGTGATTAATCATGTGATCACTTGAATCTGCTCTTATCCTGCATCATGGCGTCGAAATATTGGGAAAACTGAGTTCCCGACAGGGAAAATTCACATGAACGCTGTGTCGAATCAGAGCAACAACTCAAAGTCTGCATAAACGTTGGTACACAACTTGCTGAGTTGTTGACGTCATGCAGAACAAAAGTAAATGTTTGGTTGATGGTAAGAAATTTTCGTTGTAATGCAGTGCAAATCAATGTTTTTCTCACACGTAATTTGCACAGTGGTGTTAGGTATTAACCGTTATTTACCGTCCACATAAAGTGACCTGGATTAGTTAGAAAAGTTATTTCTGAGCAGTAACTTTAATAACAAGTCAGGCAAAGCAATATTTTAGTGGTTTTAGGGAATGTGATACATCTACTGCAACAGATCTGGAACAAAATTAGTTTGTAATATAAAGCTTCAAACTGTTTCAGCAACATGAATCTTTACTGAGACGCTAGTTGCTAGACGCTCCAACAACAAGTCTGCCCTGTGAATGGCTGAATGAGTGAAAAAAAAAAAGAACCTGTTAATGTTCTTTGGATAAAAGTGCTACATAAATGTAGCCATTTTCCTCCTACACCTCACTGTAAGCAGGAGGTTTCTTGATAAATGTGTCTTGTTCTTCACATTTAGAGAAAGAACTGCTGTACTTCACAGCCGGCTGTGTGTGTAATTCTTCGAAGTTTCATTAATGCACATCCAGACATGTACGGGGGTGGAGGGGCTTTAAGTCCTAAAGTGAAATGTTCAAACGAGTGTCTGTGTAAAGTCAGTCAGCTGTTTCTGCACTTCTTTGTCTGCAACTTGTGTTAGTTTGTGTTCTTCTGTCTGACTGATCCAGAGTCTGTCAGTGACCCTGTCACAGCATCAACATGAGGTTCTAAAACCTTGTTTTAGAGCTCAAACAGTGATTGGTGCGAGGACTCTGTTGTTTCTGGTGGAATTATTATCTTTTTTCTTTTTTTTTTTACCTTTTTCTCTGAAATGAATCTTATTCCTGAGATCCTAAACATGCTTGAGGACACATGAAACGTGGCACTCGCATCAGTCGTCGTGAATAATTTAACCATGGGTCTTGTGCAGGGGCGTGGCAAAATGGCTCGATAGTGACCTAAAAACATGAAAAAATGTCTTGGAGCCACAACCTAAACTTTTTAAATTAAAGCTGCAAGTCTTGACAAGTCTCTGAATTTTTATGTGTTTTGGCCAAATCCAGACATTGTACTTTAACAAACTCCTCCAAGACTATTGATCAGATCGACTTCAAAATTGGTGTGTGTGATCTAGAGATGTTCACAGTGAAAAGTTGGTAAAAGCTTGTTTTCGATAAACAGCATTATCGTAGTGTGGCACCAAATTTTGATCTCTCACCATAAAACAGGAAGCTGTTGTAACTTCAGTATTCCTTGTCAAATTCATATTTCATGTTTGATCAGAGCATTGCAACGCTTACTGTCAACAGGAAGTAAGCCTCGTGTGACAATCATTATTCCATTTACATGAAATTTTCAGGGTGTGGTCTACACTTGATATACTGGAACATAACAAAATGAGTGGGTGTTCTGTAGCACCACCTACTGGAGACAGGAAGTGACACTGAACTTCTTCCTGTAGTGTCCAAAACATGTGAAAATTCAGACTTATCAACCAGTCAGCCTTTAGCAACAAAGCCATGACCGCCACACACCCTATTGCACGCAAAGTTGCAAGGGCGCAATCATCACTGTTTGCAGCTTTAATTTAAGTTGTTATGATTAATTAGTGTAGCGTGTGTAGTATTTAAAATATGGACTATACAGGCAGGAGTTACTAGCTGGCCTGCTGGACATTTCTGCCTGTCTCACCTCCAGCGGCACCAATGCAAAGAATACTGACAAACCCTCTGAGATTGTTATTAGTTGTATATTTAAATCAAAGCCTGTGAATGGACCAATGACTGAAACATGACAGATGTCATAAATACATCACTTGGAGATTCAAGAAGGTTGGTGGAGTTGTTCTTCCACTTTGATGTAGGTAGACACTCACCATCAGCAAAGACAAAGCATGATTATTCACCTGACTGGTCAGAGGATTTTTCCTAATAGCTCAAAAGTGGTGTGGTTTTCTTATTTTATGTGTTTAAACTGGCAAAGACTTCAGAATTAGAATTTTCAAATTGCTGATTTCACCAAAAAAGGTGCAGAAGAATGATACAGGAGCAGTGTACCCGGATGGGTTGCTCTCATCTGTACATCTTAAGCATGTAAGCAGTGTTTGTGTAATTACTCTCATTGCCAACAAGCGGTTCCTTTCCTTCCCTGCTGGACTAATACAGACTCATAGTAGGGGAAAATGATAAATTCCTTTAAAGACTTAAAGGCAGTATATTTGCTACACATATTCAGTTTGTTGGTGCTCAGTTTCATTTTCTAAATGACATGCATGACCTTTGTCCTTGAACCCATCAGGCAGTGTTAAGCTGAAAATAGGAACTAAAGAAAACATTCATTTCCATCTGTATAACATGTCAGTGATAGAGAGCAGCACCCCTCTGTTGTCATGTACAGCCTGTACTGAGTCGTGTGGAGTGGGGCTCAGACTTGCTACATTCTATTTGTGTCTACTTTTGTCACAAAGCACCAAAAGAGGCAGATGAGATTATGTACTCACTATGAGAAAAGAACCTTCTACCTGTCAACGCAGCGGTTGGTGATGGAAGAAGGGAAACCTGACTGCTGACAGATCTCAAAAGTGTCTTCTTTTTCAGCACAAAGTGTCAGGAAAATCACGGACTTGATAGGTATGGATAACTGCAGAGGCCAAGAATGGCCATGTTTGTAAAGTTTTTTCATCATGAGTTAATTATTTTGTATCTTGAGAAAATGAACTTTGTTACCAGGAGACAGGGGTGGAACGGATGGTTGTCGGTCCGTGGTCCGTATGGATCACCTCCCACGGTTCAGCCTGCAAGTGACCCGCACACTAAGTGAAACCTTCACAGTGTGACCTACAGTTTTACTGTTACTTTACTTTTTAAAGTAAGAATTCCCTGACTCTCGATGCTGAGTTGCAGTGAAAAGACAAGACAGATGCAGGCTGTGTTCTCATTTAAAAGCCGTCACATCGCCTCTATCATGAGAAATTCTCAACAATGACTTTGGGCATTTTCAGTGATGTAACAGGGAAATTGGTCATTCTTGTCATAGTAGACATCATGAGACAGACCATATTGTAACTTTATAAATATCTGCTGTCTGAACCTCTACACACAGCTCTGCTCTGCTTAGCTCACGGAACAGATCTGTCTCTGTCTGTTGATTGGCTATTACCCATGACTTCTAACCAATCAGATAGTGCTGTGTGTGGGAGATTGAGACAGATTACAAAGTGTAGTAGTGTCTTATACTGTACAGTGTATAATTAAATATTATATGTACTATAGTATCATATAATACAGTAGAGTATAGTGTTCAAAGTGTACTGTATGGTTTTATTAATAGAGTGTAATTTTTTATCATTATTATCATTATTATCATTATTATTACTACTACTAATTTAATCCTAATTCCATCTTTCTTTCTTTTTTCTTTTTTGCTGATCTGGAAAATGAGTCAAGTTGTGATTAAAAAATGTGATACGATTCAAATAATGAGTCTTGTGATCCTTTGCACCCCTACCTGGAGATAACAAAATAATCAAGCTGTAATCATGACAAGACAAAAGGTCATTTCCCATAATGTCTGTTAGAGATCAGGTGTGCCATGCCAGTATGCATAGGTGGCATCTTGACAACTGTAGCATGTGATGTAAGCTGAAAATTTAAAATCAACCAGTACTGTTGCACAGTGGTGAATTAAGACAATGGTCAGATTTGTGTCACAATTCCTGACACAAACAGGACCTAAGAAGAAACCCTGTAACAATTCACACTGTACTCTTGTCAAGGTGTGGGCCAGACAGAAACTGCGTTGTGTCTTTTTGTTTGAGATAATAATTGAGATCAGTTCTCAGCATATAAGGAGAAGACGAGTGCACTTCAGTGATCTTTCTCTTGTGATAAATTATAGCATTATATCGAGAAGTCAGCCTTTTGTTTTCTCAAGATAAATTAACCCATTATCATGAGAAAACTAGCTTTGTCATCTTGAGATAACAAACTAATTGACCCATCATCACAAGTAAACAACCTGTTACCTCGAGAGAACAAAATAATTAACACATTATCACAAGAAAACAAACTTTGTTGTCTTCGCCTGTTACCATGAGAAAACAAGCTTTGTTATCTCAAGATGATGATAATTAACTCATGAGATAATGGCATTTAAAAAATAATTGTAAGCATGGCTGTTCTCAGCTTCCGTAGATAACTTTACATTCGTAACAGAATACTTTTTGGTCACATGTCTTGTCTTTTGCAGTTTTCTATAGATGAGTATCATGATGGGCTGCCAGTCTGCAGCTTTTCAGTCCAGCTAAAACACAACAACAGCTGGTTTCACACCATTAAAGACAGAATTTTTACAAACAAGATGGAAAGTGAAGTTCTCCCTTTGGTGCATCAGTGTATTTCGTCACCACTATTTGAATGTCTGGAAGTTTAAACACATCATCCAACGTTTTGTCACAGTCCAACCAGAGGTGTGTTCAGATAGCACCTGAGTTCTCACACCTGATGAGTAGCTGTTCTCAGCTCTCCAGGCCTGCTGTATGTGAAATCACTGTGCTCATTCTGGTCCCGCCCCTCCACAATGATTGGCAGCTCTGGCTCTCCCAGCAGCAGGTCGTCCTCCCCGACAGTCGAGCTGTGCTCAGAGTTCACGCAGTTAGGGATGCTGAAGTGAGCCAGCAGGATGGATTCTTTGTCCGTCCTTTCTCCTGTCACTGCCAGCTCCTGCAGGAGCGTGCCGTCCTCCACCTCCAGAGTGCTGCTGGGCCTCCTGAGGCAGCCTCCTCCTCCTCCTCCTCCTCCTGCTGCTGTCGCTCCTCCACCCACGCTTCCAGCTGTGCTCCACAGGGCTCTGGAGCTCACCTGATCCTCCTTGGACATGTAGCACTGGAAAAGAGAGCAGGACAAGTCCAGACCTCCAGGGTGGGGAGGAGGGGCTCCATTGTTAAGGTTGGTGTCCATGTAGCCAATCAGACGAGGCCGCTTCTCACATGGCTGAGAAGTGCTGCTACATGCAGAGGAAAAGACAGAGAGAGGAGACAGTGTACTTTCAGTTTAGAATTCAGTGTGTTGCAAAGAATTGAACACTCACTGACAAAACAACTGGCTCCAACTGGGCTCCCCGACAAAACTGGTCTAGAACTGCCACTGCACATGTGATGTGGAAACTTCCAGATCACAGACATCGAGCGTGTTTACATGCATACATGTGTCCTGGTTATGTTTTGTGCATGCAAACATCATATCCTGCTATCAGAAGCCTGGATTTGCTACCTGGACCACTCAAATAGAAACCAGGATACTGTGGCATGTAAACACCCTTATCCAGCAGAGAACAACGTTAAGGCTTGCCCATTTGCCCAGGGTAAATAAAATGCCATGTCAAGTAAATCTGGTAACTAACTTGCCTGACTGGGAAAGTGCAAAATAATTAAACTATTTTGATAATCTATTGATCATTAAAGCAATTTTCCATGTAAAAATAGTAGAAAATGCTGCTTTCAGCCTTTCAAATTTGATTTTCTGATTTTATTTTTTTTAATCACATTCAAAGGTCCAGTGTGTTTGATTTACGGGGATTTATTGGCAGAATATGGCAAAAAATGGCATATAATCTCCAGAAGCATGTTTTCATTTGTGTATATCCATCCATTCATTGTCCGTAACCACTTAACATGACGGGTCGCGGGGGGGCTGGAGCCTATCCAAGCTGACACTGGGTGAGAGGCAGGGTACACCCTGGACGAGTCGCCAGTTCATCGCAGGGCTGACACATAGAAACAAACAACACTCACACTCACATTCACACCTACCGGCAATTTAGAGTCACCAATTGCCAGGTGGGGGATTCAAACTCAGAACCTTCTTGCTTCTTGCTGTGAGGTGACAGTTCTGACCACTGGACCACTGTGCTGTGTGTATAATCACTCAAAAATAAGAATCATTGTGACCTTGTTTTTGTTACCTTAGAATGAGATGTTTATATCTACTGAGGGTGTGGGTCCTCTTCTACAGAGGCCACAATGTACAAAGCAAAAACTGGTGCTAGATGTGACCTGACATGCTTTTCACATGTTTCACAGCCACTGTAGGCTCTCCTATACGTACGGAGGGGGAGGAGGAGGCGAAGTGTTTGCACTCTCCAAGCACACTGCAAGATTCCCCTAAATCCTACACACGGGTCCTTTAAATGGATATATTCAGGATTTTAGACTGACAAAATGAGGCATTTAAAGACATCACCTTGGACTTTGAAAAACTAGGATGGACATTTTTCACTATTTTGTGACATTTTATAGATGTTTCAGCCCCATTTTAAACATGACAAGTAACTTTGGTCTTTGCTGTTATTTGGTAACTGCTAAGGAATAAAACAATATGTAAAAGGGCAAGTGAAAATGGACTTTGGGCAGGTAGATATCTGACCCACTTCCCTGACTGGGCAAGTGAGAAAAAACATTAACGTTGAATCCTCCACTGCTTTCTGGACATTCTGTGTTGGTGCAGAATTATTGAGACAGTGACAAATCAAGATACAGCTGCACACAATTGATCATAAACCTGGATCCTCTTTGAATCATGTATACAGAGATATAAATAATGTTTTTCATGTTTCATATAAACACCATATCCTGAATATAATCAAAACCAGGAGTTTTGTAGAACCAAGACTTTTCAGTGAAGTAGGAGACATCTTATGAATCAGCATGGTCATTCAATTTAATTATTTTTTGTTTTTATTAAGGCGAAGACGTAGGAGTACATGTCAGAACTTTAATAAAGTTAATGAACTTCTTTGGTGAAAAATCACATCACACCCAAATTATTATTCAAAGCTGAACATTTTTATATCTCAAAATATGTCTGGAAGGGATCCTTAAACCTGCTGCAGACATGCTGTAACAGATTTAATATGATAGAGTTCAATGAGAGCAGTTTTGTTACCGCTCAGATTTGATTGATTCTTTGAGAGAAAGCAGACTCTTTTAAATGATCCTGTGCAAAGTATCGCTTCACATAAAGTCAGAATTGTCTCGACTAATATTTGAGTGATTGTCTTTGGAGTGAAGTCATATTTCATTTAGGCTGACTTTTTAATGTTATGTTGGTCCAGCAGCGTCTCTGCATCCCAGCAGCATGATGCAGAGTGATGTAGTGATCCTCTGAGTTCAGTAGCAGATCAGCCATTCAGCGTCCCCACTGGTATTCAGTATAAAACTGTCACTGTCCAGAGGTCAGTGGAGAAGCTTTACTCTGATTAACATCACTTCACTACGTCACTCACATGAGCACACCTCGTGAGAATGTTAGCAGTTAGCCGTTGAGATTACTTTTTGCAATATAAAAAGTAAGCTTAATTAGTTAAGGCAATTAGGAATTTTTGTTATGTTTGGATAAGCTGAGAGACATTATCATATAGCCTAGTAAATCATTATTTCTTTAGCTTGTACACTGTGTTCTGTGAAATGTTGTTCAGAGCCAGAAATATAAACTTAATTTCAAATTAATTAGGAGATCTCTGTTGGTGTATTTACATCAAACTGTTCAGACTAAATATGGAATACCACAAGGATCAATGGTGGGGCCTGTTCCTTCTGCTCTTTATGCTACCCATGGGTCACATAATCCACCAGCATAACATCTCCTTCCATACATATGCAGATGATACACAGCTGTATCTTTCATTCAAACCCTCTGACACCAGTAAATTAGGTTCACTACATCTATCTACCTCTTGACATAAAGAGCTGGATGTCCCAGAGCTTCTTAAAAATCAGCCCTGACAAGACAGAAGTTCTTCTCGTTGGTCCTGAACACATCATAAAACAAGCACAGCCACTCCTGGCTCCTCTAACACCAGATATAAAGCCAGCTACAAAGAATCTGGGCGTTACCTTAGATACTAGGGGTGTAATGATTCACTCGTGCATCAGATGCATCAGGCTTTAATGTGTAAGATATGAGTGCATTGATTCAGACGGCCTGTATCTGTAAAAACAGAACATGAATCTGAAAAAATCGATCCAGCACTCGCGTATCAATACATCTCATTATATCGCACATATGTTTCATTTTTGGCATCAATGAACTGCTGCTGTAACTTTCCTCCGTTTTCTCTCTCCTCCTGCCTCCGCCTGCACCACTCTCGCTGGATGCACACACAAAACAAGCGCTCCCTCCTCCCTTTTCTGTCTCTCCTCTTCATTTCCTCAAAACACACAGCGCTGAAAACAGACAGTGAAAGAACTGAGTCTCACTGCATTGCACCACCAAACTTTCATAACATGCAGGTAGAGTAAGTATAAGAAAGATGAGAAACACTGCTGCAAATCATTCAAGCAAAACATGCCAGACAGCAGAGTACAGAGCCATGAATCTCCCAACCCATACAGACGTCATGTCACTGTGAGAGCAGGTAACACGGAGCATCACCGTTCCTCCACACTGATCAGAACCACAGAACTCTTCATGTGAAACAGAGCAGCAGATCATCTTACTGCAAAAATATTAATATTTTAAACAAGTTTTAAAGTTTGTTCACAGATTCTCATTCAGGCTACAGTATCTCATTTACATATGAGACTCATAATAAGATATTAACACCACTGTAATGTCTCCTGTCTGTCTCTCCTTTTACTAGATTTAGTAAAACTATCAGGATTTCTTTTTGCAACAAATAGTACCCACAAATATAACATTAATAATGCATAAAATACAAAGATTCACACTTTGCATCTTTGTATCACATTGTATCATGACAGGGTGAATCGTATCATACCAAATCACTGGCTATTTAAACTTAATTTTATAGAAAGCCTTTTCCAAACAGCTGACAGACCACCCTTCTGTGGCCATGAGATATTGAATTTTTTTCATTGACTTTTTTTAAATCTTTTATGCAGGTGTGTATATATATATATATGCTTGTACAGTATAAATGTATGTACTATGTCTATATGTGCACTGTAAAACTGAAAAAGTTGAGAAAACTCAAAATTTCAAGACAATGCACTGCAATAGAAATTTGAGTTTTGAGCCAAACTCAAATTTTAGAGTTTTGAAAAAGTTTCATACAACTACTGATCTTTTGTTGAGATAATTTACTTTTCCTCTTTAAATGAACTCAAAGCTTTGAATTTTAGAAACTCAAGACAATGTCTTTCAGAAAATATTGAGTACATTAATTCAAATGAAAGTATTTTCAATTAAAACTATTTAATGTTTCAGGTACTAAAAAAAAGACAAATCAGGTTCACAGCCCACTGTGACCAATTTTTGATTTTTTTTTCTAAAACTCAAAGACAAAAGTAAATTATCTCAACTAAGGATTATAGGTCAGCAAAACTTTTTAAAAACTGAAGAGTTTGTCTCAGCTATTTTTTTTTACAGTGTATATGTATGCTTGTTTCTTTATTCCCATGTTTTATTATTTACTTCTTGCAGCTGTCCCTAATCTTGCTTTGTTTTTAATTCTTCTGACCTTGGAACACACTTTGTGCTTGTTGCTGGAAAAGTGAGGTTTTGGGTTAATAAATCCATCCATCCATTTTCTGTAACCGCTTATCCGTGAGGGTCGCGGGGAGCTGGAGCCTATCCCAGCTGACTTTGGGCGAGAGGCGGGGTACACCCTGGACAAGTCGCCAGTTCATCGCAGGGCTGACACATAGAGACAAACAACCACTCACACTCACATTCACACCTACAGGCAATTTAGAGTCACCAATTAACCTGCTGCATGTCTTTGGACTGTGGGAGGAAGCCGGAGTACCCGGAGAGAACCCACGCGGACACGAGGAGAACATGCAAACTCCACACAGAAAGGCCCTGCCGGCTCGGGATTCGAACCCAGGACCTTCTTGCTGTGCGGCGGCAGCGCTAAACCACTTGCGCCATCGTGCGCGGTTAATAAATAAGTAAATAAATAAATCTTATTATCTTATATTTTGTCATTCTTTTGTTTTACATTGGAGCCATCACTTCCCTGTTAATGACCTTTTCATTTGAACATGTAATGTAAAGCACTTTGTTAAGTGTGTTTCAGTATGAAGCTCTTACATGTGAATCATTGCTCATCCTTCTGATGTTTCTTAATGATGACTGAGATGTCACTGCTATAATGGTTCACAGGTACATATGGTGAGATAGTGGAACAGGAGCTATAAATAGTCACAGTTGTACATAATGACAGCTGTTCTGATGCTGTTGGAGAACCTCACTGACGTGACAATCTGTTAAATTGCTTTTTTTCTTTGTGTTTTTCTCACTGACAGGTCTGATGAGTGGTGGAGGGGCACAAGTATCCATATGCAAACGGATGTTTGCAGGGTTGTACATTCATTTATGGCTAATGGTGTAAAAGTGGAAATGAAGCCTGTGTACCTGGCTCTATTGAGATTAATGTCTGCCCACTGGGAGCAGGCAGAACATTTGGTCTCTGGAAGTGCTGCTTGCATGTCGTTGAAAACTGCTGTATGGCTGATTGCAGCGTTCTTGAGAAATGTGCATCAGATCAACTTTACACTCGACACAGCCTTGAGTCCTCAGCAATACAGCCACCAAGTTGATCCGGTGAAGAGTTCTTGAGATTGAGTTTGATGATGTCATGAAGTAGCATGGTATCATGGGAAAACAACTACAACAGCTGATGAATATCTATCTGACATGCAGGCAGAAATAATTTTTATGGATGAGGTAATATTTTTATTCATGTTACGTTTAGTCACACTCGCCGACTTCCTTCCGACTTATAGCAACTAGCTAGCAACAGCTAGCAGGAAACGCACTATTATCTTGAATAAATTATTGATTTCTCTGCATGTCGGATAATGTAAGTAAACATTCAACAAAATATAACATGTGTCTGATGTTTTTAGACATTTCAATGCAGAAATGTTATATATCGCTTTAAGCAAACTGAGGGCCACTTTTTGCAAAAATGTATGGAGTCAGTAATATACCCACCAAGTGTGAAGTGAGATTCCCTCCTTCCTTTCAAAGCTTTATAAAACTGTTGAACAGAATACTATGCAGTTGTCTGTCTTTGTGCGTACACAGTTGTAGTTTTATGCATCTGGCATACTGCAGCTTCAAGTTCATTCAGTTCAGTCCAGTCAACATACACAACATGAGGGTGTTTTTGTGCAGAAGTTTGTACACGGTTTTCTCTTTTAAGAATGTTCAGATCTACAGATAGACTAGTGCAGACAATAATCCTAACATGACAGCCATGTTTATGTTATTAAATATTTTCCCATTCACACACCACCAAGAATTTATTATTAATTCACCTATTCTTGAGAATTGGGAATTGAGAATTTCATTTCACAGCATAGTTGTGGTGAGCAGCCATTTTATTTTTTTAAGTTTTTTAAGTAAATTTTGTCAACTCTGTAAGACGTCAACTCTGCCAGATTTTCCATCTGACAGAGCTGACATCTATAATTAAATTATATTAAAAAACATTAATAAATGAAATTAAATCACTAGGAGGTTGGTCTCTTACAAGAGTTTGATCCTTTTTAAAATATATAATATATAATATATAATATATACATATATACCCAACCCACCTATATATTTTGTCTTTAGTCTTTTCACTTCATGAAACTGGAGAAACATCATGCGTTTAACTTTTCTCGACTCTGAGCAGACTGCTGTAACATCATGACTCAGTCACTGAGGTGCTGAGGTTGAAAGTCTTTCTTGCTTACTGAACAGAATCTGGTACCTCCAGCGTAGAACTGCAGACTCTTATTCTGGTGGGGTACTGCTCACAGGCTGACATCAAAGACAGGAGGGGAGAGACTCACACTCACGGCTCAGATGCCTTCTTTTTGCATTCACTTCTAAATATCGTCATCTCTCTGATATATATAATATATATATATATATATATAGTAACTAGGACAGGTGTTGCAAATGAGACTTCTCAGGGCAATCGACCTGAATCCACCACAGAGCATACACTAACAGCAGACGTCACACTCAAATACAAATGTTAATTCTCCTTTTTCAACAAGCACACACAGCACTGGCTATCAGTGATTTAAGCTGTCGGTAACTTTTTCCAAAGACCCATCGTGTTGTTTAGGTTGTATTTCATTGCTGAAGTGGCTTCAAGAGTTTTTGAGTCATCTGTCATCTTGCATTGGAGAAATGTAGATGTAGCTACCGTCAGCTGTGTCCAGATGTGGTGATGGCAGATAAGCAGACAAAACGCACAGCAACGTCTAGTCCTAGTAATCAGGGATGTAGTTAACTATGCTTTACTACATTCAAATCTCAGTATCTTTATCAGTAGTTTATTTTTCCATTGACATGTAAAGACCCAACATGGAGCAGAGTTGTTGTTGCTGTTTCCTGCTGCCTGTGTAGCCATGGTTACTGCACACATTACATTTCTGGGTTATTTGTATTAGGTTACTGTGTTATTTTTGTGTTTCTTATTACGCTGTGTAGTTTACTGTGCACATTATATATTTTCAATAGGAATAATAACACACATTATTAGCAGAACTAGGTTTGTTGTTACTGTTGGATGACATTTAGGACAACAAGTTGCAACCAAGAAAAGAGGTGACACTTTACTAAACTCCTTGAACTCTGCACCATGTTGGGTCTTTACATGTTTCATCAAATTGCTTGTTTTAAAGTGGCTATTTTTTGTGACGTGGTATCAGCTGTGGTGGTATTGGAGTACTTTTATGAATATGTGTATGAGTACATGAGCACAATATCAGAGCAATATCCAGTACTGGTATCAGTATCAGTGCAATCCTAACTTTGGATCATATAGTTTATGTAGTTAATAACAAACTGCATTCTAAAAGTACCCACTGGCCACGGATGTCATTTAATCACCTGCTATTTGATTAAAATCAACTGTGATTTCCGATCAGGATGTCTGAGATCGAGCACTATGGATTTTCCCTAGAAACGTAGTATTTACCTGAAACCAACTCAACAACTGCTCCCTCTCATCTCTGAAAACACATCCTTGAGCTGCCCTTAGAGAAGACTGGCCTGCCCCGGTTGCTACTAGTAAGGAGCCAGCTTTTGGAGCTAGTGTGAGCTACTTTAATTGCAAAAGAGTTTGCAACACTGACAAAACCCAAGAGTTGTTGAGACATTCCAGTCCAAAACAGAGTGGTAAACAATCAGGGTAACAGGCAGACATCACTAACCCTGGAGCCACACCGTGAGCAGAGGTACAGAGGAGGGGAAAGATGCACACTCGTGACTCAGATGCACTCTTTTTATTCAGTTGTAAATATTGTTTTGCGATCTCTCTGACATATCTAGGACGGGTGTTTCAAATGAGAGTCAGGGCATCAACTTGAATCCACCATAGAGCATACACTAACCAGCACAAACTAAAATGTAGCCTACAGAGCAAATAAATCTAAATATAAGATCTCATTAACCCTCTAGACCCCAGCAGAATGTTGCTGCAGTTCACTGAGAATCCTCACTTTGATGAGAACTTTCCTGGTCAACCCAGACAGACAGTTTTGTCTCAAAAAACAGGAGGAAACTGACAATTACAAATTGGTTTCATTTGAAAAAAACACAACTTCCCCCTTGATTTGATACCAGCTGTGTGTTTTTGTAGCTTTTTAGACCTACCGACGTATTTCTAAAGACACCAGACAAAACAACAAGTAGCACTAAAACTGCAGTAATTAGTTGTGATGGAATGAATCTGCCTGAAAGAAAGTAACTTCAGGTCAGTTTTATAACAAATATGATCCACAACATTTCTCTCTGTTTGCTTCCTGAGTCAACAACCAGAGTCTGACAGCAACACATCATCACTGGATAATGCTGAACTTTCAAAATAAAAGAAAAATGTAGTGCTGCAACTAATGATTATTTTGTAGTCACTCAGTTAGTTGATTGTTTTCTCGATTAATCAAATCATAGTTGTTTGGTCAATAAAGAAAATCATGAAAAATGTAAATCACTCTCTCTCAAAGTCCAAGATGATGTCCTCAAATGTCTTACTTTACTCACAACCCAAAGACATTCAGTTTACTGTCAGAGAGCAGTAAAGACACCTGAAAACATTTCACATCACATTTAAGAAGCTGGAATCAGAGAATTTTGACTTTTTTTTCTGTAAAAAAATTACTCAAACTGATTAATCAATTATAAAAATAGTTAGTGATTAATAAGATAAGACATCATCTTGGACTTTGAGAAAGAGTGATTTACATTTTTCAAAAATTTAAAACAAACAACTATTAATTGAGAAAATAATTGACCAATTAATCGACTGAAAATAATCGCTAGTTGCAGCCCTAGATAATGTGATATGATTTCAAACAAAAAATTCAGAATTTCTTTGTCGTTTTCCACAATGGTGTTGTCTGGTGTGTTTTTTGGTCATTTCACCTGAACAGGTGGGTGTTCATCCTGCCAGGCACTAGGCCTGCCACACGTCCACCGGTGCCCATTCGTTAGCTGCAGGGTCATCACCTGGGGACCACCGCTCATAGATGTTTCACTCCTTAGCCCAGAACATCTCCTGGTGGCGGGGCAGTGAACAGGGACGTCCTCCTGACACCCCCTGCAGCTAACTGTCCCCAGTTTATGTGCGGCAAAGTCGTTAGCCAGTCTGTTGTTCCTACCGATTCTACATCATGTTTCTCCCAGATGACAGTGTTTGCCTCAAGCTGTGAGAGCCCGGAGCTCCTGCTGTTTAACACCAGAAATAAATCACAGAGCTCAACTGTCACAACCCCAAAGTTTGGGCTAGGAAATGAGGAGTGTAGCAGTGAAAAGTAAAAAGTATGCAGAGCACAGAGATCAACACACACTGGGGCATCAACATTATCATAAAAATATCTGGTTCTGGTTTTAATACACTGGGATGATTTTAAATGACGGACATCCCCAGGTAAACGGCAATATGGGGTCTAAGGTTTACAATATAACCTATACATGTCTTATACATAACATATGGTTTAGACTCAAAGAAGAACAATTACAATTACAGAAATGGTGGTGAGGTCAAATCCTACATTAAACATCTGTTCTACATACTGTCTGTCTAATGACTGCTGGATTTTATTCTGGAGAAGGCAGTGCGCCAAAGCCAGAAATAAGAAAATCATCAGAGTGTGTGGTTTTCCCCTCCTTTTACTGACACCCTGTGCAGCTTCAATCTGATCAATTAAACCACATCTTGTCTGAGTGGACCACACTGTATCAGTGCAACATGTCTTCAAACATAATCTACAGCCTGCATGCAGCCAGTGTTGACTCAGTAAACAGCATCTTTCCTCCTGCAGTGGCCTCAGTTCCTCTCTGATGCTCTGTCACCACGCAGCCGGCTGCACAGTCAATATTGACTCATTCCTTTGATAAGCAGAGCCGCTAATAAGCCAGGAGGACGAACACCGTCCATCTGCCTCAGCTGCCAAAATAACCCGACCAAACAGACTGCAATTTTCTATATTTACAGAAGCAAACAGCTGCTACTGTATGAGCTCAGACAGTGGACACAGGACACTCTCTGCTCCTTCAAACTGACAGTAAATTCACTACAGGTAAATAGTATGAAACGCAACTCTTGCTGGCAATATTTGTTTTATTGTATAATTACTACTTATCACGATGACTTTGAATGAATTTAATAAAAGGTATTAAAGTTTGTGTAAAGCAACAATAAATGAGAGTGTGTCATGTCACAGAAACATGTCTTATTAACCACACAGCTACATTTTAATGATTAAAAAACATGCTAAGTATATAAAATTAGGTCTCAAAATCCTGAAAAAATGAGCAGTTGTCTCTGCTCTGAAACACTGGGGGCGTGTCCACTCTGCTGTCTCGGTGTCACACACTACAACCTGAAATCAACTGAAATATGGACGCTCCTTCTAGCAGCTTTATTGGACATGTCCAGACATGTTTGAGCCACCAGAGCCAGAGGACAGTGACAGGTTGGTATTTTTATTCTTCTGTAATGAGTTGTTGATACTGAAGTGAGCTGAAGTGAACTGCTGGGCTGATTTGTAGTGTTGGGGGACCCAACAGTTTAACGGTCTAACTCCACAATTTAGAACTACATGGCTCTCAGTATTTTCTCACATTTTCAGCAACTATTGTAGAATGTGTTTAGAAGAAAAACTGTCTCCTTTACGCACAGTTTTAAGTATATTTTTTGGTCATAATTGAAATTGTCACTATATCGACATGTATGATTCTAGTGAGAAACATGTTGTCTTCACTTAAAGACTATTTTCACAGAGGAGGACAGAGGACTGATACAGAACGTTGTCACATGGTGCAACGACCTGAATCACCTGAAGTTTAGTATCAGCGAAACCAATGAGCTGCTGGTGAAAGAAGCATCAAACTGTAAAACATGGATTCTTCACACATCTTCAACCCGGCTGCAGCACAGAAGATCTGTACAATCAGCACAGTTTCAAGATGGACCAAGATAAGTGTCACCAGTTCAGTATCTGACAAAATGTGAAATATGGTCACAATCTCCCACCTCTGTTCTCAGTTATTTCTTGAATAACAGGCAGAAAAGCGCTTTTGCAGATCTTTGTCATTGTGAAGTTGACCTTTTGGATGTGAAATTTCATCACTTTATACTCTTATATTCATCATAGACTATTGAGGAGCAATAGCGTGATTTTTAAATCCATAAAATCGTTTTAAAATTAATATTTAGAGTGAAATTATTGATTTTTTTGGTAGGTAACCATGTAATAAGCAGGATAATGTACAGTGAGCAGGTCAGTATTGCAAAATGAATCCTGACAGGGTGATGGGACACTAAGCAGACATTATCCCTCACATACCACAAGGAAATATGATTATGTGTTTCTAATGTAGCCTCATTGCAACATTTCTCAGTAATTCTCCTCTCTTCTTATCCCACTAACGTGTGACCCACATAGCTCAGCTGTAAAATCTTTAAAACTCTCAAACTGAATGAAGCACTTTTTGAAGCACTGGTGGTTTGAAGCTTTGTCTGTATTCAGATATTTAAACAAAACTTTCCGTCTAATAGTGTGTGAGTACAGCAGGATGCATTGAACTGAGCTGCATTGCAATGACTCACTCAGGATGTGGAGCTCCGGTCTTGGTCAGGAGCGTGAGCAGGAAAAACATAAAGATGACAAACACAGCCAGGCCAACCCAGAAGCCGATCACTATGGAGTCTATAGAATAAAACACAAAAACAAGACACGGTCATCATAATTAAACCATAATTAAGAAAACATTAAATGTAATTACGTGTAATATCCTACAGAAGTATTTTATCGAGACATAATAAAATCTTGCACACCAGACATGTTTCCACAGGACTGTTAGAGAAATAGTCAGTGTGATGCCATAGAAAGTGTATATACTCTCACTACTGAGTCACACAGACACACTGCAAAAGCATGTATGAATATTAACAAGAAAGTAAAAGTCTGGAGATAGGGTTGTTGTAGAGGAAAGGCCACAGGATCAATAAACAAGAAGGATTAATCTTCAGGGGAGCATTAATATTCACAGCAAATTTCATGCCAATTCAGCCAACACACGTCTTATCAACAGTGCTGACAGGGAGGCTTGCGGCCCATTGCTGCATATCACCCCCCGCTCCCTCTCCCCTCTTTCCTGTCCTCGCTTCAGCTGTCCTATCAAATAAAGGCATAAGCCGGAAAAAAAAAAAAAAAAAAAAAAATTAAAAAATAGTCTGATCTGTTACTGAGAGTCCAAAATGGAAATGGGAGCCTGAACATGCTCAGTAAGTAAAGGTGGTGCTAGAGAGAAGGACAACGGGTCATCACAGTCATATATAGAAATTTCTGGGACCATGACTTTGCACAACCGACTCCATGCCCATGTGTGGTTGATTCAAGGGATAGTTCACCCAAAAATTAAAATTCAGTCATTATCTACTCACCCTCATGCTTTGCTTCATGTTTGAAAACTGGTCACCATTCACTTCCATTGTTTGGGCGATTCTGCAACACTGTTTTCCTGTGAAACTTCAGCAGTGTTTTGTGGACTAAAAAAAACTAAACCCCACCTCAATCAGCATGGGGTGAGTAGATAATGACTGAATTTTTATTTTTGGGTGAACTATCCCTTTAAATTGTGTCCTGGACCAAAGTGTTGGACAGATGGACCAGCTGCCCACAAAAGTACAACACACTGCTGCTAACATGTAAAGTAGTGTAACAGGATCATGACTGAACATGACACTCAGCAAATGTTTTGTGATATTATTTGTGAAATGCAGTGGTGGAAAGAGTACAGAAAATCTGTACTCAAGTACAAGTAGTGTTACATTACTAAAATATCACTCAATTACAAGTAATAGTACTGGTGTTAGAAAAATACTTTAGTAACAGTACAAAGTACTTGTCTCAAAAACTACTCAGAGTATTAGGTACTTTTTAACCATTGATGTTTAATACATGATCAATAGCAGATATTCAATCAAAGAGGTTTCTGTTTCTCCAGATCTGATCACACTTTTCCCCTTAACTGACAAGTGAAGTGCTAGCAATCAAATAATCATTAATATGTATAAGATACAAAAATACAAGTTTTTTTTTTTTAACTTTTTTCTCATTTTCATTTTTCTTTCTTTTTTTTTTCTCATCTTAAGTTTTAGTTTCCATATTCAACAAATGTCTCTGCAAGACAAAACAATGTCTGCCATTTCTAGACTATGTATTAAATATCCATGGATAAAGTTTTGATTGGTTAAATTCTCAATGCTGATAAATGAATTAATGATTAATCATTAACATCCTGATTCCAACCCTGTGCTGCTGCAGTGTTTTTCATCCATACATCTTGGTTTTCATTGGCCGACTTGTGATCAGATCATCTTATTGGCTACAAAAATGCAGATGAAATGTCTGGATATTAATTCAACTTGTACTCAGTACTCAATTATGATTTTGAAAGTAACTCAGTAGATTACATAGTGTAATGCATACTTAAGTAGAAGTAAAAGTACAGACTTAAAAATCAACTCATAAAAGTACCACAAAAACAACTTAATTACAGTAACTTGAGTATTTGTAATTAGTTACTTCCACCACAAATGTTGTCTTACATTTCATACGTGAAACTCCTTTATATGAATTGTGTAATAAATTGTGTTCCACATATAATAAACACATGAAATGTCTGTATCATGTTATAATTTCACAGGGAAACTAGTTTATATGCTGTTAACCTCTTCCCTCAGGTGTCATGGTTTGTGGCGGTGGGGGGTTTGTTAGTAATTTCCTGTTTTATTTTGTAGTCTTCCCTCCTGTTTCTGTTGCTTCACTTCCTGTCTTTGTCTGTTTTCCTGCCCTTTTGATTTCTGATTAGCTTCACCTGCCCCTAATTAGCTCCTTGTGTATTTAGCTGAAGGCTCAGTCTTAAAGGGATAGTAGCATTATTTTTAAGTGGGGTTGTATGAGCTACAAATAGCCCCTAAGTACCATAATTGCAGTAGAAGACTCTCCACACTCCTCCCGTTAGCGACGCCAGCCCATAGTCCTGCTCAGAGATTTCCAACATACAGTGTTGTGAACGGTCCCAAAAAAACGGCCTATTTTCGCGGCCTAGAAGAGGTTTTACCGGAAAAAAATACACAGTTCCATTGTTCGCTATAATAAAATTATTCTCAGCCCCTCAAAGTGCAGGGTTAGCGCCCGCTGATCAGCCTACTACACAGTGTAGCTACTACGCAGAGCGCTGTAGTGCTCCGCCGATCAGCTGTTTTGGTCAGTGTCTTGGCTTTTTGAGGAAGAGTAGAGATATAATATACTTTTTAAGAATGAGTGATTTTGACAGTGACAGCGAGAATGAAGTGCCATTCAAGCGGATATCTGTATGAACCGGAGTACACTGAAGAAGAGCTGTTGCAGATGGAAACTGAACGGGCCGAGAGAGAGAGAGGGGAAACATCGGTGTAAGGTAATTCAAGAATCAGCCAAATTCATTTTCATGTTACAGCACTACATCTCCGTTTTCACCTATGTGATAAATTTGCACTGCAGTGAAAGGCTACATTACACTCTTTCACAGGTGTTTCACTTGTCTTACCAGATGGATGGGCACAGCAGTGAAAGTGTTCTCACAAAATCCTCTTCAGCGAAATGGTGACTGCAAACACGGAGATCCTTTAGTGATGCCGGTGGCATGTTGACATCCAAGTTTAGAGGAACTAGCTGCCGAAAGCCAATATCACGCAAAGGAATGCGGTGAAAGCTGTAAGGGCTGTAGGACACAGCTTTGTTATTGCATCCTGGATAGCGACACACACGAACCATTTTCAAAATGTTTGAAGAGGTTTCACCAGCTTCCGTCCTCGAAATCGCAATCAACAATGACTCAAAACAGCTGATCGGCGGAGCACTACAGCGCTCTGCGTAGTACACTGTGTAAACAGCTGATCAGCGGGTGCTAACCCTGGGCGGAGGGATACGTGAGTTGGTTAGGTCCAAATAAAAACTGCGTTTTTCTTGCACTTTGAGGGGCTGAGCATAGTTTTATTATAGTGAACAATGGAACTGTGTATTTTTTTCCGGTAAAACCTCTTTTAGGCCGCGAAAATAGGCCGTTTTTTTTGGGACCGTTCACAACACTGTATGTTGGAAATCTCTGAGCAGGACTATGGGCTGGCGTCGCTAACGGGAGGAGTGTGGAGAGTCTTCTACTGCAATCACGGTACTTAGGGGCTATTTGTAGCTCATACAACCCCACTTAAAAATAATGCTACTATCCCTTTAAACCAGCCTCTACACCCTCCCCCCTACCCACTCTCACTCTGTTTGTGAGTGGGTTATAAAGCCCTCCAACAGCGAGTCTGCAGGGTCAAAAAAACCCACGCCTCTCAGGTGCAGCGCCTTTGTTGTGTCTGGGATGGAGGAACGCCATGAATGTTAGTTCCATGTGAGCTGTGGTTATTTTCAAGGATCAGTAATAAGTTACTTTTCCTCAAAGGGACATTTGATAGACATTTTTCGTGCACACATGACGGAATGATGTGATGAAAAAATGGTCATCAAAAAAGAGATGAGTTTTTATTTATTTAATTAATCATTTTTCCTCATACTCGCTCATTATGTCATGAATATGATGAGTGTGTCACGTCATTGCCGCTTACATCTTTGTCAATGCTGTTCAGAAGATTATCATTTTAATATTTATTCAATTACAATAACCATCGTAATGAATGTTCCTGAGAAAGATGGAGGCTTCCCAAAGCTTGCAGGTGTATTTACACCCTCCCTCTTATTTGTGTAGGAGCTGGTTTGAGAATGAGCCCTGCTGTTTCTTTGTCGGTTCATCTTCACCCTTTGTGTTCCCATCTCTTGCTTCATTTTTTGGATTGTTAGCTTGGATTCTGAACTCTTGTCTTACGTCAGCGTGATCCTTTTTGTATTTTGACTGTTTCCCCTGAAGTTACCACCTGCTCCTGCTGAGACTGTGCTTGGATCTACTGTTGTATGTTTTTGCTTGACACACTAAGACGTCAAGATATTTGAATGAAAATTGGTTCTACACCCAAGAGTCTCCTCTTTACAGGCCCACCCACTTTATGCTAATCCCATGCAGTTGGGGGCAAAAACTCTGCAGTATTTTAGATGCAGCAAAAATGTGTTATTTTCAACTATTCTGTCTGAATATTTCTGCACACAGCATAAATAGTGTTGAATATCATAAATTGGGTCTGACTGGAAAGCTGAGACTCTTGTGGATTCAATGAGCCCAGCTGATTTAATGTGTTATGATGTTAGTCCCTAGAAACTAGGGCTGAACAGTTAATTGAAATTTTATTGAAATCACAATATGGTCTACAATTTTCAAATCGCAGGAGGTGCAATATTTGATAAGACACAATTTTTGTTTGCAACATTATTGTGGTGCTGCAGAGACGTGCTGGTGTACACATCAGATTGTACAGACTTCAGAAAATATCTTTATAGGTCTGCAATTAGTTAATATTTTCATTATCAATTAATCTGTCAATCATTTTTATGATCAATTGATTAGTTGTTTGGTCCATAAAATGTCCATACATGTTAATCAGTGTTTCCCAAAGTCCGAGATGACGTCCTCAAATGTCTTATTTTCTCCAAAACTCAAAGATATTCAGTTTACTGTTAGAGAGTAGCAAAGAAACCTGAAAATATTCACATTTGAGGAGCTGAAATCAGAGGATTTTGTCATTTTTCTTTGAAAAAAAAAGATCCAAACTGATTAATCAATTATCAAAATAGGTGCCAAGTAATTTCATAGTTGACAACTAATGGATTAATCAACTAATCAACAAATCATTCCAGTTCTACATAGTTTGGTACAGATCGCTGCAAAAATCAGACCTATAATATGTTTTTCAACGAAAATAAGAATAATGATACAAAAATCATCATTCACTCTAATATTGCAAATCATATCACATTTGCAATTCAGTGAAGATAACTGCAATTAGATATTTTTTCAAAATCATTCAGCCCTAATAGCAACCATTTCATCATCGTTTGACAATGACTTGACCTCTCTGTATGAAATGACCAACAGTGACCTCTAGGATAATCACAGACCAGAAACCTGCAGCATTCAGAGGATGGATGACTTTTCTAGTTATAATGTTAACAAGGGGTTTAGCGATCCCATGAACAGAAATGCTCACTATACAATTGCTGAAAAACAACTGCAGAAATCTGCAAAAGTCAAAAGTTTTTGATACCAAATCACAGCATGACTTTTTTAAAAAAATCATTTCTCAGTGGTCAAAAATGGCTAAATTTTGCACCAAATCTGTGTAATAAACCCAAAACCTGCTACAACTACTTATGAGACACAATAGAACATGGGAATGGCTGTATATATCATACAACATCAGCACTGCATGAGGCATGTTCAACAAATACAACTACGTGTCATGTGCTCTTTTTGCTCAAAGCCTGATGAAGTCTTTATTTATTTAGTCCGACAGATATCAGCTGGCAGATATTATCGGCCTGATATTGACCAATCCCACCTATATCTGTCTATTTCTGCACCAGCATACATGTTGTTGTGAAAAATGAAACTTGTGACGCAAAAAATTATGATTCCCACTCATCTAATATTTTGCTGGATCTGTGTTAGTTATTTATGATGAGAAAAAATACCTGAATGTTTATACTTTTCATCGCTCTGATGTCATTTGGAAACAAGTGTTAACCACTTTTGAGGGATCATTGCAAAAAATGTGCGTTTCGGAATTCTTTTACTCCCTAATAAACCCACTATAGGTTCTCTAATTATTATTATTTTGTAAGTAATGAATCTCGCTGCTGAGATTCCAGAGCTAATGTTTGAGTAAACCTGTCAGATGACACAGATGAGTAACTTCGCTTCAGTTTCACAGTGATGAACATGGACAGGTATACTCACAGCGGTGCGCCTCGAGTCCTTCAAAAGACACCGGCTCCTCGTCGTCATAGTATTCATACCTCCACTCATAGTCCGGGACTGGAGACGCGCCGGTGCCGTTTGGACCGTCAGCGCCTGACATGTCAGAGAGACTCTGAACCAGACTGATCTGCGGACCGTCTCCTCCGAGCCTCTGGGATTCCTCCAGTTATCCCACTCAGATCTCCCCGATCATCTCAGTGCGTAATGGCGCACACTGGTGTGAAGCGTCGGAGCGATGCAACACACTGAACGTGAAAGACACACACTGAGCAGCACACACACTCTGCGCTCTCTCCCCCTCTCTCCTTCTCTCGCCTCCTCTCGGTTCAAAAGGGTTGTGTTATCAGGGGAGACAGATGTTTACACTGCTAAAGCAAGTGTGAAAAGAAAATAACAAAACATTCACAGAAGAAACGCGAATTTGCTGCTAGAAATATATTATAGATGAGTAAAAAGAACCTATAACTCAAAATAGAAAAAATGTAGACTTGCAGTTCAAAGTGGGTGGGAACCATATAAACACTGCAACATTATTTTAAATGAATGTAGGGGAGAGTGGGGTAATTTGTGCCAAGGGGCAAGTAGTGCCACCCCTGTTATTTAGAAAACCATAGAAGAAGTTGGTCATGTGACCACATATTTTTGAAGAGGCATCCATTTCGCTCATCCTGCAAAGAAGGGAGACACATGGCTTGAGAGGTAAGCACATTTAAGTTCGAAAAACATTTTTTTGCCCTCCAAAGTAGAATTTCTATGATTAAGGTTTTTTGATTGCTGTGTTTGAACAATTATAGAAAACTTTGAAAACAGTTCACACATGTTTTAGTGCTTTAGTAAGCTACATCATGAGTCTATACAGTTAGCATGATGCTAGCTCAAAACAGCCGGGGGATGCATTTTTTTCAAAATGGTGGGCTTGGGGTAATTTGTGCCAAAGGACCTGGGTTAAGTTGTGCCAGTGGCACAACTTCCCCCAACTTATGATTATTTACTATATATTACTTTATTGTATTTTATTGTTATTGTACATTGTATTCTTACATTTGATCACTAAAACTATGTGCCATTCTTAATTTTAGACCAAAATCCATCATGCCACGCAGATACAAAAGGAAGACAGACAGGGTTTCAACTCCTCTTGAGGAGTTGGAAAGAGCAGTGAAAGAGGTGCAACAGGGGAAGACCATACGTCAGGTTGTAAAGGAGATGAAGATCTGCAGGATGACCATAAAAAGATATATGCATAAGAAAAAAATAGGAGAAGTAACAAAGCCAGGCTATGAAAGAACAGCAGCCGCCAAACGAGTCTTCAGTGAGAACATGGAGAAAGAGCTAGCTGACCATATTAAAACACTAGCAGCAATGTTTCATGGCTTAGGTGTCATGAAATCAGTGCAAAGTTTCTGAAGCAAAGCTGTAAGAGGTCTGTTGATGGAAAGCCCATCTTCACATTTAGAGAGAATGATGAAGGAGTCATCCCTAGAGGTGATGTGCTCAAGAAACTACCCACACCACAAAAGCTTGGTGGTACAGCCAGAAGGGAGCACAAGTTCACATTCGCCTGCAGCATTGACAAGTGGAATGTCCAGTAGTAGTGATCTGTGAAGATATTCAGATGCAGATGCAGTTAGGTGCTCATTTTGGAATTTTCATTTTGTTCTGAGCATGTGTTCATGTGGTGCTAGGCCTTGTTGAAGCAAATTGGCCTTTGATGATGTTAAAACTTTAAATAAACATTAAACAAGTACTTTTGTATTGAATTTGTCTTGCTTTTATATAGCATTATCGTTTGTGAGATTAAAATGATCTTTTTTACTTCAGTTATCAACGGCACAATTTACCCCAGTGTATTCTGACTAATGGCACAACTTACCCCGCACTGGGGGCAAGTTGTGCCACAAAACCACTTTTTTTTCTAAAGCTATATTTCTCAAACAGTTTATTTAAGATCCAAAGTGATTGCTCCCAGGGATGCACAACATTCTAAACTATATGTACATATTTTAGTTGGAGGCATTCCTGTAATCCCCTTGCGTAAAAGGCACTTTAAGTAAAAATTGGCACTACTTACCCCACTCTCCCCTACTGTAAATTAGCTCTATGCAGAGGTTGAAGTGACAAATTACAACAACTCACATTACTGCAATTAAATCGTTTTTTGGCACAATTATTATTTTATGAGTATTATTTTAAGTCTGTTTTTTTTTTTTTTTTACTTTGTGAGTATGCATTTCACTATGTAATCTACATAGTGACTTTTATAATCACAATTGAGCTCTGATTTGGATTAAAGTTCGTGTAAAGCAACAATAAATGTGTGTTCTGAGTTTGTCACAGCACAGAAAAGTGTGTTATTAACCACCCAGCCAAAGCTGAATGATTAAAAAAAAATTGCTAAGTAAATAAAATGAGATCTCGAAATCATGAAAAAAAAAGAGCAGTTTTGTACAGGATGTTTTTTTTTTCTTTCTTCTGTGTCGGGTTGTTGGAACTGAAGTGAGCTGCAGTGAACTGCTGGGCTGATTTGGACTGAGAGAGTCGCTGAAGGTACGACTGTAACTGACCGTTAGGGAGGATGAGGGGAGGAGGAGGTGGTGTCATTTGTGTGTCGGTTCACGGGGCTTATATAGTGTTGAGGCACCGTGGCTCCCACACGTCACCACGCCATGTTTCAGGTCCGTCCAAAAAATCCCGAACACAGAAATCGTGACCAACAGTTTAACGGTCTAACTCCACAATTCAGTACTATATAGGTCTCAGTCTTTTCACATTTTCAGCAACTATTTTCTAACATGTAGAATGTGTTTAGAAGAAAAACTCCCTTTTATCTGTATTTTTGTTTCCAATAAGAAATTAATTCAAATCAGTCCACGTGCAAATGAGCCAATGAAAACCATGACATACAGCAAGAGTTAGGAGTTAATTTAAACTGAAGATTTACTCAGTGTTTTTAATGCCATATTTGTACTTGCAATTGAGTAATATTTCAGTAACGTAACAGTACTTGTATTTAAGTACATATTTTCAGTACTCCTTCCACCACTGGTTCTAAGAACAATACATATGTCCATTTACAGAGACAACCAGTCTCTTTCTTTCGACCTCATTCTCCCTTTGTCCTAACTTGGTGACAGGTAGCTGAGTGGCATTACAGTAGAGAAGGAAATGGATTTCTCTTTCTGTTCTCACTGTACAGCCTGTACTGACAAGATTCCACTCAGTCTTTCCACAACTTTCTTCTGTTCAGGCAAACAGACAGCAGAGAGGTTCAGGCCACACACACACTGCAAGCTCCATAAGAAATAACCTTTTGAAAGGAACCTTTGCTCATTTCAAGGTGTACAGTCATTTATTTTCCTTGTCCGTCTGTCTTCAGATCCATCCTGGAGAAGTGATGGAGGATCTGCTTGTTCAGGCAGCAGTTCCTTTGATTTTTTCCCCCAGGGTCTGTGATCTTTTCATTCAGCGTCACTGTGTGCTGAATGAAGCTGGGATGTTAACTGTGATGAAGGTAAAAGGACAAAGTGTCTGGGAGTTGAGTCACACAGTGTCTGTGTGTGTCACTGATTGATAGAACAGGAATGAGAGTGACATTTCATGTTCAGTTCATGTAAAAGCCACCTACCTCACTTTCACAGGAGGAAGACACCCGGACTGAGAGAGATGCAAAGACACAAACAAGCACAAACAACATGGCTGTTTGTTTGTCATCTTGAATCTCTTTTTAGTTATTTTTGTCTCTTTGTGGTCATTTTGAATCTGTTTGTAGTCATTTTTGTCTCTTGATAGTAATTTTATGTCACTGTAGTCATATTGCATCTCTGTGGTGATTTTGCATGTTTGTAGTCATTTTGCATCTCGTGCTCATTCTGAATAACGTTGTAGTCATTTTGCAACTTTTGGTGGACATTTTGCATGTCTTTGTGGTTATTTATTGTCTCTGTAGTCATTTTGCATCTCTTTGTAGTCATTTTATATCGCTGAAGTCATTTTGCATCTCTGTGGTGATTTTGCATGGCTTTGTAGTCATTTTGAATGTCTTTGTAATCATTTTGCAACGTTTTGTGGTCACTTTACATCTCTTGGTTGTTATTTTAAATATATTTGTAGTAATTTTGAATCTCGTGTGCATTTTGTGTCTGCCGTTTTCATCTGTAGCCGTTTTGTGGTCATTTTGATTATCTTTGTGGACATTTTGCATCTTTGTAGTCATTTTATGTCTCTTTGTAGTCATTTTATGTCTCTGTAGTTATTTTGCATCTCTTTGCAGACATTTTGCATCTTTTTGTGGTGGGTTTGCATCTCTTTGTTGTCATTTTGTATGTCTTTAGTGTAAGCACAGGTGTTCTACCTGCTGAGTATTTCTGCCTGACATACCTCCAACAGCACCGTGGTTCCAGCTGCAGGGTCATCAGCAGGCACCCTTCACTCATGTTTTGCTCCTTTACTTTCTGAACATTGTCTCCCTACAGTCCCCTGCTGCCAGCTCTAAGATCCTTGCTTTCTCCAGATCCTTTCTTTGGAGCTGGAATAAGAAGAAGCTCCCTTGTTCTGCTCACTCCACCAGGTCTTTGAGAGCCTTCCCCATCTTTGAGCCTGTGATCCACAAGATTTTAGAATCCACTGGGTGGATGTTAAAATGTAGCCTTTGAAACTGATTGCACAGGATAGATGAACGCTTCTCCACCCTTCTTGTGAGCATACAGCTACCACCAGTGTACTTTTCCTTCTTTCCCTTGATGGCAGACTCAGTCTCTTCTTTGCATGAGACAGTCAGTTGAGCCATGAAGTCCATCTTGGTAGGGGTGGACCAGAGCACAATGTCAGGCCGTAGGGAGGTTGTGATGATCTCTTGCGGGAACTTCAGCTGGCGGTTGAGGTAAACCCTCATGTTCCACTTGCCTCCATGTGGCAGGAGAAACCACTCCCTCATATTTTTGCTCTGAGCCTCACCCCCTTGCCTGATAAACTATATCAGCAACTGTGATGTTGCTGGGCTTTTCAGATAGCTTATTAGTTCTCCCTTATTGATGTCAACTCACAGCTCTGATCTTATAGCACTCTCCAAGGTCCTTCCTTTCCTTGTTAGTGGTTTTGGACCACATTTTGGGTGCAGTTCCTCATCCAGAACCGGCCCTGCCTGGCTGTAGTGATCCAACAATCTCCTGGTGTTCTGGTTCAGACACTTGATGGCCTGCTCTACTGTCTGTGTTGCACTCCCCTTGAATCCCGTTGAAACTTGGGCCTCTGTGTTTTGCAGTCAGGTTAGGTGAGACTGTCTGTGCAAACACAAGCCTCAGCTTCTCCTGTCCAGTGGAGGTTTCAGAGTATTTCTCACAAACAGTGCCACATTTGAAAGACATCAAGGAAGGCCGAGTAATTTATGGATGCAGTTGTTGACTTTTGTGTCCATCTCCAGAGCTGTTGTTGAGGTGATGTCGCACAGCTTTAGGGGCCACATTAGATGTTGGTATAAGGTGAACTGGTAACACCAGACCTTAATTTCCCCGGAAAAAAAAAAAACATAGTTGAACATAGAGTTAAGAGTGTATTACATTGCCAGATTACAGTTAAAAATTTGACAAATAAAATTTATAAATTACAAAACACAGAGCTAAGGTTTACAATACGATGAATGTGTAAAGTAAAAAAAAAAGTTCATATTTCACTGTATTATCACTGTCATCATGACATGTAACATTTCCAAACTGTTTCCTATAACGGTAATAGTGGAGTATACGATATAGTGTGTTCACTATTTCGTTGTAGTGTCTGAATTCTCAGTGGTTAATTTGATCCCCTATATATTCCACTATAAAATACCCACAATGCACAGCAATTTCTAGTAAATAGTTGATGTACCCTACAATTTCTCTCATATACCACAGTACAATTCAGAAGCAGGAGTTGATGGTGCTAATTTTTTTTTATACATGTAAGTAATGTTAAACTAGCTGCGTTTTCTGTTTTTAACATGTTAGTAGCCCAGCTTTTGTATGCTTTTAAATTGTTATTAAATTTGCCACTATTCGCAATTACATGAAACATCCCATTCATCTCTCTGTGTTAGCTAATGTTAATGTCAATCTAAAATATCAAAAGAATTGAGAAGCGGCACACTTGTAACTGTGTTAGTTCATTAGATCAAGTAACGATTTACAACTGTTAAACAAAAAAACAAATTTATGGTGTTCATTAAAAGCAGCACTACTGGTATGACCAAAATACTTCCTTCCATTTCATTACGCATTTCATTCAAATAAACAAATGAGAACGCTAACAATAAACAAGCTTTAAGTGGGAAAGGCTCCTAAACACCTTAGATTCAATGAAAATTCCTCCATCAAGTTTCTTTTGTAAGTTTCACTTAAAGGCATTTCATTTTGCAGTGGGTATTGCTGAGTGACTGTGACTCATGTCTAACAGAAAATCAATATTTTCATCTCTCAATGCCATCTTCATTAACAGTGGTGATCTATTTTTGTCTGTTTCTATTTTCAAATTCATTTTGCCTCCCTGGATTTCAGTGTAGACTGACAATAAGGTTGTATTGTATGGTACTGTAACATCATTCATAAAATACATTAAATTCATTACTACAATGACTCCAGTGACTATGAATGCATATTTTCTACTATACTACTGTACTATAGTTATAAACAACTTGTTTCAACATGCTTGTGTGTTACACATGCATGCTGTATTACAAGAGGACAACACTGAAAATACAGCTAATTTTATACACAAGATAGAATACGTAACAGAAAGAGACAAAAAAAGATCCCTGCTATAAATGAAGACAGCACTGAGAGTGGGAGATGATAATATTGATTTTCAGAAGGCAGGAGGGCTGTTAGACATGAATCACATCTCATGTCCTTTCAAATTTAGAGTCCAGCAAGGAAATGCCTTTAAATGAAATTTACAAAAGATACTTCAAGTTATAGGCTACTTAGTTCACCCAGGAATGAAAATTCAGTCATTATCAACTCACCCTCATGCTGATCGTAAGTAGGGTTTAGTTTTTTAGTCCACAAAACACTGCTGGAGTTTCACAGGAAAACAGTGTTGCAGAATCTCCCAAACAATGGAAGTGAATGATGACCAGTTTTCAAATGGAAAAGAAACAACAGAATGAAAAATCAAATGCCTGCATACTGCTCGTCTGGTGTAATCCAAGTCTCCTAAAGCCCCAACATGCCAAGTTGATTAAAAAAAGTTTTTGACAACATGTTTTTAGACTGAATCTTAATTGTTGATATTTAGCTTGGCGCCACGTTCACATGCACACTGTGTTTCTGGGTGTGACAGTGTGCAAACAGCATGTCAGGATTTTAGGAGACTTGGATCACACCACACGAGCAGTATGGAGGCATTTTATGTTTTTTTTTTCCCCCCGGTTGTTTTGAAAACTGGTCACTCTTACATTGTTTGGGAGATTCTGCAACACTGTTTTCCTGTGAAACTCCAGCAGTGTTTTGTGGACTAACAAAATAAACCTGACCCTCGATCAGCATGAGGGTGAGTAGATATTGACAAATGTACATTTTTGGGTGAACTATCCCTCCCTATCTCTGTATCAATTGCAGCATTATCCAAATGAAGATACAGTTATACACAATTATGCTCTTTTTCTTTTTACGGGTAATCATGGACCTCCAGAGCTGCCACCAGACCATCAGGAGCAGAGAGAGACGCTGCCAGTGTGCTCCCTGATCTGTTCCCTGTGCTGCTGGCTGCATTATGACTCTGCTGGACGCGCAGATGTGCAGTATAGCGCAACAGGCGATGACCTTTGGTGCAAAGGTTGGCTTCATTTCCAGTGCCTTGGAGAAAATTGCTCTCCACTGGGTTTTCATGCTGCCAATTGAGTGTTTAATTATTGATCTGGCCCTGGCAGCCAACAGCCTGTCCTGTCTTACTGACTCCTGACTCTGTCCTCTCTTCATCACAGGAGAATCATCATCATTGAGCCTGTATTTTAGCAATACAATATTCATTGAATTTCATGCTACTCTCTCCTGATTGAAATGTTTCTATTCATAAATGTTAGTGTCCATGTTTAAGTGTGTATAAATTATTATCATAGTTGATTAATGGGTCAATTATTTTCTCAATTAATTGATTAGTTGTTTGATCTATAAAATATCAAAAAATGACCGGGAGCCAGAGAAGTTTGATGAGGCTGGGGGTGATGTGCTGCCAGGGTTTGGTGCAGGTGAGAACCCTGGCTGAGTTCTGCACATTCTTGAGCCTGTCCAGGGTCTTGCTGGATACCCCAGGCAGGACTTACATTGCAAGATGGGATGCGATGAAGGCATGAATGAGGGTCTCTGTCACAGAGTGTGATGACCAGAGTCTGGAAATGTTTTTAAGGTGGTAGAAATCAGATTTGGTGATGGATTTGGTGTGAGACTGTGTCAGCCAGGCTGTGGACTTCTGGGGACGGGTGGATGGAACAGCCATCCCCGTTGAGGAGGACATCTTCAACCTTCCGGAGCAGCACCTTGGGGGCCACAACCATGAGCTCTGTTCTGTCACTGATGAGTCTGAGTAGGTTTGATGACGTCCATGTTTTTATTTCATGCAGGCAATTCATAATATAGTTTATCACTAATAAACACTACATAGAGAAGAGTGAGTGAGTGAATGAGTGAATGAGTCAGTGGTTTCAAACACAACCTCTGAACCATTGCTGCTGTTGGGCTCCTCATTCTTTTTCAGCTTGGGATCAGATGAGTTTATTTACTGAGCGCCTTGGGAAAACACAGGGGCATTACAGTAACACCCACTTGAGATGTTCGACCTGCTGCATCCAGCTTCCATGAATATTCACAAAGCCGGTCAGATACTGAAAAATATCTTATCATACAATTGATCTATTTTCTGTATGTTTAAAATGCTTCTGACATTTTCAATTTATTAAAGCCCTTGAACAATTAAAACATAATAAACTTAGTTTAACAGGATTAGTCTGACGCATCTTTGCCATCATCTTGGCCTTATTAATCATGTTGGTGGTGAATCATCAAAACCAAAAAAGTGAATGCAACTACAATCCTACCATCTGTGTTTGAAAGTAACTTGTACTTTACTTGAATACTTCAGACTTTTACTCCATTAGGCCTATATTAATTTTACAGCTGTTCTTACTGTACAGATCAAGATTTTACATAAAAAAAGATAAAACTAGAGACCATCTTGCAGTGGGATCAGACCAGCCACAACACCTGACAACATGTACACGGTACTCACTACACCAGTTTTCCCAGTAAAAAGCAATGTCATCTCCTGACCCTGCAGTGTCACAGGGCACAGGCCAGCTTTGCTTGCTTGAAATAGTATTTCATTTTGAGGCCAGGTTTCAAAAAGAATGGTAAAAACCTCTCCTTTTCCAGTCTCACACTGCACATATGTGCTGTTTACAGTGATAACGGTGGCAGACTCAAGATCGGAACTCTCTGTCTTCGCTTCTACAGAGAAGTAAACAAAAGCTCCTCGTTTCTGTTAAGGAACTTTCCATCTTCTAGTGGTTATGCTAAGGCCTTCGAGCCATACCATTAAGGTTTTAAACCTTTGACAGACTTACTGTCTCTCCTCTAGGACAGTGGATGCAGCTGTCTTCTCCTTTCAGATAAACAAGTGAACAACCTGATAGTGTTGCTAGGGCAGCTGGCGTCGAGGAGGTGTTTGTCTTGTCTATCTGACTGGAGAAGACGTAAACTGTAATCTGTTTTGGTTAACACTGACCCTGAGCTGTAGAGCCAGAGGTGCTGAGCACTAGTCTCAGCACTTGTGTATTCATAATTCCTGTGTTTGCATATTCAGACCAATAGGCTAACTTTATGTGTTGGGTCTGACCTTATTTGGGCATAGGTTCATCATGACTTTATCTGTGAATGCTTAAAGACTATCCCGGAGGACAGAAACGCCAGAATTGAAGGGAACATCAATGCCAACTGTGTACTGGTTATTCCTTCATTCTCCTTGGCCAAGTATTATTAAACCAATTTCAGTGTAAGACATATTGGACTCCTGAGTACTTCTTCCTTCGGATATATGGGTATTGGAATAAATTCCACAACAGTTTCCAGCTGATGATTGCGGATTTTATTGGCCACAGTGACTCACGCTCGCAGATTTCATAAGTGTAGCTGACTAATGTAAGCTAATGCTAATAAACTCAGCTGAGAAGTCTGTCTCCAGTGTCTCCATTGACACATTAACCCAGTAAAAGGGTCTTAAATATGCAAAGTTACTTAATGGTTCCATACATGCTTTAAAAACACTGGATCCTGCAGTTCTCATACTACAACTGATGACACCTTTCATCAGATCTGCTAATTGAATTGCCACCTCTGTTAAATTTAGGGTATAAGGTGCTGTAAGTTAGTAAGTAATAAGACCCTCATAGGATGCTTATAATTGTTATGTGTTAGTAAGACTATATACAGTACGTGTTAAAAATGGCTAAATAAATTTGTATGCACAAGACATGTGTAAGCACTTATAAGACACTTGTTAGCAGTGCTTATTAAGGTTAATTAATCCTTTACTCACTTCTTAACAGTTGATTAATGTATTTTAATTACTTAACCATAATAAGCTTTGCTCACACTTTAGATCTAATACACCCAAAATGCATAATTAATTGATAATAAGTGCATAATAAAGGATTAATTAACCTTAATAAGCATTGTTCACACTTTAGATCCAGTACCCCCAAAATGCATAGGTAATTGTTAATAACTGCATAATAAAGGATTAATTAGCCTTAATAAGCTTTGTTCACACTTTAGATCTGGTACCTCCAAAAGGCATTAGAGAACTGTTAATAAGGGCGCAATAAAGGATTAATTCATCTGAAACACTGTTGACAGGTTTCTTACAAGTGCTTAGACATGTCTTATAATCTAACATTTACATATTTATTATGCCATTATTAACACTATAGTATTGTTAAAACATATTAATCTTAAAAACCATCTTTTCAGGGCCTTATTACCTATTAACTAAAACTTACATAACAAATTTAGCTAAAAATGTGATGCAATCCCAAGCTGAGATAACCCTGATGATATTTTATGGTTTTTAGTTCATCCTTGGAAAGCTCCTTAAAAACAACAGTTTCTTTTTTACAACTGTTTTCACAAGCTGAATATGAGTAAACTGAAGTTCCTGTGTGAAATGATTGATGAGACCTTTTATATAAAACAGTGCTGAATGTATTTCTGTCTAAAATCATCATCTCATGACCACCTCCAATGTACAAACGAAGGAGCCCCGCCATGACTAGAGCTCATGACACCTGAGGGTCATGAGCCTGAGAGTCGCCACTTTTTCATAGATTTCAGACACTGAAACTTTTTGTTCCCCTTACTTTCAGGTGTTATAGTAATAAAGGTGTAATAAGCCAGGTATTGCGATCACACATAAAGCCACAGCGCAGCAGTATGACTATGCAGCAGCGACTTATTCAGACCATCAAGGGGAAAACCTATAACAAATATAACCTTTGTGATATTGTAATTTATTCCCATGCATGCTGCTCAGAGTCAGCGGTTCTTCAGCATACCGTCTGCATGGAGTGACAGTGGGTAATTTTGGTTAGGGGAACACACTGTGCCTCAGTCACTTTGAAACTTTCCTAAGATTCGCAGTAACAGGTTTTTCAGTTAGTATGTTCAAAATCATGAATGTAATTGTACCTCATTGCTGAAATCTAATTATAATAAATATAATCATTGGTGTTGAATAGACTTTCTGTGCACACAGACCTCGTGACACACATATTCTGACTGGTGTCCTTATTTGCTAACCTGCAACAACAAAATCTGAACATCAAGCCTTTTTTCCACAGCACACAGGATGTTGGCTTTAGCTAACAGAGGGCCACACACACACCGCTCCAACAGCAAAAAACACTAAGGGAAAGGTGACAAAGTGCCCTCTAGAGTGCCCTTCCAGGAAAGGAAATGTGATATAGTGCCCTGTATAGTGCTCTTCCAGGAAAGGAAATGTGATCAAGTGCCATCTAGAGAGCTCTTCCAGGAATGAAATGCGATAAAATGCTCTCTATAGTAGAACTCAAGTGGAGAAAACGTGGTAAGGTGCCCTCTAGAGTACCACTCCAGGAAAGGACATGTAAAGAGCCCTCTGTGACGAAGTGCCCTCTAGAGTGCCCTTTCAGTGGAGAAAACATGGCACAGTGCCCTCTATAGTGCCCTTCCACTCTAGAAAATGTGATGAAGTGATATCTTTCTTTTGATCTAAACCTGGGATTGGAACTATTTCTCCATAAATGCATCACGACTTTCGCCACTCTAGTGCCCTTTTTATTTTTTTACCTCTGCTCCTCATACAGCTTGAGTCCACTACTGTGTGGAGGAGAGTAGTCTACAGCAAATTTGAAAAACAAATAATCAAATCATGCTTTCGTATTTATTCTAGCTCTTATTTATCTGACAGCACCATTGGTTATAGCTGAGTTTATCTGCCAATGTGTCAGAAGATGAAAGGTCTTAATAGTATTATCAGAAAAAACAATGTGACACATGCATGAGTGTACATGTAGCTACTTGCCAACACTCCAGATTCTCCTGAGGGTCCCATTTTTCACTAATGGTGCACGCGGCCAACACGTTCCGGCTCTGGCCTTCATCAGGGTTAACATGAAACATATTAAAATCAACACTTAAAAAAGATATGACGGAGACAAAGGAATTCATAAAAGTTAAAATAAATAAATAGATAAATAAAAGACAACATTTGCGTACACCCATACATATATCAGCCAAAGGTCATATTTGAATAGGCAGTTCAGGCCAATCATTGTCCCAGATTAACAGAGAGGCAAGGGGAGCGTCCAATTAGGAACATGAGTGATGCCAGTGCAACCAAGGGGTGGAAGCAGGTTTTCACTTAACATACTTTAACCCAGGGCGGCCCTGTAGCTCAGTTGGTAGAGTGTCTGCCCCATGTATGGAGGCTGTTAGTCCTCTGCAGCGGCCGCTGGTTTGACTCCAGCCTGCGGCCCCTTGCCGCATGTTATCCCCTCTCTCTTCACCCCCTTTCCTGTCTGCTCCTCAGCTGTTCTATCCAATAAAGGCAAAAAGCACAAAAACATAACTTTAAAAAAACAAAAAAAACAAAAAACAACTTTAACTCAAAATATGTCTATTCAATATGGCATGCTTAAATAACTAAATAAGGGTGCAACGATCTCCCAATCCTGAAGCCAAGCAGGAAGCAGTTGTAAAATTGCCATAAACTTAGAAATTGTTATTGGCATTTGAAAGGACCACTAATATGGTCATAATATATTTTATATTATTGTTCATATTTAATTTACACAATGAGGCATAGTGTGTGTCTTGTGTGTTATTGGCCAAGCACACCGAGCACATCACTAAATTGGTTAACAAACACAAAATGCCATGAATTCAAACACTTCTGAGTGTTGGGGCAGTTAGTACAGTAACTTGTGGCTCTACCATCTAAATTAGACAAACACTACACAACGTCTGTCACCAGTTATGTGTGGAAATACTTCAAAAGTTTAAACAATCAGGATCCAAAGTGTGCGCTGCACTCTAAAGAAGGATAAAATGCGCAGGACTGAAGTTTGCAGAGATATTTGGAATATTAGACAAAATTTCAAGTGAAAGCCCAAAACTTCAAGAACACTGGATTCATACTTTATCCAAAACACTTCTGCATGAAATACTGGCAGAAACGGCAGCACATGACAGATTTACATCCAACAGGGGGCTGCGACAAAATGCGCTCCTCACTGCTGAAAGAGGGACAAAAGTTCCTGAACAATCCATCCAAAATCTTGCACCAAGTAAGTGAAAGCTTTTCTGCTTTTAAATTCCAAGTTTTGCTTTTTAATTTTGAGCGATCATTAGACGCCAGCTGTTTCTAACATAGTGGTGTGCACTGGAGTTGCAGCAGCAGCCTCTGAACACTAACAGAATATGGAATCTGTCTCAGCTCAATTGAATGACTTTGAAAACACCAAATAACTTGTTTTAACAAATTTTGTTTGTTTACAGTATGACGAATTGTAAAATATCATTTCCATGAGGCTGTTGAGTCAGACAGTGACAGATCACAGGTAATAAACTTGGCATTTCATCCTCGCAGCTGTGGTGAAGGTCAAGCTACAAGCAGCATGTACACTTTATTTTATGTTCATTATAATGATGATTATGATGATCACATCACATCATCTAACATTACAGAGGCTGACATTTTTGACCCGAGTCGGCACCCATGTTTATGGGGAAATGTGGTGCAGTAAATAAGATTTATAAGATACAGACCAATCTTCTTGATAATTTTTCTTTAAATTAGGAGAACATCTCTTCAGTACTTTTCTGAAGAATATGCTCTGGAACATGGCATATTCTTTTCAGTCTAGTAAGCAGACTTACAGGTAAACTTTTCATGAGAGGGATGGAATGAAAGCAAGGTGAACAGCACTCCATTTACATTATATCACTGATCCACAACCCTGTAATCCCACAGATGTATTAAGCATAATAACATCCTGCGCTCCACACTGAACAATGAGAGTGATTCTAAACTCTGGAGTCAGCCCTAACAGCCATGCAGCACTTACTCAGCATTATAGCAGCAGCAGCAGCCTGTAGCAGAGTGCTGACAGTCACAAGGCACATACAGAACCGTATGTTTACACATCACAGTGCAAAAGTTTGGAATCACCTGTTATGTGGATGTTTTCTCTCCGTTTCCTTAAATAATACCTAATTTAACAGAGATAAAAACAGCATAATTCAGACACAAAATGTATTATTTACATTTGAAATCATCTTTAACTTTAGCTGATGTCCACACGGTGTTGCAAGGCAGGGCAAAGTGCTGTTGTAACCAGAATAAACTGAAGATACCCAGTGCTTCTCTTCTGGTGCAGTAAATTAACAATAAGAACTATTTGTACCTTCTTTTTTTCTTTTTTTTCCCTGTTTACTTTTTCTCCCTGTTTAATATTTTTTCCTCCAAATAACCTTCAATTTCAAGTTTGTTGCTCTAAATATTTTGGAAATAAGTATAAAGGTCCAATCTGTAACATTTAGGGGGATTTATTGGCAGAATATGGTAGGAATGGAATATAATAGTCATGAGTGTGTTTTCATTAGTGTTTAATCATCTGAAAATGTAAATCATTGTGCTTTTATTACCTCAGAATGAGCCCCATAAAATCTACAGAGGGAGTGGCCGCCATGTTGCCCGCCATGTTTTTGCAGTAGCCCAAAATGGACAAACTAAATACTGACTCTAGATATGGCCAGGGGTGCAGTGCAATTTGTTTAAACACGGGAGCGTACCTATGATGCGCATGTGCATGCACATGCACTAGTGATGCACAGACTGCAACCTGGCACTGTGGTTAGTCAGTGGAACGGACAGGCTGAGACATAAAAATTAAAGGAGAAATCTGTAATATTTTTACCATAATAAATCATATCAGAGATCAAGAGAACAGCTGCGATGTCCCCTATTTAAATTTCCATTCAGGACCAGAATGACTGTTTTGTGTGTCTGTTTCACATTAATCAGAGTTAAAATTAATGCTGAATATTAGCAGAATGAGTAGATGTCTGTTAAAGAGTTGTAAGAAATCATTAATAATCTTGTAGAAGGCATATGTGTTTATAACTATTAAATTGAGCAAAATGTTAATGGAGTTTGGCAGCAGTGAGACAGGCAGCCACTTAACTCATTGTCCAGTGTGTTATTTCAGAGCAGTGGGCTTTTGTTTTCAGGATAACAGGCTCAACTTTACATTGACAGACAACTGACAGTATAAACAGCTGATCAACTTACAGCGGAGGATTTGTTGTTGCTTGTTGTGTGCATCCTGCACTCCTGCGGAGCCCCTGCAGCCTGCCTGTCCCTGCCTCTGGGAGGAGGAGACAGGGAGGAAACAACTTGTTTTAACCATAGATGGTATATTAAACAGAATTACACCGTATCTAATATATAGTCTATGGCTGCAACTTGCAGTTTGGACTGCAGTACTCATTTTTGCACATGCAATGGCTACATATTACTCCTTTAGCATTATGATTAATAGTAGATGGGTTGCAGGTGAGAAATAGTGTGCATCTCCCCACTAAAGCCCCTTTTACACTGGAGTAAAACACCACTAACACCCATTCACATCTGGCTTTTTTCTTCAATGGGAATAAGTACAACCAGCTCTCACTCCCAGGCCAAATGGCTTTGCAGTAGACACGGCTATTTATCATCATTATCATCATCATCATGGGTGATGTAAACATGACACCTGGGTGAATATGTTATTTTCTCCCTTTTTGGCAGAGGCAATGAAGGCTTGTTGCCTCTTTTGCTCCTTTTTCATCCACGTGCTGCAGCTCAGCTCAGCAAAGTTTGCAGCTGCTTGAAAGTGTGTGTTTAGTAATGGCACTCATGTTCAGTTAGGTGTTTGCAATCTGCAAGCTCACCCTTAGATGCCACTAAATCTTACACACTGGTCCTTTAAATCTGCACAGATTGTATTGCTCAGCCTCCAATTTCTTTTACCAATGACTCGTGGTTTGGTATATTTTTATTTGACTGTACCTCAGAGGGATCATGTATCTTTCTGCCCTTTCGCTAGTCAGTATGATTGAACTAGTACACAACATTTTGTTCTCCATGAATAACACATGACTTTTTTTTGCAAACCCTTCATACAAAATAACATTATTTGTAAGGAGGATTTTCTACAACACAGTAAGAAAAAACCTTTCAAAAATAGAGTAGGCCTCGTCCTCCCAGTCATCTGACTGTACTGAATCAAGCTTTTGTGGCAGAAGATTCCAAACTATATATGTGTGTGTGTGTCTGTGTGTGTGTGTATCTATTATACAAATTATACCTTAGAAGTTGTGTGAATAGCTGGTTGTTGTAAAAAATGGAAGAACATTTCTCAAGCTTCATCACTTCAGTATGTGCTGTATTTATTCTCCCTTCAAGGTTCCTTCCATGATTTGCAAAGGCCTTTCAAGATGTCCCATAGAAACTTTTTTTTATTGTATTAAGTATATGAGTTGTTTGTCAAGTATTTAACGGCAGGTTGAATCAGCTAAATCTTTAAAAGTAGCTCAATCAGAGGCAGCGGCTGAGGCAAGACAATCACAGCTCCTATTGTACTGAAATGAAAAGATTTTATGGAAAGCTGGTTTTCAATTATGTTTTTCATGTAATAACAGAAACTTTTACACAGTTTGAGTCAGTTTAATATCCTGCAGCTGAATATTACACATCAAACTGACTGACCTTCTAAACTCACTTCATTACATGGACAAAATGAAGGGTCATTTCATGTTCCCTGACATGTGAAGCACCTGCACCTCCGCCAACACAACACAACCCTCTGAAACTGTTACCGAATTTTTATTTTTAAAAAGAAACATTTTTGCATTGTCAATTTACGATCAAATTCAGCAGGATAACCCCGGGCTGATATGTACATGTGGCTTCTGCAGAGCTTTCAAGATTTAAAGGGACACTTCACCCCAAAATCAATAATACATATTTCCCCCTGCCCTGTAGTGCTTTTTATCCATTCATATTTTTTTTGGTGTGAGTTGCAGAGTTTTGGAGATATCGGCTGTAGAGATGTCTGCTTTCTGTCTAATATAATGAGACTAAACAGCACTTGGCTTGTGGTGCTCAAAGCAACAACATAAATGAATGAATGAGTAAATAAATAAATAAATGTGAAAAATTCAAAACTAGTGTCTCTTTCCAGAAATCATGACCCACAGACCTTGCTGTGAGCTCCTTCATATAGGAACAACTTTTTCTCTACTACAAAGAAAGTAGTTCTGGTAGATTCTAAATAGGGCTGCAAGTAATGTTTTTTTCATCATCAATATTTTCTCGATAATTGATTAGTTATTGGTTCATAAAAATGTCATAAAATGATGAAAAATGTTGATCAGTGTTTCCTAAAGTCCAAGATGACGTCCTCAAATGTCTTGTTTTCTCCACAACTCAAAGATATTCAGTTTACTGTCAGAGAGGAGTAAATAAACCAGAAAATATTCACATTTAAGAAGCAGAAACTAGAGAATTGTGGCTTTTTTCTGTAAAAAAAAATTGTCAAAATGATTAATCAATTGTCAGAATAGTTGCAGATTAATTTATTAATCATTTAATATTTGATTAATCGTTGCAGCTCTAATTCTAAAGTAGTTCCAGGAGATTCTACTGCACAAAGAAAGTAGTCTCTACATGAAACTGCTCACAACAAGGTCTGTGGATTATCGTGAGTACAGGTCATGATTTTTGGAAACAGACACTGGTTTTTAATTGTTCAAATGTTTTTTTTTTTTTTTTGTTTTTTTTTTGGTGCTTTGAGCACCACAAGCAGAGTGCCATTTAGTCCCATTATATTGGAGAGAAGGCAGACATCTCTACAGCCGATAGCTCCAAAACTCTGCAGCTATCACCAAAACTATTTAAATGTATAAATAACACTAATGCTCTGATTGATTTTGGAGTGAACGGTCCTTTTAATGCAAAATAGGTCAAACCTAGAAAAACTACTGAGGGAAATTGAATGAAATGTTGAAAAAACAAATGACTATTTTCTGACTCTTCACTTGTTAATAATTTCCTATCCATCCTATCTGAACTACAGTTAAACAGAGGAGACAGTCATCATTTATAATCAGTATGATGGGAAAACAGGGTCCACAGCAGACAAGGCTGCAGTTATACTTACCTCACATACTTCTAAAACTGTACAAAAAGCACCCAGTTACTTCAGTGTATTAAACACCCTCTCCAGGGAGTGGACATGATAAACCCTGTGAGGTGAACAAGATTTAGCAGGAACACTAGTGTCTGACAGCTGTCACAGTGAAAAAGCTCTGACAGAAGGAGCCACAGTTTATTTAGACTTGCCAAGCCAACATAGTAGCATGTACTGAGGTTTAGCTTACATGGGATTTTTAATGTTTATATGAAATGATTCTGCCAGAATGTTCTGCTAGTGTTCAGTATAATCATTTAGGCAGATGCTATTAGCACCCAGGTGTCAATAGCTAACAATGCTATTTGCACCCAGGGTGGAATAGCCATTATGGCTATTTATACCTGCCTGGCAGAGACAAACAGTGATCTTTTCCTCAACCTAACAGAGTAGTTTTGTTGCCCAAATCATTTTCAAAGTGTCTGTTTGCACCTAGGTGAGAATAGTCAGACTGCAGCTCTTGGCTCTCTCTGGCTATTTACACCCAGACCCCAAATATAAAAATGGAGGCTGATAAAGTCTCTGTAGAGATGCAGGATTCTCCCCGAGGAGACTGGGGTTTGAATTCTGACCCAGTAACTTAGGATTTGAGTTCTATCTTCTCTACAAGTCAGCTTTGACTTTTAATTTTCAGATTTGGTTGACCTATTATTTTACTCCATGGTTTGGTTAACCTACTTGGTTAGGTTCATGGTTGATGGTTCATGGATCATGGTTGGTCTCTGCCATCCAGATGAAAATAACATTGTTGGCTAGGACACCTGAGTGCTTGTCTCTGCCATGCTAGGCTATAATATGCCTGAGTGTAAACAGAGACATTGGCTATTCCGACCTGGGTACAAATAGTAATGTTTACTGACACCTTGATTCTTGTCTCAGCCATGGTAGGCTATACAAACCTTGGGTGCAAATAGCATGGTTGGCTATGGACACCTGGGTGCTTGTTGCTGCCATTCTATAGACCCAGGTGTAACTAGCCACATTGGGTGCTGATAATCATTAGCATCTGCTAATCATTTTTAACTTTGTCATACCAAGAAAGTATTCAGTAATTCACCAATAGGTGATTACCATTCAGGGTGAAAAACTTTTGAAACAGAACTTAGACCATGAAACACTGTCTCTGCACTGCATCATATCTTCCTTACAGAGATGACTGTGGTGACCAGCACATCTTTCATGAAGTATTATATATCCTAATTGTTCCATATGCTGACATATTGTATATCAGTCTACCTTTTGAGAGCACAATGTCTTGTACTAACTTGGCACCTATGAGAATGTCACAAAGTTACGGAACTGGACTTGTGTTTGAGCAGAGCACCACAAAAAAGTTCAATAATCTTTGTGTAACATTTTCATATGAGGGGATATCTGTCTTGCTCCTCTTTAAGTCTGAACAGGCACATTTTCTGTTCTTGGTGACTGGTGTTTTTTTGTATTTTTTTTTACCAGGTACAGTCCTTGTGTGATTTGTTTGGAATAAAAGGAAGAACTGAGCCACAGCTGGAAACAGAAGAGTGCCACTTTTAGAAACTGGAGAGGAGCAGCAGGAGCACAGTTTTCATCTTCCCCACGAAGGACATTAAAAAATTCCAGCTGTGGCACAAACAAGCTGTTTAACAGTGTAATGGGAAAACAGACGGGGCTGTTATCATTAATGACAAGTACAGGCACAGATACTTTTAACGTGACGATAAAAGATGCTGAACTAGAGACGGTACACAATTTTAAGTGTCTTGGAATTGCTGTAGACTCTCAGTTGAGATTTGACAAACATAAAAAAGTTAGGTCCTGTTAGGACACTGACTGTCATTCAGCAGCTTTACCTTTTATGCATACTGTGATTTTGTTTCACCTATCATAATGCATAACCTTTTGGTCTCATCATTAAACCACTAACATCCCTCGACAAGCAAGATATTAAAGTTCTGGACGGGAAACCACCAATATTTCATTATTGCAGTATCTTAAAGAAGTACAGTCTGCACAGTTTTTATAATTTCATCAATTACCCTAACCTCACACTTATTTTTAAATGTCTCCACCATCTAGCTACACCCATTTTAATACCTTCATAACTAGACAAAATTATAGTGCCGCTAACACCTGAGGTCTGTCAGAAGGAAAGTGTAGGATCAGAGACTGAGACCAGAATTCAAAAACTACTAGAACGGCCTTAAGTGTCATTTTTTGTATTTTTTATTGATCAATATTCAGATATCATGTGTAGTAAACCATAATGATTGCATATATTCAGAGCAGTATGTTTCTGTAGGATAATAACCATCAGTGATTCCATTCAAATTTTAGATTCATCTAGAATTACTCGGAGTGAGAAACAGTTAAATGTATTTTATCAGATCATAAACATGTTATTTTAACATTAATAATAACAAATTTCCGACCAGAACCATCACAAATAATAATCATTGTCTATGGGAAAAGGCTGGAAACAAGTACAAAAATAAAACCAACAAAAGTTGGAAATATTGCTGTTTGTAATAAGTACAGTTACTTTTCAGAGCTTTAACAAAAATTCAGTGACATGTTGGTGCTGAGACAAAAAGTGTTACCACCATCCCTGGTCTCCCCTACTTTATTTTTAATTGAGTCTAATTAATCATTTGTATTTTAATGTTGGGAAATTGGAAATGGAGGCAACCTGAGAAGTTTGTGAAGCAACCAAGATGCACCTCCAGCTGTGCAAAAAATAACAACATAAAATGGGCAATTTCCGTGTAGTCAATATGGCCACCAATGGCTGGAATAGGTATATGATCACATAATCTTCGCTTTTTGTGTAATTTATGTTAAAAAAAACATTTTAAATGAAAATAGAGGCACTTTAAGAAAAGTCAGGTACCAGCAGCATTGTAATTTTTATTCAGCTAAGTTATTGCACATATAAATGTGAAAACGGTAAAAATGGCCGTCATGACTGTTCTAGTGTTAAAGCGGATTCAGAAATTATTTTTAATACATAGTCAGAGGCTATTTTCTGTATATTTGAGTTCCTGACATTTTGTGTTGTGTTGTATGTTGCTTTTATGTTTCTGTTTGTATGTTTGTTTGTGTGTTCCTGTCCTCCATCACTACATGGACTGATTTTAAGCTTTTATACTGCAACATGCAGCTGTTTGGACTGTCAATGTCTATCAAAGGACTGGTGCTGGAAATTAGTTTCATTTATAAACGCATGTACAGAACATCAGACACTGCCTCTGCAACTGTCAGTGTTTCTCTGTACTCGTCTCTTACAAATAAACTACACAGGCAGAGGTTGTTCCAAGTCATTGTTTTGCAAGTCCCAAGTCAAGATAGGCAAGTCCTAAGTCCTAAACTATGAGTTTCAGGTCCTGAACAAGTTAGAATGTACATTTTTAAAAAAAACTCTACTTACTTATCTTGTGAGGCAGCAGGACTTCTGAGATCACGTGAGAATCCATCTTGCCAGGCTTCAAGTTATCTGTTTGTGTCTGCACCAAAAGTGGTGCAGCCAATCAGCATCCTAGGAGGGACTACTGGCAGCCACAGGTGTGGTTTTAGGTGTGACGACAGTGAGAAGCGTCCATGGAAGCGACTCATCTCGAACAAACAATGACGGCTCCTGAAGAGGTTAGCATAGATGGAAGTAACATCATTTTCAGCGCACATGTTTTGGGAAATTATGTTTAGCATCATTTTTCCAGTAACGTAACATTAATTCTTCATGGTTCTCTCCTGCAACTTGACCAGATGATCTCAGATCAGTTTAAACAAAGTGGATTTGGAGGATTAAGTGTCAGCTTGCTGAAGATTGAGAGTGTTAATGTTAGTTGCTTCAGGAAATGAAGAGAAACTAATTGATTTGTGGATTCACACTTTTAAAACATCAGACATTTTAATCTTTGGGCTTGGGGGCAGCTTGGGGGCAAGTATTTTCAGGTGAAAAGGTTCAAGTCCAAGTGAAGTCATGAATCATTGGTGTTGAAGTCCAACTCGAGTGGAGTGGACAGACTCTTGGCACTGGGTGTTCATGCCTGCTTTCACAGGAGCTTGTATCTGCTGTAGTTTTACAGAGACACTGTTGGAAAGATATTTGAAAAGCCTGACCTTCATATTAATGCTGTACTGTTAAAAAAGCTTTCCCCCTCATTTCACAGTTTGTGAACGCCACGGGTTTCTGATTTGCTCATTATGTCGATGTTTCTAGCTTTTAGTGAATAGAGGACTTCAGTCTTCATTAAGAGAATAATAGTTATACACAGTGCAAAGGTAAAAGTGATTTCTGGGAAGTGCAGCGAAGACATATCACAGCACTTTCAAGGATTACCACTTTAAGAGTAACTACACACTTGCACTGACATCTATGGGCAGAAATCAAGTGTAGCACTTCTGACCACTCCCAACAGTAGGGTCCAGGTTTTTCTGATACCAATCTGTAGTTTTGGTACAAACAGAGGCCGCCTCACGCAATGATGTGTGATAATCTTTTCTAAACTGGCAATTACTGCCTTCTACTTTTCTTTGTGTGTTGGTAAAATATTGAAAATCTGACTTAAACAGTTAATGTTGACTGTTTTTCAACTGCATGGTACGGCTCGACTCAACATGCTTTTGGTGCCTTTTCTTCATTTTCCTCTGCAGATAGTACCCCTTAAATGTAGGAGTCGTCATAGCAACATTTTTCTAACAGACAGGAAACGACACACAGGAGCTTTACTTTGGTCTTGAGAAGCTGCAGCCTTTATTCACTGACAAACTATAACATACACGAACATTTACTGCCAGGTTGACAACTTCACATGCTTGGAACATTGACTGAGGTGATGTCAAAGAAAGCACCGGGTATTATGCACAATGGAAAATGAAAAAAAGAGCGAGTTGAGTAAACCCACACCATGCAGTGAAAAGGTGCCAAATTCTTAATCCATTTTTACACTGCACAAAAAAAAAATCCACTAATACCCACTAACATCTGGCTTTTGTCTTCAGTGGGAAAGGATACAATCAACATTCATCGGCCTCAGCTCTGACACCAGCTCTGATAACACCTAGATGGACATGCTAATTTTGTTGACTCAGTCAGTAACTTCTGTGACTCTCCTAAACCACAAACTCAATTTGTCACCATTCAAGCAGCACTCGATCATCGTTTTAAAGAGACTGAAGTGAAGGATATATAAAAGTAACCACTGAGACATTGCCACTGGCCTCCATGCTGCTTTCTACTGTGTACCAGCCCATTTTTCCAGTACATTTTTGACATCGCAGGTCTAACATCGGAAAAAAGGCAAACTGGTCTATTGGAAATGTGAAGGAGGCCATTGTAGCAGGAGGTAAGTGGGCACTGGGAGGAAGTGGAGAGCACAATAGACAGTGGAATTGACTGACGCCAAGCGGTATGAGGTTCTGGTGGGTGGGTGGCAGCAATAGGTCAGGTGGTGCAAGGCAGGTTCCCTACCATTTGCTGCAACAGGGTAAGGCCAAGGGCAAGGACAGACTAGTCCAGTAGCGGGTGCAGGAAGGCACTGACAAGGCCTGCACCACCAGGACAGTAAATATGTGGCAGCAAGGAGTATGGACTATGTCCCTTGGTCTTGACATTGGCCAGACAGAACCCCTGCACATCGAGTGCATTCGTGAGAGGTGGTGAGCAGCTAGCCAGGGTGTCAACAAGCCTACTCACAAGGGATATCACAACAATCGATACTTTGATACCAAATCAATGACAAATTCTGGATTTGTGATGGTGCTCATTTTTCTACCGTACAATAGGTTCCAGGGCTGCAGTTCTTCTGAACGGGGCCAGCCTATATGCACAAGTGTTCAAGTCAGCCGTTAAATGGCAGAGGAAGAAGAATGGCTACTAGCATGGGAGCGCAACGCATTTAAGATGGAGGAAAGTGCAGCCACAGATCCACCGTGACTCGTTGAAAAAAAAACAAAAAAAAACAGTAAGAGTCATGTTTGGAGGAACTTTGCATTCAAGGCAGCTCACCAGGGATTGATCGTAAATTTGCAAAAACTAACATGCAAACAGTGCCATCAAACTTTTCAGGTGAAATGAGGAAGCCCTTCAAACTTAGTGAGAATCATGGAATGTCACTGGTTGGTATTGACTACTTAATCTCTGATGTCGTGACATCCCTACTACTCACTGCAGTGACTGACTGACAGCTGTGTGTGGACATGGGTAAATAGTTCAAGTTCCCTAAAACCATCACACTGGCAGTAGTGAGGCATGACTGTCCCACTGACAGAAGCCTTGAGACGGTCATCATCTTAGAGGCGAGTGTGCCTGTTAAGATCAGAGGCGGATAAATACTAATCAGGATGTAGAGCTTGTTTTATATCCACAGAGGCAGGATTGTTAGGTTCTGGTGGCTGCTCACTCTGCAGTGAATTCATGCTGCCTCATCTGATGCAGAGGAGTGAGCTGTGGGTTAGTGCTGCAGGGACACAAGTCAGCCTCTAGTCAACCCTGGCTGGGTCGAGGGTCTCTAAATTTGAAAGACATGAAACACCAAATGATAACCAGTTACATCACTGATGATGTGTCCCAGTGTACTGTAAGACGTGTCCTAGAAGCAGCGCAACTGTTGGCTGGGCTGTTGTGAAACAGGTCACAAGGAGCTCAGGTGCTCATTTGTTTTTTTAATTGGGGATGTTTTTGATCCATAAAGAGCAGCTGTGTGCTGAAGTATGATGTAACACTGCACTACATTGTTACATCACAGTGTTTGGTCTCTGTTGCAACATGAGCAGTTTCAATGTCTATAAAGGCAGCAAAAGCAGGTTTTAGCCTGTATGGAGTTACAACTTTTTCTTAAAAAGGTCAACCTGATGACTTAAAATTAAACTCCAGTCAGAAGTAACAATGATATTTCAGACTGGGATCCTCCCCATCACTTAATCACATAAGGAGGCAGTGGGAGGAAAATCAAAGAATTACTTTATCAGATATAAATTTGCAGGCTGCTATTATACAGACACACTCATCATCAGTTTGCATAAGACATGACCTGCTGTAGTTAAAGGTTCTGCATCTCTAGTATTTGGCCAAACTCTACTCCGGACAGGAATATTTTATACTTTTTCTTTTAAGTGCTTTTGATCCAAACCCATTGACTGCATTGTTTGGTGTAGTCCCACAGGAGATACAGTGCCTATAAAAAGTCTTCACCCCCTTGGATGTTTCCCCCTTTTATTGCTTTTATAAATGGAATCATGATAATACAATATAATTTGGCCTTTTTGACAAAAAAAAACCCTCTTTAACGTTAAAGTGAAAACAGATTTCTACAAAGTAAAGCAAATTAAATAAAAATATATAAAGTAAAATAAGCGACTGCATAAATAGTCACCCTCTTTAAAGTGACTAACCTGAGGTGCTACTACTAAATACTGACTTGAAGGGAGTGAAATCTGTAGAAATCTGTTTTTTTCTTTGACATAAAGAGTTTTTTTTTGTAATTTTTTTTGTTAAAAAAGCCAAATTATATCAACCATGGTTCCATTTATAAAAGCAATAAAAGGGGAATACAACCCAGGGGGTGAATACTTTTTATAGGCACTGTACAATTAACAACTTACCAGGCTGTTAATTGTAGGTTAAGACTATTGCGTTCTCCACATCACCAGACACCAATACTTTTTAGTTGGAAGAAAAGTGTACCACCATCCCACAAGAGCTGTGTGGAGGAGATAATGTCTCGTCTTAACCTGTCACAGACACCACCCAGAAATATTAGACCTGGCAGCCATTTCTGTCCTATTTTGAGATGGAGTTCCCTTCCATTAATTGGAATCCAATAACAATGTAGTGCCCCCTATTCTATTTGCTTTAATATTTATTTTTTAACATGTGCTAATGCTGTGTTGAAGTGGTTCATCATTTTTGTGTTTCTGTTTATCTAATTTTGAAGTACTGAGTCCTATTGTGCGTAATCAATAAAAAATGTAGTAAGAGAAGTAATCGTGAAACTTGCCGCAGACTAAATGAATGTGACACTGAGCTTTAAAGAGTTCACCATAATGCATTTTATTTCTCTGCAGTAGTTTCAACTTTCCTGGAACTGCATCCATGTGACTGAAGCGTCTGCAGAAGATCCTCCTGCACCGCACCCCAGTTCATTCTCTTTATATTGCATATACCTCATCATCTCCTTCTTTTCTCTTTGTCTCTGTATATTATTCTACTTTTACTTTACATCTCATACTTTTTATGAACTCTATTAACTGTGTTCTAGACTCTGACCAAGAATCTTGCTGCACTGTGATTTTGTGATTTAGTTTTCAGCCCATCAGAGCCTGGGGTGTGTTTTCTGCTGTCTGCATCAGCAGGTCCTTGGTGCATAGAAATACAATGTTCCTTTCATTTCTCACAAACATATAAATTAAAATCCTCCCTCTCTCTCTCTCTCAGGCACACACAGTCTTTGCAGGAGTTGGGGCTGGGTTGAGGCAGAGCTCATCAGCCCTGGAAGGCATGGAGCTCCTCTTCACTGAAGCCCTGCTGCTTCAACAACCTAAGAGACAAACAAACAGAACAAGAGGTCAACTGCTGAGTGCAAAGAAAGTGACTGAGTACATTCTCAGCAATGAACAACCCAGCATACTGAGCTCTGCACGTTTAAAAACAGTGGTTCATGTCGTGTCAAACTCTTGGCTATTATAAACCTCGTAATGGGCCAACCTCCTTGTGATTTTTATTAAATGTAGACATGGTACAAATTACGGGGGAGCTGAAAAGGACATGAGCTCCCATGAAAGCCTCATTTTGGACAATTGAGTGGAGCTCTAAAACATGATCCTGAAATAAATAATAATAGTGAGAATATGCCAATGTTGTGTGTGTATTCACACATTATATTATAATCATGTATCTTCACTAATTAACACCACGCTGTGTTCGCTGTTGTGTTTGGCAACCTGACCGCTGCGCTGTCCGTGGTTCTGACACGGAGCAGAGGTGATTGATAGACAGACAACATGTTTACTTACTTCGGTTCCTGTTTGCTTTTCATTGTTGCAAATTGAACTTTCAGCCCTAATTCACTTTCGCCCGATTATAACAATCCACAGACAGAAGGGAAACGACAAGGCAATGAAGGGACGGTCAATGAGGAAAAACTGTGTGAGGGAGACACACGCAGCAGAACAACTGTTTCTATGTGCCTGATGATACTTTATGAAGTCCTCCCATGTAAAAACAAATGTGAGTTAATTTTGATGTGAGAACTCTCACTCCCACATTAGTTAAGGCGACATTCCACTCTTTGATAATCATGCACTCATATTACTACCACCCTATGCCGATGTGAGATGGGTGAAGATCTTCAGTTCACAAACAATCCTGGAGTTTCAGCAGAAAACAGGGTTGCAGCTAAATCCAGTACAATGGCAGAGAATGGTGACCACGGATAAAATGTAAAAAAAAGAACACAAAACAAACACAAAATGTCTCCATCCTGCTCGTGTGGTGTAATCCAAGTGTCTGTGAGCTGCGACATTAAAATTTAACCACAAAGAGACGCCATTTACACCATGTTTTTAGCTGAAATGTCAACTGTAGCATGTAGCAGATAGGATGTAAACATGGTGTCGATCTCGCGAGACTTCGTATATCTCTTAATGGACGCACGTGTGAAAATATCGCGAGATCGACACCATGTTTACATCCTACTGGCTACATGCTACAGTTGACATTTCGGCTGTTCTTTTTTTAACGTTTTATCTGTGGTCACCATTCTCTGCCATTGTACTGGATTTGGCTGCAACCCTGTTTTCTGCTGAAACTCCACGATTGTTTTGTGAACTGAAGATCTTCACCCATCCTCACATCGGCATAGGGGTGAGTACATACTGAGTGGATTATCATGTAAAGTGGAATATCCTTTTAACATTCACAAAGATCAGATTAAAATATTGATATTAGGGCCAAAATGCCCTAAAGGCGTCAGTACACCCATTGTTCTAAATGTCAGAACGCGCACTGAAAGCATCTTAATGCGCGTTAAAGTGCCTTGACGCTCCCACTTCGAACTTGTTTCGATTTTGGAGATTTTTACTTCTGCACCCGAAATACGCGTTTGATGAGAGCTAAATAGAATCAAAAAGGCACGGGCTTGAGGAGGGAGTGCTGATGGAGCTGCAGCTCCATCTGAAACCAGGTAAAATTTAAAAAAAAACATCCACAGCAGAGACGGAGGGAGGGAGGGAGCGTGTGAATATGGACAGATGTGCCGACTTGATATAAACACTTTTTATTATCATGAATCATAATATAACTGTACACTTCTGTGGTGCATGATTTTTTTAAAGTCACAAGTCTGATTTGTGTACTTTTAAACACATATTTACTTCATGCCGATTAATTAATCCTCATCCTCGTCTTCCTCTTCCTCACCCCCTTCTCTGCTCATCCTCTTCTTTATATTCTACAGAAATAAACAGATGCATATAAATAGCAACCTTTTCCTAAAATACTGCTGGTTCTGTGGTGTTGGAATTTTAAATCTGAAGCCTGCAGTGCGCCGTAGAAACTTTAATTCACGTGTGTCAGTTGAAGCTTTTAGTGCGTCTTGGCCTTTATATTCATGGTGTGTGTGTATGGGAGGCAGAAAAACGCTGCTTGTGTCCCCCTGTTGATTTCGTGGTTTTATTTCTTGTATTTGCTCTGATTGATAAACACATTCTTTGATTTTTGAAACAGTAGCCTTATATTATTGTTATTAGACTCTATGAAATATACTATATGAAATGTTAACGACAGTATGAACTATCTGTAATAGTAAGAGTAACATCATGATTTTCACAGTCATCCTTAACTTGGCCGTGCTGATGTGCACTACCATGTATATGTTTTAGAAGCTGTGCACAGCAGAAAATAGGGCTCCCCTGAAAGCCACTGTGTAATTCAAACCCTAATGTAGACTTCAACTCCATCAGATGGAAAATCTGACAGACATGACGTCATATAGAGATGACAAAAATTTCACAGCATAGTCGTAGTAAGCAGTCATTTTATTTCATAAAATTGTCTCAGAGTCTCTTAATGTTAATCAAAATACTCATTTTTAAACTAGAATTCTTATTTAACTTTGATTTAGAAGGGCTACAGAGTTGACATGTTATGATTGAGACACATCTGATGGAAATATTATTGAATTACTTTGTCTAAAAATAGAAAGTTTACCAGTGTTTGAGCAGTATTACTGCCTTTTTTAACCAGGAAGTGAGACAGGGGTCCTTAGGGTATAGCTAACTCTTTTCATGCCTGATTAAATCATGTTTTTGTAAAAATCTGACAGAGCTGAGAGACATCTGGGACACAACTTTAAAGGGCCAACATTTTCATACAAGATCAATTTTAAAACAAAGATGATTATGATAGCATTTTTATACCTGTGTTATCAGTAAATATTGTTAGTTTTTGATTTTAAAGGCTTTTATTCCCACAATATTTTTTATTAACATTTTGAAGGCCTTTAACACATCTTTAAATTGTTTGAAATTGTGAATTCTTGTCTGGCTGTTTTCCGGCACAGAGCAAAAAAAATAAATAAATAAAGCAAACCGATACATTTCATATTTTATATATATTTTATATATTTAAATCCTGAAAGAATAAATTTTCACCTATAGAAATTGGAATTTGAGTGTTTTTTAACCATAATAAAAGTTAGGCCTGTAAACTGAGGACTATTTTACTCTTTTACAGAAAAACTTGATGGTGGCATACTGTACAAAATGGTGCCCAGTGAAGTTGCTTTCCAAGCGCATCAGCCAAAACAGTTTTCTCACTTCCTGGTGTCAGTGTTAATTTTGACATGAACTTTTAATTTAGTCTTAGTCTTAGTCACTTACTGTAAATTTCCTAAGTTTGAGTCGCATTTTAGTTTAGTTTAGTTTTAGTCAAGATTTAATCAGTGGGGTGAAGTTTTAATTTTAATCAGAATTTTAGTCCTGTTTTAGTCACTGGTTATCAAAGACTGATAATATTTATGATCTCATATAACACACTTTTTGTTACTGAGGTCTTAATAAATCAGCAGTAAAATTGTGTAAAGTGTGCTGTTAAGGCAGATGATCTTTATCTAGGAAACACTGTTTATTCATTCTACATGCAGCTGAAACTGATACTATGTTAAATGTTCACAGAATGAGTTAGTGTCTGTTAATGAGTCCTAAGAAATCATAGACGGTAGATGACAGATGATATATTACTTTTAGTTCTAAAAGGAACCTAACATACATGTTATCAAATCAATCACCTTATGTAACTGATATTTACCGAGGCAGACACTGCAGGACGGTGTGTTTTCAGGTGTGTTTTGTATTTTCTTTTTTGCACATCTTTAATCCACACGGCACTCCCTCTTAGTTGTGAATGATAGACTCAGTCTTACTTTCGGTTTGAATATGGAGGTCTATGGAGAAATGGAAAAATGCTTTTTGGGCTGCAGGGGATTCTTTTCATTGAAAAAAGCATTTCAAGAATCAGGTATTTGTTTGGGTGGTACTGTTTGAGGACTCCAACTATATATTGTGTATTGTGCATATATTGTGCAGTGACAGAAAACAGGGGAGAAAGTGGACACACGCAGTAAAGGGACGCAGGCTGGAATCAAACCAATAACTGCTACTTAGGACTCAGCTTTCTTTGCAAGTTTGAGAGCAACATAGATAAAACAGGGTATTTTTTTAAAGTGACATCAAGTTTCTGAGAAATGACGCTGGACTGCCAGAACAAAAGCCGACAGCACCTCTCTTGCGTGGCAGCTAAGAGGGCGGCCAACAACCTTCTCCTCCCGGGCCTTCCCGGTGCTTAACACTGAGTCAGAGAATCACAAAACTGATTACAACAGCGTGTCAGGTTTCAAAAATCACTGCTCGCTCACCCTGTCTGACTTTGTTGCAGTGATGTCAGTGTGTTCCCAAATTGCAGCTTTAGTGAGTACAAAGTTGTCATAACTGATAGAAATTGTTGCCAAAGGTGTGAAAAAAAAACCTGAGTGGCAGAAAAATAAAAATATCCTTTAAGATGAAACATCCTGTTAGAGCACTAACACAGTGAGTGATGGTTACATGATGGTTATATTTATACTCACCCTATCGTCAGCTCTGTGAAGGCAGTGGGGCCGCACACACACACGTAGCATTTGGACCCATCTGGTCTGTCAAGGAAATCCTTGAGCATGGACTCGTCCACCCGACCCTTCCTGCCAGTCCAGCTTTCACAGGGCTCAGAGAGGACGTACTCCACCTGGAACCTGACACACACACACACACACACACACACACACACACACACACGAGGTCTGAGCATGTACAAAGGCACTGAGGTCCAGATGTAGCAGAGGAGTTTGCAAAGCTGAGAATTGGCTGCATTTCACTGCCTTTTTATAAGTACATAAATATCACAATATTACTATAATTTAGTTATATTTTTGAATTGTCTGAGAATTTTTTATTACAATAAGTCAGTTTATGGGCTCTGTGGAAGTATTCAAATTACTTGTTTTGTCCAACCAACAGGCTAAAACCCCTCAAATATCGACATGATATAAAAGACATAAAAGCAGTAAATTTGTGAAGCAGGAAACAGCACCCCCAGGTGAAACACTGAATATTTTTTTTATTGTTATATAACTAGAGATATTTTAATTATAATTATAACAAATAATTACATATAAATAATCATAAAAAATGTTCTTTCTCTTAAGAGAAGAGCAAAAATAAGAAAACATCGTTGAATCTCAGAAATCAACTTGTTTGGTTACTAATAAAATACAAACACATCGTGGATACAAACATAAATGGCCCAATGTGTCCTTCAGTGCATCATATTTTACTACTTTGCACACTTTATGGAGCTTTTAACAAATTCAATAATATACATAAAGTCACACATTGTCAATTGTGATCTAGGTGTGCGCAGACATTGCGATACCGAATTCTGCTTTTGTAACCGCTTCAGCTTCGGTAAGCATCAAAAAATATTTAACATTTAAAAAACAAACAAAAGCACATTAACTGTGGCACATGGCTACATTTGTCAAAACTCAAATGGCAAAACAAAGCCAACAAAATGTGAGAGAAACAGATGACTGAAGGGTACAGTGGGATCCACCACAGATCACTGCAGGAGGTGTGGAGGTGAGTGGATAATTCAAACCCAGCTTGGACTTCTGGCTGCCTCTGACTAATGTCCGGTCAGGACAATCAAATGGATAAAATAAGGCTGTCCCACACAGAGGGACCTGATCCACCTCATCCTGGATCAAGGTGTTGCACTTGATGGATAAGACAGGCAAGTTTATTTGTACAGCACCATTCAGGCACGAGGCAATTCAAAGTGCTTTAAAGGAGCAAAGAAATACATTCAAATAAAACAGAATATTAAAACTGCATTAAAGAGACCATAAAACAAATCTAAAAGCAAGCCAATAAATAGTCAAAACATTGCAGAAATTGCATTTAAAAGACATAAAAAGCAAAAGCAAACAAATATAAAAACAAAAGCTACATATTATCTTGACAAGGACTTATGTATGTGAAAGCTGCAGTAAACAGTAAACTTGATTTGTAGGTTTTAGCGTCGTGGATTCAAGGTGAGCGCTGACATCTCATCTTTGTGGACAGACCACTTCTGAGCTAAGAGGACGCAACACCCCAGCAGGACGAGTGGAGGACACTGTCTTTACATTGATAATGCTTCATGCACAAATCAGTCACAGTTGATGGACAATGTTCCCCAGATGTCGAACTGGGGAACAACATGAACACAAAATATTATAACTGAAAAGATACTCAAACCGTCTGATGATGCTTTGAATTTCTCGGGCCATGAATTAATGGGTATATATCACCTGCCAAGACGATTAAAGTGTTCATTAGTCCGTTCAAATCCTTATCATGGGTCCAAAACTTCCCAAAAAGGTTGTGTTTCCTCCAAGACACAATGACTTCCCCTGACTCATCAATGCTAAAACTGAACGCCCGTCTTTTCTTGTCATTCACAAGCTAGCCGGTGACTAATGCAGTGAGACAGCTGTTGTCATGGATACAGGCAGTCCTGTGTACATTTTAAACACAGATACAGGTGTGACAGGATGAGTACCACTTAAAGAATCAAGTTTACAGCTCTAGTTAAGATTTCGTAAGTTAATAGAAGATGTGAGGTCTGAGATAACACAGCCATGAAGAACTGCCTCTGTAATAGGAAGAGAGGATTTTTCCTATCTTGGAGATTTTAGATAGGACAAGCACTTAGCAAATTAGCAAATACGCATTTTTTTCTGTAATGAGGCAGCAGGGCCTTTTTTACCTCAACTATCTTAAGCAGAATAGTTGAGATAAATAAAGACTCTGGTCACTATTTGAGGAAATGCACAGAGGGAAGGAATTATTTCTTTTATTATTTATTATTTCCGCTGTTTGATAAGTATATTGGTTAGATTATAGTATGAAGCCTTGTTTTGATTCACTTCCTGTATCCATTATAAATCAAAAGTCTTTTAGCTTTCCAGTGGACAGAAATCATTCATTTCTTAACAAGGCTTTTATTGTGACATATTTGCAGGAACATGTGGAACTCACAGATTTTCAAGGTCCCAATACGCACTAGAAATTAAGCTACTGCCATCTTGTGGCTCTTGTATTTTACCACAAAATACAGTTTGGCTGAGACATTAACGATTTTTAACTGAATGCCAGATAATGGGCCTCATGCAAGAACATTTTCCAATTCTTATCTCAAAATCCTCTTATTTTTTTGTTGTAGAAAGGGCTCGTACGAACATGCTGCGTCAGATTCAGCAAACACTCGTAACTTCAGACTACTGTAAATGCTCTGCTTGAGTGTATTTGAGTTCACGTGCATGAGACTTGTAAATTAACAATAATAAACACCCCATTAATACCATATAAGGCTGTGCTTCCTGCCCCATTTATCAGGAAGTGTTCATTCATGAAAATGGCATCAATAAGTAAAAAGAAGAACTTTATGTGTTCTGATTTTGAAGTTCTGCTTCCAGAGTTCCATAAAGGAAAATGATCATTCTAACAGCATCAGTAGTGGAATTAAAGGCCCTACAAAAGCAAAGAAACAGGAAAAACGAGTGCTGTTAATGCCGTGTTACCTGAGGGTCGGACGTCACTGAAATATAGAGTTGTCTCAATATGAAAATGACCTCAGAGGAAAAAATAGGAAAATGTCTCACTACAGCAAGCTGATAGATGCCTGCAGTGCGAGGAGGGAGTCACAGGGGAGTTTAAATCGTAAAGACAGAGGACAGAATAAGTGAGAATGTTCCCATGGACCTCGACTTGTTAAACCTACATGTGAAGACACAGCTAACACACCTGACAGCAAGTAATAATACATAACTAAATTAATGATGAGAGGCTTTATGTTTAAATTTACAATTATGTTATAATTTGAAATGCAGTCAAACAGGATAATGTCGACATAATTATGAAGTGCAATTTATTTTCAAACTCAAAATGTCTTCAAACTACCTGCACATGACTCTACGACAGGTCTGAACCTCATAAATTGTGTTCGTATCTGAATGAAAACTCAAAATATGAGAAAACTGGTGAACGCAACAAGTTCTCCTAAATCATTTGGCCCTGGTCCCATTTGAGGAAATACGGTAATTCATGACACGCAAGAAGGGTTAGCTGTCATTGTCAGTATATATAGTTTTACTGTTGGGTAAAGGGCTACCAAGAGGTTGCTTTAAACTTTATGTGATAAATTTTTTTTTTAATTTATTAAACAGGTCCAGTTGAGCTCTCCTCAGAATGTGTTTCTACAAATAATGTTTTTTATTCTCAACTACAATTCAATTTGAAAAACACAGCAGCTACAAAATCTGAGTGTTCTACATAATACTTCAATTGTGGCATCACACAGGACTTTATAAAAGAGCCCATATCTGCATAAACCCAACACACAGAGCTTTTCATCAGCACCGGCTGCCAGGCAACCAGCCGACTGCTCATTTAAGTCCAGCTGGTTATTTTATGTATTAATTTGTGATAATAAATAAAACTCTTTTGATTAACAAGTTGCGACTTGCTACGTGTGTATATTTTATGACCACTGGCCTCCGCTTCAAGCACAATGATGTGCATGATGAGCCATATCGGCCGACGCAGCTCGTCTTTTTGTTTTGTTATAGCAGCAGTGTAGCAGTGTTGTGTCAGTCTGACTGCTTTGTACTGGATTAGGATTACAGCTGCAAAGATAAATTGATAAATAAATTATTATTAATTATTAATCATCAACTAGTTTGATAAGAAATTAATTTGTTTAAGTGTTTTTTTCAGAAAAAAGTCAAAATTATCTGATTTTAGCTTCTTAGCTGTGATTATTTTCTGGTTTCTTGACTTCTTCACGACAGCAAACTGAATATCTTTGGGTTGTGGGAAAAACAAGAATGGTACAGTACCAGCACCCTACCGGTACCAGTAGTGTACTTCATTCAATTCTTTTCTTTCAGTTTGATGGCTGCTAGCCAATCACACACATAAATCAAAGAACATTTGCAGTGACTGGCTGTGACCAAAACCATATGAATTGAATTTTTTCTAGATCTGGGTACAAGAAGGATTGGATATGGGCATTGTCTGACTGAAAAAGTTTTGATACTACTTGGTACTTTTTCTTTTTTCGTACAGTACCTTAAAGGCACTGAGTACCGTTACCCAGCACTTGTTTTGATATAGTTTGCTATTTTAAAAACCGGAGCACCATCAACTTCAACAACGATTGCGTGTTTTGAATTAATTTTTCGTTCACATGGAGGCAGCAGCATGAAGGGAAAAAAAGCAGTTCTTCAGGGATGGGTAGTCGATAAACAACTCATGTTGGGGCTGAGTTGCTCCTTCAGGTTAGTTACCATGTGACAGTGACACCAAATCAGCTGAGAACTGACTCAAGTCATCCATTGGTTTCGCAGTTGGCGACTACAAAGCATTAATCCTGATCTCCCAATCAACCAATATATACATCCCTGGTTTAAAGGATGAAATGGTGATAACTCATTCTCTCACCTCTCCCTGTCTCTTCCTTTAAGTTCTCTCTCTGTTTTTCCGTTGTACACACTATCCTCACATGCACTTACCTTACACAATCCACAACCTATTTTATTTTTAATAATAGATAACATTTGCAGGCTGCATTGTGACAGGGATAAACATTGTAAAGCTTTAAAACACAAACACACATCCTCAGTACCTCTCGTTATTAGCTGCCAGTTCATCCAGTCCACCGCGCCACAGAATGTCCTCCTCTCGTCGGTTAAAAAAGAGCAGCCTGGTTTTTCTGAGGACACACAGGCAGGTTTATCAGACAGAGCCTTGGAGATATAATCAGAGACACAAACAGCAAAATGGAACACATTATGACCATTTTCTCTAAGCTGTACTTTACATAGGAAAGGTTGATCATGTCTTTTTCCAAAACAGGAACAAGTTCTTGTCACACTATTTCACCTAACAGTCCACCACTTTCAGTTCTAAAAATTCTCCTTTAAACCCAGAGTAATAGGAGGAAAAATTAATAATAATAATAATGATAATAATAATAATAATAATAATGCATTTAGACTATGGATGTACTAATAAAGTGGTCTGCCTCTCTTTTAATCAACAATGTTTTAAATGTGACACACTGAATTCAAAAGACAAGCAAGTAACAACATAAACCTGTGTAAGTATGTGTAAGTGATCCATGCAGGAGGTCAATAAGACACAAGAGACGAGATTAGAATAGAAAAAAGACAATGAAAATCAGATCTCTTGCATTTTTTAAGTTAATAAAGGGTATTAGACTAAAGTTGGGCAGTTGTGTATGTCAATGTTTCTTACAGGTGGACATACATCAAAACAAACTACCAAAGTTTATATGAATAGCTAGTGACAACATTGCTGTGGGTATAAATTTGAAAGTTGCATTTATAATAATTTAAATTTAGATGTGATGATAAAAGCTTTGCAAGTGCAGAAATTTTTGGTTTATGAATCTTTAAAAAAAAAAAAAAACTTTAATTTTACTCCTTGGAGATATATGTGGGTATTTCATCATATTAATTTTTATCAAGGGAATTTAATATACAGAATATAACAGGTGTGATCAATCCTGCATGAGCACATGCAGTTTTAACACTATACTGTGTGTGAGAGTGCAGGCATCTTCAAATCCGTCTGTAGCCTTGACGTAGTGTCCAGTCACTACACAATGGACTTGATATTTGATGTTTGTACAGGCGATCCTGCTCACCCAGCGGCCGTGGCTTTTGGAGCCTTCACGCTTGACACGACACTGGATATGACGTCATTTTCTGTTGCACACCAGGCACACTACAGTGAGCGTAAATCCAGTTTTATTCAGACATGACAAGACGTTTCCAGAAAGTGACAATGCTTGTGTGAGAGTAAAAAAATGATACCCTGATTGATTTCTCTCACAGGTTGCGTCACTGATGGATTTTGGATTTTTGTGGGGTTTTTGTTACCCATTGCCCTTCTGTGCAAGGGAAACAAAGATAACTTCTCAAAACAAAAAAAACTTTACTGTTTTGAAGTCATTCAGCCCTTCATTACACAATCTTTGAATGAGCACAAAATCAATCATACAAATTATGAAACAACCTTTAATATAACCTTCTCTCACATGAAAAGATTCATTTTTTGCAAAACAACTGCTTCAAAAGCCTTTTATCCTGCTGTACAAGTACCCACTCACTGAGAAGAATTTTTCAAAACTAATATTGCTTTACAAACTGATGGCAGGGATGCCAAGAGCCAGTAGCTCATGAATGCTCTGTTTTTTTAATCAGCTTTCAGATAACTATTGTAAACTTCTTCATGTCTGTCTTTCAAAGGGCTGATGAGATTTGATATGTTAAATTCTTGCTTGATGTATTTCCTCTTGAAATGTCTCTGGAACGTCTTACAAACTGCATGTTGCTGTCACTTTTATTTAAAAAAAATAAATTAAAAGAATATGTGCACGCATCACTGCCATCAGTGACTGTCATCTTATTTCACTTTTTTGCTGATGGCAGTCAACATGGCAAATACTGGCCGATGAATTGGAACGTGACTGTTAGTTGTCGATCTTTGGCTCCTGCCACACCATGAGGGGGAAAATCTGATCTGAGAGCAGTGTCTTCAGCAACTTGTATTTTCTTTGTGTATAAGACATGAAGTGATCTGTGTGAAGTGATTTTGTGATCTTCAAAGGCTGTAACTAAACGTGCTTCATCTCTGTCTCCCTCTGTCCTGTCCTGTCCTGTCCACCTGTTCAACTGCTTGTTAATGCAAATATCTAATCAACCAATCACATGGCAGCAACTTAATGCATTTAGACATGTAGACACGGTCAAGACGACCTGCTGAAGTTCAAGCCGAGCATCAGCATGGGGAAGAAAGGTGATTTAAGTGACTTTGAACGTGGCATGGTTGTTGGTGCCAGACAGGCTGGTCTGAGTATTTCAGAAACTGCTGAGCGGCAGTTCTCTGGGCAAAAATGCCTTGTTGATACCAGAGGTCAGAGGAGAATGGCCAGACTGGTTCAAGATGATAGAAAGACAACAGTAACTCAAATAACCACTCCTTACAACCAAGGTATGCAGAAGACCATCTCTGAACACACAACACAACAAACCTTGAAGCAGATGGGCTACAGCAGCAGAAGACCACACAGGGAGCCACTCCTGTCAGCTAAGAACAGGACACTGAGGCTACAATTTGTATGGGCTCACAAACATGGACAAGAGAAGATTGGAAAAATGTTGCCTGGTCTGATGACGCTCAGTTTGTGCTGCGACATTCAGATGGTAGAGTCAGAATTTGGCATAAACAACTGGCCTCCATAGACACCAGATCTCAATCCAATAGAGCACCTCTGGGATGTGGTGGAACAGGAAATCCATATCATGGATGTACAGCCGACAAATCTGGAGCAACTGTGTGATGCTATCATGTCAGTGTGGACTGAAAGTTCTGAGGAATGTTTCCAGCACCTTGTTGAATCTATGCCACAAAGAATTAAGGCAGTTCTGAAGTCAAGAGGGGGTCCAACCCGGTTCTAGCAAGGTGTACCTAATAAAGGGGCCAGTGAGTGTGCATAACTTATATAACTTTGTGCTTATTCAATGCATACTTATGCTGAGTTGAAAATAGGACTGAAACAATTCCTTGAGAGACTCAAGTAACCATATACAGCACATTAGTGGTGCAACAGAATGACCGCTCGGCACTGTGGACTACATGCAACCATCATAATGCAGGTCACTTTATTTGGTGTGAGTTTTGGAGATATCGGCCGTAGAGAGTATTCTGCACCAGCCTCTTTCAAGGATGTGGAGTATAACACTGTATAACACTGTAGTAGTTTCATAATATAAAATAACCCTCAGACAACATTAAGTGTTTTGTCTCCTGATTTGAGTCGTGTGTTTGTTCCCACCTGATGGTGTTGATGTCCTGCAGGGCCAACCGGATAAGGCGAGCCATGGGCGTGAAGCCCGTGCCTGCTGCTAAAAGGTAGAGGTCTGTGACATCACGAAGGGGGCGGAGACTGAAGGTACCCTCTGGACCACTAACAGATATATGGTCACCTAGAGAGGAAAAACACAGAAGTGAACAAATGCATACATAGAGCTGCAACTGATTAATAAATTAACTGTTAATTATTGTGTAGCACAATAATGAATCAATTATTAATCAACTATCAAATTAATCACCAACTATTTTGATTTTTCAATAAAAAAATATCCAAGTTCTCTGATTTCCCTTCAAACGAGAATATTTTCTGGTTTCTTTCCTCCTCTGACAGTAAACTGAATATCTTTGGGTTGTGGACAAAACAAGACATTTGAAGACGGCATCTTAGGCTTTGGGAAACACTGCTGGACATTTGTCGAACATTTAATAGAGCAAACGACTAATCAATTCATCGAGAAAGTAATCAACAGATTAATCAACAATGAAAATAATACATAATTGCAGCCCTACACATGTAATTAATATAATGAACCACACAATGCTGTCAGAGTAAAAAAAATTGATTAATAGTGCCAACATCAAAAATATAGTTCATTGTGTCAAAATGAAGGGACAATGCAGAGGTTTTTAGATTGGCAAAATCTTGTGATGATATTCAGTGACTTTGTATTGAAATGATATATTATACGGGGACAACTGTATATGAGTTACTTTACACACAGTTAGAAATGACACCATAACCACACAGAGAAAAATATATTTCCGATTGAACTAAACCCACAATAGATGGAGGGACAATCTGGTGGTACAACAGGAGATCAGTATTAGAAAATAAACGTCATTAGACCTCATATACCTCATGGTGGGTTGTGAAAAAGCTTGAGGACATTAGTAAGTATGTTTATTAAAAACTCAGCCATGTTATAGGGTCAGGGTTATCAGTTCACTGAATAGAAGGAGGTAAATAGGGATGGGGAGGAGGTGGACCGAGAGGCGATTAAGCCAGAAGGAGGAAAGACAGAAAACAAAGATAAAAATAGAAATAGTTTCAGTGGCTGTCCTGAGATAAAAATCAGACACGGGTTTGTTACCTCTGGCAACAGACCTTTTTCACAGTAGCCATACTGATATGAAATATTAGTGTGAACACAGGTGTTTTGGAGATAATGGCCATAGAGATATCTTCCTTCTCTCCCATATGATGGGAATAATTGACGGAAAAAAAAAAAAAAAAAAAAAAAAATAATAGTTCAAAACCAGTGTCTTTTTCCAAAAATCATGACCTTGGTAATCAAGATAATCCACAGACCTTTTTGTGAGCAGTTTTATGTAGAAACTACATTCTTTCTATTACTAAGAAAGTACTTCTAGTAGATTCTACTGCAGAAAGAAAGTGGCTCCAACATGAAACTGCTCACAAAAGGTCTGTGGATTATTCCATGATTTCTAAAAAGAGACATTACTGTTGAATTTCTCAAATGTATGTTTTTGGTGCTTTGAGCACCACAGCATTAGTGCCATCTAGTGTCACTATATTGGAGAAAAAATATATGTAAAATGTAAAAATATGTGAAATGTCCCTTTAAGATGCCATTCCATTTAGTGTCTCAGAGAGTTTCCAGTAAGCCAACATGCACAATAGCAGCACCCTGACTCTGTTTGACCTGAATGAACAACAGAACCTTAGTTAGTATCATTGGTAAGACCTGTGTTAAATTACTATTTCATGTCAATATGGCTGCTGGTAAAAGGTCTATATATTTAGCTTGTAATTCAGTTTGCGGTTTTTCATTTAAAAGTCAGTCATATTTTCAGCTAAAAAACGGAAAAATAAAACTAGAGAGCTTTAGACTGCATCTCCTGGTGTTTATTAGTGAATGGAGTTTGCTCAGTTGACATGAGAATTATGCGTGCATATAGATCTTCAGTATATGCAATTAGGGCTGCAACCAACGATTATTTTCACAGTCAATTAACTATTTGATTATTTTCTGATTAATCAATTAATAGTTGTTGGTAAAATGTCACAAAATGGTGACAAATGTTGATCTGTGTATTAAGTTTACTGTCACAGAGGAGTAAAGAAACCAGAGTGTAGATTGTTTTCAGCAGATCATACATGTTTTTTGGTCCTACCTGTGTGTTAAGGCTTTTTGGGAAAGAGTGGGCCATTTAGTCTTAAGAGTCCTGGAACTGAAATCTGAAGCCTCTTTTACTTTTCTGCACCTTGGAAGAAGGTCTTAGCAGGGTCTCATATCTCAGTAAGAGTGACACATACCTTAACCAAAAAAATTACATTCACTCTTTTACTACAAAAGGTGAAGGGAGAAAAATAAAGATAAGGATTTTTGCCACCATGTGGACTTTTTATTTTCCATTTTAAATTAAAAAAAAAAAAAAAAAAACAGTAAAAAAGGGGAGTAAAGAAACCAAAAGATATAGTATTCACATTTTTTGAAATAGTTGGCAATTAATTAAATAATTGATTAATTGTTGCACCTCTACATGCAAAAGCTGTGTGGAACACTACACAGTGAAACAGCAACAACCCTGGACCAGAAACAGATGATATCAGCTGTCTGTGAACACCAAAACCAGTCACAGCATCCACTGAGAAGAGGTCAAAGGTCATTGTCAAGCATCGTGCTGTAAAATAAAATCTGTTCATGTCTGCAATGATTTGTACCGACCTTCCACATGTAGCCAACAATGTGTGACTATGTGGACTGTACGTGCAGAACATACACAGCAACAAAGATGTAACATGTCCATGTCCTGCAAACGCTGTATGTGTTTTGGACCATAGCTCCATCCTTTAGGCGATATGATAAAAAATAACTAAATAACTCAATCCTTTGAAGAAGGCCATTAGATGCAGCTGACAGCCCCAGAAAAGGTTGTAGGTGGCTATTATATTGTAGGGCTGGGACAATACGCCATACTTGCATTTCCATATTACAATATATTTTGCTTTTTATTTGCATTTTTAACACTAGACCATGTGAAAAAGTTGTGAATCATACACTTGTGGAGACTGCATATCATGAGTCCTATTTCTAAAAACAATACACATTGTATTAGTCACTCTTTCTGAGTTTTATTTCAGCAGCATCACTGCCTTACTGCTTCTAAAGGTAGTAAATAAAATAATTGAACTTTGAAGCTGTGAATTTTGAGTTTTGACCCTTTAATGTTGCTGTAGCTGGTCAGTGTGGAGTGTTGAAGCCAGAGAAGCAGATTGAGTTTGAAATGTGAGATCAGAAGCTACAGGTTTGCTTCCACAGATCAGAGAGAATACATGGCTGAAAGTCTGAGCACACGTGTCATTATATGTTAAGCATGAGACGTTAAATGCATCCATTTATCTATTACCGCAACTGCAATACTATTTTGTGCATCAATGAGATTTCCCATTATATATTAGCATCAAGCTAATGGACTAAGTGATTTTTTAAATATATTTAAAAAAAAATTGATACAGCAGCAAAAAAAAAAAAAAAAAAAAAAAAAAGGATTTGTAAAAAGGAGAATCATGATACTTCAGAGAATAAATGTTTTCTCCCACCCCTATTATACTGTCAGATATAAATCTGAATTTCCCTAAAATCCTGTTCTGATGATCTGCCTGAATTTAATCTAGTTCTAATGCGCTGCACGCCCTGCTGCTCTATCGGTGAACTGACGACGAATTAGGAAACTAGTCAAGTCAAGTCGATTCAGTTTTATTTGTATAGTGTCAAATCATTATCTGAGGGCACTTTTTCATATAGAGCAGCTCTACACAGTACTCTTTATAAAACCAATATTTCAGACTAGAGCAAAGCACTGAGGTGACTGTGGAAGGAAAGACCTAAATTTAACAGGCAAAAACATCCACTGAATCCAAATTCTTTCTTAATGGTGGGCGGCCATCTACCAGGACATCCACAAGCTGTGCTGAACAGATAACCGTAACATAAAAGCATCCAAGCATTTTGTGCCCCACCCCCCACAGATGGAAACAACATGAATAAAGGTGAAGCTGTGAGAAAAATGTCACCTCAGCTTCTCAGTGGCTGATTTAATCAGATTTTTGATGTATTCAGCTCAACAAGTTTATCAAACAGGCCCAAGCTGCAGCACGACAACACATTCAGCCTGGAATCTGTTGTGCACTGTGTGTCCACAGGAAAGGGTGCTTGTCTCCTTTATTCATATGCATTTGTGGAAGGATTAGACAAATAATGAGAGGAGATAAAGACACAATTTTGCTTAGAAAATGATCTGCTTCCTAAAAGCAGATACAAACAGTGCAAATATATTAAAAAGGAAGGTTATGGTTGGGGAGGAAACCTTGACTTAACCTTTATTCTACAGAAATGTTCGAATGATTCCCATTTTCTTACCCAAATCTTTCTTTGGAAAGCTTGATAAATTGATATCCACATTCATCTGGAATAAATAAATTGCGCAGATCCATAAAACATATCTTCAGAACTAAAAATCATCTGCCGGTCTAGCCCTACCTAATTTTTTACATTATTACTGGACAGCAAAATCACTAAACTTCCAATTTGGCTCTCCACGTTCCAAGATGGTGAAGGCCTTGTCTGGTCAAGTATGGAGTTACATTCAGGTCTACCAGTCTCACCCGTATCTCTGATCTGCTCCCCTCTACCCTTGAACTTAAATAGCTACCTTAGCAACCCAGTGGTTCAGAACACTATAAGAATTTGGTTCCAGTGTAGGCGTCACTTCCGGTTATAAACAAATGCTGAATTTTGCTCCGATAACATTTAACCTTCTTCCCCCAGCTCAGATAGACCCCAGCATTTAAACTATGGTTTAGGAATGGTATTATTTTCTTTAAAGATCTTTTTATAAACAACTCATTTACCTCATTTGATACCTTGGTTTGAAATTATAATATTCCACAATCTCATTTCTTTAGATATCTTCAAGTTCGAAGCTTTGCCACAAAACATTATTCTACATTTCCTCTTCTTCCTTCAGACAGTCCTTTAGAGGATTGTTTAAAGCCTGTCTCAAACCTTAAAGATTGTATTTCAAGACTATATGACACAATTCAACATATCAAACCTTCAACACTGACCAAGATAAAAGACTCCATCTGGGATCTTAGCATAAACCGCATTTACTCATCATCCATTTGCATTTGCCACTGTTTGCTACAGTTCAAAGTTTTTCATCGTCTCTACTTTACTAAGGCTAAATTGTCAAAAATATTTTCAATTTCCGATCCGATGACAGTTGTCCTAGATGCCATCAGTCACCAGCGACTATGGCCCATATGTTTTGGTCATGTAACACACTAAACAGTTTCTGGACCTCAATATTCGAAGTGTATTCATATATCTGCAACAAAACAATAGATCCTAATCCACATATGGCGATATTTGGTATACCCTCCACAGCTCATAACATCATTTCATGTCAATCAAATGCTATAGCATTCACTTCATTACTAGCACGCCGATTAATTTTAACAAGATGGAAGGCTACCAGCCCTCCCTCTTTTATACAGTGGATTAAGGAAGTAATGATGTGCCTTAAAATGGAGAAGCAGAGATCCACTTTGAAAGGGTCGCTTAAAAACATATAACAGAACCTGGTTTCCCTTTATTGATGATGTGGAGAACTTGCCTTTCCCAGCAGTCTGATGCCAAATTTGGCACATAGGCTAATAATCTAACCTGATTATGATTTTTTCAATTTAATTTCTTTTCTCAGTGCCAAAAACTTGTATGATGCATTTACTGTACTGTACAACTGTTGTTGTTTGTTTGTTCTTCTTTTTTCTTTTTTGCCTCCCCCAATGTATTCTTGTGCCTACCTAACTGACAGAGACAGTTCACCGCTGTATATGACACGCTTGATCTGTTCAAAGGAACCTTACTTGGACTCTACACCTATACTTATATTTTATGTGTGTTTCTTGGGGGTCTCTTTTGATACGTCTGTCCTACCTTTTTTTTGTTTGTTTGTTTGTTTTTTTGTTTATGTTTTATTATTGTTATTGATATCTTGTTTTATTGTATTAAATTGGGAAAATGAATAAAAAAAGTGTTCAAAAGAGAAATGTGTCAGTGATGGAAAACAGACTGAGGGCACCACAGAAATGTAGGAAGCTGTGCTGAATTAGTCCACTTTAAATAAATATATGATTAATAAAAGATCATTTACAAGATTATTAATAAGAAAAACAGGACCAATATAGACTAGATCAGGAGTTGTAGTTCTGTGATCATTAAAATTAAACTTTACATACAATAAACAGCCAAGTCATTTTTAGAGCAGGTGAGCAACTGCTGTGTTCTGCATTTATTTTATTACTTCAGTGAGTCATCAGCTTAATTATTTTGAAATGTCATGTTTATTTAAAGGCTTTAGTGAGTTTGTGTTTTACGTCATTCCGTCTCTTATTAATTTCCGCTGAAGTTCATTTAATGACTTACTATAAATAGTCCCATGGTTTACGTTTTAATGAGCAACAGACAGTTTTTCTCAGAATGAGTTTGACTGGGCCTCGTTAAATGTGTCTGACATTTGTCTCACAAAAACATGATTTAATCAGGCATATAAAGGGTTAGCTATACCCTAAAGATCCCTGTTTCACTTCCTGGTTTAAAAAAGGTGGGAATACTGCTCAAGCACTGATAAACTGTCTATTTTTAGACAAATACTTTTTGTCTAAAAATATTGCTATCAGATGTGTCTCATAACAACTCTGTAGCCCTTCTGTCGCATGCGCCGACCGGCAGCGTGCAGCCTGTTACAGTCACTCCTGATCGTTTTGTCTCTATTTTCCAAACTTTAGCTATCCTCTTTTTTATGATTGCCTGACTTTTTGTAAGCAACTTTGTTAACCTGTGCCCTCTCTAAAAATGCTGGTAGAGAGAGTTTTTGATCTGTTTTTTCGCAGTTTTGTCACTCAGCCGGGCCATTGTTTGTTGACATTGATCAACAAACAATGGCCCGGCTGACATTGATCAGCTGATCCCTCCATGCCGGAGGGATCAGCTGATCGCTCTTAAGCTAGCCGGCATTGCGGCCAGATCAACAAGCATACCTGAGGAGCTCTGGATACGGACACACAGAGGATGCAGAGGAGGAATGAAGCAGCGGAGGAAGAGAACTGGGTCGAAGCTACGGAGGCTTACTGAGAAGAGGAGATATAAGCCGTGTCTCCCCTCTCTCATCATGGGCAACGTGAGATCGCTGGCTAAGGAAGCCCAACAGCACTCGCCAGGAGTCAGAGGGGGTACCGGGAGTGTAGCCTCATGTGCTTCAGACTGTTCAGGCCGACCGAGCACCAAGAGCGGTAAGCGCAAAGGAGGGGAGCTGGCTGTTCTACTCAACAACCGTTGGTGTAATCCTGGTCACATTACCATCAAGGAACGTATCTGTTGCCCGGACATTGAACTGTTGGCTGTTGGACTCAGGCCGTCTTGTTTGCCATGGGAGTTTTCACATGCCATTGTTGTGACCGTGTACATCCCTCCCTCTGCCAACCCGACGTGGGCGTGACGTCATTCACTCCGCCATAGCCCGTCTCCAGACTCAACACCTGAGTGCATTCATCGCCATCTCGGGTGACTTCAATCACGTCACCATGGCAACGACACTTTGCTGTTTTTACACTAGTATGTTAACCACTGCTGTATATATTTGTACATATTGCTTTATATAATGTGCTGTACATATTATTAATATTTTATTTTTATTCCTTTAGTTTTATCTCTATATCTTAATTTCTATATTTTATTTTTCTATAATGGGTGCAACTGTAACACTAACAATTTCCCCCCGGGGATCATTAAAGTATTTCTGATTCTGATTCTGATTCTACATCAAAGCTAAATAAGAATTATGGTTTAAAAATGTGTATTTTGGGCAACTTTGAAAACTAAAATGGCTGCTCACTACAACTATGCTGTGACTGTGTAACTTTCTGTTAACTCCTTAAACGTCAACTACATTAGATTTTCTATCTGACGGAGCTGACGTCTACATTTAATAAAAACATTAAATCACTAGGAGGTTGGCCTGTTACAGCGTTTAACAGCAAAAAGTTTGATCTTTTAAAATATATTTTCTGATTTATAACTGAAAAGTAAAAGTAAAAAAAAAACCCAAAATACGGTTTTGTTCGAATTCTCATATTCATATTCTCTCACACACATTGTTTTATTGGTGTTGTTGTTGCTGAGAGTCAGGTTGCTTCTATCGGGCTTGTTTTCCACAGACCTGGTAGCTTGTTTGTCATGAGATCAGGAAACACTGCTCCACTCCCAGACTGGAGCTGGAGGGGAATGGGAGTCTCAAGCACTGACTGCATAATGCTGCCTCACTAAACTACACACAGTAACACTGATGAAGGGACAGCTAACCTGCTTGCTAACCTGTGCTTTCATGCTCATACATCATCTGACCCTCAGTGTCTCTCTGTCCCACATTCTCCTCTTTCTTCTTTGTGACTTACCGACGTGCAGGCTGTTGAGATGTGGGGTGAGCACACCGTCAGGGTAAACTTTGATCATGAGGTAGAGGTCTGATTCCTGTGAGGAGTTGTTGGAGGAAGCTACCAGGTTCTGGTCTACTGGGGTGTACGGCCTCACTACCTCCGTGTCTGGATAGGAACAAAAACAATCACTGCATCAGGCTTCATATAATTACATCAAGCATCTAAAGTCCCCTCTCTGTTTTCTGAACAGCTCTCTCTTTATGATAATTAAGACCTGCTTAATACGGTTCAGTGGCACCTAACAGACATCAGAATAAACACATGCATCATAACAAATCACTATTTCATCATGTTTCTGTTAAAGCCATCATGTTTATCATTGCATGAAAAAATTAAATGCTTATCAACATAATTTTTTGAGATAATTTGTAGGTCTGTATATTTTAGAATCCTATCATTTATATTAAGGAATTTCTATCAATGGGAGTGGCTGTAACTGTGTTAAATATATATATATTCTTTCTACAGCAAAAAGACTGCTCAAAGATTCTTATGAACATATTTAGGATTTCGTGCTGTAAAAGATTTTAGTAACAGTGCCCAGCAGAGATGAAGTGTGCTACATAAAGCAATATTGTTTGACGTTCTGAACCAGCATCTAGCAGATCTACTCCAGAGAGACGGGAAAATTAGACATCAATAGACGGAGCTTAAAACAGATAAGAAGCAGCCATGGGATGTTCTGTACTTAGTGGTCGTGGATGATGAGGATGCTGACTGATGTACAAAAAGCCTAACAATGCCCTTTTCTATCCTGACTCATACCAGCTCTGGCAGGGCGTGCTGAATCATGTGTGCTGCACACTCACCACTGAAGGTAACTGCATCAATATTTCCCTTACGTGCAATATGTACAAAGAGGTTTCTATTTTTGCGTGAGCACAGAGGACAACATTTACTGTATTCAGTCCAGTCCAGAGGGAGATTAATGGGTTAGCGAGGTATGTTGAGACTAAAGCTAGAGTGTTTAAATATCACAAAGGTGGTTCTCTTTTCACCTGGCTAGATAACCTTGGTAACTTATGCTAAACACATAACCTGCTCCGGAGCATGGAACATGGTTACGCTGAGAGTTTCAGATTAAATCTGCTGTGAAAAGCACCGCCCTTTCAACACTTCTTTACCTGATGATATTTTCTATACTGGATATAGAATTTCAGTTGAGCAAAGACGTTATATATGCAAACCTGTTGAGCTACATTAGTGATGTCACTAAACGAATCCATGCAGTTACAGGAGAGCAAACTGTTTGCGTCGCTTTTTTTTTTTCTTCTTTTTTGCATTTTGCTTAAGCGACAGTTCAACTTTAACAATCAATAATTAATTAATCATTAACAATTACTAAAATACAATGTTTTTCTACTCAGTTTAAAGGGACAGTTCACCCCAAAAATAAAATTGAAAAATTCAAAACCAGTGTTTTTTTTTCCAAAAATTATGACCTGGTTACTCAAGATAATCCACAGACCTTGTTGTGAGCAGTTCCATAGAAAGATTTGATTGATTGATTGAATTTTTATTACTGTGTCATGCACAATGTGTCCAGTCCAAACAGGCTTACAAGACACCATTATTTAGAAAAAAAACAGACCAGAAACCAGAGTAGCAACATAAATTACAAATAATGTTAAACAAATAAACCATCCTGATGTTTTTTCCAAGACTTGGCAACAAAGTTAGCCAAGTGTATGCCAATATGTTCTTTTGATTTTGAGGTGAACTACCAACCATCTGGCTATCAAATAACCAGATGGTTGATATCTTCATCAGGACAGAATTCCAGGTGTGGTGCAGTTGGTAATCTTCCTTTATTTGGTCTACTGTTCAACCAGTCTCAGTCATCCAAAATGTTGACGTCACGTGTCTCCCATTTCACAGTAAGGCTCGTTTTTGCCAGTTAAAATTGTAGAAGCTCATTGGAAAGATTAATTATTGGCAAGCAATAACTGGATCCTGCCAAATACTGAGCCCACATCAATGTATGAAAACTGTGCCATAATTTGTTTATAATTATTTATTAATGATTTATAGAGCATTTACAATCTAATTAAGACCCTAATTATAAACTATTTTTAAATCATTTATAAGGTAATATTATTGTAAAGTGGTACCAGAAAAAGGGATTACTTTATTGGTGTTTATCACAGACATTATTCAATGAATAAATTTCATGTTACTTTGATTTGGGTTAAAAATAAAGTGATCTCCACATTCATCATTATGGGATAGTGTCAGATCTATATGCACTTGTTAAGAATCATGTTTAAATATTTTGCATATCAAGCTTAAAGTAAAGAAACAAACGGGAGTCACTGAGAGTGCACTGTGTGGTGAAATAATATATTAATGAACAAACTTACACAACTTGCACATTTTTACACATTTAGAAATTTCCTGCCAACATTCCTCTCTTGACTTATTTGCACCAACAGTGTTGCTTTTGCTATAATATTTTTTATAGTCTTCTAGCCCCCCATATATCAATCTGAGCTCTTGACTTAAGTAGGCATCACATGATTGGTTCATTTTGTGTGTAAGAAGAGTCAAATGATGCATTTTATGAAAGTTCAATGATGAAAACCTGGTTGACAAAGAAAGGTGACAACCACTGTTGTGACACCTGTCATCTCTGACCAGGATTTTAGGTCTGGTTGAGCCAGTTAACACAAAGAATTCCAGGCTAACTTGCTTCACGGTACAGCACTCAGTAGTCCATCTGCGTGGCTGCTCACCTTGAATGAGGGTTTTGAGGTAGACGTGTTTTCCAACAGGCACATGCATGACAGTCCCACGTGGAAGCTGCAGTCTGAACACATGGGTGTTGTGGTTCACTTCAGTCTTTGACACCAACGCACAATCCCGATAGTAGAGAGCTACAACAAAGAGATCATTGATACAGACTCATTATTTAACTGCTTGTTTTTGTTGCTAATGAGCAAATCTCCAATATTATTTGATGAAAGAACAAGAATGCAGAAGGGGCTTTTGAAATGCAGACATCATTAAAACAACGGTTTATTCTTTAAAGCAATTTTGCTGTTTAATTTCCTTTAATTGAGTACCTGGTGTGATACAAGGTTATATATTTAACATTCAAATAAAAAGCTACAAATACTGTAAGTGAAAAGGAATAAAAGATCCTCAGTGGAATGGTATCTCACCTCTGTCTTTTTTGCGTAAAAATGTATTGTGAAATTCCAGTGGTTGACCAAGACTCGTCCACTTTCCTTTTGTCTGTTTGCGTATGCTGACCTGGATCTTCCCCACAGAGAAGGCAGTGTGCACTGTTGAAGAAATGACAGTTTAAGAATAAGAACAAGACAATAACTAAAATATTCTGTCTTTATTGAATCAACATACTGTCTTACCAGCAACGTTTCCCTCGACTTCATCAGCTAGACCTGAAAGAACACAAAAAAGACACTGATTTTACAACCAAAGTCATGTGTACATCAGCATCACACTTTGTACACTGTGTCCATGTCTAGTCACATGCAGGAATTAGATGTGAGGGGTTTCATTACCGTGTCATGTTCTGCCACAACATGGATTTTGCAAACCGTCATTACTGTAATAAATGTTTTAGCATACTAAAACTAACATACAGGTAGAAGCCTATTCACAAACTCATTAAAACTGGAGTTACATCCAGTAACTATTTTCTTTGTTAACGCAGACTCTGGTACAACATGCAGACTGAAACAGGAAGATGTGGAAGGTAACATTACGAGCAAAGCACGCCAGTTTCTCTATTGTTAGCTGCAAGAACCAACACATAAGCCTTTGTCTAAAGTTATTCCCATCATGTGAGAAAGTGAAGATCTAGTGGATTAACCTTATTTTTGATGGAAACATCCCCACAACAACTGAAAAACTTTTATGTATGTGCTGCTTTCTTAACAGTGGCCAGTACAAAACAAGCTTCGGACTGATTTCAAACTTGGAAGCTGTACGTTTCACTATTTTTGTGCTGCTTTACTGCTTATTTTGCAGGTCAGTCTGCATGTTGCAGGGCCGTGACTGGTATCTGTTGTACTACCACAGTCTGGGATGAAACTACATTAAGGTTGTAATACTGAGGGACAGTCAAGACAAACTGTGTGAATGTTAAGCCTCATTTGAAGCCAATTAAATAACCAGAGTAGCAGGTAGGAGTGTAACAATATATCAATCCGGACTGATGTATCGATTTAAAGTTCAACGATCCAGCATTATTGATGCACAGTATTTTGAAATTTCCATGACATGGCTGTGTCACCAATGTCTGTGAGAGTTCAGGCATAAAATTGTCCACTCAGTGTATTTGCTTTTAGTGAGTTGCACAAAAATGTTACAAATTGTTACTGATTAATAACAATTGCTACTGATTAATAAAGACATATCGTCTGATATTGATCGCAGACCCCTGAATTGAATAGAGTCTAAATTGTAGTACTACCCCTAGTAGTATGTTGATGCAGGGCATCACATTGCTTTTTGTAGAACTTCACACTGCAGTATAAGCTCAGTTAGCTTTGTTGTTACACAAAAGCCACCATTTCATTCCTATTTGTAGCAATGACAGTCAATATAAAGATGGATCTCTACTGTACAAAACTAAAGCCAAAATAAAAGTAAAATGAATAAAGGGCATAAAACCCTGTTTTTATATCATCAAATAACTAATTCAAACCACACTGATCAGAAAATAAACACTTCAAAAAATATCAGTATAATAAGAACTACCTAAAGTGACAGAAATCATCTTTGGGAAAATTTTACTTGCCCTGTACTTTGATGTTTAATTTGGCCCATGTGCTGTTTATTAACATATGGGAGGCAGGATTTATGACTTGTACTGCAGCCAGCCACCAGGGGGCAAACGAGATGCTTTGGCTTCACTTTTTGGGGAGCTGTGATCACATCCATTTCCAATATATGTTGTTGATTTGGAGCCAATAAACACAATTGAAGAGTTAAAAGAGGAAAAAGGAAGGGGAGAGATTCATGTTTTGAGTGAAGTATCCCTTATACTTTTTGTAATACTGTGATATAAGACTGTCACCATAAAAAAACAAACAAAAAAATACTGTGATGTAAAATTCAGGTCACACTGCCTTTCACTAGCTTAAACACAAATCAGGTGTCTAACATTATACTTTGAAAGCAAATGCAAAATTCCAGTATACTTAGGCTGATGTCTGAGTTCAGCATCTGTCTGCAGATGGCTATAGGAATTTAACTGTACCTCATTAATCACACTTTATTGGATGGCCACCATTTAAAACAATAAGCAACCCTGGCATTAATAGGAAAGTCAGTATTGTGCAGCACTTTTCAAAGCAGCAGATCCAAAGAGCTTTACAGGAGAAAGAAAAGAGAAAGAGAAAGCACCTCACTGTATCTCATTTATGTTTTTGCAGATGACTAAAATTACACTGTAGAAAACATTTCTTTACTCACGTAAATGTATCATGTAGGACATTTTCCCCAGCAGCACTTCTACTCGTAGAGCACCAGCTTCGAGGTCAACAACGGTACAGCCTGTGCTGGGGATCTGAGAGAAAAAAATAAAGGCATAAATACGTAATCTGCTCTGAACCACTGATCCTGGCACCTCTCTGGCCAGTTAGTAATTTCATACTTAAAACTTCTACTCAAATGCACTAGTTGAGTCACTGTTACAGGTTTTAAAGTTTTCAACTGAAATTCTTCATTCTTCATTAAACCTACAGATGGTTTGTGATTTAGGCTGCAGACAGAGGCTGCAGCAAGAGTGATTTCTGAATTCTTTTGTTGTGCTTGGTCAGTTTTTGTAGCAAAAACTCTCCAAACACACACACTCTGTATCTCACCAACCCCCTGCTGGCATTTTCATCTGCAGTTTCCACCGTTTACCAACAGAGGTTAGAGTGACTTATTTGCTGTCCCGTGGATGTGTGTGCAGCATGATGGATGAGTGATGATTACCTTCCTTTTAGCATAAACGACCACATGAACAGACACATCAGTCTGGAACCAGTCGTACCTGCACAAACAACAGACAGCACATAATAATAATGTCGCTGATCATATGCAAATGTGTTCCAACTGTGCCGTGCCTGTATCGTATTTGTTTTTAGACGAGCCGTCTTTCATACCGAGGCCGGGCGTCTTTGTCTGGGGGAGGAGCCACTGAGACAGGTGGTGCGAGGGTGGTCGGTGGTGGAGGAGGCATAATAGCTGAGAAGAAAAACGGAGAAATAAAAATCATCACTACAACTAAAATTTGCAAACATTCTGAGAATACGCTCAGAGAGATCCTAACTCAGCCTAAAAAATCCTAGCAAGGAGTCCTGGCTTAGGAGTGATTTAGGAAACCTCTCAAAAGCAGCTCTGAACAAGGAAAGGAAAAGAAACTTTTATCTTAGTGAGGAGGTGTGGTTGACCCTGTTGCTGGGTATGATTTATGCTTTTAAAGAATGTGATTGGCTGATCCAAAAAAGAAAATGGTGTCAAATGGGCAGTAAATTCGATAGAATGTAGTCTCTATTAAGACATGGTGTAATGATGAATACTACTGAATAAACTGTGAGCCAGACTTTAAAGGTAGTTGATCTGAAATCAGAAAACGCTGACTTTTTTCTTAAAAAAAAAAAAAAAAAAAAAAGTTCAAATAATTTAATAATGGTCAATAATCAATTATATGATTAACTGTTGCAGCTGTAGTGGACATTCAGTGGAAACTAAATGAACTGCGTCATAGATGTGATCACTTTCATGCCTGATGTTAAAGCGTTAGGTGGGAGATTTATCTGCCTTGTTTGGTTTTATTTTCTTTTGTAAAACACATAGTAACACTATTAAGAAAAGTGCAATATAAATCAAGTTTTTTTAATTATTATTGTCATGTGAACACATATCTAATGAGATCAATCACAAACATTATCGTTGCATGAGCTAATCTGTGTTTTACCAACTCCTTCAGTGTTTGGAGAATTTTCCTCCCACCTCTTCATCTCTCTGCCACTGCTCAAGAAACTCTTAACCCTGTTAAAAGTTCTCCTCAATCCTTCTTAGATTTTTATCACTAAGAACATCTTTTTGTCAAAGGAAGCTTTGTGAACACAGCCTCAGGTGTCAGAGTTGAAACTTGTTTGAGATAAGCAATCATGCACAACAGCTGGGTTTATTTTATGTCAAAGCTGCTCTCATTCTTTGGCAGCCCAGTTGTGAAATCTCTCCTTGATGTCAGAGACTTGCATCAGCTGAGAGCTGCTGGTCAGAACACTACAATGGACTTTACTGTTTTGTTATTTGTTACATTTTTGTAGAGAAGATTTTAAAAGCAGCATCAGGACCCTTATTTATCGAGCATCAGAGAGTAGAAAATCAACTTCCCAAAAAGGGGCACATGTTGGGCACTACTTTTACGACTAAGATTAAAAGCAAGACCCCGTCCACAGCAGTACATAGCTTAGCTTCCTACACCAGTACTCCTGCTGTTTCTCCAAACTGTGGGCATGTTGACTGCCACCTACTGTAGGTAATACACAGACTATGGATAAGGACCTCATACAACCACACTTCAAGTAATCTGATCCATCCCTTTAAGATCAAAGACTGTAAAAGGATGATTACAGTGTGGTTAACACTGAGGTGAGGCTGCAGATCAAATACAGAACTTAAACAGTGTGTGGACACACTGATGCAGAGATACTGTAAGTTCTGTGTGTGTGTCTTAGGGCTGGCCTATATGTCGATTATATTCGTCATATGCAACTATGAATTAATGTGCAATATAGTAAATGACCATTTTGTCATATTTGAGTTTTCAGTGTTTCCACTGGTCGCTGCTGAGGGGCAGCTACTTTACTTCAGTCAGACATAAAGTGTGTAGATCAGCTCAGGCTGCAGTATAATAGTTACTGAAAGGCCGTGTGTTGTGTTTGCTGCCACAGAAAATAAATAAAAAGTCCCTGTTTTTGTAACGTTACAACAGCATCTTCCTGTACTCTTCACAGCAGAGCTGCTTAGCTAGTTAGCAGCCACGAGTCACTGTGATTTTTTTTCACTGTGACTGGAAAAAAAAAATATCACATGAGAAAACATGATCTATCATCTAAATAAGTTTGATAGTCTACTTACAGCTTACAGCTCCGAAATGCATCTGAAAGACCCACAGTTTTAGGCTGTTTTAATTGTCTTTAGCCTGACTTGTAGCAGCTAATTAGCTAACTCATTTTAACAAGAAACTCCTCTGGAGCAGTGTTTCCCAAACTTTTTTACTGGGGTCCCACTTTTTAAAAATGACAAACCATCTCAGTCAGAACAAGCCTTACCAATAAATTCTGGGAAAAGTTCATTCATGCATAAATGAACGTTCCTGACCTGTATTATCTTGATGCTTTATGCCATGTCATTGTTTTAATTTCCCCTCATCAGGAACATAGGACATTTTAGCCTACTTCATAAATGAGACAAAGTAAAAGCAGGAAAAATGAACAGCCTCTTGTTTTATCCTCTCATAGAACAGAACAATAGACACATTTTAAATCTTTTATAAAAGATGTACAGATATAAGTCTTAAATTTGAGGAATTTACAAAGCCTTTTATTTATTTGAGGACCCAAATAAAAACTTCTGTGACCCACCTGTGGGTCCCAACCCAGTCTTGGAATGACTAGACCTCCGTCACACAGGTTACCCACAAGCCCACTTTCCTTAAAGGGGAAGGCTCAGCCGGTAACATAGGTGCACTGGGTGTGTGATTCAAGTCCATTAGTTAAGCAAAAGTACTAATACTCCACTACAAGTAAACGCTCTGCATTCTAAACTTTACTCGGGTGAAGGCAGGTCAATATTACAGCAAATTTTTCTGAAAGTGCAAAAGTTAATGTAGCATCACTCATTGTGCAGTAAAATGTTTCATGTCAGTGTTTTGCTATTATATCTGATGTTCTTGGATTAATATTACTGCTGCATTAATGTGTCTATTGCATTTTACTGCTGTAGATATTTGAAGTTGTGCTCATTTTAACTAGTTTATATACTGTTTGGGTAGTTTATCTACAGCAATGCATCATATTCTATAACAGCATATGTTCACATTATTTGAGAACTTACAGCCTGTTATTTTAGAGGAAATGTGTATATCAACATATATATCATATATCACAAAATAGTGAACAAATATCCAGGTATTATTTTTAAGCCATATCGTGTGTGTGTGTGTGTGTGTGTGTGTGTGTATGTGTGCATGTGTGTTTACCTTTAATGGTTGTGGCCATCCTGCCCACCAGGCACTCTTTTAACATGGATTCATAGTTCACCCAGCGATGTACCTGCACACAAACACACGCACACGTGTTACCATAGCAACACATTTAAACCCAAGGCACCTACATTATAGAGCTTACAGACCATAAAAATAAAACCTTGCAGCACTTACAAGGCAGCAAAACAAAACATGCTCCAGTTCTCCCAAGGTCCTGTGGCTCGTTTGTATTACTGCTGAGCTTTTCCAGGACGTTATGTTCACTGTTCACGCAGGCATCCTTTAATTAGGCCACAATGAGCCACAAAGAGCAAGCAGGGCACTAGTTTTTATCTTTTATCTTTTATCAGTCGCAAATTCTGATCAAGGTTGAGAATAAAATCAATATGTCTTGAAAAAAAAAAAGGTCGATCACATGGGTGGACAATTCATTACTCAGTACCAAACCAATATTAACTTCACAGACAGCCTACATTTGAGACATACAAACTAATCACAGAGACTGTGAAAGTCCAGCGTACACTCTACTGTTTTAATCACCAGTGCAAATAAGCCATTTTACTGGGACTTAATAGCTAAAAATGCAAGATCTGTACCTTTAGCTTTAAAACGTAACATGAAAATGACCACTTTCCATACCTGGTCAAACAGCTCAGTGCCATCTATCCCAGCTGCCTTCATCAGCTCCTCTTCTCCACCAGGGTGGTAGTCCATGTAGGGGGTCACATTGTAAACCATACCTGAAAACATAAAGAGAAAAAAAAAGAGCTTCATCTATCACATCCAACTGCCCCCTCATAACAGAAACACTAGCACAGACACTGATATTATGTGATGAAATAAAAATTATTTAATATTTGAAGGAGGATTCTGTGGCAATCAAATGACTACTTATCACCGAAGAATACACATGTAACTGTCTATTTACACCTGCATTTAAAGACTGAGCCCTGTGGACAAAATAGTGTCAACCAGTGAACAGGCCATCACACTGACAAAATATGACTGTGGATGTTTTGGAATCAACTAGGGATTTCAGTTTCAGTTCAGTTTTGTTTGTGATAGTGGACACCCATTAACCAGCAACCAACCAGTTAAAAAATACAAAACCTCAGCGATCTTTGGTATGGCATTTTGCAGCACTAACCTTTTGGAGGTGCTGAAATTCTCATGTTTTGTTACTGTTTTGCAACCCACCCCAACCTGCAAGTCGCCAACTTTATGCACTATAGTAGCACAATAGTAGCACAATTGTCAGGATCACACTGCGCTCTCCAGCAGGCTGATCCTGGAACAGAGTGCACTGTTTCTCCCCAATGGACAGTAATGGGATGACTTAGGATATTAAATAAACAGACAATTTGTTCCAAACATGTTCTTCATTGTTGAATAGCAGCAAAACATGTAACCCTCCATCAAAGACATGAACTGTCTCGCTTTTTTCTTTCTCTCGTTCTCTCATGAATTTTAACAGAACAATAGTCTACATGTGGAGGTCTACGCTGTATTTTTTAGTCTGGTGTTTTCTGTGCTGTGGAGAAAAAGAACAGAGTCCACAGTTTCAGGATTTAACCTATTTTGTTGCACTCTGAGCACTAATCAGCTGAGCTGACAGAGTGCATGAGTGTGTGTGTTTAAGCGAGAGGGAGAAGGTGGACGATTGCATGCAGTGTTGCTGGAAGTTATTAACAACTTCCTCCAACCTCTGCTTTGTCATTTGACCTGCCCACCCAAATCGGTGGCATTTTCTAATAAAATCGACCTGCATCCTTCCAACCCACAGGTTAACCTGCACATCACTACAGCAACAAAACACTTTTAAATGATCCCATTTAATACTGATAAGGAACTTATTTTTAAAACTTTAAATAAAGTAGGTTAGACTAGAATTGCACCTGAACGTATTTTTTGTTAAGCTGTGCACAATGAAGAAACGAGGAATACAAATTCACAAATCTAGAGTTCCCTTCTAAACACGACTGTTGTGAGTGTGGGTGCGTGTATGACAATTAGCCAACATGCATAAATGGCCAAAAACCAAAAATTCTCGGCAGTTAATCGATTAACAGTTAACCATTAACATCCCTAGAATCATCAGTCTGATGCATTGTTAAGAAAATACACACACACACTGGTTAGCTTAGCAAGTGCCACCAAACACAGGACCAGTGTAGTAGATGACAAAGACTAGTTGGAAAGATAGAGCAAAGGCATCACAACTGTCCAACAAATCAAGAACACCTCAGCTCCTCTGACTCAGGCATTTACTGGCCAAATACACCTCTTACCTCCAGATAAAATTAGATTCCAAAGTGCTGCATCTTCCCTCATAAAGCATTTTGATCTCTTGTACCTGCACTCACATACTTTTGCTGAGCACACACAGGGTGTGTTCATTTACATTAGTATTGGGCCCCCTGAGGAACACAACTCTCTAAATTTCACTATATTCAAGATGGAGAGGGATCAAATATCAAGCTGACATCAAGTACTCATATCAACTGGCTAAATGCTACAGCTGCCATGCAGTGTTAGAGGCTGTTTACACCTGGTATTAACATGGGTAATCCAATCACAAGTAGACAGCTCTAAGTACAGATGTGAATGCATCTAAGAAGCATTGAGGACGCACTGAGATCCACTCTCTTAGACCGCATTCAGAGGTTGTCTGAGCCACATATGACTTCGTTCTTTCAGCAGTGTGTATGCAAATGTGTCCTGAAACGCACTGAAAGGCTGCCTACTCAACCGATGTCCTGTAAGTGTTCACTGTAATGCAAATGACTGGCTCACCTCGTATGCAGGTCCAGCAGTCGTCTCTTGTGTTGTGTTTCTGCAGCTCTTCCTGGGTGACTTCAATCAGGCGCCCTCTGAGCCCTGTCAGATCTTTTCCACTCTTGGAAAACCGGATCCAGTCCATCAGACTGTGACCAGGCTTCAAAGCCACCTAATGAGGAGAGGGTAGAGCCAAGTAACAGAGGATTAACTGGTTGCACAGATGGGCAGTATTTCAACTATATGTATTTAAAATATGTATTTAATTACTTTTGAGGATTCTGTAATTTGTATTTTGCTGGGCAGAAAAGAAATAGGATGTAAATAGTAACAAAACACTTTCAGAGCTTGTATTTGGGTATTTGAAATACTTTTTAAAAAATATTACTGAATATGTGATTTTATTCTCAAATAAGACATATTTTTAACCCCAAGTTTAAACTGTGGAAAAAAACTGGACAACAATGAGCCCAAATGCAAATGAATCATGTGACGTTCCTCATGATCATAAGGGCTGGGTGATATGGACAAAATCATATATCATGATTTTTTTTAATCTATATTAATCAATATTGTAACTTTACTGTAGAGATGTCTATTGGTGCTTCACAAAACATTAACAATATGTGATTTCTGATAAATAATTAGTAGTAATGTAGATATAATGACTAAGTGCGTAAAGCCAAATAACAGAACAGCTAAAACAGTCTGGTAAGTCCAGAAAATTACATCACTTTACTGTAATTCAGCCTTTAAAAACAGCAAAAGATGAACATTAAGGCCATATCCATGTTGAAGTGTCTAAATTGAGATTATATCAGTTTGTATTTTCAAATTACAAAGTAATCATAATCATCATTTTCTCGTAGCAGTATTTGATTTTGATACATTTAAGGATAAGTATTTGTAATTTGATGTCTTGTGCTCATCTCTGGCTGATTTTTTGATCCTCTTCCTGTGTGAAGCTTAAGAGCACATTTAAGAACAGTAGCGTCATCTAGAGTGTGTGCGGCCATAGATTATTTCTAACATACTCATTATTAATGTTGCTGTCATTTCATTAACACGCACTATAATGTTGATAATTACCCCCGAATTAAAGACGGGCTCTGTAATGTGTAACTCAACATGAACCTGTTTTTATCATTATGAGGTAACTATGTAGTTTTGTAAAACAGCTCTAAAGTGTGAGTTTTTGTAGAGGAGTTCGGTGTATTCTCTGTGTTCTCTTCCATGTGTTGAGGTCACGGTTTACCTTGTTCCTCCCGGACTGTCCGGACGGAGAGACCCGCTGCTGGGAGCTGGGCGCAGGGAACGACTGTGTCGGGATGTTCAACATGTTGTTGACGCTTCGGAAACAGCCCCAGCCTCGGACAAAACCTGTGTAACAACCACACCTCACCACAGCAGCTTCACATATGAAGGACACAGCTGTAGTCACACTGGCTCACGAGCTCCTTCCTTGTTGTGACACATTGTGTCAGAAGTGTGTTGAGCAATGCTGCCGCTTAGCTAAGAGGCTAAGCTAGGCTAGGCTAACAAGACATGAATGTTACGCTGACGACCTTACTAACTAATGACAGCACGAATATATCGTCACATTAAATTAAGATTTAAGTCAATATCTGTCGCGTTAACCAAATAAATAACGAGCAAACTGACGAGTTCTCACTATCTACTGATTAATAGTGAGCTATTCGTTCCTTAGCGGTTCAGCCGCCATGTAAAGACTACAATTAATGTCGCACAGGTGACAACACATCAACAAATGATGTCATCAAAATGTGACGGTCGTCCGTTGCCCTCTACTGCTCTTTGTAAATAATGCCGTACTTTGACTGCTGCATTGTTTTTAATTTGCAGTTGTATAGAATTCAAACATTCATTTCCAAAGATAATTTATGCTATTTTTTTGCACATGCTCAGATCTTGGCTGGCTAATTTTACTTTATTAAAGAAGGAAAGCAGAAGCACTTTAAGTTTAAAGGAAAAACTGATTTTATACAAACAAAAAATGCAGTACACATCGGATATATTATTTAATAAAGGACATTTTTCAAGTTGTCATTTTTCTTTGTTTTTTTAATATCGCAATAAATATGTTGTGGATTTCTTAATGTGGTACTGTAATAGCCTTGAGTTTTTGGTATCGTTGTATCCTTAGTATATTGTGTAGCCATTCTGGCTCACATAGTTGACAATAAATGAAGCAGTTATTAATAATTTTCATTACACCTTAGCCTTGTAAAACAAACTGAACATGAAAAATGACAACATCTTACCTGATATTAAATTGTTGAAAAACGTGGTGAAAAATGAGCCATTTCTTCCTCCACTTGATGAACTCTCACTGTCATCATCATCATCCTCTTCTGAATCTCTCTGGTTTTCATCTGACATCCTATAGACATGGTATCTCACACAGCTCTGATGTAGCAGCCTCAGTGATTCACAGTGTAAAACAGTGTACTGACTGACTTCTGTCAAGGCTACTGAAGGGTTTGTCTTTGAAAGGCTTATCTGCTAAGAGGATTCACAAGAGTTCCCTTACTTCAAAATAAAGGTCCACTGCGCCTGGCAGGAACTTGGCAGAGCTTTTGAATAATGTTGATGAACTGAAAAGAGTTTTATTTTGACGTATAAATATATAGATTTTTCATGTCATGCATTGTGACTTGTCATTTGCACAAAAAGCACAGGTGGAAATAATCAGATGCTTGAAGCTGGCTCACATAAATGGATTACAGCGTTATTAATGTCATTAATTGTCTGTCCTTTTCCTGCTGAGCACAACTGACTGCAGTGGAAGTCTTTATTACAGAGTGGATGTCCAGGGGCATTTCCAGACTTTTTTGACAGGTGGCCCAAGTGCACTGACTTGCATGTACACACATGCACATGTACACATGCATGCACTCACATTAATATACCATTTCTCATATCTACTTGAATTACTAGCATTACAGTATCTTACCATTTCTTACAGTCCTATTTTTAACATTTAATTTAAGAGTTAAATAGTCCAATTAATCACAACACAATGTAGCACGATACAGATATAATATAAAATATAAAGCTCCCATACTACCATAATGCTTTTATTTTTATGATTTATTATTTAAGTAAATTAACCTTGAAAAAAAAAAGTAAAGTAGGCTACATACATAAGAAAACAATATGCTAAAAGACTCAGACATCAGTTAGTCAAGTTAAGGTCCCTTGATACTTGAGGATAATGGGGTGACATATATATATATTTATATGCTTATAAGTTCTAATTATAAAATGATTATCAGTGCATTTTACACCCTATCTCCTGGAACTTTGTACATGCACTGCTGATGTTATGCAAGCTCCCTCTAGTGGTATGTGGAGGAATGTCTGAAATATTTTTTAAAATTACTAAAATTATTTAATTTTAATTAATTACTTAAAACTAAAAAATCCTATCAAAATACTTAAAAATTCAAATGCAAATACATAAAAGAGATAACTGAAATGTAATTTAAAATAAGTTTAACTTTTCCATATTGTTTTTCAATATCAGCCTGCTACGTGGTCACAACCATGCACATAGTGCACACTGTGACAACAAAATAGTAAGCAGAGGTAAAATATAGTATGGAAAGTTAATGGTTTAAAAGCACTGCAGTTGTTGGCTCCAAACTAGAACTATTACAAAGAGAAGTGCAGATCAGGAGGAGGATATTTGAGCAAGTGTCAACAGCAGCTGACAGCACCAAAAGGCACAAAAAAGCAAGGAGATATGACTCAAGTTACCTCAAATTTAGGTTCAGCTGAAGTGGGACTGATTAGGTATAAACCCTCCTCCTGCATGAACTGTCCATAGCTGAACAGGGTAGACCTTTGCTACAGTATTTTAACGTTGGTCATTATGGTACTCGAAGAGCCCAGTGTTTTCCAAGGTTGTACATGGTGTAAAAAATTTATATTGGTAATACTTGTCACTGCACTGTCACCCTCACTGTCCTCACAGCCATTCTGATTGTCGCCCTCACTCTCACCTTCTCTTTGCAGGGTTACTAGCAGCTTGTTGTCTCCCTTATTACTAAATTCTAATTCCACCTCACTAACATCAGCTGGGAGTGTTAATTCAGTTTTTCTCTTTTTTTGAAGAGCCATTACTGTTGTGTTCATTATATGAATGGAAGAAAAATGTGTGTAAAACATAAGCATTTGCTCTGAATAGGAGACTCAGAGAGTGCACTGTTATAGTAAACTAATAACCCGAACTTTATCATAACTAATATTATCAGATCCATTTTCCCATATTTTTCCCGACTGTAAAATGACAGAAAAAGACATTTTCAGAAATTTTTTTGTGGGAGATGAACTATCGTACTGAGCAAAGAAAGCTAAAAGATGATGTGCTGTCATATCTTGAAAAGACACCCGAAGCCGCAATGAGAGTTTTTATGACGTCTTTCTGTGATGTCTTCTGACCATCCAATGTTGACGTCACTGGAGACTGAGCCCTAATTATGCACATAAAACACACTCTCTTGTGTTCTGTCCAATAACAATAATAAATTTTTTGTTAATAAATTCTACATATTATTTAGTTGTTTAATGACAAATAAAAACAGACAAATTTATTAATCTCATATTCATTTCCTGCATCCATCTTGCACGTCCACAGATGCTCAAAAATCTCCTAGCCAGATGTTGCATATTGAACTTCATGTCACCGTCCAAGAGGGGTCATAACCAGACTTCCAAAATCTGAACCTGATTTGCAGTTCACGCAGACACACAGATATGATACGATGCAATGTAGACATGATCTGAATTTCTGGTCTCAGGTTTTCTGGGACAAGAGAACAGACACTATTGGTCTCCTCAGGACTCTACCTCTTTTTTAAAGTATTGCACCATAACTGAGGATGTGTTTTTAATTTTTAATTTCAATGTGGAGTATTCAATGCTTTAATCAGGTGTATTACTATTAAATGTGCAACATCAATATTTTATTTGGGTCAAATTTAATTTCAATGTGCAATATTTAGTGTATTATCATCATTCTATTTGCAATATGAATATTCCCTCTGTGCAATGGTATAAATTCAACTGCTGAGTCTTCTTATATTATATACTGTTCTTATTTTGATTTATCCTGTTTATATTGTGCCTGTTTTTATATTTCCTTTTTAAAATTATTTATTTCCTCTTGCTTATATTTTTATATTTTATTTTTCATATTTTTTATTGATGCTTCTTCAATATTTTTGCTATCCACTTTGCTGCTGTAACACCGCAAATTTCCCCATTGTGGGACTAATAAGGGAATATCTTATCTTATCTTACTGTGTGAGTGTAAAGGGTCAAAACTGGGTATGTCATGGTTAGAGTTCAACACTGTCCCATTCAGGGTTCAGGATTATACTGTATGAAAAATCAGCAGGCTGTGCCACCTGCTTTTCTCTGCAGCTGCCTGCAGGTGGCAGCAAAGATCAACAATAGGCTGCTGATTCAACACAACATTTTTTTTCTTGGTTTGGTTGCTTTTTTTATCAGTGTTTTATTGTCTTCCATAACAACATGTGCTCACATGAGCCAACTCTGAACATGGGGGGGAATCATTGAAGCTGAATGTTACACAGGGGAGCTGGTCGCCCTGCCAGTGACGTGACCAGTGACTCTAAAAGTCTCATGTATGTTGGTTCATATAGTTTATATAGTGCTGTATTCTACCACTGTCTCTCTTGTCTTCTACCTCTCTTCCTCTCTCTTTGGTGTTTTTCAGTCCTCTCCTCTCCTCTCTCCCTGCAGATCAGCGCCGGGGCAGATAATTATTATTTCAAAACCATTTGCCAGATCATTACCAGCTAATCCCATGTTTGTCTGATGAGTCACGCGCCTCATTTGCCACGGTGAGGGGCAGCGTGGGGCCCTTTCACAAACACTGGCCAAGGACCACCGGCCTGTCCTGTGGGGCCACCGCGCTGCTGGGGTTGGAGATGGGGGTGGGGGTGTTCCTGCGGGACAAGCAGGGATCACGAGACCCAACAGAGTGGAAATGAGAGGACAGAGTGTGAATCTAGACCAGATTTAGACTTGTGTTTTTTTTAAAGATTGTATCCACCAGGACCAGTTGTCATTATGTTGTAGCAGTCATGCAGCTCTTTCATTCTTTTTTCCCCTCGCATGCCCTCTCTTCACATAACCTACACGGGTTTACACTATTTACCAGACATACACCACAAAATTACTTATTTTGTTCTGCTCTATCCAACTAGAGCTATGAAAAGGGGACGGATAGTAATAAAGTGTACTGCAGTGTAAAACAAATTTTAAAAAAAATCTGCCTTTTTTTTTAGGTGGTACAAATACAACACAGAATTAGATGAGGGAAAAGGTTTACAAGCAAGATATAGCAAACACAACAACAACAACAACAAAACAGAATATAACAAAATAAAAATTATTGTTGCTGAAAGTGGTTAGGGCACACGAGTATGTGTGTGAATATGGTGAGTGTGTGTTTTTGTAACTTGGAGAAAAGATGAGGGCAGAGAGACAGCGCAAATAAAGTAAAAATAAATACATGAAACTAAATTTTAAAAAAAATCCTGGTACAATCGGGAGTGTTGGCAGGAATGATATATGATGTTAAGTAGGCGCAGGGTCCAACAATAAGGACTGCCCTCTGGCTGGGCGCCAGTGAGAAGTTAGGACAGTAAAGGCAAACTGCCAGCTGCTGAAGCGAGCTGACACACAAGTAAGCTCTTGAAAAAGTTAAAAATTCAAATCATTTTCCGAACATTGCTTATTGCGTCTGTTCTTGTCTGTTCTAGAATTGTTGCAACCCTCCTCCACCCCATTCTCCCCACTGCTCTGGTTGAGTTCATCAGAGTCCAGTCCCCATCCTTCACCACCACCACCTCTAGACTCCATCGTGGCTTTCCTTCACTAATCACAGCTTCATAACCCCCTTTATACACGATGATGTAATGACAGAGTCTAATTGCCAAAGACTTTTCACATTTCTCATCTCATTTGTGCTCATGTCAAATAACTATATTTTGTACACTCAGAATGAAGTCTCTCCTGATTGTAATGTGAGTAGAGCGCGCTGATGCAGACACAGTCACAGTCACAGATCGGCTTGTTTACTTCATAGGTGAAATGATGGTGAATCTAAAAACAACATGAGTTGAAATGCAAAAGAGCATTCATTGCAGATTGGAAAGAACATGCGGCCAGGTTCAGAATGATTGTCTGATAAGTAAGAGACAGAATTATTGGAAACAGTCACTTGAGAGCCAAAAACCAGTCAGTGGAGCCGTTTATATACACTGCCTGGCCAAAAGAAAGTCACCACTTGGATTTAACTAGGCAGACAGGTAAGATCCTTCCATTGGATAATTACTGCAGTGATTAATATGTTTCAGCTGGCAACAAGTTATTGAACTCTAACTGATGCAGTGAGGAGCTTCTCATTTCTTAAACAACCATGTCAGAAGACATATCCTGTGGTCGTGGAAAAGATGTTACTCTGTTTCATTAGGCTCAAATTATTGGCCTGCATCAATCTGGAAATTGATGAAACTACATATTAAAACCTGGAAGGATAGTGGTGAACCATTATCTTCCAGGAAGAAATGTGGTCAGAAAAAAATCTGGAATGATTGTGATCAGAGATCACTTAAACGTTTGGTGAAATCAAATTTTAAAAAATCAACAGTAGAACTCATGGCTATGTTTAATAGTGAAAGTAAGAACATTTCCACACACACATGTGAAGAGAACTCAAGGGATTGGGGTAAACAGCTGTGTAGCCTTAAGAAAACCACTTATCAGTGAGGATAATCTGAAAAAAAAGGCTTCAGTTTGCTAGGGAGCATAACGATTGGACTGTGGAGCAATGGAAAAAGGTCATGTGGTCTGATGAGTCCAGATTTACCCTGTTCCAGAGTGATGGGGGCATCAGGGTAAGAAGAGAGGCATATGAAGTGATGCTCCCATCATGCCTAGTGCCTACTGTACAAGCCTGTGGGGGCAGTGTTCTGATCTGGGGTTGCTTCAGTTGCTCAGATTGAGGTTTAGCAACGTTATGAGCCCAAAAACTGAGGTCAGCTCACTACCTGAATAAACTGAATGAGCAGGTTTTTACATCAATGGATTTTTTCTTCCCTGATGACACGGGCATATTCCAAGATGATAATGTCAGGATTCATGGAGCTCAAATAGTGAAAGAGTGGTTCAGGGAGCATGAGACATCATTTTCACACATGGATTGGCCACCACAGAGTCCAGACCTGAACCCCATTGAGAATCTTTGGGATGTGCTGGAGAAGACTTTACACAGTGGTCCAACTCTCCCACCATCAATACAAGATCTTGGTGAAAAATTAATGCAGCTCTGGACAGAAATAAATGTTGTGACATAAGCTTATTGAAACGATGCCATAGCGGAATTTTGCTGTGTGAAATTTTAATGTCAGCTCTAGTCAACTTTAGTGTCAACTCTGGTGGTTACCAGCTATGCTCCTCCAAGTGGTTGCTTTTTAATGTATTGCAGGTTTTAATTGAGCTCGGGAAAACAGCATTTTCCTACTATGCACCATGGTCCTGAAACAACCTACAAAAAGATCTAAAATTAGATACATTTGAATCCATTGATGAATTTAAGGGCACCATAAAGAATGTGGTGATGGAGACTTGCTTGCTTGTTTGGATTTGTTGCATTATAATGCTGTGATTGGCTGCTAACTTGGCCAAGTCTTTCTTGTAAAAACCTCAATAGGACTTCCTGGTTCCATAAAGGTAAAATAAAATAATAATAATAATAATAATAATCAGGACCTGTAGCAATTTTGTGTGGAATGGATTCTTAACCTTCTTGCCCGACGGTGGCAAGACGGTGGCAAGAAATGTAATTGTTGGACCCTGGTAGGTAACAGCTACTGTAGCTTGTTTCAGCTCAGCTTTTGCTTTTGTTCCAGCAACAAGTTGCTACAAATCTTTTAGTATTACATCTAGTGCTGTGGTTGGATTATTGTATGCAGGTATACAGCAAACACATGGATTAAAGCTGCATTATTATGCAAAAAACTGAGTGTTGGTTTCTCCTGCTTCTAATTTCCATGTTCAGGGTATATTTCTGTGTAGTATCCCAGTAAATTAACAATGGTTTCCTGCAGAACTGTCCATCTGTGCTGTGAAGACAGGCAACATGACAAACACTTGGTTCTTACCAAAAGCAACCCATTAGACCTTAATGTCCATCTGTTTCCTCCTCTATGTGTTCAAGTCTTATTGGCAATGTCTTCTCATAAACATTCACACCCAGTGGACTGTTTGTTGTGCTTGTTGACAGTTATTTCCCAGCGGCACACTGGTTGTCAGTGCGTACGCGCTGCCATATGGTTGTATGTGTGGTGTGCCGGCCTGCGTTTCCTTCAGTGGGTCAGTTGACCAGACAGCTCGTGATACTACAGCACAGGGAGTTGCTATGGCAACGCATGAGGCTGAGTCGGTTTGGATCAACAAATGGTTTGGCAAACCATTTGGTTTGATGTGCTGCACACTTTTTGCGTCACTCCAACTCTCACAATGACTGTCAAACACATGAGTTGTTATGGTTTGTGTGTACAAGTGTGTCAATTCATCTGTTTAAGTCTTACTGATAAAGATCTCTGTCCAAGCCTCTTTATATGTCACAGCATCCTGCTTTCAAACTACAACTACAGCTGTAAGTAGGACACACGAACACACACACCCGCCTAAAATTAAGAGTTTAAATGTTTTGAGGACTTAATGGATAAAATATAAAGAACAAACTGATTTTTTTTTTTTTTTTTTTTTTTTTTTTTTACCTCTGCTACTATTTTTTGTTGAATTTGTTTATAAGATAAATTGTGTCTTTCTGGTTGTTTCTTCACAGCTTGCTGTGGATGGCAAGTTTGGACTCAGGTATCAATTTCTAGATAAATCGAAATGATCAATAATAGTGGCCTAAAATAAGGGTGCATTCACACTGTAGGCAAAAATGGCCTAAATCTGATTTGTTTCAACAGCACTGATCACATTGATTCTGATCTTTTCAGTTCTGATTTGGGCCACTTTTGCTACGTTCACACTGCAAATCTTAGTGCTCACATCTGATTCTGATTAGATCAGATATTTTTCATTTGGGTGTTCACACTGTTTTCAAAATCTGGCTTATGTCAGATTCCAGCGCGAACTGACCCACACGTGGAAAAGAACAATAAACAAGATTTCACACACAAAGTCAGCATTTATGGTTTCATTTATAAGTTGATGTGCAGTGCAAGCCAGCAAGCCAGATCAGATGATAACAAGGACAAGGATGAGGAGAAAGAGAGACAAATTTTTTATTTATGGCTTTTTGTGGAGCAATGGCTGCTACTTCTGTACAGAGGCGTGTGTGTGTGTGACTGTGGCGTCAGAGCTAAGGCTGCTTTGATTGTGACATGAATGTCTTCACAGGAACGGATTTCACCCAAAAGTTCAGGATGTCAAGGGCTACTTTTAATTATATCTGTCACTCTTCTCCACAAGAGTCTGGCATTAAAACACTTCAGGCATAAAAGTCCTATTAATTCCAATGTGACTGTTCACACTGAGGTCAAAAAATCAGATCTGTATCTGATTCAGGACCAAATATGAAAGTGCCCCAGATCTGATTTTAAATGATCAGATTCCATGTGACTTGTCATGAAGAAAACAGATTGGGCTCACATGGGAGCACGAAATCAGATTTTGGCTACTTTTGCCCACAGTGTGAACATAGCTTAAAATGGTTGAAAAGATGTCCCAAATATCAACAAAAATATCAATAAAAGAAAAAAAGATCTGGGTTTGAAGTATTTGACATAGTGTCATTTCATCTCCAAAAGAAACCTGTTCAAGTGGAGTGAGGGTGGAGCTGAGGCTACCTAGAGGTTAGCTACCTGTGATGAAAACTGTTTTTTGTACCAAGCTGTTAACATGTTTATTTCTGCTGTAAAGTTGGACATTTTAATATGGGGCTCTTTCATTTTAGGATCCAGCCTCAAGTGGACATTACAAGCACACATGACACAGAGCACCGTTAGGATCATGTGCAATACTTCAATATTCACTGTCTTTTGAGCTCTGTTTTGTTCTCCTCCACCAAAAAGATGTGACTCTTTACCTTTCTAACATTTAGATACACCTCTCTGTTTACCAGCTAGCTGCTTTGTTATTTTATCTTTTTGCTGTTGGGTGCCTGACAGGCAGCGTATAACAGGTTCATTACCCTTTTCCACTCAGAACAGCAAAACAATCTGCTTCTGAAAACAATGAGAACAAAGTCAAAGCCTGAAAACTAAAGCAAGCTGTAGAGCTGAGGGGACTGTGTGGCTGATTGATAATCCTCTGTGGGTTCATCACTACTTTCACACATTTGATCCATTGTTCATATAATAATAATAATTATATGCACTAGTGGTGTTTTAAATGTGTGATCAGAGAAGTCATCCAGGGTAATGACAGAGGATTTTACTCAACAGTTTGTAAAACTTCCAATAAATCCTCCTCCGTCCTGCCTTTGGAGCAGCAGTGAAAGCATTTTACTAAGACAGCAAAAGACAATCAGCGGTTATTTTGATAATCAATTTATCATCTCAGTCATTTTTCAAGTAAAAATGTCAAACATTCACTAGTTCCAGATTCTAAAATGTGACAGTAATGAAGAGTCTAAAAGAGAGTAAAAGAAGAGTCTTTGGACTGTTGGTTGAACAAAAGAAACTTATTAACTTATTATTATTATTCAATTAATTGCCAACTATGCTGATAACTTATTAATCAAACTCTCTGTTTCCAGCTTCTTAAATGTGAATATTTTCTGGTTTCAGACATCTGGTTCAAGATGTTTGAAGACATCGTTTTGGGCTCTTGGAAACTGTAATGAACATTTTTCATAATATTTTGACATTTTAAAGACTAAATAATTAATAGATTAATCGTGAAAATAATCAGCAGATAAATCGACGAGGAAAATCAGAATCAGAGGCAGAAATACTTGATTGATGATTGATCCCAGGGGGAAAATTGTTTGTGTTACAGTTGCTCCCAGTTGAGAATAGAGTATATATAAGCATATAGAGAATACGGTGGGTGACAAGGGTAAATGCACAGCATATAGAGAAAGGCATAAAGGCATAAAAAGGTACATATTCTTTTTTTTCTTTTTTTTTCATTCTTTCTTTTTTTTTTCCTTTTTATGTGGCCTCTCCTGACTCAAACTTTCCTCCAACTATAACTTTCTTCTTCTCACTCACTCCCTCATCTGATCCATACCATACGTTGATACGTCCATTGTCTGTCTCTCAAGTGGAACGCTCAGCACTGCCTCTAGAGGCCTTCCGTTGTATGACTGGATATGCAGTATTTTCCTTTTGTATTTGTTCTCTTATATGCAGCGCGTTTCTGTATATGTAACTTGTTTTTGTATATGCAGCACATTTGCCCTTGTTGGCCACCACAGGAAAATATAAGAATAGAAACAGAAATCATGTAAAAGTATGTAAAAATACATAAATATGTATATGTATACAACATGAAAAAAATAGGAGGTGTAAAAATATGCAAACAAAAATATACACCAATATACACAACAGTGAACAGTAACATAATCATTAGTTGCAGCCCTAGGCCAGATAAATAAGCCAGGCTGGGCAATATTGCCTTGTAGCAAAGTAAAGCCTTATAAGATGGAAAACAGCTACGTAAGGTGGCAAGACAAAAATGGTGTAAAGACAAAGCAAAAACAGACACAACCTTCTTCATTTCCATCTTTAGAGATGTTCTAAGCTCTCTGCATACATGTTTGTGAGAGGTGAGATCTGTGAACAGGCTCTGCTTCCCAGCCTCTTACTGGCTGTCTGACTGACCCTTCACCTCTGACCCCGGCTCAGGGGCTCACTCATCATCAAACTGATGGATTTTACCTCAAAGGTTTGAGGTGAATCTGCTCAGCCTGATTGGCTGTGTCTAATTCAGATCCATGCTCATAACAGGTCAGCAACTAATTAGTCACTTGGACAACTCATTGTGGATGTTTTCTTTTTCATTCACTGAGAAAATTAATTTATTAAATTCATCATTTGCTGAGTGTTTTATATAATTATCTAAATTAAATGCACAGAAAATGTTCCTTTAATGATTTTAGGTTGTTCTTGATGAGTCCAACTTTATCCATGTGTGAATATGTCAAATACAGATCACTGTATTCATCACAGTGACATGGAATGTTGTATGTCTCTGGCTTCATCAGTCAAACAGCATCTAAAGGCCAAGAATGTGTCTGCATGTGTCTCCTGAGACCCAGAGGTGTCAGTACAACCTAACTGCCGTGGCGATCTCTCCCGTTCACCACGGTGGGTGAGCAGGAAGGGGAGGGGCGGCAGGAATGGCAGGAGGGCTACATGAGCGACCCCGGAGAGGAACTCTCAGCAGGACAAAACCAACTGAGAACCCATTAGAACTGTGGCAGGGCACAGCCCATCTGTCAGAGCAGGCGTATGTTTCAAAATGTTCTCATGGTGAGAAATTTAGTGGCAGCTGACAGTGTATAAATATCCAGAGTGAGAGTGTTTACACTTGAAAAAATGTGACAATATTAATAATAATAATAATAATGAACTTTTTTGTACAGCACTTCTCAAAACTCCACTTATAGCCACACAAAGAATTGAAAACACAAGGCAAGCGTCATAACTTTAGGAATTTTAAAATAAGACAAACCAATAAGAGCAAAACAAAATCAATCAATCAATCTATATAAGCATTGAATAATCATACATATAAAATGACAAGGCTATATCCATGTATTTTTGATGTGATATAATATTATTAAAAGTTCTCAAACTGTACCACAAAAGATATAAACTGACATGAATTGGGCTGGATTCAGCTAATTGTGATTTTTTTCAGGTGGGAAAAAGTAGCAATCTTAAACTTCTAGAAACACTCCTGCCACATGGTCCATTTCTCCATACTTTCATATTTTCAGTGCATTCTAAATGATCAAATCCTGGCCAGAATATAGGCCTGCAAACACTGATCAGTGTTCAGACATCAGTGGTGGACTTCTGAGGGGCACAGGCTAAAAAAAATAAAGACAACAGACTTAAAGTAGAACCACTACACTTCTAGTATAAACACAAAGGGAACAATTAACTGCTTAACTATTTAAAGGTATAGAGGCTAACTAATTTTTTGGGATGCAGCCCACTGAAAGGTTTCATGTGCCCTGCAAAGTCTAGCAAAGACAGTCAATAGCATTTCTCTGATTAGTAAACCATTATCAGACCTTTATTTTGAAAGGGGACAGTGCTGTGTTCATTGTTAATGATAATGAAACGTATCTTTTATATTAAACTGTAACTTTACTCTCTCTCAATGCTTTACATCCATGTTGTTTATGTTGTTCTTCCTCTACTATCGTTGCAGCCTGTATGCACCATGCATGGTACACTGTAAAACAACAATTTTTGGACACTGCCAACTAAATATTCATCCACAATTAAGCATGGCAATTCAGAAAGTGTGACCAACACTAGACGTGCCCTGTAGAACACTTCTGACAGCAGCCTGATCAATTTCTCATGAGGCCCCCCATCAAAAATAATTGACCACCCCGTCCTAGCATGTAGGGTAGTCTGCATGTCACTGCATTGTGTTTTCTCCACTGGAAAAGCAGCCCCCCTACTTGTAAGGAAAGTTGAGAAAGAAAAGAATAAGTGAATCATTACAAAATTTTACTGTCCAAAATAAACATCAATTAAATTGTTTCTATTCTTAGACTTTGGTAAATGTCTCTTTTCTAGTATCAGCTTAACATTTTTTCTTTTAACAGCCCAGCAGAGTCGGCTTATACACTCATCCTTACCAAAAGATAATTAATGATTCATTATCACAGAGCTGAGAGGTCACAGAGTTGTGGCCTACTAAATAAAAGTAGCTTATTTTTAATTGAGGACAATGATTTTTTTTTTTTTTTAACAGTTTTGTATATAGACTTTAATATAAATTCAGATTTTAGTTAACATGTGAAAATCAAATCATGACAACCTCAGAGGAGACAAAGTCTTGGGGACCCCCTGTGATTTCTGGCTTGAGAGGCACCAGTGAAGTGTCCACAGCACCTGCGGGTATCAAATGGTACAAAACAGTAAGGCAGTAGTTCAGAGGTGGGCAATTATTTTTCGGGGCGGAGGGCACATGAGAAATTGAGCAGGCTGCTCTGGGCCAGACACAAAGGATATAAGGACTTAATCATGGCCAAATCTCTACTAATGGAAAGGTCAGAAGTGTTCTATATAGGACACTCCTACTGTTGGTCACCCTTTCTGAATTGCCGTCTTGAACTGTGGGCTGATATTTAGTTGGCAATATCCAAAACTTGATGTTTTACAGTGTACCATGCAGGCTACATACAGATTGCAATGATAGTAGTAGCAAAAGTAGAAGAACAACAACATAAACATCATGGATGTTCAGAACTGAGTGAATAAAGTTACAGTTTAATATAAGAGATACAGTTCACTGACCCCTTTCAAAATAAAGGTCTGATAATGGTTTAACACACATGACGTGGATGGTTTTGCCCAGATCTGCAGTAGTTGAAGAGCTCAGTATTTTCTGAGATGGTACACAGTGTAAAAAGTTTGAGAAACAGTGGTCTAACCCTTATACAGTGTAAACTTTGTTTAGGTGTGATTGAAAATACAATTTGGGTTATGCCTGAAGGGAGGGTGGGGTGGCAGCAGCATGACATCAGTACAGTCATTCATAATGATATCGAGTTTACAGGCAGTTTTTAAAGTCCTGCACTGAATAACCTCATCATACACAGAACTCAGTTCATACTTAGCAATACACAGTGATTCTTGTGATTTTAAAGTGTTTTACTCCACCGTGCTTATTGACAGCAGCACTACTTTCCCTGTCAGGTGTTTTACCTCAGGTGCCCTGCGAGGTTCACTCTCCTAATAAATACACCAGGCAGTTTAAGATGTTCATTCGTCTTGAGCAGCAACAATATGCAGAAGACAATGGAGTTGACACTAAATACTGTCCTCCATAATGAGTCTGACCTTTTTTAAATGTTCTGCACTTGTGATAATTAATGGAGGTGGCATGCTCGTACTAATTGCTTCGTGCCTTGTCGCTGACAGTCCTAATAAAGTAGAATAGGGTTTATTAATTGCTGCTTACTGGATGCTAATGATATCACATGCAGCCCTGGGAGGTCAGGTCAGACAGTCTAATCATCGCTGGACAGGTAAAGGTTTTGGCAAAGTCAACTTTCACATGGAACAACAGCATGGTGGAAGTTTCAGAAAAAGAAAAGTTTTCATGTGGTTTTTGTGAGCGTTTTCTTTATAAATTTCACTGATCAACTTACTTGTTTAACTTCATCACATGCTGATATTCAGATGAAGGGCCCAAGCCTTTTTAGGTCTGTAGACAGAGTTTGGAACCCAACTTCTCTCCAATGTTTTATTAAAAAGTAATACAAAGGTATACATGTAATTCAACTTAGATAAACATGTGGATGTTTTAAAATGAACTGTGCAAATGTATACAGAAATATGTGTTTAACCAGCATGAAGTTGTTTGATGTAATAATGAACAATCTGCAGAAAGTGTTTCTTAAAGGGACAGATCAGCCCCAAATCAAAAATACATATTTTTCTCTTAGCCTGTAGTGCTATTTATCCATCCAGATTTTTTAAAAGTTTCTTTCGAAATGAAAAAGAAAGTGCTTCCAGTAGATTCCTCCTGCAGGAAAAAAAGCAGTTTCAACATGTAATTGCTCACAACAAAGTCTGTGGATTATCTTGAGTAACCAGATCCTGATTTTTGGTTTTAATTTTTTCAAATGTATATTTTGGTGCTTTCTGCCTGAGCAATTTCATACAGTTGCTCAGACATCAGACACCAGGACGCCTTTTAGTTTTACTTTCTGAGTTCATTCACATGCAATGTAGATTGTCATCATAGTAGCCATGGACAAGTGGGCTATGCATCTCATATTTTGTCATCTGATGACAAAAATTACATCACACAGACCCTGGCAGACCCTTGTACACTTCAGAGTACACTGCAGAGGGTATCATTTATGGTACCTTGTGCATCTGTAAGACATGTCAATGGGCATCTGCATGTTTAAAGACTGAGCAACACAGAAAACACTTCTCACTTCTTTTGTTGTGTGATTTCTGCACCAACAAAAAGGTTTTAATAAAATCTACTGGCCTCCAACAAGCACCTGAACTGACCCTGATGTTTTACGAAACCTATTCTGGACACATTAGCTGAACCTTGGTCATGCTGCACTGAAATTATTCCCCATTGATGCTTCAACCAACTGCAACAAAACAGAACACACCACAGCAGAGGCACAGCAGATGATGTATTTTCTTCAGATTTCTCAATGATTAAATTTCAGAATCGTCAGCTGCTACAAAGAAACATACGTTACTTTGAAATTCTATACGTTTCTCTTTATCTACTGCTGATGTAAACTGTGCTGGAGGCTTTAAAATAATAATTATAACATACATTTTCCATACATCTTCATCAGGCCATTATGGAAAATTCTATTTATCTGAACTTTGTGTTATTAACCATGCATCTTACCCAACACGTTTATGTCTCTGCCCTTTAACTTTTGCATGTTATGTTTTAATTATGCTAAACTAACAATGTTCTAGCTTAATGATCTGAAGACATATTAGGTTTCACTATACTTGTAACTGTGGTCAGAGGGATATAATCTCTGAATATCTCTCTCTCCAAATGCAGAACACTTCTGTTTCTTTGCCTTTTCTTACACTGTAAAAAAAAATAATATATATATATAAAGTTGAGACAAGCAAATAGATTTTTGAGTTTTGAGCCCAACTCAGGCCGTTAAGTTTTAAAATAAACTATAAAAAGTTTTTCCAACCTATTAGTTTTAGTTGAGATAATTTACTTTTCTTCTTCTTCTCTTCTATAAATAAACTTTAGGAACCCCAAAAAAGTATTTCTAACTTTGAACCTGATTCTTCATTATTTGGGAACCTGAGCATTATATGGTTTTAATTGAAAATATTAAATTATTAACCAATATTCACAGTCACTTCAATGAATTTACTCAATAATTTCTGAAAAACTATTTTAGGGGTTTCTAAAACTTAAAGTTTCACATTTATTTAAAGAAGTAAATTATTTCAACAAAAGATTAGCAGTTGGTAAAACTTTTTCAAAACTGAAGAGTTTGTGTTGAGGTTAAAACTAAGAAACTTTGCATTTTTACAGCATAGCGATGCCTCATACTTCAGTTTTCAAGAGTAATAAATTCTATTTGTCTCTGATAAGAGCGAGGCCCATGTTTACCAACAAGTGATGGTGAAATTTCCCACCTTTGGAAGGTAAATATGTACTCTCCCACACTTCACTATCACAGCGCGAGATAAAGAGGGGTAAAGAGAGACTGATAATGACTTGGAGAGAGAGAGGCCAGATTTGGGGTGTAAACAGTGGTTGAATAAGCTGACAGTGTGAGCACAGCTGATAGTGTTTAAGTCACGCTGTCTCCGTTCGTAGGTCCTGCATTGTTCTCCGCCGCCTCTGGCTGTGTTTTACAGCATAATTAGAGCTTATTTCACTTGAAAACACCCACGTGCTATACATTCCCATCTGCTTACCTCTCACCTCCACCCTCATCCACAAACTGGAGGAGATGTTTTTCCGTGTGATTTTAAATCAGTGGTCCTGCATGTATGTTTTGTTTCTCAATATGACTGTTCTAACAAGTGTAGTGGTATTTTAACCCATAGTTGTTTCAAGAAAGCTTTCAATTAATTCAATTCACACGTCTTGTTCGTCTGGAATAAATAGAAGTGGGTGGTTAGTGTGACAAGTGATGTATGGGCAAAAACAAACTGCTATGGTTCAATGTTTTTCTCCACTGATTGCCTTTGGTGGCACCAAACATTTCAGCAAATATTTAATCAGATTTGTGCAACACTACCAGAGAACACTACCAGTCTAAAGATTCACCTGGTGTGCCTCTCTGTAAAAAAAGGTCCAACAGGTTCTCTGGTTATTAAAGTTAAAGTTCCCCCTAGGGCTGAGATTTTGCCGTAGTCGACTATTCGTCGACTACGGCAAAATCTGACGAATCAGATTCGACTATGAAAATCCTTAGTCGAAAACAGCCCTAGTTCCCCCTGACATGTTTAAAAGTGTAAACATTCTCTGCTATGATTAATATTTTGTTTAACATGATTTTCTCACATAAAAAGTGGTGAAAAAAAGTCTGAAAAAGGGCTGGAGGCACATCTACTCTATATATCTCAATAAAATACTGGATCTTGTCTCATGCCAGACCCACCATTGCAGTTTGCACTAGGTTGACTGGTAGGGTTGGACTGATGGACAATGCTGTCATGTTGGGAACTGTCATATATGTCGTTTTCGAACACATTGGCAAATGACCAATTCTGTCATTTAGGTATGAGGATGTGCTGAAAAAAATCATATGACCATTTCCTGATCTGCCAGCACAATGCTCCGGGTTTGGATGGGTTTAGGCACCAAAAACTGCTTGGATAGAGTTAGGGAAAGATCACAGTCAGCGCACCAAGCTGTGCCAAGCTGTGCACAAGATGGACCGTCTCTGGGGCGGGGCCAAAGCGTAGCCAGACCCCCCTCCAAGTGGGCTGTGGTGACGTCTCACCGGCTGTGGCCAACCCGTGATGAGCCTCCTTTCTCCCCCTCGAACAAGTGAGTGCCATGATACTCACTTGTGTGTATGCAGGAGAGCAGAGAGAAAAAAGTTTCTTACATTCGTAGCTTCTAACAGAATCTTTATGGTTTCGAAATATAGTTTCTCACCTCGGTCATTATTTATAGTCCGATTAGTAACTTCAGAGATGCGAGGATGGAGTTGGAGGCTAATCTCACTAAACAGATGCTTATGAATACAGATGAATTTTTTAAAGCTAATGATGGATTTGACCTCTTTTGCTCTCATACTAGTCCGGAACATGGACTATTTACCTGCTTGCAATCAAAGCCACCTCAAACATGATTGGTCAATATTAGTTGGACTAGAAACAAAAAACAAAATGAATTAGGATACAAAATATTGTCTCTTACCCAAAGATTCTGCATCCAAATGCAGATATCAGTTTTTTACGGATTAGGGACAGTCTGACTAGAACACTAGAACATCCACCTGTACTTCAAGAAGACAGTCATTATTTGTGAAACTGCAAGAAGGAAGAGGGCACTTCTCTGGAGGATGCAAATGTGGGTGGTTCTAAGAGTTTGAACAAACCATGAATACAGCGTTCTTCTTTTCTCGAATGGTCCGCAGTATAAATAACTCCTGCCACATTGATTTACATTGGCTGCTGAGAGAATGTTGCTGCCCTGTGTGAGTTTCCTTAAACTGCTGAGAGTCTAATCACAACACAAACATGGCCTCGGAGGTCAGCAAATTGGATGACGTGACTTAAATCAACTCGTCAGAGACCAGCCCGTCCTCGTGGAAGCGCACATGCTGGATGAGCTGAGACCATCATCCTTTGATAAAAGTGTGTACTCAAAACATTAAAACATCATCACATCACATCATCACAACATCCACAGCCCTCTCAGAGGGACGCAGGGGGAAGGTATTAGCATATTTTTTGCAGTCTACCCAACAAATTTAGTTCAGGGATGGAAAGTTGTATTATTATCACTCTGGTCTGTGACTCACACAGGTTCAGACATTCTTCTTCCTCAACAATAAATCCCTCCTCATTGTGAAAGCTACGAGACCACAAACGAAGATGCAATATCACCTAACTTGTGATCGAGGTACTTGTTGAACTAGGAAAAGATGCTGGAGTGTTGATCCTACTTCCTCCTACACACTCACCTTTGCCTTGCCATTGCTGATGTGCTGGTTAAGAAAATCTAATTATTTACTGGTTGTTTGGATGCAGATTAAGCATAGTCCATGCCGTTCTGAAACAGAGTTCCTTCAGACAAATGCCAATTTATACGAGGGGTGGGTTTTATGTTTAGATTTATCATTGGCATTCTGAGCCCAATGCCAGAAAAAAAACAGTATTGATTGATCGTGGAATACGGGAAGGAATTATGGCTCTTGTTTCCTGGGAGCAAAGGAGGAAATAATGTGATATTGTTATAGAGTGACTAAGTCCACAGATGGAGGAGGTCGTAGTGGACATATGGGTCTGTAAAATGTCAGACTTTAAAAAGGGAGACTGCTGTTCATTTCCCATTTCGTACCCACAGTCAACATTGTTTTGGTTTTTTGTTTGGTTAATGTCCCCAAATCTCACCAAGTTTGAGAACTTTTTTAATCTAATTAACCATTCCTGAGCCCTGTTCCTTTTCGTTCTGTGCTCCAATAACAGTTGAGCCAGCTTGGTACCCACCAGAAGATCAGAAAAGATCCTGCGAGTGTCATCATTTTAACCCAAACCATAGTAGTTTCCTAAACCTACCCAGATTTTTACCATGGTGCTGTCACATTATAAATAAATAAATATATCGTGTGTATATACATATGTGTGTGTGTATTATATATTATATATATATATATTATATTATATACATACACATATATGTGTGTGTATATATATATATATATATATATGATATAATATATTATATATATATATATATATATTATATATATTGAAGAAACATCACATAATCTTCAGAGAGTTTTGCAAGTGAAGTTTCTCTTCTAGACACGGTCAACCTCAATCAAATTTCTCCTTTCCTGTTTCCTGTCCTTAGATATGGTATGCACTAGGCTTGGCTATGTTGAAAAGAAAACTGAATTTTGAAGCGAGCAACATCTTTTAGCCATCTTCACAAATGGATTTTTGTTTCAACACAGACAAACATAGAGCACATAAAAGGGGCCGGACTTAAGAAATGTCGATTCAAGCACTGGATTGGCCAAAGAAGAATGGAAAAATTTGAAGACAGAGTATTGCCAGTCTCAGTCTCATGGATTGATTTTACCACGTCTCCAAGAAGACACAGCACGAGAGGGCTGGATTACAAAGCTTCTGATAAGGATACTATTAAAGTTGTAAAGCTACAACACTAGCATTAGCATTAGCTTAACATGAGCCTTTCCTGCTTAGCTTACTTTGGGGCTAACCCCATCACTGTTTCAGCAACTGGAAAACAGACAAGACTTTTCTTGGTGTTGAGAAGCTGCAGTGTTTATTAACTGTAACCTGAACTGTACATTTACTGCCAGAGTGACAACTTAGTGTTAAGTTTAAGTTTCTGCGCCGCTATGAGCAGCATCGTCACTTGCCTGCTGTTTGCTCTCCCTTATTTGCACACTGCACACTTTTAAGCACCACCCTATTCTTAAAAGGAGTTACGCTAATGACAGTATGCATCAATAAAGTCCAATAAAACGTAATTATTAAGGCAGTCATGGTAAACCTTTGTCACTGCAGTAAGAAAAAATCCATACCATCACAGCCCTAGTCTTACCTAAGACTGCTACCTCTGGAACCATACTGGTTAATCTCTAGTTGATCAGCACCTGTATCTCAGTATTTAAGGCTGGTCTGGAAACTGCGCTCTGATGTGGCAGAGTGCCAACGTGCCAAAGAACCATCTGGTATCTTTCAGAGAAAGAGTTCATCTTCATCATCCAACATCCCCCTGGATCCATCGTCTTCCTTTTTCCTCCATTATGTTCAGCTCTGTAAATGTCAATATCACGAAGATGACAGATGATTTCAGTTACCCTCCTCCCCAACACACACACGAACACCACCCCAACCACCCCACCACACACAAATACACATCAATAGAAAACTCATGCTTTACTAATCAGCTTAGCATTCTCCTGCTCTGTCTCTCACCCCACTTGTAGTGTAGGATTGATATCTGATTATGTCGGGTCACTCATCCAGATGGACCCGCGTTCAGACACCCACCCACCCCACCCTACACCACACCCGACCTCTGACCTCCTGTGGTGTTGCCTTGGAAACCTGTTCTGCAGAGATGAGGAGAGCAGGGATGGAGAGGTGGGGAGTAACCCGTGAGGAAGTGGAAGAGGGTGGAGGAGGCGGAGGTGGGGGGGTGGGGGGGTGGGGTATCTGTGTTTGGTATTCCGGGCCAATCTCATGGCTGGTTAAGCTCCATGAATAGAGAGTGAGCTGGCCGTGAACGTCTCAACCCCTCCTCCTCTCTCATCCCTCACTGTCTCCTCTTTTCTTGCGTACTCCACCTCTTTCATACTTGTCTGTCTGCTCTCCTTCTTTTCTCTGCTCTGGTGCCAGACAGATGGTTCACAACACAAACATTTGTTTGAAGTTCGGAGAGCATCCCTCACTACCCTAATAAATAAAGTGGAGGAAGCAGGAGATTTTGTAAATAAGACAAGTTCTTTGTGCGTACAGATGCATTTATCCACTGCATGTATAAAGAATGATGTCGGTTCTTTGCCAGGTTTGAAATTGGCACACTCTCACATGCTTAACAAAAAGGTTGCGCCCACACCATTAGTGTACATTTTGAAGAAAATTCTGGTATGTTTGAATTAAAGCCTTATTTTTGTACTCATGGCCTTCATTTTTATTGGTTATAATACCTAGCACGCACAAAAGTAATTGCTCAGGTCTGGGAACACACCAAAATCTAGTCTCAAGTCTGCCAAAAAAAAAAAATAGTATGCAGTCAGACGATCAGACAGGTTGCACATAAGACAACAGTTTATCCAGATTATCTAAACCACTGATCTCCATCCATGGATTCGTGAACCTGAGGGTGTTCATGGAAAGATTATGAAGTCTTATGTATGTGCATAGCGCTAATTTCTGATGGTGTGTACAATCATTGCTCCAAATGGACGCAGGGTACACAAGGCATCCATGATGCATATGGATGTTTAGGGGTGCATATGTGTAGTTAAAAGCAAGTATATCTCCAGCCTTGTCCTTCAAGTCTCAAGCACATCCCTAGTTACTATGGTGAGAATTAAGCTAGTCAAATCCGTACTCTAAGTCTAACAAGTCAAGTCAAGTCATTGCTCAGGCCATGGATTCAAGGTCTTTTATTATCCTTATACAATACCGGGTTGTGTAACAAAATTGGAGTTGTAGTTCTTTCATAATACATACAAAATACATCATATATACAGATATTTAATTTAATTCAGAATGGAATAGCATAAAAATATAAAACCAAATGAATACATATATACATATACAGCTATATGCCCAGGTAATAATTAAGTATTGCATTTTTTTAAAAGCATATGTCAAGTCATACGATATTCTGAAGACCTACGCCAGTAAGTTACAAGGTAGTGGTCAAACTCAAGTCCGACATAGCTTTAACTTAACGTTCTAGCTAACATTTGGCCAGACAATAAGTTAGCAAAAAAGACAGACTAACATTACTTTTCTTTGTGGGGTTTTGTAGTGACGGATCATTGATTTTTGAGGCGCAGAACTTGCTGTTGTCTTCTTGCTGCTGTCATCGACATAATCCTTGAATCCAAATTTTTATTATTTTTGGACAAGTTGATTACAATTTTAAAATACATTTCAAAGTACAGATCAAACACTTTCACCCACGAGATGGGTGGTTTGTGTCTTGTGTTCTTATTGAACTGCACATTTGAAGAACTACTTAACTTCTTTCCTTGCATTTTTATATCCACAGGCTGGTGCTTTTGTCTTTTTGTGAAAGAACTGGATGTTGTCTGGTATAATTGCTAAGTGCTAACGGATGCTTGTTGCTAGGATGGTTTCCTTTCCATCCAAGTTGTGAAGTCCTCCCCTCACTGTCAGTCACCATGTATGTACAAAATGAATATTCTTACCATAAGAAACATAAATACATGAAATAACTCTATTGCTAGTTATAACTACAGAAACAAGACCAAAGTTGAAACTGCAACAGGCATTTATCAAAGTCTCTCTATAGCACAGCACTGTACAGAGCTGGTTTGACATATGGTAATGTAAAGAATCCTTTTAAAACCTATAATTGATCCAAATTAGGAGTATTTAAACATTTAGAGAACCACAATGGCTCATTTACTGTGACTTCCCAGTGTTTTTTTGTTGTATGTCAACAGGGCACTCCACTAAGCAAGGCACCCTTGCAGAGCCCTCCTTCCTCTGTGTGGAAGAATGATGACTTTCACATGTGTGGGTGATCTATTCCAAAACTCTGAAAAAAAAAAAAAAAACCTAATGAGGTTTACTCACAAATGTTGTGCTCTTATGGTACGCAGAAACGCAGTCGAGTATTAAAGGCCAGCAACCGCTTATCATATGTAATCAATTACACCCCCGCCTCTCCGCCCCGACCCCAAACACGCACACACCTCCAAATTTAAATACTTAACTTACATGTGGTGTCTTCACAGCTATAGAATAAAGTCTTTGTACATATGGAGACTTTTGCATAAACTCAATTGTAAATTTAAGAAGAAAAAAAAACCCTATTGCAACACAGAGGACGTTTTTTTTTTAATGTGCCCACAAACATCCCACATATTTAGAATTCAATCCAAAAACCTCCTCAGATGGACCTTCTATCTATTTTCTCCCATGCAGTGCACACACGCACACATGGAGGCTAACAGTAACAGAGAAGTGTTGACAGCAGCCTCCTTGGTAAATATTGAATTTAGCCAAGCAGGCTCAGTCTAATCTCCCAGCATGCACTGGGCTGATGCTCACTTATCCAGATGGACAGCTTTGCTGGGAGTTATTTGGTAAACAGCTCTCATATGTTCTGCTATGTTGCAATCCAGACAAATACATCAATACCTCAGCCAACAAGTGGAGCCAACAACATCATCTTTGTGTAGTCCTGTGAAAAATATCACTTTATTTGTACTATTACAGGCAGAGGTGGGACATAATAAAGTACAAATACTTGCGTGTACTTAAGTAGAGTTTTCAGGTATCTGTACTTGAGTATTTATTTTTCTGACAACTTTTTACTCCCTATATTTTAACACAAATGTCTGTACTTTATACTCCTTACATTTTCAAAACAGGCTTTAAGGGGAACTACTTATTATTTTTATCTTACATCATGTTCCATGACACAAAAAAGTGTAACAAGATGAAAACAACATGAAAGATGTAACATGAAAATGATTTAAAATTTGCAACAAAACGAAAACAACATAAAAGATGTAACAAAATGAAAGTGACATAAAAAGACATAACAAGACTAAAAGGGTGTAAAAGATACAACAAGACAAAACAGACGTAACAAGACAAAAACAACATAAAACACTAAAAAAGATGTAACAAAATGAAAATGATGTAAAAAAGACATAACAAGACTAAAAAGATGTAAAAGATACAAGACAAAAAGGACATAAAGACATAACAAGATGTAACAAGACAAAAAAGATGAAAATGATGTAAAAGACATAATAAGATGAAAAACAATGTAACAGACATAACAAGCGACAAGACAAAAATGATATAAAAGACATGAGATGAAAATGATGTAAAAGCTGTAACAAAACAAAAATGACGTAAAAGACATAACAAGATAAAAGGAACATTCTAAGATCTACAAGACAAAAACAACACAAAACACGCAACAAGACAAAAACAACATAAAAGACATAACACGACAAAAATGACATAAAAGGCATAACAAGACAAAGGTGATATAAAAGATGTGACAAGACTGAAAGAAAGTAAAAGACAAAAGACAGAAAGGACATAGCGAGGCAGAACAAGACAAAAAGGATGTAAAAAGACAAAGAAGACATAACAAGATGTAACAAAATAATAAGATGAAATAGACAGAGAGGACGACTTTTTACTTTTATACTTTGAGTACATTTCAGAGCCTGAACTTTCTCACTTTTACTGCAGTAAAGAAGTTGAATCAGTACTTCTACTTTTACCAGAGTCTATTTTTACACAAGTATCTGTACTTCTACTTGAGTAAATAATGTGTTTATTTTTGCCACCTCTGAATAGAGGATAGTTACATACAGCAGACTTGTAGCTGTCGCAATGGAACTTTTGCAGCATATTCTATATTTGAAAGGAACACAGCAGACTAAGATGATGACTGTGTGGATGCTTATCATCTCCAGAAGCTTCACTACACTGTCAAAGTGTAGTGTACATACAGAGGCAGAAACAGCAGCAGAGATTTGACTCAGGGACTGGACTGGAGAGGGAAATTCTCTTAGTTACCTGGACCCATACAGATAGTTTTAGTTTGACTTCTTATTTTCTTCTTTCTGCCAGCACTTTATCATCCTGCCATGTCAGTCTGTCTGTCATAATTACCTGCGTATGTTAGCGATGTGCAAATGCAGTTATGGATCAAGTGGCCTAAGTCATAAAATTATTACTAGCGGATGGGTTGCAGGTAGGTGAAATAATGCATCACTGATAACAAAAATATGAATTCACATTCTCAAAAATGTCAGACAGAATTATGCAATGGAGACAAAAGGATTCAAAAAAAGGAGAATTAAAAACAAAAAATGGAGGACAGAAAAAGTTGGTATGGGAGCAATTTTGTGAAATACTTAACCATGGCAAGTCAAGTGCATCATATGTCATGTGCAATGTCACAAAACAGGTACTTCAAATAATACATTGTGTGTAAAGCCAGAAGCCAGTCAAATCAAACACAAACACCTTAATCTCCTTCTACATACTACAGGGACCAGCAGAGGTTGTGCCAATGTGGGTCTGCGTCTCTAAACCAAAGAAAATTATTGGTTTGGGTGGGTGGCGGGTGGATGATTAATGCATATGTGGATAAGGATGATGGCAGAGCAGATCTGTGCATCACTAATATACGTCTTTTTTGTGCCTACCCTGTGTATTGTACACTTCTGTGTTGTACATTTAAATTAGTATTTGATAATGACTCTCGAGGTTATGAGTCATATTTCTTTGAAATCCTACCTACATCTCAATACAATGGCACTGAATGGAATTTCATATGTGGCAATCACAGCATTTTAAAGGGACTGTTAACCCTAAAATCAAAAATGCATATTTTCCCCCTGACCTGTGGTGGTGTTTATCCATCTAGATTTTTTTGTTCAGAGTTTCAGAGTTATTGAGATATCGGCTGTAGAGATGTCTGCCTTCTCTCCAATATAATGGAACTAGATGACAATAGTCCTGTGGTGCTCAAAGCACCAAAAAATATACATTCGAATCTAAAACTAGCATCTCTTTCCAGAAATCATGACCTGGTGACTCAAGATAATCCACAGACCTTGAGCAGTTTCATGAAAGAACTACTTTCTTTCTAGCAGAAAAGAATTAATGAATTTCCCCTTGGGGATCAATAAAGTATTTCGTATTTGTATTCGTATTCTAAGAAAGTAGTTACGGTAGATTCTACACCAGTTCTGATAGATTCTACTGCAGAAAGAAAATAGTCCCAACATCAAAACTGATCCCAACAAAGTCTGTGGATTATCGTGAGTAACCAAGTCATGACCTATGTAAAGAGACACTGATTTTGAACTTTTCAAATGTATTTTTTGGTGCTTTGAGCACCACAAGTCGAGTGCCATTTCGTCCCATTATGTTGGAAAGAAGGCAGACATCTCTATGGCCAATATTTCCAAAACTCTGCAGTTCAAACCAAAAAAATTAAAAAAAACAGCACTACAGGCCAGGGGAAATAATACATTTTGATTTTGGGGGAACTTTCCATGTGAAAAAAGAAATACAAAAATACATACCTCACCATGTCTTTCCAAGATCAATGTACAGTTATTATTTGAATTTTAACTTCCTATCCAAAAATAATTCTGTGGATTGCCAGAATAACAAAGACACTGTTGAGATTTTTTTTTTTGTCTTGTTCATTCTTATATTTTTAGTCTACAGCAAAAGAAATTTGCATGTGTGCAAACTGTTTGTGCAAATGTGCAAATTGAGTATTTCAATCAGTATTATGCATTTGGCAATTACACTAAATTGAACTGTGATCACTTTTAATCGCACAAATACTTAATGTAGCTTTTATGCAACTCTTTCAGTCATCAGGGAAAAAGACACCATTTTTCATTTTTACTCTCTCTTTCTGTCACTTGAGTAAAGAGATGGTTACTGGGTGAGTAACAAAACATTCTGGATGAAGTAAAACAGTAATTATAGTCCAGGTTTTCTCACATCGTCTTTCACAAGACTTCTTGCTCAGAGTTGAGAGAAAAGCAGATTTGTGCAGCAGCAGAAGCATTATGTACTGCCTCATGGACATTCCTGCCAAGGTTGAAATTTCCATTGCTAATATGAACTTTGCATAAGTGCTTATAATGGTAGCGTCGATTCAGCCTGGTTATTGTTTTTCCACTAAAGTAAAGCAAAGCTGAGAAAATTCCTGGGTAAATATAAACTTTGCTTAAGTACTTATATGGCTGTTTTCTCTCTCCCATATGGCGGCCAAAGGCACAAAGCCTCGGGGGGAATACCAAGCAGCTCTGCTAAGCCCCTGTCCCCGTCCACGAGACAAAGACACAGCTCTTCAAAGCAGTGCTGGGCCTTTAAACAGTTAACAGCAGCGAGCGCTTTTAAACATGACAGTGTTTGAGAATACTTTGCACCACTAAACCCTTGAAGATCTCCCACACTCCTGCTCACTGCCGTCAAAAGAGAAATTTGACAAGATGAACTCATGGCTATATCCTGAGCTTAGTTTCATTTTCTTTTCTCTTTGTTTACTTGTACAGACTCTGTTTTTGTTTGTCCAATTAGTTTTCTTGTCTCTAATTTGTTATCATGCATACGTCTGCTATATAAAAATATATCCGTCACTGTAAAACATTAATGATGCAGGTACAATTTTCTAAAATCATTTCAGAGAAAATGTAGGAGCAATCACATCGACCAAGAGTACAATTTCTGGATGCTGTAGAACTGACTTAAATTCCTCCATAATAATCGGGTCTGTCTGCAGCATATTTAAAAGGTTTTTTTTTTGGTTTTTTTTTTTGCCAAGTTCAACAATATTAAATGAAGTTCAATGATTAATAACATGAATTTATACCTTTTATACCTAAGATGAGTTAAATGGGACTGAAGAACATCTGTACAACTGAAAGGGATGACCAATTCATAACTGTATCATCTGCATAAAAATAGAACATGACATTTGATAAATGATATATATGGAGAACTACAGTGGTCCTAGTATGGAACCTTGGGGCACACCTTTTGATACAGGGAGGAAGGAAGATCTATTCCTTTCCAGACCATGACTTTTTTTTTGCTCACCCATAACTCAAAAACATGTATGCTACATATATCATTCCTGTATCATTATGTGCGTAATAATATGAAATTTTGTAGTTTTTTATACATTACAAAAATGTTCATATTTAATTAGATCCTCATAAAAATATATTTTTTACAGACACTTTTTGTCTACAGTTTTGATGCTACCCAGACAATTAACAATAACAAACAACACTTGCAAAACATTTGCGGTTATTAAGGTTCTATAAACAATTCCAGGGTATTGCACAAGTATTTACAGGTATTTAGATCTCGTTGTATTTTTGACAGTACCTGTATATAGTATAAACCTCTAACTTATATATATTGTATTAGATTCTTTGGAGACCAATTGACTGCCACTGTAATTTTATCTCAGAGCTTGTACTGTATATAGTAAAAACTGCATTCAAATTTCAAAATGCTCAATATTACACATCCATTTTGACATAGCTCAAAATTATTATATGCAAATTTTAAGAGTTATACAAGTTCATTCCAAAATCAGTAATACATGAAACTGCTCACTACAAGATCTGTGGATTATCTTGATTAACTGGGTCATGGTTTCTGGGTTTTCCCATAAAATTCAAGGGAAGGCAGACATCTCTATGGCTGACTCACACCAAACTATCTAGATGGATAAATGGTGCTACAGGTAAGAGGGAAAAATATGTATTATTGATTTTGGGGTGAACTGTCAATTTAAAGTCTGTGGAGGCCCATTTACTCTGATTGTATTTATAACTCAGTATCTTTATACGACTGTGAATATGCTTATTGTGACATATACAGTTAATGAGATTCACACCGTAATGCATTCAGTTCTAATGCACAAGTGTTCCTTTTAGTCCTATTGCATCTATAGCTCAGCCAATACATTAATGTCAGTGAGTTTTGATTCTAAAGTTATCCAGAAAATCCTGCCAGTCAACATCAGTGTGTGCAGCATTCACACACATTTTATTTAAATTCTCTAGGAAGCTTTTGAAATTATGATGTTAACTGGATTTGCTGTCAAATCTAGAACTGCTGGAATGTCGATTAGACAGAAGACATGAAAAATCTGTTGTGTGTGTGTGTGTGTGTGTGTGTGTGTGTGTGTGTGTGTGTACAGTGGAGAAACACGCAGGCTCAGCCAGGCATCAGACATCACTGTTTATGTGTAAGAATAATTGCAGCGAGCTGCAGGGAGATTTAAGAGTCTGGGCCCTGCTGCTGCACGACTTTATGGCAGGAGTGTGAAGTGTTATCATTAGTAATGTGATTAACACCTTCTCCACAGGGGCAGCAGGGGGCAGCGCTTTGTGTGAGTGTGTGTGTTTTGTGTGTAAGACAGAAAAGAGACAATTATGTGGTGGGTGGGTCGGGGGGTGGGGGTGGGGGGGTATTCTTTGTCATTCTCACTCAAGCCTGTAATATCTAAGAATGATGGTGTGTTGCATTTGTTACAGCGGGGCTACCTCTTCCACAGCGCTATAATTACCTTGTTAATATATTAGCGACCAGCATTGATTACCTGGCTAATCCGATCACAGAGGCTGCAATTGATCTTTCTGCAAGCAGCCCCACAATGAGCACTTTGAGCAAAGAGACGCTCAATAGCACATGCACAATTGGCTCTCTCACAGCTTAATTGGCTAAAATAAGCCAAACATTTTGGTTTCCCTCTCAACGGTCAGATCAATGAAGGGAATGAGGCCTGAATTCAGATGACTTTCTTAACAAGCTCAGCTGAGTTTTTTTCCTCCTCTCCACATCCACCGCTCTCCCTCATGTCTTTTCTTATTCATTTTTTAAAGATTAGTTTTGGGGCATTTGCTTCTCAGTGAAGAAAGACAGGAGGATGGGAGAATATATCATAGATCTAAAAAAAAAACAAAAACAAAAACAAAAAAAAAAAAACAACTCTGAAATACAGATACAGTTTATGTTTGTCATGCGATTATGCTTAAATGACACTCAAAACAACTTCAGCTGGGGTTGGAGTTAAGCGTTTGTTCATGATTCTGTTTTTCACAGCCTGTGACAACCTGTGCAACACAAAAATAAAATTAGTAGGCAAAAGCTAATCAGTCTGTAACAAAAGCTTTTTTGCCAAGTTCAACCAACTTAAATTAAGTTTCAGCATGGAAATAAGGTTTTCAGTGTGTGATTTGAATGGCAAGTTCTAAACAATAATAATAAATACTCATATGTTGTGACCATTTCAGTTTCAGTCCCTTAAGCAGCTGAGATTAGATGTTTCCTCTTTGCCTTTTGAAAATAGTATGAACTGAACAACATCAAAGGCAAACTGCAAGATGTCAAGAGTTTGTACTACTGAAGGGGACAACCAATACATAACTGTATCATCTGCATAAAAATGGAATGCAGCATTTTATAAATTATTACAAAGATTATTTCGCCTATATGTATGGAGAATAACAGTGGTACTAATGCAGAACCCTGGGGCCCACCTTCTGATACAGGAAGGTCAGACCAAGACTTATTTTTTTGCTCACTTGTAACTCAAAAACATTTATCCTACATATATCATTCTTTTATGTACGTAATAATTTTATTTTTGTATTAAATTTTATACATTCCAAAAATTTCCATATTTAATGAGCTTTTCCTAAATTTTTATCAGAAGTTCATATAAGCATTAATGGTCAAAATGATGGCTATAAAACACAGGGTAGTCACATGTGGTGAGCAGTGGTAACTACCATGAGTTTACACATAGTAACATCACTCTACACTGAGTTCAAGTTCACTTATAGCTTATAGCCCTTCATCACAAGCATAATTAAGTTTACAGTGGATTCCATTCACACATGGTCCTTTCCAGTTTGGCATATTTTCAGTTTTAAGACTGAAAAGTAGTTTGTTTTTCTTGGGATCTTAAGCTGCATATTCAGATCAGTTTGCTCATCACAGGGAGTCAGCCTGTGAAAACAGCTGTGAAATGTCTCCTGTGACTCTGAAGGATGTTTGCTGAAGTGACAAAATGATCCTGATGACATCATCAGAGTTATTTGGGATTGGATCTGAGACTCAGACTTCATAACAGAAAGGTATGGAGTTTGAAAGATGTGAATGTTTACCAGGCAGAGATGAACTGAGCCTCACCAGGAGAGTAGATGAGACCAGGTGCCTGCAGCAGGATGTGGTGACGAAAAGCTGCAGTCAAGTCGGACGATTTCCAGCAGCCCTTCAGAGAATATACAGGAAGTGACAGAAGTACTAACATCCTGTTAGATCACTTGTGGGCTACTTGTAGTCTGCAGACCACTTTCAGATAGTTATAGGTGAAGAAATAAAATATGCATGTGTTTGCTGATGAAGTTGAAACAGAGAAATCCCTATTGTCACATAATCCTTTGTTCTTTTTATGTCAATCTTGTAAGGCACTTTGTAACTGCTCATTTTGATAAGTGACACATAAATAACTTTAATTATTATTTTTAATAATATATGCTTGGTAACACCGTCAACGCATGATTTAAGACTATATATACATACATATATATATACACACACACACATATATATATTTATATATATATATATATATATATATATATATACATATATATATATATAGATATAAAATTGGAAAGAATTGGATTTTCTACAACTGATGTTATTAATGAGCCAACCACAGCCAGTCAGCTCATCGATCAGGCAACAGCCAGGTGTTTGCAAGTGTTTGCATTTGGTGGAGAGCAACTGCTGACTCTAAAAACTGCATCCACCTTGATCTGGTGAGGTTATTGTTGCCCAAGTTTGCATGGTGCACAGCAGGTTGGGATCAAGCTGGACATAAATCTAATTGGCATGCATTGTGCGGCGATCACTGCTGATCGCATTTCTGCAATCCTGGCTCATTTCAAATGAGCCTGCTCTGATAAAAGACTCATCATCAAGACTATCATGTTGCATGATGGAAGTGTAGGATTCATCCATACTGAAAGTCAGGATATTTCTGCCTCTACTGCTCTGATTTTGTACATTCTTTTCCAAATTTGTCTTTCTTCATTTCTCAGCTTTATAGACCTGCAAAATTTGGTATTGCTTGTCTACTACTAACCTTGCAATGCTAAAGTGCTGGAGCATTTCATTAAGTTTTTCTCGATAATTACAATGAATGAATAATGAGAACAGCTGGCACATCAGGGCAACACATTACGTACTGTATTAAAGGGAGACTTTACTCATCAAATTCTGTTTACAGGTGTTGGGGAGCACTAAGGTACCCACACGTTCTCACTCCTAATTTGTCAAATGCTTTAAACTATGATGTTGTAGGTACCCCTCCAGCATTAGGTCTGCATATGCAGGGCTCTGCGGTCAATAAATATGCAACGTCTGAGTAGACTTTCAAAATAAAAGCACAAAAACTACTTGGTTAGGGTTAGAAAAAAGTCATGGTTTGGGGTAAAAGAAGTATGTAACATATGCAAGTTATCTGACTTCATGTACGCAACTTGTATACGGAATAAAAAGAAATCAACAGAGACTTTTTGTATCCCACAGGACATGAAACCTGGTCTCCTGGGTGAAAGTCCTCCATCCACCCTCCATATGCAGACTTTCTCAGTCTTTATACTGCATCATCTGACTTCAACAACAGATCAAAACATAAGGCTTGAGGTGTATTTGCCGTGTTTGACGTGTTGTTAGTGAGAAGCAGCTGACTGTACATATGAAAAGACAAAAAGCCTTTTGTGTTTCCAGAGGCAGCTGTGTGAAGTCTGATAAATGTCCTCAAGTGATGTCAATTGAGTCAGTCTTAATTAGGGCTGAAGACTACAAGTTTGACAATAAAAAATACCTGGATGTGTGGAGTGAGAAAGAAGTGAGTTTCCAGAGTTCTGTAGTTGCTCCTCATCTCTGCTGGAGGCTGAGGCTCCGGGCTACATTAGCCAAGCACAGATGACAAGTTTTTACAGAAGAATGAGTGAAATAAAAAATATGATACTTGTGATTGTGCTGCATCGATTTTGATCTTTTTCCTCTGTTTTGGAGTGCTGCAGTGATTGATTTATTTCCATTTCAATTATTGTTTATCACTCATTCTTGAGAATTAAGACAAAACTGTGTTTGGCAAGGTTTTGATTTCACTCTTCAATTACACTGGAAAATAGATTTTAAAAGGTCAAACTTTTGCCTATTTAACCTTGTACCGAGTCAACCTCCTAGTGGTTGAGACACATCTGATAGCAATATTGAATGCATTTGTCTAAAAATAGAAGGTGTACCAGTGCTTGAGCAGTATTCCTGTATTTTTTAACAGGAAGTGAGACAGGGGTCCTTAGGGTATAGCTAAACCCTTTTTATGCCATGTCATGCCATGTTTTTCATGTTTTTGTAAAAATCTGACGAAAGTGACAAAAATCTGGGAAACAACTTTAAAGGGCCAACATTTAAAGGGCCAAAAAAAAAACATTTTAAAACAAAGATGATTATGATAGGACATTTGTACAGCTATGTTATCAGTAGGTATTGTTAGTTTTAGATTTTTAAGGCTTGTAACACATTTTCAGATTGTCTGAAGTTGTGAATTCTTGTCTGGAACAAGAGTGTTTTTTCCGAAATTAAAGACATTAAAAGCAAACCAAAACATTTCATAAATTACACATATTTTTATATAGAATAAATTTCACCCCCAAAAAAAGTTTAAACTAAAGTTTTGCTATTGATCATTTTAAACATTTTTGTTGGTAGGACATGGTTTGTCCCAGTTCTAAAGAATGGGTGTTTTACTTTATGTTGTTGTGACTCCATAGGAACAATTAATATGTAGCTGATCCAAGTATTCCACCAGTGTACATCATCTCCCCTCATTTTCACTTCTTTACTTTTCATATTGCTGCTCTCAGACCTGAATTGTGTGTCTCCCTCTTTCTGTCTGTCTGTCTGTCTGTACGTGTGTCTGCTTCCCTCTGAGGCCCATCTAAAGGCCAGCTGGTGGCTGACGGCAGCTGAGGACCATAAATCAGACGTGGAGGCAGAATTCCTTACGCCGCGTTGGCATTCACTTTGTCAGCCATGAAATAAAGATGTAGCGGAGCAGGAGGTCAAAGCATACAGAATCCACCCCCCTCTAAAGCAACAACAACCTAACATCCACCCTTCTCAAATCTTTATCCTTCCTCAGTGACTTTCTCTCCACAGGTAGCTGCTCTCATCACCTCTTCATTTGTGTGGTCTGCCTTGTCTGGCCGTAATTTACGATTGGCTTTGACTGTTACGGGTTTCTGAATAGCAGTATCTCTGGAAGCCCAGTGAATGTGGCTGTAAAGAATTCTTTATCGGCAAATCACGGCATTTCCATTTGTGCTCTCAAAATAACAAACTTTTGTAGCCGTGTTCATATTAATATTTTTTTAAGGATCTAATTATCTTGTTGGGCCAAGATGTCAAACCTTTATCTCATTATCACAGTTTTATTATATCAGTATTTCAAATCAGCAAATTCTCTTCACAGCACTGCTTTTTTTCTCCTCTGTAATTGTTGGCCTTTTCTCATGTTTTCTCTCTTTTCTCTAATTTCTCTATATGTGAACATAATGTTTTATGTTGTGATCATGACAGTCTTCGATATCTTTAGAAAATGTTATAAATAAATATTATTATATATATATTATATATATGTCATCAGCATGAACATTGCTGTCCATTGTTACAAGGATTTTTCTGGTCCTTTTATCAGCCACAAAGAGAAAAGATAAGTAAGACTCACTGTTGTTGTGACTAAATCTCAGTGCAAGTATCATAGCTTCAGTGGCTAACCTTAGCTTTTGGAGAGATAAAGTCATGACGTCACTCACACCACTTCCCCGTTAGAGTTTGAGATCTGTGCCCGAACTTGATGGGACCCGACAGGCTTGGGTTTGGTTGGGTCAGGCAGTTTTTCTCACATACTTTATGGGCTTATGTTGGGTTTAGGCTGTAGTATTACTACTACTATTATTATTATCATCGTCATCAGTAATAATAGGGACAATACAACAAAATTGAGGAGAACAATGAAAAAAAATTACTACTGTCACTGCCACCTCCTACTGTTTGGTACATAGAGTGAAGCTTGTTAAGAAAAATGTAATCGGGTTTGGGCTGAAATATGCTAATGAGGGTCGGTGTGGGTCGGGCTTGGTCTTTTTCAGACTCAACTTTTCAGGCCTGATTAAAGTTCCATTCTAGGTGTGTAGTCATTCTAATTACATATCTTCAGTCTGATACTTGAACAGTTTTAAGATGAACGGCAACTCTTTTGTCAAGTACAAACAGGGTCACAACAGAGTCAAAAGATTATTTGTCTCACACCGTTGACTACAGTTCATATTTTTTCTGAATTTAGGTCCCATGCTGGTCGACCGGAAAGGGGGGGACTCAAGTCTACAACAAGTCTCAAGACAGTTCTCCGTCATTCAAATACTGTATGTAATGTGATTTTGCTGCTCTGTCCGGTACACTCAACATCTTTTGCACATGTCTGGGAGGAAGATCCCTCCTTTGTGGCTCTCCCTGAGGTTTAATCCATTTTTTCCTCTTTTCGAGGGTCTATAGCTGTCATTCCCAGAGACTGGGTCAGGACCCACAGGTAGGTCACCAGGGTTTTTTTTATTTGTGTCGCTAAATGAATAAGACTATGGAAGAACTTCTGCAAACTTCAGATTTAAAATGTATATTGTTTTACTGATAAGAGGCAAAAACGAGAGCCTGTTAATTTCACCTAAATGCACTTATTTTGTTGTATTTATGAAGTAGGCTATTTTGTTTTCCTGGGGCAAATTGGGATATGTGATAATGGACTCTACAAATAAGATATGACTTTCAAAGTCAAAGTGAAGTCCTCAAATTTGTGACTAGAGTCTGACTCGAGTCAAGTGATTCGAGTCCCCCTCCTCTGGTAATGACTAATGAGTTTCACAGCAATGATTCTATTTAAAGTTTGCTAACAGTAGCTAGTATTAGCCACCATACGCTACTGGGCATACCAGACTAAGCCAGGCTGTGTGTAACATGTGCTAAAAGTTGCACAGACTCAGTTTAAACTGAAGCCTAAATTGTATCTCTGCACAAACCTTCTGTAGAGGTTCATACTAAACAAAGTGTTCTCACTTACCAAGTGTTAACCTGTTCTTCTGGCTCTAGTGAGGATATACAGTCACCCATATCAATATACACACACATATACACACGTACCCACACACACTGCACCCACTTGTACATTTGAAAGAGCTCATTGTTGCAGCACACCTGCCTGGTCTCCATCATGACCGCAGCAACATAATGGAATCCCATGTAGGATTTTTGCTTAATCCACGTCCTGCTTGTTCCTGCATTAGTCTGCGTGTCATGGTGACATGTAGCCCTGCTTCTGCCAGGCCAGCCAGGGGGATTGTGTTCAGCGGTATGCATGTTGACGTATATAACACATGTAACCTACAGCACACATCCACCAGCAGAAGTGAAAAGACGAACAAAGCAGAGGTGACAATATTGGTTTATGTGGAGGATGCAGGGGCCAAAGGTCTACTGTTTCCAATTACATTTTTCATTATTTTGTGTTTTCGGGCCGAATCTGATATTTTTGCACTGCAGCTGACTGATAATATTAAGCACCAATGTTAATTACAGAAAGCACAGTATGAAAAAATATAATTATTATGTTTCTCCACATTTTACTGTAATTAGGATGGAAATGCTGGTGAAAAGAAAATATATGCTGTGGCTCCCACAATAACACTTAAATAACACTTCAAATAATAATTAAAAAATGTAATAGTTTATATAAATTAGTAAACTTTTAAATGTTGAATGTTATTATTGTAGGTAGTCATATTTCTAGAGGACAAAGTTTGCCTTTTTAGGCCCATTATCTCAATTTACAACTTAATTACCACATTATCTGACTACTATACTAAACTAAAGATTTGCAAATCAGAAAGCTCATTTTAAAATGGTTCACTTTTAGTGGGACTGTAATGACTGTGTCCTTGATTAAATGTTTGCTTTTTCATTATTTCAGTAAGGTTGCCAAAGAGAAATGCGGCCAGTGATTTTTTTCGTATTACAGGTAGGCAAACTGTTAATAGATTCATTGATAGAACTGGGAGTTACAATCCCTATAAAAATATTGATTAGCTCCAAGATTAGAGACTGGCCACTGGCAAGTATTGGCCTATCACAGCTACACTGGCAACACTGGTCTATATCTGTATGATAATTGACAATTGATAATTTTTAAGAAAAAAAAGTCATATCGGCCAATATATATGTATTGATATATATTATATATATTTTAGTCCCTAGAATTGGCCCCCAGTAATCCAGTGTCGCTTAGGTTCTATATAGAATAAAGAAAAATAGAATAGAATAGAATAGAATAGAATAGAATAATATCTTTATTGTCTTTGCCCAAGTACAACAAGATTACATCTGCAACTTCCTTATTCAATGCTATGAAAACAATAAAGAGGATAAGAATAGAACGTTTAAAATAAAATAGCAATAAACTCGCGAGCAGTGCAAAAAGTATAACCACAGTATGGCAGTAGCAAGAAGATTAAAATGAATGTTGATGTCAACTTGATTAAAATTAAATTTTAATTAGGTTTCCTGGAAAAAATGTGATCAGTGTGTCTGCTCATGCATGGATGCTTGCATGTATACACGTGTGTAAAGTACAAAAATCTTCTCTCAAATTTTTATTCAAATTATTTTTTGCCAGATTTCATAAATACTTCTGACAGAGTGTATCTTCATTAAATAAATCAGTCTTGTCCATGTTATACCATAAAATAATTACTTTCTTATCTAATCAAGGTTGAAAATCCTGTTGAGAAATTGGTCTTATATAACTTTTCAGATTTTTTTGTTTGTTTTTGTTTCCACATTCATTGTTTTTTCCATCATTGTGTCAGTTAGCACATTTTGACCTTGTTAATATGAGGCAGTAACTTCAACAGAAACACTAATGAATTTGTTTTCTTCTAGTCTTTTAACTTTCTCACAGCAGTTCTCATCCCTCATGTCCTCCTTCCATCCCTCATCTTCTGTTGGTGTCAGTGGTCAGAGTGGTGGGCAGGGGGCAGGGTCAAAGGTTAAAAGGATAGGTCCATGTTTGTTTAGGTGTATTGTCATGGCCTTGGTCCATCTGACCTCCAATGTTCTGTGTTCAAACGAGGGCACAGGGTGAAACTATCCCTCTCGCATGCACATGTGTATGTGTATGAGTTTGCATACACAGAAATGGAGCCACACAACTGTCTGCGTCATGCAAACACATCAAAGGCACAAGCAGAAACAAAAAAAACCAAAAATCAAAAGTGAAACTGTCATCCGGCCATTGAGCGTCTTTAATGGACTGTGGATACTGGTCTCTGGTGGGGGGGACTCGGTTCAGTCTGAGGGGATCACTCTGGTTGTAAAACCTTAGGTGGATATTTCCCTTTCAAAGATCCTTTGAAGAGGAACAAAGGGCTGAGCCTGTCGTGGAGATTATCCTGTTAAACCATGGCCGGCCTCGCCCACCCAGGATGGCCGCAGACTGTACGGAGCTGTCATATCAGTGGCAACATCCACTCCGTGCTGGCCCGCACACTGGAGAAACATCCACATTAAGGGTATTTACACAGCACCCCTGTCCATGGGCTGGATCAGCCTCAGATTAACCATGTTCTGGGTATCATGTCACAAGGTAATTTCCCCTTGTGGGAACAGGTTGAGACAGCAATAGAAGATGAGCTACAGGCAGAGAACAAGAACGCAAGTCTGCAATGATGCCACAATGGTCATTATACAACACAATACACTGTTTTCAAAGTATCTTTAAAAGTACTGGAGATGAACTTTTAAATTGTACCCTGAAGGTTAGGTCACCAAAACATAAAGGGTGTAACCCCTCAGAAGCATGAACTTGCAGACTAAATTTCCTGACAATGTTTATGCTAGTTATATAATGAGATTTTGTGAGCAGTGTTGAAAATTTTGACCTGATGGTGGCACTGAAGGAAAGGTTGGAGGGTCACCAAGAAGAAAAAGATCCCTCCTCTGGTGGCCTGGAATATTCAGTTTTGAGGAAAATTACAGTAGTTTCTGAGATATCTTGCAGCATGTTCTCTAGTGGCTGTAGTGATTATGACAGGAGCAAAGGAGAAAATCAGGTGACTTAGTGTAAAGATCAAGAAAGTAAGGGGGTAGTTGGGGTGAAATTATCACAGGACTTTCACCTAAAGGGCAGGGATTCGAGTCCATGTGAATCCAAAAGTCACTATTGACTTATTTGAAGTTTTTTAAGTTACTTACGTTAACTTTAATCGCTTCTGTCAGGTGACATACATAACAGACTTATTTTTATCCAAACCACAGTCCTAAACTTAACTGTAATGTTGCTGCTTCACAATGTTGGCAACATGTTTAACATCACATAACATGCTTAAGGTCTGGTATGCTTGTCAGTGGTACTTTCCACCAGTCACTACTGGCAATCAACCCATTTGGTTAGATATCAAGATGTGCTGTTCTGATCTTATGGTCCTATCCACAGGACAATGTTGTCTCTCTGTGACCTCATCAGGGTTACAAAAATTATTGAAAATTATTCATGAGATGATTTCCCATCACTAAGGTCAAGGTTTGGTTTAAATGTTAAAAATACTTGCAAAGGGTTAGGGAAAGATCATGGTCATGTTAAAATTTAAAAAAGTTAAATGAAAAAAACGATAAAGTGTGCCTGAGTTACTCATATGAGATTTTGCAATATGTTCCACTCTCTGTGTTTTTGCAATAGGCCCACACTACTTTCTGCATTGGCAATGGAAATTAACATTGATATTAAATCATGAACTGTGGAATCATCCGTGTCACTTGCTTTGATGATCCATCCATTCACTCTGATTTCCATTATGGGAGGTTTTGTCATTATCACCCCCAACTCGTCAAATACGGCAGTTGGTCAGTGGCCTTAGGATTCAAACTGTGATGATGAAGGTCCTCCTCAAGCATCAGTTTTGCGTATGCAGGGCTCAGCAACAATGACTATGCAATGTCCAGTAAGACTTTTAAAATAAAGGCACAAAAACTTTAGGTTTAGAAAACAAAATTACTTGGTTTGGTGTGGGTTAAAGCATACAACAATTACGTAAATTAAATATGCAATATGTAAGTTCTGCCACTAGGGATCTCTCTCACATGAAAGCAACAACAAAAGATGTAATTTGATGACATCAGGAAGTAGTGAGGGAAGTTGTTCTATGCACTGCGCTTGAAAATCACAAATAATGGTCATGGACAAGGTAATATTAAGGTTTTCTTGACATTACATTTTGTCATGTTCACCAACTTCTTTCCTCAATCTGACATATCCGACATTTCCCATGTTTTCCCGGCATATCAACTAGTGGCAAGTAGGAAACACACCATTACCTTGAATAAATTACAGATTTCTCTGGGTTTGAGCATTGTTGGAAATATCTGAGATAATGTAAATACACAACTAAGCAAAATATAAAACAGTTCCAGCATTTTTAGACATTTCAATACGGAAATGTACATAACACATGTATGCTCTTATGTTAGCTAACTTAACAAGAAGTCAATATTGACTATTGGTTTCACATGGGACATGAATCATGAGCTTCTGGGTGAAAGTCCTTGTTATTTGTTTGAGCCATCCATCCACCCCACTTCTTCCATACGTGGATTTTCTTGCTCTTTATACAGTGTCACCTGACTTTGCTGGCACATTAAACATTATGCTAGAGGGGTGCGTCCATCCACAAATTGGAGTACCTACAGCATCATAGTTGAAGCATGCTGTCCTCACCAAGAACTACAACTACAACTGTAAAAAATATAGTTCAACACTCAACTGGCTGGTGGAGTCTGGACTGTAGCTTTGTAGTTGTGGTGTGGAGTCCAACCACTTGAGTTAAAATGATTTTAAAGCTATTTATTATTTATTATTTACTATTTTTTATAGGTATAGCGGGCACTGAAGTTGCCACCATATATGACCCATTGGGAGTGAGAACAGGTTGGGTGCTAATAGCAACAACATGCTTCTTAAATTCACATGGCCACTAGAGGTCCAGGGAGACATTAACAAAAGTTGTTTAATGCATTTGATCCAACATCAAATGCTATAATTTTCTTTTAAGGTCAGCCTGTTTAAAGGAGAGATTTTGACAGAATGCTGGCACTGCAGCAAAGATAAAAAAATCATGAGGTACTATCTTCTGAGAATCATCCCCTGAGGTCCATGAATATCCGTACCAAATTTCATAGTAGTCTGGCCAGTTTGTCAAGACATTATAGAGATAGATTGATGTCCCTGTTACTGCAAGAAGTGTCACAACATGCTGTACAGGATTTCATTTAAGACTAGAGATCTTGCCATTAATAGAGATAATGAAAGTCCAGAGAGGAGTGAAATATGTGTGAGAGGATGTACAGTATGCAAGTTGGCAAGACGAGAACGTGTCCATCTTGCTGCTCATCTCATGGAAATTTAAGATGTGTGGAAATGTCCTGAGAGGGGAATGCAGATGATAAAATGTCTGTGACAGTTTTATTGTGATCCGGGAGCATCCTTAGCCAAGACATCAGTCAGCCCGACTCTACAGGCCCTCACAGCTGCTGTTATTTAGACGACAATTCACGACCGCCGCACCACCAGGGAGATTTGATCTGACTGGCCGGGTTACTGCGTGGGGGTTTAGATGAACATAAATAACTGGCTTTAATGAGGCCTATGATTTGAATATCTCCAGGCTTTAAACTTCACATCTGTGCAGCCATAGTGTGCCTGAAACAACACAGCTTGGTTTACTGGCAACATGCAGAACACTACATGGTCTGAATGACGTAACGGTAGGCACCTTATTGGACAAACAGCATTCAGTACTTGCCAAGTTTCTGGTGACAACTTGAGAAGCTGGCAGTTCAGACACAGATTAAGGTCGGATTCATGTTGATCTGTTTTCCTGCAGCTGAGTCTTGTTGTTTCCATGAATGACTCTAATGTCCTCTACACATACAATAGTGTGTTCACAACAAGGTGAGGCACAGCGCACAATGCCAAGGTGAAGTGTAGCATAGATTTACTTCACCAGTTACAACTTTTCCACCAAATTAGCCCTGGATCTTGAACCAGTTTCAATCAAGATTCTTGGAACCTTTGTGTTATCTAGCAAACCAGCCTGTGTTTCCATCCAGCAGAGGGCATTGCACTAGTCTTGCATAGCCAGACCTCCCACCACAGCGCTCAGTGCTGGAGAAACATCTGGCTTGATATTCTGCTATGAAAGAAAAAAGGCCCTGCCTTGTTTGTATTTCTCTAAACCAATCACAATCGTCTTGGGCGGAGCTAAGCTCAGGATGCAGCGACTGGTTTCCCTGCAAACTAGCACCAGGTGTGGAACATTTGCACATGGGAAAGCGAGCCCTGCCATTAAAATGCTTAAATCCCTGCAAAAGAAAAGGTAACAGCTGCTAGCTTGTTTACATTTTTACCATTAGTCTTCCAGGTGCTAATGGTGTTAAAGTGTAGGTTGCTATCTCAGAGGTTGTTGTTTCCCCGGGGGCAATGAAAACGGGGATAGCCGATGCCACGATGCCATCTGAAACCAAGCAACCAATGGTAGGCTGGCAGACAGTGTGCATCTGGTGAGACAGATTAGCGTTGCATAAACACCAACCTGCAGAATACGACGTGCCCACATCGGTTTACACTTCAGGTCAAGAAAACCTGCAGTTTTTTGGTGACAGCTGGGAGCCAACCTTTCGGCTTTCGAACCAATTTACATTTGGTCGCAGTGCTTTGCATGGTTCAAAATTAAGCGCGCAAACTGGAAAGGAATTAGGCCTATGATGGTGAAAAGGAGGTAAATGTGGGCCAGGCACTAGAAAAGTGCAGGGACATTTGAAAAATGACCTTTGGGAGAAGCAAAGATGTGTGTTCTCCATCCATGAGAATCCATTGGCAGTTGTGGCGTCTTCTAGTTCTGCACATAGATATAGCACATTGTTGGTATGCAAATAAGCACATATTTCTGCTTATGCGCAGGATGTCAGCTGAGTAGGTGGTCCATCAATGTGGCTCAGGACACATTGCATACCCACTAGAGCATGACACATGTCACTCCTGTCCCATCCCATCCCGTCCCCACAAAAATACACCTGTCCCTTCACAATCCCATGACAGAGTAAAGAAAAAATATCTGTCCTTGCCCAATCCTGGAACAATGGCTCCCATTCCATCCCATTGCCATCAATCCACATTCAAGTGCCTGTAAGAAAAAATTCCAGCTCCCCTTGACTTTTTTTCCTGCCCCATTCCAGTCCTGTGATCAATAATGAAACTGACTCCTATCCCATGGGAATCCAATGGGAATCTCGTGTCCCGCGGAATTCCCAAAAAAAACGTCAGACTCTAGTAGACACTGCTGAAAGAATGTGGTCACATGCAGCCCAGACCACCTCGAAATGTTGGTAGATGAGAATGCCATAAATTTGCGAAACTTTCACAAGATTTGGATGCTTTGTTTCTTCATTGTACATGTTCTACAAACTGATTGTATTTTGTAATTTGACAATGCTGAGGTTAAGATCCACTTAGGTTTAGGGACAAAAAACACGTGGTTAGAGTTATGGTTTGGGATCTTTTGCTGGTCTGGGGTTCCCATCTAAACACAACCTTGAATATGGTCAGGGTGATCGGATCTCAATGTGTCTTGGGTGCATTCACACATGTACTTTGAACTGTCCACTTGTGACTGGATCACCCAAGACACATGTTAATACCAGGTGTAAACAGGCTCTGAGTGCAGTAGTGAGGTATAAAACCAATCCTATTCCACTTTCTTCATGAGGAAAAGGTGAATCATGTACGCAAAGATATTTTGCTACTGATCAGAGTGTAGAGAGCCTAAGTTACTCTCATCAACCCCCTGCTGGCAGCTGTTTCTGACAAAAAGCCTTAAGAAACCCACTATATAATGTATGTGATAGAAATGGTTTTCCTCCTACCGTCCAGGCAGCTGTTGGCCATGATTCTTATGTCACAGTGAACATTTGGAAGAAAGCCAGGCATCATGACCAGGCCTCTTATGAGTTCATCCAAAACAAGTCGTGTTAAGAAAAGAATAGTCTGTGCATGTAAACACAACACTGATACAATGACAGATGTCTGAGAGTCTGACAGTGCAGGAGAAACGCAACCTCAACAGGCCGAGAATAGACACTCATAGGCACTAAATTAGTGCTTCCTTTCTCCACCTGACCATCCACACACCACATGTGTCAATCCCCTCACCCTCCGGCATCTCCCGCCCTCTGGTAACCTAAGGCCAGAGAGAAATAACCAGGCTCCGACGTGAAATATCAGCTTACGCTTCCCGCTCCAGCAGGACAAATATGAAAACTAGACATGTATTTGGCTCTCCAGAATGCCAATCAATCAGACACTGAAGCTCAAAGTGGAGCTTCAGTTTCATTTGAGAAAACTAAAGCAGGCTGAGTTTGAGAAATGGTGAAAGGAATAATGTGTGCACCCGGCAGAGGGCTGTGATCGATACCTCTGGACCAGAGCCGAAATTAGACTGATGTGTCTGAGTCTGAGAGGACAAATGGGTTGCTCGAGTGTCCCTGAACTTGCAAGGGTGCTACAAGCTTGGTTCAGCTACTTGGTGTATCATATATTATTGTTTAATGTTCCACACTCAGTAGAGTAAAAATCCTTGTACAATATGGCTGACATGTAAAATCAGTGAGTAAATAGAAGTGAGCCCTTTGGACTTTCAGAAAATCATCAGTCAGCACCACTTTCATGCTGAGCTTGAATATGGTTCTGAATATGGTTCATTAGTGAGCCCAATCAAATGTTTTGGAATTTGAACTGAGTGTGCTGAATGTGATGATAATACACTGTACATACAGTGGAACTGAAAGGGGTTCTACATGGTTTAATGCATCCTATAACACATAGACGTTCATGCATTTTATAGTATAACACATAATAACTCATGCATGTCATCTTAATGTAAAATTAAATAGTTGTTTTTATTGACTTAATTTAAAATAACCATTTGGTTTAATGTGAAATGTTTAACTCCATGCAAACCAGTTTTGGAAGGTTGAAGCAAATTAATTATTTTAAGCTGTTTTTTTTTTTAAAACAAGATGTCATTATTTGAATTTTGTATAGGGAATCAAATTTAAAAATTTAAATACATACATATACATACATACATTTTAAATGCATTTTGACTGTACTCAGAACACATACATTTTGAATATATTCATATTTATTTTTTCAATAAATAGATACATTGCACATCTGTTCAAATGTAATAACAACAACAATAATGATGAACTTTATTTGTATAGCACCTTTTATACAAGAAATGCCACCCAAAGTGCTTTACAACAAAGAAATGGCATGCATCAAGTGCTTCACATATATATATAAAAAAAACATAGAATGAGCATAAAAACTGACAACAACTGATGTAAAATAAGATGAAAAATAAAACCCATATGTAATAAGATGAGAATAGAATACACAGAATGCATCTTCATATGGATAAATCCTGCCTGATACTAGTACTAGTTAAAGTAAGATAAAAATAATGAGAAAAATAGAATGTATAGAATGCATAAGATAAGATGGAAAAACTACATATAAACTATAACAATTAACAATCAGGTTGTTTGTTTCTTTCTCCATTTTCATAGTTTAACATCACTCTGTAGGTGTGCATGATCACATGAAAACAAGTACATTTTGAATATTTCCATTTTCACTTTTTTTATTTAATACTTATACCCACTACATTTCATTAGGAAATATTGTACTTACTTTCTATGATTATATAAAAAAATAATAATAATAAATAAATAATAATAATAATAATAAAACACCCTATTATGGATTAAACTACCCAACAGCTAATGTAGTTAAAATTAGCACCAGCTGAGAAAAAAATCAACATAAAAATGCCACTTATGCATTAATACATGAGTAATAATAGTCCAATAATAAAATAGATATCAATATAAGACATGGCATTATGCATAACGAGTCCTTGTACTTTTGATACTAGACATTTTGCTGATTATACTTCAGTATTTTTCAACCTGGGCCCTATTTCTCCATGTGTTTGCATGTGTATGAATGATAGGTACAACTCGTTTTAAAATTGGTTCAGTATTGAGGGAGGCAGAGGCAACCAGCAGCCACGCAACGAGTTATAACGGTAGATATGAGGGCAAATGCGTCCCGTAAGAGTTTGTGCATTAAAAGTGCTTTTTTTTCGCCACAGTCCGGCTCAGATGAACCAATTTTAAAACGAGTCGTACCTATCAATCATACACACACATACACATGGAGAAATTGGGCCCAGGTTGAAAAATACTGAAGTTATCCTGTAAGTACTTTTGCTCAAATTTGAAAACAGAAAATTTTAATTTTAATACTTTATGCATTAAGTATATTAGAATAGGGTATTTTCAATTAGTAGAAGTGATAATGTTTATATGGCATCATGGTCAGAGATGTGAAATAACAAGGTAAAAAATATTTCTTAACTATACTTAAGTATTTTTAAGGAATCTGTACCTGACTAATGTGTGACATTCACACCTCTTCCAACAAATATGTTAACGGTTTCGTAAATATGAATCATTTTGTAGCAGTGATCACAGGCGAGGCGTCTCTCCGCCATGTTTCTCCACATTGCCGACTTAAACCCTCATGAAGACATTAGCGCCCGCTTGTCTGAGTGGCAAATAGACAAGATATTGACAGTGACAGTAGCAGCAGCAATGTCAAAGAGCTGAGGAGTGTGACAACCGCTGTTGATTGTTGAAGGGCAGACGACGCCGTGGCCCGTTCGGACATTTGGTGAGCGGCAGATAAGTGGGGTGTCAATGACAGAGTGATGTCTCTATCTGCAGCCAACAATTTGTCAAGTTCGCCACCCAAAACAGGAACGTGGAACAGCAAGCAGGGCCTGCCATTTCAATGTCAGTCTCCACACACACAGCTGCAGTCATTTCTGCCAGGCTACCAGAGAGGGCAAACACTAACCGAGTGTGTGAATGTGATTTTCCTCCATTTCTTTATTTACTCTCAAAGTTATTGTTTCTCAAATATTTCTTTCGCACACCAGCTGCATGCTTGCCATGCCTGCCCAGTGTCACCACATATTCATGTATGCATATGTGGAAATGTTTGTGAAACGTTATTTTAAAATGCAACAGGTGTATAAGTGTACACTTGCATATGTGTGTGTGTTTGTGGGTCAATCGGAACGACTGCTGGCTCCTAACCCCTCCACCGTCCCAGCAATGCAGACAGGCAGTCTAAAGGCGGCCCCCTGTCCCGTGTCAGAGGGGCCAGCTCTCCACTGTGACCTTTTTAACACCTCCAGGACCCCTGCAAGCATCTGGCCAAAAGTCACTTTTTACAGCATGCAGGAGCATGATCCTTGAGCGAGCGTGAGCAAGTAACGGATGTAATCTCAGCGATGGCAACGGCCATCTGTCAGTTTGCTCCCACATTTCTCTACAATTACTGACCGGAGTGCCATGAAATTCAGAAAATGTGTCAATGTAGCTGTTGGTGGTGTGTTCTAGAAATTACAGTCAGGGTTGTGTGGTTCATATCTTGTTGAGGTCAGAAAAGAAGAAGATGACCAATGACTCATAAACTAATGATTTATACAGCATCGTATTGCTGCCACACCAGATCAGTATCACATTAGAACATGACAACTTTAATGTTATAACAAGATGTTCAATTTAATTGGCTTCATTGGCATAATGTTTTGGATCAAACATGATGTCAAAGCGAAAAGTCACATATACACAACATATATAACAGAATATACAATAAAACAGTAGATAAAAAAGGTTGTTTTGTGACATGCGGTAACATATTCTCCTGCCAGTTCAACTGTAGTGCTGTCTTCTCCCAGACAGAATTGAACGTGTCTCTCTTTTGGGAGGATTAGAAAGTCTGTGATTTTCTGATTAAATTTGGGGAAGAATTCTTCTGTAATTTCTTCATATTTGGGGAATTTGTAAGTAAATGAGTTCAGCTCCTCCTGTTGCACAGTGCAGACAGATTCTCTTAGTTCTTTTTATCCATTCTCTTTTATGGCAGCCAGTTTGTATTGTGAGTTTATGGTCACTGAGTCTATATTTTGTTAAAGTTTTCTTTTTATAGGATGTTTTTTTTAGGGTCAGATGTTGGGCTAATTAGAATGTTGTGACTGTCATACACAACATTCTATCCCATCACAGAGCTTTAATTAATGTTCATATTTTTTAAAAATCCGTAACCATAATCTTTCCCCAACCAAGTACTTTAGTTGCCTATCTTTCCCGTACCTCAACCGTGCATAGTTACCATGCACAGAACGTGTAGAGAGCGAAAATATAGCCATAAAAAAGCATTATCACTGAAGTTAGTGCCAGGGACGGATGCTGTGTCCTGAGCTCCTCCTCAATGTTGTCTTTTTCTTGATTTATTTTGTTTTTACTTCTCTTTTTCTCAACATGCACACCGTCCAAGAAAGATCTATCGTACAATATAACAGAGGACAGCTTTTGCAGCTCAGACCATTGGTTGACAAGACTTTTTCACCACGATCAACCAACAATATGGAACACCCTCGGGTGGGATTGCCTGTTGTCATACCAAGAAAACAGAGGAGATGAAGGAAGAAGGGGCAGGATCCTGCTCAAGCTGAGGGATCATGCAAACTGGCCACCTCTACAGAGTATTCTTCTGACAAATGTCCAGTCACTGGACAAAAAGTTAGATGAACTCAGAAGCAGGCTTTTCAACAGGACACTTAGAATGTTAACAGAGACTTGACCCGACTCTTCGATCCCAGACTTGGATATTGTTCCACATTCACTGCCAGGAGCAGACCATACACTCAGGGAAGAGCAAGGGGTAGGGACCAGCCTTATGGCAAACACAACCATCTCAACATCAGTAAAAAAAAAAGAAGCTGATTGTGGACTACAGGAAGTCACACATACACATTCACATCAGTGGGTCTACAGTGGTGAGAGTCAGAGCAGCTTCAGGTTCCTGCAGTGCTCACATCATGACCTGACCTGGACTCACAACACTGACACAATGACAAAGACATCTCTGATTGTCATCAGAGGAACTGGCATTAAATTTGTTGTATGTACATGAAATATTTCTGTTCTTCTTGTCTTTGAACATTTTGCATTCATGTTGTTTTTTATCTGTGCTGATATTTCATCTTGTGCCCCTGATTGCAAGTTAAGTTTCCCACTTGAGATAAATAAAGTGTCTGGCTATACATTTACGACAGAAAAATCTCTGTTTTGCTGGATTTTGTTTTTTGTTTCTGTGAACATGCAGCATCTGCACTGTGAACTGAGTGTAGGTGTGTTCACCCTCCACTGAACTGCTTTTACTTATGGGGAGAGTAAAAAAAGTTCTGAGAACCTGTACACAGTCGGCAGTGTGTGTGTGTGGTGTGTGTGTGTGTGTGTGTGAGTGTGTGTGTGTGTGTGAGTGAGTGACATGCTCCCTGTGGCGTGTGGTTTTGCAGGTCATGGAGAGGCTGTGTCCAGGGAGCTGCTGCAGGTCTTGTTAGCACAATGAGCAGCAGTCAGGGACAGTGTTTGTGCAGGTGGAAGCCCCTGCTGTCAGAGCACACATAAATCTGCCAGAGGAGGGAGTCCATGTGTAACCTGCACCTCAGCCAGGACAGACATGTTTACTGCCACAGAATAGCACAGCTAGTGACCGCACCGTGTCTGAGGTTAAACCTGTCTGCATGAATTTCTGATTAACCTGTCACTTTCTTGACAAATTAACCAGGCAGCAGGTTAAATCTTCCTCCTTCATTTACTGTGCCCCTAAAGCTTACTTCTAATACAACAGAATTAAATATCAGGGATGCAAACAGCTCAGAATGTCGCTTTTTTAACATCAATTTAGGTGACTTGTGTGAGTCATCCAGATCTGAAGGGGTGGCCACAGGATAGCTTTTAAGGAGAGGACACTGAGGACATAATTGAATTACATGTACTTACTGTAATTACTCCCCAACACTGCACTTACGTTACTTTTCAAATACAGAAATTAAAACAAAACTTACAACCCCAAAACTTATGAAAACAGTTGAAAAGTGTGCTAAAAATGTACGCACGGGTTTTGGAGTAACATATGCTGCCATCCAGACAAACCATTGACCCCAGACTGTTGAGCACCTGAAGTCATATATCAGGCAAGAATGAGAAAGAATTTCACTTTCAAACCTTCAACAATTAGTGTCCTCAGTTCACAAACACCGACTGAGTGTTGTTAAAAGAAAAGGTGATGTAACACAGAGGTAAAGATGGGTATAGGTAGGATATTATGTAAAAAAGTTTTTGCAGTTTTTAATCACATTTTAAACAATATCCTTTTTTGGAATTGAGGTTGTAATTTAGTGCTTAATGTCTGTCTGCCCCTTACTTATCTCAGAATATGAAATATTCCCGTGTATTTAAGTGTATAGCACAGGCTTTCTTCACATGGTTATATGATGTTATGACATCACTTTTTTCTTTTTTCTCTGATTTTCACAAGAAACACCCTTAGATGCAGTATTTCCCCACACTGTCAGATCTGCATTTCTTATACACTGCAGTACATGTGTGCACTGTTTTCACTGCTGTGCTATTTGTCCTTCTTTTATATTTAAAGTTCAAAGTTTTTCCTGCTAATTATTGTATAATATGTTCTCAGACAGGACCAAAAAATATTGAACAATGGCCATTATCCATACTAATGTAAACTATTTTTATGTTCCCTCACCATACATTTTGTCTTTCCCTGATCCATAGGAACAAACAAACCCTGACAGTTTAGAGACATGCTCTACAGACACTACAGAAAGGAGAGATGATGTGACTATTTAAATTGTGAGTTTATGCCTCATTCCTCGTTTCTAAAGGCCGAGCTCAGACAGTGTACAACCACTGGCTGTGAGCGCAGCTGTGGATATGGTTAATGCTCGGACTACAGCTGCATTCGTGGGTTGAATCTACAATGCTATGGATATGGCAACGGTAGCTGTAGTGTGACTACTCCTTACTGCCAGATGATCATCAGCCAGAGAGCATTGTTAAGCCACGCAGGATTCGAACCTGCAGCACTTCCGTCAGATATGACATGTGTTACTGATACACCACAGGAGTTCAGGAATACAGTAGCTTCAATACAACACTCAGCACAACCATGTCAATTCACTACGCACACGCACACGCACACACAGCACACCAACACACACACACACACACACACACATTAATATGTTACAGCCAGAATCAGAACAACCAAAGCATAGCCATGACTACAGCCACACAATCAGTGACAATTAAAGCTCTGTCATGCCATGGTTATAATCAGAATCACAGCTACAGTCTGTCTCAATCAGCCAGCAGCAGTCGGTCAGAAAGCCATAGTTAGAGCCATTTATTTGTTTCCACTGGTCCTCATTTGCCCCTACATTTGTCTCAAGTGATTTCCACACGACAGTAACCCGCAGTAATAGGAGACTTTAATTTGGGAGCCAGCAAGTGTCTTAACCACTGATTAAATACAGTGGTACTTTATTGTCATTTTATATCATGATACTGATATTAAGACTGCAACTAATCATTTTGTCAGCAAGGATGGACAGCTGAGGTTCAGACAGGTCATCAGAAAGGACAAGTACAAGGATGAGGATGGCTTACTGGGGTTCCAACAAGACATTCAAAAGGACTGATGACTAAAATGCAGACATGACACCGGAAAGGATGGTCGACTAGAGTTCAGACAAGACATTGGCAGTGACGTTCATCTGAGTTTCAGACAGGACATAAGAAAGGACAGCTGACAGGGGTAGAGACAAGACACAAGAAAGGACAGCCCACTGGGGTTCAGAGAAGACGTCAGAAAGGATGGGCAACTGGGGTTAAGATAAGATATTAGAAAGGACAGCTGACTGAAATTCAGACAGGACAACAGAAAGGACGGGCGACTAGGGTTCAGACAAGATGTCAGCAAAGACAGCGGACTGGGGTTCAGACAAGACGTTAGAAAGGACAGCAGACTGGGTTTAAACAAGATGTCAAAAGGATGGCTGACAGGGGTTCAGACAAAATGTCCCTAAGGATTCCAAACTGAGTTTTAAACAGGTCATCAGAAAGAATGTCTGACTGGGCTTCAGGCAGGAGGACAGGGAGGACAACTGCCTGGGATTCAGACAAGAGGTCAGCAAAGACGCCCAACTGAGGTTCGGACAGGACACCAGAAAAGATGGTCAACTGGGGTTTCATGGCATTGGCTGAAAGAAGCCTCAGAGTATCATTATCAGAGCTGCGTCCTTGTACTCAGTGCTGGAGGTGTTGTTGCAGTATTTAGAAGGCACTGAATGATCACCTCACCAAGTCTGTCTGCTGGCTCCATGATTGACCAGATTGTTCAGCCGACAGTGACAAGAGGAACACCTGGGCTTTGGTTTTCAACACGATCAGGGGCATCAGGGATTAGATGCTGACCACCAATTTATTCCCTGTCCACTCACCCTCTTTCTCCTCATCACTAAACAGTTGGTACAGTCATAGACTAAATAACAAACAAAAAAAATAGACTAAATAACATTCATAGACTTAAACAATAAGCTTCATTTTAAAATGTACAGTCTACAATTGGGGTATTACAGCAGTATTCAGAGGAAATGTCAATGACAATGTTTGACAGAATAATGTGCAGACTGTAACTACTGAGACACACATTCAAACTCTATTTTAAAGCCTATTAACACACTTCCTGTTCACAGAAATGTTTAACTGACCACTCAAACATTACTAATGATTGCATTGACTAGTGGCCTCTGGAAACAGGCTGTCACTGCGGCCTGGTCGAAGTTTAACGTTTAACTGTCTGTGTGTCACTGTTGTGCTTTATTTAGGGAAAGGTTTTCTTTAATGATCCAACACTGAGCCTCAGGGGAATAACTTCAGAGTGTGTTTGTGTGTGTTCTAGTATTTCTGTCCTTGTAAAGAATGGTTTGAGTTTGACATTCTCTGTGATGACTATGTTTTGATGATCCACATATACACACTCGTGTATCAAGTTGCTAATTGGACTGTAAAAAATGGAAACATGGAGAACGATGTCTTGGCCTGGATATCAATTGTCTGTTATCTGGAGGGTCTTTGAGGCTGTAGCACTCAGGTGTTTTGTTCTGGGTGTTTTGACATGCTGATGTTTAGCAGGTTTACCGTATTTCTCATGTTCCCCTTCAAGGTTACACACAACTCTTGGTGTCCATGTTACTGAGAGATTCAAGAATTTATTTAAAAATAACTTTAAGGTGGCACTAGAAAGAGCTAAACAGGATTTGACAAGATGGTCGTCCCTTCCACTATCTTTAGCAGGAAGAATTAACTCATTAAAATGGCTATAATGCCACGATTCTTGTTTCTTTTTCAGACGATCCCCACATTCATTCCTAAAGCATTCTTTACAGAACTGAACAAATACATATCCAACTTTATATGGAACAGAACTGTGCCACGAATTAGGAAGGCATTTTTGGAGAGGCCGAGGGAGAATGGAGGTCTAGCGTTACCAAACCTGATGCATTACAACTGGGCAGCTAACCTTCATGCCCTTGCATATTGGACATCTGACATCCCTGAACATGAGGCACCAGTGTGGTTACTCATGGAACAACACTCTAGTTCACCCAACTCATTGGCTGCCTTGGCGTGTGCTCCGTGCTCCGATGCCGATTAGTAAGCGATATTATACAAATAATCCGGTAATTGAGGGCTCTGTCTGAATTTGGTCACAACTTAGAGTACATTTTGGACACAAGAAAGCGATTTTGTAAAGTCCTATTCTAGCCAACCCCTTCTTTACTCCCTCTCTCATAGATCGAGCATTTAAACGGTGGAAAAGTAGAGGTCTCATGTGTGTAAAGGATTTCTTTAAAGATGGCCTTTTCGTTTCATTTGACTTTCTAAAGGCACATTACAACATTCCAAACACTCACTTCTTCAGATATCTGCAGATTCGAAATTATATTAAGACATGCTTTTCACCTTCCTTAGCAGCCATAGAGGAAGTCTGGATTCATGACTGTGTTAACAGGGATCCACAAACAAAAGGCTTTGTTTCATTTGTATATGACGCGATTCAAACTGTAGCCTCTCCTTCTCTTCACCATATAAAGACCAAATGGGAGAGGGATCTCAACTTGCAGATGCCAGATGTGATCTGGCAATTGGCAATGAGTAGAGTGAACACATCCTCCATTTGTATTCGACATGGTCTAATTCAGTTCAAGATATTTCACAGACTTCACCTCTCCCAGCGTAGACTAGCTAAGCTAAGCACATTCCATTTTATGTAGTAGCGCGTTTACAAGTTAACACATATTAATTGGCATTAAACATACACTCTGCAAATTCATTTTTCAGATATTTGGTCATAAACCTGATGTGCCACAAGATGAAGGGTGCTGACGCTCACATCATCAGCTGATTAAAAAAAGGTGTGCTCGGAGCAGAGAGAGAGAGAGAGAGAGAGACTGCACAAATATGGACAGAAGTGTTGACGTGATATAAAAACTTTCTTTGATCACAAAGCCTCATATCATTGTGTGGTTTATCTGTGAAGTGTATGAACTACACTGCAGGCAGGAATCTGTTAATACTGAGAAACAGACAGATAGATCCATGCTATATATGACTGTGGAAACACATTATCGCTAATATGATGGAAAAACAGAAGATACTGTAAGTCATTACAATGAGAAATTTTGTGAAAATAATGTCTTTGAAGCTCAAACTAATGTTTTAGTATTCAAAATAATGACTTAGCATCTCAAAATAATGACTATGTATGTAGTTCATTTTGATATATTAAGTCAGTATTTTAAGATGGGAAGACCAGGGGCAATTGTAACATTTTTCATAACTCACAGACTACTTGAAACACTGTAATCATCTTTTGATATAAGAAACATATAGCATAACATGTGCACTAATTAATAATACAATTTATATATTTTCACCAATAAGGACAATACTGTGATTAAATTTCATGCAAGAAGTCAGAGTGTTGGTTGGGGCAATTGTTACAGTGGTTGGGAGCAGTTGCACTGAAAAAATAATCCACTGTGTCTCAAATAAAAGCACACACTCAAAAGTAATCATATTACTGCTGTAGTATCTTATAATGTAACTGAAGATTTTTTGTTTGTGGTTTGAATTCTTTTTTTCTGCATTCAAAGCAAAAGTCTCTATTTTTGAAGAAGACAAAGCAACTATTCTGTTTTTTTAATATAATTATGGTTATTAGAGATTGGCATAACAATGAGCAAATATCATGACAGATATTTCACCTCTCCCTCTTTTCTCCTTTTTCCCACCTGCACAATAGAATCTCCACCCATAACCCAGCATGTAAAAAATTAGAGCCACTACATGCCTTGCAACATGGTTGTTGAGTTTACAAAAGGTGAGGCAACTATTCTAAGATTTTAACTATTTGAACTGAGTTAAAAGTAATTTTACATTTACAAATAAATCAAATTTAAAAAACATGAATATTGTGCACCACTTAGCATAACGTCATTATGTAGACTCCAGTGTCCCTGGTAGGAGGAAGTTAAATGGGCCATTGTAAACAGAAGTTATATCAACTTCCTGTGTTATGGCGAAAAATCTAAGTTTGATGTGCCGTCAGAGCAATGCTGTTTGACAAAACATCACAATCATCACAATATAGTATCATGGAAGTTGTAAGGCTTTTCTGACCACATTTGAAATTGATATGGTCAACCTGTTAGGAGAATCACGTCAAAGTCTAAAACATGTTATTTCCTGTTGCCAGCAGGTGGTGCAATGATTATAACTGAACATTGTCACGTAGTTGTGTTCAGGGTGAGACTCTTGTCAAACATGTACTGTAAAGTCTGGTAGGGATTGAACCATTTACACCAAAGCTTTAGCAATTTCATGTAACATGGCGAGACATCAAAACTCCACACCACAGCCACGTCCTTCAGTGATAGCTAAATCTCTTAATAACTTTTGATCACAAACTAGTCTAGATGGCACACACCAATTTTGATTAATTAACACTGATTAATTCTGTAGGAGGAGTTCATTAAAATACAACATGTGTAAAACACCAAAATTGACCACTAAATTCAAGATGGCTGACTTCCTGTTGGGTTTAGGCTATGGGTCCAAGAGACCTCAGTTGTGTGTGTGCGTTCCAACTTTCGTGCATTTGGTGAAATGTGCTGCCGGGGCTGCTGTTTAAATCAACAAAAGTCATATCATATGTTCAGGCCTGGACTGTGATTGAACATGTGAAGTTTAATGCTGATTCTACCATGTACACTGAACTTAAAGCAACTGTGTTTTGGCAAAACATCGAAGTTCGCCGTGCCGTCATGGCGAGGCCCTTTGATGGTACGTCATGATCTTCATAATACAGCATTCCCAAGGTCTTAAGGCCTTTCTGACCATATTTGAGTTAGACATGGTCAACCTGCTAGAAGGAGCACGTCACAGTCTATAACATGTCATTTCCTGTTGGCAGTAAGTGGCGCTATGACTATGACTGAATAGTGTCGTGTAGATGTGTTCATAATAAAAGGAAAGTTAAACCCTGAAAAGGTCTGTGTAGATCTGTAACTGGCAGGGTCTGGAGGGAGGGTTAGTGGATGAAGAATATACTGGTTGGAACGAAGTGAAGTCGCGGTACAGAGGGAAAGGGAAGACAAATCTGAGTCAAGACAGTGGCTCAGATTATAGAAGTGAAAGTGAGATAGTGGTAAAGAGGAAAATGGATGAGGTTAGAATGAAGGTTTTGATGAAGTTTAAAGGAGGGCAAGATATCAAAACTGTAGGACCTGTAGCTTTGTCACGCTACCAGGGGCAGCATTGGAGGAATTGAGAAAGCAAAAATCTTAAGTGATGGAAGTCTTGTTATCTTGTGCAAGAATGAGGGGCAACGAGCCAGAGCTCTCCAGCTTAAACAAGTATGTAAAAAGGAAATCAATGCTATTAAAATGTTTGAGAGCAGAACAGGTGTTAAAGGGGTGATATATGGAATCCCTATTGAAGAAGATCTGGAAAAGTTAAGGGAAAACATCAAAGGAGGAATAGTGACGAATGTGAGAAGACTGAAAACTTGGAGGCTGGGGGAAAAGGTTGATAGTATGTCAGTCCTGCTGGAGTTTAACGAAGGGAAACAGTGTTGGTTGGTTTCATGAGATACAGTGTCAGAGAACATGTTCCTCCACCCCTGAGATGCTACAAATGTCAGAAATATGGACATATTGCAGCCTATTGCAAAGGCAAACAGGTATGTGGAAGGTGTGGAGGAGAACATGAATTTGGAAAATGTGAACCTGGAGCTAAGTTAAAGTGTTCAAACTGTGGAGGAGATCATAATGTGGTCTATAGAGAATGTGAGGCAAGGAAAAAAGCTAAAGAAATCCAACAAACAAAACATGGGGAAATCAGGAAACTAAGATGGTACCAAGACAGGAGGACAAAGGAAAGTGCTGCAAGGTGAAGGAAGATACATTGATTGTCAGTAAAGAAAACTTCCTGTATTTTATGGCTGATACATTCCAAGCTAAACATAGATCGGAGAAAACGGCAATAGTTGTGAAAAGCGCTAATCGCTACTTAGATATAAAAGGGATAACATGGGAACAGGTGTATGAAGAACTGAAAAACAAGGAAAGGTTGAGGAGGTGGCACAGTCACAAGTCTGATTATAATAATATTGCTTCTGCTTCAGTGGAATGCGAGAAGCTTGATAGCTAATTATTGTTATTGTATTCCTGCACAGGTTGATTAGGTTTCAGGAGAAGGTATGGATTAGTGACATGTACACATTACTAAGACTTGTTGCTCACAGATGTTAGTATTGGATGAAGTATCTGAGTTGTATGTGAGCTGATTGTGTGTTGCTGATGTATGGTGGAGTGAAAGGACAGAGTGGCTGCTTGGCTTGTCCCATGAGAACCACCTGCTTCAGAGGATGTTAAAGTGTAATCCAGCCTGCCTCTCCACAGCCTCACAAAGAAAGCAGTGTGGAGTAATCTGCAGTGCCTAATCTCTAACCTTAATCACCAGGACACTGTGGAGAGAAAAAAAAAGGCCACAGTCTTTTTGAACGAGCACCGCCAAATGGTGTGTGCAATTAATCTCCAATTCAGCCGCACAAAACAGCCAATTTGTATGTTAAAGAAGGATGCTGGAGGAGGTAGAAAGGGCCAGTTGTAGCCGGGACGTATGTGGTCTCCTTCAACAGCAATCTGCCGCCTGGTGAATAGTGGTGTTTTGATGGTGTGCCATGTGGTGGGACGTAGAGGGGATATAAGGCCCTGTTGGAGGTTTTTGATAGAGATATGGGGCCAGACAGAGCAGGGAGGAGTGTGGGATGGGTACATGTAGAGGTTAGGGGTCAGTGTAAGGCATGAGGCATGATGGCTTTTCTTTTGTTCCCCATTATCTCCTGAAACACACAACTTGTTGTGGCACACTGCTGTTACACACTCTGCTCTGGTGGTCCAGCAGCAGACAGATGGTCGAGAGCAGTCAGGCACATACACTCTTCTTTCTTCTCTCAAATGCCTAACAACATAGTACATGTGAAGTTAATCACCAGACTTACCAACTGTAGTCACTTCTAACAGATTACCCAGCTGGATTTCACCCCACAATCAGTGACAGTGGTGCATTTTGGTGTGACATTCTGTTTGATTTTTAAATGGCTGGAGAACAGAATGTTTTTATGCTCTTATACTAGATATTTACACCCTGTTTACACCTGGTATTAAAATGGGATCTATATCTGGTTAAGTTGAATCCAGATTGATGTACAGATTGTTTACATAAGATCTGAACTCAGCGCAAGCCAGACTACCTTCAGATGTGGTCTTGCAGATCTGATCAGGTAGTATTTACACCTTGCATTAAAGGGATAGTTCACCCAAAAATGAAAATTCAGTTATTATCTACTCACCCTCATGTCGATTGAAGGGCAGGTTTTGATTTGTAGTCCACAAAATACTGCTGGAGTTTCACAGGAAAACAGCATTGCTGAATCTCCCAAACAATGCAAGTGAATGGTGACCAGGGGCCGTACTACGAAGCATGTTCAACATACCCAGGGTATCTTTAAGTACTCTGGCTTGACTAAACCTAACAAAGGCAATCAAGGATAAGCGGTCACACGAAGTTGGTTATCAACTAAAGTAAGTAAATCAGCCCAGGGTTTCCTAATCTAGACACAAGCACGTTCACATAAACGGGCACCAATCGCATCATGGACAAGACTACTGACAGCACACCAGCGTATTTTACAAATGAAGAGCAAACAATAATATTAGACAAATAATAAAGAAGAAGGTGATAATTGACATCATAATCCAGACTGAATAATACAGACTGCTACATGCAGGAATGGAAAGGAAAAAAAATCTCTTTGTGAACAATAATAATAATAATAATACATTTATTCTGTAGATTGCTTTTCAGGATCCTCAAAGATACTTTACATCAGTTAAATCGATCAAAGAAAACACAATAAAGTATTTGTAACGCACAACATTAATCAGACATTAAAATCAGTTAAAGGTGGTACCTGTTTCCAGCTGGAAAAAACACTTTGGATACAGAGTCTTAAAGTACCACTGCGCCATCATTAGAGGGCAAGTAGATCTGACTATAATTACATCTGTGCATTCAGTTAATTTAATGTGTTGCTTAAACATATTCTTATGATGTGTGAGACATTTTGTCTTATTCTTTCAGCTGCACCTGGTGGTCAGATTGACTTGGGAGAGAAATATGATTTAATACATTTACTGATTGTTAATAACATTTCTGTCTGTCATCTGATCTGCAGACAGATGATCAAATGTATTAAATTATATACATGTGAGTGTGATCCTCTCTTCTTTATATGGATGCATTTAATAATACATAATGCACCAGTCAGTCAGAGTGCAGCAAAATACAGACTTGGGAGCAAATAAAAGGTAAATATAAAAACATAATTAAAAGTGGTCAGCTGGCTGACCTTCATATCTTTTTAAGTACAACAAGTTCAAGGCTTCAATCAGTCATTGTTGTAGGATGAAATCTGTTGTGATCTGAGCTGTGAGCTGGACCCAGAAGGCAGGAGTCGTCGAAGCAGTTCAACAAAAAGTGTTTATTGCCTCCCAGGAGACACAGAGAAAATGCACAAATATAACAAAGGTTTCCTGCAGGCTGCGGCGGCTGGAGGCTGGCTGACCATCGGGTAGAAGTCCTAGGTGAGGTAAGGCAGCGAGGCACCAAATCTGGAGGGCACAAAAGGAAAAAACAATCAGAACCGGTAGAAAGTTTCAAAGGACCTAGAATACGTAACCTGAACCTGGCACTACCGAGCGTGATGGAATTATCTGGCAGAGTAGTGGAGGCAGAGCTGGTCTTTTGGAGAGGTGGAGAGGTGAGTTGATGCAAAGTGTCATCAGGTGTGCCCCGCTGCATGCAGCCAGAAAGTAGGTCAACCACGCCCCCCAGCCACATCCTGCAGTGCTGGAGAGAAGAGGAGAAATCAAAGCATGCAGACACTTCCTAAAACACAAACATAAGTAACAACTCAGACCATAACAGAAATCGGAGTATAAAAGCACCATGACAAAGAAGCACATTACTGTTTAATGAAGTGATTTGATTGGTCAGCATGCGGTGCTTTATCCATACTGATCTCTTATCTGGAATATAACCTGCTCCAGAGCAGGTTAGGTGTTCAGCCTAAGTTACCATGGCGATATACCCTGGTAAAAAGTGAACCACTGTCATAGGACCGCAAACCCAGACTTAATCCTGAAAGATACCTTGATAACCACAAATCCTGCTTCCTAGTACAGGCCCCAGTTTTCAAATGTAAAAAAAAACAACCAAAAACAAAAAAAAAAAGCCTACAAAACCATAAAATGCCTCCATACTGCTCATTTGGTGTAATCCAATTCTCCTAAAGCCCGACATCATTTACACCATGTTCTTAGCCTGAATCTTCACTGTAGATCCTTAACTTGGAGCCAAGTTCACATGTGTGTGCACACCATCTGAACTGGGTGTATGTAGTGTGATGTGTGCTCGCAAGTGAACGGCATGTCGGGGCTTTAGGAGGATTACACCAGACAAGCAGTATGGAGGCATTTTATGGTGTTTCTTTTTTCAGGATTTTTTTTTTCAGTTTGAAAACTGGTCACCATCCACTTCATCCGTTTTCCTGTGAAACTCCAGCAGTGTTTTGTTAAGGGGTGAGAACACTGTGGCATGTTTAATGAGCATTAGAGCTGGTATCAACAGCCATATATCCCATTTCAAAATAATAAGTGATACAGAGTTTAAGTCAAGCAGTGCTGTCTTTAAAATCATGTTGAAACGCTGCAAGAATATTGTGTCAGTTCAGTTTTTCTTCTCTCTCCTCTGCTGTGTCCCATTCTTTGAAATTGTTGTATTCTCCAAATACATTGAAAGAAATGTTGAAATCAGCCCTCACCAGGTTGTAATTTATATTGTGACTAACTGCTTGGTTGTAAAAGGGACCAGAATTATTCCTTGTTATGAAGCAAGAGCTTCCTTGAAGTTGTAGTTGCTGTTGTGCAATAAAACATTATTAATCTAAACCAGGAATTGGAGCTTTTTCACCATCATGTGCCTCATCATGTACAGCTGGTGCCCTTTAATTTTTTTTTTTTTGCCCCTGCCCCTCAGACTGTCTGAGTCTGCCTCTGATTGGAATATAAGTAGTGATGCAATGCAATGTGGTCATAAAGGTGGGGCAATTTTCAACCAGTCACTCGGTGGTTACATAATTTGTTTGTTCATTATATTTCATATTCATTGAATTTTGTGTTAATAATCTTTTGCTTAATGCAGAGACAAATATCAAACATCATCACATCATTATTTATCATATTATTATCAGTAGTAGTAGTAGTTGTTGTTGTTTTCAGTCCTGGGGGGTAACACATTACAGTAATATGTTATTTTTAGCGGTAACCAAGTAATATAAGGCATTACTATTAAGATTTTTATCTTATTATTAAATTTAACTCAGTTAGTGTCAGAAGTAAGAGGTTCCACAAAGAGCATGAAAACATTAAAATACAGCTGAGGTCAAGAAATCTAACAGCCACCTCACTAATGGTTAAAACTGTAAACCAGACAATTACACACATTGTCTGAACTACTAACCACTACAAACACTAACAAAGAATAACATTTCATCATCGTCTTTCAATAAGCCTACAGGAGAGAGTTCTCCTTTATGAGTTGAGACAATTCTCCTTTACTCCAGTTTGTTAAGTCAAACAAACAATTTACAAACCAGCCACCAGGTAATCTGAAAAGTGCTTTAACACAAAGCTGCATTTTGGAACATAAAATAACACACTGAACAAATTACTCAGTTGACTGTGTAGTAAACTACTCAGCGTGAGGAATGATGGGAAATGTAGGCTGTCTACAGTATTGTAACTTGCATTTAGTGTTGCAATAAAGGGGAGTTTGCAGGGATACAGCTATGAAACAACATCACACTCTTTTCATTTTATTTTGGTAAAAGTAACCAAACGTAGTAAGTAAGTAAGTAAGTAACATATTACTCTAGACAGTAATATTGTTAAGTAACATAATTTTTTATTAGTAGTATGTAATATATTAAAGTAACTTGCCCACACTTGTAGTAGAATTGTTATTATGTTTTCTTTTTCGTCTCTGACTGTATTTTACCACCTCCTTACTCCATGAATTGCAGCGCTGCATGGACTCATTTCTGCACTCAGAAGAAGCCAAAGAAGTCAAACAGCATCAAACAGAAACAGACTACAACAGAGTTTTATCACTGTACTTTTGCTAACAGGATCTTTAATGAGTTTGATATCAGATGATGGAGGATGAGAACATCACACAGCCGTTAGACAAAGTTTTTGTTCTTTGTTGGACAACACAAACCGATGCTCCCACCCTGACATCAGCATGCATGAATGTTGGTCAGCGACCCACTTAGCAGGCAGAAAACAATCACAGCAGCGTCTCCACACCAGATGAGCTGTGGAATGTGTTATTTCCCAGTAACTGTCCAACATTTGTAGAGCAGTATGAGGCTGATTTGCTTCTGTCTCAAACAAGAAGACCTCCACAACATAAAAATATGCATGGGAATGAAGAGACTCACAGATAGTGGGGTATTTATGCTTTAATTAGCTTCGCAAATGTGTTGAATGGATTCTTTTCATAGTTCTATGGCTTTTGCTTGCAGATGCCTGAAATGAAATACAATTAAAGAGATTTCACATTTCACAACCTACAGTGTTGTTTAAACTTAAAACTACAGATGGTGCATGTCTGACATTCTCAAGTCATAAATAACCACAATCAGTCAATCTAATCAAATCCTTCACTCAAATTCATCTATAGCAGGCAGGTAAAAGACCAGAGCAGTAAAGTGTCTACCATCACTTTTTAAAATCAGCTCAACCTGTTTGTTTGTAATAATGATAAGAATAATAATTAAAAGTTAGACCACAAATCATTTTAACATTTCTGTATGCAACATGTTAATTATTTAGAGGTGTTGGTGGGTGTATTCTCGAGCTTTGGACAGATCCAGATGAGCTGTTTCTCCCAGATTTCAGCGAAGATAATCTTCTCCTGGCTCCAGCTACATCTTAACAGTTTTAATTAATATTAGTCTATACAGCAATAAGCATTAACAAACTGTTAACACTGTGACTATGCAGCTCCTCAGTGTCGTCGTCTTCTTCTCCTTCTCCTCCTTTTCGGTCTCCTCCTGCTCCTTCTTTGTGTGTCCCAACTGTCTCTGAACTAAAATCACAGTATCTTCTCTTGTCCTAAGGCGCATGCTTGGATTCAACCAATAAAACTATATTTTTTTAGATCAAAAGTTGCTCAGTATGTTCAGGTTTATGTGCAGTTAATATAAAACATTTAAATAGTTTGAGTAAATCTATAATAAAACTGCCACCACTCTTCTGACACAGTTCATTCTTTACATGAAAAAAAAACTGAATTTTTACTTAAGAATTTCTAGTTCTCACTGAAACATGATATTACAGTGTAGAACTAATTATACTTAATTTAATACATTTTACATTTTACCACCAAAAAGTTCATTTTTCAGTGTAGCAATAATTTACTAATGGTGTTCACGTTAACTATGGTTTTAATGTATACATTATTTAAAGGTTTATAAAAGGCTGTTAACATTAGTTGATAGTAGGCATTAACAAACCAAGTTACTTTACAAAAATCGGTCAGTAACTGTTCATAAATGTTAACATGAGATGTTTGTTAAGGGTTTACATTAAGGGACTCACTTAAATTAGTATGGCTGTTAAGATATTAATTAACATGTATGTCATGAAGTTCACATCTAAACTATTTCATTAAGAGAAAATTGTCTTTATATATGTTTATTTAATTTTAAAGATTGTTCATTTCTCCAATTTATGACCTATTTTTGGTAAAGGTTGTATCAGTGGACACATTCTATAGTCTTCATGTAGGCTTAGCTGGCTCCTTTATCTTCATGTAGATATAAACATTTACTAATATGAGTTAGTACCTTAAGTAACATGTAAACTCTCTAAACTAATGTTAACAGTATCGTTATAAACTACTTTATTTAACATGAGCACCATTAGCAAATGATTACTAGACACATTAGTTAACTGTAACTGTTAGTGAATGCTTATTAACTCAGGTTACAGATAAAAATAACATTTATTCTCACCAAACTAATAGTGGAGATTTGGACACAGTGACATAGCGTAAAAGAACGAATGAGACAGTCAGATTATCAGATGGCTCACAGTTTTTCAGTGCACATTCAGTTTGACCTCCAAATAATGGAGCATTACGCAGCTGATGTCATGACGCATGTTATCATAACCAATAGAAAGGTCGCCTGAGGACCAAAGCTGTAACAACCTGTAATTATCCTGTATGTGCAGCTCAGTATCATGTACCATTCATGAACAAAATCTAATCTATAGATTCATGTACATGGATACAAATTGTCAATATTCTTCATGACAGTTAGCACAACTTTCAAAATAATAAGGACGACTGTAGCATTAAGAGGGACAAAGTCCTTGTATGGAGGAGGTGGGGTGGATTGGTGGGTTAAAAAATAGACTATTCACCCAAGAGACTGAGGTTCAGCTCCCATGTGAGTCACTGTTGATTGTCTTAAATACAGTACATTGCATTTTATTATTGATACTTTGACTGCAGAATGAACTTCATGAACAGCCGTGAGACTGTGTTGGTGCATAGTGACTGGATATTACATTTTGTTACAGCCTAAATCAGTGATTCTCAAACCTTTTCTGTCAGGCCCCCCTTAAGTAGCTGAAAAAAGTTCAGCCCCCCAGCCCCACCCCTCAGTTATTAGCAGTCACTAACAATAATTGGGGAAACAACTCATAAAACAGGATTCAAGTTGAATTTGGGTGAAATAAAAGTCAGAATGATAGCATCATTATTTCACTCTATATTTTTCCCCTGCTCATCCACAGCCCCCATACAGGGGCTTTGTGCCCCTCCAGGGAGGCCCACCCCCCATTTTGGAAACCACTGGCCTAAATCATTGTTTTTGTGTGCATTAGTTTTTGTTTTTTTGTTTTTTTTATTGCATTTTTTTCTTTTTACTGCTTTTGTGTGCATTAGGTTTTTTTTTCTTTGTATTGCTTTTGTGTGCATTGGTGATGTCATTCAGACAACAGCTGTGATATGTGATATGATTGGCTGTTGGCTCACTTGTGGTAATGACCTGAGGCAATTAAAGTGCGCATGTTGTTACAATGGACAACTGCTGAGGACATTACAGACCCACATCAGATAAAATGATCCCTGTGTGTTTGATAATCAGCTGTGTGACGTTCTAACAGATCTACTGTCTCGTCCCTCCTCCAGTGTAAACAGACGTCCTCTGGTCTGCTGACCACTGAAACACAGTGAAGCCAGACGTTAGCACGTCCTGGACACACCGCCAGCCTTGCCTCGGAGCCTCGTAAAGTCACAGTCCAGGACAGGCTTGTGATTCCTCTTTCTGCCTGTAGCCTGGTTTTGATGAGGGGAATCTGAGATAAAGCTGTCTCTGCCTGGTGGAAACAGACACACATGAGAGGAGGAGGAGGAGGAGGAGGAGAAGGGAAGGGAAGGTGTTCTGTTTCAGGATTCACAGGAATTAGTGGTGAAAGGTTGTGAAAATAACACCGAGGCCCAAGCTGTGCGTGAAATTGTGAACAGAGGGATTAATGGGACTGTAAAAAGAGCATTAAAGCCCCCCCACCCCCAAACCACTTCACAAAGGTGTGTCTGAGTGTGGGACAACACACTGCTCTACTGTGTGTGTGTGTGTGTGTGTGTGTGTGTGTGTGTGTGTGTGTGTGTGTGTGTGTGTGTGTATAAGATGGATAGAGATCATCTCCTCTTACTCTATGATGACGTTAATGAGAAAAACAGAAAAAAACATCAAGTATGACAGCAGTGATAGAAGAAGAAATGTCTGATTAAAAAACAATAACAGTGATATCAAAAGCTCACATCTGAGAGATGTTTTCTATCACTCATTCTTGAGAATTGGGACAAAACTGTATTTTGGGAGGTTTTGATTTTTCCTCTTCAATTATGCTGGAAAAAATAATTTAAAAGATCAAACTCTTGGCTATTAAACCTTGTAATGGGGCAACCTCCAAGTGATTTTAAATGGTCATAGTGAGCAGCCATTTTATTTTTTTAAGTGTCTCAGAGTCTCTTAATGTTAATCAAAATACAGACTTTTAAACCATAATTCTTATTTAGCTTTGATTTAGAAGGGCTACAGAGTTGACATGTTATGATTGAGACACATCTGATAGAAATATTATTTAATGAATTTGTCTAAAAATCGAAAATTGACCATGTTTGAGCAGCATTCCTGTCTTTTTAAACCAGGAAGTGAGATAGGGGTCCTTAGGGTATAGCTAACTCTTTTTATGCCTGATTAAATCATGTTTTGTAAAATTCAGACAGAATTGACGGAAACACGGGACACAACTTTCAAGATCCAGAATTTTCAGGAAAAAATATTTAAAAAAAAAAAGTTTAGAAATTAAAACAATTAAAGCAAAACAAAACATTTCAGAAACTGTATGTTTAATATACACTGTAAAAATGTAGAGAGAACTCAAAATTTCAAGGCAACATAGTGATAGATTTTTGAGTTTTGAGCTCAACTCTAACCCTTAAGATTTAAATTATTTATTTATTTATTTATTTATTTATTTATTTCAAAAAAATTGCCAACCTATGATCTGTAGTTGACAAAAATAGCTGACTTCTTCAGATAAACTTGAATCTATGAGTTTCAGGAACTCAAAAAATAAAATATATTTCAAAAGTGAACTGAGAATTATTTGTCATTATTTTGGTGCCTGAAAATTAAATATTTTTTTGAAAATATTAAAATTTTAACCATCATTCAATTTCAGTTCAATGAATTTACTCAGTATGTTTCTAAATTGATTTTTGGGGGTGGTTTACAAAATTCAAAGATTTATGTTTATTATCTTTAAAAAAAGAAGGTGGATTTAATGGTGGGTTAAAGAAAAAAATCAGAACTTAATAACATGAGTTAGGCTCAAAACTCAAAATTTCAAGACAGCGCACCGCATCCGATTGAGTTTTCTAAACTTTTTCATTTTTACAGTGTGTATAAATCCTTACAGGATACATTTTCACCTAAAAAATGAATTAGAGTGTTCTTATGAATAATTTATGAAGGTTTTTATGGTTGGACATGATTTGTCCATATTCTCAAAAATGCATTCTATATCAACAACATGAACACAACCCTGTGTGTTTGGTGCTCTTACAGTATGTGCAGATACAGCATGTGTTCTGCATCCTCTGAGGTGCTGCAGTCTGGTCAACAATGCAGTGTTTGTGTTGTTTAACCTCTGTTTCCAGCAGGCTCGTCAGGCTCCTCTGTGTTGATTGCGGTGACATTTTCTGACATTTGAGCATATGGACACACATCTCAAACGGGATGGGAATAACACATGTGGAACAAGAACGGAGATAATCCCAAAAACTAACAGTGAAGTCTGTTGTCTGCTTTTCAGGGATCAATACCACAGACACGCTGCTCTTTCCACAGCTGAGCTCCAGGTACACGCAGACACAAAGAGGGTTTAAATGCCAACAGAACAGCAGCTCAGAATCTGGCTGCTCACAAACATGGCCTCCCCGCGCGTCATGTAGTTTGACTGTGGTCAAAGCTTTGCAGAAAGTCAGTTGTTGTGTGTCTTTACTAATCTATATCTGTCCTTACACTGATGTTATGTTTATCAAATGTGCTTCAGAGAGCTCTCCTGATAACTCTGCTACACTGATGGAACACCACTAATTTGGCCATAAATTAGGTTAATAAATACCAAAATATTACCACTATATTAACAATATTACATAAATTATATTTAAAGCCATAACATGCAACATTTTCCCAGAAAAAAAAACAATGTATAGACTCTGGAACATAATCCTTTTAAATCATCACTTCTGACCCACTAGAACTGTGTGGTGGTGTCTGTATCTGCAGAGACTCTGCCCTCTGCCTGTGTTTCTCATTATTTTGCTGAGCTCGGGACGCTTCACCAACTCAAAGCATCAGTATTGGATGTCTTGGGACTGAGACACAACACTTAAATTCTCTGTCCAACAGAACACGGTACATGCATGCACACATTTTGGGAATGCCTCATGATGTTTGGAGAATTGTTCTGGAATTTATGGGTGACTGGTTAAAATGATCTGCCTCCATCGCAGAGGTTGTCTTCTTGCAGACAACAGTCAAGTAAACGTGCATTCAGAGTATTAATAACTGGCTTCACAGCTTGTGCTCTGATTCTTAGATGGTGGAAGAAGCCTCAAGCTCCCACACTGAAAATGTGGAAGGAACAAATGATGCATGTGAAAAGACTGAAATCAATGTATGTTTGGTAACCCAACTGTTTTTATTTATTTTGTGTTATTTTATTTTAATTTATTTTTGTTTTGTTTTGCTTTTCCTGTTTCTGTTGTGATTATCACTGATAAAACATAATAAAACTTCTGTTTTCTGTCTGAAGCATTTATGAACAGCTTTGACAAATTCTACTGTGTTTGCTTGGATCATATAACTCCACAAATGCTTGATAATTATGTTGGTGCATCTCAAGGTTCAGCTTTGGGTCCTCTGTTATTTAGTTTGTATTAATGACCTGAAGTCTGTCCACCTGCTGTAACTTGTCAGATGTACGCTGATGATGCCATCACATATTTATATACTTATCTATCTGTCTGTCTGCTACGTATTTTGCTGCATTAATTAATTACAAATTACAAATAGGCTGGAACATTATTAGTGTTATTAGTTCCACCTGTGATTTTTCTCCTCTATAACAGATCAAATCATCTGCTGTGTAAAAGGTTTATCATTCATTTTGAACAATGATGAAACAAAAGTGATCTGATGTCACAGATAGCTAGTGGACCTAAATACAGGACACAGACACTGAGGCAAGGTTAGGTAACAGGATTCATTTCTTTACTTCTTTACTGGGGGCGTGAATAGGGTGGATGAATGGCTGAAGCACAGGAAGGTAGCAGGCAGGTCCTAAAGCACAAGGAAAAGCCACTGTTGGCCACTGACACAGTGGAGTCCATAGAATCAATCAGGTAACTCCTAAACTCAACTTAATCTATGCTAACATATGAGATGAAGCTGAGGTCCAGTGAGGACTGGTTGTAGAGCAGGGATTTTGTAGCAGTGGTGATGAGTGAAGCTGGACAGGTGAGGTGATCGCTGATGATCGCTGACGCAGGTGTGGAGCAGAACTGGGAGCCAGGAGAGGGCAGAGGGAAGACCACACCCACAACACACACACACACACACACAGACAGGTGAAACGGGGGAGAGGAAAAACAGAGGACAACACTGGGAGATCACAGGAGGTACGGTTGTGGCCATGACATCTGATGCTGCAAGGCAGTTAAGATTCCACATAGCACAATTTATTTGAGAGTACAAAGATGCGTCCAAGATGAAAAGACTTTTGGCAGTTAAGGTAAGGTAAGGTTAAGGTACTACTAATAATAATAATGGAGAAATGGTTTGAAGAAACTGAGTATTGATACTGATAAATTGATTGTGTGTGTCTGTGTGTGTGTGTGTGTGTGTGTGTGTGTGTGTGTGTGTGTGTGTGTACATCCAACCAGGGGGCTGTGCTACAAAGTGAAATTTGTGTGTTAGCGAGGTAAGTGTCAGTGTCATGGAGGTGCCTCTCTTATAACCTGCTAGATCACCATGGTAACTGATGTTGAACTCATAACCTGGTCAGGAGCAGGCTATGCTCTGAGTTTCAGATTAAATCAGCTATAAAAAAGCAGCTGTCATGGGAACCTCTGTTTGGTGATGCGGTCATTTTTTTCTCGTTTGCTTCAGGTCATATTAACACTTTAAATTTACAGTGTATCACCCACACACTAATAGAATGATGAAGCATACAGCCACTTTGAATACTATTTACCATTTACAGTCTGTTTTGCACTGCTGATGTTGCAGCTCAGAACTCTGATTAGAAAACTGATCAGTCTATCCCTATTTATCACAGAAAATCTTCAATTACATTCATGTTACTTTGATTTGTCCAAAAACTGAAGTGATGTCCACGTCTCTGTCATCACAGGACAGTGTCAGATTGACAGCGTCATGTTTAAATCTGCTGTATGAATTGATTGTTTAATGTGCAGTTGTCATGTTAGAAATAAAATGGCAGCATTAAGATCACATTCAGTCCATCAGTCATTTTCTGACACCATTCTTCTTCTGCTGCCTTATTGCAGCAACAGTGTTGCTTTTTGCCGTAATATATTTTTATATTGTACAGAGCTCTTCGTTATAACAACTTGTCATCTTGAATGAAGTGGGCGGCTCATAATGCACCAAACCCCCCCCAAACCACTTTTCATGTGAGCGCACACAGAGTCTGAAGAAGGAAACCTGATTTAACAAAACAAGTCGATAACCTCCATCGTGATACCCGTTATCTCTGACTGGGGTTTTAGGTTTTGTCGAGGCAGCTCATATAAAGAAAGCCTGGCCATGTTGAGCCTCCTTTGACAGAACATGGCTTCTTCGAATCAATTTTTAATTCGTACAGCAGCTCTTCATACACTGTCTCTGGGTGCGCTACATAATGCAAAACACCTCAGGTTGCCACACAGAGCTGAAGAGGACCTGATTAACATAACGAGATAGAAACCTGCATCTGTGTTACCCGTTTATTCTGACTGGGGTTAGGTTTTGACAGCCATAATATCAAACTCCGTGTGTTTGTGTCCAGCTTGAACAACTTGAACAACACGTTTCATTTGGCTCGGTAAAAATGAAGTCAGACATGGAGGCCACTAACAGCCATACTTTCAAATATCTGTTGTTGTTTTTTTATTGCCTTTATCTTGACATCACAAGTTAATTATTTGTTAAGATTAATTGACTTGTGATCTTGAGAATAACAACATTAAACAACAACTGTAGTGGATTCTGTACTAGTAACATGTAGTTACAGTATGTTTTAAAATGTAACAGGGCTGTAGGTTAGCTGTTAGGAACGAGACGAGAGTGTTTTGTTTTTTTTTGCAGTAACCCTGCAACTGACTCCGCTGCTGCACACTTCCATGTATGTATGTGGCATATTTTAGTAGCAGTGCACACTGGAAAATAGGACTCCCCCAAAAACTACTGTGTAATTCCAACCCAGATGTTATCAGATATTAATATAAAAATCTTTATTGTTTCATATAAAATGGTTCAGTGCACACTACATTAATTTAAAAGTAATGTCAGTGTTGAGCTACTACTTGCAGGGTTAGTGGTGAGCTGCTGTAGCTGTCGAGCTAACTGTTAGCCTGGTATAATAAATCCCAGAGCAGCATGAAGTGACAAGTAATTATTAGAAACATCTCAGTCTCAATCAGGGTTGAATCATTAGAAAATACTCATTATGGCAATTACTTGATATTCATGAACTAAAAATGACACAGTGAGTTATTAACACAGTTAATGGAGTCTTGAAGTCTATTCTTTGGTTATTCAGGAGCTACTAATTATTTCTTATTATTTGATTCATTAATCATCAGGTTGTTCCTGACTTGTTCTCTATTCATTCTCTGTAAAAACCTTGTTGTTTGTACCATATTGTAACAATTACCTGATTTTCATACCTAAAAGGTAAAATATTATTTTTGACATTGATATAGATAGAAGAAACTGAACACTGGATTTGATTATTTTCTTTTTTTTTTTTTTTTTGGCTACAATTACAAGAATGTCACAGTCCATCCACCACCCACCCCAAACAGTCCCTGGTTGTATTGTTAAACAATAATAAATCACACTAGATGGCCTCAAACAGGCACATAATAATAATAAAACATAATAATAATGATATGATAATTTGAAAAAAAAAACAAAAAAAAACACAAAGAAAACAAAATCAATAAAGAAAGAAACAAAAAAGAAAATACTTCTTTTTTTACTTTAAATTTACTTTGGTAAAGTACTCAGGTTTGAGTTTAGGTTTAAACTTTAGTTGGATCACGGTTAAAGTAAAGGGTTGAACCCAGGTCACTGAGGCAGAAGTGTCTGTCCCTCACCCCCCCAGACGTCCTCACTCTTACTTTCCACCGTCACACTGCTGCCTGACTCTGTGTAATCCAGTCCTGCTGGGGAAAACTATTTGACAGAGTGTTTGCATTTGAAGACATGGTGCTCATCTCACAAAGTTTCCTGAGTCCAGGCTGCCGTTACATGCTTGTTATGTGAGTGTGTGGAGCTGAGACGCATCTGTAAATGATTTGTCAGAGAGGTGTCCTGGATGTAAGGACATGAGAGAGGAGCCACGGACAGAGGCCGGCAAAACAAATGAGTCCAGAAGTTAACCTCATGGAGCCTCCATTAGACATGCACCGCTACCTCTAACTGCACAGAGACTGGAGAGAGGGGGGGCTCGGGGACAGAAAGCTTGAACTTATATTGCTCGCAGGAAACACTCAGATAAGTTAATCCAATTAGAACAACCGACCGTTGTTACCAGAGCTGTGAACAACAGCCCTCAGGCTCAGTGTTTCAGCTGAGTCAGAGATCACTTACTAACTTGTGTAACTGAGAGACTTACAAGACTGTATTAAAGGGTGAGACTTGCAAATAGTTGTTACTTGTTCAGTTTTTAAAGGGGAAATCTGTAATATACATGTTAAGTTGAAATACTAGCTTCACTTGACATGAATGCAGAGTTAATCAGAATTCAAATTTATGCTGATTTTTTTGACAAATGAGTAAGTGTCTGTTTATGATTCACAAGAAATCATTAATAATCTTGTAGACGATGTAGGTGTTTATAACTGTTAAAATGAGAGAAATGTTAATGAAGTTTGGCAGCAGTGAGACAGGCAGAGGTGAGACAGGCTTAACTTTACATTGACAGACAGCTGACAGTTATAAACAGCTGATCATCTTACAGTGGAGGACTCATCCTCACTTGTTTTTGTCAATTTATGATGTTGTGCACATCCTGATCTCCTGCAGCCTGCCTGTGTCTGCTGTGTCTGGGGAGGAGGGGGCGGGGAAACAACCCACTTCAACCATAGATCCTATATTAAACAGAATTACAACCAATTGAATATACAGTCTATGGCTCCAGCTCGCTATTTGGACTGCTGTGCTCTTTTTTGCATGCACAGTGGATGGATGTCTGTCTTTGAGATCTCAGTCAAATATAATGGTGGTGGATGGAACTTTGTCTGTGATGCACACAGAGGTGGCAAAAGAAGAAAAGTCGTCCTCTGAAGGACATTTTTACTGACTGGTTCTGTGCAAAGTTAACTGAACCTCACCTTTTTGTCCCTCTCTGTCTGTTACATCTATTTTTGTCTTGTTGTGTATTTTATGTCATTTTCAACTAGCTATGTCTTTTACATTGTTTTCATCTTGTTACACATTTTATGTGATTATCGTCAGGTTTTTTTTTTTTTACATCGCTTTCAGCGCATTTTTCTTGTTATGTCTTTTAAGTCCTTTTGATTTTGTTATGTCTTTTATGTTATTTTTGTCTTGTTATATATTTTACACTGTCTTGTTGGGTCTAATTATATCTTGTTATGAATTTCACATTGTTTTTGTCTTGTTACATATTTTTTGTCTTTTACATCATTTTCATCTTGTTACATCCTTTACAGTACATGTTTTTTTTCTTGTTATGTTTTTTCCAAATTTTTTATCTTGCTGGGTCTTGTTACATTGTTTATGTAATTTTTGTTTTTTTTACGTTGTTTTCATCATTTTTGTTTTTTTACATCTGTTGGGTGTGATGCACTGATGGATAGGAATCATCTCTCTATGTATTATTGTTCCATCCACAGGTTGAAATCAGTCTTGATGTTGGAAGTCGGTGCACAATGATGCAAAATAAAGACAATAAATAATTTCCCCCAAATGCATCAAAACTAAAGTAACAAGCCTGTTTTGAAAATGTGAGGAGTAGAAAGTTCAGATATTTGTGTTAACATGTAGGGAGTAAAAGTAAAAAGTTGCCAGAAAATTAAATACTCAGGTAAAGTACAGATACCTGAAAACTCTATTTATGTACAGTAATGAAGTATTTGTAGTATTTTCCCTGCTTGTGTCATGCTGACAGCCACAGTGCTGTCATTGCATGTTAACATTAGTTAATTAGCTTCTTTGTGCTGGACCATCAGGTGACCTGGGACCTCTCTCTAACCTCTGGCTGTCAGACCCTCGTTCCAGATGTTTTGGGATCTGGCTCTTCAGGCTCTCGTCTTGTCTCTCTCTCCTGTCTGTGTGACTGGTCATGGTTGATCTTTGCTTCTTGTGTTTGTTCAGTCTGTTCTCTTTCTCATGGTGGAGAGGAGGTTGAGTGGCTCAGGCCTGTATGTGTTAGGGGGCACTCGCTGTCCTCTCAGATAGACATTTTTCATAAAGAGGGTCTTGTACATGTACAGGTACATCTCCATGGGGCAAATCTGTGATATTAGGCTATATAAATAACTTGACTTAGATTTAGAAACAATATATCTTAATGGGGCTAAAACAGGGCAGTCTTTTCAGGAACAAAGACCACAGCTCGAGCACATCCCATAAAAGGAAGAGTACTTAAAGGTCCAGTTACAATCTGAAAGCTCATGTTTCTGTATAATTCTATGACAGGCACATTATAATAGTATGGATTAAGTACGTTTCTGCTGGCTGTACCTTTGACAACCTCTTTGACCATGAAAGTTGGTTTATATTTTCTTGTGTCATTCAACCTTAAGGCTGAATTAAGTTTAATCATGACACTACATCAAAATGTACATCTCAAACGATCCATAGAGGCAACGCATAGCAACATGTTTAAAAACATTTTCTCCCATAATGAAGGACATGTATATGACAGCATTTTACAAGGAGCTGCCATCCTCATGAAAACAACTAGTTGGAGTTAAAATCATTAACCCCGACAAAGTTCACCGTCTTGCAATGAATTTAATGAACAGGGATTATTTTTTTCTTCCTGAGGTTATAAATTATAACCACAGTTCTTAGTTCAGCTCTCAATGCCATCCCCTCAGCAAATGTCAAAAAAGCAGAATTAAATCTCCCATACTGCAAGAATTATATTTCAAACTAAGTGAGATATATTTAGATTTAAATGAAAAGTTCACCCTAAAATCAAAAACACATATTTTGCTGGAATACTGTTTATCCATCTAGATTGTTTTGGTGTGAGTTGTGAGATATCGGCTTCTCTCTAACATAATGGGACTAAATGCCACTCGGCCTGTGGTGCTCAAAGCACCAAAAAAATGTTTGTTTCTACAATGTTCAAACGCAGAGAAATCTGACATTTAATCAAGATAACAGTGTGTTTCCTACTTGCCACTAGTTGCTATAACTTCCAGGAAAACACAGGATATGTTGCATATATCAGTGTGAGGAGGGAAGCCAGTGAACGTGACTAAATGTAACATAAATGAAAGGACAGTTCAGAAGTCAGAATTATGTATTTTTCCCTGGCCTGTAGTGCCGTTTATCCTTTTACACTCTTTTGGTGTGAGTTGCAGAGTTCTGGAGATACAGGCTGTAGAGATGTCTCATTTCTCTTCAGTATGATGGGACTAAATTGCACTCAGATAGATAAGATTTGAAAAATTCAAAACCAGCAAGAGTCTGTTTCCAAAAATCATGACCAGGTTACTCAAGGTAATGCAAGGACCTTGTTGTGAAAAGTTTTATGTGGGAACTACTTTCTTTATAGAAGAAACAAGGTAGTTCTGGTAGATTCAGAAAGAAACATCTAGGTGAATAAAAAGCCTTACAGCCCAAGGGAAAAATATGTTGTTTTTTTTTGTTTGTTTTTTTTTTTTTTTTTAAGTGAACTGACGCTTTCAAATCTTGTTTTGAATGTGGACTGGATTATCTGACTGTTTCATGTTTTCATCTTATTTTATTTGGGATTATGTTCATACAAGAAACATATTAGCTCCAAGACCTCCAGTATGCTTTGACACTTATTTTAAGCTCTGAAGTTTCAAGACAAAAACAACTTATATCAAGTTTTTGTCTGTTGGCCTGCATGGCCGTATATTCTTAGATTCATCTTGGAACAAAACATCTCTTTTCAAGGTTTAGATTTTTGAGTTGATTTTCATTTTCAACTTGTCACATTCCACTGATAATAATAGTGCCTCAGATGATTTACATCCTGTTAAGTGATACAGTACAAAACTAATAACAAAATAATATAAACCAGAACAGAATAAAGGACTACCTCACCACCTCCATCATTGTTTGTCAAATGTGTCATCAGATGTGATATTTTCACAATGTAACTGTACGCTATTAATAAACTTACACAAAGTACAACACATGCTGATGGGACTGTGATTCATTTTGCTGGTAAGTCAGAGGATTGGCTGTGATGGCCGGTGTCAGACTGGTGTGAGGAGCTAAAGTGGCCAAAGAAGGTGTGATAGGAGAGGTAGCAGCAAGAGAAGAGGATGCTGGGATGGAGGTATGCATGTGCTCGAGGCAGACAGCCTTCTTCTTTCATGCATTCATCATCTTGAAAAGTTCTGTGCTGCAACACTTACACATATCCAAACACCTGTTGATATCCAAGCCTTTAATCATATTTAAAGTAGGTGTGCTTCTCTTTCTGACCAGAAATGTGGGCTTTTCTTTTTCGCATGCACCTCTACTCCAGCCTTGCAAACTTTAGGCTACTTGGTGCTTTTTTTTTTTTTACAGTGCACAGAGCTGACCCTAAACAGGTGGACTACAGTTAAAAAAAACAACTGAGACGCATATTCCAAATGAGCTGTATACATGACCAAAGAATGCTCATACTTGAATAATATCTGCACGTGTCCTAATTAGCAAATGCTACATTCAGAATATCCAAATGGATTATGTTGTTTACATGACCCGTATCTAATCATGAATATTGTCACATTCTGAGTAATAGTGGGAAATTAGTGTTCATGTAAACAGTCATTGTTGGTGTGTAGTAACCAGAGTGACAGTGAGATGTGTCAGGTGATGATGTCTGTACAATTAGATGTTAGTGACCACATGGTGTGAGTGAGCCAATCATTGTAAAGCATATTGCAAACAGCTGCTGACAGTTAGCCAATTAAAGACAATGCCAGTGCTCTGCCTGAAGTAGCCAACTTTTATTAGCAGTATGTGTCTTGCTGGTAAGAACAAACCAGAGTGCAAGACTCGGAGCGCATTATATTTACTGCAGGATGAGGAACAGTAGGCCTACACATTAAAACTGTTAGAGAATTAGTTCAAAGTCCATACAAGGTGACTTTGGAAACATTTCTGGACTTCAGCTTCCCTGATGGGACATGCTTCAAAAAGGAAATCCTCTCTTTGAGAAATAATGTCACCCATTAGAACTGGGAGAAATCCTACAAAACAAAAAAAAATGAAAATGAGTAAATATCATTATTACCAGCTCTCTAATTTCAGTTTTTAGGTGAAAGTTTGTTATTTAAGGATTTATATTTCTGAAATATATGTAATTTATCAAATGTTTTGATCTGCTAAACTTGCTGTGTCAGAAAAAGAAAAAGTTTGGGAACCACTGAATTAAATAATATTGCTATCAGCACTTCTAAATCAAAGCTCAATAAGAATTATGGTTTAAAAATGTGTATTTTGATTAGCATTAAGAGAACTTTAAAAAATAAAATGGCTGCTCACTATGATTATGCTGGAACTCTCAGAATTAAGAAATAGAAATAATAAATGTGTAACGTTTAATAACTCCATGTGTCCATTTTATTAATTTTGTTTAATCAGACATTTTAGATGTGAATGACAGTGGGAGATTTTTTCACAATAAAAGTCTGGTATCTGCACCATATTTTATTGGCATAGCCCTGGAGCTCTTCCCAGCCTGCCTTGCTGTTGACTCTGCTTCTTGCTGGTTTCTTAGCAACATGTTTGTACCTAATGGGCAGAGTTACATCAGCCTTGTTGACAGTGAGCAAAAAACCTGCCAGAGAGGAAAGAAGCTGCTAAAACAAGGAGCTAAAGTGAGGAATAACTAGCAGGATGAAAGGCTGTTAATATGGAGGTAATAGGCGAGGCAGAGGCCCGGGAGAGTCCAGCAGCAGAGCAGACTGAGACGTCTAAAGCAAACAGGAGACGTCCATCAGACTGGAGAGAAGCCTGGCCTCATCTCTGACCTCCACACAGCCACAAATCTACAGGCTTAATTGGAGATTCTGCTGCATCGCTTTCCATCAGCGCTCTTTATTTGCCAGTCCAGCCAGACGTAACCTGTGCAAATTTTAGTGCTTACAGATAGAATTCATTCAGTTGAATCACTGCCACACTGCTGTGATGGAGATTCATACAGCTGTGCTTTACAAAAAAAGCCTGAGTGAATTTCATGTTTTCAGTTTTAAAATTTTTGAAATGTATGGTGTTTTAAAACTAATTGAACGCTGCTTAGTCAAAGTTATTTGCTCTTTTTAACACTTTAATGGTTAAATATTTGTAAAACCCACAGACATAAAGCAGTCCCTCCAGGATTTCATGGGCCTTTTTGGGGATTGTTGCAGCCTAAAATGACTGATTTTATGGCAGCTTTTACCAAAAAATTGCAATGCATGTTGCAATGCTTTTGGACATTTTTTGCAGGACCAAGTGAAAATGGCAAAAGACAGCTGTGATCCTTTTGTATAATTCATTAAAAATCAAAGGTGACTTGTTCCAGGAAACGCTGGAGAGTCTCGCATGGAGACAGAGAAGAACAATCTGGCAAGAGTGGGAGAACTGGAGAGGCTTATATACCAGGCTGATGGCTGATGAGCTGCAGCTGTGAGAGCAGGTGAGTGGAGTGGGGTGATGAGGTGGGAGTGGCTGGCAGGTGCAGTGAGGCAGAGGTGGGGTGAGTGGAACCATATAAGTGTGCATGTGAATTCATCACATTTAAAATGCTTTTCCACATGTGATGTGATAACTTGCCTTTATGAGGGTTCACCACAACAGAGCTGATGTTTAAATGAGAGTTCTTATATTACTCATATTGTTTACATGTGGTGAATTCACTTTTTGGAAGGAATTCTTGCAGTCTACTCACCGTGGTATGGATGGCCATGTTTGAATGTATTTTGAAAACATTAGATATAAGAGAAGACATGACATCTCTAAAAAATGATTTTATTTTGTCTTCTTTTAGAATTTGCTTCAGTCAAAAACACACTCAATATACAAGCAGTTAGACTGGATTTGATTGCAGCTATATTTCAAAATCATAAACAAACATTTACTCAATAAATACAGTTTTCTGCCAATGTGCTTAAATATGGTGGGGTTTTCCTTTCTGAGCATATTTACAGTACACCATAAATAACTTTAAGAGATGGAGCACATTTCAGGCTTTGACAAAATGAAAAAAAAAAAAAATCCAAACTTGTATAAATATAGGTTCATCTAAGGACTGAAGAAAAAAAATCAAGAAGAGAAAACATGAATCCAGCTGTACAAACATGCCCACATGACAATAATTAACAGTTGCTTCAGGGATCCGTCTTAATGAATGCAATTAAGCTGCCTTACCTGGCATTCCAACGGGTCAAATTGCATATGATCACAAGTGTCAGTCTTCCTACAGTCACTCTGAAATGATTACCACAGATATCAGGGTGGAAAACATACAATATTTCATTTCTTCTGTCATTTACTTGGATGATACTTCCGTTCCTGCTCAAATGAATGCTGTTAAATATATCAGAATATTTAACTGTCAAAGATTTTCCCCCCATCATTATTCATCATGTACTGAAGCAGCAGACTTCCTGCGTCAACTATTAAATTATGTCCAACAATCCATTCAGTATCCACGGTTCTCACTGTACAGTCATATTCACCATGCACACGAGTCAACACTGTATCTGCCCTTTTTCTTTACTGTCAAGATACCAAAACTGAGAGAAAAGAAACATTGAGAGAATGGCTTTGCATATTAGTCTGTGAACTTTTAATTAGTCTGCATCACTGCAAAGTGCACCACACCCACCCTCACGTCTCCTCATCCAATGCATTGAGAAACAAGGAGACCTCTTCACAAAAACTCCATCTCTTATAGTGCAAAAGGTTACACACATGGGGACGAATGTTAAAGCAGAACTTCAGCCACTTTCTAACCAGCAATGTTTTTCTTTTTCTTCATCATACCGACCAATTTTGACTGAAATATTGTTCATTTTTTTCAACTCGAGAGTGACTTCCACTGTCATACTTTCCTCCTTTCAAAAATAAAATCTACTAACATTCACATATGAGACGTTGTCAGAAAAATATTATTATATTATGTATTATCCACTTTCTGTTTGTCTGACAGCTGACAAAGCCACGATCAGATGTACAGCTGTCTCATTACAGATGTCACATCATTAGTTATGTTTCCATCCACATTTTTACGTACATGTTGGTGACTGAATTCTCGAGAACAGCATCAGCCCTCAAGTGGAGGTAGTAGTTATAACAGACGGTGGTGTTGTTATATAATGACTCAGTCCACATTGGGAGGATGGCGGGGAATAAAGGGAACAACTGGGAGACCGCTGTTGGCTTCTCATTTCTAACTGACAGTCAGTGTTGTTCAGAACAGTGTTGCAGAATCTTCCAAACAATTGAAGTGAATGGTGACCAGTTTTCAAACAACCTTAAAAAACCATAAAACGCCTCCATACTGCTCATCTTGTGTAATCCAACATGCCAAGACCACTGCACCATGTTTTTAGCCTAAATCTTCACTGTAGATCTTTAGCTTGGAGCCATGTTCACATGCACATGCACACTGTCTGAACTGTGTATGTTGTGATGGAGTGCATTTGCAAGTGAACGGCCTGTTGGGGATTTATGAGACTTGGATTACACCAGACAAGCAGTATGGAGGCATTTTGTTTTTTTTCCTGTTGTTTATACATTTGAAAACTGGTCACCATTCACTTCCATTGTTTGGGAGATTCTGCAACACTGTTTTCCTGTGAAACTCCAGCAGTGTTTTGTGGACTAAAAGAACTAAACCTGACCTTCAATCGACATGAGGGTGAGTAGATAATGACTGAATTTTAATTTTTGGGTGAACTATCCCTTTAATCATGTGATTGTTACAGTAAAAAAAAAAAGAAGCTCCCCCAACCCAAATTTTAATTATTTTAAACCAAACCATGATGTTTCTCTAATCTAACCATGTCATTTTTGACAACCTAACCAAACCAGCGGTGTCACATCATAATACTGGTCTGTAACAGTTTTGGAAGGCTCAGACATACGATGAGCTCCTGCTGACAGTAAAGTCAGATTAGAAAGCAATTTTGTGTGCCAGTCTAGAGGACATGGAGAAGCAACATATTTTGCTCTTTAATTTGGAGGACAAGCTGACATTTTGGGTTTGCACATTAAAAACAAAGTTTGCATGGAAAAAATTAGTGGACCAATGAATGGATTTTTTTGCTGTTGAGAAGCGAGAATGGATGCGACGATGATGTGCACCAGAGTAAAGTTTATGTATCTGGGTCTGATTTGGGGAACACACAACTTTAGGAAACAGAAAACTAACCGTTGACTGGAATATGCCTGATCAGTCACCAGTCTCTCTTTGGAAGGCTGGAAAACCAATAGATGCAGATAAAGTGGACGAGACTGTTTTGTCTCCAGAACAGGATCCATAACAGCACACAGGTTTTCAAGAATCTTTCTCTCTGTACATGTAGTCTCAGGTGCACTTAAATTTCTTACCTAAGAATAAGCAGGAAATATGCAGGTATTGATGGACGCAACAAAGGTTCTTAAATTTAGGATCAAATCTGTCCATACAAATAATTCATGCATGAGGCTACTCCACCATTAAGATCAGACCATAAATAATTAAAATGGCAGCAAAGTCTACAGAGTGAAGGTCCACACAGATCCACTGGGTTCCTAGTACTTAGGAGACCAAGTCTGGGCCTGAATCAGGTTATACTTAGTCTAACTGAAGCAGACTTGCTCAGCTAACCCTAAGCGTGTATTATACCATGGCTGCTCATTTATTGGTGGAGCATCATGCTGCTGCTGTTCTGGTCTCTTTTTGGGTCTGTTAGATTTAACCACACTTTGAAACACATCTAATTTTCCTTCAGTCCATTCAGACCTGGCCCACCCATTGTTGGGTTCCATTGGGATTTGGTTTCATATTTTGGAAAATGAATGTATGCATGGGTCTGTTTTGGATCATGTCTAAACTTTTGTACCAGAGGATCCAAATAAAATCATCAAAGTGACATAAAGTCTAATTAAATGATCTTGTTGTACCTGCATGAAAACATTCAAAGAGCACCTGTGTTTACGTTCTTTTGCAGACTTTAGAAACACATTTGTGTGGACATATATCTGCAAGGTAGCCCTGTGATGAAGCAGAAAATAAGATTGGGATCAGAATTGATCGGTATGATGGAAATAAAAGCTAACAGGACCCAGACTGACAAAGGCTGATGTTGCAGTGGAGCTGAGCAGCTCAGGCTGTGTGACTGCAGTCCCTCTGTGTGTGTTGGATGAGTGTTAGCTGCCATTGGTGATAATGACAGAGGTGCCTTTGTGTCCGGGGGTCTGCTCTGCCGGTATGCGGAGGTGAGGGGTCATATCGTAGTGGGTGGAGCCTGTGCTGGCCGAGGTGCAGTAGCCCGCAGGCTCTCTGGGTCATAGAGGTGCTCCGGGTGTAGCTGTGAGGGAGTAGGCTAGTGTCAGTGGGCCGTGGAGGGTGTGGAGGCGGTAGAGGGGTGGGCCGGGGTGGGGGAAAGGCTGGCATGGGGTGCGAAACGGGGGCGGTAAGGGGGGGACGGTGGGAGGTAGTCTTGAAACTGAGCATGGGCCCGGCCGACCAAACGGGTGATGTAACGGTAAAGAAAGGGGGGACAGGTCTGTCTGGAGGTAGTCTTTGGGCTTGTGGAGGCGCTCAGATCCCGGACTGCTGAGCCTGGAGAGGGGGGCGGGGCTAGGCGCAGGGCTGATTACCTGACTCAAACCTCGAACACACCACAGTCTGGAGTGGCAGGGGCCCTTGAGAATAGTCAGGAGTGAAGCATGGACCAGGGCCCTTGGGCAGTCCGTTGGCTGGCCCCAAAGGGCCATCCGGAGGGCCCTTGCGCAGCTGAAGTCGACTTTCTTCTTCCTTGATCATCTGCTGCGTGGCTCGGATCAGGGTCTCGATCTTGCTGGGTTCCTGCGGGCTGCAGCGGTAGTGCTCAGCTTGGTATCGATCCCCTGAGTCACTGGCTGAGCCTCCGTCTGGAGAGCTGACCACGCTGTCCTCGTCCCAGTGTCCCCGGCCTGCAGCAGGACAGTGAGAACAGTCAGTCCTGAAGAAACCTCAACAAGAACTAATATCATTCTGAGAAACTGTGGCCACTCTTGGTTTTCACAGGTGGCTCTTAATTCTGCTTGTAAGTAGCTAGATGCTAGTTATAAAGCACAACAGCAGCACATAACAATGGAGAGGAAGTGTTTAATGCATTGACTGTCGTGGATTGACAGCAACCACCTTTAATTTATCTATACAGGCTCTGGATATTGTCTAGGTAGGATATCAGGACAGAATACTGGTTGTTGGCAGGTTCAGTGCTCACCATGGTAGCTGTGGATGGCTGCGATGTGCGGCGTGCTGCTGTCATATCCCTCATGGTTCTCCAAGGAACTCTTGCTCAGTGGTAGGATGGAGCGGGCGCTGCCCCACCACGCGTCCCTGCCAGATGGAGGTGCTCCTAGAAAATATCGCCCCGCCTCACATCGACCCCGCTCACAACTTTGACCTTGACCGTGTGCGTGGAGGTGTGTGTAGCCATCACCGGCGTGATGCTGCTCCTCAGACAGGCTGTGGCAGAGTGTACGAGGGTCAGTGAATTGCCTGTACGCACAGGAGGCGTCAAGGCCTTCACCATGCTCCAGCAGCTGAGGGGAGGCGGAGTCTGTGAGGGGGCTGCTGCCCCACGGACTGTCCTGGTCAGATTCTGACCGCTCCGTCTGGAAACTAGAATACTGTAGTGAGAAATGTGGTAAAGAGACAATAAAAGAGATTATAAGATTATAATGCCTGGAATTTTTAGTCCCAGGAACTATTGTTTGAGGAACTAAAACGTTTCAACCCATTGTTATCTGTGTTTCCACTGCAGTCTAAAGACAAAGAGATTAGGAAAATTAGTCTGCTAACTTATGAAAAAGGAATAGCTCTTTCCATGCATAATTTTTGTGGAGGGCTATACAATAATGAAGGCCTGGAACTAAATTTGGACTGGTCCCTGCAGTGTTCTTCCAAAGGTTCCTAGTCCCTGGGTATAGTTCCTGTGGTGGAAACGCGGCTTTAGAAAGCCTTCAAATGAAGTGACAGACCCTCTGGGAGCCACAGTTGAGACAAGAGACTATGAACAAATACATACAACTAGTGCCGCAAACACTTTGAAAGTCCAAGTAAAGATCAGAAGTCACAGTAAATTATTTTCATTCTACCCATGTGTGCAAGAGTTGGTCGTCTCAGCCAATGATGCATTTTGATCAGTGTTTGTTTTTGGATGCACCTTAACCGTTACTACTAGTGTGCCCTTGGCCTTTGTCTCTATTGGCGCTCAACAAAGAAACTGCTAAGAACTAAGAATACAGCAACATCTTTATAAAGACAACCGATGGTGAGCCCGTCCTCACCACAAACCCCCCACATTGTATAGATTGTCAGTGCAAGCAGCTTAGTACGACCCATATTTACGTTTTACAATTGTTAGGTGGTGACCTCCAGTAGTTGTCGTAATAATGATGGGGAAAGTATAGTATAAAGAGTGAGAAAGTCTGCCAATTGAGGAGGAGGTTGGGACGGATGGATGGGGGTTTGTGTCCTGTGTGAAACAAAAACAAAGAGTCAGCATGGACTTATTGTAAATTTTAAATTACTTACTGAAATTATTTTACATATGTAAATAAGCCGTGTGACATAATGCAACATACTTATTTTAACCCAAACCATGATCATTCCCTAAACCTAACCAAGGAGTTTTACTGAATAAACCTGACTAAACTGCAACTGTTTCACTACTTTAACCATGTGTAACTTAGATAAGGTACTTAAAGTTTGGTATGCCTGTTGCTGCTGGTACTCCTCAACAGTCAGATATGTTGTTTTTTGGAGTCACTGGCTATTGACCTAATCTACTGTTTTAGTATGAGGACGTGTCGAGTTTGAAACAGATTCCCAGGTTGACCAAACTTATTTGGTAGACAGAACAAAGGCAAAGTAAAACTAGAAGTGCCGCCTCACAGCTGTGTGCATCAGCCTTCCAGTCTGTTCAGATTCATTTAATATATGTAATAAAGACTTCAGAGGAATTTGATAAAAGGTATTAAGTGTATTAAGGGTAGTTTTTGGCAAAACATAAGTTCAATGTAAGTTTCAGAACATTATGATGTCAGAGTGAAGTTAACCTTTGACCCTCTGGATATAAAATGTCATCACTTCATTGTTTTATCCTAGCAGACATTTGTGTGAAATTTTGCCATAATTAATGTATGAATTCCTGAGTTATGGCCAAAAAATGTGTTTTGTGGGGTCAGTGGCCTTGACTTTTGACCTCCAAAATCTAATCAGTTCATCTTTGAGTCCAAGTGGACTTTGAGCCAAGTTTGAAGAAATTCCACCAAGGCACTGTTGAGATATGGAATGGACAGACAACGTGAAAACATTATGCCTCCGGCTATGGTTGTCGCTGGCATGGAGGCATAATTATTACCCAAATTATCTGCTGTGAACATTCCTGACAGTTTACAGATTACTTACTGGGGCTACTTTGATTTTCCATACTCGCAGTTATCAGGGTTGCAGTGGCAAAAAGCAAGCAAGTAAAGTAGCCTCCTTTCCAGCCAGAGGTGTTGCAAGGCCATACAGGAGAAATAAACTTTCCAGGAAACATCCTAATCAGATGCCCAAACCACCTCAACTGTCTCCTTTCAATGCAAATGAGGCAAGAGTTCTTTTCGGATACCCCTCCAGATGATGACCACAGCCTCATGAGGAAAACTCATTTTGGCTGCTTGTATCTGTGATCTCATCCTTCCAGTCATTACCCAAATTAAGTGGTTTAAATAATCCGGCTAAACTGTTGGCTTGTTTACAGCCTGACGGACTGACGTCTGACTGCTCGAGTTTCTCGCTTTGCGAGAGAGATGTCACCTGTCATACATATGTCATACAGATCTCAGCAGTTCCTTTGATGAATACAACATTGTCATGGCCAAAATGATGGACAAAGCTACAAAAACAACACAAGAACCAGAATTGTTCTCTTCCAATTCCCATAAAATTAGCATAAAATGTCTATCCCAGGTATATCTAAAAGTAAACTGAAAGCTTTTCTGAACCATTTGGAGCACATGTATGAACCCACCCACCCACCCAAACATTCACAATTACTGTAAGTGTTTCTGGCATTGAGTAATATAATTTTGAACACAGGACAAGAAGGTTTTTATTTCTGCCTGACTATTTTTTCTTGCCAACAGATGCCTGCAGATGAGCCATAGCTGGGACTTATTCATTGGAAAACACAATGGAACCACAGCATTTAGCCTTACGTCATCCAAAGTTCAGATGTGATAACAACACCACTGAAATGAATATGTTTATATTTTTCTAGGGGTATTTCTAGGTGTTTTCCAATAAAGGCCATTTGGAGACCCCCCAAAAAATGGAAAAGATGTTTATATAAAATACAACTCATACCAAACTATTTAAATGTCCATAATTTCCCTGTTCTAGCTTCATATCACTTATCAAAATTGTGTATGGTCATTTTTGGTATTGTATTGGCTATACAAAGCCCCAGTTATCAGCACATTATGTTCTAATTGGCTCTGTCTTCAAACAAGAGAAGAGGGGAAGGCACTTCCTTTCACTGCAGACTCTTTTCTTTCCCTTCACTTTTTATTGTGGGCTGTGGACAGGACATGGAAACTCCTATTGGCTCAAGTGAGGTGTCAATCAAAAAGCCAGCCTGTACCCATCATCTTGCCACCAAGATATGGCTAATATCTACTAATGGAAAATATGTGGAAGAATAGAACATTTGCTGACTAATTTGAAGTGTTTTGACTAAATATTTTACTGACTTGGAACAACTGGACCTTTGCAAATGTAACATGACTGTTTTTGTCTGAACTTTACTTGTCAGTGGAGTAATATGAGGCTTTAAATGTGAGTTGCCTGAATTTTGTAATTGTTTCTTGGTGACATTGATTGTACCTGCTGTTGTGATTGTATCTTGAAATGGTCTGCATTGACTGAAACACAAGAATCGTAGCTTTTCAAGGATTAGTCAGTATACATGTTGACATAGCAGTTGTGTACTTTGACCTATCCTACTTAATACATGAGTTTTCAACTTGCTACCTGGATGTTCTACCTAAATATGAAGTCTCACTGAGTTTGAGACCACTGTACTGGGTGTCCAGGTCAACATCACGTCATGTGTGTGATTTGAAGTCCAGCAGAGTTAAATGCATTAAATCCTCACCTGTGTGTATGGCGAGAGTCTAGCTTTGGTCTTGGGCCTGGATATTCTGCTCTTGGGAGTTCTGCAGTTGTCTGTGAGGCTGCTGGCCCTACTGCTGCTGTAGGGGAAAGAAGTCTTGGTCGTGGCCTGGTCCAGAGAAAGCTGCAGACCTTTATACTCTGTCTCCCTGAAGACACAAACAGAAATGCCATGAACTGCATTTGCATGTCATAGGTTTAATACAGTCCATAATTACACAAGGAGAGATCCCAGTCCCATGGAAAGGCTGTTTATTAAAGAACACAAACAGCCCATGTGTACCTGTGTGTTTGGTTTTTCTCTAGGTGCAAAAACCCATTAACATCTCTTTAGTAATTAGAGCCTCATCATGGTGCTGAGAGGGCCAGCATGCAGAGAGATGTGTGTTTGTGTTTCTGTGTGTAAGTGCGACTGCTGGGAGGGTGGGGGTGTGTTAAGAGGGCTGGGACGGCTGTTGGGATGCTTGTTTTACCAGAAGGATTGCAGCAAGGCCTTCAACAAACACTCTACAGAGGGAAAGCTGTCCAATCAAATACACCAGGAGATTAAAGGCTATGTCTGGCTAAATCAGGCCCATAGGAGAAGCTTGGACGTCTCACTGCTGGGAAAAGGGAATTGATTTCTCGCTAAAGTGTTCTACAGATCTCACCATGGATGATGAATCAAGTTTGAGACAACAGAAAACCTGGACAGGGTTTACTTGAGACAAATAGTGATCCATCATCCACAGATATCTCCCCTCTATCTCAATTGCTCTCCATACAAACACTAATTCACACATACATGAAGACACATTTCATAGGATTTGCATAAGTTACATTTGGAGAGAGTCCAAAAATATCACATTCATTAAAGGTCCAGTGAGTAGGATTTACAGGGGTTTACTCTCAGAATATGGCAAATGGAATATAACATTCATGAGTATGTTTTCATTAGTGCATAATCACCTGAAAAAAATAGCGTTTTGTTACCCTAAAATGAGCCCTTTATATCTACAGTGGGTGTGGGTCCTCCATGGAGGCTGCCATGTTGAACTGCCATGTTTCTACAGTAGCCCAAAGACAAAAACAACAAAACAAACACTGACTATAGATACAGCCTTTCCTGTTTAGTGCGAGTTTTACAGCCAATGTATGGCTCTCCTACACGCTAGAAAGAAGACAGTGGCTATGTGTTTGCAATCTGCAAGCTGACCACTAGATGTCACTAAATCCTAGACACTTATTCTTTAATTGGCAACACATGAGTTGACTTAATAAGTAGTCACAGGTCTTTAGTTTAGCATTAGGGTTGGGTCAATGGACGATGCCAACGTCAGTGACTAACAGTCAACAGCCACTGGGCCCTTATACCACTGTAGCATCGGGATTTAAAAACCCACTGTATTTGAGGTAGTATGTCCCCTCAGAGCTGCTGTAAGGCAACCCTTCCCCCAAAAAACAATGTTATCGTCCATAGATGATGTTTCACTGTGGACACCATCATATGCTACTTTTTTAGACATTGTCCAACCCTACTTAACATTTAACACTGCTATCCTTCATAAAAAGTGTGTCTACAAAACAAGACAGCAAGAGTGTTCCCCCAAAATGTGAAAAAAAAGTGTTTTTAACAGAGGCTGCTACCACTGTTGGTACCACCCACCCAAGAATCCACAACACATATGCTAGTTTGGTGGGGATGTTGTCCCACGCCCAGTTTTTCATCTTTTTTTATGTTGAATTTTCTGCTTCATCATAATTGTGTCTTTCTGACCCATGATGTCTGCTATTTCCACAATACTCGCCTCCGTCTGTTTGATTGGTCCAAGTCAGGCGGCAACCACTTCTTACCCCTACTGCCATGATCAAAACCGCTTCCCCTCTGCTGCCTTCCCCTCACTGAAATGACTGGAGGTGGCGAGTTACAGCATGGCAGTGCGAAAAGTCCTTTAGATGAAGAACTGAAGGTGACAGGCTGCAATCCTCCAACTTCTCAGCCAGGTACTCAACTCCTTTTACTGTGCGCTGCTGTTCAAAGACTTATGCCATGTGCAGCATAAAATCAGATCATGGTTGGAAAAAGGCCAATTACTGCCGCCCCCAGAATTCTGTGACCTGTACTATTAAACCACATTTTCTGTTCAAGACTTAAATTTTCGAGATTGCAACTTTGAACTCAACAAATGTGGCAAAATGTAAACATGTCAATTAAAGTACTGACGTTGTGTTCACTTACATGGAGAGGGTTGGAGTGAATGCGTAAGATAGCAGAGTGATGAGTTTATTCTAAACCAGAATAGAAACACAACAGAACTGATTCAGCTGACAGCATAACTGTTGTGAGTAAAACTTGTGGTTACGTGCTTCTCCTGCAGACATGCCTTTATTCAAAGGATTGCTAAATCACTGTCAGTTTGTGGGTAGCAGGAGCAGGTGCAGAGGTTATCAGAGCTGAGCACACAGTGGGAGTTCACATGCAGGTGAAGTGGCCTTATCAGCTGTCTTATCCATGGTTGTATACACTAAAGCTACCGGGCAAACCAACTCTGCTCCTGATAACTACACACAAAAGAAGCATGCTGCCTCATTTCCACCACCACTGTCTGTGTGTGGGTCAATTCTTACAGTGTCTCAAAAAGATTTACAAAAGCAGAACAAGGAGGGAAATAAGGCTGTGTTCCCCTCACAGTAAGCTGGAGCCCATAAACGCTCATCAAGTTTACAGCCTATCAATTAAAAGGCCGTAAACACAAAGCTGTTATGGATTTGATGTAGGAGGTGGAGGAAATGTGCGTCAAGCTGTTCTCTGCCTCTGAATGCAGCCAGTCGCACTGCTTAATGGAGGCTTTTATAGGCCTTATTCATGCACATGCTCACTTGTACATCTATGAAATATGCACATCAGGGGTGATAAAATAACAGGACAATAGGCAAGTAAATTGTATCCCTCTAAGAGTGTGGTTCATGCAGGTAGAGTCTCTGTCATGATTACAGTTTGATTTTATTGGAAGGAAGTGAAGTAGCAGCTTGTAATGAGAATTTTCCAGTGCTGTTGAACTGTTTGTGCAGAATAAATGCAATCCAAGTTCAGTCAGATATGCTTCAGCGCCTGCCTCTGTTTATATACTCTGCAGGCAGAGCTGCCAGTCTTAGATAAACTATACCAGGTGAATGACGCCGCCAGAGAGAGGCCGCCACAGGTAACAGCCAACACATGAACACACTTAACAAACTTTGAAACAAAGGGCTCAGACATTCTGATATAACTGGCATTCAAGAGAGCAGATACAGTGATAGAACAGGAATGTCTGCTGCCATCAGAAGTAGAAAGAGCAGGAAAGTTCTGGTCTTCCTAAAAGAAATCATAATCACATTTTCTTTGTTTCTAACCCAGCATACAACAATGAAGACTATAAAAACAGAATATGACTTGACAAACTTTCTTCATTCCCACATTCTACAAACCTGGCTTCAACAAACACATGTCATATTTCCAATTAACCTCCAGTTAATTGCTTCACAGCAGCTGTTTGTGTAAATCTCTAGTACCAACACTCATTATCTTATCAAAGCAGAGAATGACAGCACAACAGAGAAGTGAACCACCCCTGTCTGCCCCGGTGCTGCCAGACACTGCTGTCATTTCACACTGAACCCATCTGACTGACAACTGTCAGCTATCCTCCAATTCATACCACTACAAATCTATAGAGTACTAAACCATAACATTGTTGTTTGAAAAAAATGTTCTGTTTCAGAGTAGCAGTAGTGGGCGTTACATCAGTGACGTTCCATGCATCCATCTATTCTTTGAACCACTAAGGGTGAATCAGCCATCTTCATTTATTTTGAAATAATAGGTCACGCCCTGTCTACACTGCACGTGTTTCAGACACGTTTGTCCATGGAATAGATACTCATGTCAGCTGCTGCTAACATGCTGCCTTTCAATGTACGCCAATGACGATAAAATGTTAAAGTTAACGCTGCTGTTTTTCTATATTTTTATTATTTTTTAATCATAGCCTTTAGTCTGGAACCTCTCAGTTCATTTTTAATTTCTAGTTATCAACTGGTACAGCCTGAAATGCCTTAAAACACAATTGTATAGGCCTATAACCATTCAGAGCAACGGAAGGGGACCTACAACTAATTAAAACAACAGCAACCAAATGTCATTCGTGAGTTGGTTTGCGGGGCTTACAGTGTTGGGGAACGTACGCTCCAGTGTGTCATTGGGCCATATTTCAAATCTGCCCCCAAATACTCCACAACTCAGTACTACATAGCTTTCAAACTATTCATATGTTCTCAGCAACTATTTTCTAATATGTAGAATGTGATGAGAAGAAAATCTCTGAATTTCCTTTACAGACTTTAACAAAATCAGAATCCCGCTTATTGCCAAGCAGTCTTGGATATATGAGGAATTTACCTTGGTGTTTTGGTGCATAACAATAAATATAGTCAGTAGAAAAATATAAAGGAAGATTAAAAAACAAGTACTACAGGTCAAGAACTCACTGAGACAGCCATTTTAAAGCAATCGCATAGATATTTCACACATAGTGCAAAAAGTGTACTTAATAGACTGAATCCAATATATCGCCCAGCCCTGTAGTGATCACATCTCTAGCTACAAGCATGACTAAAAGCAACAAAACAAAGTGGTTGTGATACAGTTATCTGTGACCTCACACTCTGGCAGTTAGTATGAGCAGCAGTAGTTGCCATTTAGTTACAGATGAAGCAACTTAGATTCACTGAAAGTTTTCTTCTAAGAAAAAAAAACATGTCACAGTCCTGACCACACTGCTTGTTTAACACGTTATCTCTAGAAAATGAAGTGCACTTACAAAACAATGATGACCACTTAGCACCAGGACAAACATAACAACACTGTTTGTCTCAAGTAAGAACCTGCTGGATCTCTGTTTGGCTGTTAGATTTATCAGCATACTGATATGATAAAGGTCAATCCAGCAGCATTTAGGAATACAGACAGACACTCACGTGAGAACATAGTTGACACTGACGATGCAGTGAGGTCGAGATGATCGGCTGTTATGGACAATGGTTGCATAACTCTGAACCCAGACCCAGCCACCGTGCTTGGCCAAGAAACGGTAGTACTTGGTTGTCACCTGACCTTTCACCAGCACTACAGGACCGAGAGATGGGAAAGAAATGAGAGCAATTAGGATTACTGTGGAGGTAAAAATCCAAACAAATTGTATTAAATTACATTGACACAACATAATATAACATAACATACAACCTAACAACAAAATATGACATTATAAAACAACGTAATGTAACATAATATAGCATCCTGGCTCTGGAAAACGTAATATAACCCTGTATATGGTGGCAGGCTGCAGCATAGATCATAAACCCCGCCCCCTCCATGTTAGCAGACAGGACACTGGCCAGACTAAAAAAATCAGTACAATAAGTACGTCAAATATAAAAATATATGGTTTATGTCATTTTAGGTAACTTGTTATCTGGCTGGTGTTTGTTCAAGTGTTCCTTTTTCTGATCAGTTTGGTTTTAATTAGCTTCTGGATGCACTAAAAAGAGGTTTCACGTCAAGACCGACTATTGAGTTTTGCTCACAATTGTGTTGGCCAGCTCAGGGGCAGGACCTCGATACTGCAGCTTCAACCCTGATCACTACTGCACAGAGTCTGGCTCCAAATGACGCCAGCAGTACAAGATGGCAGCACACATATCCAGAATATTTTGGCTTCGTTTTTTTTATAAGTGGGGGGAAGTGGAGACATGTTGGCCATCTTTATTCATGTCAGTGGTCTGTGCTGGAACAGCGTGTGTTTGTATTGAGTGTGTGTGTAGAGAGAATTTGTAGAAAGGTAAAACAAACCTAACTCACACAAGTGATGAGCACAGCGCAAGTGGAAGGAGTCACAGCTGTGGACATGATGGTAGAGAGTCTTCTCTATCAGATCCTGAGGCTCGTAGCCTGTCAGCTCTGCAACCCTGAGCAACACACACACACACACAACACACACACACACACACACACATTCAGAGGTTACATTAATGCCTTCTCACATTTACACACTCACATACACACCTACACACAAAATATGTAACAAGCATGTTGAAGAACTCTCATTCACCACACATACACTCACACTGTACATGCAAACAAACACATATCCGCTGTGTGCAGGCACAGGTACAGAACATCGTGTTTCACTGAACGTACCGTGAGTCGAGGAAGATGAGCTTCATGTCCAGGCTGGCTCTGAACATGAACATGTTGCTGTGCAGTTTGATCTCGGTGACAGCACTGGGTGGCAATGAGTGGCCAACAGCCACCAGCCCCACATTCTGATAGCAGCCGTCAAACGGAGACATGTCCAGGCTGTACTGACGGATCTTCAGGTAGCCACTACAGTGAATCACCTGGGCCAAGAGTTCACAGATGGATACAGAATGTATGAATACCAATTCACACAGTTCCAGTAGTCCTTTAGTCCTATTCAGTCAGGGTCAGGAGGAGTCCCGTCTTTATTAAACATGCTTGATATTTTTGAACTCTTGCTGATTGTGTCACTCAAGTCAAAATGTTCTAGTTGCGAGCTTTGCGTGTGGGGGACAGTTTCTTGACTTTTCTGGTCACTCTGGACAATGACCTTTCAGCATGTCAACTGCATGTCTACCTTACTGTGAGTAAGGTTTCAAACTTGTTTTACCGCAATTGTGAAAAACTCAATCATTTTAACGATTGAGGGCGCCTTTGGAGGGCGAGATGATGGATTTCCATTTCTCATGCTTTTGCATTAGTGACACCTGCACTGTCACCCCAGCAACGCATGCATATAGGTTGATGATGTCTGGACCCACAATCTAATCTCATCAGTGTGGACAGTGTGTCGTAAAGATCTGATTTGAGAAGCAAATCTGGTTTGCCTGCAGCCTGAACAAAGCCAAAGAGTTTGATCTGCTGCTATTAACAATTAACTAATTAACACAGTGAAATAATGACCAAATAAAGTGTTTCTGTTGTTTTCTTCCATGCGCTCTCTCTCTTATCTGTTCTTGCTCTCTTTAAAGAAATTCTCAACCCTAGTTTCAGTCGAGAAGGAAACAAATTAAGGCTTCTGTTTGTGCAGCATGGGTAAAGAAACGGAGAAAGACACAGGTCAAGCCTGAACCAAATGTACAATATAGGTTTTTGTACCCAGATAATAACTTGTGTCTCGTTTTGTGCTTCCCTGTGCTGTTAACTCATCTCCCAAATGCTCACTCTTCAGGTTCCAGAATTCAAAAATGTGCTCAAATAAAGGGATGATTTGAACATTGACAGTTCCATGGCAAGTAAGAGGGCCTTGAGTCAACATCGTTTGGCAACTGCTGTTTCCAAAGTCAGGAATCATCTCAGTCTCCATAGTCCTTGTCAACTTCATCATCCAATTCTTTTATCCAGAGGAATGCACTGGCCAGTTTGACATGAAATGTATTTGTCACATTCATGCTCCCTAAAGGATGATCCCTCTTCATCTTGAACCCCAACATGCCTTTTTCTAGCATCATCTTTTAAAAATTTGAAGTTTGCAGAAGCACGTAATCTAATAGTTGTTTGCCATGAAATATAAATGGATGAACTGTTTGAATTCAGATGATCACAGAGCACATACAGAGGGCTCATTCTACAGTAACAAAAACACAGTCATTCTTATTTTCAGGTGATTATACGCTAATGAAAACATTATCATGACTACTGACAATACTAGATATGTACTTTTAGGATCAACATAAAAAGCACATTTAGGAGCTGCTTCTTTGCCAAAGAAATTATCACATGTGAATAAAAATAAACTCACAAAAAATTCACTAAAAGTGTTCTGAGTTTGACTTTTCTGACTTCACAGGACACTTCTAGTCAATGTTATTCTGTAACTGTAACACAGTTACAAAGTAGCAACATAAAATGAAGATGCTTGTACTCATGCCAGTTTACCAGAACAGACCCTTTACCTTGTAACCCCCACACGTGAGACCAGCGTTTCTTTTAGCGAGGACACATTTCATCCTCAGAAAGAAGGAGCGCTCCATCTCATATTCTGCAGAGAAATTAGAAAACAACAACGACAAAAAGAAAGTTATATATGCTGTATGATGAGTCCATGTCATATACAGTACAACATGCCTGGGTTGTTGATTACCATGAACAAAGTGTGAATGGTAAGGCTGGTGTGCTGTGAGGACGGCTGTCATTTCATCGTGGTCTGCTGGATGGATGTATTCGTAAATGCTGTTTCCCGTCAACTCTACCTGTTGAAATGAACATTCATGTCAGAGCTGTGCCACATCATGTCAGACTAGGTCACATTAAGCTTGTCAAACTGACCTGTGATAAACCCAAGTGGACGGATGCTGTTTCTGATATGTACATTATTTTCCCATCTGGGGCAACCACAAAGATGAAGCCATCTAATGTCTGAAAGAAACAACAAAAAGACAGTTATTATATTAGATGCCAACAAAAAAAATTCATTTGCCTTTTAATGAAGTCAGCATGTGTAAACTATAGCATCTTATTATTATGATTGCTGCTGCAGACAGATGTAACAACATCATGACAAACTAATGATTTGAAGAAAAGACTGAAATAACAAACACAAATAACAATATATGTGATTTAAAGGAACAGCTGAATTAAACACCTAGTTCATTAGGTCTATCTAGCTCAGACTAAAGCAGCCGTATACAGCAGCCCTGCAACAGTCTATCTGTGCACTTTTTTTTTCAGAGGAGTGTTGATTCAGCTTTTGATCATTTTAGGAGCTGTAGTTTAGGTTGCTAAACCAAATTTTCAAATAAAAACTGAACATTATAACCCTAATAACAGTAGGATTTATTACTGGATGTTGTAATAGACTGTGTTCAGTTTAGCTAGGTGTAGCCTTCCTAATAAACTAGCAACTGAATGAAAGAATATACAGTAACACTTAAGGTTAAGATTTTTTTGAGGGCTGGTTGTATGAGGTACTTTTTCATAGTCAGTGTATTAGCTACAGTAGACAGCAGTCAGCATGCCTCCAGTTTGGAGAAGCAGCAGGAGTACCAGTGTAGCAATGTACTGCTGTGGACAGGGTCAGCAGCAAAACATATTTTAGCCACCTATAAAAAATTGATATTGTGTAATATGTAAGTAAGTGTTTTTTTCACTGCTTTAGTTAATTGTCAGACATTTTTTTTCCAGTGGGAAACTACCATTATATATGCTAAATATTGCTCTCTTCAAACCAATCAGAGTCCTTTTTGGCAAAAAATCATTATTTTTACCTTGCAGTGGATCCAGACTATCCCCTTTAAAACACCAAGGTCACACAATAACACAAATAAACTAACAGATGGAGGCAGCGGTAGACCAGCAACTCTTGTGTTCTATGAGGTAAAATTGCTGTTGCTGCCAAAGGAGTCTGGTGGCATTCGAGAGTGATATTTAGCTTATATAATGGCAGATTCCTGTCAGACAAAGGCTGTCTGATGGTAAAGTGGTGAAACATTTCTAAATATAGTGTAAACTTAAACTGATAGTGATTTTTTTAGGTGTCAAAAATACATTTTTCTCCTGACCCTGTCCGTAGCAGTACATTACTTAGCTTCCTACACCGGTAGTCCTGCTGTTTCTCCAAACTGAGGATGTGTCAGCCAGCACCTATTGTAGGTAATACACTGTCTATGGACAAGTACCTCATATAACCTCACTTCAAATAATTCAAACTATCCCTTTAAGTAATGCTGAACTAATGCATGACTCATGATGATTTAATGCATGAATTAATGCAGAATGTATCAAGAGTTCCTGTTTCTCACCTTTAACAAATGATCGAGCCACTGTGAGTTCATGTGAATAGTTCACACTTAATACATCATCAGAGAAGGAATGTTAATTCAGTTACTCCATACATTATTATGTGACCAAATTAGCTGGATTTCAGATAGATAAAAGTTCATTTCAGACCCATGTATTTGCTCAGCCTCTCTGAATGCAGACCAACACCTGTTCTGATTGAAATACACTGATAAATACAGTTATAGGAGCTGCAACAATTAATCAACTAACTGATTATTAATCAATTATTGAATTTATCTCCAACTATTCTGATAATGACTAATCAGCTTGAGTAATTTTTGGAGAAAAAAAAGCTCTTTTCAACGTGATTTTTTTTCAGTGTCTGACAGTAAAGTGAATATCTTTGAGTTGTGAGTAAAACAAGACCTCTGAGGATGTCATCTTAGGTTTTGGGAAACTCTGATTGACACTTTTTAATCATTTTCGGACATTTTGTAAAACAAACAGCTATTAATCAATTAATCAAGAAAATAACTGACCAATTAATCGACAATGAAAACAATCGTTGCTGCGATCCTAACAGTTACACAAATAAACTTTCATGCCAATTCATGTGTTAAATCATCATATTCATACATTAGTTAAACATTACTTAAGGAGGCCGATATGATTTGGACCCTTCTTATAAAGTGTAACCAAACAGAGTATTAGTATTTGTCACATTAATCTATAACAATATAATAAGGAACATTTCTGATAATAATCTCGATTTCTATAGATATCAAGCTCATATTTAACAAGCAGCTCATTTCTATGGTTGATAGCTTGCAGCCACTTGCCCTTATTCTGTGCTCTTCTGGCCAACATGCAGTCATATTTGTCAAACAAGCAGAGCTGCACTGTCATTATGACGCCAAATTTTAGGCTAGCTTGTTGCCGTATTCGGCTATGTAATTCTGTAGCCCTCTTGTCCTCTTTTGCTGCTCTGTAACTAACAATCCTGTAGCCTTGGTGGGCTTAGCTACATGAAGCTCTGACACTCTTCTGTGTCTGTGTGACCAGAACTAGCAAACCTGTGGTTCTCTCTGGCCAGCCGTGCTCCATTGTGCTGCTGCTGATGTGAGAGGGGCTGCAGGACAGACTGGGGCTCTGTGCGTGACCAGGAATGTGTTGAGCTCATTTCACTCTTAAAGCACATGAATGAAGGCAGCAGGAGGCAGATGGCAGCGGCCACTAAACCCCACACACACAGCCTACCTATGGCTGAACAGCAATAATAATGATAATCATAATAACAGGGTGAATTTTCCAAAGAGCTAAGCTAATTCTTCATTCATTCTAATGAACATTTTAAGGGCCTTTTAATTGACCTTGTGGCATCTCAGTCACTTTTGAACCCCAAAGCCCACAGTTTATATCAGTTGCTTTTAAAGTATGAATACCCATAATAACCACAGCGGTAAGTACCTGTAAGAGATGGGAGCCTAGTTCCTGGCTGACTCCGTCCAGAGAACTGCTGCGGCTCACGTGACCCCACGACTCCCCAAGACCTGGTAAACACATCACACACACACACAGAGGGAAATATATTATAACAAGTAGGGCTGAACAATTAATCTAAACATTACTGAAAATGCAATATCCAAATCACAGGAGCTACATTTTTTAACAAAGAAAAAATGTGTGACAAAGCATTATAATGAAATAGTGTAGTGCTATAGAGATGCTCTGGCCTATACATCTTGTCCTCCAGATGTAAGAAAACATGTTTGTTTGGTCACATCATCATGAGTTTAACAGTTTTCTCAGTGAAAATGAAAATTGTGATGCAAAAATGATCATTCCCGTTAGTTGTGAATTAGGGCTGATTACGATCCTGATATTAGGAAGTAAAAAAAATCACGTTGCAACATATTAGCTGATATTCTTTTTAAAATATTGTTTCTGGGGCTTTTATGCCTTTACTTTAGGTAGGACAGCTGAAGTGAAGAGAGGAGAGGGGGAGAGAGAGTAAGGGCATGACATGCAGCAAAGGGAGAGCTGAACCCACGGCCGCTGCAGAAGGCTCACAGCCTCAGTACATGGGTTGACACCAACTCAGCTACCAGGCTATATATGTCTGTATATATAATCTAAAATGACATCAGGGCACTGAAACAGTACACTTTCAGTGGTATTTTTAATAATCATAAATAACTATAAATAAAACAACACAAACTTGAATTAAGAAAAGGGGTCAAATATACATAAAATGCTGGCTATAAAACTAAAACTAAAACACTTTATCACAACTAAAAAACTTTAATTACAGCTATGATTCTATGCTGTCAAAAGACTGTGCACATGTTTGGGTCAACTGATTAGCTCTGATATTCAGCATTTTTACAATTATCGGAATCGTTCTTTTTATAAATAATGAATTAACTGAAAAATGTGCTTCTTTAGCTCTGATGCAGCTGCCTCTCTGTCTGTAGTCTGGCTAATGTCCAGCCCACAGCACTATTGACTGTTAATTAGGTGACTTTATATACTGCTGGGTCTATAACAATACATCATAATTGTTCATAATAGTTCATTTATATTTTTTATTAGGCCTAAAATTTTTAAATCTGCAAAGAAACTAAAGTTATCAAATCAATGTATTCTAGTAAAAAAAAATACATTTTTTGTATTTTTTTGTAATGTAGTGGAATGGAAGTATAAAGTAGGAGAAATTATTATTATTATTGTTTTTGAACATTTTGACACTAAGATATTCATATTTCCTGCAAATGTATATCAGTTCCAAATATTGGTTATCAGTCTCCTCAATAACTGTATCAGTATCGGCCCTAAGAAAACATATCTGTCGATCTCCATGATGTTAAGGTCATGATAGATTCATCTAAAAAATAGAATTTTATTGAAGGCAAATTATCACTGCAACTGAAGAGGTTTTAATTACAGCAAATGTAAGAAAAATGCCAATAATATGCCCCATAAGGTGGTTTTATAGACAGATGCATTTTTATTCCTTTATCCTTCAGTACACAATCACTGTACAGACTGTAAACACATTTAACTGCATTATATTATCAGAAAAAAAGAACTGTTGCCACGATAATACCAAGAGAAATTAAAACCAGTCTTTATTCAAATAAACGACTACTGTTCACACTGTGGGAACAACTGGGTGTGCAGGGGAAATGTGCGTAAATACAAGGCTCCACTGCACACACTGGCTCGTTAAACTGCATCACAAATCTAAAATGAACCCAGTGCAAACTCCTACAACGTGTTAAGCTGACGGTCTGCAGCCTGCAGCTCTAAAAATACACACACCTAATATTAGAGCCGGAGCGGACTTTTGTCGGATCCGGATCATTGCAAAAATGGTAGCGTGAAAATATTTTCTTAAAGCCTTCACATCAACAACAGTTCCAGTAAAAAATAACACGTGAGCCGGTCTCAGCGGACAGACAGAGCGAACCGCAGCGCTCCGCATTGAAATGCAAATCCTGCTCTGCAGAACAAACCGGCGGCATGCGGGGATCACAGCGGCCCGCCGCCTCACCGCTTCACACGGAGATAATATGGACTGCACGTCTGCATAAAAAGACACAATCAAATTACCCCACAAATACTCACACTTCCACTTCATATCGCAGACAAATACACATGAAGACAGACACTGAGACAAACACTGCTGTGAGAAGCAAAAAACAGCCAAATGTCCGCTGCTCTGATGGATTCATAAACTGCACGCTCAAATGTTTCATTAGTTACAACAGTGCTTTTATCATTTGCCTCTCGCAGGCCTCTTTTAATTTTGTTGGTCTCAATAGTAATGATAATAATAATAAATAATAATAATAATAATAATAATAATAATAATAATAATATATGATAATAATAATAATGATGATGATAATAATAATAATGATGATAATAATGATATAATAATAATAATAATAATAATGATGATGATGATGATGATGATGATAATAATAATAATAATAAATATAATAATAATAATAATAATAATGATGATGGTAATAATAATGATAATAATGATAATAATAATAATAATGATAATAATAATAATAATAATAATAATAATAATAAATAATAATTGATTTATCAGGTCAGTCACTTTCGTTGAGCAACGTTCTTTAGTGAGACTCAGTGCCTTATGATCACCAGTAAAAAAACTGAAAATAATAGAAGATAATAATAAGTTATTGTTCTTCTCCAGTCGGCGCTCATTATTATAAAGTTTGATTACGGTCCAGTGTTCAGCTGCACGTGACGTGCTGCAGGTAACGAACGGCTCATCTGTTCATACAGTAAGTGTGAGTCCGATTAATTATTTGATTTCATTTTCAACTCTGACCCACTGACCCATCAATTATTTCCATGATTCCAACATCTTTTAGACAATTTGATACCATGTATTTATTATTGTTTTACATTATTAGAGCAATGCTTCCCAAACGTTTTTGATTATTGCGATTTTAAAAATATATATATATTTTTTTTAAGTATACCTGTGTAATGTACCGTGTAATGCCGCAGATCGTTTTTAGGCCTGAAAAAGTGACAGTATGCAATGTTTCAGAAGAAGGGAAAAAAATTCAAAAACGAACAAATATAATAAACTGACATTTGTCTTATATCTCTTTAATCATCTTGTAACCTCTCAGATTTATCTTAGGACCCCCGACCTCAAAGATGGTTGCTTTTCAAAAAATATTAAATAATAGATAGATTTTTCAAGTTAAAATATCATATAACAAAACGATATAATCTAAACCACAATAAAGTAAGACACGTGTTTAACTAACTAGCTAAAATAAATAAATAAATAAATGTAATTAACGATCACACTATAGGCCTAAATGATTTGGTGTTCTACAATTGTACAATTCGACAGTCAGTTACAGCGTCGCTGTGTTTCCTGAACACATTCTCACACATAATTAAACAACAGCAATAATAATGATAAAATAATAATCAACTTTCCAGCGAGGGTGTGAACATGTTGCTGAGTGCACACGGGCAGCAGAGGTCACAGTTACATTGACGGCTTTAAAGTGTTGAGAACCTAACTCAGCCAATCAGAGAGGAGCAGAAAAGCTCCACGTGGAATAAGATATAGTGTTCTAGAGCCATTTCAATATCCTGTTATACACAAACACGTTGCATTCTGCAAGAAAAAAGAGTCACACATGGCGCTTGAGTTTTAAAAGAACATGACAGGAGGTCCATCTGCTGAGGAACACCGTGAGATGCGGCTGAAAACTGAGAAAAATTCTAGTAAGTGGCCCTTAGGTTGGGATTGTTTTTTTGTTGTTTTTTTTGTTTGTTTGTTTCAGCATCACAGACTATTATCTTGATGCTTTTGCTTTGTGATTTTGAAGCTATCAGAATTAAAATGAGCTTTATTGACCAATGTACACACATACAAGGAATTTGACTCAGGTTTATTCATTGCTCTTCATGTACTTACACAGGAGTAAAATAGATGTGGCTGCTAAGAACAAGGACAACAAAGCAAAACAAATACAGGTAAAGAGTAGATAGGACTGTTATGTGAAAAGAAATAGGTATACAGCCTATAAATATACAGTATATAAGAAGCAGCAGTAACCAACAACGTAAATAAGAACTTTATATCTACGTTTGTAGGTTGTAAACATTAATAAGATATAATAAGATTTAAACTACATGAGTCACAGTAAACAACACATCTGTGGTCATTTAATTTAGCATATACAGTGAACAGAAAAAGTGACTAGCCTCCCACTCAGTTTAAACATCTTACAGGGTTTAAAGGTGGAGAGAATTCAGCAAGATATTTGTGGTGTGGGGTGTCATGTAATTTAAACCAACATGGCTGAGGTGAAAGGTCATGCTACTGACCACTTTAAGTGCCATAAATAAAAGTGACCCCCCAAGTCACAGAAAAAAAAGAAAAAATCCTTTCTCCAAAAAAATGAACACTTTCAGCTTTTCTTCTCCCCACTTATGCAAAACCACTCTCAGCCCTCTCAGACGGGCTTCTTCACGACTAAATCATCACGTTTTCAGTTGTGAAGAAGCAGTGGTGGAGTGTATGTGGGGGTCCTCTTTGGAGCAAAAAAAAAGGTGTGAGAAGCCTGAGTGAAGAGGGTCCGGCCTTTACAGCAGCAGAGGTGGTTTTAATGGGGAAAACACACAACACGGCCTGTAAAAGACAGAGCCTGCAGGATTGTCCCTTCAATTATTCAGTGAGCTGCTTCACCAGCTTATGTTGCCATACATGTGAAACAGCACAGACATGCAAGAAATGCAGAATGCGGGTGACTGCTGTTACTGAGAGCTATGCCACAGGGTCTTTGAATGCTGAATTTCAAACTGTTTTTGGTTTTACTCATGCAAAATGCAGTCAAGTGCTGCATGTAAAGTATGTCTACTACACCGAGTATTGAAATCTCATTGCAAATTTGTGGTCGATGAAAAAGACATTAAATGTAGTTTCTCCACATCCTGACTGAAGGAAAACTGAGCTGTCTGTGGCCCCACAGCCTTTTCATCATTCCAATTAATCCTCATTCTAAAATATTCCAAACTCATGTTGCAGCTTTTTGGAATCCTGTTGTTCAATAATAAGAGGTGTCTTACAAACACCCTGCATTTTGCTTTATGCAAATATGTATGTATATATGTAAGAATCTGTGGAATTGTCTCTTGTTTTCACTTCAGTGGATCAAGTAAATAAAAACACAAGGGTTGACTTTAGCCTTGCAGCTTCTTATGAATAATACCCACATGCTCATGTAACAAGATACCACTGCTTTTGTAACTTAATTTTTAAAATAACTTAGCTGAAATGAACAGTGACATTAGGGCAGCAAGTAACAATTATCTTCATTTCCGATTAATCTGCCAATTAGTTTCACTATTAATCCATTAATCATTTAATCTATACAATGTCAAAAAATGCTCATCACAATTTCCCAGAGACCAAAGTAACATCTTCAAATTGCTTCTTTTGTCCAAAACCCAGACTCTTCATTTACTGTCATGAATGACAAAGAAACACAGCAAAACCTCACATTTAAGAAGCTGCAACCAGCAGATCTTTTATATTTTTGTTTGAATAATGACTGAAACCAATAATTGATTATCAAAATAGCTGACAACAAATTTTCTTTTAATTAACTAATCCCTCTAGCTCTAATATAATGTGCACTAAACTGAATGGATTACATTTAGATAATTGAGTCTGCATGGTTTATTAGCTTTACTTTGACAGTGACTGTGCTATTAGAATATAATAATCAATAAAATGCTATTTTCCCTGGTAATCTGATAAAGATCTTCTGTATCCCTGTTCAAAGCACACTGTAACATGCATTATTAACCCTATACATGTGATGCTGTACAGTTGTTTTTATAATATTTTTTCACATTATCATAATTTTTCTATTTTTATTTCTATGCATTTTGCCTTGCAGTACTTACTTTTATCTTTATTTATATTATTTCCTTACTATACACCAACATACCACAGCAAATTCCTTATATGTAAAAATCTACTAGGTAATAAACCTGATTGTGACTAATGGATCTCAATTTGCAGTATTATGTCAGTCCAGTGAGGTAAATGATCCACACTGTCAGGGTGTAAAGACACTGGTGTCCATGTTTCCTTTGTGTTTTTCCCTCCAGGTTCTTTGTCACTCCACCACTGCCTGCTTCACTGTTACAAGCAGCTCCATATGTTTAGGGATCAGACGTGCACATCATACTAATGTCCGCGGCTCTGCAGCAGTCACGCAGGATGGAGCCTCATCATCGCAGCTAATCTGCTGGCAGGGGCCGCCAGGGGCCCCCGGAGAGAAACCACATCACTGCAGGCTGGGGACACACGGACAGACGGACTGAGGGACACGGGAGATTTCTGCTGCCGACTCGATACACTCAGTCAGTCAGAGAGAGGACAAACTGCGGAGAATATTAATGCCGCCTAAATGTAATTTTCACTGATCATATCAGTATATTTGATTCTCGTTTACTATCACCGCGACCACACAGATTTTACTGAAACTCAAGGGAAATATATTTAGGGCAGGTGCAATACACATTAAAAATAAAGTACTGAATCTGCAATAAATTCTACATTATTTAAAATGTGCACAAAAGTCTCTATTTCCTCAATTTTAATTGATTGAATAATAACAAAAATATTAAATATAAATATAAAAAAATAACAAAAAAGCAGTAAATAGTATAAAAAAAACAGTAAATAAAAAAACACACGTCTATTAACATTAAATGTTTTTACCAGTAAATTTTTGATCAATCTGTCAGTCAGATATTTATTAAAACACTGATTTTTGCTGTTCCTGTAAAATTATGAAATAGCGTTTCGGAATTCTGCTGGCGACTACATTTATTCGAAAACTGAAAACATTAAAATTATGAAAACAAATGTATTATTACAATAAATGATAAATATTATGAGATTAATAATTAGTTGCAAAAAAAAAAGAAGAACTCACATATGTCCCAGCAGCCGTAATTATAGCAGACTAATGAGAAAATGAATGCTACAAGAGCGAAAATGCTTATGTTGCCTGTAATTACATATATATTCACATCATAATAGTGTAACAGTTCTACTTCATATTTTGTTGATTATTTCATTTTGTTATCATATTGTTAGTAACTGTGTGAACACATACCTACTGATTTTATTTAAAGATATGTATTTATGTTTTGTTGTTGTTGTTTTTTCATTCACATTCACGTGAGCGCAGCGGTCTTACCTTGTGGAAAGACTATCCTCATCTTCAGGTAGCTGGTGGTCAGGCGGATGATGGACGCTTTGTCCAGCTGGGAGGTGATGGCGGAGGGCAGCGGCAGCAGTTTGGCCAGTTCATAAAATTCACTGTTTTCCTTCTCCCGCCGAGTCCGGGCGGCGTTTTTAGACTTCTCCTTCATGTTGTCCGTTTGTCTCCTCTGTGTCTCACTGTCTCAGTCCCTGTCCGGGTGTCTCATAGCAGGAAACTGGACGCGTCCCTCTGCTCCCGCGTGTGGCCTAAAATCCACAGCTGCTGCCGGCGCGTGCACACATTCCCATATTTCCAGGTGTTCCAGGTGGAGGAGGAGGACTACAAGCGAGGTCTGGCTAATTCCTGGATCTCTGAGGACTGGAGCAGCGGTTTTGGGGAGCCCGTTGGAGGGCTCACCGCTCACTTGGATCCACCATACCTGATGTTAAAGAACCGCTGGAGACATGAGGCCCTAAAGGATGAAACATTCATCAGACAGACAGACATGTGTTGTCTCAGATGAGTGGGACATTTTGTCTCCGTCTAGAAAACACCACACTGAATCCCTCGCCAACGTCAAACTGATAAGGACACTTGTTTGAATGTTTCTACAGGATTTTACTGGCTGTATTTTCAAATTCACTCATAAAAACCTAATAAATGCTCGTAGGCTTACCTGAGCGCAGACACCACCGACAGTGTGATAAAGACAGTGTGATAAAGACAGTGTGATAAAGACAGTGTCCAGGCTCGAGTATTATCAGTAAGTCGCTTCTGTATTCTCTGCATTCGCATATCTTCGCTCCTATGTGATTTTATGGATAGCAGCGCGTGCATAGCCTCCTGCAGGATCCGGGACCCGCCCACTGCAGCCATCTCTGCTCCTACTGGACGACTGGATATCCTGCTCACGTATCTATTGGCTACTCCGAGTGACGCGCCGCTTAAGGAACGGGGCGAAAATGTTCACCTCTGGCCCGAGCTGTTCACTCTTTTCTGGAAGAGAAAATGGTATGCAGAACTCCTTTGAAAAATATGTCAGTTTTAGAGATTTATTGTCTTTCAAGAAAAATGCATATTTAATGAAGAATGTATTGAACCCAGTTAATGTGTGAGAGCTTCTCTCTCATTTGGCATACACATTTATCCACACTTAACTTCATGCGCTCTTCATGTACTAATTTTCATAATTTGTCTAATTGTTATTGCCGCAATCCACATGCAACAAAATATGAGTTTAAACTTGTTAGCGGTGAGAAACAATGTGTTGTAATATTTGGTACAAACACGTTGATTAGATTCTAACAAATTTCAGTAAGAAAGATCAAGGCGTTATCTATGATATGGGGATGTTTGTTGTTGAGAATTTCCAGATTTTTGAATGGAGTTTGGCATTACATTATGCCTAAATTGTAGGCTATTCCTGTAGATGCAGAGGGCTTTCTGTACAGAGAATGGAGGGCAAGATCCCGAACGTATTTCAACATGCGCTGTTCTGCAGCGCTGCTTGTGTTAATATGTTATTTAGTAGGATTTGTATTTAATGTTTAGGCCGATATGACACAGATAGGCTGCACTTGATCTATGTAGAGACTATACGTCTTCTACATCTAAAATCAAGTTGAAATTGCTGTTTAACTTGTTGGAAATGAAAAGTCAAGTGTTTAGCCGAAGTTGTTCGTCTTATCTGTTGAGTTTTCCCACCAGAGCTGGGATGTGGGAATAGTCTATTTAATCAAGACACTTAAAGAATTATTCTAAAACTAATATAGGCTACTAGTACAATATATCCCATCATTTCGTATATCCTTTCTGAAAACACAGTCAGGACTTATTCTTACTGATGCATTACTCCATATTAGAGCCAGACAGATATATGGGTCAGCCAATATTATTGGCCAGGCAGAGCTATATTGGTATCGGTATACTGTCTGATATATTTTTAGTTTAGGTTTACATAATTTTATATTTGATCCCTTTTCTTAATTCAAATGGTTCTAATGTTTTTGTTTTTTTTAATTTATAGTGATTTAAAATCATTAAAAATACCAGTGGAAGTTGAGCACAATACTAAACAATACTACTAGCTGGCAGGTGTTTATATTGGTGAATTATGAACAATATGGATTTTTTTTTTCAGATGATACAATAACCAATAATTACCTGCTTCTCATGGCCAATACAGGTAACTGACAATTTCACATTTTTGTGTTAAAAAACAAAAAACAAAACAAACAAACAAAAAAAAACTTGTAATTTATGAACACCTTAGAACAGCGGTGTCAAACTCATTTTAGTTCATGGGCCACATACAGCCCTATTTGATCTCAAATGGGCCGGACCAATAGAAACATTAGATAAAAACCTATCAGTAACAATACCATTTCCCCCTTTTGTCTAATAAAGTATAACATTCTGAAAACATTCACAGGGTTAGGGTTTACAGAACAGATGATGACCACATTTCAACAATATAAATCAGGAATAGCTGTGCATTTTATTGATAAATTGTAATGAAGTGTGCAGGATTGGAACCACTGGCGGGCCAGTTTTGGCACACGGGCTGCATGTTTGACACCTCTGCCTGAAAGGCTCAGATAAAGTGAGCAAGATGATGATTTAATATTCCTGAGCTAACCAAATTCTGACTGACATCAAAAACAAACGGTTCTGACTCTTCAGATGTTCATCTAGAAGAATTCATATTAAATTCCTTGACATAATCTGTCAAATCAGAAATTATTATAGACAATATTCATTTTTTATCATCAGAATAATAAATAATATAAATGTTCTAGTTCTCTACTCCAATATTTATCATGCATCTCTAGTATTAGTGGAGGTGCCATAAGGTTACATAACAAATGATGTCCTACTGTTTTATCACCCCACCCCCACACGCCCCCTTACATCACCTGATCTAAAGAAAACAGCACAACGATCAGTTTTGCGGTGTTTGTTGGTTTACTGACTTCATATTTTATACTTAATAAATACTTTTTTGAAGTCGACCTTTTTGCAATAACTTTATTTTTATTAATGTGATTATCAGGAATTATGAATGTATATCTTCAGATTTCACCATATTATTTAAAGTGTTAAATAGTTTTTATGCTTTTGGAAAGCAGCTTCAGTTCTACAGGCTACTGCTCTGCTCCAGCCCCTACAGGAGACTGATGATGATGAAGATGAAGATGATGATGGTGGCAGAGCGGCTGTGTAGGAGCCAGTCTATGCGGCCTCTCTCTCTCTCAGTAATGGGATCCAGCCTGCGGAGAGAAAATCATCCCGGATGCTGGAGGCGCACGCAGCGGTTGACGCTGCTTTAACCTTCACTTCAACTCTAAATGTAGCGATAATTAGACAGCGACAGTGGAAAATATGACCATCACTAATACTGCGTGTCATTAAGTCCCCGTGCAGTCAGGACGGATCTGATCCCAGATCTGCACTGATCACAACAAGCTGATTACACAGAGAAGAGATCAACACGTCACCGCTGCTTCCTCTGCATTAACAAACTAAGTTTTTAAAATTCAACTGAAACAACTTAATACGTGTTTGTGATGGAAAATCGACACTAAAGCCTTGAAACTCGTTTGAATTAAATTACTTGGTAACATCCACAAGTTGCTTTAAGTCAGCGCGAGAAACAAAAAAAATCTGACATTATGGATTTTCTTGAACAAATAAAGCAACAAATAAAAATAATAACAATAACGATGCATTGTTTTACATTGTTATACTACCACTATTATTTTATTAGTAGATTGGATGGAGTATATGCATACCCAAGACTAAATGACCAACCAGGTAAGGTGGGCAGCTGCTCTCAGACTCCAGCCAGGAGTGAAAATACAGACAGTGCAGGCCCGTGGGCTGGGGGGCCCCTAGAGAGAGTGGAGGCTCCAGTGGAGCATGGGCCCAAAATTAGGCTGTATAATTAGGCTCATTCTTGAGAACTGGCACAAAACTTTTTCTCTTCATTTATGCTGAAAAGATCAAACTCTTGGCTATTAAACCTTGTAATGGGCCAACATCCTGGTGATTACATTTTTTATTAAATGTAGACGTCAACTCCATCAGATGGAAAATCATACATTTTTTAAAATTTCACAGCATAGTTGTAGTGAGCAGTCATTTTATTTTTTAAAGTGTCTCAGAGTCTCTTAATGTTAATCAAAATACACATTTTTAAACCATCATTCTTATTTAGCTTTGACTGCAGAGTTGACATGTTATGGTTGAGACACATCTGATAGAAATATTATTGAATGGATTTGTCGAAAAAATAGAAAGTTTACCAGTGCTCGAGCAGGATTTCCCGCCTTTTTAAAACCAGGAAGTGAGACAGGGGTCCTTAGGGTATAGCTAACCCTTTTATGCCTGATTAAATCTGAATTTAATCAGATTTTGTAAAAATCTGACAAAGTTGACAGAAATCTGAGACACAACTTTAAAGGGCCAACATTTTCAGAAAAAAATAATATTAAAACAAAGATAATTATAATAGCACATTTATACATATGTTATCAGTAGATATTGTTAGTTTTAGATTTTAAAGGCTTTTAACGCATTTTAAATTGTTTAAAGTTGTGAATTCTTGTCTGGGACGAGGCTGTTGTCTGACACAGAGCAAGTTTAAAAAAAAGCAGACCAAAACATTTCATAAATGACAATATTTCACATCCTTAAAGGACATGATTTGTCCCAAGTATCAAGAATGGGGAAAATATTACAGATGTGTAAAGGCAGAATTATACATTTTTCTGTATTTTCCCCAGACATTTGTGCATGTCTTACTTTTTAACAGGGAGCATCAGCTTTCAAAAACGTTCCATCATTCTATTGGTGCACAACCCAGAATCCAATATTTTCCTTCTAACAAATTCTGCATCCTGACAATGTTCGGTACCATCAGGCCTTTTTGACAGAGGACATACTGACATGTGTCAGTAGGAGAGCTGAGGTGAATGATGAGCTCCATCTAGCTGCATCAGTTTCAAGGGTAACTGTCCCACTGTCACAATGTACTGAGACACTTGAATAAAACAGTTAATAATATTAATAAAAATGTAATAATGTGGTCCTCCTGCAGTGTTGCAGATGTAGGGCAGTGGAGGTGGGGTTGATTCTGTACGTAGGCGTGTAGCACAGCTCACTTTAATGTCAGAGGCTGGAGTTTGTTTCTGTCTCAGGCCAAAAATTACAGGCTTAGAGATCTTTCCCCAGTGTTTACCAAGTGTTTCAGTTTCCTAAGCTTATTATTAGGAGCTATGATCAGGATAACGAGGATACCACAGGCAGGATCTTTAACCCTACAGTAGTACCCCATAACACACTCAGACACAAGGAAGAGTTTAAAACAAAAAAAGTAGGACTGACTTGTCAATCACACACAGGAGTGACGAGATCCCAACAAAAAACATGTGGGACAAAGAGTGTGTTAGTGTGGGACAATGTGGGACATGTTTACCATTGCTGAAGGGTTAAAATTTTGATATGTTAGTCTAACTCAAAAAAAAAAAAAAAAAAAAAAAAAAAAAAAGAATAAACATCTCTATTCTGCCCATTGGCTCTACACTTTGCCCTCTGGGTATTAGATCAGTACTTTCCCAGTCTGTTCAATGTAAAAACAAAAAAGTTGAGAAAACTCAAAATTTAAAGGCCATGTACAAAACAAAAAAAAAACCCCAAAAGACAAATACATATCTTTAGTTTAGATAATTTACTTTTTGTCTTTTTTACACATTATTTTTGTCTTTAGTCTAAAAGTCAGATTACAAGATTCAAATTTATCTCAAGAAGAAAAGTAAAATTATCTCAGGTAAACACTGAAAGCTGGCAAAAAGTTAAGTTACCTTGAATTTTTTAACAGTGTTGTAGCTGTATGTCACTTTGTTTGTTAAAGTTTCTCAAGTTGGACTGTCCAAATAATCAAGCAGACAGTTTTAGTTTTTTCTGGTGAAAGACAAAATTCTAGTCAATTTTAAGGTCATTTAAGCAACAGATTTTTGAAAAGGTTTTACCAACTACAAATCCTTTGTTGAGATAATTTACTTTTCTTCTTAAGGTAAAAGGTATTGAGACATTTTTTACTGATTTATTTATTTTATACAGTCTATGGAGGTACCTGTGCCTGTCAGACCTGACCCAGGTGATCCTGAGTGGTTGGCCAAATTTCAGACCCAAACCCAAAAAATGTTTCATTTGCTTTATTAGCAAAGAGTGAAAATCAAACAGGCCTGAGAGTTTGACAAAAAACAGCCAAAAAAAATTGAGGTGTTTTAAACCATAAGAAGAATCAGGACCTGGTCTTCCAGTGAAATTATGCTTTTATTTTGAAGCTTAACTACACACTCAAATGATTTGCCAGCCACTGATACACATCTCATGTCAACCATCACAAATTTCTGTTCTCATAATCAAAAATTCAGCACTACACTGAATTATTTTAAAGCGGTTTCAGGTTCAGGAGGATGTATTCTGCTGGCTTTGCCGTCTTGTGTGTGTGTGTTTTTTGAAGCGTTTGATCACCAGTTTTCAGCTGGGGACTCTTCTGAGCAACCGAGGAAGATTTCTAGGCAGGAGGAGGAGATTTATTTGACAAAACAGATGTGACAGTTTGGTGATCCTGAGCGAAGCCCCTGTAGCGGAAAGAAAAATGTTTCACACCTGCACTGAAATCCACTCCAGCAGATTACATGAACTCTGTCAGCTTTTCTCTGTTCGGCACAGTGACGCCACGTTCTCCCTCTGCTAAACCAACATGCTGAGTGTTTTTATCTTTGGATCATGTCTCAATTAAGAGTTTTAAACTTCTAATTTTAAATTATAGTACTATTGTGTCACAAAAACTACAGACTCGTGCAGCACTTACCCTAAACCTAATGCTGAACCTACAAATATGACACAGGGGTGTTTGAAGGACTGCTCACTGTCTCATCTATAGCTACCGCTTGCTAAATTCCCACAAGGCCACAGTGGTTGGTATAAATTAGTTTAGTTCACAGATGTCTGTGCGGGTCTATTTCTATGTCTTTTTTTTCTCAGAATGCTTCTGTTTATTCATGTATCTTTAAAGAAAAACTTGATAATATGAGTTCATCTCTTCTACATTTCTGGTCATGTAATCAACAGATTGGGCTTTTCATGTTGCCCTGCAAAAAGTAAAAAGTTGAAAAAACTCAAAATTTCAAGGCAATGGACTGCCAAAGATTTTGTTTGACCATTATTGATCTTCTGTTGAGGTAATTTACTTTTCTTCCTTAGATGAACTTACAGCTTTGAATTTTGGAAACTCAAAACATTGTATTTTAAAAAATATTGACTAAATTCATTTAAGTGAAAGTAAATGTTAAAATACATATTTTCAATTAGAAGTTTAATTGGTTCGCAGCTCACTGTGACTAATTTTTGAATTATTTTTAGTTTCTAAAACTCAAAGATTCAAGTTTATCTCAACTAAAGATTATAGGTAAGCAAAAAGTTTTTTTTTTTTTTAATTTCACAGCTTAAGAGTTTGAGCTGGGCTCAAAAGTCAAAAATCTACTGCAGTGTGTTGCCTTGAAATTTTAAGTCTTCTTAAGCCCCTTTTCACACACATATTATTAGCCCAGGGTTATATGATTCACACTGCACTTCTGCGAGCCCTGGGTTAAATGTCTACTGGAACAGCGACTGATGTTTACATTCTAGAATAAAGCCTGACTACTATTTAACAGTCTTCAGCCCAGTTTCACACAGGCACCTTTTAACCCCGTGTTTAGTCCATTTTCAGGGGACAACCCCACAAAGTTCCAGAGCAGGTCTTTTCACATTGTCCTTAGCCCAGAGCTAAAAGCATACTGAGGCGGCACTCAGATACAATCAGCTGCTGCGGTGAAAACGCAGGTCTTCTCATTCATTTTAAATTGTGGGGGTGCTGAAAAAAACAATGCAGCAGCATGCAGCAGACAAATTTGAAGCAGAGTCAACTTTTGAGGAAACGCAAACCCACGTCCCGCTGTGGTGGCCAATCAGGATCCAGCAATCAGATTCTCTCCGCAGACATCCTGAAATATCGCTGAGAACGGGCGCTCCAGGCAGACTTGATGATGATACTCCACAGCTGTGTTCTCGTTTGGTTCATTTCATGTACTCATGAAACACACTTTAATGTCTGGGTCTGGCTCGCAGGTTGTGATGCAAAATAGCGACACAGAGAAACTTTGTGTCGATGTGTTTGAGAGAAATGGAGAGAGACAGTGTGCAGCTGTGCCCACAACGCTGCACAATCCTGCGGCTAAATGCTGCAGCGCCTGATTCAGTCTGAATGTACCCTTATTAGAACATTCTTAGCCCCAGGCTAAGAAAGTGTTCATACTGGCACATTCCAAAGTGGGCTAACCTCGACTTTAGCTTAGGGCTCACTGGCTCTGCTCCAGAGCATGGTTAGCCACGCGTTTGTGGGGTTATCCACTGAAAATCAACTAAACGCTGGGCTAATAGGAGCCAGTGTGAAATGGGGCTAAAGGCTCTTGAAGAGTCACATCATTCTAGTGTAAATATGAGTCGCTGTTCCAGCAGACATTTAAACCAGGCCTAGAAGTGTATCCATGGGATTGGATTAATCCAGGGTTAAACATGTGTGAATGAAAATTATCACTAATAATTATTAAAGTGTCAATATTCTTAGTCCAGGGCTAAGAATGTGCCATGTGAAAAGACCTAGCAGGGCCAGCAAGCCCTGGGCTAAAGTCAGGGTTAGTCCACTTTGTAATGTGACTGGATTGCACCAGTGTGAAAGCTTTCTGGAGGTCTATAACTGCTGCTTTGTTATTCTGTGTAGAGTTACATCTGTAAAGCATGTTGTATTCTGACCACATCACAATACTTGACATTTTCATGACACATTGTCCAGCAGTCGTATACTGCAGGTTATTATAAAAGTGCTGGTGAAACCAGAGTGAAGTAGGGCTGCACGATTTGGTAAAAAAATCATATTGTGATTATGTGGCTGATACTGCAACTGCGACATGATTCGCAATATTAGAGGTAATCATAATTTTGATATCATAATTCTTACTTTGATAGAAAATAATGTTAAAATGACGACGGTGTGATTTTTTTTTTTTTTTTTTTTTACAGGAATCTGTCCCAAATGAAAATGTGTTTTTTCAGTCTGTAGAATTTGATTTGTAGGACGGGAGATCTCTGCCTCACAACATTCATTAATCAAAAACTTTTTTGACACACATTTTGTGATTTGAAAATTGCAGAAAGACAAACTGGGATTTCAATAAAATTTCAATTAACTGCGCAGCCCTAGAGTGAAGCACAGGCAGGCAACAGCAAGAGAGGATTATGATTTGAATGAAGAGGATGGAAATACTGTGAATATGTTTAAGTTTCTCAGTTATGATGCCAAATTGTCTATTTTCTGTCAGATAAAAAATGTTTTGTGGGACGCTCAGCAGACCTTTCTCTCCTCTGTCTATCACAGAGTGACAAGTGACTTGTTTACTCTGCAGCAGCCTCTGGTACACTCTGGGTGTTGACTGGAATTGATTTTTTTGAGTAAATGTTGTGGAGCCCGGTTTGCCAGGACAAACTACACTGGCATGCCAAATGAAGTGAAGTGCTGTCCCATTTCAGCTCTGCCTCCTTCAGTGGACGTGGCTGATGAAAGCAGACGGATGCTGAACCTTTTTCCCAAATTAGAAAAGCCGACCCAGGATTCAACAGAGCATCATTTCCTGTCGTTCCAAAATACAAGACTTCAGTTTGCTTCACAGTAAGCACGTGTCAGATCGTCTAACAGTGACCGACAGCTCCTTTCCAGAGCCAGAATCAGGGAGAAAGGTGGTTTTAGATGTTCATTCATTCTCACTTCAGACAACTTTACACAAAGACTAGTCGGGTGTGTGGGTGAAGGTGTCCAGTAAAAGTATGTGAGGTTTGAAATTCTCGTCAAGCTTTCTTTCTTTATTTCTTTCTTCACACCACTGTTATCTGTATTATTCCCATTTGTTCTTGGACAGAGATCAGCGAGGCAGTGTGATGTAGCAGGGTGTTCACGGTTTTACCTCTGCATATGGTCAGATGATGAGTTCATGTGAAACATACTGAGGCCTTTACTCTCACTGAGACAAGTGGGTCGCTTTCAAAGGATTTTAAGGAGGACTGGGTCTGTCCTGCAAAGAAAGCGGGTCAAGACCGATAAGTTTTTTTCAGGTCCGATACTATAGTTAGTAATCAAGGAAACCGACAGTTGATATCTGGAACCAATATATAGTGCATTTGCAGTAAAAATTAAAATCTTTATAATGCCCTTAAGCATAACATTCAACCAATCAAATAATGTTGTGGGTGGGGCACTAAGTGAGATAGTGACTGCAGAGAGAGGCAGCTACATCAGAGCTAAAGTAGCACATTTTAATTAAATTATATTATCAGCAATCTGATAGAAAAAACAAACAAACAAACGCTGATTCCAATGATCATAAAAATGCAGAAACTAGGAGCCAATAAACTATCAGGCTGATAATCAGCTGAGTTCTAAAGGAAAGCTTTATTTTATGGCCACATGTAGGATGAACAGCTTTGTTGGCCTGTCATCACATATTTGGTTTAGAAAAACAGACTGTGAAGGAGGCACCTCTGAAGTTCCTGATGTTATCAAATCAGTGAAACAAAATCATAAAATATGTTTTAACTGAACTAAATCATCAAGATCATGTCTTTTTTTTAACTTCGAAATAATCTCAACGGGCTCTTTCAGACCCTCTATTTCACACTGATATTCAATAATCAGAGAACTCCATAGCAGAGGAGGCACAAATGTACCTTTTTATGCAGCAGAAGCAGATAAGGGAAGCTGATGCAAAATAAATTCCAGCCCGTGATTGTAAAGTGATCTCTGGAATGCTCTGATCAGTGACACAGTCCCTGTGTTCCAGCTTCATCACACTCATCGTCATGGTTCCTCAGCTGAGGGACAGGTCCGTCACTGAGTCGGACACCTCCGTGTTGACCTGAGCAGCGATGCTGGCAGCTGTAACATTCAGGTGGACGTCATACTGCTGGTCCAGACCCAGGTAGCTGTCACTCATCAGGTACAGAGTGTAGATACACCTGAAAGCACACAGAGGATGGATGAGCTGTTAGAATATGAGCATGGACACACAAGGGATGCTCATTTTGGTTCAAATCAAGCTGTCATTTTCTCTGGTCTGTGGCCCAACAGGTAAATTAGGTCTCTGCATAAAACATGCATGTTCAATGGATGATATGTGAAATAAATCATAAAAAAGAGAAAACACTGAAGGTGTTCAAACTTAGGGTTCTATACTACAGGGTTCATTTAGGAGCATTGCAGAAAGCCTCTCAGGATGTCTCCTTGTCTACAGTAAGTACTTAGACCAGTGGTTCCCCTCGTACATGTATCTCAGGAAAGCTGAGCCCCCCCAGCCTGAACACTCGTGCAGACACACTAAAAGAATATGTGATTCATTCCAAGGCTTTACTGTACAAAATAAATGTAAATTAAATTGTTTCCATTCTTAGAACCCTTACCTTTAGTAAATGTCTCTGTTCTGGAATCAGCTCCACATTTTTTCTTTTATGAATTTAGCAGAGTTGACTACACACTCGTTCTTACCAAAAGAACAATAACGATTCATTATCACAGAGAGGTCTCACACTTGTGGCCTACAAAGTAACCTACTATTTTTAATTGAGGACAAAGAAACGTCTCTTTTTAAATCATTTCATATGCAGACTTTTGTATAAATTGTACGATTCATACAGGTGCTGGAAATCCTTGAAAACACTTGAATTTTGATGTTTTCAAGTTCTGAAAAGTGCTTGAAAGTGCTTGAAATTGTAATCACATTACTTTAATAATAAATTGCTGCCTGACTGAATTAATTAGTTAACTTTTTAGATAAAGAAATAAAATAAGATATTTGCTTAGCCAGACTGTATAAGAAGTGATTAAATTAACCGATTAACCGATCAAACATCTATTCATTAATAACCAATCAACAGGCTAGAAATGGCATTAATTGTGCTTCAATTGACATTGTTTTGTCTGGTGGAGCCATTCATTGGATAAGGAAACTTACAATGAAACTTCAAATAAGAAGAAAAGATTTTAAAAAATTACTTAACTGATAGTTAAGGAAAATGCACAAAATGCACAAACCCTGTGTCTAGTTACAGACAGGTGACACATTTTGAAACATGAAACTTTGTTGTGTTTTCCTTTAATTTGTCACCCGTCTGTAGAATTCTATCACAAAGCACAATTTTGGTTGATAATATCACAATAACATCTGATTTAATGTGATGAAGAGGCGCAATAATCATTTCATTTAGTTTTCAGGTTCTCCTCATGTCTGTGTGGGTTCTCTCTGGATAATCCGACTTCCTCCCACAGTCCAAAGACATGCAGCGTAATAGGTTAACTGATTACTCTAAATTGCCCTTCGGTGTGAATGTGCGAGTGAGCTACTATCTGTCTCTCTGTGTGATAGATCTGTGGTGAACTGGTGACTTTTCAGGATGTACCCTGCCTCTCACCCAGTGTCAGCTGGGATAGGCTCCAGCTCCCCCGCGACCCGTCAAGGACAAGCGGTTACGGACAATGATTGAAAAAAATGAATGAGATGAATAAACTCATAAGAGGTGACAGAACCAACTCTATCAGGAAATACACACTCCAGGAGACTGAAAACAAGCATTTAAATGTAACACAAATGATCATACTGGAATGTGACGCACTGTCTTGTTTTGAAGAGAGCAATGGTATATTTTCCATTACTATTCTAATAAATCTTAATCAAATATTAAACAATAACTCTCTTTTTTCATTCCTTACTATTGTGGTACGGTGTTACTTTAAGGAAACAAACCCTAAAATGTAAAATGAAAAATATTTTTTGAATATTTCCTCAAATTGTCCTTACTTGGTACCAACTGGCATCATAACATGTACCACAGAGGGATATGGAGTGTGTGTCTTACTTTCCAGTCTTCTCCGGTGTGTAGAAGGCCACAGACACAACTGTGTGATTGCGCACGTATCCAACCCGCTTGACAGCCAGCAGCTCCCTGCGATCCACCTCCCCCACCACCAGGAACCAGCCTTCATCCTTTGCTTTGGGGAACCGTGGAGCCTGAGCCTTACTGTCCTGCTTCCTCTGAAATAACACAAGTGAAGGACCTTTATGTGATACATGTGGACAACACAGGTTTAATATGAGATAAACCTGATTAACACCTGACAGTGAAATTCAACACACACCGTCTTATGTAAAACTAGAAAACACAATACAGCTGATAAAGCAGCCTGATTTATTATAGAAAATGAGTCTGTGTGGGTATATCACAGCTGTCCTTTTAAACTAACAGACCAAAGACCCAAAAATACCTCCTCTTCTTTTTAGTACTTTGCATGTGAGACAAAGATTTATGCAACAGTGCACTACAAACAGTGTTCTTCCTGTGTGAAAAGATTAAGAGACTTTCAGAAACTAGTCCCCCAACTTTATGAACGCACAATACTAAATCACTGCAGCAAGCCTTAAAGGATCCACACATCTGAGGACCAGTTTATCTTCCTCAGACAGAACTGCATCTGCAGGCAACATGCCAGCAACCTGAACAAAGAAAGCCGGATTAAAAAGACAAAAAGACAAAAAAAAAACTGCAGCCTTAAAGGGTAATTTTGGTATTTTTCAACCTGGATAAACAGACTCGACCTCTGAATGAGTCCAAAAACGGAGGATACATTTAAGTACACTGCTCCATACAGGACTCTTTTAATGAAATAGACACTGAGCTGATGTTCCCCTGTTAAAGGCTAATTTTGGTACTTTTAAACCTGAGAGAAGACAGACATCTCAAAAACTCTGCAACTCACACCAAAACTATCTAAATGGATAAACAGCACTACAAGCCAGAGGAAATATTATTTTTATATATATTATTATATATATTTTTTTTGTTATTGTGGGGTGAACTGTCCCTTTAAAGCAGGGGTGTCAAACTGAATTTCATCTTGGGCCACATCAGCGTTAGTTTTGCCCTCAAAGGGCCAGTTGTAAATGTAAGACAATACAATTGTATCTATATCACATAATTGCCTCTGCATTTGATTAATATTGATTTTTATAACAATTATAATAAGCTCCAATAGCAAAAATCTAGGAAAAAATCATGGCCAGTAGACATTCAATTGTGCAACATTTTGTATTAAAAAATGAAACAGACAAAGCTGTGTCTGTGAACAAACTTTAAAACTGTTTAAAATATGAGTATTTTTGCAGTAAGATGATCTGCTGCTCTGTTTCATATGAAGAGTTCTGTGGTTCTGATCAGTGTGTTTGAACAGTGATGCTCCATGTTACCTGCTCTCACAGTCACATGACGTCTCTGTGGGTCAGACTCGTGTCTCTGTTCTCTGCTGTCAGACACGTTTTACATCAATGATTTGCAGCAGTGTTTCTCATCTTCTCTATAAAACTCCAAACTTGTTCTACACTTGCGCGTTATGAAAGTTTGGTGGTGTGACGCGGTACAATGTCACTTCTGTCGCTGTTTTCATCGCGGTCTGTTCTGATGAAATGACGAGGAGACACAGAGGGAGGAGGGAGCGCTTGTTTTGTGTGAGCGCGGCAGCAGGCGTCCAGTAAGAGCGGTGCAGACAGAGACGGGAGGAGAGAGAAAACAGAGGAAATTTACAGTGGCAGCTCCTTGATGCCAAAAATGAAACATATGCGCGTCCTAATGAGATGTATTGATACTAAATGACTTCAGTATGTGTGTAAAAGGGATGCATTCTTGGACATGTAGTTATTGGACACCATACTTCTGTAATGCAGTTTAGGCTTGTATGATGCAAATTATATATTTTTTGCAACTTCTCGCAGGTCACATAAAATGAGATGGCGGGCTGGAATTGGCCTTGAGTTTGACACGTGCTTTAAAGAGTAAACTATGGTTTGTTGAACCAGAAATTGTAGAATTGCTGAATTTGGTGTTTGTTGCATGTTCAAAATTAATTTATTGGTTTTAGCATTAAGAATTAAAATCCTAAGCATAAAAATGACAGCTGAGTCTGATCTGACTGATGAAAGCTGAACCATGTCTGGTGTCACTCTAAGGACAAACATGACATTTTGGTCCCACTACAGTTCACAGCAAAACTGTCTTTGGTTTGCAGTCTTTGGTTTGTTTGTTTGTTATTTCTGTAAAATGTCCAAAATAGTGAAAAATGTTCATGCCAGTTTTTCAAAGTTCACAGTGATGTCCTTAAAAGTCTTGTTTTGTTCAACCAAAACCCAAAGATATTCAATTTAACATGATAATAAAGAAAGAAAAGTAGGAAATCTCCATATTTGAGAGGCTGAAAACAGCGTTCTCTACCATTTTACAAGGAAAATTACTGAACCAATTAGCTGATTATCAAAATTGTTTCATTGTTTTTTTACCACTTGTTCAGTCGGGCAAGAAGTTGCCAGACTGACCTGCCCAACATGGCATTTCACTTTCCCCAGAACGCCTTATTGTTGAGCTGTGCCTTTTAAAACCTTACCCAACATACAGCACAGCAACAAAGACTCTGTCAGTGTGTAACATGACAGATTCATATTCTTCAGCAAATACACATTTCGCACAGATATAATGACTGCATTGAAGTGGTAGTACTGTTGTTGGACATACTGACCCTCTGCTGGCCTTGGTTGATGCGTCTCAGGGACACCTGCAGGACGTACTCCTGGTCAGCATGGACATCCAGCCAGCTGCTGTCCTCCCTCAGGTTAGCTCCCGCTGCAGGCAGGGGACGCTCCGTCTGCTCCTGGCTGTCCTCCCACCAGCCCTTCACACTCATCTGCACCTCCAGCACGGGGAGGTGACTGAGGAAGGACCACGCCTGAACACAGAGGAACAATGGTGACGAAAGACAGAGGACATTAGAAAGAAATTTGGATCATTATCTAGGGCTTGTTTTGTGTGTACCAGAGATGAAACAGTATGAACATTTTATATCATGATAGTGACCAGAATTAGAATTAACAGTTATTAGTATCAGTGTGTGTTTTTTTAAAAAATGTGCTAAAAATGGTCAAAATACACACAGTGAAATAACTTCAACACATTTTATATTAAAAACCTCTCAATGATTTTGGCGTCATTATAACATCACTTCCTTTGCAATGTCAGTGTTTTCATTTACATAAAACAACCCACGTTTCTGCTGCGTCTGGGAGACTGTTGCTAACTCGGACTGATATCAAAGTGTTTCAAAGCAGGCTAATCAAACAGGATTAATTCACTCATTCTTGAGAATTGGGACAAAACTGTATTTTTATGGTGTTTTGATTTTTACTCTTCAATATTTCAAAAGATTAAACTCTTGGCTATTAATCCTTGTAACAGGCCAAACGCCTGGTGGTTAAATTTTTTATTAATGTAGATGTCAGTGTTGACAAAATGTTGCAGCATGGTCATAGTGTCTCAGAGTTCTCTTAATGTTAATCAAAATACACATTTTTAAAACCATAATTCTTATTTAGCTTTGATTTAGAAGGCTACAGAGTTGACATGTTATGGTTGAGACACATCTGATAGAAATATTATTTATGAATTTGTCTAAAAATAAAAAGTTTACCAGTGCTTGAGCAGTATTCCCGCCTTTCTGGCCCTGTGAGGCAGGGGTCCAGGGGTCCTTAGGGTATAGCTGACACTTTTTATGCCTGATTAAATCATGTTTTTGTAAAAATCTGACAGTTGATGGAAATCTGGGACACAACTTTAAAGGGCCAACATTTTCAGAAAAATCTTTTTCAAAAATGATTATGATGGTTTTTTATCGGTAGGCATTGATAGTTTAAGATTTTAAAGGCTTTTAACACATTTTTAAATTGTTTGAACTTGTGAATTCTTGTCTGGGACAGGGCTGTTTTCTGACAAAGAGCAAATTTAGAAGATAAAAAATTAAAGCAAACCAAAACATTTTTGAATAATTGTAGTACATAAAGATGTATATGAATCCTTGAAAAATAAATTTTCACAAAAAAAAAAAAAAATAAATAAATTTTCTTTGGCAGGATATGATTTGCCACAGTTCTCAAGAACAGGTAAATTACAATCGCAACTTTATTTGTTCCTAGTAATTGTCTGAAATTTTGCAGTGATTTATCATAAAACCAGTTATTGTTTCTTACCTAGCGCACACACAACATCATAAATGAGACTCTAGACCTGTGCCAATAGAACAGGACTGACCAAACTCAGTTAAACTGAATATTATCTGCACTCTGCCCTGTTCCTGAGTTGATCGCTGTTCCTATGAACCTGTACAGATGTCTAGTATGAAAAAATAAAACGAGCGTTTTAAGAGGGGGTCTGTGTGAGATGGACAGATCTGTCAGTGACAGTACGGTGAGTCTTAGTTGTCTCTAAAGTGTTTTTATGGAAAATTTAACAGTTGGTTCAACCCAAAAGCCCCACCATGAGGAAGACATAAGTTATAGAAAAGATAAAGGCACAGAGAGAAAAAGTGTGTGTGTGTGTGTGTGTGCAGTGCAGTGAGGGCTAGCAGGAGAAAAGCCTCTCTGATTCACCCGGCAAAAGCTATTTATGTGAGGATTACTCTCCCTGAGCAAGTCAGACAGGAACGCTGCTGCACATCTAATTATTTAATTAGAGAGGCCGCCACACCATGGGGGGGTGGGGGCGGCAGGGGAGTAAAGGTGGGGAAGGAGGAAAGCGGGGACACTGATTGGGTGATGCCACGGGGTCTGCCGCTGTGCCCGGACACTCTCATTACTGCTGCAATTAGCACTTAAATTGGAGCTGTAAACCCTATCAATGGAGCTGTAATTGGGGATCCTGGAGGTATCTGGGACCACAGTGGCAAGACTGCTCATGGCACGTCACTGATAATGGTGTGTGTGTGTGTGTGTGTGTGTGTGTGTGTGTGTGTGTGTGTGTGTGTGTGTGTGAGTGAGTGAGTGAGTGAGTGAGTGAGTGAGTGAGTGAGTGAGTGAGTGAGAGTGAGGAGTGAGAGAGGAGTAGATGAGTGAGTGAGTGAGAGAGTGAGTGAGTGAGTGAGTGGTGAGTGAGTGAGTGAGGAGTGAGAGAGAGAGAGAGAGAGAGAGAGAGAGAGAGAGAGAGAGAGAGAGAGAGAGAGAGAGAGAGAGAGAGAAGAGGATCTGCATGCATAAATGTGCGCATAAGGCCCATTCTGAAGATCATTTTTGTAAAATGTACAGTATTCAAGTTAGGGCCGACCCCTGAAAGTCCATGATGGGAATCAGTCTGAGACCCACCAGTCGACTCAGATTCTTTAAAGGGATAGTTCACCAAAAAAGGAAAATTCAGTCATTTTCTTCTCACCCTCATGTTGGTTGAAGGTTGTAGTCCACAAAACTCAGTTTTTGTTGCAGTGTTGCAGAATCTCTCAAACAATGGAAGTGAATGGTGACCAGTTTTCAAACCAATAAAACCCATAAAATGTCTCCATACTGCTCATCTGGTGTAATTCAAGTCTCCCCCTTCCCTGACATGCTGTTCGCACACTATCACACCACACACTGGTATAGCTGCAAGCTAAGGCTCTACAGTGAAGATTCAGGCTAAAAGCACGGTGTAAATGACGTCTTTCAAGTCAACTTGAAAGATGTGGACCCCAGGAAGAATGGGGATCCTAATAAACTAAACAAAATCTGCAAGTCAGGGCTTTAGGAGACTTGGATTACACCAGACGGGCAGTATGGAGGCATTTTATGTTTTTTTTTTTGTTTTGTTTTGTTTTTCCATTTGAAAACTGGTCACCATTCACTTCAGTTGTTTAGGAGATTCTGCAGCACTGTTTTTCCTGTGACACTCCAGCAGTTTTAGTGGACTAAAAAACTAAACCTCACCTCCAATCAGCATGAGGGTGAGTAATTTTCAGTTTTGGGTGAACTATCCCTTAAAGTCAAGCAGTAGTGATTTTGTCAGACAGTGTCCAGTGCAGGGGAGAGTTGCCACAACTACAACATTTTTCACTTTTCAACCTTTTTTAGTTTTTTTTTATCTACATATTTAATATCTTCAGGCAAACTCCCTCCATGTGTCTGCTGTCATAAACCACTTCAAGTTTTTCAACAGAGAAACAAGTCATGAGGAATTAAACCAAACATGGACACTGTCTGATGTTACAACTGTGGTGAATGTGGGTCTCATTTCTAACAGTGTGATCTATGGTTGTAACAAGGCTAAATAGCATCATTAAGCTAACAGTTTTCATGGCAAATCAGTAGTATTTCAGTCAAGCGACCGCTTTTGCATTGATTTCATACCAAGCATGTGATCAGATAATCTATATCAGTGATTTCCAAAGTGTGGGCTGCATGTTAAGTTTCAGTTTTTATAAGTTTTAACTTACCATAAAATATTAATATTAATTAATTTTAAAAAAGGGTAATCAGAACTAATAAAACAAAGCAAGCGGATTCAAATTCTGTGTTATTCTTCATTATCTGACCTAGTTTAACAGGTGTTATACTGTATTTGATGAGCTGTCACATTAACACCAGAGCGCGTCTTATATCTCGTTATTGGTACTATTAGTCTCAGGTGTTGATCAGAGTTTGGATGGGCCTCAGAAGATTTTCAGATTTACCGTGGCATTTTCAGTGACATTCTTAAGTTTTGAAATGGCTGATCTATAACTTTTGTTCACAGGAGATATTACTTGATTCACCAAATAATTAAAAGAATATGAAAGAAATTCTGCAAATTTAAAATTTATATCTACAGTACACCTTACATAAAACATTTAAAATGTGTATCTTTTTGTTTGTTGTAGTTTTGTTTTACTGATGAGAGGAAAAAAAAAGAGAGCCCATTACTTCTGCATAAATGCAGTTATTTTGTCTCATTTATGAATTAGGCTAAAATGTCCTATATTGAGTTTCTGGTGAGAAGAAATAAAAACAATGAAAAAGCCTGATAACTCAGCCTAAATGCATTTCTTTCTCATTTATAAAATATTTAACTTGGATATTTTCAATAACGTGCAGCAAGATAATATAAGGTGATGTGGAAATTGCAATAAAAATGGTCAAGATTGTTCATTTATACACAAATGAACTCTTCTCAAGACTTATGGATAAGGCCTGTTGTGAATTGGTTCATGATGATTTACCATTTTTAAAAAGTGGGTCCTCCAAAAAAAAAGTTTGTGAAACAGAGGTCTATAAAATATAATAATATTAAAACTTACTGGATGAACCAGTTGGTGCTTTTGTGTCCTTTCTCACCGGCAGTACGTTGATTACACTTACACAGTTAACAAATTTGATTGATGGAAGTTGTAAAAACACTGTACAACCCTGATCTGATTTAGAAGGAAGCTGAATGACATCTGACTGATCCCAGAGCAGCCTATTGGCCATCACAGCTCATGTTTTTGGTGAGGCCGTGTGTAATTGTGCTCTGATCCTGTGTTACAAATGAGCTGCTGGCTGCACATGCTTTGGCGTTCCTTACAGAGCAGACTCAGCGTGCATGACATGTGAAAACTATGCTAACTGACAAAGAACAGATATCTGGAGACCGCAGTGTGGAATTTAGCTCCAAAAAATACAAACGCAACTTTATATCTATACAACTTTATATAAAAGTACTCCTGGATCTTCATTTTTACTTAATTTGTGCTAAAGCAGTTTTCCAGGTGTCCCTGCAGAGTGGATGAATCCTCTTGATATTTCTCAGGGATGTATAGAACTACACTACTGACTCATGCTGAGGTGATGAGGGCATGATGACATATACATAGCAAGAGAAAACAACTGTAAAACAACTGTGACATGTTAAAATTAAGGTGACTCCCCTCTACTTTTGGGGACATTTTGGTCCCCAGAAGTAGCTGCAGAGTGAGTGCTCCTGCTTTCATGCTGCTCTCTGAGGTAAAATCATTCTTATGTCAAGTCATGCCGTCAGTCATTAAACTTCCAAATGGATACACGGACATCTGCAGACATGGACTCCTAACAGAGTCCCCAGAGGACAGGCCTTGTCGGTAAGGGTCTGACATAATTATATCTCCTGCCCTCTGCTTAGAAGTGGTCAATTTGCAGCTCACAGAAACTTTGGTGACTTCTGTTTAAAAATGTAAATTATAAATGCATCACTTTTGTTTTTGCTCCCATTTTTCATGAGTAGAATTCAAGACTTCTTGTATCCCCACAAAAGCTTTATTTTGCACACAAATCTGTTAAAATCTGTGTCAGTGAACACTTCTCCTTTGCCAAGATAATCCATCTACCTGACAGATGTGACATAAACTGTCGAGATGCTGATTAAACCTAATAATTATGACACAAGTGTGCCTTCAACTGCTCACAGTTAAAGGCCCTAAAGGCTCTAAAATGTGCAGTTTGATCTTGAAAAAGGACATTTATTAGACAATGCCATTTTCCCCCCAGGAGTGCTAAGTCATGACCTGCCCTACTCTGTCTCTGATTGGCTAGTACTCGTTGCCTTCTATAGTTGGGTTGATCAGGCAGAGTTCATTTTGTCAAGAAAAATTGTGACGATGGGCATTTGTTGACATCCTCATGACTGAATTGTGATGACAACTTAACAACAAAATATTTACAACAAAAATGACTCAACAAAATGCTGAATAAAGACACAAAATAATTGGCTCTATTGGGCAGATAAATTTAGTTAGATCACAGTAATCAGCCATCTCAGAGAACAATTCAATCCAGCGTGCTTTAAATGTGTGTGCTGTTCACCAGCAGCCTGTCAGGTGGAAAGTAAAGTAAAAAATCAAAAGAAAAAAAGAAAAGAAAAGAAAGTGAAGAAGTTAATAGAAAAGAATAGAAAAAAGAAAAGAAAAACCCAAAACAAAGAAAGGAAAAGAAAAGAAAGATGAGAGCCAAGCTGTGAACACTTTTCTCTTATGTTCAGTAATAACGGATCAATAATGACTTATGCATTCATTTTGTATATCTTATGAAAGAATGTGTCAGTAACACACTCTCAGCCTGGATGACTAAACACAGTTCAACATAACTTCTCATTGAAACTTTGACAGTCAAGAGAAATATCTTTCTGTTAAAGTCATTGAGTATCATTTCAGTGCAGTTTGAAACTAAATATTGACTAAAACTTTACAAGATAAGATTAAAACTAAATTTAAAATTCTTGTCAAAATTAACGCTGTAGTGACGTTAGACATGAAGAGTCATGGTTTTGTCCTCATGGGAAAAATTTGGTATCTCTCGCTCTATTTGCTGTTGATCACTCCGAAGCTTTGAGGGCCAAAATATGACATTCAGGACCGCAATATTTTATATTTCTGTTGAGTTTATATTACAAGAACGTCCTTGTTCAAAAATCTGGCTTTTCAAATAAAGTGGTGCTTGATAGTCTGTATGAAAAAAGGAATGAACAGTTGAATATTCACATTGAACAGCTAAATCTGATTCGACAGACAGAGGCACAGCCCCTTGTTTTTGTTGTCTGTAGTAAACCAACATTCTTCAAAGTGCACACTTTACTGATTTCAATGGAAACTCATATCCCCAGTGTGCTCTTGGTGTGATAATATTTGTAATCTTACCTGAGCAACCTGATTTGACTGAAACTCTTGGCCGACTATAGAAGCGAAAATGCTTTCTTTTCCATTGCAGGTGGCGATCAGCTCAGGAAGCCCTTCAATTGGCCCGCTGAAGCCTCCCCAGTCGCTCCTCCCCTTCCTGTGGGCCCATTTTCTACAGAGTGATTGGACGAGAGGGACCATCAGCATCACAACACATCCGACCCCCCGCTTCCTGCTGTCATTCACCACGGGGACTGTGGCTCTTCCTCTATCATTCCTCTCTTATCATTTTTATTGAGTTTGCACAAAATTATTCAACACTGTAGGACACAGAAATCCATATGGTGTGTGTGCGAGGAAAAACTACTGCAGTTTGCTTTGAACATCAACTTACAAGGTCCTATATGTGTACACTGTTACTCAGAGACACACACCAGCTGCTATTGGTGCGCACGACACTGAGACCAGTTAGTCGTTACAGCAGCGAGACGTTAAATCTGTGAAACCCTTAAAGTGATATTCCACCCAAAAATGAAAATTCACTCAATATGTACTCACCTCTATGCCGATGTGAGGATGGGTGAAGATCTTCAGTTCACAAAACAATCCTGGAGTTTCAGCAGAAAACAGGGTTGCAGCCAAATCTAGTACAGTGGCAGTGAATGGTGACCATGGATAAAATGTTAAAAAAAAGAACACAAAACAAACACAAAATGTCTCCATCCTGCTCGTGTGGTGTAATCCTAGTGTCCGTGAGCCATTTACACCATGTTTTTAGCCAAAATGTCAACTGTAGCCTCCCAGGCAGCATGTAAACATGGCGTCGATGTATCGTGAGACTTCGTACATCTCTCAATGGATGCACGTGTGAAAATATCGCAAGATCTCTTGTGCATCTGGCTCAAGTCTGAGAGGCTACAGTTGACATTTCAGCTAAAAACATGGTGCAAATGGCGTCTTTTGGGGTCAAATTTGAATGTTGCAGCTCACGGACACTTGGATTACACCACACAAGCAGGATGGAGACATTTTGTGTTTGTTTTGTTCTTTTTTGTACATTTTATCCGTGGTCACCATTCACTGCCATTGTACTGGATTTGGCTGCAACCCTGTTTTCTGCTGAAACTCCAGGATTGTTTTGTGAACTGAAGATCTTCACCCATCCTCACATCGGTATAGGGGTGAGTACATATTGAGTGAATTTTCATTTTTGGGTGGAATATCGCTTTAACACCTAGAGTACTTCAGATGACATGTGGACAGGCTGTGCAGACATTAAGGGAACATGATGAGATGTAATTGATTCTGAGCACAGCTGGAAGAACAACAACTGCTAGCTACAAATGATTGTACAGGCATGGTACCTGTACCTGCCGTGAGGTGATGCTGTTTACCTGAACAGATAGAGGTCATGCTGTTCCACATGTGGCAGCGTCAGTAATGAGGAGTCGTGCAGCCAGCGGCCCTGGACGATCATCTGCACCAGGTTGCAGACACTGATGGCTGTGACGAGCCAGCCCTCATTGGCAGCTACATCCAGCATCGCCTGAGGAGAAGAATCAGTACAAAGTATAACATTAAAGATGCAACTGTCATGATTTTTATGCCATCTCGGTCCAAGTCACCCAGCAGGGTTTCAACAGAGAAGACTTTTTAATCACCACTTGTGTTGCTCTGGGTTCACTCAAGACTTCAGCTCAGGCCATCTGTGACGTATCTTGCATAAAGCTTCGGGCTGTAGTTGTTTTTTTCCAGATGTAATTTATCCCTAAATTTTGCTCTTTCCTTCTTTGACTGTGACATTCATCTGATTTAATGCATGACATGTGTTGCAATTACCAGTAGATTCAGGGCTGGGTGATGTCTTCTAGAAGGGGGGGAATAATTTATTCTTAGATGCATCGCGATGCTGACTTGGAAGATTCTGAATTGGTTCATAAATGGCAAAAATTGATTTTCTAGATACTAACTAGTATGATTAACATGGAGTGAAAAAGGTGGAACTCAGCTGCGAGGCGTATGCATGTTCTAGATTATCTAACATTAACTGGGTAGTGACTATACTGAAGGAGATTGTGAATCATGCTTTGATTTAGTGTCTAATAACTGTTTTGTGAGTGAACGTGAAGTGTATTGTGAATACATTTTAGCAACTTTTTGACGTGAACGGCGGAGCAGGGATCAGCTATGACAAATGAGAGCGGCAGCGATAAACCTCTTCAACCAACTGTGTGGTCAACAAAACTGTCTGCTCAGTCTGTTCACCTCAAACAACTCTGTACCTGCTCTGCATGATGGACAGCGAGGTCTTTCCTCAGAGCTCAGAGAGGCTGCTGGAGACGTAACGTTAATAACAACACACACAGCCAAAAGACTCCGCCTCCCCCTCATTTTGTTATTCTCATACAGGCAGGGAGCCTGTGTGATGCTTTCAAATTGATAAATTCATTAATTAAGGCAGTTCACTTTTTAAAATAAGACTATTTAATTTCCAGTTAGGTTTCAAATTGTATTTCAGGGAAACCGGAAATTGTACCCCTTTTCTATTAATTCAACCCTCGTAGAAACCCTGTCTGCCAAGGAGAGAAGCAAATGTGAGGCAAGTGAGACAGTTATGGATAAAATGAAGGTAAAACATAAAAACAGTCGAAAGATGACATCTGAACCTGAGACCCATGATGCAGTGACTATGTGCAGGTTGTGCAACATAGCTAATGTGATAGCTTCGTCCATTTTCAAGGTCAGTATTTCAAGACTGTGATAGCAGTTAGACAGCAGGGCTCAACAATGAGGCTCGCCCCGTTGCCTGGGGCAAGTAAAATTAGATGTTGGGCAAGTAAATCCAGCGCCTCACTTACCCAACTGAGCAGGTGGTATAAAAAAAGAGTTAAACTATTAAACTATCTTGATAATCAGTTAGTTGTTAAAGTAATTTTTCATGCAAAATGGCAGAAATCTTGTTTTCCACTTCTCAAATAAGGCAATTAATGGATTTTCTTCATTTATTATCATATTAAACAGCACTTTAAAGACATGGCTTTGAAAAACTGTGATGGACATTTTTCACTATTTTCTGGGATTTTACAGACATTGTAACCCTAGACTAAACGTGACAATTAACTTAAGTCTTTGCTGTTATTTTATAACTGCTAATAAATAAAACAATTTGTATCAGGGGCAGGTAAAAATTGGTAAGTAGAATTCTGACCCACTTGCCTGACTGTGCAAGTGAAAGAAAAACCTGTTAACTTTGAACCCTGGACTGTACCAGTCAGGTTCAATCATTGAGTCCTAAATATGGTTGTGCCATCATTGTTGACCACTGAGCCCTCTACCATGGTTACTTTGTGATTTAAAAGCATTCTGTATTTAAAGTAGTGTGTTCCCTCAGAGTTTCACTCAGGCAGGAGTTATTAGTGAAGATCAGTTTTTGATATGTGGGAGAGAAAATAAAAAGAAGCTGTTGCTGCTGGTCAGTACACTTTTGTCTCTAATACCAGTTTATTATTTTCTTATTAAACTGCCCAGTTAGGTGAACACAAGATGCTCAGCTACATGTGTGGCAGTGGTGTTTCTCCTCTGTGGGCTGCGTTTTTTTCAATCATGCCATTGTTATTTCCGGTATTGTTTGTATCAGCTCAGCTTTCTGAGTATAGCTAGCCAGCTAACACAACTGAGTTACAGACTCGTGGTGCCAAGAAAAAGACCCCATTAAACTGGCCACAGAGATCAATGTTGGACGCTCGCCCAGCAGGGATGCGAGTGTTGATTTACAGCCTTCCTTTGCTGCTGATAAGAGACAGTTTTCCCGGCTGAGCGAGACAACTAATTGTAAACCAAATTACAAATAATGTAAACATAGAATTTTAACTCAAACACTCTCAAAAAAGGCTGCATATGGGACCACTTGGTGTTGGTTGCAGTCTGGAGTCTTGCTCATGAAACAGGGAAAGAGAAGAAGAAGAAGAGGGACAAGAAGCAGAGGAGACACGACAATACAGAGCACGACATTTTCTAGCCAGACCTCAGCTCCATTTCTTGCCTGCCCTGTGATTTTCCCTCCATCCCTCCGTGTGGTTTGAGGTTGCAGTCACACAGCTGCTCTCAAACAAACTTTATTAATCTAAAAGTCATTTCCTGAGAGTAACTATGGCAAAAAAGGGAAACACTGGATGCACAGACGAGGCCTAGCAGAGGAAATCAAAATGCTAATGAAGTACAAATTAAGAGTAATTTAAATTTCACAGTAGCTGCTTGAGCAAATTGATGACAGAATACGGATGAAGTCACAGCAGTGCTTGGGACCATCGGCGACAGGCTCAGTTGATGAGAATCACAGCATGTTAACTCACATCAAAGGGGATCAATGTCCAGATATGGCACATTCAAGATTCAAGATGTTTGTTGTTGAGAGGCTGCACATTTGCCAGTAACATGCTGGGGAGTAGGGGGCAGTGAGCACGTCACCCTGCCCGCCTGCCTCTCTTCCTCCGTGGGACCCGGACCCTGGTCGACCCCGGCTCGCCTGTCTGTCCTCCTCAATTCGGGAAAGAGTGTTAAGTCTGGAGTGAGGAGATATCGGGTGTGGTGAGTGCTCAGCTTGCTGATGTGAAGAAGTGCTTCTCTGCTGTAGCTGAGCCTGTTGTTGTTGTGGTTGTTGCTGTCATCCATGATGTGGGGGAAAACTGGCCGATGTTACTGAATGCAACTGGGCACTAAGAAACTAAAAGTATCAAAAGAAAGAAAACATAAAAGCAGCCAGGAACATAAAAAATATCCTAAAGAAAACCTAAAACTAACTCAGAGGGTATGGAGCTCCCAGCACATTGTCATGGCACCATCTTGCTTTGCAACATTTGAAAGAGTAAGTGGAAAACTATTTGAATACAAAAAAGGAAAGTGCAGAATTGTTTTTAAGGCATATATGTGGCTTGTTTTAACCTAAATCTTGCATGGTTTCTTCATGGGTCCACTTCCTGTAATACCCAAAACCCAACCCAAAACAGGCCATCACACTGGGTCCAAATTATATTCTGCCGTCTGGCCTTCTGCATTAGAGTGGCAGCCGAGTGTGAAGCAGCTGGGATCTGAGGCCATGGTCCTCTGCTGGACAACAGCGGACTGAGTGTTGCCCCAAGTGAAGGAGTTTAAGTATCTAAGGGGCTTGTTAACAGATGATGATAAAATAGATTGTCAAATCGACAGGTGGATTGGTGCAGCGTCAGTAGTAATGCAGGCGTTGTACTGGACCATTGTGGTGAAAAGGGAGCTGAGCCAGAAGGCAAAACTTTCGATCTACCTGTTGATGTATGTTCCAACCCACACCAATGGTCATAAGCTTTGGGTAGTGACCGAAAGAATGAAGTCAAAGATACAAGCCCCCGAACTTAGTTTCCTCTGTAGGGTGGCTGGGCTAGCCCTGAGAGAGCTCGGACATCCGGAGCATTGAAAGGAGCCAGCTGAGGTGGTTCAGGCATCTAATTAGGATGCCTCCTGGATGTCTATGTTTTCTGAACACGTCCAACTGGAAGGAGGCCCAAGGGTAGACCCAGAACTCACTGGATCAATGACATATTTCATCATCTGGCCTAAGAATACCAAAGGATTCTCCAGGAGGAGCTGGGAAGTGTTGCTGGGAGAAGGACGTCTGGATGTCTGACCCCAGATAAAAAGAAGAAAATGTATAGAGGATGGATGGATGATGGAGGGTGTGAACTGTGAAGTGCAGGAAAAATCCCTGTATTGCTGCTCCTTTTTTGCTCGTTTTGACCATGCTTGCCTCCAGTGTTGGTGTTTTCCTTATTTTGAGTCCACCACCTTTTGGATTGGGTCTAAATAACTTCAAGTTCTTTTTGGATCAGGCCTGACAATCTTCAGGTCTCTTCCAGACTAGGTCTCTTTTTGTTTTAAAAAAAAAACGTAGCATGTCAGGTTTAACAAGTCTCAAAACCTGCATGCATCAAAACCAGGGACTTCCATGTGATACAAGCACTCAGAAGTGTATCAGTGAGTGGAAAAGCATGCTTACGAGGGAGCATTTCTGCTCTGCATGCAGAAATGTGGTTCCCCAACCATGAGGCTGTGACAAGCACAAGCTTGACCCTCCCTTTGTACTTACAACTGCTCAACACCTGCTTGCTCATCAAGTTGACTTGTAAGATTTCGAAGGCAGAGATCGAATACCCAGTGGCTTCTGTCCCCACTGCTGGCCTCATCTCCCATTAGACAATATAGTAGTAGTTCTCACTGAAGGTTTTGAAGGTAATCAGGTCAGTCCATTTACATTCACTATGCTAAAAAACCCTTATCGCCCACCCCTATTTATTGTGTATTGGTCTGTGCAGATTTAATAGCATTATACAGTTGATTATCACAGTAAAATGAAGTCATCGTAACTTTCCCTGGGACTCATCTCAAGGCTCATTGCCGTGTTACGAGAATAAAATTGTTGTCCAGGGGCAGTGAAAATCTGTTGAATTTACTATGGATCTATACTGTAAGTAGTAATAAAAATATACTCTACATTCATTCAATAAAAACAACCATAAAGAAACTTAAGAGCAGAACCATTTCAGTAAACGGTAGCAGCAGGACACCAGAGAAGTAACCACATCCATGAGCCATGCAATATCACTGCCAGATACACAGCATGGAAAATCACAAGCACATGTACATATGCACACACAAAAACAGCCATCCCGAGCTGTGGACAATGGCTTACAGACGTTAAGACATGGTCCTAACTTCAAACACTACATACAAAGAAACACCACCTTAGATGCAACATAACCTGTGTGGACAATCTTTGATTGATAAAATTATGGGGTTGTGGCTGACTTGACCAGGTGGTAAGTACAAACCTGGTCTCCAGCCACTTTCCATATGAACACTGAGCAGCGGACCCATTGTGGCTGCCAGACAATGAGAAGCCTGGGTTTTAGATCTAACCTCTGAGCATCATGTTATTTATGAGATGGATCAGCGAGTTCAACTACAAATCACCTACTAATGGTTAACATTCACCTTATTCTCTTCTTCATATCTATAGTACAGCACCGCCTCCCAAGATGTGTTCTCTTTTCATGTGCTGTATATTATTCAAACCCGTCATTACATAATACTATTACCGGCATTATCAAGAATTAAAGCTCATCTAAATAATCTCAGCAAAATCATTATCATCATCATCATCATCATCATAAACACTCAAAGTACAGATTCAAAATGATAAAGACAGACAAGCTTAAATTATTGATATAATACACCGATCTGACTGCATCAGCTGATCATTTCACCTGAAATCACACATCACTGTGTTGGTTTGTTTAACTGCATAAACATCCCATCAATGATCATACAGTTGTGTAATACAGTGATGTGTAGTCAAGTTGGTCATGGAATTAATGTTAATTAGTTACAGCTGATATAATCTCAGCACTCATTAGGTACTGTCTGATGGCGATTAAGCCTCTGGGGTCAATGGACGAGGTTTTGGGATGTGGGAAGTGTGGGAGCGGGGAGTTTGAAATGATGTCTAGGACCAGATTGTTTCACCGGATGACTGCAGATGAATTAAAAAAAAGCCAATAAAAAGCTAAATCTTCATTAGATTATAGCTGATGGGTTCCACAATTGCAAGTACCATAGTACCATAATATAATAAAAATAAATAATTATAATAACAATAATGTAAAGGATAACAGTAAAAGGTGCAATTTCATTTTACATCATTATCAGACTGAGGGTTTGATCATATTTGTTGAACTGCTTTTTAAAGCTAAAGTGAGAAGAAAAAAATGGAAAGTTACTGCCTTTTGCTTTGGTATGACCCAATATTTTTTGGTAAGCAATGCAAAGACAGAATACAGGAGCTTCCAAATAAGGGTCAAAGGTCAAATCAGAGGTCAGGATAACCTGATATAAAGCTATAAAATTACCACATATCCAATTATTCACCTGCAATTATTTTGGCTTGACAACAAGAAAACTTTACAGTCATTTTTCTCAGTTCTGGACTCTAGGGAAGTTACTGATTTTCTTCTTTTGTAAGGTAGAATGCTACTCAGACTACAAGTGGACTACCAACAGAAACAAGAATGTTTCCAATACCAAAATCTTGTCCTTTACCTATAGATTATGCATTCATAGGTGGATATCTGTTTACAGAGATTACAGCTGATAAAATCTGCTACTGGTGGTGACGTTTGTAAATCCAGGTAATTTACAAAACTGGATGTTAGATCACAGATGTCAATAAAATAAGAACTTCCTAATGCATGCTCTAATTTTACCTGAATTCTTTAACACAGCTGCATTCTCTCACACACTGAGCCAATTCCCCTACTGGCAAGGTGCAAGAGAAATGCTCATGGCTCTCCATGGTGTGGCTGTAAAGCTCAGCCCCATGTAAAATGGTCATTTGCGGCACATATACTACCAGAAAAAAAATATTTTTCATTTAAAGCTTTTCTGCAGATGTTCTTAAAGCCTGAATCATTATAACTCACAGATTCATCAATCAGTTGTCACATTAATAGTTTCTAGCAGCTGTTTAGTGAATCCTACCTGACAGATTCGGATGGCGTTGTCCAGCACCGTCTTGGTATCGGTGTTGTAGTCGCTGCACGGCAGCTGGGCGTGGCTGAAGTGGGCCTGCAGCAGCAGGTGGGTCTTGGTGTGGGCGCTGTCGTAGGAGTGGGGGTTGACCTGCAGGGGGAGCTGCTGAGCCAGCTGGCTGTTCAGCTGGTCCTCGTTGTGTCTGACGGGCAGCTCGGCGTACTCCTCTGCATCCTGAGAGATGGAGATCAAAAGTGAAACAGGAAGTCTGTGGTCAGACCTTTTTAATCCGAGCATCTGTACTCTAACAGCTGCATTTAACCTCCCCGGTTCTCTGGTTTTTCCCTGCTTGGAAAACCGGCTGTTCCCCTCCCCATAAAGACTATGAAGGAATCTTTTCACCAGACCCGATCAACTAAAAATCCTGCAAACTGGTTAATGAAAATTAACAGTGAACTACAAAGACACAGTGAGATGTACAGGGTCAGTGGCTGCGTAAAATGACGATGATGATCCATCAATCTCCTCTTTGTGCTCAGGCTGTGTCAGGCCTTGTTTGTGGTTGTTACACAGAGAGATGCATGGACACGCATGGCTCCTCTCCTCTAATTCACTCCAGTTCAACTTCGGCTAATGTAGTCCCATCAACAGGCTGTGCTGGAGGCATTTGTCACAGCCCCCCCCCCCCCTCCAGCCTGGACTGTTAAGGCTCCATCCATCACTGACTGAAGCCAGTGTTTCAAAAGCTAGGACCTGAAAAAGGACCTGTGCGGGGTGGGGGCTGGGAGGAGGGAGAGGAGTAGGAATCATCTCTGAATGATTTATCTTTCAGTGCCGTTGCGTCTGCATATGGATGTGCTGAGAGAAAAGCTATAGATCTTTAAGCAGACATCATAACCAACAAGTCCACACACACACCACCTCATACCCTCTGATAGTAACATTTGCAGAGACAGAGAAAGGAGAACGTAATGAGAAAGACTGGAGCTGTGAAGCAGGGATTACAGAGAGAAAACAAAGTATGGAGTACGGCAAAAAAAATGGAGAGAGGTGTACACAGCTGAGACCTGCTGTAGAGGTCAGAGCCACAACAGCTACAAAACATATTTTTACAAGTTTCACTAAATTATGTTTTTGAAAAAAGAAAGGACACACAGGCTTTGTGAACTGACCTGCTGTTCAGACTGCCAGCTGCTACTTGTGATGTCTGCGGTATCACTGTAAATGAACTACCATTAGGTCTCTGGACTGTTTTTCAGACCAAAAAAGTTCTTTGAAGATGTAACTTTGGACTGGTGACTGTCATGTTTCAGAGTTAGATTGTATATGTTTGGACATTTTAACGCTCTGTTGCAGAAAACACAGTGAAGTCAGGAAATGAGGGAGGAGAGGTGGGGAATGATATAAAAGTTCCCTAGATGGACAACTAGGGATGTTGTGGTTACATGTTGAGCCCTTAAACCCAACCAGGATGCCCCATTTGACAAATGTTTTATAAACTTAGAGATTACTTGATAAGTACAAATGCTATCAACAGATGTTCTGATGTAAGTTGTAATGTAGGTTTTAGATCTGTGCTGTGACTTGTAGTCAAAATTAAATATCTGGAAACTCAACATGTTGCCTTATGAATATGTAAAATTTCTGTAACTTTGATCTAGTTTATCATTACTTCGATTTCTTAGCAAAGTAAACTACTGAGATCTGGACAACATTAACGCCACTATGTCAGAGTCTGACAGGCAAGACAGACAAGAGATCAGATCATCAGACAGGCTGTGAATAAGCAAACAGTTTACCCAGATTATATAAACCTCTTTATTGGGATGTTAAGACTGAATGTGCATCGTCGAAATCTGAAAGCTAATCTGTTTCACAGCCCCAGAATCCCAACCTAGCATCTATGATTATATATATGATTTCACTAATTCGTTACGTCTGATGTTCTGCTCATTGAAGTCTTGAAAAAGAGAGCCAATCAATGGCTGCATCAATAACGTGGGCAATAACCTCCTGTGACAGTGCCAGAAAGACAGCAGCGGAAAAAAATGGCCAAAAAACTGTTAATGATTATATTTCTTCAGTTGATAACAGAGGTCTGGATTTGAGTCTAAGTCAAGTCACATGACTTGAATTTCACGTTAGACTTGAGTCACTAATTTGATGACTTTAGACAACTGGCAACTCCAGTTGAACACCAATGACTTGTGACTTCACTTGGACTGGATCCATTTGACTTGAAATACCCCCCCCCAAAACTGTTGCATAATGACTTGTTTAGGACTCGAAATTCAACGTTTAGCACTCTGGACTTGACTTGGGACTTCAGTGCAAAGACTTGAGACTAAGTGCTGGGTTTGTTTCCAATCTGTCTGATTATCTTGTGTTTCTTGGCCTGCCAGACTTCTATTTCGCCGCTGTGTTCCCAGATCTTGGCAATTAACTTGTGGGTACACCGCTATTACAGTATTACTGACAGGAATGATAGGATTCTCTGAGATGCCTCCACTCTTTCACCGCAGCAGTTTTAGTTCTTTTCTGCCAACATTAGTTCAGGTTTCATTGATCTGGTGTGTATATTTGTATATGACAACACAACTGACTGTCTTGTTTGACAGCGCTCATGTTTAATGCAGTTTGACTTCAGTGTGAGAACGCTGCCATCTTAGGAAGCAGAGGACAAACACAGCAGGACAGAAACCAGAGACAAAGACAGGTAGCCTAACGCTCAGAGAGAAAAACAAGTGTGTGAGGAGGGGATGGGAGGGGGTGGTGGTGGTGGTGCAGCGAGGTGTGGGTGTTGCTCATTAGAGGCCACGCTGCAGCAATTAGGGGGAACTGGAGGAGCATGCCAGTGCTTTGTAGCTAACAGAGGGGGAGTGGACGGGGCGGCGGGGTGACTGGCCTATTGTATCGCAGCTTGTTGGGGAGGGAGGCAGCCAGGCATGCCATGCTCTGCCATGTACAAAGGAGAGTGATGTTAACTGTCTCAGTAGCCTCCCCTCCATATGTTAGCATCATTATTGAAGTCAAGTTCAAACACTCGATGGACTTACTTTACTACTTGGCTGTGTGGAAAAACCATAATGCAAGAATAAAAGCTAATGAAGATCTAAGAACACACAAGTAATCAATAAATCGCTGGTGTGAATTTTACAAGCAATCTTGTTTTGTTTCACTGAAAAAAAGAAAAGAAAATGCTGTGTTGACAAATCAGTTGGCCTTGTTTGGAGTTTTTTAAAATCCCACTGCAGGGAATATTTTTATATTTTTCATATTGTAAACAAATCCCGTGTGCAGACTCGAACAATACTTACTAACAAGTAGCATGTGTATATTCAGTGCCTGATATTTATTCCTTTGTACCATGGAGCTCCATTGTTGTAAAAAGACTATTAAACTGTCCCTGCTGCCAGAAATACTACCTCTACTAGAGCTGCAATGATTAATTGAATTGAATTAATCAGCAAACATTTTGATAATCGATTCATCAGTTTGACTAATGGTCTAAGAAAAAAAATGTCTCTGATTCCAGCTTCATAAATGTGAATATTTTCTGGTCTCTTTACTCTCTCTGACAGCAAACTGAATGTCTTTGAGTTGTGGACAAAACAGACGTAGACGCATCTTGGTTTGGGAAACACTGACTGACATTTTTCAACATTTTATGGACCAACATTGATCAATAGAAAAAATTATCAACAGATTGATTGATATTGAAAATAGGCATTACAGACACATGTGGAGCACACACATGTACATGCTCGACTAATCCATTTTTTTTTTCAACTGACAACATAGTGACAGGATCAATTAATCTAGAAAATAACTGATTGATTAATCAACGATGAAAATAATCGTTAGTTGCAGCACTAAACTAACTAACAAATATGTATTAATTTGCCTCTGAAAAAGACCCAAACATAAGACATTTCCCTCTTGTTTGAGTAACATTTGATAAAAAAAATCATTCAGAAAAAGAGGGCTGTATCCAGTAGTTCAATACATCATTTATATCATTGGTATTCAAATTCTAAACCAACATTTGAATGTTGAACAGCCTTTTTCTTCTTTTGCTTGTCTATTTATTCTGTTTAAACCTGGTATTCCTGCACAGTTGCAGATAAAGTTTAGGGTGCACTGATATTATTAGCATTGCACTATTTATAGAATTAGATTCTAGTCGTGGCTGTGTAGGATTGTTTTCATGTGATTAAAACACTTTCAATAACTCCAGAGTGTTGTTAAAACCAAAAGCTGAAAATTAATTCGGAGGTGGACTCCAACTCTGGAGTTGGAGTCCAGTGACTGCCTGTCTTACTATTTACTCTGTAAACATATTGTTCAGTTAACTGTTTTAAACATCTACCCTGTCTAAAAGATTACTTATAATTTCTTACAATTCATAAACAGACACTAACTCATTTGATGAACATTCAATATTAATTTTTGATCCATGTAAAGAGAATAAATGTTAAACAGACAGCAAGGCCAAAACAAAAACAGCCATTCAACACCAGAATATAAATTTCAAAGGAGGATGTGCTGGTTGTAGCTCTGCTGTCAGGGTTTCAACTCAGCATTTCTTTAATCTCTGATGACATGGTCATTTTATGATTTAGTACTGTAAATATATTACATATTTGTTCTTTAAAAAAAGTTGATTAAATAAAAAACTAACTCATTTAACTCAATTTAACTTTTTTCAAATTGAAGATTTTATTTGGTTTGGTTTCTAATGTGATAATGATGAAATATGAGTATAGATATTCAAAGTTTCATTCAAAAACCTGCATAGAAGCTTTGAATGTAAAAAATAAAGACATGATACAGCCCTGGGCCTGACACACGTGGTCGTATCGTGGTCTTTTCTTAGGATTTGCTAATACTGTAAAACATAATATAATGGCAGCCTAATCCTTTTATAATCTAAAGAACACGGAACACTGTCAAGACAGCTAAATCCTCTTAATCTAATTTTTAGCATTTTTAATTAGTCTCTGGATCCAGACCTGCACACAGAGACAGATGATCAAGGTATATACTGTATGTGGCATTCATTTCATGTGCAGTGCAGGAGTTCATGAGGAAAATAATTCTTGGATCAACAACACTAAAAAATAATGACTTGTTTCTTTGTATACGGCCTAATTTAAATCTTAATCTTAAGGACACAAGCCTCTTGACAGAAATAATTGGCATCTCTACCTTGAAGCTACAAAAAACTAGCAGATACCTGCACTTCTATAAAATAATAAAAATGAAAATGAAAAAAGGAATCTTGATTGAAAATATTTAAAAGATGTTTTTTGACTTGTCGCTTTTAGAAAATTTGTGATTTATACAGTGATGAAATCCGCATGAATCATTACAAACAGATATGTAAGGCCATTAGGAGCAGTGCTACAAAGGAATATGTCATTATCCCCCCTCAGTGAAAGGTGTGAAACCACCATGTCTTGTGTTGACCCCACCAATCAGAGGCCAGAGTGTGGATGACCCTGCAACCAAGGCCCCAGAATGAAGAGAGTTAATGAAGCTCAGACAAAGGTGCTAATTTGAAGGAAGGTAAAGCGTTTTGTGTGTGTGTGTGTGTGTGTATGTTGATGTGTTATTGAGCATGAACATTCTCTGAAGTATTCTGTATTGTTAAATACCAAGTAGAATGCATGTATTCTGTCACTGATCACAGATTATCAGTTGGATTTTTAAAAGTTGCTAACATACGGTTGCTTCACACGTCTTTCAAACAGCAACTTGTTACATAAAGACCTCCAGCTGCCAAATACTGAAAGCAGAGATTCGGTGCTACAACAGATATGAAAAAGCTACAACAAACAAGAAAAGGAAATATTGCCAAAGTGTGTACTGACTCAAAACAATCACACTAAATTCATGAGTGTGTCTTGAGTGCAGTCTCATTTTTCATTTGTACTTACAACTCAACTTAAACAGACATTTAATTGGCAAATAGTGGGAAACAAATCTGTTTAATTGCTTGATGCTCACTTTGCACAAATGCACCTTTGCCTGCACAAAGTTGAATGACTTCCCACACCGTGAAAAAAGACAAATGAAGAACTACAAAGACAATCTGCAACCTTGATTGTGCAACAAAGGCACAATGCATGGAGTAGAGTCTAAGTTGATTGTGCAGCACTTATATTCCACCTCTCAATGTTATCACTGACCTGACATGACCAAAAACATTTTGACTGAGCTGGGAGGCCTGAACCTGGATTTGCTGACTCTTGTGCACTGTGTTACCAGCACTTGGCAAGTGATTTCAATACAGCTGCAACAACACGAAAATCTTGAAATGACAGTGATCATGAGAGCTGGGACGATGCACTTATCACCCGATGAGGCACCATCACAATACTTGGGTTCCGATTTGTGATTCCATGTTGTGATTTATTGTGATTTCTGTTTGCTTTTTTCTAATCACAAGACCACGGAAAAAGGTTTATCATACACTTCTAGAAACTGTGGATCATGATCCATATTTCTGAATCTAAATAAAATGCTTTAAACTTTTTAAACTGCTACATTTTCCTGCCCCTGCTCAATAAGCCAGTGCCTTACAAAAACAATAAGATGTCAGGCCAAAATGAATACAAAGCTTTGAAACGTTATGGTTGCTGCAGCTCTTCAGTATAGAGTGCTGAAGCAGTAAGTATGAGCATTCATGTTTTATGTTCAGCATTATGAAGTAAAGTGGATCAGTTTGTTAAGATAATATCACCACAATCGCAATGCGAATTTCTGTGAGTGCATCAATGAGAACTCCCATTATGTGTTAGCATCTAGCTAACAGACTAAGCACTAGTTAAAATATATTAAAAAAAAATTGAATCAGGAAGAAAAAGAGTCACAGTACATAAAATCAATCATTTTTTTCTCCCACCCCCAATGACTGCTGTACAACATTAAGCAGGAGTGGATGTACTCCATCAAGAGGAATAAGTGTCTATTATCTGGCTATTATCTAGTATCTGGTGTATGACACAAGTTGATTAAAAGCCTAAAGCCCATAACTGGAGAGTTAGTTTTTTGTCTCAGTTTTAGTGTTCTTATGGACTTATTAAATGGCAGACTTAAAAAAAAGTTTTTTCTGTTACAGGAGAGATAATGGACTCTCACCTTTTTGGGAGCATGAGAGCAGTCACAGGGATAGACGCCACGAGCCAACAAGCCCCTAAATTTGTAGTACAAGTAATTTTTTGGGGCCCAAATGTAAACTTGTGTAAAAACAATACAGAAAAGGCAACGTAACGCTACTTAACACAGTCCTCCTTGACTGTGACGCTTGTGTTGTGGCGTTTCCTGAGAGGATCATTTCTGATGGAAAATGAGCTACTTCACTCACTCTGATTCATAGTCCACCTTTTGTCTTTCTGGGTCTTCTGGAACAATCGTGTTCGCAGTCTAAGTAGGTTTAGTAAACCCAGACTTCTGTAGCCATGTTTTTGTAAAAAGCTGATGAAGTTTACAGAAATCTGTGACACACCTTTAATGGGCCAACATTTTCATAAAATATCTATTTTTAATCAAAGATATGAATATAATATATGATGAATATAGTATTTTATATTTTAACACATTTTTAAACAGTTTGAAGTTGTGAATTCCTGTCTGGGACAAGGCTGTTTTCTGACACAGAGCAAGTTTAGAACTTAGAAAAACTAAAGCAAAAACATTTCATAAATTACATATTTCATACATATAAAACATTAAAGAATAAATGTTTAACCCAAAATTGTGTATTTGTAATTTTTAAAGTTTTTTCATAGGACATGATTTGTCCCAATTCTCAGGAATAGGTGATAAAAAACATTGTGGCATTAAGTTTAAGTGCGAAACTCACCGTCAGGATGGACAGCAGCTCGTGGATGGGCAGCTCAGCCCTCAGTCGCTCCTTAAACATGCGGATGGTTTGATGCCTCAGGTAGTAATAGGAGGCGATGCGACCATAAGTCATCGGCTCAATGGTTCGATCGTCCTGAAGCATTAATGAAAACAACAATTTTATTATCAAAAACTTGATCTAATATTAAATAGATTTGTGTCATTTTAGAGACTACAAAATTATGACCCTAAGGCCGGAGATATACTTGTGTGTAACCAAGCGTCTGCATATGCATCCGGACGCCTCACGACTGCCTCACGTATCCTCCACAGCAAGTATATCTCTGGCCATATATACACATAGACACACACCTCTTTTATCTCTATGCAGTAAGAGCACTCCAGGTCCCGCAAGCTTCTCTCCACCAGGTTGGACAGGTATTTGTTGATGGACCCGTGGCTGATGTCTTCTAGGCTGTAATAACTAAACAACACAGGACATAAAGTGTAATGACAAAATAAATCAACGCTGCCTATGTCGGCAAAAATCACTGGACAGGGAGGCTCAAGAAGATATAAATACTGTTGGACATATTTCAGGAGCACTGAGTCATGATTCAGGGACTTCAAGCAGTTCAGATCTATGCAAATCACATGGAGTGTCAGATTGGTGATTTTGGTGAATTTTAACATGTGAATCTGCAGTGCTAGCTGATGGCAAACTATCTTGAGATTGCTGACCTTTGAGGTGATGGGGAGCTGGAGAGTCTAAAACAGGAGAGCTATCCTGACCTATTTTAGCTTTTCATTACATCACCAAGCATCGAACACCTTCTATTTTACAAGGATATTGAATTATTGAGGCTGTCCTCACCTGCTCAAGTAACTCAGTTGGTACAAAAATGGCAGATTTGCAGATTGGAAGTAGTCAAAGACACAAACACGCTACAATCTATGGATATGTTACAAACATGTACACAAGGTTTCTCAAAGTGTAAGCGTCATATCCCAAATATGATCAAAACCAAAATAAAAGACATGATTGGAGTTTCCTTGACTAAGTTTTCTCTCTTCAATTATGTTGCACTGCTGATGGAACCTTACTGATAAAGAAATCTCACTGGGGCCTGATGGAAAACCCAGATGACAATAGTAGAGTAAAAAGGCTCGTCACTATAAGTGGTGTACACACTGATTGTGCTGTGCGGTGAGGAAAAGCCCCAGCTGAAAGAAAAGTGTCCAGCCCTCTCCAGCAAATGATTCCCAGGTTAGACTGTTATTACCTGAAATAAGACAACCAGTGGCCAAAATGGTTTCCATGCTCAGCTCTGCTTAGTAAGAGTTACCACATGAGGCTCAGCAGAAGTGTAATTAAAGACAATCTTCATTAGCTCATAATGCCAATATTTGTGCACGGTGTGTGCAAGTCAAATAAAAGTCCGAAGGAAAGCAGGCATGGTTTCATTAAAGCTGGAAGAAACAGATGCTGAAAACCCTAAAGGTATATTTGTAAGAGTGGAAAAACCTGTGTGAATATGTAATGTAAGTAATGTAAAATACTGTATGTCCTGGTTAAGTTGGAGAAGTCTTCTTTACTGGTGGCTATTTCTGCTATTTGAGTGCCATCTGGTTGTTCTGCAGTGTCTGTTATATAGCATATTTCATGCTTTCATCTGAAGACGAATACACAAAGTAAAGAATTATACCTGGGCTATCCAACAGAGATTTATCACAGAATGGGTTAAAGATAAAAATAAGTCCTCTGTGAAGTGCTTAACTATAGGTTGCAGTGAATTATCGATGTGAGACCTTCCTTTTGTTTGTTTCAGAAAGTCCCAAGCTAAGATGAAATACAAATCAGCTGTTAGAAAGAAATGCAAATCTTTAAATTGCACCATAAATACTCAGTCAATAGGCCTTGGTACCTATCAACAATAATTCGGACTGTATAAACATTTGTTGGATTTCTGAGCCCATCACTCTTCTCTAAGGGTGGAGCCTAGCCACCCTCAGCAAACCTCATTTCAACAACTTGTATGCACAGTCTCATTCTTTTCCAAACCCCATGACCATAGTTGATGATTGAAATGTAGATTGACATGTAATTTGGGGCCTTATCTTATATGTAGCGCAAAGTGGTGCACAGCACAGCTCAACTGCCATTGCTAAGCTCCTTTTACACGATGCTATTAGAATATTGCAGATTCATTCTGTCTCGCCAAGTAAAAGTTATACAGGCAGAATGGGGGGATCTTTATCTTAAACATATAACAAGATTTATGTTATAAATCCATGAGGTGATCAGCTCTATTTGTGATTATAAATGAGCAGATGAATCACTTGTTGACCAGTGTGCCATTGTGTTATGTCTTGCCTTTTTTGACTACGCAATGCCGGAAATTCTGTGTAAAAGGACACACTGGGGCATCTCTATGTCGGTGCTGCTTGGTTCAGTGTAAATACACAAAGCCGGTTGAAGGCGAGCTCTTGTTGCTGCGATATTGCGGGATCTCTTTGTAAAAAGTGCTCTAGTTTCTAACCAATGCAGGTGTCATTTTTGCACCCAGTGCCCATGCTGTTAAGATACAAATGTGCTTGCACACATGGATGTGTTGGTCTCAGGTGTGGTCAGGCGCATTTTTGGTACATTGCTATTTTGAGCAGAAAGCAATGTGCCTTTGACCAACAAAAACCTGGTCTAAAGTCAATGGCACAGAATCTTCCTGCTATTTAAACGGACACATTATTCAGATAGTAAGATGCACCTACATAGGCGGGTTCACAATGCGCATACACTCTGCTTGTTACACACACAGAGACAAGTAGCAGCGCATATCGGTCCATTTGCTCATATCCAGTTGAATGGAATAGTTGATGGAACACAACATTGTGAGACAGTGGAGGCAGAGGGACATACTTGTCCCTCAGTAAAGCTGTAAAACTTTACTGATCCTGCCAGAGGGTAGCACACATCAGTAATCTCCAATCAGGAGATTTGGAGACTAATGCCAGCTGTACATATGCAATCCCCGTTGCTGTCAAAGTCACTGCTGCAACATCCTGAGTTCACACACAAGATGATGTGTTTCCTCAATAGTTCATTTCTCCTCCTTGTCGAATGCACTATTTAAATAGCACTGTACCAGGTGCAGGCGTACCTGGCTTTGACTGCGATTCAGATTTTGTGCCGTTTAACCGGTAAAACTAGAGTCCTAAGTGCACTTGCGCCATGCACGTTAGATCATACACTATGCAAGACTCCTACATATTTAACTCCTTGACTTGGCGCAGCAATCCAGCATTTTCTGGCACACTACACTACACTAATGGTCTGAGAAGTGAAGGTACGACCCCCAGCTGCTTCACACTCAGCTGCAAACCCTCCTGGTGAGTGCTGGAGCTGACAGGTTGATAAAGGCAAAAGGTTCACATCATCCAAAACAGCAGAGATGCAGTCCTGTCGACACTGTACTTCCAGTAACACTCGCCAGCTCCAGCTGCTTGAGATTCTGTCCATAAAATCATAGCTCAGTTGTACAAGGACCAAAAGGCTCGTAGCAGGTGCTATGTATTCTTGCAGCACTCCTCGCAACACACCATGAGGAAGATGGTCATTATCTTTCTCCAAGTCTATTTAACACATGTACAATGTGTTGGCAAACTCCCATGAACCCTCCAGCACCCTTGCAAAAGAAAGAGGTCAGTGCACCAGCTCAAAGGGAACACCTGGATGGAATGCGCATTGCTCCTCTTGAATGTGAGGTATTTGGATCTCACATTCAAGACGTTCATGTTTCTTGTCGTTTGATCACAACTGTCTGTCCAAACACAGACTGAGAAATTTCTTGGCACTGACATTAAAATAGTAGCTTATAGATCCAAACCAACATATCTTTGCTGCCAGCTCCTCGCATAGAAAAAAATCTCCTTCTCAAAACTATATATGAGTGTTGGCTTGTATGCTGAATTCCTTTTAAGTGTGCATACCCACTAAACCATCAGTGTGGTCAGATAAACTACTCTCCATTAGTCTTTATGAAACACTATCTCATATATTACTAGTCCCCTTAACGGGATAGTTCAGCCAAAAATGAAATTTCAGTCATTATCTACTCACCCACATGCCCACTGAAGATCAGGTTTAGCTTTTTAATCCACAAAACACTGCTGGAGTTTCACAAGAAAACACTGATGCAGAATCTCCCAAACAATGGACAACAGAAAAAAATAATAAATTGCCAAGGTAAATAAAAAGCCAAGGTGACTTGAAAGAGTCATTCACACCATGTTTTTAGCCTGAATCTTCACTGTAGGTCCTTAGCTTGGAGCCACATTCACATGTGCATGCACACCATCTGAATCTGGGTATATGTGGTGTGACATGTGTGAATGGCATGCCAGGGCTTTAGGAGACTTTGATTATGCCAGATGAGTAGTATGGAGGAATTTTTGTTTTTCCTTTTCGTTGGTTTGTCTGTTTGAAAACTGATCACCATTCACTTGCTTTGTTTGGGAGATTCTATAACACTGTTCTATCTGTGAAACTCCACTACTACTTTTTTTGTGAACTATCCCTTTACTGAGTTTGAGAATGTCTACCCCTAGCATGTACTTTGTTGAGTGACCTGCAATAATTTCTTTGAATAAACTGAGCTCAGTTTACTAAGAATATTATATTTTATTCAACTTTGGATGTGTTCTAGTATATCTAGAGGTTTTTTAGAGGCTCCCTCTGGTTTTGTTTTGGGGCTAGCTGGAAAAAATGGATGTAAAATATGTTCTTTTCTGTTTTGAATGTGCATATGTACATATACATGCTGGTATAGCAGTTTATGGTGAAGTATCAGTGTCCTTTTTTTGGTTACTTACATGACAAAATGGGCATGACCAGGAACACAGAAATGAAAATGCTGGAAACAAATTTTAAAAAACTGTACCTAAGTGGAACTTAAGGTTATATAGAAAAATGAAAAAAACTATCATAGTGAGGATGAATACCAATCCGTCAGTTAACAGGTGGAGGAGGAATATCAGATTAAGGTAATTTTGCAGTTGTCTCCATAATGCATGCAAACGAGGGCTGACTCTAACAAATCGCCCACTTCTCATATTACATTAAAACAAATGATATCTTCATGATCATTATACAGAATCATTTATCGTGCAGTTGGGAGCAGGGAGGAGAAATCATAGTCTCACCCGTGGGCTGGAAGCAGCATTGAGACGGATGATGGCCATATTTAATGTGTGTTTAATGTTAAGTATTCCTTTCATTCCCATCGCTCCACATGTTAACAGCACGCAGCTCTGAGCGCTGAATGTGTTTATTGCGGAACACATTTCACAGGTCTTTACCGGCGGTGGGGCCTGTCTGATTAAGTCGTGGCCATTAGCATCATCACCATTAGGCTCCTGATGGCACGGGGAGTCGGCCCGCAGACGTTTATGATGCCCACGGGACCCTGTGTCTCTGTCTGTGTGTGTCTGCGTGAGTGTTGTGGGAGTCGTAGCCCTGAAAGCAGTGGTGACAGATTAGCTGTTCAGATATAAAATACAGCTGCATGGAAATAACAGTGACAGGGGATCTGCGCAATTTAAGACACTGAATATCATTTCATTTAACATTAAGCTGAATTTAAGGGTGCTGATATACCGCTGTTGATTAAAGAGCACGCAATAAAGGAAAAATATGTTTGTCATAGTGGAACCAAATTCTGTTATGATTTAATGGAAGACCTGTGGGTCTAACTTGTGTCAACTGTGAGTGCAAGTCATGTAACACAAGTGTTGATGGTAAATGTAGTCAATGAAGCAGAAAAATCCTCAGTGCTGCGAGAAATCTGAGTTCTTCTGCCACAAAATGTCCAGACCAGATCTCCTCACTGTGATTTCAGGGCATTAAACACGTTGAATTACCAAGAGGGGGAGATATGGAAAGAAAGATGTGCCAAAGGAGTTTTTCTGGTTCCACACTTTAGAAACACTTCAGTCTATAAGCCTCATGTGAAGTTATGCTGTAAACCAAGATGTTTCTTTATTTCATTGTTCTATGTAGAATTTGGGATCTATGACCTCTACCTGCCTGATACCCCGTCATAGCTCTTGGTTCTATTGTTGTTCTTAGATTTTCTTCTTGTAAAAGCCCCAATTTACTATATATTTAAAGCATATGTGTATTTATAAGGTGCATCTTGAATTTAGGTTAATGTATAAAGTATGGCTCCACAATATTTGTGCTCAGGGTCAGCAGATCCCAGGATGTGGATGGATGGATGGGTGGTTAGGTGGGTGGGTGGACGGACGGACGGAGGAGGGACGACGGATGGAGGGATGGATGGATGGATGGTTGGGATGGGTGGATAGATGGAAGGATAGAGTGATGGATGGATAGATGGATGGATGGATGGATGGATGGATGGATTTAAAATCAATTTTGACTTTTTGATCACACTAACTTTGTAAAGTACACTAAAATTGTGGAAATTCACAAAATCACAAATTGGGTGTATTTCATGGAAAATAGAAAATGATCTTACAGTACCAGTTCTAATACTACAACTGGTAATAAAGCTACAACTAATGTTTGTTTTAGTGGTAGTTGGAGTAGTATTCCTATTACTGTTGGGCAATCATTAGTATTATTAATATTCCTATTTCTATTGGGCAATTAGATGAATATAACTCAGGTGAGGCAAATTCTGGAGCGATTTTTCTAATTTTATTTTGCTAATTTAATAGTCTGCCCCTGAAGAGTGAGTGAGAGCTGACAGACTGTTGTTCAGTGAGCTAAACCAGCAGCACAAAGAGGCCAGCAACAGCAGAGAGAGAGGCAGCAGGGAGACACAGCCTTTAGAGCCAGAATATTTTCACATCTAACTTGGTGAATTCAGGGTTTATTTTGACCTGCCAGATTTGGTGATTTTTGAAACAGTGGAAAGACTGTTCAGTTACCAAGGCATTTAAGCTCAACTTTGTTCAGTAAAAGAGAGAAACTTGGATTCAGAAGGTGTATGGTTGTATTTTTCTGTTTAATAAAGAAAGCAGTTGTAAGAATCTATCCTTTTCTTGACATTTTGTGAATTCATTTTGTTTATTGATATTTGTTTATACTAAAAAGGCCAAGAGAGGTTGTGGAATATGGCAAACTCAATGCTTGCATGCATTTCCTGGCTGAAACAACACCTGCATGAATATATCGGCAATTTCCAGTTGTTGGGTTGACGGTGGCTGGTTAAACACTTTAAACACTTGCCCAAACAATATTCCTATCCTGTGTCTCAGTAGTGTTAGTGAGTTTAAAACATTTTGTCATTTCAACTTATTGTGAGAGGCAGAAAAGTTTAGAAAAGTACAGTTCAAAATGAGGACGTTGTGTTCTTCCCACCAATACAGTCCAAGAGGAATACAATTATTGTTTTGCTGGAAATGGCAAAACATTGAATATTGATTCAAAATCTCCCTTGAATCCAAGCTGACTTGTGATTTTTAGAGGCCTGTACTGGTACAATCCTACTGCTGGACCTCAGTGAGGGCCTGAATGGTAAATGTGGGCTGACAGCCGTGCAAATACCAACAGGCTGGAATGTTCTGGAATGGTATCTGTCTACACAGCAGATGTTTGACCGGAGAACACGGCGATCCTCTAACCAGGTTGTGGGAGCAGGCCTCGAATGTGTGCATGTGTATGTATGTTTTCTTTGGTTTTGATGTGCATGAAGCCCTGCTGCTGGTGTGAGTGGGCGTTCTAACCTGGGGTTCATCACCAGCCGTCTGAAGAAGTACGTCCAGGTGATGTAGTCCATCGCGTCCTGTTTGGATGAGATGGTTCCTGCAGCAATCTCAGCGTTCAGATGGTCTGACAGCACACTGAGGAGGCTGTGGAGACAACACACAATCACAGAAAGATCCTGTACAGACACATTCACTATAACAATTTTGTTTCAAAGACATCTGAGATCAGGGGCCTAATTATTATAAACCAGTAGGGATGGGAACTCTGACGGCAGCCATTTTATTTTTTAAAGTGTCTCAGAGTTCTCTTAATGCTAATCAAAATACACATTTTTAAACCATAATTCCTATTTAGCTTTGATTTAGAAGGCTACAGAGTTGACATGTTATGGTTGAGACACATCTGATAGCAATATTATTTAAAGAATTTGCTGAAAAATAGAAAGTTTACCAGTGCTTGAGCAGCATTCCTGCCTTTTTTAAAACAGGAAGTGAGACAGGGATCCTCAGGGCATAGCTAACCTTTTTTATGACTGATTAAATCATGTTTTTGTAAAAAACTGACAGAGTTGACAGAAATCTGACACAACTTTAAAGGGCTAACGTTTTCATAAAAAGTCGAAGTTGACCAAAAGCAAATTCTTTGGCAACAATTCTGATGATTAATTAATTGTTTGATCTTCTTTTAGCAAAAACACCACAAACATAATCAGTGCCAGAATTTTGTGGTTTTTCCTGTCTTATATGATCACAAACTGAATATTGTTGTGTTTGGCTAAACTGTTCATCAGAAAAAAATAAAAGATCTGAACATCACCTTTGACTCTGTGATGTAGACTGTTCTGAAATTCTACAAAATAATTCATCCATTAAATGAGAAGATAATTGGCAGGTTAATTCATTGCTGCAGCCCCAGCACCAACTACCAGAAACTCTTAAGGTATTGTTATTTGTTGACCTTGTTTTGGTAAATGAAAAAAATAAAGAATTTTGCAGCAAAAAGATGAAAAAAAACAACTTCTTCTCAGTTTTGCTGTAGTTTTGTAAATTAGGCATGGTATGATCCAAAATTCTTGGCAAGTTTAATTCAGAACAAGCAGTTTCTCTTGTTCTGACATTAAAAGTCCACTGACATCCCATTATCATCATTAAAGGGACAGTTCACCCAAAAAAATCAAAAATACATATTTTCCCTCCAGCCTGTAGTGCTTTTTACCCATCTAGATAGTTTTGCTGTGAGTTGTAGAGTTTTGGAGATATCAGCTGTAGAGATATCTGACCTCTGCAATATAATGGATCTAGATGTCACTAGTCCTGTCGTCACAAAGAAAGAAAGTAGTTCCTACATGAAGCTGCTCACAACAAGGTCTGTGGATTTCTTTTAAATAACTGTGACATGATTTTTTGAAAGAGACACTGGTTTTGAATTTTTCTAATGTATTTTTTGGTGCTTTGAGCAGCACAAGCTCAGTGCTATTTAGTCCCATTATATTGTAGAGAAGACAGACATCTCTATGGTCAATATCTCTAAAACTCTGCAACTCACACCAAAACTACCTAGATGGATAAATAACACTGCAGGCCAGGGGAACAATATGTACTTTTGATTTGGGGGAGAGCTGTCCCTTTTAAGTTTTATTACATTACTCTGTTTTAATAATTATATTCATATATTTTGTTCTCTACTGCTGCATCATTAAACATGCCTTAGATCTCACCAGTAACGCTGCTATTTGATCATCTATGAATGATACTGAGCTGGACCTCTGTCCCCCTCCTGTGGTACTGATGGCTCTTGTGTCCTACAACTCTTTTATTCATGTCATTTTAAAGTCATTCTGTCTTCACCTCTGCCACAGCTGACACACCTCTTATTTATGGATACCACCACAAAAGTTAACTGCCTGCATGCAGTGACTTTTTTGGAATATGTAAAAATACAAAATAAAAATGAAGGTCATTTAATGGTGTGGGTGAAGGCTGTCTTCCATTTTTTTCTAGTAAATCTATTATAGATCTATGTTAGTAGGCCTTGTTATAGATGTTGTTTACTGTATACAGCAATTTGCGGGTGCTTTTTTGTACACGAGATGGGTGTAGAGCAGGTGAGATTAGTTATTATTCACAGCCACAGGTGGGTATGACACACATTTGATGAATACTGTCTTGCTCATGCAGTATATGCACAGTTTTACAACTCTGGTAAATGAGGCCCCTGGTCTATCTAAAGAAGAGATGGGATAAATCTTTATAACCAAGACATACAGACATGTGAGTGTTACCTGGACTCGACAGGGAAAGGCTCGTAGAGGAACTTCTTGTAGAAATCCTTCTTGATGTCGTGGACGAGGATAACCGCTTTGCCCTGGTCATCAAACTGAGGCCGACCTGCTCGCCCCATCATCTGCAGAACATCTGCACACAAAGCACAGACATTACAACACACTGCTTTCCATCCCACATTGTGTTCTTTAATAATTTGCTGTGAAAAGTGACTCAGAACTTTTAAAAGCTTAATTGCAACTACTTTTTCATAAATGAAACTTGTTTCCTCACTCTACTTGCAAAATCTGGATGAATTTGATTAATGAAGTGATATAGGCTTTATATTAAAGTGAGTCACCATTGTTGTGATAGCAAAAACTGGAATGATCTTATAATTCATTAAAGCAAAGTCACATGACAGGGAGTGCTGTTGTACTGAATATCAGCACGGCTGCGATTCGGTCGTAGGCAGGTAGATAATTACAGCCGTGCTGATTTTCAGTACAGCAGCACTCCCTCTGGTGTGACATTGATTTTATACAAAAGTTTTACAAGCACCATTCAATAGTTAAGGATAAGTCCAGGTATTTTCCCTGATTAACAGACCAAAAGCTGTTTAAATTGTTGTTCATGTATCCTAATCTGTGTCAGGTTACAAAGTGTGTGGCAGCTACCCCACTGTAATAAACCCTGAATCATTACTGTACAAGATGCCTCATTTTCATTGCAGTTTCTATGTTTGTCATTGTAACATTAATGTAACAGTAATTAGATTACCTGTAAAACACAATGTTACATGCAGTTAAAAGTCCCAGTGCTGTTATACTCTACATCAGCACTTATGGAATGCCTCTTGTCCAATCAAATTACTTGTTTGGAACTAACTGTTCTATAATAAGAGATAATTCATTAAATTACATTGTTTACATAATACAGTCATAATGTAAACTTCTGTTCTGTTATGGCAGATCAAAAACAAAATGTCTTGCATGTGCCAATGAGAAAACACAACAATGTACAGGACTGTGTACCTGTGATAGGGTAGTCCACGTAGCGTCTGGATTTGCCATCATAGTACTCAGTTCCCTTGACAACCACCAGGTGAGCGGGGAAATTCACCCCCCAGGCCAGAGTGCTGGTTGCGATCAACACCTGAGAGAAGAGAGAAGAACTTACTGCAATGATGTAACACAGGAGCAAACTTAAACTATGCAATACATTACATTTGAAGATAAGTAAATAGTAATAGCATCATATGAGTTATGTAATTGTTTTAATACTTTACTTTAATACTTTTATTTCCAATAATTTCATGACACAATACAACCACAAACTGTCTAGTATTTACATGTAATTGCACTGTTTTTTTCTTATATTTTAATATATATAATCACCTGGAGATACAACCATAAGCAGAAGCTTCATCCATATATATACATGCAACATGAAAACATTTTGGTCAGATACAAAAGATCTTACGTAAGTTTTTCTCTCAGTTTCAACATGGACTAGCTGAGGGTGGGTGACAAGGTGGTTATAGAAATACACAGGCTAATAAAAAGAATTTCATTGTGTTGACAGTGTTTCCTGGATTCTTAAGATTTTACTCTTGTATGTAGGAACACCTCTCACATTTAGCTCATGGGCCGAGTGTTAAGATCTTTTTGCTGACAGCCAGTACAGCGCTCATCAATATGCAACAAAAGGTCAACAATCAAATTGCACAACACTCACTGTGTAATTCCTATGTAAGGTTATATACGGGTAGGTCAGGTAGTGACTGGAGGTCTGGTATAGAGGTTGAGGCCGTACCTGGATCTTACAGTTGACGAACAGCTCCTCCACAGTCTTCCTGTCTCTCTCGTGCAGGCCTGCGTGATGCATTCCGATCCCAAAGGCCAGCGTCAGTTTCAGGTTGGAATCTCTGACTGTGGCGATGATGTCCTCTATCTGCAGGCAAACCACAGCATGACAGACACAAAATCCAATTACAAACTGACTGACAGCAACACATCTCCTCAAACTCTGGGTACGAATCAGTGAATTTCCTCAAATGCCAAACTTTTCCTTTGAAGCCATCAATGTTTGAAGATCTTTTTGACACCTGTAGACAGACGTGTAATAAAAAGAGTCACGAGTATTGAGGAACAACACCTCCAGAGTCACAGTTATTCGTGTGGACATGTGGCTTGTTTGCATGGCTCTCCTCTGGTTCCAGTAGGATTGGGGCATCTTGTATTGTACTAAACAGATCTAATGTCTTCCAGCCAACACAAACAGCCTCTGGGCTAAAGGAAAAAAAAAAAGTTTAATCTGTGCTTTGCCAGAGTAAACAGAGATAGAGTCAGTGGAGCAGAGCCGCAGGAGTAAACAGAGACGGACACAACAATCGGCTTTTGTCCTCATTATTTCTGTTCTTTGTATTTTGAAAAAACATATAATTTGTAGATAAAGAATGAAGAAAAACCTTAAGACATCTTTAAGTGAGATAACCCGTGTATCTGTGAAATCTCTATCATCCACACAGGACACAGATTCATCAATGAAATCTGTGTTTTCAATTACTTTTTTCATTTTTCTTAGTAACTAAAAAAATGGTCCACCTCTCAAAATTAGAGGATGTATCTCATTAGAATCAAAGATTCAGTTTAGAGCTGCAATGATTGATCAATTAATTGATTATTCATTGATAATTAAGTTAATCACCAACTATTTTGATAGTCGATTAAACGGTTTGAGTTTTTTCTGGTTTCTGAGGACGTCATCTTGGACTTTGGGAAACATTTTTTCTCCATTTTATGAACCAAAGAACTAATATATTAATCAAGAAAGTGATTGACAGATCTAACTAACTGATATTTAAAATAAGTGTTACAGGAAAGACTTGAAAAATTGGTCAAAACGTGGAGCATATGGACGTACATCAGGGGAAACGTTAACTGGTTGTTCAATATTCCTTAACAAAACGTCACATTGTTTGCCGGCCAAAGTGAACAAAAACATTGCCAGACATTACATTTTTTGCTTGCTGACGCCAGCTAAAATGTTAAAACGTTACATTGTTTGCTTGCTACTGTTAGCTAGAAAGTTAACAAAAAGTTATATTTGTTATCTGACCTTAGCTAAGAAGTTAACAGAACATTACAGTTTTCTAGCTAACATTAGAGTTAGTTAACCTATTTAGCCTTCTCATGATGACTCAGCAGAGAAACTAACATTTTTTTCTCCATTAAAAACATTTTGGCTGAATTAATAGAGAACTTGATAATTTTGCTCAATCATCTTATAAAGGCAGTGATTTTAAGTTTTCAAAATAAAGAAAAATAATTACATTAAATAACAAATATAATAATTACATTAAATAAAAAGGTGTTATCAAATTAAAGAGTGAATGTGGGGTTTCAATCTTGTTACTTGAAAAACAGGTCTAAACATGTGGAGCACATGGACCTATTTTTCAAGTGACAAGGTTGTGACTGGATTAATTAATCAATTAAGAAAATGACTGACAGATTAATCAACAATGAAAATAATGGTTAGTTGTAGCTCTAATGCAGGTTCCACTCAGACTGCAGTGTATCTTTCAAAGCGAGGATATGAGGTAATAATAAGCAGGAGACTGGAGGGGGAGAGAAGCAGCCTGAGAGAAGCAGCCGGGGGTTTCAGGCAGCAGCAGAGGGAAGAAAGAGCTGTCAGGTCGGAGAGGGGATTTGGGGCAGTGGGTGACCCCCGGTGAGAGTTAAGCAGCTATCGCCAGAAGCCTGTCAGTCAAACAGCAGGGAGCTGAGCTGCTACACGGGCCAGCGCAGAGAAGCAGCAGGCAGCAGCATATATCAGAGGAACACACACAGAGGCCGGGGACGCTGTGTGCTCACATATAGAAACTGGGCCTATGTTATAAGACGGTACATATTTGCATTGAGACAAGATATCTGCAGGGTTCAGCAAAGCAAATTCAGGACTGTGGAACGATTCCACATGTATCATTTTAAAACTTGCATTTATAATGCTACTCCAGGTATACTTATAGTAAGCAGAGAAGGTGATGATTGAAATGATTGTTGGGAAGTCGGTTTTCCACCAGCCTTTAGCTATTTCTACCAAATTACAGCAAAGATGAGGCATCATTTCCTCAACCTGTGTGGAGCTATAAAACAATGGCCCTTTTATGAACCACTGACACACAACTGAAAGCTCAGAGATGCTTTGCCATTTTGTTTGCTATGGGAATACAATACAGTATTCCTTTGTTTCAAAAATATTTATTATACGTTCTAAATCTTCAGGTAGTTTGATCAAGTCTTAAAGCTATAATATGCAGCATTTCCACATTAAAATGTCTTTAAAAAAGCTAGAAATATGTTACATATATTAATATATATTTTATTGGGCTGTGTATTTACATTATTCCAAATGTCAGACAATGGTCAAACTTCATGACTGATTCAAGGTTACCTACTAGTCACTAGTTGCTATAACTTCCTGGAAAACACAGGATAAGTCAGATATGTCAGAGAGGGAGCGTGATTTCTGAGTCACGTCTGATAGATTTTCATCAGCAATAGAGACAACAACTCCCACGATCCTGTGCAACTTCATGACAGTCGCGAGTCAAGTTACTCGGGCTGCCCCCGACTAAAGATTTTCCTCATCGACCAGTCATCAGTTCAAGCCAGCAGTCGATTAATTTGATGATTTAAATATATATTTTTGGGGCACAAAGCAAGCTGCTTGTTAAATGCTAAGGACAAATGGGTAATAACTCTGAATGTGTTGAAACAACTGTCAGAAGACTGAACAATTTCTGAATTTATTTCAACACAGTATAACCTCAAACAAACCAGGAATAAATAACTTCAGATTTCTCAAAAACAAATGTTCACTGACTTATCAACACTATGGATGATGTGTACTAAGGCACAAAGTTCCAAACTTACTCCTTGACCACTTCACGTCTCCTGTCCCTGTCTGACCCTGCTGTGTTTTCATCGTCCCCGGAGTCAGAGTCCGGTCAGAGCGGCTGTAACCTTAAATCCCCTCAGGTTCTGTATTCTCTGCCAACTGGCCTCCATTGATCTTAGAGGCTGTATCCCATAAGACCACTAACAGAGCTAATTTGCTAATGGCAGCTACAGCACAGTTCTTCTTTTTTTAAAGGCGGCTTGCTATCAGGTGAGCATTACAGCCACCTACAGTATGGTCATGTTCACGTAGCACACATAGCAACTGCACGCCAAAAAAATGGTCTGAGTTTGAGGCTTTTTTTTTTCTCTGCGACGAAGGAATAAATGAAAACGTGGTCTACTAAGGCCTCTAGGCACCAGCTAACAGTTTTGTCAACTATTAGGGGGCAGCTCTACAAATGAGAGACCCCTACCAGCAGACCTTACATATCATGCATTTAACTTAAACTAAATGTAGACAGAGCTAGAGATGTTCTGATACATTTTTTTCCTCCCTGATACCAATTCTGACACCTGAAATTTGCTATAACTGTTGAATGGCCTGACTCAGATTAAACTCTTTGTAAAACAAACAAATACATACATATATACATACGTACGTATATATGTATATATGTATGTATATGTGTATGTATACAGTGGCTTGCAAAAGTATTCATACCCCTTGAACTTTTCCACATTTTGTCACGTTACGACCACAAACATAAATATATTTTATTGGAATTTTAAAAAACTGAAAAGTGCGGTGTGCACAAGTATTCAGCCCCCCTGAGTCAATACTTTGTGGAACCGCCTTTTGCTGCAATTACAGCTGCAAGTCTTTTGGGGTATGTCTCTATCAACTTTGCACATCTAGAGACTGAAATTTTTGCCCATTCTTCTTTGCAAAACAGCTCAAGCTCAGTCAGATTAGATGGAGAGCGTTTGTGAGCAGCAGTTTTCAGATCTGGCCACAGATTCTTGATTGGATTTAGGTCTGGACTTTGACTGGGCCATTCTAACACATGAATATGTTTTGTTTTAAACCATTCCATTGTAGCCCTGGCTTTATGTTTAGGGTCGTTGTCCTGCTGGAAGGTGAACCTCCGCCATTTACACCATGTTTTTAGCTGAAATGTCAACTGTAGCCTCCCAGGTAGCATGTAAACATGGTGCCGATGTATTGCGAGACTTCGTATATCTCTTAATGGATGCACGTGTGAAAATATTGCGAGATCTCTTGTGCATCTGGCTCGAGTCTGAGAGGCTACAGTTGACATTTCAGCTAAAACATGGTGCAAATGGCATCTTTTGTGGTTAAATTTTAATGTTGCGGCTCACAGACACTTGGATTACACCACATAAGCAGGATGGAGACATTTTGTTTGTTTTGTGTTCTTTTTTTTTACATTTTATCCGTGGTCTCCTTTAACTGCCATTGTACTGGATTTGGCTGCAACCCTGTTTTCTGCTGAAACTCCAGGATTGTTTTGTGAACTGAAGATCTTCACCCATCATCACATCAGCATAGGGGTGAGTACATATTGAGTGGATTATCATTCTGGGGTGGAATATCGCTTTAATACATTAACTTGTGTTGGATGTGTGCCTAGACCGATTGGATCCCCAATGCAGCATTTTAGGGTGTACTGGAGGCATTTTCCAATACTGGTATCAGAACAGCTTGGACAGCCCTAGATTGAACCATAGTTGTCTCTTCACTTTCAGCTCCCTAGCAGCCTCTAATGGATGCAATGTGAATTACACCCCACAGTACAAATTTAGATCTGAAGCTTGTACTGAGGATGGCGCAACAGGAAATATATGAATATTTTGTGTGCCATATTGATGTTTTGGTGCGAGGATGAGTTCATGCAGTGTCCAAAATGGAAAGGGTTAATCCTTCTGTGAGCATGAATGTGCTCAGCAGATTTTTATGTTAAACTGACTATTAGGCTAAGAGGAATGTTATGGAGTCGTCACAGGGACTGTGAACATACACAGCTAATTACATGGAAATCTGAACAATATTTAAGAAAGCCTGTCACTGACCAAAGTGTTTGAAGCATAGACAGACTGATTAACTTCCAACCACATTGGTATTTTTACACCTTGTTCAAATACAAATTGTGCATAAGGCTAACACAGTCAGTCACTGACAGTCCAGCACCTTGGAAACAGACTGAATCAACTTTATCAAAGCATGTGCTAGTAAAACCAGTTGATAGTTCCCAGTTGATAGTGGTGTAATAATATTAGCCTACTTTTCAAATGTGAGCCCAGAGGAGCCGCTTGCTCCCATCTTGAACTGATCCTAAGGTATGCACAGACAATATAATGGAGGATGACACAGGCTTTTCCGGCAGAGGATGGCTTGAATTCCATCTGTAATTACACTTAAACCAGCACTTACATGCAGAAACGGAGCATCAGCAGAATACAGACAGAGGAGGGAGAGCAAAGAAAAGGGCACTGAAGTGAAAGGATGACAGACGCTAATGCTAATATTTGCACCAACTGCATCAGTTCTCTACAGTCACGGCTACAGCAAGGTCCCTGAATTTGATGTTGCTTACCTCAGCCTACATGAGCTCTATGTGTTAGGACAAAGCCGAGGAATCAGTCCTGACCCACATGATGCTCATGGTTTGTCATATTGATTGATTGTGCAGAAGCAGAACACAGGTTACAGTTGCTCTTTTGTGTTACGCTGTGTCTACACAGGAACAGTTTCAGCTGTGATTTCCAGTCGTCCGTCTCATCAACCCACCCATTCAATCAACCCGGCTGTCTACACATGCTGCATCATGGCTGGCATTTCACTCACACTATACCTGCATAGACATGTATTTTATTCCATTTTATGTCCATTTTACATGTGTTGAATGCTACAAAAACGTGGGTGACCTACATTCAATACTGCACCTGAACACATCCTGTGTAGTCACAACTAACATGCTGTTCACACGGTGTTACATAAGATAAGATAACACACCTGATTATTGTACATTGAGATTAAAAATTCACCTGCGTGAAATATTGCACAGCCATTACTGAAACATTACTGACATTACTGAAAATAAGTACTCATAACGCAAAATTGGTGTACACTGTAGTGCAGACCTATTGTCAGTTTTGGAATTTGTCAGTTTGAAAATTGTAAACTGGAAATAGTCAGTTTTAGCGTACCTCTCTCTCGTCCTGGTGCAGCCACTGTTTGGGGTTGTCCTCTGTGGCCAGGTAGGCGATGAGGTCCAGGGCAGTCAGTCGAGTCTGCCGTCGCGACGACACAAAAATCAACACCGGCTTGGCTGGCGAGTGGCTGCGTATCGCTGCAAAGAGACATTCAAAAGAGAAAAGGTTTCAGACACTGTGCATTGATGGTTTTTGGATAATCATTTCATACTGTTTCATAGTGTTTCATACTGCCTTTTCTTGTGGCTGCAGCACACATGCAAACATCTTTAGCTGCAATCAGCAGCTCTTTAGGTCAGTCAGTTGGTCCATAAAAATTAAAAAAAACTATGGTGCATGTTGGCTCACTGGAAAGACTCTGCTACCCTGAACGGGACCTTAATTAATATCATTGGTAACACCTGTGTTTACTATTTCATATCAATGTGGCTGCTGTGAAAAAGGTCTATCGATTAAAAAGGGACATGCTAATCACAAAAAGACATCTTCCAAATGGATTCACAGACTCGCACAAGATTTAGTGGAAAGGTTGGTCATGAGCCGAAGGACAGCTGATTAACTGTTCATGTCATCTGGCAAAAAGGGGGCATGGCAGTGGAAGTGCACAAACAAACAAACAAACAAACAAACAAGAATGTGTATAACTTCTACATGAATTCATGAAACATGACCAAACTAATATCCACCGTTTGTCGTAGACCCTTGTTGGAGGCATCACTGGTCTCAGGAGAGATCCTGTTTAGCCCCGCCCCTATACTTAAGACACGCCCCCTTCATACATCATTACCTCTTTATTTTAGGCACTTGTGGGAGTTATTATTGGACTATGCAGAGTTTATTTTTCATTGGTGATGATTCGGTTTGCATCGTACTCTGTGCATTGACAATAAAAATGTTTCTATTCTATTTAATTTGAAACTGCAGATATGAACATTCATTGCTATTTTAAATTGTAATAATTTTTCCTTTTAACTCAATAAAAGATAAGTACAGATCATTCATGAAACCTGTAAAATGTGTTGTTTAACAATGGATAACTTTGGATTCCTGGTCTTAAAAAAAGTTCAGTGCGTATGGCATTATTATGTTAGCATAAGAGAAAATATTAATTAGCTTTCAAAAACACAGCAGTAACTTTACCTACAGCCAGCTGTATGAAAAGCCACCACAAAATCAAACATTTTACTCATCATTTGGAGATGATGTACAGATGTATCATGTGACTAATAAACTGTTTTTATTGTTGGGGGAAGTCATAATTCCATATCTAGTCATATTTAATTAATTAGCGAGGAGACCTCGGTTAGCAGAAATGACAAGCCAATTAATTCTTAATTAATTCTTAATTAATTCTCCTGGTTAGGTTCACTGTTGTAATAAATTAATTTATACAGTATACACTTTATATTTTTATTTTCCATCAATAAAAAAACAGCAACTTCAATGTTTCAGAAAGGTTTTTTTGATGATGACAATATTAAAAATCATACTTTGGGGATTTCTTAATACCCTGGAATACCATGTATTGTCATGTGTAAATCCTGTGTACATGTGGGCGTGTACCTTGGAAGGTGGGTTTGTTCATGCTGGCCATGCGGGGGCAGTAGTGTTGACCTGGGAAACCGTGGATGTGAACTTCCAGCGGCACGGGGCGAACAGACGGACGGAAGTTAAACAAACCCACCTGTTACACAGAGAAGAGGGGAGAAGAGGAGGAGGGAGGGGAGAGAAAAAAGAGGAGAGATTTAATGTGAGCAGCTGGCATCATGAAGGCCCATCTGGCTGTAATGTAAACTGTGTGTCGCTGTCACTGAGGCTCAGAGCAGCAGGTCACTGCTGGACTCTGCTGGTTAACCTCTCATCTGTCTGCTTGTGTTTATTGTGTGATAAGGTGGTGTGCTGCAGTGTGTGAACAGAATCAAGCTCAAAGTGTGCTGTAGGATGTTGTTAGAGCATGGCGCATTATTTGGTGTGTATTGTGCTGCATGTCTACAGACATCTTAAAAGCCTGGATAATGGATTGGGCAGCTACAAATCTAAGAGCTCAGTCCCACCAGCAGCCTGCCAGTCAGATTTATGGATGGCAGACAGCCAATCTGGTTTGTTAACACTGTCTCCCTACAGCTCTGGCAGCAGAACAAAAGTCAAGCTACAATATTCTGAAACGTGTCTCTGATGATGCAAAAATAGAAATAAATAAACATATAACAAAAAATTTTATACATTAATTAATACATAAATGATATTTTGACCAGTAGAAGTGGCCCAAAAGAGAGCAAAAAATGTAATTTTAGGAGTAGCAATATGCAGACTGTAAATACCAATTCCAGATTCCATGACAGTTTGGCCATCAGTAGCCTGGACAGAAGTGTTAGTTAGACCATCTGTTGGATTAACAGACAGAAAATGACATGCATAGATTAAGTTGGAAAAAAATGGTATTAATAAGGGAGAAAGTAATACTTTCAAAAGAGAGTTTTAGCGACCTTTAATAGTCTAAAAACAGTTTCAAATGCCTTTCATCACACAAAAGATGTGACCAAGGCTGCATAATGAATCCAAACATGATCAAAACTGCAATATGGCCAAGTCCAATATGTAAATCTCAGACGCTGCAACTTTTTGATGAGGGAAAAATGTGTGACAAAACTACATTATAAAGAATTACTGTAGAGCTGCAGAGATGCTCTGGACTACAAATCTTGTTCTCCAGATGTAAGAAAACATGCTTGTTTGGTACAGACCCCAACCAATGTCACATAATCATGATTTTATGAGTTAGTTATGGTGAAAATTATTTTTTGTGATACAAAAATGCAAGCAATATGGATGCAATAATCTTTTTTTATATTATGTAACCCTAGATGTGACAAAAATAATCAGATACAGAGATGTTTAAATACAGTTTCTGTTACCTAGACTTCACATGCGACACTGAGTACCGATCCAGTACCAGTGCATTAAAAAAATATTCAACCACTTGGTAAAGAGTCCATTTTGTTTTCTCCACAACCCCAAAACAGTTCAGTTCAATCCACAAAAAGCACAAAAGAAAGACAACTCAAAAAGTTTGCACTGGATCTCCACAAAAACAAATCAGGAAATAAAGACTGGCCTAACAGCGTCTGTGTTCACAGGTCAGCAACAGTTCAGGTACTGATGGTCATTTAGTCAGGTGATCTGATGCAGAGGTAAACCTGGGTATCTCTCCTCTACTGACCATGAGACGCAGCTTGGAAGTAACATGGTTCTGTTTCGGGGCTAGTACACTATGTGGTATCGGTGCCTTGACTCACAGACTTGCTGATACCTGATGCCTCGTTACAAGAACTATCGTAGGCATTTAACCTGACATGCTAGATGGTTTGTTCCACAGGACCATCTGGGAAGTCATCCTTAGAAACTGTTTGGAAAAGGGCAGGCACTTTCAACAGGCTAACAGGCTAACTTCAACCAATCAGATCAACACAGAGTTACAATGTGAGGCAGCTGATTTGCAAGACCATGTGAGAATCCTTTGGTTCTCTGTAACAAACCATCTGGCATGTCAGGTTACTACCAGCGGAGCCAGTTGGTAAATCAGACTATTGCTGAAGCCAGTGGGGAGAAGAGTGAAAACATTTTTTCCATGGAGAAAAGCCTTCAGTGTTGTTCTTCGCTCTTCTTTCAATGAAGAAATACTCTCCAGTTCTGATATAACTGATGCTATCACAGTATCTATGCTAACCTCTTCATGAGCCGCCATTGTTTGTTTGAGACGAGTCGCTTCTATGGACACTTTTCACTGCTGTCACACCTAAAACCACGCCTGTAGCTGCCAGTAGTCCCTCCTAAGATGCTGATTGGCTGCTCCACTTTTTGTATGAACAAACATGGATAACTTCAAGCCTGGCAAGATGGATTAATGCATGATCTTGCAAATGCAGCTGCCTTGCAAGATAAGGAGGTGTTTACTGATGCTGGTATCTGCACTGGAACAACCCAGTGTTCCACATGTTTGGGCCTGGAAATGGTCAGATTTACAGATATCAAACAGTGAATACAGACAGCTCCAGTCCTAAAATACTGGTCTAAGCAAAGAGATGGAGAGCTCTTGGAACCAGGAAGAAATGACTAGGATATGAAGTTAAGAAAGATAAAAAAGAATCTAGCAATACTCTGCTCTGATACATTTTTTCACATTGGCAAACTGACAGACTGCAGCTCACATGAGCCTTTATGGAGATCTGTAAACTATCTGCATTGAAATATATCCGTCAAGTCATTTCAATAAAACATCTTTGTATCATAGTGATGCTTCTCTCTGCTTGAAGCTGACAGGGCAGCTCATCCATCCGCATTGCTGCAGTTATTCCTGATGATTAGAACTTAAGCATGGCATCCAGACACAGGCTGCAGACGATTAGAGAGATAAACTACAACATCGACTCCAGGCCAAACGTATCTGTTTATCTTAATTGCCATTATTATATACATTCAATCAGATATGAAGAGGCAGGCAACAAATGAACCATAAAAAACACGGAACTACACAATAACTGTGGTTTCTGGCTGCCTTCACTGCGGCAGAGTTCTGGATACACAAAGCCAATCGGACTATTCCTGAAACAAGGGAGCTTATGAAGATGATCCCCCCATCTGACCAAAGAACAACGGGTCAGAAGGTAACGGGAACACACTGACTGAGCATTTTTCAGCCATGTTCTGGTATTTACAGTAAAAGACGAGTGCTGCTGTATGTTTTGGTGCCACGATGGATGTCTCACCTGTACGATTCCCAGCCAGTCAGCAAGGTCTCGAGCGTTGGCCAGAGCCGTGGACAGACCCACCACTCTGACACTCTTAGAGGTGTGAGAGGAGATGAAGTTGGTCCTGGACACAATGACCTCCAACACTGGACCTCTGTCCTCACCTGGAAACAGACACACAGGCACAGTCCAATCGAAAGGTTTATAGAACAAACATTTATGTTATGTGCCCAAAACCATATTTTGAGGGGGTTTCAATTTTTACTCTTCGATTATGCTGGACAATATATTTACAATGTATTAATATATAACATTGTAACGGGTCAGCCTTCAATTTTTTATTAAATGTAGATGTCAACTCTGTCAGATGGAAAATCCCCCACCCCCCAGACTTCAGATTTCCATCCGTCCTGAATCTCGTCGGGCCAATCACAACTGTTAACCTAATAAGGGGCAGGTTTGATACAATGACTGTACACAGGAGCACAACCTTGTTGGCAGTTGAGGCATTGGCCATGCCAGGCCAGCAGATTTCAGCTCTCTGAAGGTTTGCAGCTGGAATAAGATCAGGACTTATTGTTGGCCAGTTTAAAAAAAGTCACTTTTTTCCTTTTCAACCATTATTTTGTGCATTGCTCCTTCAGCTCTTTGGATGTTTCATGTTGTTGTTATCCTTTGACAACTTCTCATAGATCTTCCTCTTTTCTTCACGTCCTGGGACGTAGCAAACTGCTTAATAATGCTGCACAGCGTTGAAACAGGAATACAAAAGTCTTTGGAGACCCTCTAGAATTCTTACTTGCTTGTGTGCTTGGTGATAACACTTTTGATGCTCTCAGACAGCCCTTATTTTATCCCTTTCTGTTGTGCATCAAACATGAATATCTATGACTAAAGTTGCTTCACGACACGCTATACTTCAGGAGATATTTTTCATGATGCACTTAAAAAAGGGGCGCCAATAATGTTGAACTATATGACCTACACTCACACACATTCATACAGACTCTTACCCAGCAGGTGGATCTCATCGATGATGAGGATGGCTACTTTCTGGACGTAACTTCGGTTCTGCCAGCTTCTGCTCACTCCGTCCCACTTCTCCGGCGTGGTGACGATGAGGTCGGCCTGTGCTATGGCTCTCATGTCTGGAGTCACATCACCTGTCAGTTCCACCACTCTGCACACAGAAGAGAACACGGAAACACTTCAGCCTGCTCATTACATTTTTTTCAGTCATGTCCAAAATTGTGCCCATAAATCCATAAATGTATTCTGCTGCTGTGTGATGTCATCCACTTGTCTCTGTTTCCACTTACTTCCTCCCCAGTTTCTCCTCAATCCTGATCTTCCAGTCCTCAATCCTCTCTCTGACCAGGGCTTTGAGGGGGGCGATGTACACCACCTGAACACACAGCAACAAATACGAACATTTAATGTAAAGCATCACTGCTAGGTTTCCCAAGGCTGGATGTAATTATTTATCATTAAATATTACTACAGCTGCCCATATTGGAGTATCTCCATGACCTAAACCTCCTGGCTGTGGCTGCTACATTCAGCATCAACTTTTAACTTTTACTCCCTGCATTTAAAAACAAATATCTGAACTTTCCACTCCTCACATTGTCAAAACAGGCTTGTCACTTTAATTTTAATGCATTTGGAAATTATTGATTATTTTTTATTTCAGATCACTGCGCACCACCTTCCAAACATCAAGACTGATTTCAACCTAAATAGACAGGACAATTACACATAGAAAAGATGATTCCTTGGTGTATCCATCAGTGCATATAAGACAGGACAGATGAAACAAGATGAAACATACATGAGATGAAAAATGATGCAAAAGATGAAAAAGATATAACAAAATGGAAAATTTACATGAAAGACATAACAGTACAAAAACAGGATCAACAGAACAAAAAAGATGTAACAAGACCAAGAAATTACATGACAAGACAAAAAAAACAGTGTAACAAGATGAAAAACCGTGAAAGATGGAAAAGATGGAACAAAAAGAAAAATGATGTAACAAGACGAAAAAGACGAAAACAACATAAAAGATGTAACAAGATGGAAACGGTCTAAAAGATGTAACAAGCTGAAGCAGACAGAGAGGAAGACTCGAAAAGTCCTTCAGAGGACAACTTTTTATTTTTACACTCTGAGTACATTTCAGAGCCTATACTTTTACTTGAGTAAAGAAGTTGAATCAGTACTTCTACTTTTCTTTTATTTTGCACAAGTATCTGTACTTCTACTTGAATAAAGAATGTGTGGACTCTGAACGTACTGTGTTTCTAAGCATATGACTTGGGCTGCCGTTTTTTTAAAGGCTCACTAAATAATGCAGACAAATTATATGGTTATAATTTTATAATTAAATTGTTCATAATGTTCTTTCATGTGCTATTCTAATATCTAATGTTAGATTTCTACCTCTATTAATTGTGGAAAATTAAAAGTGATAAAATGTATGGATTTATCTTAAATTTACAGTAGTGCACACAGTGAAAATCCATTCCAGCTACAAAATCACAGTAACAAAACAACAGAAAATATTTATGAAAAAGAAAATAAAAACTCTCCAAAACTGAAAGAAACTGATATTTTCTGAGATGCTTCTTATGTAAAGGGCACTCTGTACCAGTGTTGACCAATAGAAAGGGCTGCAACAAGTCAGTAGATTCCTTAAACTAAAACCCTTGAACTCAAGAGTAACACAGATGGAGTCAGCAAGACAAACCTTCGAGGTTGGGTACTTGTTGAAGACCCGGAACATGGCCATCTCTGCCGCAATGGTTTTACCAGAGCCCGTTGGGGCCCCCAGCAGCACGTTGGTGTCGGTGTGATACAGCGTGTGGAAGATCTGAGTCTGGATGGGGTTGAAGTGAGTGAACTTGTAGAGGCTCTCATACTCCCTGTTACCCAGAGCTGTCACAGGCAGAGGCTGCAGGTCCAGCAGCTCTGAGAGGGAAAGACAACAGGAGAAGATAAAACTGGATTATTGTCAGAAAACTAACTTGAAGGCAGCAAAACTTAACTTGCCTAACTTGAAGGCAATGAAAATAGAACACAAAAACATTAACTGAAGGTCACATTACACTTAAATGGTCATAACTATTTAAGTAACAAACACAGAGACATATTGTTTTACATCATGTACAGAAAAGATGTTTACTACAGCAGTGCAGCTGAGTTTAAAGCAATTAGTGACTGAGAATATCTTATTCTTTGCATGGTTATTCATGTATCACCTTCATGACATTCAATTAAACTATAGTGATGGATCTGTGGAATGAGAATGACACTCTTTCAAATGTTCAAGTGTCAGCCAGTCCACATTTAAGCAAAGACAACAAAAGTAAAGGTTCAGAACAATGACTGTTCAACCTCCTTCAGTTTCTTCAAGTTCAACACAAAGAACTCTGTTTTATCAAAGTGAAAACTGAAGAGAGATCAACTATGTTTAAAAGAACATTTACAATGAGAACATTATTCTTTTGTTTCTCTAATTCAAGTGTTTATACCAGGAAATTACTTTTTCTTTTAATTTGTTTTCTGATTGTTGAGTACACAGAGAACAATGAATGTTCTGTAATGCTTTCCTTTAAATCGACATTTTTAATTGGTCTCTCTTGCTAGCAGAGCTAAAAGCAGCTCCTGTCACTGGATGCTAGAGCTGCATTATTGATTATTTTGGCCACTTGGGGGCAGCAAAACAAACTGTGAAAAAATGCTGCCATTATATCATCTTATAAAGTTGCTGTGGTGAACATGTCAGCAAACAAGTGCCATCTCCATACCCGAGGCATTTCCTGAGTTGTGTTTGTGTCCACCCTAAGAATTCTCTCCAGTATTCTCTCTTTTAGTTCTGGATTTGGTCTCCACCACCTCGTGACTGACATATCGCTCTTTAGCTGCTAAATGCTCCACTATGTTTTCAAACTGAGTCTTTCTGCTAGTTGCTGCTTGGCAGGTAGTGTACAGCAAGATTATTAGAGCTTTTTCACTGAAAACAGCTGTATGCTGAGCTAAAAGCAAGTGGCAGCCTCCAAGGCTGAAAAATGAAGCCAACACTGAAGTGCCAACAACTGCACTACAACTACTCTTCAATTAAGTTGGAAAATATATTTTAAAAGATCAAACTCTTGGCTAGTAAACCTTGTAACAGGCCAACCTCCTAGTGATTACATTTTTTATTAAATTTAGACGTCAGGTCTGGCAGATGGAAAATGTGACAGAGTTGACATCTTACCGAGTTTTTTTCATTTCACAGCATAGTCATAGTGAGCAGTGTCTCAGAGTCTCTTAATGTTAATCAAAATACACATTTTTAAACTAGAATTCTTATTTAGCTTTGATTTAGAAGAGCTACAGAGTTGACATGTTATGGTTGAGACACATCTGACTGGCATTTAATGAATTTGTCTAAAAATAGAAAGTTTACCAGTGTTTGAGCAGGATTCCTGCCTTTTAAAACCAGGAAGTGAAACAGGGGTCCTTAGGGTATAACTAGTCCTATTTATGCCTGATAAAATCATGTTTTGGTAAAAATCTGATGGAGTTGACAGAAATCTGACACAACTTTATAGAGCCAACATTTTCATAAAAAAAATCTATTTTAAAACAAAGATGATATATAATAGCACATTTTTTTACCTATGTATCAGTAGTATTGTTAGTTTTAGAGTTTGAAGCTTTTAAAACATTTTAAATTGTTTGAAGTTGTGAATTCTTGTCTGAGACAAGGCTGTTTTCTGACAGAGCAAAAAAAAAAAAAAAAAAAAAAAAGATTTCATAAATTACATATACTGCATATATATAAATCCTTAAAGAATGAATTTTCACAAAAAAAAAGGAATGTTGAGTGTTGGTATTCATTTTTAAAGCAATTTGAAACTATCAACATCCACAGAAAGAGAATAGATATTGGCTCCTTTTTTATTTATAGCACTGTCACAGTGTCTGGACGACTCTCCCTTAATCTCTGGGCTCTGATGTTATCAATAATCAACCGTATCATATATATCTGATGCTGAGTACTGTGAAGATCGTGTTCTGGATGACTTGCCAAGACATTATGTGTTCTGATGTAAACTCATGTTCTTCATGTGTCTCTATGTAGCATCAGATTTATTGTTGTTGCATGTGTATAATAGAACATGACACACTGAGACCTTTGTTGTATTAATAAAAAGACTGGAGATGTTGCCCTGCCATCAGCTTGTGATCTGATCTCCTCTGTGCTGTCTGTGGGGTTTTTCCCTGATAGCTGCTGTAATTGTGTCTGCTCTCACTGAGGGGAAGTGTGGTCAGAAATAATATGCTGGTTCCTTCCTTACAGTCTGGAGGGGTGAAGGAGTGGAGTATGGCAGGATTAGATGCTTTTGTTCTCCAGTCAAGATGAGGTTTTCATGTCTCCATGAAGCTTCCAAACAGCTGAGCCATGCTGTGGTGGCAAGCTGCTGTTTTAAGTCGACTCCAAGCTACAGTTGGTGTTTTTAGGGAAAGTATCCTTTGGATTATGCCAGTTTTACATTTTAGTAACAGCTTAGGTTTCTTTCACAATATAAATATCCTTCATCTATCAGTCTATGGAAGTCAGTCTCCTACGTGATGTCAGTGAGTCCAGTAGTTTAGTCCAACAATTTATGGCAAATTAAAACTACAGTTTAAAAAAAGTCACCCGTCCACTGGTACTGACTGTTTACTTAGTTTCATTTAGATGCATTAAAGGAACAGCCATGAAAGCACAAAATGAATACACCCTGACTCCCATATCTCTTGATAATGGATATGAATGATGTGCAAACAGCCAATCATTTAACAGGTGTGTTGTTTAGTTGCACCATCAACATGTGACACAACAACAAAAACAGTGTGGAGTGAGAAAATGAGTGCAGACTGTGAGGAATTTGTTAATTAACAAAAAAAAAGGTAAGCTCACCAGAATGGCAAGTATTTTTTTTTCATCTATTAAGACTTTTACCTGTGTGGCTTCATAAATAAAGTGGTTAAACTGAAAGTAAGGTGTTTTAATTCCCAGATTCTCAAACTGTGGTATGTGTATCGCTGGTGGTACGAGAGTTCCCTCTAGTGGTATGTGGAGGAATATCAGAAACATTTTTTAAAAATGAAATAAGTTACTTAAAATCATATGATAATATACAGAATACTAGAAAATTTCAAATGAAAATACATGCGATATCATTGAAATGCAATTTGAAATAAATTTTATTTTTCATGTTCCAACCACATCTGACAGGTGTAAATGTGAGCTGAAGTGTTTATTTAGACTTAAAGTCTATTTTTTCAACAATATGTGGGTAAAGGAGAGGCTGGTGCCCAGTAAAAAATAAAAAATGAAAATGCATCTTATCTACATTTTGTGTGTGAGATGCATCAGACTGGGCTCCACAGTCTGAGATCAGCTCACTCTACTCTGGTTTAATGTAACAGATCCTACCCTTCACTTCACCCATCAGCTGGGAAACACACAGACACAGGAACCTCTTGGACTTTTTCTGTAATCTTTTTGTGGGCAAACTGTACATTTACTGCCTCTAGACAACTTTACTGCTGAATTGTTGCCCCTCTGCTCTGATCACTAACACCTGTCTGCTCTGACTGCAGCCACCAGCACTTTTTCCCACTTCTCTTTTCCTCTCTGTTTCTCATCCCCACCCACTGTGCACACACACACACACACAACACTGCAGTGTTTATGGATTGTATTGATGGCAAATTGGTCAGAAATATTCACACATATCAAACTGGGGAAAACTGCAGACAGCAGAGAAAGTTTGGCTGCTCATTTGTTGCTGGATGTTTCAAAATGTGCAAACAATACGGGGCATATGTAGGCACAAATATGATGCTGACATGATGTTTGTGGTCTAGATGAGGGGTTACACTACTGACTAGGGCTGCACAATCAATTGCAAAATAAGTGAAATTGCAATGTGGCTGAGTACAATATTCAAATCGCAGAACCAGAGCAAAATTATTTGATAGAGGCTTTGGAGGCTGAATGGTTACAGAGTGTGTCACATGGTTGCAACCATCGCCAGTTCCACTGTTGTTGCACATCATACATGTCTCTCTACCCTGTTTCCTGTCTGCCTGTACTGTCCACTAAAGGAAAACTATAACCACACTACAACAAAAACCAGTACTGTAACTGTTTGTACTGTAAGAGACCAACAGATTTACGATCAGTATTTTAAATTCAGGTCAAGTCAAGTCAGCCCCTGTAGCCACATCATAACTGTGTGTTTGAGTGTGTGTGTGTGTGTGTACCGGTGTGTGGGGGGTGTCTCTCGGGTAGGATGAGGTTCTGGAAGTTAATGATGCAGACGGCTTCGGCCCCCAGCCAGCGGTCAGACACCGCCTTGATGTAGTACTGGGAGGGCAGGGGCTCAAAGATGGGGATGGTGAACACAATGTTCTGAGGCTCTCCTGTTACCACCTACAGGGAGGAAAACACATACACACACATAAAAGTGTCTGAAATAAGAACACACATCAGTCACTTTGTAGTCTTTGAGGAACACTGTCCTCATGTCAACTGAGGTCCAACATACAAAAACGAACCTGTTTCTTCTGCAGGAGGAAATACTCTGAGTGATAGATGTGATCATTGATGGGATCCTCCACCCACAACCACCACGGCTCCCCCACTGACCCATGGACCTGAAACAGTGAGGGAAAGTAACATTTTCAGGAGAAAACCAAACCAAACAAAATAAAATTCAGAAAAATAACCATATATACTGTAGATACGTCCAGAATCTCTCACTTCATTATTTTGGATTTTCAAGGGGAAGCAGGTGGACAGACCTACAACTGAATGTGAACTCCAACTAGAAGGAACACAGTTTTCTGGTTTGTAATCTGTTTCTGGGGTCAAACAGTCACTTATTCACTATCAGTTGAGGTGGCAGCATCAGTTCACCCATGCTGAACTCCACACGAAGTGAAAATGCAAATTACAAGGGTTCAACAATAAGGCTTACCCACTTGCCCGGGGCAAGTAAAATGTCATGTCAGGCAAGTAAATCTGGCAATTTCAAGAATTAAACTACAAACTACTTAGATAATCTATCAATCTTTTTTATTTATAATTTTATTGCAATGATTAAAAGTTCATCATTCCAGACATTTGTTTCTTTTTTTTTTTTTAAAGTTATATTTTTGGGCTTTTATGCCTTTAATGGATAGTACAGCTGAAGAGTAGACAGGAAACGGGGCAGAGAGAGAGGGGATGACACGCAGCAAAGGGCCGAAGGCGGGAGTCGAACCAGCGGCCGCTGTAGAGGACTAGCAGCCTCCATACATGGGTCGGACACTCTACCCACTGAGCTACACGTCCTCCCCGACATTTGTTTCTTTTGAGTTCATTGCAAAGTTTTAGATTTTTTGTAGAAATTAAATTGATAATTATAGCTGCTGCACAGCAATGGTCGGGGCCGGGCAATTTTAGGCAAAATTAGGCAATTCTGAGCAACAAGCAGAGTGTAGGAAGATGAAAAAAAGGTGGCATTCTAATGTGCATTTTACATCAGTTGAGGCTTGAACTCACAATTTCTGGCACAAGAGACTCTGCATATTGACTGATAGCTAAGCCAAATAAACAGGGAAAAGTGTTGATAAAGAGTATTTGTCTCTTCCCAAAACTCCCTGAATCATAATTTATTTTAACCTTAGTAGTCTCTAATCCACATAGCATGATACCTGAACATAAGGCTTTCACATTAGAATGTCTGTTCTGCCTTAGCTGAGACTTGAACTCACAACTTCTGAGACTGAGGTCCATCTTCTATCTCACTGAGCTAATTGGCAAGTAACAGTTCATGTGTGGCTTCACAAATTGACTAAGCCAAGCAACAGGGTGCCAGGCAGCAGCCATCCATGCCATGGAAAAGCAAATTTCAAAGTGAAAGTTCCAAAGCTGTAGCACATATGGTTGATTTGTTATGAATTTTGAGTGAAATTCAAAATGCTGTAAAAAAATTCAGTTTTTGAGATAAAATTCTGATATTTTCCAAACATCATCTACCATGACTCCAAAATTTTGTCATTTTTTTTCATGAACATTGAAAATGTATTTAGCAAGAATTTGCAAGTATATGGTTTATAATACCGTTTACAGTCAAACATTTTGATGCACTGTAGGCTTAATTTTTGATAAATCAAAAATCTGTGTGGATCGTTTGTGTAGGACAGTCTGAAGATGCTCTGTAGCAAGTCAATTGAGCAAAAATTGTAGGAGGAGATAGGTTTAATAAGTTTTACAGTTTTTGAAAAAAAACAGAGTGATGGACTTCATAATTTGCAATAGGTTTAAATGTACAAAAGTTTCTTCAGTATCGGGGCTACATTTTGGTGAAAGTTGTAAATCTGTAGCACATATGGTTGATTTGTTATGAATTTTCAAAATTTTGAACTTTAGAGGCTTGCTGTAGCGCCACTATCAGGACTATTGGCCTGTTTTTGCAGCTGAGGCAATCTGACATGGGACTGGACCTTTGTGCAAAGTTTGGTCATTTTTCATGCATGGGAAGTAGGATTTCCACGGAAGAAGAAGAAGAAAGAAAGAAAGAAAGAAGAACATGCAGGATTACAATAGGGTCCTGGCAGCTTAGGCTGCCCGGCCCCTAATAAATAAAATAAAAACGATAAAAACTCTGGGAAAACATCCCCAAGCGGTAACACAATTTGGCACGGACTGCCCACCAATTAGCAGTTAGAGGATGCAGTTGGTGAATCTGTTGGCAGATTGGATGTAAATGATCACCCTCTTATGGAAGAGTTGTAATTAAGACTGGAGGATGAAGGCTCGTACAAACAGACAAACACAAACTGTGAAGGGAGCGGCTAGCTGGATTTAGCGACTAAAGTCAACTGACTGAAGGTTAGTCACTGCTTTTCCTAAATTAAAACGCTGGATGCCCCAGCAAACAGCTGCTAGAGAATACACGGGGAGTGTTTAACCGACACAGGGTCAGTGTCACACTGAAAGTATAAAAGTCAGTGAGACAGAACATGCGGCCAATTTTGAACACAAAGTCCAATATTTAGATTATCATCTTATGTTTTTGGGTCAGTGAAATATGTGCAAGCAGAGCATTATAAGCAAATCAAACCACTTGAATTATGCCGCACCAGTTGTTTAGAGGTGTCAGACGGACATGTTGTGCTTTTTAGAGGCTATGAAATGAGAGGAGGCTGAGAGTGAAATGTGGGAGCACAATTGGGATTTTGTAATGTTTCGTGGCAGAGTTTTTGAGTGTTAAAGTTATATTACATGGCTTTGTTGAATACTCAATTCGGATTGGTTAATTACATCATTCTACGGTCTGTTATTTCTGCATAACAGACTGTTGTTATGAAGAACAGACCATTGCTATGGACACAGGTCTGATCACAGACTATGGAGAAGCAAGAGAATCATTGTTAAAATTAATATTTTGGGTCATATTATTTATTTTTTGGCACATAACCATGTAACAAGGATAATGTACAGTAAGCATTTTAAAATTAATATTTTGTGGCACATAAATGTGTGCCAGATATTTACATATATAGTTTCTGGGGGGTAAGTATCCATGTAACCATACTAGAGAAATACTGCATATATAAACCCAAAATTTAAGTTTTAAATGGGGTTGTAAATTGTAAGCACTTAACTTAATTGATCATTGGTAACACTCATGATCAATTAATCAATTAAAAAGAATTACAAAAATGTAAAGATTTTGCATATAACAGCCAATACCAATAATCAATAAAAGGTATTTGCAAAACAAAATGCTGTAAAGTCTCTGACAGTCTGAAACATATAAAGACTTAGAGGCCTACATATTAAACACATAATAACAGATAACATGTGGAGCACGTTCATAAAAATAATCTGACTATATTGCAGATCTTTCTTTGATAGTAGAATAAAATTGATTCAATTGAACTGATTAAATTTTATCTGATTAATCAAACTCAAATTCAGTTAATTTCTATCAAGGTTCAAGGTTCAAGGTGACTTTATTAATACCCGTAGGTAGATTTGTTTTGCAGTCTGGAGAAGGCATCTCAAACGTTATGCACAAACATTAAAACACAGGACACATACAGACGACAGATTAAAAACAGCACAGACCAAGACATTGACAGGTACTCCCAGTGGTCTCACTGATCATGGTTAAAAAGACAGAAATAAATAAATAAAATAAATAAAAAACATTAGATATCACTAAAATGCCAATATGGAACCTGTTAAGAGCATGCTAAGACACAAAAGCACGATACAAAGGACAGTAAAGTAATAGTAAATAAATAAATAAATATAAAATAAATAAATAAGTAAATAGTAAGTAGGTTAAGACCACGAATCTATGTTGTAAATAATGAAAAATGGATCTGTTTTCATCACTTTATAACTGCTTTAATCAAATCAGGTTTGAATTAATAAAATCACTGGATAATTTATCACTTCAGTTTTAATTTCACATCCACTTTTACCCCTCTGTTTTTCAATTCATTCATTTTTATCACCGCCATTTTTTTCTTTTTTTTCCTATTTTTCCAAAATTCCATTCCTCATAGAATGTTGGCAAAAAAAAAAAAAAAAAAAAAAAGAATTAAGAATTCTGGAATGTGACATCATAAAAGACGGCAACATCATAAAAGAGGTGACATCATCAGTTCTTAGTATATAAGCCAGCATCTTGACTTCACACAAACACTTCACCATCAAACACCGTCTGAGACACGTCACTGGAGAGACTCAACACGTTACACATGTCTTTTAACTGGAACATGAGGAGGAAAACTGCTCCTGCACAAGCAAGATGGCAACAAAGAGAGCAGAAAGATTTGAGAAAGTGCCTGCTGGACATGAAATATCTCCTCCAACAGGAAAGGAAAATGAGGGTCGCAGCAGTAGAGTCCAGAGTCTTTTACAAGACCCTGCTGCAGAAGACCGAAAACAAACTGCAGGAGGAGAAGAACAAAAGGGTTCACCTTGAGCAGAAGGTGGAGAGGCTCGAGGAACAACTGGAAAGCAGCAAAGAGTTGGAGGATGTCAAGAGGCAGCTGGAGGAGAAGAGCATCTCCAACCTCGAGCTGTCCCACCAGCTCAGAGCTTATGAACTGGCCAATCAGGAGCTGCGGAGGACTCTGGAGGTGCTGACGCAGTACTGGAGTGAGCTGACTCCAGAGACCAATGCTCCTGAAATGGTCCAGGAGACACCAGATGTCAAGAAGGAGACCACCGAGAACATCGAAGATACACCGGTTGTCACTCCTGAAATGCTGGATGATGTTCCAGAGGCACCAGACATCATTCAGCAAACAACAATCGACTGTGAGGAGACCACCGAGAACACAGAGGATGCACCACTTGACATCCCTGAAGTGTCAGATGATGTTCAAGGGACACAGATCGAGCGTCGCCTGACACTCGGCATCAAAAGACATCCAAGCGACTCCAGAGGTCCAGGACAAGGTCCAGCAAAAAGCGCCAAAGTGTCTTTGTGGCGACGTTTGAAGAAGGCGCTTACTCCGAAACATCGCCGGCAGTATAAGGACAGGAGGCAGGGGCAGGTCCAGGAGTAAGACAGAAAACGCAGAGACCAAGACAACCAAAATTGGCCAAACACTACTCCAAATTACCCCGACCCTACAGTTACCCTAACCCAGGCATGTACAAACTATTCCATGAAGGTGTGCTGTTGGCTGTTTGGAGCAAAAACCTGCAGCCACTCGGCCCTTTGTGGAATAGTTTGAACATGCCTGCCTAACCCCTAACCCGTAACTGATTATACTCTAATTACTGTAATTTGAGTATTTTTGGGGGTAGTGTAAATTACCCTACCCCCACAGTTACCCTAACCCAGGCATGTACAAACTATTCCATGAAGGTGTGCTGTTGGTTGTTTGGAGCAAAATCCTGCAGCCACTCGGCCCTTTGTGGAATAGTTTGGACATGCCTGCCTAACCCCTAACCCGTAACTGATCACAAATACTCAAATTACAGTAATTAAGTATTTTTTGGGGTAGTTTGGAGTAGTAAACTTTCCACCAAAAGAAGTCTGATTGTCTGGAAGTCTAACTTCCACTGGTCTCTTTCTGTCAGGACCTTTCCTCTGTGTCTGCCTGGTGTTTCTCTTGACAAACTGTAAATAAATAAATAATTGCATTGTTGAAAAAAACAACACACTGTCTGTCGAGTTGTATTTCTGTAGAACTTTGTTAAGTATTCTTCATGTTGTTGTCTGACTGTTCTGAGTATTATCGGTGAGGGATAATGTACAGTGAGCAGGTCATTATTGTGAAAATAATCCCGTTAGGATGATGCAGGTCTTGAATCATCCTGCTTTTTACATGGTTACTTAACCCCAAAAAATCTGTCACACATTTATTTGACACAAAATATTATAATATTTATTATTTAACAACATAGACCTCTCTCTATCCTGTTTCCTGTCTACTCTCTGGCTGTCCACTCCAATAAAGGCAAAAAATGCCAGAAAAAATAACTTAAAAATAAATAAATACATAATTTGACACAAAATATTAATTTTAAAATGATTTTAGTAATTTAATAATGATTTTATTGGTCCTGAAGAGTCTATGATAAAAACTGTGTCTATAGCAACGGTCTGTCATACAGAAATAATAATAATTATAGCTGCTGCGCAGCAATGGTTGGTTTTTTTCAAGCAACAGGGTGCCAGACAGCAGCCATCCATGCCATGGAAAAGCAAATTTCAAAGTGAAAGTTCCAAAGCTGTAGCACATATGGTTGATTTGTTATGAATTTTCACCATCAGGACTATTGTCTTGTGTTTCCAGTTGAGGACATCTGGCATGGGACTGGACCTTTGTGAAAAGTTTGGGTAGATTTCTCATATGGAAATGTTGTACAAGCTGAGGCTTGAACTCACAACCTTCAACACCAAGAACCATCCTCTATCTCACTGAGCTAATTGGCAAATGGAAACACCACTTGTAGCTTCACAAATTGACTAAGCCAGTCACCTGTGTGCAAGACAGCAGCTGTTAGCATGTAAAGGCAGATTTCAAATGGCTGTCAAAAATTCAGTTATTAAGACAAAAATCCCAAAATACACAAATTGCATCTAGACAGCATGGAGATGTTGGTCATTAGTTTTTAACAATGATTTATTGGCTCCATAAGTGAAAAACTGATGTTTAAAAATGCCATTTTTGCATTGACTCCAATTGTTTGCATGAGAGTGAAATTCAAAATGCTGTAAAAAATTCAGTTTTTGAGATAAAATTCTGATATTTTCCAGACATCATCTACCATGACTCCAAAATTTTGTCATTTTTTTTCATGAACATTGAAAATGTATTTAGCAAGAATTTGCAAGTATATGTTTATAATACCGTTTACAGTCAAACATTTTGATGCACTGTAGGCTTAATTTTTGATAAATCAAAAATCTGTGTGGATCGTTTGTGTAGGACAGTCTGAAGATGCTCTGTAGCAAGTTTGGTGCCAATTGAGCAAAAATTGTGGAGGAGATAGGTTTAATAAGTTTTACAGTTTTTGAAAAAAACAGAGTGATGGACTTCATAATTTGCAATAGGTTTAAATGTACAAAAGTTTCTTCAGTATTGGGGCTACATTTTGGTGAAAGTTGTAAATCTGTAGCACATATGGTTGATTTGTTATGAATTTTCAAAATTTTGAACTTTAGAGGCTTGCTGTAGCGCCACTATCAGGACTATTGGCCTGTTTTTGCAGCTGAGGCAATCTGACATGGGACTGGACCTTTGTGCAAAGTTTGGTCATTTTTCGTGCATGGGAAGTAGGATTTCCTCGGAAGAAGAAGAAGAAGAAAGAAAGAAGAACATGCAGGATTACAATAGGGTCCTGGCAGCTTAGGCTGCCTGGCCCCTAATTAAAAAGACAGAAATTAAATGACACAATCTCAACCAGACAACCACAAAAGGGGGAAAAAAATAAAAATAAAATAAAACACTTTTAAAGAAAGAAAAAAAAAAAAAAGAAAATAAATCTTGACAGTAATTTTTCATGAAACAAAGGTAGAAAATGCAGTTTCCAGCCTCTCAAATATGGATTTTCCCACTTTTCTCTGTTTATTGTCATGTTAAATTGAATATCTTTGAACTTTAGACTGACAAAATGAGACATTTAAAGACATCACCCTGGACTTTGAAAAACTGGGAAGGACATTTTCACTGAGATGATATGGATGTTGCAGCCCTATATTAAACATGACAGTTAACTTTGGTCTCTGGTGTTATTTGATAGCTGCTAATAAATAAAACAATTTGTACTGAGGCGAGTAACAATTGACTTTGGGCAAGGGAGTCAAAAATCTACTAGCCCAAAGTCAATTGTTACCTGCCTCCAGGTCAAGTGAAGAAAAATATTAGCGTTGAACCCTGCTCTGCCAACAGAAGTGAAGGTTTTGTTTGCATCTTTGCTCACATTGAATGGAAGGGAACAGGAGGCAATTATTTACCAATGTTTTGTGTAAATGTGTGACCCTGCCTTGACACACGCAAGTTGGGGGGTGCTTGGTCTGTTTTCAAGTGGAACAAAATGTTTCTCAAATTACAGCTAAACAGTATATTAAAATGTGTTTCTGAAAACATCTGAGGTGAGAAACAGACGATGCAGTAACATATTTGATCAGCACTGCCTAGTTTGACTGTTGATGTGAGTTTTGGGAGGCTGGTGTGTTGCTTTTGAAATGTGTGGTGTGTGACTTTTCAAATCTGGACTGGTGACACTCCCCTGTTAAATAAATAATTAAATTGTTAAATAAATAATTGTGATTGGCCTGATAAGATACAGGTCTGGTGGAAATCTGTGTTAAATGGAGGGGGACCAAGCATATCTGCCAGAGCGAATGAAACATGAGCTCGCAGACTCACTGTCAAACTCAATCGAACAATTACTGCTGAGACTGTAGACAGGTGCTGATTCAATTCTATGACTGTTAGTGTGTTATTGTGGGATTGCAGTATATTGTTCAGCATGTTATTTAGTCCTCACAGTGCGTATGAAGTGCTGCAAAATAAAACTTGCAAACCACATCATAGATCATAGATGTCACCTGATAAATTTATACAATCCGTGAAAGCACAAATGCTGATTCACTGGGCTCAAGGCCGGATTACCAACCAGGCAAAGCTGGCAACTGCTCAACGGCCCCAGACTCTCACTGTGGCCCCAAAGGCCCTGTGCTGTCTCTTATGGAAAGTAACTTGTGGGGTTTCCTCTGTGCTATGACTGTTGCTGTTCATATTATACATGAATAACATATGTGAGGTAAATACTATATTACTTGCAGATGACACTCATTTATTTTGTAATCGACAGAATTTGGATTATGTTTTGGATACAGTGGAAAAAGAACTGATTTGATTGTAACAAATTAACACTGAATTTAAGTAAAACTAAATTTATAATCTTTGGGGAATGGTCAAACTCTGAGAAGAAACTCAAGATAAATAATACAGGAATAGAGGAGTGACTAAAATTAAGTTTCTAGGAGTAACAGTGGACAATAAACTATATATAACTATAGCCATATATACCTTATACTGATCTTTCATATTTCCATACATGACCTGCTGTGTGGAAGTGTGGGGGAATACTAACAAAACAAACACTAATCCCATATTCATATGACAAAAAGTCATAAGGACTGTAAATAAAACCACCTACAGAGAACCAGACAACATATTCTTTATCAAACTAAAAGCACTAAAAGACCTCATTGAACTCAAAACCAGTCAAACCATGTATAAAACAGAACATCGGGTATTAACCCAGCAGCAGTATCCAGAAGCTGTTTGAAATGAGAGACAGTCAACTTGATCTGCAAGGATGTTTTATGTTCAAAAAGCAACCAAAGAGGACTGACACTAAAAGCCATGACAAACATTACATTCAAATGAGATACTCTGTGGGGTAACTGTCACGATGAAATGAAAACATGTTCAAATTTGAATAGTTTTTAAAAGAAAGTTTAAAAATAACACAGTGAATGCATATGGGATGGATAATCAGAGAGAGGAAGTAGCAAAGTAAGAAGACAGGATGTGTAGTTGATTTTGATTTGTGCTGTTTTGTGTATTTTATTCTGCTTATTTGCTCTTACTGTGGTATGAATGTCTACATTTGATTGAGTTGTGTTTGGTGAAAACTGGGGCAAAAAGACAGTTTATGGATGAACCATAAAAAAAGGGGGCAGGATTTGATCTGAGGTATCCATGTCTTCTCACTCCTTTTCAGACATGAATTATTTTTTTTCTGCTGAATGTTTCCTTTTAAGCTCATTTCTCATTTTTGTTTGTTTGCTTTTTTGTACTTGTATATTCTATTGTGTTTTCTTTTAACATGTTTGAAATAAAAAATGTAATACATGATGATCTGATTGAACTTTTTGTGGTTGCTTTTTAATATAATAATGCAAGAAGAAAACTGGTGCTCAATCAAATAAACACAAAATAACATACAGTAAACAGGGACAGGATCATACTCCAGCAGAGGATTACTGACTGGTTTGTGGGTTCTTCACTCTCTGTGAATGAGGGTGTATGTGTGCATTTGACAGGACAGTCTACATGTCACTTCACATCGTGTTAAGAATAAAATTTAAGGGTAATAACAGTGAATATTTGGAATTGGTGGATGTGAAAAGGGTCAAATTTTAAAATGTCAAAGACTCAAAAACAAGATATTAAAACTGATAATTTTCAACAAATATCAGCCATTGAAAGTTGCAATAAAGAACAATAAACAATGCTCTCAGGGTTATGGCAGTATGGATCATAATGTGTCAGTGTGGTCTGTTTCCTGGGTGCCATCAGGGAGGCGGCTCATGTGTCGGTACATGTGTCCTGGCTCTGCAGCCGGATCAGGGCTAAGCCAGCCGGTCTTCCATTACCACTCTCCCATGATTGGAGCATGCATTGCTAATCGGACATAAACATTCATCTTCATATTCAGCCCCGCTACAATGAGCTTCCTATTCCGCTCAGATTCCATGACAAACTGTGGACTAAGCTTCCCATGATCCCCTCTGGCCTGTCTGCCCACTGAGGTGGGACACGCTGGCGAGGCCCGGAGGCATTCTGGCTCTCAAGGACAGATGGAGATTCCACGGCTGTAAGAATAACAAGGTAGGAGGAGCAGGAGCAGAAAATGTGACCGTGACTGCACTGGTTGCGTCACTAATGAACTTTGGACCACAGCTAACAGTAGCCAGGTTTCCACCCAGAAACATCACAAATTTTAACTTAATTTCAAATAAATAAAAATTAATTAAAATTAAATTGAATAATTAAAATCCATGTGATTATTAGGAGTTCCTTCAACAAAATAAAGATGCAGCAGGTGAGCATTCAGATTTGACCTCTGACCCTGGTCTTACTGAGCCTGTTTACACCTGGTATTAACATCTGTCTCGGGTGATTCGATTGCACAATGGATAGCTTTATGTACAGGTGTGAATGCATCCCAGACACACTGAGATCTGATCACTCTGACCACATTCTTTCACCAGTATGCAAATGTTTCCTGGACCACACTGAGGAACCGTCTACTCAACTGATGTCCTGTCAGTCCACACAAAACAGCTGTCTGATTTCCATTTGGTTCACTGTGATGCAAGTGACATGTTTGAGCTCTCTTACCTGCCAGGATTGGCAGCAGATGTTTGCGAACACTGGAAACAACTGTCTGTTTCCACTGATTTCACCAGTTAACTAGTAACCACAATATCCCCAGACTTACTTAAAAAAGTGTACAATTTTGAGTGTTGTTCAGGAGAAACTCAAACTTTCTGAAATAAAGTTGTTAGTTTCCTTATAAAAAATATTGGGCCTCATGCATGACTCGTTTGTACGAACAGAATCGATCTTCAGTTGTTTGTGCGAACAATCTCAATATTTTCATACTTCCTGTTTGTTCTTAGGTAATAAGAAAACTTTCAAGTGCTCCAAACCACACATGATTATACACTCACTTTATAACTATTAAATATTAAACATTTTGATTTAATATATTTGATTTTGATCCCATGTCTACGTTTTTAAAGTAAAAAGGCCTCTGGAGTAATACATTTATTGTCTGAAATTTGTCTTGTTTCAAATTATTATTACTATTTTTATTTTACTGTATAAAAAACCCTTCTTGAGTGATCTACCTGGCAGATTACTAAGACTTCCTAGTGACTTAAATTCAATCTATTACTGTATTAATTTATTCTTTGCAGAATAAACTAACGTTTGTTTATGCAGGGTCACAATACTGATTTTTTATTTTTTTTTAACTTTTGTACCACAGATGCCATCAGGCCATGGAAACCCAATGACCTCCACTGTGGCTGCATCTGCTCGACTATGTTCAAAACCTCTTGACCACATCTATCCCTCCGGTGCCATTGAGCTGTCAAGATAATTTTGCTTTTATCAGCGCAGGTTTTGGGATTTCTGCCAACCCCAAAAACGAGGACAGAGGACTTTCATTTATAGTGCAAAAAGCAAGGAAAACTGCCACATAAATATTAATTGGAGGTATATATATCTGGCCACTACAAAAAGACATTACTGTTTATACAGTATATTTCAAGTCTCAATCATACAACTACCAGCTAGACGGCCCAAAAGTAGATTGTTTTTGTCATCTTAAGTTATTTTACTTGATGTTGTTTCATATAATACAATTTTTAGGACAAATCTCTACATTTCAAAGCACTGTGTTTAGGCAGTGTTTAAGCTGTGGGCTGCGTTCAGCTTCAAAACATCAAATCACTGTGTTGGTTCTGTTCTAGCAAGAAAATCGGGGAGCAGTAAAAAGTAGTGGGCTAACAAATGTTTTGGGGAAATGCAGCAAACAATGAGGCAAACATCGTGAAGACTGCGTACTTTCAGTTCAAGTTTGCTGTTTGAAGCTCTATCAGACAAAGAGCAGCAGTGTGGTCACATGTTACAGAACACTGGGTGTGTTTACCTGGTCGTTCCAGCGAAAGTCAGGCGTGATGATGAGACGAACGCGCAGGACGGTGCGGGTGATTGGCTGAATGCTGGCCTCCATCGTGATGGAGGGGATCTGGTGGACACACTGTTTGACTGATAGCCCCACGTTGACATGGTGCAGCATGTGACCTGGAACAATAACACGTTTTTATGTCATATTTAGTAAATCTGATGTAGTGCAAACAGATTACAGTAAATAAAAGCCAATAATCAAACAATAGCTGGGCCGGTTAAATTCAGCATAACATATATTTCTGCAGCCGTGACTCCATCAATACAACAGCACTGACAGTACTGCTCTGAGTTTCACTTTTTAACAGAAATGTTGTTTTCATTCTCTAATTAATTCCAATCGTTTCAGCTTTGCTGTTCTTTTGGTCTGTGCCCAGCTACTGTCAATGAAAATCAACACTTCCTGCAGCTGTTTTACATTAACAGCCTATCAGGACAGATAGAGATTAAAGGATAAGTTCGGTTTTTTGACACCTGGACCTTATTGTTAGGATTAAATACGCTCGTAGACTCACCCAGACAATTTTGGTGGAGCTCGGAGCCGTTTTCGAGCAATTTAGATCCAGCCGACGGCGTTTTTTCTCATGCCATAGTAGCGGACGGGGCCAGAAATCGAAGCCCCTAAATTAGACATTATCTGCTGCGAAACTCATGCAATGTCCACAACAACACCACCAGTTAGCCCCCATTCGTGGACGTGCAGTGGTTGCTCGTTCTCTGGCCAGCTGTTCGGCTCTTTCCCTCTGTCTGCATCCTCCTTTCAAATAGCTCCTCGTCGGTGTATTCTGGCTCAAAACGATACGGGCATCCATTATACTCAAAGTCGTCGTCAGACACTTCTACATCGGATAAATATTCCGCCATGCTGCACAAAAATAGCCGTGTTGCCGTGTAGCCTAGCAACAACAGCGTCTCTACTCAGCTGCGGTCCTGCGGCGCATGTCTATGACGTCACCAAAAGTTACCCATCCTTGTAAAGCCCCGGATGACCATAACAACGAAGTTGAGCTGACATGGTGATAACACTGGCCATTCATTTATAAAATGTAGGTGAAATGAGTGAGTTTCGCAGCAGATAAAGTCTAATTTAGGGGCTTCGATTTCTGGCCCCGTCCGCTACTATGGCATGAGAAAAAACGCCGTCGGCTGGATCTAAATTGCTCGAAAACGGCTCCGAGCTCCACCAAAATTGTCTGGGTGAGTCTACGAGCATATTTAATCCTAACAATAAGGTCCAGGTGTCAAAAAACCGAACTTATCCTTTAAACCCTCTGACTCTTCAACTCCAAGCAGACGCCTACATCTGCGGATGACATTACTGTCTTTCAGAGGCTCTGGCAAAGAAAAAGTTTCTTGCATGCAGCATAAATGTGTTATTTTCGCCAACTCTATTTGAATATTCCTGCATACTGGGGTCCCTTAACAGTATTAGAACATCATAAGATGGATCTGACAAGAAAGCGGAAGCTCTTGTGGATTCAATTAACTAAATTGTCTTCATGTGTGATGATATCAGTCTCCATAGTAACCATTTCATTGTAGTGAGGCCTTTTTTTGAAACTTGACCTCACTGTATAAAATGACCTAAAGTGACCTCTAGGATAATCACAGTCCCATGAAACTTCACAAACACAGACTAGAGACTGTTCAGAGGATGGATGACTTTCATATGTATGTTGACAATAAGGGGTTCTCTGTGCAATCCCCAGAACAGAAGTGCTTGCCATCCAAACGCTGAAAAATGTGATTCTTACAGAAATCTCCAAATATCAAAAGTTTTTGATCCCAAATCACAGGATGATTGTATGGTGTTCCTCAAAGTCTTGTTGTCTTAATTTGGTATTTTGGAGGGATTTTTGACCATTTTCATCACTTGAGCACTGAATCTGTGTAATAAATTGAATCTTACATGGCCCTTAATACCCAATAAAATTTCAACATTTGAATAGCCTAAAGAAAACATGTTTATTACAGATCTATGACTAGAAACACTTGACATACTGCATCTCAAATTAATCTCCAGGTCGCCAGCTTTCAGATGATGTATAACACTACACTCATGTGTAGAGGTGAGTGTTGGCATTTGTAACCTTTAAGGTACCGAAATAACCCAGTACCAGATAACAGGCCTATTGAAATTTCTCCAGTCAAACCATGAATGCAGATCTAGAAAACAACATTAATATTCATATGGTTTTGCTCACAGCCAGTCACAGCAAGGGTTCTTCAAAGTAATGCAGTGTGTGATTAGCCCACTTCTGCAGCAGCTACAACCCAACCAGACTGTGTGTCTGACAGTACTGAAGTCCAGCACAGTGGATTTGACTAAATTGGCAGTTAGGCGTGCAGAGATGCCACCGAAACGTTTTGTAAGTATGACTATACTACACATCTGTGGCATCTGATAAAATAAATGCATAAAATACAGAAGGATTATTTCAGAATTGCTTCTATTCAAATGACGGATATTGAACAGAGAACAGAAAAAAGGCATCAAATGAGGTACTTTGATGATATCAGTATCACCTTAAATACATATTTTCCACCTGGCCATCGAGCTAGTTTTAATGTGAGCTGCAGAGTTTTGGCTGTAGATATATCTGCCTCCTTTCAAATATAATGGCACTCAGCTTGTGTTGCTCAAATCACCAAATAACAAAACAAACATATATTTGAAAAACTCAAAACCAGTGTCTCTTTCAAAACATCACACCTGGTTAATCAAGATAGTTCACAGACCTTGTTGTGAGCAGCTTCTAAAAGAAAGAAAGTAGGTCCAGTAGATTCTACAGTAGCTCTGGTAGATACTTCCACCACAGAAAGAAAGTAGCTCCTAGATGAAACTGCTCACAACAAGGTCTGTGGATTATTTTGAGTATCCAAGTCATTGATATCTGGAAAGAGACATTGCTGTGTCTAGTCCCATTGTATTGGAGAGAGGGCAGATATCTCTATGGCCGATATCTCCAAAACTCTGACAGTCACAACAAAACAGTATAAATGTATAAATAGCACTGGCCAGAGGTAAAAATATGTTTTTTTTTTAAATTTTGGGGTGAACTGACACTTAAGGGTACTGATATTGGTACTTTTTTGAAAAGATAACCAGCTTCATCTATGTGGCATATGCTGCTGACCTGCAGTTCCCCTCTAATAATCCCCTGTCCCCCCATAAAAAAGACAAAAACAGGTCTATGGTAGGAGGGCAGGAGTGGAAGAGGTTAAAGTGAAACATCTGTCCAAGAAGTGTTGGGTTAATTGGTGGGAGCTAAACACAGAGAGGAAAAAAGCATGCCCTAATGTAGTTATAGTGGGGAAATGTACATTATCAGGACAACATCTAAACAGGGATGAAGCGCAGTGTTTGCATTAACAACAACCAAATAAATGGGAGCTATTCAAAAAGCATGAGGCATAAGTTTGTTTTGTTTTGTTTTTTAATAAAGGCTTAGTTCTTCCTGCGTTTGCATTTAATAAAAGGCCTCAGCCATCATTCAATGTAAAAGTGAATGCTCTAAATCAGGGGTGTCAAACTCAATTTCATCTTGGGCCACATCAGCGTTAGGTTTGCCCTCAAAGGGCCAGTTGTAAATGTAAGATAATACAATTGTATCTATATCACATAATTGCCTCTGCATTTGATTAATATTGATTTTTATAACAATTATAATAAGTTCTAATAGCAAAAATCTAGGAAAAAATGGTGACAAGTAGACATTCAATTGTGCAACAATTATGTATTAAAAAATGAAACAAAGTGTCTGTGAACAAACTGTTTAAAATATGAGTATTTTTGCAGTAAGATGATCTGCTGCTCTGTTTCATATGAAGAGTTCTGTGGTTCTGATCAGTGTGTTTTAACAGTGATGCTCCGTGTTACCTGCTCTCACAGTCACATGACGTCTCTGTGGGTCAGACTCGTGTCTCTGTTCTCTGCTGTCAGACACGTTTTACATAAATGATTTGCAGCAGTGTTTCTCATCTTCTCTATAAAACTCCAAACTTGTTCTACACTTGTGCGTTATGAAAGTTTGTTGGTGCAACACGGTACAATGTCACTTCTGTCGCTGGTTTCATCGCGGTCTGTTCTGATGAAATGACGAGGAGACACAGGCACCAGATTTGGCCCGCGGGCCTTGAGTTTGACACGTGATCTAAATAATCAATAGTAATAAGTGGTGAAAACTTAAAATTTATTCAGAGGATCTACTAACTTAAAAATGTCAAGTGCCAGTAGAATTTTCTTTCTTTTGTGTTTATTAAACTCATAATTTTTGATTAATATGAACTTTACTGAATATGAAATAATGGCTTTTGTTATTTAAAATCATTCATTTCTGTTTACTTGCTGCAATGAGAGAAGTGAGTGTAGTCTGCATTATATGTACTGAAAATATTTGAGTTGGCTCAATTAATAATATAATTCAACTGTAATCAGAGAGTATAGTTATGTGTAGCATTAATTCCAAATATTTAAGCTCTGATTACCTCCAACTTTTGAGTTAATGAACTCAAAAAACTTGTGGCAAATGATTGCCTCAACTTTCTGGGTAATGCTGACTTATTTGGGTTTACAGTGTTTGAGAATTTTAGCATATTTACACCTGACATTTCAGTGTTTTATGTCTGTGTGGTGTAGAATCATGTTTACAGTCTGAATATATATCCAACAGTGAAGGTGGGTTCAGCTGTTTTTACCGATCTCATCCTTCCTCATTTCCTTCAGTTTGTCCACGGTCAGCTTCTTCTCCTCCAGGCGGTTCAGCACCACGTGGCTCAGGGTGGGGAACTGACGGAGAGGGTGGGCGAAGCCCCACAGCCGCTTGTCGATCACCTTACAGAGGGTAAGCAGCCTGTAGGTCATGGCCGGCCACCGCTTCCTCAGAGCGATCTCAAACAAAGCCCTGACGATACGAGCAGCGTTCTGTCACAAGTGACAAAAGGAAATGACAAAAATCAATGTCAGTCACAGAACTGCACATTTTTTATAGCTGCATTTTCAGACAGATTATTTCCCCTTTTCCAAAACAACAATAGTTTGAGTACTACGCTTTAAAGTTGGACTAAAAGAAGTGAGAGACATTTGCAGTGGAGCAGCAGCTGTACGGTCCATCATGCTGCATGCTGGTGATTAATCATGTGCGATGAGGAGGAGGTCTGGCCGGGTTCAGACGTCCAGGTTGGACACAGCTGTGAGCTGATGGATTGCTCGTGTCAGTTCTGGAGGAGAGGTCAGGTGGCAGTGTTGATGGCTGATAGACTGCTCAAGCCTGCACAGGCTGTGATTGATTCGGTCAGGTGTTAATGTGAGCTGATCGTCTGGTGAGGTCTGAACACACCCTGGATTATTGAAATCTGGCTGGCAGGTCTGAAGTCTGAGAGAGCAGACGCACTAAAAAAGGATCCTGTTAATCTTTCTAGTAAAAACACAGAGACTTTACTAGTTTCAACTTCACCAGCACTTATTCATTCAAATTTTCTGTCAAGGCTCAACAATAAGGCTTGCCCGGGCAAAAAGAAATGCCACATCGGGCAAGTAAATCCAGCAACTAACTTGCCCAACCGGGCAAGAGGTAAAACAGAAATAAACTGCTAAACTAATTTGATAATTGATACATTATTTAAGTAATTTTTCCTGCAGAAAAATTAGTCAGCTGAAAAAATAGGTGAAAAAAAGCTTCCGTGTGCTCTACATGTTTAGACCTATTTTTCAATTTGTTTTTGTAACAATTATTTTGATTATCAATTAATCTGTTGATCATTTTCTCCATTAATCAATTAGTTGTTTGGCACACAAAATGAAGAAAAATATTGATCAGTGTTTCCCAAAGTCCAAGATGACGTCCTCAAATGTCTTGTTTTGTCCACAACCCAAAGATATTCTGTTTACTGTAACAGAGGAGTAAAGAAACCAGAAAATATTCACATTTAAGAAGCTGAAATCAGAGAATTTTGGACTGTTTATCTGAAAAAATTACTCCAACTGATTCAAGAAATAGTCACAGATTAATTTAATAATGGAAATGGAATAATGATTCATCGATTAAACGTTGCAGCTCTATTATCATTTAAAGTGAAAATCTTTGGGTTTTGGTCCAATAAAACAAAACATTTAAAGACATCAGCTTGGACTTTGGATTTTTCACTATTTTCCGACATTTTACAGACGTTGCGACCCTGGATTTAACATGACAATCAATTTTATCTTTGTTGATATTTGATAGCTGCTAAAAAGTAAAACAATCTGTACAGGAGCAAGTAAAAAATGACTTTGGGCAAGTGGATTTATGAACAACTTGTACAACCAGGCATTAACACTGAACCCTGTGTTTAAAGTAAATCAGCAGCCATGTGAGTATTTTGAATTTTAATTTTTACATAACTGTGTCACCTGTTCAGAGCTTCCTGACATCTGAACCACTAACCTCAGGTTTCACTGTGTGCTGATGTCTTTTTCTGGGATTTATCCTCTACATGTTCAGTTCATCCCTGGTGTTTCTGCACTTTCACTCTCTGTTCTGTTTTGTTGACTCTTCTGTGGTCAAGTGCAAAAGCTACAGAAGCGTTTATAGCTGCACATGGACAGAACTGAAGCCACTGCTCAGTGAGAGTGTGTCACTTTGTGGTTGGAACAGTGTGGGACTTGAAATCCTCTCTGCAATCACAGACTACCCAGCAGACACACATCAGTCCTATTAGTGCCAAGAGGGAATGTGCCTGAACTATTCTAAGTATTCAGCCACATGGAGTCAGTTACTGTGGGAAATTTTTGGAAAGATGGAGAAGGTGAGCAGAGAGAGAGAGAGAAGAAGAAAGAAAGTATAGAGAAACATTAGATTCCTGTATTATGTGCATGTAAATATATTAATGTGTCATCTTAATAGGATAAAGTTGTGTTGCTTGATGAATTAAAAAAAAAAGGTACAAGCCCAAAAACTGACATACAGCCTCAGATTGGATCGAGTTTGTCAGTGAGCTTCAGGTTTCTCCTCAAATAATCGGTTGTGTTGTAGTTTTATTATTTTATTACACAATTTAGGGTAAATAAAAATTTAGGAAAAAATGATGTGAGTCTCAGAACAAATCATTTTATAAACACACACACACAGTAATATTTTCAAGCTTCTCAAATGTGAATATTTAGGTTTTTTTTTAGTCTTGATAGTAATGATAGTGAAGTGAGTACTTTTGGTTTTTGGCTGAGTGTTGGTCTGAACAAAGGAGGTTAAACTTGTTTTAGCCAACTCAAAAGGACTGCAGGCCTCAAGAGTGAAGTTCTCTTTCACCGGAAAAATTTATGGATGACTTATCCAAAAACATTTAAGCACACACACTGAGGCAAAAGTTTTATTCTTCAGAGACGTACGTTTTGACGCACACTGCTTCTTCATCAAGCTCTGATGAGGACTGAAGCAGCGTGCTTCCAAACGTCAGTCTTTGAAGAGTAAAGAACTTTTTTGCCTCGGTGTGTGTGCTTAATTTTTTTTGGATGAGTCCTCTAAAATGTTTTCATGTGAAAGCTGCTGGAATATATCAACATGTCATGTGATTTGTTTAGACATTGTCATCATTATTTACATAATTTTCTGAAAATAGTAAAAAAAAACTTGATGAATTGAAAAATTAATTGTCAAATTAACTGATAATGGAAATAATCATTCGGTGCAGCACTAAACTAGATTCGTATCTTGAAGCTGTTTTCAAATGAAGCTTCAAATGTCTGTTGTCACATTTTATGACTCTTTAAAAAGAATTAAATAATGCTCAAACAAAATCCTTAATTTTAATAAAGTAATTTACTTGATTAAATAAGCTAGTCTTTTTTGATTAAATCAACTTTCTTAAATATTACTTGTCAGTTTTTGTCAAAATAAAAGTCAGTTATGATGCTGTTAGACTGCTGCTAACCTACCCTGTTAATACAGGTGCTGCAAGCAGGAGAGCAAACAGTGTTTTCACTGCAGTAAAAATGTTGTTTATGAAAGGCTGAACGCCAGCAAATATGATCTGAAGAAGAATATTCGGTTAGATAAAAACATGTTGTAAATTTTGGAAATGATTCCATCCATCTTTTTTTTAATACACTTTGACTTTTGGAATTTACAACCCTGTGGAGTTATTGGAAATGTTTGGATCACACGAGTTGGAAACAATCCTACTGGAATCTTATTCTACAAATAGTTTAATATGTGGTCTGATCTTTATCTGCACTGTGCAGAAATACTGGATGAATAAAAAAAAAGCTGCACAGCATTCAGATGCTGCTTTAGAATCTGAATGTCAATGTTACAGCCCTCTGCTAAATACAATGTTATTTTTAACAGTCAAATCTTAAGTACATCTAAGAATCTCAGTCCAAAAACAAAATATAACTAGAATTAATATAAGCGTCTACTTTCACTTGTCTATTACTTGGCCCTACAGCTGTCCGTTACACAGAGACAACATCCAGTGTAGCATTAAATGGACACATCTGGTACAGCTGATAACATCATTTCTAACTGCTACAGTAACTTCATTTGATGGAATGTATTTAATTCTGAATATCTAAATTTGTAACTTGAAGGTTTGGTCTACCGGTACTTTGACCTAGTCTGTGTGTGTGTGTGTGTGTGTGTGTGTGTGTGTGTTTCCCTCACCTGTGCCACATAGGACAGGTCAGAGATGAGGGAGAAGCTGTCCACCTCTCCTCGGCTGATGTAGGTCTGCAGCAGAATGTTGATCTTGCCGTAGCTGTTCTCCACGCCGCCTGCAGCCGGCAGCTCGCAGTAGTTACACAGCAACTGATCCAGCTCGTCCAGCTCCTCATCACGAACCTGCCGACACACATCAACAACATCACACACTCTCTACAGTGGAGATTTTAGTGGATAACCAACTACATACTGTGGGTGCACCTGGAAAGTAGACTCAGTTTGCTTGGTGTGTGACTGCACGTTTATAATTACAGCTTTTATTTTGAAACATAATTAGACGGAGAGATGTGGTGAGATCTCAGCACCTGACTGAAGCTCTGACAGCTGTTGTTACGGTTAACACATGATGACCTCTCACCTTGAGCTGCTCAAACTCTTCGGCCTTGGACACGATGCTGAGGATGTCAGCTTCTGTCCGCTGAGAGTTGAAGTTTTCATTGAAGGTCTTCACAGATGGAGGGAGAAGAAACACAAGCGCTTAATGGATTTTAGATCAGGACAAGTCATTATGTCTGCTGCAGTGACACATTAAATATGGTGAAAATGCACAAATCAAACAAAACTAAAATCCAGCTCATCCATGACTATAAATTCCACACACAATTGTTCAGGACTGTCAAAATAACAAGAAGATTTTGTGTTCACCTGAAACAAACACTTATCTCTTGTGACCTTTTTTAGAAAGTTTTGACTTTTGCTTTTTTTGATTTTACTAAAACGTATAAAGCCAGTACAGCCTAATGAGTTCAAGACCAATTAACAATACATATTTTGCACTTACGTACCACATAAGTGGTTGTAAAAAATATGTACTTCTTGTGTTTTTATGTTCATATGACATGTAGTCAATTTTAAAAAGAGCTGCAGTGTTACTCTGAACACTGCACTCTGTTTTGTTTCCTTAACATAAAACTGCAGCAAGTAATTGTGTTTTTACCAACTTGTACACACAATGTAGTAAAAATGAGCCAAAGCAACTTATGTTTATGCCAACTTAGCTTATTAGTAGATGTCCCAGCATGCATTGTGTCAGAGTTAAAACACTCCTGAGACCCTCCTTTTTCATAGTTTGAAGAAAACATACATGATGGAAACCTGCTGTGTGTCTCTGATACATTTTAAGAGAAGTCATGTTGTTTCTTTTCACAATAATGAAAAAAAAACTGTAAAACATGATGAAGGTTAGTTCTGAGATGTTCCTCAAGGAACATCACTCAGTTGTTGGCTCAACTTAATATCTGGAGCTCATTGAACATGTTCATTTAACTTCAATCAATTAGTTTTACTAAACTCAAATGAGAGAAGATAGATAGATTTTTATTTTGAACATGTAAAAAAGACAGTAAACTATAAAAAAAATCTTCTTATGTTAAGAATAAAATGAAGGAAGAAGTACGCACTAAAAGGTTGACTATAGTTCAGTTCATTTATATTCTTAAGTTAAGGTTTTGTGTGCAAACTCTTCTTTAAACTGAGTGAGTGAATTTGTGTTTACAGTGAATGATGAATCAGATACCTGAAGTGAACACTGGGGATGTTAATGTTAAGTCATTAATCGATTATCCGGATAAGAATTAAACTGAAAATTGAGGAACTGATAATGTTTTGTGTACCATTTCTCTGGAGTTCACATGTTTTCTCACCATTTGGTTTGGTCTGTCTTGTTAGTCTACAAATGGCAGTAACTGCAGTCATTTGTAGAATGAAGACAGGTAGACCTGTGAGCAAGAGCCTTTTTGTTTTATTAGTCTGTTCGTTTAAATTGTTTGTGCTTCATGAATTAATTTTCCACATTACTAATTTTGTGCCAGAATTGTTTAAAGGGACAGTTCACCACAAAATCAAAAATACATATTCTTCTTCAGGCTTGTGGTGTTGCTCACCATCTAGTTTTGGGTGTGAGTTGCACTGTTTTAGAGATATCAGCTGTTGAAATGTCTGTCTTCTCTCTGATATAATGGCACTAAATTGCACTCAGCAACGATATGATGTCTCCAAAACTCTGCAACTCACACCCAAAAAATCTTGATGGACTACAGCCTGGGGGAAAATAATGTATTTCTGATTTTGGGGGGACTGTCCCTTTAAATAAAAAAGAAAGGGATGTACCCTGACCCTGAGTCCAGCTGGCCTGGTTTTAATCACATGGAGAAAAATGTCCTAACATGAGGCACTGTGGAACCCCGGCCGTCTGGTCTGATGTGTGATCATGTTAGTTGTTGCAGTATGTGAGTCTTGTGTGCACAGCTGAAGTGAGCGTACCTCGATGGTGTTGTATCTGATGTAGTAGTGGCTGGCTGTCCTGCCCAGGTCAGTGGAGGCAAAGTAGCCGGTGCGCTCCTCGAAGCGGATCATCCTGGCCTTATCCAGCTTCCTGCCTGCCTCTACCACCAGCTCCTTCCTGTACAGCTCCAGGGACGGATCCATCTGAAAATAAATCAATTAATTAGTTAATATTTAACTTTTAATCCACCAATTCTATTCAAGTATATCATAATTTTGTATAAAGTATATCATAGTTTGTTTTATGTCTTGTTTTGTATTTTGTCTTATACTGTACTTGTTTTTGCAATTAAAATTATATATATATTTTTTTAATTTTGACAAAATAATTTACTAAATGTCCTATATACTCACATCCTTCTATCTGACCTCATGGATGTAACTGTAAATAGCTGTAAGTAAGTTAGAATAAGGTTAGATTGATGTTAAATTCCAATTGAATACTCACCAGTTGATTATTTTTACTGTAACTATTTTTTATTTTTATTGTTACATGCTTCCTCCATCATAGTCAAAATATCCTGAGCCAACCCTGTTCTGTTATGATCTTTGAAAGGAAAGAAAGAAAGGAAGGACGGAAGAAAGAAAGAAAGAAAAAAAGAGAGAAAGAAAGAAAGAAAGAAAGAAAGAAAGAAAGAAAGAAAGAAAGAAAGAAAGAGAGAAAGAAAGAAAGAAAGAAAGAGAAGAGCAGACACTGTGGATGAGCGACCTGATAAGCCTTGTGGTTGATGCCGTATGCCAGTGGGTTGGCCCTCATGCGAACATACAGGTAGGTGTAACTGAGCCACCTGACCGCCTCCTCCACGTTGGTGACTGAGCCCAGAGCGATCTGAATCCAGGAGAGACAAGAGACAAACAGTCAGTGAGAGCACTGGTCTCTGTCACCATCTAGTGGACTCTTCTGTAAACTGCAGTCTCAACAGAAATGGTCCTGTTTTGTGTCTGTCAGACTTCTTAACACTGCAACATGGAGCACAATGCACTGTTAAAACCTTCTCACCTCAAACACACATAACAGTGAGATGAATCTGCCCTCATTTACAGCCCAGCTTATGAAGTGTATCACTTGATGTACTGCATGTAGCAGTACATCAATATGTTTTTTTTATATCATGAACACAGAATAAGGATCATTTCTGGTGATTTTTCATTAATGGACTGACCTATTTGCTCATGTGCAGTGAGAAAAAACTTTTTTTTGTGATTGATAATAACACAGTATGTGGTATTTTGTGGGGCTGACCAAGTAATCAAAATTATATCGAAAGAAGGGTGTTCCAGTTAAAATTTCCAACTGGGAACTCTGAAATTAGGACTTCCCAGTTCAAATGAAAAGTACCATATATGATACACTTTATATTTTTAAAGGACACATTATGTAACAAACAATTAGCAGGAAAACTAAAGCTCCTCTATATTCTTGTATTTTTTGTTTTTATATTTACTCAGTTATTTTTTTTCTTTACTTTTTTATGTTCATTCTTATTTTTCATGATATTTTTTGTGATGTTTGTTTTATTTTTAAGTTTTTTTTTGTCTTTTACTGACGGTTGATTTCAGTTCAGTACAGTACAACTAAAAAATCAATTTGCAATACATGTTAGAAAATCACATGGTGATGTGTTGAAAAGTACACTATTACAGCAGGTGTTTTATATACTAACACAAAGATTTCAGAGGAGATTACTAACTCAACAGTGATACAAAAATAACACAAACGCAGACATATGATGCACACCAGTGGACATTTTGTACCCACACAGGTGTATTTGACACTGTGGAACCTCATGTACTAAAGTTCCCCACATGATCTTAGAGGACAATGACACTTAGATCAGAGAAGAGTTTACTGATTTACTAATTGCTCATTTCTGATGCAACAAAACACATTAAAATCATTAAAACTGCCTTTATTTAAAGCTATTTAGCATCTAGAACTGGTAAAAATAAGAAAACGTGGTTTTACTGACCTCAGCGTTGAGGTTGTCAGCCAGACTGTCCAGGAACTGACTCTCGATGGGGTTCTGCTGGGTGAGCAGGGTCAGGTAGTGGCTCAGTTTGTCGTGGGTGGTGATGATGGTGCCCTCGCCGTACTTGTCAAACTGGGGACGACCAGCACGCCCAAAAATCTGCATGACGTCCAGGATGCCCAGATCCACCAGGGTGCCGCGCTTGGCATCGTAGATTTGAGTCCCCTGTTACAGACACAGTGATCAAATAACTTGTTACAGATGGTATTTCCCTGCACTGCAACATCAACAAGAGGACCGCTTCATATTTAATACTGTTAATGATCTGTAGACAATCATTAATGTTGGATTAATGTGTGTTGGCACCACAAAGTGCTTTCTAAATATCAGAAACACTCCAACACAAACTGGTGCTGCTGTAGCTGTGTGTAAGTACGAGGGAGGCAACATAGAGAAGATGTTATGGTTAGTTCATGTATCATTTCTTGATCATATTTGATGTAAATTCAATTTAAAAAGATTTAATTAACAGTTTTTTAACAGTTTTATACAATGCTCTTTTTGATTTAGTATCCTGAGAGAAAAGTAAGAAAAAAACAAAAAAAAGTTTTGCCAGGTTAATTTTTTATATTAATCTGTTAAAACAGGTGGGAAAAAAGCAGGTGGCAAGTGATGTTTTTCTGTTTTATTTTTCTGTTTTTTTTTGTCAGGATAATATTTGTTGTCTTGAAAAGAAAAGAAGAAAAGAAAAGAAAAGAAAAGAAAAGAAAAGAAAAGAAAGAAAAGAACTTACCTACCAAACCGTTTTTAACCTATTTTTACCAAAGGAAAACTTTAAGGAAGTTAGTAATATCAGCCTAGCAAAACCCTTTTTCGCCCGTTAAGTCATAAACACAGAAGAGAAAAAATTTCGATCAGTTTTATTAAATAGATCATCAGATTTAAAAAATAAATAAATAAATAAATCTCACTTGCTCTCAGGGCTGCTGTAGATATACAGTACCAATCAAAAGTTTTAACACATTTCTCATTGAATTTTGTTCTTCATTTTTATAAGAAATGATCCGGCACATTACACCAACAGTGTGCAAAGCTGTTATCAATGCAAAAGGTGGCTACTTTGAAGAAAGAGCAGAAAACTTTTGCAAAGGTGAACAGGTACAAAGGAGAAGACAATGGGTTAAATGCAAAAAGACTCACACACTCTCTTCTGCAACTGCAATCATGTATTTGTAATAACTAGGATGTCATTAAATCTTTGAGTACAAGTGCAGAAGACAGTATTTGAGTCCATTTGATTTTTAAGAATCAAAAAACATTTTGCCTTTTTTCACATTTTTTTTCTTTTCTTACTACATAATTCTGTAGAATTCCATATTCATTAGTTTTAATGTCTCCAGTATTAATGCATAATGTAGAAAATGAAGATGTGTCTAAACTTTTGACACAATTCTTTTGTAAATAGAAATTTCTTTTAAACATATCCAATGTACAGACCCAAACCAACAATGAACTGATTCCAGGAAGTATTATGTGTGCATCTGAAGGTTGTTGTATCCTCTTCCTCTGTCAAAGAGCTCCATTGTTGTCCAAAAATGATTAAAAACACATCAGTGAGCCACACTGTACTCGGTCCCACACACATTCACTGCCCACTGCCAGAAATACTGAGAAAATCTTGTGAAACTACAGTGACCAGCTGTTTTAGGAAATCAGTGAGGCTTGAAAAACTACATATTTTTAAAGTTTTTAAAAATGCACATCTTCAGTGGGAACCAATGGGATTGGGGCTGAGAGCCTGTAAAAATTAAGGAGCCACTTAAGGCCCTTAACTATTCTAATTATATTTGGCTTCAGTGGTGTAAATTAACAAACAAACTTGCAATTAATGAAATTAGCACAAAGTAATTGGAGTCTTAGGGGTCCCTGAAGGTCTGAGAGCCCAGGGAGTCTGCTTACTTTGCCTGTCTGCTAATCCAGCAAGAAAGGAGAAGAAAGAAAGCAAAACAAAGGAAGTTAAACTGTAGAACCTTGATGATGACCGCGTGGGCTGGCAGGTTCACTCCCCAGGCCAGGGTGGCGGTGCAGACCAGCACTTTGAGGTGGCCCTTGGAGAACATGTTCTCCATCAGGCTGCGGTCAGACCGCAACATACCGGCGTGGTGGATCCCAAAGCCCTCTGGGAACATCTCCTTCATCTGCTTGTTTCTGGAGCGCTGGATCTGAAAGAGGTGGGAAGAGAGGTTAGTTTACAACAACAAAAGAAAAAAAAAAGGAAAGTGCTCGAGGGCATATGAGGAAAAAACAACTAGGACTGCATGTCTAAAGTAGAAAATAAGCCGTGTTGGACTGTAGAGAAAAAAAGAACACTCTGAGAGAAATTGAGTCATAATTGTTGCTGTTATTTTTCCCAGAATAACAGCAGCAACACCAGGAACAAGTTAAAATAAAGTGTACACCAGCACAAGAACATGACATGTGCAAGGTGCTCAGAGAGAAGAGCTGAGTCAGCAGCTCTCTGACAAAACACAGTCTGAGCAAAAAGTTGACATGATCAGCTTCACAAAGCTATTACAAGGACATCAAGGTGAGTTTTAACAGGCCTGGGCGGTGTAGCTGAAAAAACTATCACGACAGTGAACTTTCATATTGGTTGATTTCAATAATTATTGATCATACAGATCAGACTTGGGCAAAATGTGGCCCAGCTGGAATGCTGAACTGAACTGAGAGGTTTCATGTGGCTCACAAGGCCGTGATGGAGAAACCAAAAACTAAAAATCTAGCAAAGACAGTCACTAGCATTTTGCTTACCATTAAACTGTTATCAAACCTTTACTCTGAAAGGGGTCACTGCTGTGTTCATTGGTAATGATAATGAACTGTATCTTTTATATTAAACTGTAACTTTATTCTCTGAGTGCTGAACATCCATGATGTTTATGTTGTTCTTCTACTTTTGCTGCTACTATCATTGCAGCCTGTATGCAGCATGCATGTTACACTGTAAAACATCAAGTTTTGAAAATATCAGCCCACAATTCATCACATGGCAATTCAGAAAGGGTGACCAACAGTAGAAGTTCCCTATATAGAACACTTCTGACCATTCCATTATTAGAGATTTGGCCATTAACAGGACCTTATATCATTTGTGTCTGGCCCACAGCAACCTGATCAATTTCTCATGTGGCCCCCCAGGAAAAATAATTGCCCACCCCTGCTACAGTTCATAACTGACAACATGTAGTGTACTCCAAAGGGTGGAAGTCTCTAAGGTGATAAAATAAGTTTGTTATATTATCGTTGGGTGATATAGTCAAAATCATATTTTTGACCAAATACAATGATATAATGATATGGATATTGCAACAGTATTGTAGGCATGACTATTGGTGCTTTCACAAAATAACACTACACTGCAAGTGTATTTTCCTTAACAGATGGCTATGTTCTCCTTAGTTATTTTCCCCTTTAAAAAAAACACTTATTCCCAGGTTTCAAATTGCACAGTGGCTTTTGGGGAGCTCTATTATCTGGTGCGCGCCACTTCTAAAACATACCACGTGCACACGTGGCCAATTTGAGGGTGACTGTGAAAAGCATATTACTGTTACTATTACAGACAATTAATACTATCATTAACATTTCATAGAAGCTTAATAACAAAAATATAAAGGTACTGTTTCAAATCACAAGAACACATTTATTAATCAGAGTGAAAAGTATGAAACAAAATCACAAAATCAGCAGGGGGACACAGGCAAAGTGTGTCTGCTACTCATACACTAACCTTCATGAATAAAGGTGAAAATGCAGTAAAAGCTTCAACTGAGGCAGAAAGTTCAGATTTGCAACAATAAAAAGCAAGAAGGAACCAAAATAAGTAACATGTTCTGTTTGTCAGGGTGGCACATGCAACAGCACACGCAGCATTGTATTTATCAGTTAAGATACATACAATACAGAAATTATAATATAATGCAAATACACACACAGAATTGGCATATTTTTACTATTATTGTTTATTTCAGGACCATCATGTTTAGAGCTCCTGTCAAATGTCCTTTTTAGGAGAGCTGAGCTCCCCTTAGCTCCCCATAATTTGAACCACGCCTATTCCACATCACAATATCATGATACCCAGAATCTGTCACGATATCTACTTTCATATCACAGTACGATATAATATCAATATATTGCCCAGTCTTAAATATCACTGTAGATTCCAAGAATATCTGCAGAGCACACACACACACACACACTCAGTGAGATTGAGATGTGTGTTGGTGACTGACAGTAGGGCTGTGACCTGGCCAGGCTAGAGGGGAGTCCTCATCACGGGGCTTTATCTCTTTCTCTGGCCATCTAAATAGAGGTCAGCAGCCGCTCTCCTCTGCTCCGCAAAGAGAAAAGCCCATTACTGCCAGCAGCTGTCTGCCTCACACACACACACACGCACGCACGCATGCACGCACGCACGCACGCACGCACGCACGCTACACGCAACACCACACACACGCTCTGAGTGTTTGGGTTGCACTGAATGTCTGGATTTGTATGCAAACCTTGTGGATAAAGGTGGAGGGCTGAGACTTTAAGTAACACACAGCGCAACAGGTATACTAGTGTCGGACTGAGAAAGAGATCAAATGGAATAAAAGTACAGGTTTTCTTCCATAATGTGAAAACAATAAACTGGGTCAGTCAATGTGAAAAATATTCAGCCTTTTTAACAAATTATTTCTACCAGAAAAGTAGCTGCTGTTGCTTCAGTGTCAGGTAATGTTTTCACGTTTTTCAACTGAGACAAAATAGACACACTGTACAGTTGTCAATTTTGTAATCAATTATGCCATGGAAGACACACTGTAGTTTACAGTAGGGATGCATGGTGCTGGATTTTAGTCAGTTTTTCTAACCAATTTTAAATATGCACACATTTTTTTTTCCACTTAACTGCAGAGAACATCAAGCCTCTCCTCTGGTGTAATTATCACATTATATACACACATTCACTGGGAAAAATATGAAAATTACTGCGAACAGGTTTTTTCGCTGCTGCCTGTTTCTCTTTGTTATGCAAAAATTCTTTGTAATGATCAGGATGCTGGCTCTTAAGAGGGACATTTAAATTTGTAGCATTGATTTGGCTTCTCCTTATGTGACCGACCCTGAGCAGTCATTGCAAATAGCAACTCTGCACTGGGCACCAAGCCCTTAACTTTGGTGGCCAAAGGAAATTTTTGTGTTTTTGGTGTTTTTATACACAAAGTAAAAAACAAATGTAAATGTATTGTTTTTTGGTGTAAAAAAAACAACAGAGAAAAGGCAATTTAACACAGTCTACTTTGTGATGTGGTGTTTCCTGAAGGCATCGTTTCTGATGAAAAACAAGCTGGGTTCCTCGCCTTGTTGAGGAAACTGGTGACACACAACGCTGTACATCACATCCTTAAGTGTGTCAGATTATGGCAACAATTTTCACTCAATTTTTTGTTGCCATTTAGCGTTGGACCAATGGACGATGCCATCATCCATTGCCATGCCTGACAGTTATCAACCACTGAGTCCTCTACCATCATTTAAAGGCGAGGTAGATTAACTGTTTGCTGAGTAAAATTTTGTTACTAAAAGTGCAATAAAATCTTTGTGAGTGAAAAGCCAGTAAAAGTCATTTATCAAAAACTGTAGCACCTTAGAACTGATGAATAAGGAATGTCAGCCAAAGAGAACAAAAATGAAGGATGGGTTTATTATTCTATTATCATTATTCTTTATTATTATAGCTCCTTGCACATGATTTATTAAGGAAAAACAGCTTAATTAATCATACTATAAACTGCCCAGTGAATGTTTTAATTTAGGCAAAAACATTTTTAAAAAATATGTTTTTATATCTATCTTTTTACAACTTTACTTTACTTTACAACATAGATCATTTGGCCATGTTTCACTGAGGACATCAACATATGCCAGTTTGGTAGACATCGCCCAACCCTACTGCCATTGAGTTTTTTCATAGTCCATCTTTTTCTGTTTTTTTGGTTCTCCTCTGTGTTTCTGGTGCTCCTGTAAGGATCGTGTGCAGTCTGAGTCAGCTTAGTAAAACCCAGACTTCAGTAGCCATGACAAATTGATTCAGTAGCTAGCCAGTGACAAGCACCGTTTTCCTAAATTATTCAGCTAAAATGTGCAAATGAATCGGGATGTTCGTGAAACTGTGACGTGTTGGAGATAAAACTTGGCGGCCACAGGGGGCCACTTACATGGAATATTTGGCGGCTACAAAGACTTTTTTTTGTGTTTAACCACGCTTGCTATCCATTTCAGACTCTTCAAAAAACCTCCACACTGCAGACATACTGGTGGTGAGCGCATAATCAAAGCATCATCTTATTAGCCTTTCATAACGGCAGAAATGTTCATTTTGGGCCGATTTGACACGGCTGATGTTGTCATGCATCCTCGTTATATAGACCATTTTAATGAACAACTCTAAGAAGTCCTCTAAACTAAATGAAAAAATGTTGTTTCTCATCAGCTTAATCTTTTTTTTTTTCTCCTGATATATGTCAGTGCTTTCCAAAACTGTTACAAACAACGACCACAAATCACACATCACAAATAGTTTCTTGATCTGATCCACTGCTGTGTTGAGGTCTGGTCAGGTTTAGCCACAATAACTATTTGGTTAAAGTCCAGTATGATAATAGTTTGGGGTAAAATTAGTACTTTGTTAAGTTAATGGAAACGTTTACAATTAATCTGCCATTGATGTTTGTTTGGTTAGTTTCAGGTGAAAAAGGCAATTTGGAGAAAGCTTGTGGGCTAGGCTACTTAGTTACGATCGGGGAAAGTTTTTTTTTTTTTTTTTCTTCATCTTTTTAAATAACAAAGAATTCTTGGTCACAGTTAACATTAATGGTGGGTTGGATATGATACACAAACTGTGGTCACACAATTGTAGACCCGTTCATGCAGATTCCATCCCGACTGGTGTTACGATTTTTCTTGGACTGACAGTCTCTTTCTGACATATATAAACTGAAGTATGCCCTTTTGGTTGCATCAACCAGCTGTTCCAGTCAGGGTGCTGCCTACCTTACTGACATGACAAGCTGCACTTTTAATTCAGGCTGAATTGGTTCAGCTTGAATGACTTGATGCCTTTGAGGATGTCTCTTCTCACTCTTTAAAGGCCCACTTTTCTGTCCTAACTTTGACTGTGACATTCAGTACAGGTGAGTGAACACTTTTGCCAGCAGATGTGGTCAGATGACACGATGTCTGAAGCATACCACGACCTCTACTAGTTCACACTTGTAGATTCTTTGGCATCATCTATGTAAGACTGGCACATTCCCTCTTCTCTTAATGGTTGTCCCACATCAAGGAAGATAACTATAACCATAACCATAACTATAATGATGTTCTGTAAACAGTGGCACCAAGCAGGCGCTGCTGCTCCAGCTGTGTTGGCAGCTTAATGGATATTGATGACCTGGTACTGCTGTAGATTTCACAGAGAAAAGTAAGAAAAACCAGAAGCATTGGGTTCACAGATTTTTTTGAAGATGAGAGGAGAACCTAACATTCTGTTCTGAGAATTGTCTTCTTTTGAAAAACTAAAACTAATTTTAGTTATTTATTATTCATTATTTTACTCATTTTCGTATGAGTCAACATCAGTTTCATGGTATCTTGGCGATCATCAAAGAGGACATCAGTGAGAACCAATCCAACATGAGAGACTCCATCAGCACAAAGACCGCAGTATGTCTCAGGCAGAATTATGTTTTTCTTTAATGTGCAATTTGCAGCCTGATAATGAAAAAATATATGTAATTATGTTTCTATTGTTCATCAGATAACTTTGTAAGTTATTCTGACAATATTGTTCACCACCGTCATCAATATACACTGCCTGGCCACAAAAATGTCACACACTCTAATATTTCGTTGGACCGTCTTTAGCTTTGATTACAGCACGCATTTGTTATGATATCGTTTCAATAAGCCTATGCAATGTCACGACATTTATTTCTGTCCAGAGTTGCATTACATGCAGGTATTGATGATGGGAGAGTCGGACCACAAGTCTTCTCCAGCACATCCCAAAGATTCTCAGTGGGGTTCAGGTCTGGACTCTGTGGTGGCCAATCCATGTGTGAAAATGATGTCTCATGTTCCCTGAACCACTCTTTCACTATTTGAGCCCCATGAATCCTGCCCGTGCCATCAGGGAAGAAAAAATCCATTGATAGAAAAACCTGCTCATTCAGTATATTCAGGTAGTGAGCTGACCTCATTTGTTGGACACATAACGATGCTGAACCTCGACCTGAGCAACTGAAGCAACCCCAGATCATAACACTGCCCCCACAGGCTTGTACTGTAGGCACTACCCTGATGCCCCCATCACTCTGGAACAGGGTAAATCTGGACCCATCAGACCACATGACCTTTTTCCATTGCTCCACAGTCCAATCTTTATGCTTCCCAGCAAACTGAAGCCTTTTTTTTCGATTATCTTCAGTGATAAGTGGTTTTCTTAAGACTACACAGCTGTTTAGTCACAATCCCTTGAGTTCTCTTCACATTGTATGTGTGGAAATGTTCTAACTTTCACTGTTAAACATAGTAGTGAGTTCTACTGTTGACTTTTTTGATTTGATTTCACCAAATGTTTAAGTGATCTCTGATCACGATCATTCAAGATTTTTTCCAAACACGTTTCTTCCTGGAAAATGATGGTTCACCACTATCCTTCCAGGTTTCAATAATGTGTTGGACAGTTCTTAACCCAGTTTTATTAGTTTCATCAGTCTCCTTAGTTGTTTTCTTTGCTTGATGCAGGTCAATAATTTGAGTCTTCTGAAACAGAGTAACATCTTTACCATAACCACAGGATATGTCTTCTGACATGGATGTTTAAGAAATGAGAAGCTCCTCACTGCATCAGTTAGGGTTCAATCACTTGTTACCAGCTGAAACATATTAATCACTGCAGTAATATAAAATATCCAGTGGAAGGCTCTTAACTATTTGCTTTGTTAAATCCAGGTGGTGACTTTTCTTTTGGCCAGGCAGTGTATTTGTGGCGTGGACGAAACCTATAATGCCATGTTTCCGAGACCTCTACAACATCAGTATGATCAGTACTTTGCTAAAAAACCTGACATATGCAATCTGAGACCAGAGCCCTAGAGATAGAAGAGTCGCGACACTCCCATAGGACTCCATTGTACGCTTTCTTCCGGTATACTCCGGGTTATGGAGCCTCGAATAGTTCCAAACATCGCTTCTACGGCGACGGACACCGTTCATTTGCATTGTTGGCCGTTGAGTATATTGAGAGGTAAGTTGATTAAACAGGTACCTCTTTTGAATTTTTCAACTGTCTATATTTTATCAGAGGCTCTTTATGATGCATATGCTGAGCTTTATTTGTATGTGCACGGCGTAATTATATATTTATTTATCTTGGTAGACGACCGATTTTCTGCTACTTTTTTAGTTGACTCTGCTCGCTGTGAAGGTATCTCCAGGGATAAATTGATTAAATCGCTACCTCTTTTTAATTGTCAGCTCTCTATATTATATCAGAGGCCCTTTGTGATGCATATACTTATCTGTATTTGTGTGTATTGGTAGATGACCGACTTTCAGGGATGAAGATGAAGATGAATTCAGATGAAGAGGATGCCCCCCCCCCCCCCCCCCCCCACACACACACACACACATTCATCATTTGATTAAGTTTTATTTGAAAAAGAAGAATGTTATGTCAGCAGTCCAAGTGAACGCCTTCTGTGAGCAGGAGTCATATCTCACACACACACACACACACACACACCTTGTTCTTGTTGTTTCACCAATTGTTCAATAAAAAAATACTATTTCATTCATCAAAGCGTAATGAGTTTATTCTTTAAATTTGATTAATGATATTTGTGGAATGGACATTAGTCCTTAAAATTGGTATCTGGATTGTGGTGGCCAATCCAGTGTAAAATGGCTCATGTTACTGACTCTTTATATTAATATCTGCCGTGCCATCAAAGAAAAAATATTATAGAAAACTCTCATTCAGTATATCAGGTAGTCTAATATTGTTGCTAACGTGCTGACTGACTGGTACTAACACCCAGCTCATTAAACAGTGTGGCTCCACACTGTATTAGGCACTAACTGATCCCCTCACTCTGCGGTATCTGGCATCAACCACTACCCAATCCACGGCTACAGTCCAATTATGGAAAACTGAAGCCAAATCCATGAAAGTGCATAGACATACTCTGCGATAGTACAATACCAGTTTCTAACATGATTTAAATGTTCTGCTTTCAATGTAAAATAGAGTCGATTCCATGTGAGTAACAACGTAACGTGAACTTGATCACTCATCAAACTTAAAAACGTTTTCTAAAAGTTCCCATTACTTCAGTTTTTAAATATGTTTACACTTACCCATTCAATTGTTTAAACTGACATTTTCTTGCTAATATGTCAATAATTGCATTGAAAACTTCCAAACACAGTATCTTCGATATGTGATTTTTAGTTTAAGAAATGTGAACGCCACTTTAGTCCATCAGTTAGGTAACACTTGACCAGCTGCAAGCATATTATCACTGCAGAATATAATATCCAGGAGCTCTTAACTATGGAAACCACGTGTGACCGCCAGCAGGTGGCGTGACAACTATAATGCCAGTGTTCCGAGACCACACTCATTATCTCTTTGCTACCTGACATTGAAGAACATGTCTTCTGCCCTCTGGTGGATTATCAGTGAACTGCAGGCAGCAGCCTGAAATCTTTGAAATCTTTGCTAATTTTAAGTTATATCGTTACTAATATTTCAATATAAATATTTACCATATTGAAACAACATATAATTATATTTAGCAGCCCTGCGATGAACTGGCAACTTGTCCAGGGTGTACCCCACCTCTCACCCATGTCAGCTGGGATAGGCTCCAGCCCCAACCGCGACCCTTCAGGAATAAGCGGTTACAGAAAATGGATGGATGGATGGATAATTATATTTAGAATATTTTGTACCTATTTTATAGTTAAATCATGCTGAATCAAATATGATACAGCTGGTACATAAGATAATATATTTGTGAATTGATCGATCATGTGTCTGTTGCATTTCATGATCTACACTGCAAAAAAAGTGATAAATAAAGTGATTATAGATTGTAATGTCATCTTCAGATAAATTTAGAGTGGAATTCAAGATATTTATATGAGTTTTTTAGATATGAAATGTGTCAAATTCTCCAAAAACAATGAATAATATTTATTTTTGTTTCTAAAATAAAAACTATTGTGATCAATGAAATTTCTTAAATGTCCACTGTATCAAATATGATACAAATGTGTATCAATTGTGTTTTTTAAATTTCATCGAAGGGTCTAATCAACATTTCAGTCTCAAAAAAACTGAATTTTCAGGCAACTATTTGGTATCAGGCCTTACATGTTTAAAACAATAATATAATATACTGTATATATAATAATATAATAAGAATAATAATTATCATTCTTGGTGTGAACGGCCCTTAACTACTGATGCATCAGTGTATTTGTTATGCTGGTACACCTTCACTTCCAGTTCCATGCTTTGTGCAATGATTTTTTTCACATGAAATACCCATAAAAAATGATGCAACAGAACAAAAAGCAATCCTGCCATTCCGTCTAATCCATATATGGCTGAAGAGGGCAAACTGTGGCCTGGCGGGAGTCCTCAGGGCCAGCTTGGGCGCTGTGCTGTTGAGATCCATGTGAGGCGGGAGGGGAGGTAATTGAAATGCTATGGCTGAGGCTTAGCTTTGAGGTGTCAGAGTGTGTTACAGCCATGCTTCCAGCATCTAATCTAAGGTGAGTTAGCGCTGATGTCTGCTGTGCCATGGCTGTATTTGAGATGGCAGTGACCTAAGCTCCTGATCAGGTCCCATTAGGCCCCACTGCTCACTGCTGTTCCTGCTGCAGAGCTCACTCTGTCCACAGACAGCCAGCTGCCAGCTCCACTCACCGTCTGTCATTGTTGTGACTGTGTAAAGAACATCAGCTCACACCATAGCTGAAATAAACTATTCAAGAGACTGTCAAACCTTCTCTGAGGATCACTAAATAGAGGTAGCTGTAACTAACCGGTTTTACATTTCTGAGGATTTAATCCGAGCACTCATAGATCACTGATCCTTTGGGTAATAGTGTGCAGTAGAGAAGCAAAATCATTTTTAGAAATGTGGAAGCATATTTTTATGCAGCAAATTACAGCTTCAAAGCTGAGATTTCAAAGTGTAAAATCACACCAAAAAATGTGGCAAATGATATCGGAGCTGTGTGGTGAAGAGCGGCGGATGCGGCAGAGGGCTCCTGTCTCCCGGCATCACCACCAACAACGACTCTCACGAGCACTAAAACTATTTTTCACTTTGTTAAATTGAGGCAAGATGGCTAATTGTTGATGTCGTTCAGTGGCCCTTGATAGTCATAATGTTTAGTGCTCGGAGAGGCCGGCTGTTAACGCTGGATAGGAGAGAGGGAGTGGGAGGATGAGTTCCCACTCACACCCACTCTACTCCACTTTTCTATCACGATCTGCCTCCATCTATTAATATTGTCTCTGCTCAGGCTCCCTCTAGTGGTGATACTTACTAAACCTCCTGCAAATCACTGTCAGCTTTGAAAAATCTCACATTATCACATTTTTACAATTTAGTGAGGTATTTTTCCAGAGACTACAGATGTAATAAATGAGTTCAGTTGCAGTTTATCCAGTTTGCATTAAGCACTTATTTTTACACATCTCTGAAAAGCAATAAAGCAAAAAAAAAAAAGTTCTATGCTGCTGCACTTGTTCATTCTAAACTCTGCTATGTGAGGACATATTTTCAGGAGATTTTGGTAGACTTCTTTTACTATAATACCACTGATAAACCAGATAAAAATAAGTATTTATTTTTATAAGTTTAAAGGACCAGTGTGTAGGATTTAGTGGCAGTGAGCAGTGAAGTTGTAGATTCAACAGAATTGAATACCCCTTGCCTCACCTTCCCCTTCCATGCATATGGAAGAAACTACGATGGACAACAAAAGTCACAAAAAACAAAAAAAGCCCTCTCCAGAGCCAGAGTTTGGGTTGTCCATTCTGAGCTTCTGTAGAAACAAGGCAGTGCAACATGGTGGATTCCACTGAAGAGGACCTGCTCCCTCTGTAGATATACAGGACTCATTCTAAGGTAACAAAAACACAGTGATTCTTAATTTAATTTCAGATGATTATATACAAATTGAAACATATTTATGAATATTTTATGCTATTTCTGGCATATTCTGCTAATAGATCCCCCTAAATCTTACACACTGGTCCTTTCATGGGCTTCAGTCATATGGCAGTAGACTAGATCTGACGTGAGCCATTAAAAGTCTACAAAAAGGTCATGCAGGAGGCAACAGAGGCTGGTTGTTTGTGTTGTTGTGCTGCTAGAATGAGCTCCAGTAAAGTGATTTTACATGCATTTTTTAGTTTCCTGAAATATTCTTTACTGCTGTCATTTCCCCTGCTGAGGTGGTCATTGAGCATTATTTGTATTAGTGTGAATGTCTATTTTCTCTTCGCATATTTTCTGCCACTAAACAGCAACACCTTAAAGGGTAACTTTGGTATTTTTCAACCTTGATTCTATTTTCCCATGTTTTTGTGTCTAAGCGTCTAATGTGGACAACAATTTTTGAAATTGCACCAGAGTGAAGCACTGTTGCTGTCATGAAACAGGCTACTATTTAATCCCAACAGGCATTTACTCACATTTAATGTGAGCTTTTCACATCGAATGTGTTGAATTTAAGGTTCATTTTGACCAAACTAGAGCTGGTGATTGTTGGAAAAAAAAAAGGATCTTAGTCTTTAAGAGAAAGCTCTATCTCTGTAGGGATCCATTCCATAATGTTGTCAGACACTTAGAATTACAATCTGAGCCTGTCAGTGACAAAAACAAGCACTTTTAGTGGTTGTACTTAGACGGTCCATAAGGTTTATGTTGCAGCCTGTTTCAGCTGCAGTGGTCTCACTCAATATTGGACAACTGAGAAAGTGTTGTCTGCATTAGACACAAAAACACTGAAAAATACCAGAGTTAAAGGCGATCCAAAGCAGAGATTATAACTACATCTATAACTATAAAAATTGTAGTTTTAAAATCGTTCTAACCCAAGTAGATAGAGGAGTCTGGACTGCAGCTTTATAGTCGTGGTGGTTAAGAACTAATATCTTTTATAGCTATAGTTATAGTTATAGTCCTTGGTTTGGACAGCCCTTTACCCTTAAGAACATATCACATAAGCACAACACATTTTTCTGTTTTTCTTCTATTTTACCACTGCAAAACTCATGTAAAGCAGCCAGCAAAATTCTGCCATCTTTACGCGGCAGGGGTATTTTGCTTGCGCCTCTGAAGAGTGAAATTCACTTTTGAATATGTGAAAATGCCTGAAAAATTTTAATGATGATTCTAATTTTTTATTGACTTGGATTGGCCAAAGTACTTCAAGAGTAGTTTATATCGTTAATGTCACCTAATGTCACCCTGATGTTAATGTCTGGAACCACAGAGGGAACTGGTTTTCTCTTGCTAATATACAGATATTTGGGCATTTTAAGTGCAAAATAAAGAGAAGACAGCTGAGCTACTACAGTCATTAAAACTATTTAAGCACAGTCACAAAGAGTCTGATAGCAGATATGATCAGGAATGAGCTGCAAGCTTGTTTTCAACTTGTTTGTAAAGCACAAAAAATGCTGTCACAACATCCCTGAACGCTGTTGGAAACGTGTCTGCTCAACAATAAAGTGCTTTTAAGACGCTCTGCTTTTGAAAAGCTCCAGGAGGACGTTTAGCTGTGACAGAAACGTGACGGAGCCGTGGTGAGGACAGAATATAATACAGCCACATCCAGGGTAAAAAATCTAAATACTCTGAAAGTTTGACACAGTTGTAATACGTGAATGGAGGTCGTATAGTGAGTCTGATTGTTGATGTATTGTTTGTCAGTTTGCGAAGACAAAAAAGGACAGTGTATGGTAGCAGTCCTTTGTTCTTGAACGTAGTGGGTGGCACGGCAGAACAGTTAACAGTCCAGTCAGCTGTTTTAATGCTGATGAAGAAGCAATTAAAAAGGAAATGGACTTGCTATGCACTGCCATGATAACATGCAAGGCCGCTCCCCGAGGCTATGAGACTGCAGATGAGCTGGAGTACCAGAATAGTCAGACTGGATGGAGAGCTACCCAGTTGTCTCCACAGTGTCCCGCTCTTTTACAAAGCACTGTTTCTATTTCAGGCAGCCATTTTTTTTTTCTGTGATGTGATTTTTGTGTGTGTATGTCACTCCACCGTGTCATTCCTATTTTTCCTCCAGCCTTTGAGTCGCGGCTCATTGTTGTTGATCAGTGTACTGGTGGAGCCGGTTTGGCACGGTGACAGGCTGTCACGGATCTGACACAATGAAAGGACCCGCCGTGGACCAGACTTGTAAAAATAGCACCAATGAAAGCAAACAGAGACATTAATGAGCCCACTGTGGTGTTGCTGTGGAGTCCCTGGAGGCTTCGCACTCACAGGCATCAGTGTGTGTCTGCAGCGGTACGTCTTGTCAAACAAAGTGACATGAAAAAGCTGCACATCTGAAGACCACAGAGATGGAGAGTTAAAAGAGAATGACGTCCTCACAAGAAAAGGGAAGGTGTATCAGTACACCTGTCTCACTAATCTCACACTCCTCTCTTAAACAACATACATCCCTACTTTAACAGACAAATCTTTGACACAGCACGAACGCCCACAATTCTAACTGTACATTAGTGCTAAAGGTGTTACTTCATCGCCCTCAATAACCACAATAAAGTCTGTAATATCATCTGTGCAATGGACTCGTGGGACCACAAGGTGTCTCTTAACCTCCACAGTAGAGTTCCCCCCCTCATCTGGAATCAGTCACATGGTCTCATCTCGGAGAACTGGATATTAAAGAACGAGGGAGACGGGGGGGGGGAGGCTGGATTGTCAGAGTTGGAGCAAATGAAAGTCAAACAGGCTCTCGAACACAACGCTCTCTGGGGAGAGCTTCAGGCAGAAGCTCCATGCACACACAGGTCGGGGCAGCGTGATGCTGCTTCACACCCTCACAGTTATCTCGCTGTTTCTTTACGTTTGCAAAGAGATCATAAATATTTGTAGCCTAAAGTCTATGTTTGTTCTGATCCATATGTATAGATTTAGCTGTTAATTTAATCACAAATTCCTGAGAACTGGGACAAAAGTGTATTTTGAGGGGGGTTTAATTTTTTACTCTTCAATTATGCTGGAGGATATATTTTAAAATATCAAACTTTATTAAACCTTGTAACGGGCTAACCTCCTCGTCATTAATTTTTTTCATTAAATGTAGACATAAACTGATGTCTTACAGACTTGATAAAATTGATAAGCTGCTAAAATGTAACATATTTTTCATTTCACAGCATAGTCATAGTGAGCAGTCATTTTTATTTTTTAAAGTGTCTCAGAGTCTCTTAATGTGAATCAAAATACACATTTTTAAACCATAATTCTTATTTAGCTTTGATTTAGAAGGACTACAGAGTCGTTGTGGTTGAAACATATCTGATAGTAATACTGGTGAATGAATTTGTCTAAAAATAGAAAGTTTACAGTGCTTGAGCAGTATTCCTGCCTTTTTAAACCAGGAAGTGAGTTGATGGAAATCTGGGAGAAAAAAATAAAACAAAGACAATTATAATAGCACATTTTATACCTATGTTATCAGTAGGTGTTGCTAGTTTAGATTTTAAGGCTTGTACACATTTTTGAAGTTGTGAATTCTTGTCTGGGACAAGGTTGTTTTCTGGCACAGAGCAAGTTTAGAAATTAAGAAAATAAACCAAAACAAAACAATTTATAAATCACATATATAATATAATATATGTATATATAATATTTATATATATAATATATATATATATATAATATATAGTATATATATATATATATATGTATATAAATATCTTGAAGAATAAACTTTCACCAAATGGAAATATGGAATATGAAATTTAGTGTTGGTATATAATATATATTTAGTTTTTTTTTGGTAAGACATGATTTGTCCCAATTCTCAAGTATGGGTGAATTTAATGCCTCAATAACGCTAATAAGAGCTGAATTTCAAACCCAGTCAACAACTGTGTCAAACCTCTGTCCACACGTCTTCTGTCCTTATTCACATTCAAAATGAGATAAGAAAAGAGATGTCTCCATGAATCCAAGGGCTGTCAATATTTTATATTTTCTTACTGCCAACAAATCCCATGTGCAGACCCAAGCCAAGGATGAATGAAGCCTAATAACTAGAGTTTTCTAGGAATTATGTTTGTACATTACTTTTTTTAAATTATCACATTGTGGTGAAAACATACAAAGTACAAAGTCCAGTGTCCGTGTCCAGACTCCTGTGATTTGGGTTAAATGTTAAATGTCCACAATCTTACATCTCAAGTCACTGCTGATATTTGAATAATGCTGTAGTCACTATGACTGACAAGTTCAACACAAATCTACCCATCTTTAGTTTGGGGAAAACCAATGAAATATGCTATCAGTGAACATTTTACTGATTCATTCACTATCAACTTTTTTTTTACAACTTGGCAGGTACGACAACATTCTTTCATCATGTTAGTAGAAAACGTATTTCTGTTGGCATAGACCTTTTTCACAGGGTGGAGTCACGGTGCTATTGTGTAAATTGGTTCACTGGAGAAGCTCAGCTACACTAAATGGAACAAGACCTTCATTAGGATAATTGGGAAATCCTGTGGTTACCCTTGAGGATTCATGATATGGATTTTTTTCAGCCAATACAACAATTACCTGGTTCACATAGCTGATGCTGATAAGACAAACATATTTTTACCTGTATGAATTGTTAAAAAAAAAGTCCATATAACCTGTAGTTTCTGCACTTGAGAGAGTCAGACAGGCTCTGATGTAGTGCACAAAAAGGCTGCACAATTTGGTAAAAAAAGTCATAATGCGGTTACTCTGACTAGAATTGTGATTTCAATTGAGATGTGGGACATGATCAGTGGAAACGATCAGTTTTGCATTACAATGTTCATGTTCACTGAAAAAAAAAAACATTAAAATTGTGATGATGTGATGTTTACTGAGGTCTGAACAAACAAACATGTTTTCTTTCATTTGGAGAACAGGATTTTTAGGTTACATCACCTGTGCAGCACTACAGTACCTCATTATAATGCTATTTTTTTCAGATATTTTTCCTTTTTCAAAAAACTGTGACTTGGATATTGCACTTGGCCATATTACAATTTTATTGCAATTGCGATTAATTGTGTAGCCCTAGTGAGCAAATATGGATGATTTAATGTTCCACAGTTCTGACTGAACCAAGTGACATCACTCTTACAATAAAAACAGTTCTCTACATATGTTCATTTTTTCTACTAATGTTCACCGAAAAATTCACTCAAATATACTTTGGCTTCTATGGAGCATTTTGCTGAAGAATTCAAATTAAACGCTTTGACAATCACTCAAATCAAGTATGAGTAAAGCCAACATTTATGAGCTAATACATGCCAATACCAACACAAACAGATTGGCTGATAATTTATCAGCCCTGATATTTATTGTGTATCCCTATTTACCCTGGTATTTCATATCAATCACTGTAATGAAAAAGGTCTATTGTGTTTCCTCCAAACCGTACTTGCTGTTGTAAATTCGTTTAGTCTAAATGTCATTTCTAGGAGACGAGGCTGTTTATTCCTCTGTGCCATAGAACTCCATTTAGAAATGCCACAGACAATTCGATCAGGCTCTGGTTATAGAGACAGTACTTGTTAGTAGAATCAATACATACTTATACATACTGTAAACAAGAAGTCTATTTTTTTATTCACTCAATCATATGCAACAAAATCTACTCTGGACAAATGAAATAAATAATACTTTACATTACTACTACATTACATTACATTACTTGCAAGTAAAACTGCTAGTGTTAAAAATACTGAAGTAAAAGTACAAATATTCTTCTCAAAAATTACTCAGCGAATTGGTTACTTTTCACCTGTTGATGTTTAATGCCTTATAGGTATTGAATGGAAAGGGGTTTCTGTTTCTCCCCATCTTCTGTCTAAATTACTCAAAACTCCTGCTCTGTTCTGCTCACGTCTGTAAACCTGTGCTGCTGCTGCATAGTTTTTATTTATTTTTTTACATCCATATGTGATGGTTTTCATTGGCACGTGCAAATGGACAGCCTTACTGGCTACAAAAATGGAGACGAAGGGTTTGGATATTAGTTCATATTGTAGGCCTACTCAGTAGTGAATTAGGATTTTAAAGGTAAGTAGATTACACAGTGTATTGAATGCTTAAAGCTACGAAAAGGAACATTCATATTTTGTTGATTTTGGAGCCCCCTTTGGACAAAATAAGTGGTGTTTTCACAGTAATAACCCCAAAATAAAAAATAAAAAAAAACAAATAAAATTATCTTAATAAAAATCTCATCCTGCTTCTTTTTAACTATGTACTACTCACTGTAACTCTGTCTGGGAAAGTGTAAACACAGGCTTGTTTCATCTGATTTCAATAAGAATCTGACCTGATTATTTGCAGCCAGAGTGGTTCAGGTTTCCTTTTTAAAAATCTTAGTTGTGTTGTTTTTTTTGCCTCCTCGGGCATTCATGTTGTCAAGCATGAGGAAAACAATTAACATTTAAATGTGCAATTCAACACGCACCACAAACACTACTGGCTCCCACTAGGGAACCAGTGTAATGTGCTAATGTGTTCATTTTCAGTAATCACACAATTACTGTAAATGTCACCTTACCTTCCTTACATTGGAATTTGAACAGAATTGTTCTCGTTATGCTGATAACAACAAACTCCGAGCAGCATTATGTTTCTTACCAAACACATTTGCTAAAGCTAATCTGTAGTCCACTGCTCTGCACCGGCCTGTGTTATCATGAGCAGGACCTCTTGTTAATTGTTCATAATAAGTAAACATTCCTGTGCGAGTGTTCTGTGTTTCACTTCTCCCCAACAGAGTTATGAGGGTTAAACAAGGCCATGCAGGGCTGGGACGAGTGCTGGGTTTGTGCTGACCTTAACTATGACTAATCAATTCCAGAAATTCTCTATGCCAGTGTTTCTCAAACTTTTTACACTGTGTACCACCAGCAAAATATTGAGCTCTTCAAGTACTACCTTACTGTTTTGCCCTGTTTGATACTAGCAGGTGCTGTGGACACTTCACTAACACTTCTTAGGTAGCCACTAGCAGCTGTGCTTGGTTCACTGTTGTCGAGTTGATTTTCAACACAGCCAGCTCATAACTATTGGTTATCATGGACGGTGTATGGTGCATCCTACATACATGATTGTGACTACGTGGCACGCTGATATAGAAACAAGAATACAGAAAAGGCAAAACATATTTTAAATTGTATTTAGTGATCTCATATCTCATGCATTTTCTTTCAAAATGTTGTAATATTTTGTAGTATTATATGTCTTATAGTATTATCTGTTCTAAAATTAAATTATTAGATTTTCTTGGGGGGGCGGGGGCTTAATGGACATAACAGTTGAAGTGAGGACAGGAAAGGGGGACTGAGAATGGGAGAATGACAGGGTCATACAAACAAATCACAAAGGGTCACAGGTGGGAGTCAAACCCATGGCAGCTGCACAGGACTCACAGCACAATACTAGGCCACCTAAAATTAATTTATTTGATTTTTTTTTTTTAATTTTGACATTCCTCCACATACCATGAGAGGGAATTTGCGCACCATTGGTGGTACAGTTTGGGAATCTTGGCTGTAAGCCAGACCTGGGCAAAATGCACCCCGGTGACCAGATGTGGCCCACTGAAAGGTTTCATGTGGCCCACAAGGCCATCATGGAAATACCAAAGATTAAAAATGTAGAAGCGTTATCAGACCTTTATTTTGAAAGGGCTCAGTGCTGTGTTCATTGGTAATGATAATGAACTTTATCTTTTATATGAAACTGTAACTTTCATTCACTCAGTGCTGAACATCCATGATGTTTATGTTGTTGTTCTTCTACTTTTGCTGTTACTCTCGTTGCAGCCTGTATGCAGCATGCATGGTACACATGGTACATGGTACACATGGTAAAACATCAAGTTTTGGATATTGCCAACAAAATATCAGCCCACAATTCAACATGGCAATTCAGAAAGGGTGACCAACAGTAGAGGTGTCCTATATAGAACACTTCTGACCATTCCATTATTAGAGATTTGGCCATTATTAGGACCTTATATCATTTGTGTCTGGCCCACAGCAGCCTGATCAATTTGTCATGTGGCCCCCCAAGGAAAAATAATTGCCCATCTTTGCTCTATGCAACCTGGGGTCCGGGCACAACAGGGTCCCCAAGGTTTTGTCTTTTCCAAGGATGTCAAAATTGGATTTGCATACACTTACTAAAATCACAATTTATATATAAAAAAAGTTTGTAGATAAAACTATCTAAAAAGTTACATTTTTTTTGTCCTCACTCAACAATAGTAGGCTACTTAGCAGGCCACATCTCTGTGAGCTCTCAAGCTCTGTGATATTAGGATGAGTATATTTGCGTATAAGTCTACACTGTTGGGTTGATAAAAAAAAAAAAGCCACATCAAAATCAAAAATACATATATTGTCACCTGAACTGTAATGCCCTTTATCCATCTACATGTTTTTGGTGTGAGTTGCAGGTTTTTGAGATATTGGCTGTAGAGATTTCTGCCTTGTCTCCAGTATAATGGAACTTTCATGAAATCATGACCCAGTTACTGAAGATAATCCACATACCTTGTTGTGAGCAGTTTAATGTGAGAACTGCTTCCTTTCTGCAGTAAAATCTATTGGAACTACTTTCTTTCTATTAGACAGAAAGTACCTACTACAAGAAATTGCTCACAACAAGGTCAATTATCTTGAGTAACAAGACCGGTTCGATTTTTTCAAATGTATTCATTTAGTCCCATTATATTGGAGAGAAGGCAGGCATCTCTACAGCTGATATCTTCAAAACTCTGCAACTCACACCCCCAAAAAATGTAGACAGATAAACAGCACTACAGGCCAGGGAGAAATATGTTTTTTTGATTTTGCTGTGACATGCCCCTTTAAGCTTATACTAGAAATGAGATATTTACCAAAGGTAAATGTTCCATGAATGGAAACATTTCTTATTACTTTTCTCTATATTCTGGTGTGTAATGTATTGTATATGATGAAGATCTTATAAATCAAGAACAGGAGGGTTTTTAAGCTTACCTTCCTTTTTAACTGTTCTCCTCTCACACAGCTCTCTTTATAAAACACCATTTAAATATGCACAAATATGATAAAAGACAGGGTTGTGGGACTGTTGTGTAAAATGCTCCTCCGTAGAGTGTTTTCTGAATGTTTTTTTATTATTTTTACTCAACTGCACTTCAGAATCATTGGCTCACCAAAAACTGTATTTAACAAGAATTGATTCGAGTGGGTGCATTAAGATATCTAAGCTTGATTGACAGCCTCTCCAACCCCTCCGAGATTAAGCCAATTAAATAACATTAGGAGAGAGAAAAATATGGTGGAATCACTTCTGACTTTTAAAGCTGGATAAATAAACGCTAAATTATATGACTGACCTTAGAGGTGCTTTATTTCACTGCATATGCATATTAGAGATTAAAAAACACCTATAAATATTAATGTGGGGCAATTTCCAGAGTGCAAATAGGCAGTGCATTATCTCTGTGTGGGCTTAGAGTGGAATCAGCCCGATGCCTCTTCCTTCGCCAGAGCAGGCCACACCGACAAACACTCAAAGACGGACTAATGGAGTGGGTAATACTCATTATGTTGGGACACAGGCAGAGGAGCCAGGAGTAAATTAATGCACAGTTAGTGCACATACAATAACATTAATTCATGTATATATACTGTAGGAACCATTGCAGAATTACTTTTAAAGTAGTGTTTCAAAGACAAACCTGGGCACAACGCACCATTTTTAGTCCCCAAACGTAATCTCTTGTCTCCATTTCCGGTTTCAGAATGCATGAAAAGTGATCTGATTTGTATACATATCCTATTTAAATAGAGGGAAGATTAGAGGCGCATCAATCTTGGCTCAGCCCCGGGAACGAAGGAAAAGGTTACTAAATTTATCACTCTGCCTTCTGTTGCAGGAGAATTTAAATATGGGAGCTGGAGTCTGACTGACCATCCTCTGAGGGAGAATATAGCTCCACCTCTGTGTACTCTCACAGCACAGACATCATTAATTACACATGCACACACACACGTGCGCACACAATCAGTGTTCTACTCTCATGCCTGCCCAGACAAGCAATATAGTACCAACACCAGAAAACCTACAACCAGATACTAAGCGCACAGTAGTGTATAATTGTGGAGTAGGTGAGTCCCTGACATTCTATCTGAAAAAAATACAAGCTTAAAAAACAATTATTTGGATTGTTAGTATTTCATACCTAAAAATAGTACTTTATTTGTGAGTGTCAAAGATCTGTGTTGTATATGAGACAGCTGATATGATTCAAAAACATCAAGAAGTGGCGCAACAAATTTTACCGGCACATGTTCGCAAAATAGGCAGCAGAGTCTTGAGGGTCAGATACCAAAGGTACCTGCTGGGTAATCCATAAAAAGTTGTGTGAGATAAAAAATTCTATTTATATAAATCCACAGGCACAAGTAAGAATGAACTAGACATAGGAGGGCAGCAGGTGAGAACAAAAATATGTTGTTGTTTTTTTTTGGAGAAATCAGATGTAAAAATGATTGTGTAGTACTTTAAACTTAAATTTTTATAATCAGTTAAATTGAATCAACTAATGTTTTCAAGCATAATCAGCCTCCATACATGTATATAAATATTTTTTAATTTCAAAGGTTCTGACACAATCTTTGCCCCCAAAACTCACATCCGGCTAAATAATGAGATGTCACTGATCCAAAAGTGATGTAGGCTAGTTGCTAGCTAATTCATCACAATGGATGTAAAAAGGAAAAGCTAGACAGCGGTGACTGTTAAACTGTGGACCATATATTGCTGAAGGCTTAGTCAGATGTTTGGGAAAATTTTGGTGTAGTGAGAAAATAAGTACACAAGTGAGTGGCTGTGTAACCTGTGTGTTTAATCACAGGTAGGTTCTGGGATTTACGTTAATGGGTGATGGTGGGTCCAGATTTGACACTGACATTGACACTGAGCTGTGGTTAACAGTTCAGCTCTGGTACTGAGCTTTGTGGGTGCAGGTTTGCAAAACTAGACCAGTGTAGGATTCTGATAGATGGGGCTAGAAGATTGGTGACTACTTTTGGGGCTAGCTGGAAAACAACTATAGCAAGAAAGCTAACAAAACTCTAGCCTGTTTGGAACACATTAACACTAGCCAGCTTACCTTGCAAACAGCTGGATTCTTGAGAGAATGCGAGAATTCATCTCACCAGGCTTCAAGTTATCAGTTTGTGTCCGCACCAAAAGTGGTGCAGCCAATCAGCATCCTAAGAGGGACTACTGGCAGCTACAACTGTGGATTTAGGTGTGAGGACAGCGGGAAGGGTCCATGGAAACGACTCGTCTTGAACAAACAATGATGCTGTAGATACTGTGATAACATCAGTTAAATCAGAACTGGAGAGTATTTCTTCATTGAAGGAAGAGAAAAGAACCACACTGAAGGCTTTTCTCCATGGAAAAGATAGTTTCGCTCTTCTCCCAGCAAGAGTTTGATCTGATTGGTTGAAGTCAGCCTGCGTTAGATAGATAGGCAGATCATCCAATCACCTGCCAATTTGAAAGTGCCTGTCCTTTTCCAAACAGTTCCCAGATGATTCTGTGCAACAAACCAGTCAGGTTACTAGCCAGCCTCAATAGTTCCTAAAGCTTGCAAAGTGCTACTTACTTAGCATTCCAGCTAGCTAGGTCTCTCACCAGGCAATCAGCTAAAGTTTATTCAATAGATGCAGTTTAGTGTCTCTCTGGACACAAGTTTATACTCCCACAGAGGAGAGTGATGGAAAAGTGGAGGCTGGTACAAAGCTAATAAACTATGACAGCTTGAGGTCAGCTGAGAGAATAACAAATTTATCAATATCACTCCATGCCCTGATGAAGACTCAGCCAAGTCGAATCGCGTTGGCGTATCTATGAATTAATAAAGGATTTCTATATTTCTCATCAGAGTGCCTTGGATTTTTTCCAGACTGCCATCCTTCACTCTGCACTGTTATTATCAGTAAGCTGGACAGTCACTGTTTTACTTTCATCATATTATTGGCCCTATCCTTGAAGAGCAACTGATTTTTCTTTATATTTTTATATAACCAACACTATTTTTTGACCTACAGTATAGAAGATCATTCATGATAAACATTGTTATGAAGCAAAAGTAAGATATGATGACTTTTTTACTTTTTTAAGGGAATAAAACAGATTGTTGAGGTTTTTCTACCTGTTTCTCACACTGGCCATAGTCGGGACCTTGGTCTGGTTGGAAGAAGCATATGTCTCCATTGTTCTTTGCCATCTCGATGAGCCCCATGGCCGTCCTCACCGTGGCGTTACGAGCGTGGACAAACACCATCACCTGAGACACACAAAGAGGTTCACATCGTCAACACGACACAGAATTCTCCAGACATGTTCAGCAACTGTCCAATCTGTACAACTTCAATTTAAAATCAATTGATTCAATACTCAGCTGAGATCTAGTGACTGTGAAGGACATGATCAACATCATTTCCATACTCATCAAACCGCCTGTGAGTGTAACTCTGCATTTGTTATATTTCTTCATGACTTATTTGTCTGTATGAACCCTTTTATCTGTATTTATCGTGGAGTAGGTTGCTATATTGACAGAGAAAGCAGAGTTCTCCTGACGCAAAAATCTGTTTTTCTTCCTGCATCCTGTGATGTCACAGTGATGTCACTGGTGCTAAGGAGGAACTACAGGCTATTTCAGCTTTGAGTTCTAGTCTCCTCCTGTGTGTAGCCAGGGGGTGTGCTAGATGTGTATTTTTGTTTCATAAATATACCTTTCTGTAATCACTCCTCCTGTTTCTACTGGCCATCACATCATTCCTTCTGAACATGCTTCCAGTGGAAGTAATGGGACACACAAGCCACACTTGCTGTTCAGTTCAAAGATACATATATTCAAATTTTCTGTGAAGCTGATATGAGGCTTCAGCCGTCTCTGTTAGACAAATGAAGGGAACCTACAGTTTCCTTTAATGTAGAGGTGTTCAAAGTTGGAGGCGAGGTTTCCCGGGGGGCTTTCAAACCGTTTCAGGGGAGGATCAGTGAATGCAAGTGAAAAATGTTACATTATTTATCAAAAATATAACATAGAATAGCCTAAGAGTAAGTGAAAGATACAGTAGTTTGGGGGAATTTTATTCTTCTTCCCACTTTCCCAGACTCAAACTAATATATGCCTGAGACAGAGCTTTTTTATGAGTTTGGTGTAGTCTAAAGTTATGTCAAACAGCAATATTCGGCTGTCCTGTCTCACATTTTGGGACTAATAGAGGATTGTGTTATCCAGGTATTGAGCAAAATAAGGCAAGTAAACAAAGTGGTCAAAGTTGTCTGAGGGGAGGCCCACAGTCTCAGACTTTGAAAACCCCTGTTTTATATACTGAACATATTGTGAGCTTTTTGATTCTTTATTTAGGAGTAGGAGCATGGCATAGCCTATCACTCACAATATATTGTTTAAATTTTGGTTTTTTTTTGGTTTGGTTACAAAAGATCAGATGTACAACAAGTGCAAGAATACTTTAACAGAATATGGGGGCAACACAAACTAAATTTACCACCTTGGCTGAGTACAATGAGAGCCAAAAATCTTGTGAGGAGAGCTCAACAGCTGGTGTGAGGTTTAACCCAAAAATATTCTTTTAGTATTTTGTCATATCAACCAGAATATCATTATATTAGAATACTGTGATATTATTTTAAAGCAATATTCCACCCCAGAACGATAGTCCACTCAGTATGTACTCACCCCTATGCTGATGTGAGGATGGGTGAAGATCTTCAGTTCACAAAACAATCCTGGAGTTTCAGCAGAACACAGGGTTGCAGCCAATGGCAGTGAATGGTGACCACATATAAAATGTAAAAAAAAAGAACACAAAACAAACACAAAATGTCTCCATCCTGCTCGTGTGGTGTAATCCAAGTGTCCGCGAGCCACGACATTAAAATTTAACCACAAAAGACGCAATTTACACCATGTTTTTAGCCGAAATGTCAACTGTAGCCTCCCAGGTAGCATGTAAACATGGCGTCGATGTATCGCGAGACTTCGTATATCTCTTAATGGATGCACGTGTGAAAATATCGCAAGATCTCTTGTGCATCTGGCTCGAGTCTGAGAGGCTACAGTTGACATTTTGGCTAAAAACATGGTGTAAATGGTGTCTTTTGTGGTTAAAGGAATGGAGACATTTTCTGTTCGTCTTGTGTTCTTTTTTTTTACATTTTATCTGTGGTCACCATTCTCTGCCATTGTACTGGATTTGGCTGCAACCCTGTTTTCTGCTGAAACTCCAGGATTGTTTAGTGAACTGAAGATCTTCACCCATCCTCACATCAGCATAGGGGTGAGTACATACTGAGTGGACTATCGTCCTGGAGTGGAATATCACTTTAAAGCCATATCGCCCACCCCTATTTAGGGGTACTAAAAAATATTGGAAATTCAGCAATGGATGTAACAACCAAGCAGCAACCTCCAGGGCTGGAAAATGAGCCCATGTTGAGGTGCCAAAAACTGCAGTTCCTTGAATGGCCACTTGAGGCTGACTCCAAAAGCCATTCAGTCCCAGTACAGCTACATATGAAAATGTTTGACTTTGCAGCAGAAATTAACACGTTTACAGCCTGGTATAAAAAAAACTGCACAGGGACTGAATTTTTAGAGAACTCACCTGTTTAAATGGTATTAGGACTTAAAGTTATGCAAAATTAAGGATGTGCCTGTTTTGAGTGACAGGTGGGTGCTCTCACAGGTGGGTAGTCGCTAGGTAGCCACTTCATTCAGCCACCTCAGCTCCACCTACGCTCCACCTCTTTGCCCATTTTTGGATTAGCAAGGAGTTAGGTGAGTCAGACACGGCCAAGATGCTGAGTGCTGGGTGACGTCATGGTTAAAAATCCATATTTTTATACAGTCTATGGTAACAACAGTCTATAGTGATTGCACATTTGACATGAAACCATTGTGTACACAAAAAGTGACATGATAAAAGGCACTTTTGGTGCAAGGATTGCTTGATTTACCATAAAAGACTCTGTTTTAAATGTAATTGTGTAACCTTTTTTTTTAAGGAAATATATCATTAGACCAAACAATATGGCCTGAGTGCACACACATGCAGTGAGCAGCTGTGTGTATGCTCCAAACACAGTGGGTCCAAAGAGACTGCTGCAGCAAATGTTATTTGTTGAAGGTGTTTTATCAGCACCGCTGAGCTGTGTGGAAGCGTTGCCGGCAGTAACCGCCGGCCTCTCAGCTTATTAAACTTCTTTCTGGCAGCAGGCTTCTCAGCAGGAGGGCGGAGGGAGAATCATAAAGGAAATTTCATCCATCAGATCCTCCCAGATGAAATTAATATATGTCACAGCCGCCTCTTGACAATTTAATACTGAGTGAAGAGAAGGCCTCCCCGGCTTAGCCGCGGCCTCGGCGGCCTCAACCTACAAGCTGGACTGGACCAATGTATCGTTTGAACCACAGAGATTTAAAAAAAAAAAAAAAAAAAGTTGTCAGTGGTGGAGTAGAATTAAGTTGGTTTACAAGTCCTCAAGGGCCACAGCAAGACTCATATTAAGTGTGTCTCTGAGGGAGATAATGAGCAAGAGAGAAGGGGAAAAAGGCTGGAAAAAGTGTGTGTGTACGTGCATGTGTGGGTGCACTTGCAATAAAATGATGCAGACAGGATAACAACCGTGCTCAATAGGGAGCTCAACTCCTGTAGCAGATGGGAGCTAAACGGTAAAGTCTGAATTCACAACTCTCGTGTTCCCAATAGGCCTTGTGAGGCTGTAGAGTGGAAGCAGAATGAGTGGAGGGTGGAGGTTGGCGGATGGGGGAGGGAAGACGGGGAAGGAGGGGGAGGGGAGGGGAACACTGGGGGAGATAAGGACTTCAGAGACTTCATATAGCAGGTGTTCATTCCAAAAGGTTCACAAAAATATTTACTGCAGGAGTTCCTATTCATGAAAAAGTTCAGAGAAATATTTTCAAGGGAAACAGGAGTTGTATTATGGGTGTCCTGTATTCTGATGCTACACCCACATCACTGTGTGCCTCTTTAAGTTCAAGCTCCAGTCCAAACATTTCACAGCAAAAATCATAAAAAAAAGGTTTGCTGGTGATGACTGGGGGAAAATAACCAGACTGAACAGTGTCTTGTAAAATGAGAATTATTTGTTGTGATGTCATGAGGTAAATTCACACCCCCTCCTTCATAAGGCCAGGTAACAGTTAGAGATGGGACCTATTTGATCCAATATCGCATCGAGGCCTGATATTAACGCAAGGCATTCATTAGGAATTGGAATTGCAACACCGATCTGCATTCCGATCTAAATTCCACAGTGCCACTTGTTTTTTATTTGCAAACACTATGCTAAGAAGTGTGAATTGAGAACTGAATAATGCCTGTACTCTGCATTTTCATGTAATAAAAGGGAATGAAATGATACAGCTGGAGTGAAGCAATGTACTGGCCACCTCACTCAACAATAAACCAGCACAAAAATGATAACTATCAACATAAACCACCATGTTCTGAAAAAAACAAAAACTAACAAACAGTAACATTTGCATTTTGAGACATGAAATAGCCAATTTAAACTCTCAGCATTGCATCGTGGGAAATGACACAAATGAGAGTCGTTTCTCAGCCTATCACCTGCCCATGGTAATATCATGAGCCAGAATCCTACAGCACCTACAGCAAATTCAGATATCCGAAAGTGAAAAAAAGTGGATCAGTACAGCTATAGTAACAGTACCTACAGTAGAATACCTGGGAATGCTGGTTTCAACAACAAGATCAAATCAGACATAAACTCATTTTGAGGGCTAGGGCACTTGTTCAGTGCCTTTTATTGAATTTAAAGTAATCTGTCCTTTCTTTTTTGCTTTACATTCTTTATTACATTCACTCCCACTAAAAGCTATTGATATACCATGGAAACATGGTTACATTTTTGTAGGGTTCAAACATGCAGACGAGCCCTTACCTGATGACCGGCTTTAACCTGCTCCAGAACTTTGTTGTAACAAACCTCCTCCATGTCATGAAGCTGCTGGATCTGAACAGGACACAAAATCACAAAATAAAAAGGACAGGTGATGAAGTATAAAGAGGGAGAAGTCTGAATATGGAGGAGAGGGGGGTAAGGATGGATGGACCATTACAAGACTTTCATCAAAACTGAGGTTTGTGTCCCGAGTGAAACCAGTAGTCAACATTATTAATTAACTTATTAACTAATTTTAATGTATATAATGTACACAGGTTGTGTTAAGTACGCAGGTTACATTACATACACCAACTTGTGTAGGTTACGTTATGTTGTTAACTTACATAAATTACGTTATGGATGTTAACTTACCCAAGTTATGTTACATATGTTAACTTACATCAGTTACATTAAATACATTAGACAGTAAATTAACTTAAGTAAGTTATGTTACATAATGTTAACTTACAAAACTAACGTATTCAAACAAACAAAAGACTTTCATCCAAGAGAAGAAACAAATAATCAAGGTTGACTTCTTTTTATCTTGTGTAACATACATTACATAAGCTAACTAATGTAACAAACACTTATTTTAACCCAAACCATGACCTTTTCCTAAACCTAACCAATTAGTTTTATTGCCTCAACCTAAGCAAGTAGAAGTTGTGCCTTTATTTTGAAAGTCTACTCGTATGTGGCAAATTTATTTATTCTTTATTTGGAGAAGGTGCTGGTTATTGATATGTCTGTGATCAGCTAAAATCAGATGACTACATGAGCCATGTCGATGTAGAAGCTGGGCTCTCACCTTGGATAGTTCAATCCAAAGTTTTATCTTGTAATGTGGAGAAGTCTTAAGATGCAGTTCTTTGTCAGAGTTGTTGCACATATACTGTATATAGTATGCATGTCATTGTGTAGAATATGTTACCTGTGCATGTAAAGGTTATAGGGCCAACAGGTTTATACATGAACATCATTTTTACCTTGTTTGTAGTTTTGATGCCGACAAAGGTCTGTCCGAGGGGCACCGGTCTGAAGCGACTGTCAAAGAAGAAGAGGCCAATGTAGGGGTTGACATGTAGGAAGCCGGCCACGTCCAGGTAGTTTGGCAGGGTGGCTGACAGGCCCAGGATCCTGATCATACTCTGGGTGGACTCCACCTAAACATCAGACAACAACACAGTGTCACAGTTACACCAATATCTCTCCTGTGCATTCATCCAGACAGAAGGGAACATTGCAATAACATTCCAGGTGGAAGCACAAAGCGCTGCACAGAGTGTGAGCTACCATGGAGGTTTGAGCCACAAAAACTATGTGGAGAGTGCAAAGATAAAATATTGTACATGGGTAAACATAATTAAAATAAACACACAAATAATACATGTGAGTGAAAAACCATAGTAGTGTAATAAATATATTGTTAAGACCAGCAAATGACGAGCAAAAATCAATAAAACCTGAGAATTAAAACCATTAAAAAAGTAAGAATAAAATAAAACCATTTAAAATAAAAAATAAGACAGGCAAGTTAAAACTAGTAAAAAGTATAAGAACAAAATAATAGCTCAGACCAGAAACCCAGACTACTAAAAGCTGCAGCTTAAGAGGAATATTTTCAGTTCAGTTTTTAAAGACTGCAGCATTGGAGCAAACCTGACATAATTAGGTAGGATGTTCCAGCAGCTTGGAGCATAAAAGCTAAAGGTAGTTTCCCCAGTTTTTGTGGAGACGGATGAACTGAGGGGTGTAGCTGGTTCGTAGTTCACAAGAATGTTGAGATATACTGAGATGTAAAACCATGTGGGGCCGAGTGTGATATTATAGTTATCTTGAATTACGTATGTGTACTAGGGTTGCTGAATCACAAACTGATGATGTCCATGCCAATTAAAAGACTTTAGGCGATTTTGATCTATTTTTTAAAGGTCCAGTGTTTAAAATCATTAGCTTCATTAGTGTATAGTTATGGATTTGGCATTCATAGTGAGCTTATGAAGACTCAAGACTAGCCACTGTAAAAATGTAGAGGAAAAGGCACCATGTTGAGGACATAGACTATGGCGTACATTTTAGGTGATGAAATTTTAAAACTTTCTTGTAAGGGCTATACAGTTTTACACTTGAATAATATAAGAATCACTCTAGAACTACAGCAATGATGAATGAAAATGAAAATGTTAACAACATAACGTTATTCATTTCCATAATTTTTTGTATGGGGCGGGGGCTTCAGTTTTTTGTACTTTTCAAATAGCTTCAGTTTTATGTACATTGGCACCACCAGCAACAGCTCAGCTCTGTGAGGACAGTCACACCATCAGGAGGGGACAGCGAGAGCAAAGACAAGGTAAAAGTAAAGGACTTTATTATGATCACACAATCATACAGAGAACAATTATGCAGTCAAATTCAGAGTCTGCAAAAATCTATGCTATTATTAGGAGCAGTTGGCAGACACTATACAATGCCTGGAGACCAATTCCAGTTCTAGGCCAGCACCTTGGTCAGAGGTACTGACTGAGAACTGATCTAGTGTACATGTAGGCTAAAATACAAGTAGTTTGATGGTTCACACAGAGAATCTGGCATATAATTTTTTTTTTAATTTGCATAAGAGTAATTCATTTACAACTTGTTTTCAATCACTTTGCTGTTTTGGTTTGGGTTCTTTTTTTCTGTCAAGTCACCGACAACACTGACAGTCAAGAGAAGTTCAGATGAAAAGCCTGCCAGGAAATGAGAGGAGATTAAGCCCTTTGAGCCACTGGGAACATCTCTGCAGGTAAATACAGCTGCGTCTCTCTAACAGAGCAACAGCTGAGCTGTGGTGCTGTCCTAAAACGAATGGTGATCCCCCTCCTGCTGCCCAATCATATTTGGTATCATATAGATGATTGCCCATCCCTAATGAGTACACACGATAGAGAGCTAAAGCAAGAAAAAGCATTTTTGTTTGTGTGGAAAATGTGTCAACAGAAGCCAGGAAAAGACTTCAGAGTGCAGAGAAATTCAAATTCAGAACATAAGCACAGAAATTGAGTAGGTGACTTTGAGGTTTATGTCTTTACTTTGTCTATGAGACAAAGTAGATGATCTTGCTCATGTACTTGCTTCTGTCTTTATTTTGTCTTTGAAACCTGGAGAAAATTCAATATGTTGTGTATCAACGTGGGTGAGAGGAGAGAAAACTAGAGGGGGGAGGGTTGGAGGAAAAGGGGGGTTTGCCCTATCTGTGAGCCTCCTGCTGGATGTGACAGGGAAGATTGGTAAGGCCTTTAATGTGATGCAGTACCTGTCAAACCATCCCATCAAGATAAGACCTAGCCAATCCCTGCCAGCGGACGGGCCTGCACTGCACACTCACTCCGCCGGCTGCTGCTGAACCTGCGCACTGCAGATGTGCATCATGTTCACCTCGAGCAGTCTCCTGGGTTTTTCTTTTACACTGCCTTTTACTTTATGCAACTATGACTTTAACTGCTTTTCTCTACAACAGATGAAGAATTTGGTTCAGTTTGTGGCATCATAAAATTTTATGACAACATAAGGTAATTGTGATTAACAGCTGAATTTACAATTACCCCAAGGGGAGTGGGTAAAGAGCTGAATAAAATAAAATTAATAGGTCACAAAATTAGACAATGTGGTGATCTGATAAGTCCTGAGAGCCAGGTAGTTCACAAAAAGAAATGCTTATAACAGACAAAAGAAAAGGAGTGGGTTTGAATGCACACCTGAAGTGCTGGACCTTTGAACCCCTCACAGCTGGGGCTGCAAAATTAATCTCAATTTGATCAAAATCACAATATGGCCAAGTGCAATATTCAAATTGGCAGAACAAGAACAAAATCAGAAGTTTTATTTTAAAAAGTACTAAAGTGCTGCAGAAATGACCTGACCTGACCTGATTTTTTTTTTCCAGAAACATTGTTTGTTTGGTACAGAGTTCAACAAATGTTACAGCATCAAGATTTTAATAGTTTGTTTTCAGTAAAAATGAAAATTGTAATGTAAAAATGATCATTCCCACTAACTGCATCACATATTGCAACAGCAGTCAAAAAATAATATGACTTTCTTACCATTTTGTGCAGCCCTACCAGGAAAATAAATGTAACAATATCACGGTCTCTGCGTCTTTTTATCTAAACTTTATGGAAGTGCAATGTCAGAGGTTAACTCACAAGGCTTGGACTTGAGTCTTTTTTATTTTTGACAAAATAAGAAAGACTTGCAACTCGGCTTGGACCTTAAAACCAATGACTCGTGACTTCACTTGAGCCTTTTGACCTGAAAATACTTGATACCTTCCCCCATGCAAACATTATATAGTCTGTTATTTAACAAAGTGTAAATCTACATATTAATTAATTTCCTGATAACAATAAAGCTATTCATCCTCACCAAGTTCACACTTAATTCCCAGCAGCATCCAATCAAGTTGCAGGACAGAACCATGAACTAATGTACATTACTGAGCTCCAGTTGGAAAAAGTGGCACCAAAGATAATTTTGTCTATAAATAAAAAATTACTATGGAAAAAAAACAAACAAACAAACAAAAAAAACCCACAACTTGTAGTACGCGAAATGTGCATGTCAAAAATAACAGATGGAGAAACAACTTCCAACTTCAGTTGACATTTATTGTACAAAGAATGGTAAGTCAAGGCTAATATTAACATAGGTCACAAGCTAATCCTTAGCTAACATTAACAGTGAAGTAACACTATAAATTAACAAGGCTGGAAACTCATAACTACAAAATGACATTTTTAGAACACAAAGTTTAGGACTTGGGACTTGATTCAGGACTTGCCTGTCTTGAGACACATCTGTGACTTGCAAAACAATGACTTGGTCCAACTTCTGCGCACGATTAAATTGCCAGAGTACTATTTAAAGTGAATTAGTATGAAGCTGGGTCTCCAACATCAATACTCTGTCAGCACTGACTAAAATGTGTCCATTAAAAAAAGTCTAAAGGAAACAATTGGCACTGAGTGCTTGATCAGACACTCTCTTCCTCACTGATTTAACCAAAATACAGTTATCATCATGGCACCGGTGAGGCCTCACCACCACAGATTCTTTGACTTCAAAAGTACTCAGCTGTGTTTGTCCCCATTGCCTGACTTTAAGTAGTCATTTGTCAGTGGTATAGATTAGAAAGCTGCAGCCGGATTGGGAACCAAATGTCACAGGTGCAGGATGCATTTCCTCTAATGGAGGCAGGAGGAAGCCGTCAGCAGCATCACGGTGGAATAAACATTTATATATGACACTGTGAGAGGCTGGTGTGAATGTACTGCCTCTAAATGAGCAAGCAAATAAAGTTAAGTTTCAGTTTCTCTGGTCTCTCTGACTCACTCATTTTCCCCTCTAAATACATGTTTCAGATAGCTCTTATAGTTAAAGGGACAGTTCACCTGAAAAACAAAAATACACATTTTTCCCCTGGCCTGTTGTGGTGTTATTCCATCTAGATTTTTTCGTGTGGCGTTGCGGAGGTTTCGAGTTATGGGCCGCATAGATCTAAGCCTTCTTTCCGATATAATGAAACAAAATGGCACTCTGCTTGTGGTGCCCAAAGCACCAAAAGAATATGTGTAAAAAAAATCTCTTTCCAAAAATCACGATCTGGTTACTCCACAAACATTGTTGTGAGTAGTTTCATGGAGGAACTACTTTCTTTCTGCAGTAGAATCTACCGAACTACTTTCTTTTGAAAGAAAGAAGGCAGACATCTTTCCAGCTGAAATCTCCAAAACTCTGCAACTCACACCAAAAAGCTCTTGATGGATAAGCAGCACTACAGGCCAGAGGGAAAAATATGTATTTTTGATTTGGGGGTGAACTGTCCCTTTAATAACACACATTTAATTCAATCGTCGGTAACATTAAAATTCAGTGCCATCTCTAATGAAAATCTAATCTGTAAACATCAGTGCTATCACTGTTCTCTGAAGTCTGACATTGCAGCATCTTGTTTGTATCTCTGTTATGGGAAGCGACATGATCTATCAGTGAATCAAGAACTAGATCTGTAACATGCTTTGACTTCAATACTTTGTTTACCTTTCATCTTCTTCATTGCTCAGACTTCACTGCACGTCTCTCTGAAATGACAGCCTGTTTTCACTCAATTCATCAAATGCGGTGACTTGGTCAGTGGCCCTATGCCTCAAACTACGAATCTGCAGGTATCCCTCTAGCTTCATTTCTGAAGATGTCCCTCCAGTGTCATTTTTTGATGTTCCCTTGAAGTCAGGTGATGCAACATATAGAGCGAGAAAGTCCTGTGAAAAACCAAAAGTTGACTTCTTTTTAATTTTGTACTATAAATAAGGTAAGTTACACAACTTAACTTGACAGGTCACCTGACTTTGTCCTTTCCTGCATGTCCAGCACTCATAAAATGTGAAATGTTCCTCTGCAAGCTTTATTTTGAAAGTCTAAAAAGGATGGTGCATATTTTTTATTGCCAACTTGACTGTAGAGCCCAGCATATGCAAAACTGACAATAGAGGGTCACAGAGTGTGATATAATATGTACATGCAGCTGTCCTTACAAAGTTTGTACTGTTGCATATAATTAAGACATACTACTTTGTCACTGAGCCTTGAACTTTGATCCTCTTGATCATACATCTGTCACAGTCTGTAGTGCGAAACTTCTACCAAATGTCATGTGTCTGTGCTCTCTTGGCAGCTCAGTTGATGTGACGGATCTTCTGCTGCACAGAGGATTGTGGGTTAGAATATCCTGGTATTTTTGGCACAATGCATTTGACATACTATGTATTGAGACATCTTTTTTCTGGCGTACTAAACGGTATGGTAAGATGGGTGTTGGAACGCACCCATAGTCTGAAGTGCAGGGCTACTGACCAAGCTGCTTTATTTGACAAGCTGGGAATGAGAATGAAATTTAAATTGTGAAAGTCAGATATTTAATCATTGTGAATTACTTCTTAATTTTTAAAAGGCTCATAAAAGTGATGACTTATTCTCTCAATATGTGCTTTTCACAGAGTCTGGACAAACCATCTGTTCTCCCAGATCAGACACTCTGTGTCTCTGTTCTTGACAAGAAATAAGAGTTATGACCATCTATACCTAACTTATGCTATTGTCAGCCTACTGGAACAACACTGTTAATGTCACTCATCATAGTCCACGCCTATAATGACTGCTGTAGTGGTGTCCTAAACAGTTAGAAGATGAGTGGTCTAACTGGTTTGGTTGTGGTGCAGTGTTTATTAGGTGCTTTGGGGAATGTATTATGTGGTGGATTTATGGAGGAAGGGAAGCCTTATCATCCCTGTAAGTATAAATGAAAATAAAGGGAATGGACATTGCTCACTTGGACAATAAGCTGGAGTGACGACAAAATACTAACTTCATTAATGGAAAACGCTGCTCCTGCTGGTTCTTAAGGGGAATGGAAGCCTTTAATGCTGGACAGTAAATAAGTACATTTACTCAATCACTGTACTAAAGTACAAGTGTGCATATTAGTATTTAGCTAATCATTTCCATTTTATTATACTTTATTTCTATTCCATTACACGTAAACAGTGAATCTTTTGTTTTACTCCATTGACTTTATCTGAAAGCTATAGTTTGCAGATTGCCCCACAATCTGTGACACTTTAAAAATAAGCTCCACCTTGAACAGCTGCCTAATATGTTAATGCATCAGTGATGATGATCTCATAATACTTACAAATAATAATATAACAGTGATGGTGGCATTTCTACCTACAACTAATAATTTTGATTTTGTTTTTAATATTTATGTGCTTTTACTTAGGTCTGAGATGTGAATACTGTACTTTTTCTATCACTGCACTAAACTGAGACATGTTTTGTTTTTTTTTTTCCTTTTAGGGTTCTTTTCTCCTTTTAGCTCCGATTCGGTCTCCACCAACTCCTGAGAAAAATATCTGTCTCTTTAGCTGCCAAATGCTCCACTCTGTTCACCAGCTGGTCTGTAAATGTGTCTGTCTGCTGTTTGGTGCTGATCAGGTTGTCTATAGTGGGTTTATCAGAGCCTTTTCTTGGAAAACAACTGCCTGAAAATGTTGTAAAGAAGGTAGAGATGAAACAGTGTGAAAATTTCAGGATTATAGTGACCAAAATTATCACAGTTATCATTGCAGTTTGTTAAAATGTACTCAAAACATTCAAAAAGTACTAATAGACAGACCAAAATAATTTCACCATGTTTAATATGAAAAACCTCACAAAAATCTGAAATGGCATCAGGTCCTTTGCAATGTTTTCACTAATGCAAAACAAGCTACATGCTGCCCATGCATCTGGAAGACTGTTGCTAACTTTGGTTGATACAGTTGGACAGTATTTACTGTTTTTCAGAGTGCTGTGATCATACCATAGACTGTATATAGAAGTGGACGGAGCTTCCGGCTCTGAAAAATGAAGCCAATGCGAAGTGCAGTAACACTGTATTCTCACCGAAATCCAGCAGGGGGCGCGCAAGCTGGTTGTAAAAAGAAGCCCGGTTCCATTGACACCCGTTCTAAAATGCTGAACTTTACAGCTGAAATAAACATATTTATAGCCCGTGTCAAAAAACGATTTTGGTCTCTATCGCTAATATCCCCCACCATGTTCACTGAACCAGACTTGAATTTTCATATAAGTCATTCGTTGATTTTATATTAAGGCTTAAAGTTCTGTATAATTAGGGGCGTGGTTTCGTGATTGACAGGCGTAGTGCCCTATGGTAGTGCCACTCACTCGCTCCCTTAGACTATACCGTCTATGCTCACCCCCCACCACCCCACCCCGCTCCCCCGCTTGTTAATTTTGGATCTCGGTTGTCCGTTTCACGGAGCCAAGTTGACGTGCAGTGATGGCCTTCGCCCGACCTCGCCTATGCCTCGCCCACACAGTCTATGGTCCCGCGTATGGTCCCGCCCTGCTCCACCGTCTCAACCAATCATATTCACATCCGGTTTCAAAACTGTCAAAATGGCGCTGGCCAAATCTGAAACTCGAGGCTTCAAAACGGGTGTTCAGAAACCAATGGGTGACGTCACGAAGGCTCTGTCCACTTCTATATACAGTCTATGGATCATACACAGTCATTATGATCATTTAAATTTGAAACAATACAACTCATTATTAGGAATTTTATCACGCTTTATTGGTGTACTGATTATCGTGTCAAGCCTAAAATAAGGATAATGAAAGCTGAGTTTCCAGGCTGTTAAACTAAAACAACAGTGCTGAGAGGGTCAGAGGGACTTTCTGTATAGCTAAGAGGAACTAACCTCTTAGCTATACAGTTAACTAACTAACCTATGCCAGTTTGTTCCACGGAACCATCTGAGAGGTCGTCCTTAGAAACCATTTGGAAAAGGGCAGCCACTCTCAAAAACACTTGGAAGGTGATTGGATGAACCATCTGTCTGTCACATCTAACATGGGCTAACTTCAACAATCAGATCAACGCTTCAGTGGAGGCTTCTCACTGTCTTCACACCTAAAACCACCCCGTAGCTGCCAGTAATCCCTCCTGGGATGCTGATTGGCTGCACAACTTTTGGTGCAGACATGCATAACTTAAAGCCTGGCAAGGGGGATTCTTGTGCGATTTTGCAAATCCTGCTATACTGCAAGGTAAAAGAGGAGCCACAGAGTTGTTGGGTCATCACTTTGAGCTTTACACATTGTGATTTAATCTATTGCTTATATAAGAAATGATTAGTGTGGCTTTAAATAAGGGTATGTCTGAGGGCTTGGCAGTGCCTTAGATCTCCAGTGGGTGGGAACTTCTTGTTCAAAGAGAGAATATGGACGAGAATGTGATGTGACAGCCTGATATCTCTGCATCTGGCCAAGTGACAGCAATAAACAACCCTATAAAAACTGCATATTATGATCACTGTATGGGCATTTAAAGCGTCTAATTTTAAAAGGTATTTTGTAAGCTTAGGTACAGCACAAACACTCCTTAAATATCAAACCATGAAGAAGAAGACGGCTACAACAGAGCAGCATTAAAGGCCTTTGTATAAAGGTTAGAGGGACTTTATCTTGCATGCAGTGTATAATTGGTAGCAGTACACCTGGCCAAGAAAATGTAGTCCAAACCAAAGCTCTTCCAAGCAAAACATCAAAGTGATAACTGGCTCGGTTCTGAAACATTTGCATAAAAAGGGGGACAAATATCATTTAGTTTACAGGGATTTCCATATTAATGTGTCTGAAGACGTGAACTTAAGCACCTAGCGCATCGGAAGCAGCCGCCTTAATTCCTCCGGCACAATCAATTATAGCAGTCTGTCAGGTGTGGCAATAATTGGACAGAGAGATGAAGGAGGTGGGGGAGGGTCTGCCAGGCATGCTGCTGGCACCCAGCATCTTCTGTTGGAGCGTGGACTATGAGCTGTTTACAAGTTCTCACACAAAGAGGAACAGAAACATGCTGCTTCTGTGCCAGTCACATATAGATATAATTAGTGGCAAAAAGAGTAGTCCTACATGTTCTACTCAGTGACATAATCCTCTGTAGCTTCTGCAACAGAAACAGGGGTAAAATATTCTCTATTACTTATCTATTCTTTCTAAAGGCTTATTATTCTTTAAAAAAAAATCCTTCTTCCCCCATACCTGCTTTTACAGTCTAGGCTAACATGTTCAAAATGCTGGCATTACAGTATCAGTCTGGTTATATTCTATATTTATCCTCCTGTCAACCATTCACATGTTCAGAGCCAAACCAATAATGAACTGATCCTGTATTGTGTGTGTATCCAAAGCCTGATAGATCTTATTCCTCTGTACCATAAAACTTCTTTGTTGTCCAAAAACTCTTCTGAACACATCAGTGACACACATTGTTACACATACACCGTCCTGCTGCCACAAATGCTCACAAGAGCACCAAATGTGTTTTCATCCTAAACTGAAAATAGTCCTCAACAGGGTTGGGTAACAAGCGCCAACCTCCGGGGCTGAAAAATAAAGCCAATGTCGAAGTGCCAAAAACTGCAGAAACTCCTCGAATGGCAACTTGAGGCTGGCTCCACAAGCGAGCCAATCCCCCAAGAGCCCCATATTAACATGTCCAACTTTACAGGAGGAGGTGCCAAAATGGCGACGGCCAGAGCCACCACACTGAGAGCTCCAAAAACGTCTCTTCAGAAACCTATGGATGACATCACAGACAAGCCGTCTATTAGGGGTGTAACAGATTGTCAGTGGTCTGTACGGATCACCCCCCCATGGTTCAGCCTGCATGTGATCTGCAGACTAAATGAAACTATCATGTGTGAAAGACAGATTTACTGTCGCTGTTACTTATTTAAAGTATTAATTCCCTGAATCTTGACGCAGAGTTTCAGTGAAAAGATGAGACAGTTGCTACAACTGCTGCAAAAAAAAAAAAAAAAAAAAAAACAAAAAAAAAAAAAGGAAGAACAACTGAGGCAACTCAATTGAGTGATATTGCGACCACGACTTTCGGCATTTTCAGTGGTATAACTGGGAAACTGGGCATTTTTGTCATCATAGAAACAGTTCAAAAGATATTTACTGCACTGTAACTTCAGCTTGTCTTAACTTATACACACAGCTCCTCTTAGCTCACCAGAGCAGCTCTGTGTCTGCCTGTCTGTGACACAGGCTTCACTGTTATTGGCATTTTCAGATATGACTGAGACTTTAAGATATATATTTGAGACCTCTTGTTTTTGGGACTGGGCCTGGAGCTGAGAGCCACAGATAGGGTATGGGAAGCTTCAAAGAGGGAAGAACACATTGTTGGTTTTGGTCTTTTCACAGGATTTGTTGACGATAAACATTTGTTTTAGATTAAAGTTTGCCTTTAAGGAAATTCCCATTTTTCTAACAATTAGTACTAAATTACATATTCTTTGCAGACTGAGAGATTGCCTTGGAAATGATCATAACAGTATGAGGCCCTGAGATTTATCTTGTCACCATTTGGAAAGTTCTCATCCCATTCATGTCTAAATATCAAATAGTAAAATACATTCACCAATCCCTTTCATTTTCTTTTGTCTTCTTTATTCTTTTTACAATATTTTCTCAGTTTATTGCCTTCTTTTTTCTTTAACATTACCTGTACCATTACATATAACACCATTTTCTTTCTTTCTTTCTAATCGTTGCTTCCTCCATGTTCTTCTTTATTGCTCTGTCCTCCCCTCCTCACATTTTATGCTCTAATTTCTCCCCATCTTTCTCTTCCCTCCCCCCACTTTTCTGTCTTTTTTCTCCTGCCCTCCCTTAAAACACTCATTCTCCTCTCCTCACAGTCCATTCTCCTTCAACTGCTGTTTACAACTTCGTGAGCAATAACTTTCTGCTCCCAGCAGCCACGCACATTTTCCCCAGAAAATGTAGTTTCTAATCTGTATCTGTGAGAGCACAGAATCATATTCCTTCTGATGCTACAACCTTCTCTACACAAATCTTAATCTAATCTCATATTATTATTTTCAGATGACCTACCTGCTTTTTTTAATACTTTTTTTGAACAGCATTGCTGTTTCTGACTTTATATCAAAGGTTTGTATTCTTTACAAAAAAACAAAATCATATATAAAACATGCTGTTGATGATGTCTAGAGGATGAATTTCATTAACTGTTAAAAACCCACACGTCTTTTTTTTATTGATGTGTGACCAGTATGAGGACAGACACTCAGATGTTGAACAGTCTACCGTGCATAAAAAGGATTAAATGTATTGCATACTATATGACTTTTCATTCAGTGCAGATAATATCCTCCTCACTCCTCCGCAGTGTGTTTGCAGTCACCACACATCAGTGCCAAAGATCAAGGCTACAGTAAAAGTAAAAGCAAACATCTACCTGTATTTTTTGCCAAGCTGAGAGGACTGTTTATTTGCTTTTGAGCTACCTGGCACAGACAACTCAGACAGACCCTTAAATGGTACAATATAAAAACAATTGCTGCAGACCACTGGAGAGGATGGTGTGAATACGTGGACTGTTGGTGCATGACTGATGTAACGGGACAGAGTGTTTCGGGTTCACAGCAGGTGAATCAGATGTGCACCAGGAGGAACAGACACTAACTGAGTGTTCTGTGTTTTCCTGGTATCCCACACATGAGAGGTTAAACTTGTTGTTGCTTCCTCTCATAGAGCCAACGATCCACTCCAGAGGGAGCCGTGACTTTCTTTTTCCATCGTCATATTTTATTGCTGGCAGTAGGGATGTCAGTTTTTGGTTCATTCTCACTCTCCTGCCTCCAAGTGGTTCAGAGCACAGCAGCGAGGCTTCTTACTGGTCATCACATTACCCCAGTCCTGGCTTCCATTCCACTGGCTCCCTGTGCATTTTAGAAGTGATTTTAAGATTATACCGATCACTTTTAAAGCCAGTATGGGCCTGGCTCCAAGATGCATAGTTAAAATGTTGACCCTTTTTGAGCCAGTATGCAGCCTTAGATCCTCCAAAGTTGAGGCTTAAATCTAAAGGTGACCGTGTTTTCTCCATCACTCGACTTTGGAACAAATTGTCCAAGGAGCTGCAGAATCAGAGGGATCTTTTAAATCACTTCTTAAAACCCATTTTTATGGACTTGCCTCCGTCTCTCCTCCCCCTATTTAATCTTATTGACATGTTTTTCTTGTTTTCCTGCTCTTATCTCTTTTACTGTTCAGTCTTATTTTACTATGGTTTAGTGTCTTTTGCTTGTGCCTTAGTTTAACTTCATTCTGTTGTTATTTTACATCCTGGGTATCCTGCTCTTTTACTTTGCCTTCCAACTCTTGTCTATAAAAACTGCTTTTAAAGGTGCTAGGCCGACACCCAACCACTTAAGGGTAGGGAAAAAATAAATAAATAAAAGAAACTGCAAAAGGAGGAGCACAGTAGACTGCACCACCCAGTCAGCACTGACACAGTGACAGGTAATTGTGATGTGGCCCTCATTTGTGAGAGCTGTCCAGCAGTCAGAGGTCGGAACTAGCTTGGCTGCTTTGGCTAGCTTGACTTTTAGCTTGTGCTTCTTCTCCTCAAAGTGTTTTTCAATGTGTTTGGTCACAGCAACACTAATTGGCAGGATACCACAGGTGTAACACCAGTGTGTATCAAACTTCCTCCCCCCAGCTAGCAGTGACATGATCTTTGGCTCTGTGCCATCCTCAGATGTGGCAGTCAGGTGCTTGTTCTTATGTGGTACAGCACAGTGCTAGTACTACTGATAGAGTAGTATCACACTGTTTGCATTAGACTTTGTTGCCTTCTGGGAAGAAAAGTTCCCACACGGAGCTTTTTTTTTTTTATCTCAGACTGTCAGCTAGCAAATCCTTTAGCTTAATAATGTGTATGCATATTTACTTTTTCGCCTATTAAAATTATTCTTGGTGCTTTAACCAGTGGGTTAATGGTTACAGGCCCTGTTATAGTCCTCAACAGACACATACACATACAGCTGCAGACATCACAGATGCCTGTTAGTTTTGTTTATCCTACTTTCTGTCCACTTGGAGGACATGTTCTACACATGTGCAGGAGATCGGCGTCTGTAGTGGCCACATGGACAAGTCTGTGAGGCTACAACGACTTGAGAATACACGGATGTCTGCAGAAAGTCTACGTGTAAACCTCTCTTATGATGCAATTTACTTTTAATTTAATTTCAAAGAACACCGTGGACTCTTGCACAGTTACAGATATGCAAAGTAAAGGCCACTTAGAGAGGCAATATGTAGCTATTGTGTGTGCAAAAATGAGTACAGCAGTCCAAATAGCAAGTTGGAGCCATAAACTGTATATTAAATAGGTAGAAATCCTGTTTTATATACAGTCTACGGTTGAAGCGAGTTGTTTGGCCCACCCCCTCCTCCCCAGACACGGCAGAGACAGTCAGGTTCATGTAAAATGAAGCGAGCATTTCAACTAAACATGTTTCCTTGATCTCACATCATATATAATATTACAGATTTCTCCTTTAACTGTTCACCCTTGCTGACACAACACATATGAGACTGATATCTTACAGTATGAAAATCAGTCATTAAAAGGGCATCCAGGAAACTATCATACCATTCATAGTATATAATATGTTCTGTTTCTCTCATCAAGTGTTGTCAAGTCTGAGAAAATAACCGTGATGATGTCATTGTGATGTCAGCAGGTTCAGTCCAGTTCGCCAGCCATGTTCATAGCACTGGCAGCATGTGTGTACTCTGCTGGCAAACAGACAGACAGTCAAAAGGCTTCAAACTTGTTCACTGCAGCACAACCTCTAGAGGTGTCGAGGTGCACAAAGCGCCCAGTCAGCCCTTCTTCAGTAATATCAGCTAAACCTGCAGATAAATGGGCTGTGAACCGAGTAAACAGCGGTCACATGTACAGACCAGTTTTCAATTACCTCGCGGTTAACCCTGCCAAGAGGTCTCCGTCGCTGCACAGCACAGCAGCTCATCCCTGCATCCCTGTTTCACTCTGCTTCCCTCACTCTGTTCTCAGTCCTTTAGAACACAACTGTTGTCAACGTATTCAGCATTTCTCATAATGATGAGCGCTTGAGTTGCTCCATCATACTCCAGTCACACTGGAGGAACCAAGCTTTGATTTTACTTTTACATCTGTCATTTTATTTTTCATCTGTGGGTTTGCAATCTGCACACCTCTCTATAATATGCCAACTTTTTAAATCAATTTTATTTCCTTGTTCAGGATATTTTCATTTTATCTTTTATTGTAAATTCTTTCAAAATAACTGCTAACTCCTTATTTATTACCTATATGAACAAACCATACAGAGAACCAACAAACTCATTATTTTATAATTAAAAGCTCTGAAATTTGTAGATTTGGTCAACTTTAAAACAGCTCAAACTGTGTAGTGAGCAAAAAACAATTATTACCTGAATGTATCCCAAAGTTGTTTCAAAAGAGAGAAAGTCAACGTGCTTTGAGAGGAACTGAAAACATTCAGAACATTAAGTAGGTTTAAACAAGAGTTTAAGAATAATGTATTGATCAAACATGAAAATAGATGATCAGATTGTAATACTGACATAGAAGGACAGGGTACAGGAATATAAAGTGTGTAAGTTGCTGTTTTGTGTTGTATTTTGTCTGTGTTGTTATTTTGATTGCCTGTTTTGGTTTGTTTTGTTGTTGATTGCTAAACATGATGGGCTGTAGGCGTAGGTGTTAAAAGCTGCAGCTTCAGCCTACACCTTCTTCTGACTGCAGAGGTGTTTAAGTTATGTTAAATGACTTTATTGTGATGTTTTTCACTGCATTATTTAAGTATCTGCCATTTTCTGTAAGAGGCTCTGCATTTATTTACAGAAATTTGTAGATTTATATGTTAAGTTCTAATTTCTATTTGCAGAACGAGAGAAATTCTAAATTCTAAATGAAGCTGGATGATGATGGTGTACTGTGTGTCTGTCTATGATGGTATCCCGGTCAGGTGGATGTACTATTAACTCTTAAAGGAGAAATCTGTAATATATTTACTGTAAAAAAAATCATAAAATGACATAGGGAAAATGTCTTGCCTTATTGGAAATGTGACTGACATTTCATGGATTTCCGCTTCATTTTTACTGTTTTTTTTTCACTGTGTTTCTTTAACCCTGTGTCTTTGTTCTCTTGTCTGTCTGTCTGTCTGTCTGTCCTTCATTGTGTGGACTGTCTCCATGGTGGTGAGGAGGTCGCACAGTTCAGGTCTCACTGAAGACACTTTAAGTTGTTCAACGTCCTCCTGGATCCACATTCTTCTCATACATTTAAGAATCTACATGTATAAGAAATGTTGTGATCAAAAGTTGTATATGATGTAAAATCACATCATGTACATGTACATGCAACATCTACTGTGTGTCTATCTGTCCTGGGAGAGGGAGCCCTCCTCTGTGGCTCTTCCTGAGGTTTCTCCCATTTTTTCCCTGTTGGGTTTTGTTTTTAAGCCTGACACGGCCACACTAATTTGGAAATGTGAATTAGTTTGGAACTTCTCATTTCAGGAGTGATATCAACCGAACAGACCAAAATGCCTCAGGGAGCAATTGGATAGACCTGCAACCAATCACAACAACATGACCTACAAATTATAAAAGCAATAAATCATGTGACACAGCAGTGCTTGGTCCATTCAAGCAGGACAAAAAAATGACTCCATGGTCGTAATCTTTCTCGTATTACAGCTAAACAGTACACAAAATATGTTTCTATGCAAACTATGCGAACAAGAGGCAGGCCTCAACAATAAGGCTTGCCTTTTTGGCAAGTAAAATGCCATCTCGGGCAAGTAAATCTTGTCCGACCAGACAAATGCTAAAAAAACAATTAAACCAATAATCTATTTTGAATATGGATTAACCATTAAATATTTTTTTAAGGAAAAATGGCAGAAAATGCTGTTTTGAGCCTCTCAAATATGGATATTCCCCACTTTTCTCAATTTATTATCATATTAAACTGAACATGTTTGGGTATTGTACTGACAAAACAAGACATTTAAAGACATCACCATGGACATTTTAGGGACATAAGGGACACTTTTCACTATTTTCTGACATTTTTACAGATGCTGCAGCCCTAGATTAAACATAACAATTAACTTTAGTCTGTTGTTATTTGATAACTGCTAACAAATAAAACAGTTTGTATAGGGGCAGGTAAAAACTGACTTTGGGCGAAGAGATTTCTGGTCCACTTCCCCAGTTAGGCAGGAATTTGATCAGCACTGTCTAGTTTGACAGTCTGATCTGAGTTTCAGGAGTTGCACTGAACAGACCTGCTAACTGGACACAACTGGATCGACCTACAACCAATCAGTGGAGCATTAAGTCTGACACGTGACATTTCCAAAGTGGACTAATGACTCTCTTCTGTCAATCAAATGAAAACATGAGTTCAGCAGATTCATCTCATTCCCAGACTAGTTTTTCCTTACCTGGATCGAGGGTCTCAGGACAGAGGGTGTTGTACGCTATAAAGATCATAAAGACCCCAGAGGCAAACTGTGATTTGGGGCTATATGAACAACATTTGACTTGACTTGTACAGATCTGAATCAAAGAATATGTAGGCACATTTACGCATTTTTGAATACACATAATTTTTAGTCTTAATCCCACATAGGCACACACTGCATACATCTCAAGGTATCGAATCTAAAGGCTTTCTTGAAGTGGGTACGGACTGAGTCATTTCAGCCATTGCCAAGAACAGACAAAATGGACACATATTTATAGATATTTTGAGGAACATAATGTAATTTCCAGACCATGATAGCTGGATGAATCAGTGGTAGTCTTCACATTCTCTTTACATCGCCTTATGTCATCTCCATTCATTCATTTCCTTCCATGTACTGACACATGACAGCAGCTCAGCAGAGTGGTTTATGGGACACGAGGGATCCTTCTCTACATTTGTCCATCTGAATTGACATAATCAGTCTGATATCTGAAATGTCCTGACTGAGTCCTGCCTCAACGCCCGTCAGTCATCTTCAGCAGAAATCAGTTGCACTGACTGGGTAGTTAGAAAAGTGAGGCTTGCAAAGTTGTTCCAGAGATACCCAAGAATGAGTAGTTCCCTTGTTTTCTGTACATGACAAAAAATGCCTTGTATTCTGAATGAACCTCTCTGAAAGCAGTGAAGTTATAATACAACAAACTAAGAATACTCCATTAAAAAGTCTTGAACATAAAATCCTACTAAGCTTAAGTACAGAAGTATTACCAGCAAAATGTATTTTAAGTATCAGAAGTAAAAGTACTTGTTCTACACCAGCAATGCTGGAGGCACTGTGGGCAGCTGAATGCCAGTCTCTCATGTTTTCAGGTCATGCATAAAAATACAATCATTCTGCAACAGGATTACTCAAATTTTGGAAGATGTTTTGTTACAAGATCCCTAAGGATCCCCAGATTATGTACCTAGGATTGATACCAGGTGATGCAGTCCTAAAGGAGGAGATCTATCTCTTCAAAATCCTGACACTCGCATTTAAAACGTCATCACAGGGAGCTGGTTGAAATGTGACCCTCCGACTTCAGGACAGAGGCTGGACACTGTAGATGAAATTAAGGCTGCAACTCACAATTATTTTCATAGCTGATTAATTGGTCGATTATTTTCTCGATTAATCGATTAATAGTTGTTGTTTTAAAATGTCAGAAAATTGTGAGAAAATGTCGATCGGTGTTTCCCAAAGCCCAAGATGACGTCCTCAAATGTCTTGTTTTACTCGCAACCCAAAGATCTTCAGTTTACTGTCAGAGAGGAGTAAAGAAACCAGAAAATATTCACATTTAAGAGCCTGAAATCAGAGAATTTAGACTTCTTTCTAAGAAAATTACTCAAACTGATTAATTGATTATCAAAATAATTGGTTATTAATAACCGATTAATCAATTAATAATAAGTGATCAATCATTGCAGCTCTAGAGGAAATATACTTCATGGTAAGACTGACTTACTATCTAATGGTCTGCATACAAGACAAAAGATGGGTCATATCCAAAGCTGATATAAAAATAAATAAGACTATAGAGAGAGAGTAGTACCCCTGCCTTTATTTATGTTTTTATTTCCTTTACCTTTAATTTATTGTTCTATTTATTTTATTGTATTTTTTCTTATTTCTATCTTTCTCATTAATGTTGTTAAATGTGTATTGTGTTCAGCTAAAACACTTAAAGATGAATAAATAAAATGTTTTTATGTACTTGTTCTGCAGAAAAATGGCTCCCATGAGTGATATACTGTATTATTATAGATGACATTAATCATAAGATTCTTTAATGATAATATTATAACTATTAGAGACAAAATTCACCACCACCTGCCCTCGACCAGTACTGATTTATCTACAAATCCAGGGACCTTCAAATCTTTGTCGTATTACAGCTAAACAGTACACACAATATGTTTCTGAGAACATATTATGTGAACAACAGGACAACAGGCAGGGCTCAACAATAAGGCTTGCCTGTTTGGCAAGTGAAATGCCATGTCGGGCAAGTAATTCTAGCAAAAATGGCCTCTCAAATATGGAGATTTCCCGCTTTTCTTAATTTATTTTCATGTTAAACTGAATATCTTTGGCTTTTATCTTCACATCCAGGGACATTAGAAACAGCTGTTAAACCTGACATATATGGTGCCATCTCTGCCTCATTTTGAGGGAAAAACCCTGATGTACAGGAGTAAAAATTACAACATTTCTCTCAGAAATGTAGTGGAGTAGAAATAAAAAGTAACAGAAACTAGAAAGTAAAAAGTACAACTTCTAAATCGAAAGACATCATTATCAGCAGCGCATCTCCAGCAGGTGGTAATATGAGGATCTGTTATAATGACATGTTATTGGGACTCGACACACACTAATACATCTAATCCCTGTAGCAAATACAACCAAACATTTTAATTAACAAGATGCATAAACCTGCACATACAGTATAAGTCCCTAGTTTGACTAATTGCTCAGTCTCCTCTGCCTACTTAAACTCACACACACACACACACACACACACACACACACACACACTGCGTGTCTCTCTGTACTCTGACTCCCGTCTCTCCTCTCCCTTTGTGTCTCATTTTGCAGCCTTCAGTAGAGTGTTTAACAGAGGCTACAGGGAGATGCTGTGGATAATGTGGGTAAATGTGGAAAATGACTGGTGCATGACGTGTACTGCTGCAGCGGGGAGATGATGAGGAGAGGTACAGTGCTGTCTGTGAGCCTCTTTCTCTCTGTTTGCTTGTTGAGCTTGAAATGTTTTTTGTCACACTGAAAGTGAATAAAAAGTGCAACTTGGCAGAAATACACCAGATGGAAAAAGAAGCATCTTCAGCACATTATTCCAAGTACAGTAATAGGTATTTAACCTCGATACCCTCTGAGTACTGATCGAAATTTATCTGCTGCTCTGAGTATGGAAAACTGTCAAGTACCAAAAGTTCAAATTACATTCAATACTCTCTACCAGGTAGAGTTGGACAATTGCATGAATATATCAGCTGTTGGCGATTGGCTCAGTCCATTGTTGGTTTGTTTTGTTTGGTTCAATTTTGTCATTTTATTCTGCTAATTTAATGGTTTGTCTTTGAAGAATGACCGAGAGCTGCACACCCACTGAGCCAAAGAACGAGTGAGTGAGCCAGAATATTTTCACATCTAACTCTGTGAATCATGGATTTACTTTGACCAAACCAGAGTTGGTGATTGTTGGATCCATGGAAAGATGAACCAAGATGGTTTTGGTGAGTTTTATTTTCTTTTTCTGTCAAGTTTGAATTCAGTGTCTTTTATGATGAGTTAACAAGGCAATATGAATAATAATAATATAATAATATGGTTAGTCACAAGTGCAACATGTATATCTATTATGGTCCCAAATGGACGCATACATGGACAGCTGCAATACCCACAGATGCCTGTTAGTTCTGTTTATACTACTTTTGGAGGTGTGCTTGGTAGACGCGCTTCACACATGCATAGCAGATCGTTGTCTGTAATGTAATCGTCGCATGGAAAGGTGCGCAGAGACAGAGCCTACGCGTAAACCCTCTGACGACAACATTTGCACACAGATGTGTGTCAAAATACCATTTTAAATTAAATATTGTGGTGCTGCAGAGGTGTCCTGGCCAACACATTATTCTCTAGACTTCAGAAAACATCTTTGTTCAGCACAGATTCCTAAAAAAAAAAAAAAACACTGTAATCGTTTCAATGCGTTTTTCAATGAAAATGAGAATAAAGATGTAAAAAACGATAATTTCCTGTAGTATCGCAAATCATATGGCAATTGCAATATCAGTCAAAATAAGTGCAATTAGATATTTCTTCAAAATCGTTCAGGCCTAAATCAGATGGTGCATGATTGTTTTTCTGCTTAACAAGAAAAAGAATGTATAAGAATATTTCCTTTCTGGACATTTTGTGAGTTTATCTTGTGTATTTATTGGACCTTAGCTTATGTAACATAGTGAACTCACTGCTTGCACACATCTTTCAGCTGAAACTCGGGACACACACAGTTTTATCAGTAATCAACGGTTGCTGGCCAAACAGTGGCCAGTTGGAGAATGCCCATCACCCAACCATCACCAAACACCAAAAGAGACACCTAGTTAGCAGTGCACTACAACTTGAGCCTTGTTTTTTTTTTTCAAATTAGCTACTAGCTGTTCCTATTTTTCAGTGTACCCATGGATGTACAGACAACTCACATTTGCCCCAGTGAGCTTTATGTCACAGGAGCTGCTGTAACTGTTGGTGAGCAGACCAAACTACAAAATAACTTTTGTTTCTATAACACTGGCATGTACCTGTCCATATCAGCTCAGACAGTATAAGTCCCATCTTCCCTTCAACAACCCCCTTCAACTCCTCCACATCCCCCTGGGCAGGCATGTCACAGTTTAAAAACCTCTGTTCTAAACTCTTTTATTTCAACAAAATTCTTGTAAGGCTGCTTGAAAATGAAATAACATGAAGCACCGCTACGTTTTAGACAGTTGTTTTGTTGAATGAAAAGAAAGGGTTTCATAGTGAGATGTGAAAAAATACTGTTGTGGTAACAGTGCTGAATCTGTCTATATCGGTATCAGAAAGATTCCAGCAAGGCCCAGCCAGGAGTCCAAACAGTCAAAAATTCAGCAGACGTGGTCCACCTCTGCAGCGGAGAGCTGGTGGAAATCCTGCTAATTTACGCACCACATTCAACTCTGGTGGGGTTCAGACAGTCTGCTTATTCAGTTTCTTTGAATAAACACGCCTCAGGCTCACCAATTAACAAGTTGTATCTCATTTGTTTAATCTGTGCACAAACAGAAATGTATAAATGGCAATGAATGAATGATTTTAAGGGACTAATTATTGTGGACACAATGATTCCAGTGGAACTGAAAGAGGCATTGTAGGCAGAAAAGACCTAAGAGTGAAAACACAGTCCCTCCTCCTCCTGAACACTTTTTTGTTTATACACGTACACAACTTTCTCACTGATTTTGAAATGTTGTAACTATTGCAGTTACAGCAGGAACATGACACTTGTCTTCTTTAAGAAAAAAATCTAATGGCCAGCTTAAAAAATCGTTATCTCAAAAAAATGACTTTTTCATAGCTAAAAGGGTAAACAGTATTAAATGTTCAATTATTTAAAAGATGTTTGCAGTCTAAACTGACAATCAGACACTAACCCAAACAATTTTCAGAGAGGACAGAGAGAGCTGAGGGGACTAACATGTACAGAGGCAGTCAGGGAGGAGGACTAACCTGTCTGATGGTCCTGGCCACCAAGCTCTCCAGCACTGGTCCTCTGTCTTCATGGAGGAGGTGAACTTCATCCAAGATGAGCAGACGAACGATCTGGGACAGAGCCACATCCCCGACACTCTTCCTGGTCACAACGTCCCACTTCTCTGGAGTCGTCACCAACATCTGGAAACAAACATGAAGATGTTAGGAACGCCAATTCAAGACAGTTCACCACAGAACAACAAAAAATATACAAAGGCAACCTGTGATAGATCATAAATTATAACCCTCATCCTCGGAGTGTTGTTGTTAACCTACAGTATATGAACTGAAGCCAATGCCAGGGTGTCAGCCATCAGAGCACAGCTGGTGGTCTGGTTGGTCTAACTGACCCTTCCTGTCCCTTTTTGCAGAACCCTGGTAAACCTTCTTCCTGTCTTCTAAATGCTTGACTTGTCTGTGTTAAAAATAAACCACATTTTGAAGATGGTTAAAAGATGTTGCAGGGGGACCTGTAGTAGTGACATATAGGCCTTGTCCTTGTAGAGTTTTCGATCACGAAAAACTAAGCTTTTTGAAAACTCCTGCCAAGGTGAAGATATTTAAAAACTCAGGTTTCAGTGTAGACAGTAAAACCAGCGTTTTTGGGTTGTAACATAAGAGTGTGCATTGCTGTCTCCTTTGACATCAGTGTATGCTGTCATCTCCATGGTTACCCTGTTAGTTTACATGAGGGGCTACAGAAGACGATACCCACCCTCCAGACTACATTACAATATCGAGTACTGAGTCCGAAGCAAAGGATCCGATCATCAACTTTCAGCGAACACACAGTATGGATTTTACTGGTCCCCCTGCAACATCCTTTAGACCTCTTCAACATTTCTTTTCAACATAGACAGAAAAGGGAAAGTTGATCGAGGTTATGGTGGGTACCAAAGTTACTCAATTGTTATTGGAGCAAAGCGCAAAATGGGCAGGACCAAATGTGGTTTAAGACCCTCGTCTCTTACACAGAAAGTGCTTTAAGAAGGGATTTCTGTGCAGTCACTATGGATAAGAGGAACAATTAAAACAACAAACTAGAGAGGAACATAAACAGCCAAGGCCAATCATTAACTCTTCGATGATCTGCAAATCTGCAAACCTCATGGTACCAGTGACGAGATATGAGATACTTTCTGATGTTATCTGACTGGTCACCAAATATGATGTTAAACTGGGTCAGAAAAACAAAGACCAACACATTAAATCCCATGGCTTTGTTTTATACTTCTGATTAGTGGAAAAAAAATCATAAATGGTTTTATGGTAATTTCATACAGAATTATAGAATTGAAAGTTAAAAATGTTTTATTTATTTACTTTTCATGACCTCTCTAGGCCAACCAGCAGGGCTTTATGGCCCACACTTCAGGAATCTGTGCCTTAGAGATATTGAGCCTACCCTTGCCCACCAAAATGTAATAAATTCATCCTCGAGTCCAACTGGACTTTTGTACCAACTTTGAACAAATTCCCCCCAGGTGTTCCTGAGATATCATGTTCATGAGAATGGGATGGACATGACTTCACAGTTTCCACCAAAACCTCCATGTGGACATTTGCACCAAGTTTGAAGACATTCCATCAAAGCTTTCTCAAGATATCACATTAACGAGAATGAGACAATGGGACAACCCGATAAAAACATTACGCCTCCGGCCACGGCTGTCGCCATGTGGAGGCATATTACCTCCTTTTCAACGTACTTATGGGGGTGCGAGTACTGTTTTAGAAAGGCTTGAAAAAAAAAAAAAAAAGACCCTATCCTATAAGCCAATCTAGGGACTAGAAGTTACTTTGATCCTTCTTTTATTATTTGTCTCTTGTGAGTTTATGGAGGTCCAAGATTAAATTTCCTTATGCCCTTTCTAAAGGTTGCCCAAAAATAGATAAACAGTAGTCACACTACTGGTGTGATGCTGCTTGAACTTTATATACATACTGACACAATTCACTATGAATTCACTGAGAATATTGAGATTACTTTAGAGATTATTGCTGAGATAAATTTTCTCCACAATTTCCTGCTCATTTAACTGAATGACACACGCTGTAAAACCCAGAGCAACACAACCAAAATCCCTGCAGAATACTATGTCAGACTCAGGCTCATCAATGCCCAATTGCCCGGAACTCTGCTCATTACAATGCAGATAGAAGCACCTAAATCATAACACCATAATATAACAGATGTATAACATTACTCACATCCTGTGTGCTAACTTACATTAGTTCTACCGTCTACACAGTGTTTACCAGACATACGTCAACGTCAGGCTATGATCCTCTACATCCACAAGTTAAAAGAAAATTTTGATTCTGTGGTGTTTTGTGGGACATGATCAACAGTGAGCATATATTCAGTTCCATTTTATTTAATTTGACACAGACTTTGAAAGAGAATCACCTGTGCTAAACATCAACATACGCCGTCTTTGCGCATTGCTTAGTGTCTATAATTCCACTGTGATTTCATTCTCTCTTTTCAAGAAAAAAAAAACAAAAAAAAAAAACCACTATAATGCATAATTAATGGCGTGTGAACTGTTTGGCAACCTGTCCGCGGGTGTGCAAATTCCTATTAAACTCTTTCTGTAAAAGCAGTTCATTAAATCCTCTCTAGTTTGCATTTAAATCAATCTATCCAGCCATTAGAGGCTGGCGTGCTCACAGAAAAGGAAGCGCCGGCTCCTAATTGGAGCTACTGGTTAATCTAAATGGAGGCTCTGGCAAATGGAGCACAGGCCAAAGGGCTTTCTTAATTGCCTCGCAAATACACACAAGGAGGTGTAGAGAAAACATGCCATTGTTTGGCTGAATGGTGTTATTTAGCCTATTTATGAATAGAAGGCAGCGGGACTGAAATCAATCATCTTAATCCACTGATTCTTAGTATTTCATAGAGGATTCAGAGAAGAAAATGATTCTTAAAGATGACAATTTAATCAGAGAATGACTTCATAAACCTGTACAAAAAACCTTAATGGCCTGTAATAATTGCTCTTTTTATTAATCCATTGCTAAACTAAAGAGCACCAGACAGGCAGAGTGGAAACCTGGATGGGTTTAAATAAACGAGAGTGCAGGAAGTTTTTATTAAATCAAGATGAAGGCTAGATTTTTTCCAAAGCATGCCAAAAGATTTTGGATTGATTTCCTACTTTTCAGCACGCTACTGCTCATTTCATTTTCAGATAAAAATCAAGCGCTAGAGATGTGAAAATTGCTTGAGATAGGTAATCCATCACATCCATGCCTGTTTTTTTTTTTTGGTCAAATTTACAATTATGTCATGTGTCGCTGCAGCTGCAAGCAGGGGACACTTTAAAGATCTTTTTAATGGTGCATTCAGGGACAAAACATCAGAGCACTAATGCCAAAAACAGCTGACAAACTATGAAAAGGAGAGGATATTTTGAAGTTTATTTCATTGCGAATGTCATTTCAGAAGTGAAACTGTCCTTGAGCCCACCAACAGTGAATTTTCAGAACCAGTCCCTGCTTGCACTCACATTACCATGAGCAATGTTGTAATCCTGGTGCCACGCGTCACAGCTCAGAACTCAAAAGTCACCCAGCTGCGTGATGCAGGTTAGTTGAGAAAGGTTCTTTATGCGACCATATGCAACTATCCTCTGACGTGCAAAGTGACTAATAATGTTTGTATTGATTGCCTTGCACATGCACAGTGGTTTTCTAGTAAGTACTTCAAACAAAATGAAGTGAAAGCTGATGGTTGCTGTCAACAGGATCTTGCCTCTTTTTCATGTAACCTTAATGAGTGACCAGAACATTGATAAAAAAAAAAAAAAAAAAAAAAACAGGAGAAAATAACTGCCCAATCAGAGCTGAGTATGTTAATTATGTGCTCAACACACCACGAGAGAGACAGCAAGCCTCTCGAGTCTGTGTGCGGGGACAGGGGGTGAGGCTGCGTCCAAATGTCCATCCTCTGAATTTGAGTCTAGGTCCTCATGGGTTTTGGTCAAACATGTCTGATGTGCTCATCATCATGCTGTCAGGTCTGTGAGACCATCAGGACATAAGGAGATAAAATGTGCTTTGTGGTGTGATATGCCAAGATCATTTTCCAGTGTCAAATTCAAGCACTTTTCAAGCATTTCAAGATACATTTTCAAGATTTTCCAGCACTTGGCAGCTCTGGGAAGTGACAAAGTATTTATATGTGCTTTATAGACTCTAAATGATCAGGCCCTTTTCTCACTTCCTCATCACATTAAATCAGATGTTATTGTGTTACAAACAAAATTATTACAAAATTATGTTTTGTGATAGCATTCTACAGAAGGGTGACAAATTAAATGAAAACACAGCACTGAAAAAATTGAGACAAATCAAAATGTCAACTTACTGCAATAGATTTGAGCCCAACTCAAACTCTTAAATTTGTAAATTTAACGCTGGTTTTTCCAACCTATGATCTTTAGGTGAGATGATTTACTTTTCTTCTTAGATAAATTTGAATATTTTGAATTTTAGAAACTTGGAGTGAGCTGTAAATCTGATTTGTCACTGTTTGTCTGAAAATTAAATGGTTTTAAGTGAAAATGTTAAAATATTAACCATTATTTACAAAAATCTGTTGCAGTAAATTGCCTTAATATTTTGAGTTTTCTCAAAATTTTGTTTTTACAGTGAAGGTTTTGTGCGTCACAATATGTCACCTGTCTGTAAGTAGACTTGGCGTCCTACATAACCGGCTGAGCCGATATAAAACAAGCACTCAAATAATTACTAGACAAATAACTTCAGTTTCAATACAACCATTTTCAATTATTTTTACATCTAATTTCTTTATCTAAAAAGCTACAGTCAGAGAGAGATTTATTGTGCGAGTCTTGTCATTACAGTTTCAAGCAATTTCAAGCATTTTATCCAAAATCCAAGCACTTTCCGAACCTTAAAAACATCACATCAAAATTCAAGCATTTTTTAAGGATTTCCAGCACCTGTTCGCACCCTGGATCATGACCTTGTAGATTATTTTTGATCCCAGAGAAGCTGATGATCAATCTTTTAAGTATCTTGGTGTCCTAATACACTTCAACCTGGGATATTCATGTTGACTGGGTATGTTCTCTATTCCTCCAGAGAATGTGAATGAACAAAATTATGCTTTGTGTTATTTATTGGAGCAGCTAATTGCATTTTTGAAGGGAACTATTTAGCTATGTATTATTGAAACATATTGGCAAATTAGCCGTGTTATTATCCAGAATGTACAGACACTCTGTGACCAACAATGGATCATTTTTTAACTTCAAGAGCAAGAGACTCTGACATGTCAGACCTCCACCTCAGAAAGTTCCAGTGCCATCTACTGTACATAATATACTGGCTGGAGCAGATGTTTCCTCTGTCAAAATGAGACACAGGAAGCTACAAAATCACCACCAATTGATTATTCAAGTAAACATGATGGCTATACCATGACTGCCACCAATGTACCTCTCTTTATCAAGCCATCAACAAACTTCTGACTATTTTTGACCCAACAAGATTAGATTAGGGTAAAACGTCTCTTGAGACCCTCGTTAAGATCCCAAATATGGAACCAGAGGCTGACTGCATCATCACTGATGGTTCAGCATTGGTCAACATTCTGCCACATAAACACTGAAGACATTTGAAGGCTGTCAGGGTTCAATGTTAATGTTTTTGTTTTGTTTTTTCCCACTTGCCCAGTGGGGCAAATGTAGCAGAAATCTATTTGCCCAAAGTCCATTTTTACTTGCCCCTGTACAAATAGTTTTATTTATTAGTGGTTATCAAATAACAACACAGGCTAAAGTTAATGGTCATCATTTAATCTAGGGCTGCAACGTCTATAAAATATGAGAAAAAAGTGAAAAATGTCTGTACCAGTTTGTCAAGCCAAGGTGATGTCTTAGAATGTCTCAAAATCCAAGATATTCAATTTAAATGATAATAAACAAAGAAAATTGGGAAATCTCCATATTTAAGAGGCTGAAAACAGCATTTTCAGACATTTTTGCAACAAAAAAAGTGAACTGCCAGGTTTACTTGCCTGAAATGGCATTTTACTTGCCCCGGGCAAGTGGACAAGACTTTTCAGACTGCACTGGAGAGTGTAATGAGGTATGAATTGACTGCATGGTTTGGGAACCGTCTCGTATAATCAAAATCAAAATTATCGCATTTGATTTAGAATGCAATGAAAATCAGCTGCCAGAAATACCATTATGATCTTCAGTGTCTCTTTGATCAGTGCAAACTTAAAGCTGCTACCAGGAGTTTTAACTGGTTATGAAACAGTCTCAATTTATTGCTGATGCCTCTATATGACCTACATAAGTTAACGAGACCTTCAGTGAGAAGAACAGCTTTTTCTATATAGTTACTCTTAATAACTCAGACTGGGTCAGTTCTCCTTGAAATCAGATAAAACGAGCCTGCATTCATATTTTCAGGGCAAAGTTGCAATGAGAAGCATGTTGGTCAGTTCAAATGAAGAAGGAGATTTTTATTCAGATAATTTTATTTTTGACGTTATATTTTGTGGTTATTAAGTGGAAACACAACCACTTTTGTCCACAGGGGGCTCCAAAATCAACAAAGTATCAAGGTTCCTTGTAGTAGCTTTAACCAGGTGAACAGAATCCTCTGTGTTCCATCTTATACTCTGTGTGAGCTGTTACCATCAGAGTTCAGCCGTCTAAGTTTAATTGGCTTAAAAACTCCTTCATCTCTGTGTCAGTTGGAATTTTAAACAGTATCTTAAAATAAGCAGAGGTTACAGAGTCTGTACTGCTGTACAAACCATGGACTGATTGATGCCTCAGGGTGTGTATTTTTGTCTTTGTATTATATTCTTGTGTACTCTAATGTTTTCTGTTTGCAGGTATTGTGTGGGCATATACTGAATGTTGAAGGTGTACTGTAGCTTTGTGGACTGGAAAGGTCGGGGCTCAGAGCAGACTACATAAAGTCCAGAGAAATTGGGCTTGAGGTGTCCTGTGGACTTGATAAATTGTGAATTTGGGCGACCTCAGGCAGTCTGGGCTTCATGTTTGCAAGTCTGCATGTGTGGGTACGTTTTGCCATTTGTATTAATCCTGACCAATTAAAAAGTGACCCACAGACAAATGTAAAAAAGTAATATTATGAAAAAATCGATTTACCATTTAATTCATTTGTTATTCTTTCACAAATCATATGTTTGTATGAATGAATTGATAATTTAGAATTTACACACATAACTGTTTATTAAACGTATAATACGTAACATTTCTTTATCAAAATGTCTCAAATCTAGGGCTGCAAATTGTAAGCACTTTCCTTAAACAATCATTGGTAACGTTAACAATCAATGGGTAATTATTATTTTTAAAATAACATTGAAATTTAGCTTTTTATCGCAGAATTTTCACAATTTTCATATTGCATATTATCTGACAGCATTACATAGTTTATGAAACATTAAAAGACATAAAAGCCAAAGTAGATAATTAAATTTTACTTGATTGATCAAATTCTTAGCAAGTGATTAATCGATCATCAATTATCATCCTTAATAAAAATGCTACATTCGCTATATAACCGTTGAGTTGTACTTAAATGTACTTAAATTATACCAAATGTTTCCAACCCAAAATGCAGGATATGTCAGATACATCAGTGTGTCAGGAGGCAATAGTCTTCATCCATGATTTCTGTCTGAGTCACGTCTTGTCATCAGCAATGGTGCTTGCTTAAAAATGAATTCACAACTCCCATGATCCCACACCACTTCACGACATCATCAAACTAGGTCTTTTGTTCTTGTTTTACTATGAGAGACGCCCCTACAGCAGAACTTACACATTGTGTGTTTTATGGCTGCAACTAACAATTATTTTCATAGTCAATTAATCATTTGATTATTTTCTCAATTAATCAATTAATAGTTGTTGTTTCAAAATGTCAGAAAATGTTGAAAAATGTCAATCAGCGTCTCCCAAAGCCTAAGCTGATGTTCTTAAATGTCTTGTTTTACTCACAATCCAAAAATATTCAGTTTACTGTCAGAGAGGAGGAAAGAAACCAGAAAATATTCACATTTAAGATGCTGAAATCAGAGAATTTTGATGTTTTTTTCTTTAAAATATGACTCAAACTGATTAATGATTAACAAAATAGATGGTGATTCATTTAATAATCGATTAATAATCGATTTAGTGATTAATCCTCACAGCTCTGATATTCACAACGAACTCTGGCTTTTTGTTTGACAGCAACAGGTGACTTCTTGTAAGACTTTGTTTTCCACAGACTCCTGAAACATTAGCTTGCAGGCAGGAACTGCACAAAGATGATTTATTGTCAGTCTTCACAATATTTTGATGTGGTACATGTAGAAAATGATGTCAGGCATTTTTTACATTACTGCCACTGCCTGGCAGGTATGTAGATGAATGTCTAGTTTTCCCCTTGTTAATTCTTTGGCTCAGACATGCTCAGCATATGGGAGACACCAGTGACATTTCCTGCAGCATTTACAGGAAAGCTTGTTACGATGATTAGTTAGATCTCTTATGAAGGTGGATGTCAAGGTGTGGCATTTATCAAGGCACTTACAGACCTACACATGCACATTTAATAAATTCCATTTTTTTTTTCATATTTATGGTCATTAGGGAAACTCTCTGCATTACTTGTTTGAACAATTATAGGTAAGATTAGTGATTTTTATAATGTTATAGCCAGAGGAGTTCATTTATCTTTCCCAACCCTATTAAAGATTTGGGAAAAGAATCTGGCGATGGTTTTTAGATGAAAATGTCTGGTTAAACATCTGTGACAGAATACTTTTCTATTTACAAGTAACAATATCAACAAAACTAATTTTATGTTCATCCATAAATTCTATCTCATTCTCATAAAAATACATACATTTTCCAAAGATAATATACTATCTGTCCGAGATGCAAACATTTATGCATATGTTTTGGCACTGTCATCTGTTGAAAAGTTGCTGGAATTTGGTTCATTCATTCACTACATCATTCCTGAATATAGAATAGAATAGAATTTGACTTAAATCATTCTTTGTATTTATTAAATCAGTCCCTCTGGGATTGTTGCAGACTAAAATGCCAGTTTTTCTTAAAAACTGCAATGCATGTTGTGATGTTTTTAGGTGTTTTTGCAGGGAAATGAAAATCGCAAAATTAAAAAAAGTTGCAATTTTTATTTTATTTTCTATATATATATGGTGTTTGTGTGTGTGTGTGTGTGTGTGTGTGTGTTTTGTGTATGTATATATATTCTTTAAAATTCAAAACAAATTTGTTCCAGGAAGAATGAAACCACACTCTGTTCTGACTATTAAGTTATTGTTACCATTAAATTTGCCACCACTTTTGTCCTTTTTTTAAGTCTTGTTTAGTGCAGTTCTAAGTCAGGCTGAATGATTATGAAAAAATATCTGATTGTGATAATTTTGACTGACTATTTCTTCCTGGAACAAATTGCCTTTCATTTCGATTGTGATATGATTTACTATTTGTTAGAGGTAAGGATCATTTTTACATCATTATTCTTATTTTGATTTTTTTTTTGCAGGAATCTGCACCAAATGAAGATTTTTTTTTTTTAAAATCCGAGAATCTGATGTAGAGGACATTCACCAATTTAGAAGGGTTTTTTTTGACACATTTTGCCTTTAACAAATATTGCACTTCCTGACAATTTGGAAATTGCAGAAAGTCACATTGTGCTTTTGATAAAATTCCAATTAATTATGCAGCCTTTGTTCTAAGTACACTTCTTTGTTGTTGTTTCCTTTATTTGCTCTTTTGCTTGTTTGCTTGTCCGTTTTGTTTACTTGGGTGCATGAGGGTGGAGGGAAGGGATGATGATATGAGGAAACTCAGTGCACTTTTTTTATGATTGTGTGATTATGTATTGGTCCTGGTTTATGATACATTCATTGGAAATAAAAAGAGTATTGAAAAAAGAGAGGAGTAAAAAACTGAAAAAAAAAATCATGCATATTTAAGAAGCTGAAGAACTGATATTTGCAGACTAAATGTTACCAAACAGGCTCTATTTGAACAAAGGCAAGCATATATCAGATGTTTGTTTTTTCTTCTTGTATGAATAATTACTCTTTATAGAAAAGTAAGACAGCAGAACTTGGAGCGGTACGCAGATCGGTGACCTTAGTCCTATATTGGATGAGTGAATTACGTCAGTATCAGCCTTCTATACCGATATCAGAAGGGATCGGTCCCATCTGTAGCTGCTGTGGGTCTTTCTGACAAGTGAACAATTAAATGGAATTGAAATAAAATCAAATAAAGAATCCTGGAACTTTACAGTAAGTGCCATGACTCAACACAGCGTGACATTTGAGTAATGACTTGAAATAACTATTTTTAAGTTGCTTTTTATGGGTTTTGCCCCGACACAAAGTTTCTGCCACCAACTGTTTTATTCATTAGTGTCCTTTTTAAAAATATTATCAGGGCAAAATTGGCTGAAACACATTAGCAGCTACTTCAATTTCTCTGCATGTGACTTGGATTTAGTGAGAAATTTTGACACACTCGTCTCGTCCTCCCTTTAGAAGAAAACTGTCTGGCTGTGAGGCATCTCCTTCTTGGATGTCATTAACTGACTTCTTCCTCTCTGGACAGAGAGGGAAGAGGGCCCTGGAAGTCCCAGGATGCCACCCACCCGCACACTGGCATCCACATGGCAGCATCCCTCCAAACCCTTTCTGTTTCCATGGTAACTATCGCAGCCATGGCTAGAGGAGGATGTGGGAGGAAGAGGTAGGTGGGAGGAAGATGGAGTGGGGACGTTAGCTGCTCACATAGCGTAATCCAGAAAATGTCTTTCTCTAACGGCTTATCAAGGCAAACTGTAATGAAAACCTTCTCAATGCAGCATTATCATGTACAAGTGTGTGTCTGTTTGTGTGAGTGCGTGTCCTTATGTTCACTAAACAATTAGCTAAATATGAGAAAACATGTCATTGCAATGAGAACTGCTCTTTTCTTGTGTTGAGTGGATAGTGTTGGGCGTTAAAAGGAGTGGGAGGAAAATTAAGTCATGGTCGACTGATAGAAACGTAAAACAGGCCCACAGTATAATGTTGAAACAAACGTATGGCATATTAAGCCATTTATTATGATTCTGTTTGTTGTCATTGCAGGAACAAACAGATTTTCATTTCATTTTGTGAGAACTGGCTATAAAATCCTCACAATTTTTCCTGCAAAAAAGGGATCCAAAAAGGATGCTTGCATATTTTACCAATCACTGCAGTTTCACAGGAAGAAGGTGTGTGATATCATACAATCACACACTCTACTGTGAAACTGCAGTATTCATTCTTGAAAATTGGGACAAAACTCTATTTTGAAGGGAGTTTGGATTTTTACGCTTCAATTATGCTGGAAAATATTTTTTAAAAGATCAAACTCTCAGCTATCAAACCTTGTAAGAGGCCAACCTCCCAGTGATCACATTTTTACATTTTTTACATTTAATTTTTTTTTCATTTCACAGCATAGTCATAGTGAGCAGCAATTTTATTTTTTAAAGTGTCTCAGAGTTCTCTTAATGTTGATCAAAATACACATTTTTAAAACCATAATTCTGATTTAGCTTTGATTTAAAGGGGGTTCAGAGTTGACATGTTATGGTTGAGACACATCTAAGAGCAATGTTATTTCATGAATTGTTTACCAGTGCTTGAGCAGTATTCCTGCCTTTTTTAAACCAGGAAGTGAGACAGGGTATAGTTAACCCTTTTTATTAAATCATTGAATCAGTTTTTGTAAACTTGTAGTTGACGGAAATCTGGGACACAACTTTAAAGGGACAACATTTTCATCATAAAAATCAAATTTTAAACAAAGATGATTATAACAGCACATTTTTACACCTATGTTATCAGTAGGTACTGTTAGTTTTAGATTTTGAAGCTTTTAACACATTTTTAATTGTTTGATGCTGTGAATTCTTGTCTGGAACAAGGCTGCTTAAAGTTTATAAAGTTTGTAAATTAAAACAATTAAAGTTAACAACATTTTACATTTGCCAGATTGTGATGGTGAGATGACAGGGTCAGAGCATCTCTAAAAAAGCAGGTCTTGAGGTGTGTTCCTGGCGTGCAGTGATTAATACTAGGGCTACATGATTATTCATAAAAAAATCACAATCTTGAATCTTACATATATGTAATCTCATTTGTAAATGACGATGATTCTCTTGCTCCTATGCATTCACATTACACTGTACTCATGTGTTGACTTATTTGCTTCACAACAACCCCAGTTGTACATCAATCATACTTACTAATGTAAAGCAAAGCACGCTATTAATTCAACATTCCCACATACATGTCAGTCAGTGTTCTGTCATTCCTCTTCCTCATCCACAGCACTCTGCTGTCTGTTACAGTGTGGAAAACAGAGCACAACATGGCTCCAGTCAGAGAACAGAGTCTTGGATTTAAACTCACACTTTTCTGTGACCTGTTACTGATGTCCAGCGCTGACTAAAAGAATTTAAGGACTGTCAGATGAGCCCAGCGCACTCTCTGCGAGACTGTGAATACTGACTGTGGCAGTGACCACATTAACGAAAACAAGGAAGGATGGAAAATAAAATTTCAAAATAAAGGTCTCTGAACATAAATGTCTCAATCTGAAGAATTCACAACATGACTTTACTAAGATATTTTGTTCATTTTAACTCTTATTTATTTTTACTGTCAAAGAGGACTAAAGAAACCAGTAAATATACACCTTTAAGAAGCTGGAATCAGAGAATTTGGATTCTAACTGATTACATCCAGAAATAGTTGGTGATTATTTTAATAATTTATGAATCACTGCAGCTCTACTTTGTTTCCTTTATGCCGTCTGGTTAAAGCATTGTCTCGGACAGGTATTTTTTTCATTTTTTTATTTAGAGTGTCTAAGAATACAAAAAATGGTTTTGTTGGAAAAATAAATCATGTGAGAGAATCATCATCTCAATTCTTAGGAGAAAAATCGTGATTTTAGAAAGACTCGTGCAGCCCTAGTCCAAGTACAACTGGTGACAGGGTCATGGGTGCCCACAGCTCATTGATGTGCATAGGGAGCAAAGGCCCCCAGAAGAGCTGCTGTAGAAATTAGTGCTATATATCTAGCTTGGTAGCTAGATAAGTTAACATGGTCATATGCTGTAAGTACTTACTGAGAAAGTCTGATGTACTAAATATGGTGTCACTCATGTCCACCATTAAACACACCCTTGTCTCTTTGCTCAAATCTGTTTGACTTAATTCTGGTCTAAATTAACAACATTTGTGTATATGTAATGCACTTATAATTGTGTATACATGATCTTATGTGCTTTATTTTTCCTTTCACACTTTTTTCATTCAATTATTCTTCGTAAAGTTTTGTATAATGACCTGGATGGAAGCCGTAGGACGACATGTCTCAGTCTAACAGGGTTTGGGTTGCAATTAGAAATTATTTTCATTAATGATTAATCTGCAGATCACACAAAACTGCAAAAAATTTTGAAAAATGCTCATCACAATTTCCCAGAGCCCAAGTGACGTCTTCAAATTGCTCCTTTTGACCAAGCAACCAGTCCAAAACCCAAAGACTCTTCATTAACTCTCATAAATGACAAAGAAAAGCAGCAAGTCCTCACAGTTAAGAAGCTGGAACAAGCAATTGTTTGACATTTTTGCTTGAAAAGTGACTTAAACAGGGCGGCCCCGGAGCTCAGTTGGAACAGCGTGCGCCCCATGTACTGAAACTGTCAGTCCTTTGTAGTGGCTGAGGCCCTTTGCTGTGTGCCATCCCCTACCTCCCTGAAACCTTTCCTGTCTTCACTTCAGCTGGTTCTGTCAAATAAAAGCATAAAAAGCCAAAAAAAAAATCTTAAAAAAACATTAATTGATAATCAAAATACAGTATTTGGCAACTAATTTTTGACTAATCATTGCAGCTCTAAATAATGGATAAACTGATCATATTTGGTACTGCTGCAGTTTGGATCCTCCATGACTGCTTTCCCCTCTCCACCCTGCGAGTGGTTGCAGTGGTGCCAGAGCCCCCGCTCCTCCATGTACATCAAAAGGCCACGATGAAAGAAGTGGTGAGGACTTTGAGGAGAGACAGAAGACAACCAAGGTTACAGTGTGTGGCATCACTCCGGCCTGTTAAATGCAGACGGCCCCTTTCACTCAACCGCTTTGTGTGAAAGCACTGACACTAACACAGTCAAATGGAGGGATGAGAGAGGGAACGTGAACGTCTGAGTGAAAGAGAGATAGCAAAGCGCTGCAGTGAATCTGACTAATCATTCTCTTTGTGAAATCTTTTCACATGACCTGATAGAAATGCAACTTTAATACACCTTCAGATTAACTGGAATTGGCCTCATTTCATAGGAATAAACCCCACCTCCCGCTGCCGCCACCCCCTACACACAGCGAACCCGAACCTTCTCTGTATCCGTAAGTCCCACAAGGCTTATAACTTTAACTCTAAGCAGTGCAATCTCTCAAATCCACCTCTTTTGGATTTAACAGATATGCATGTTTTCTCAACCTTCTCAGTCTCAGAGTTCAGTTTTTCAGACTGGATCTAGCAGCCTCCGCTTCCCCCTGAGCTGGAGGAGCCAGCTTCTCTCACTAAATATACGCTCAACCTGCAGCTTTCATCCCTTTTTCTTTGGCCTCATATTGTAATTAATCCATCCTCTTTCTGCAACAAAGAGGGAAACTCCTGCATGGGGACTTTCTCTCTGAAATATGGTTGAATTCACATGTTCCATCAGTAAAACCCCACAAAAAACTGTACTTCTGCTTCTAAGTACAAGTATTTAAATACTTGAACAAGCCATTGATTAGGCTACTCAGAAATAAAACATCTCATTGACTGACAAATTGAACTCAACAGCTGAACATAATTGGCTAATTTTGTCATTGACAAAATTATTCTCATCACTTTGACTGCTTAACAAAAAGGGCATTTTGTTTAAGAGTGGATGGGAATTCCTATTTAGGACACCAAGAAAAAAATGAAACTGTATTGGACCACTTAGTGGAATCATTTCAGCACGATCACTGCCCATGTATAATAAACTCAAGTAGTTTGATTTTTTTTTTTTTTTTTTACAGATTACAAGAACATTATGTATCTATTCTACCTTAAAATAACAGTGTCATGGGCTGCAACTAACAATTATTTTCATAACCATTTAAACTGTCAATTATTTTCTCAATCATTTGGTTGTTTGGTCCATAAAATGTCAGAAAATGGTGAAAATCTTGATCACTGTTTCCCTTGTTTTGTCCACTACCCCAAGATATTCCATTTGCTGTCATGGAGGACTAGGAAACCAGAAAATATTAATATTTGCAAGACTGGAATCAGAGAATTTGGACATTTTTTTTAAATGAAACTGTAAGTTAAAAGGTTGCAGCTGTAACAGCTTCAAAATCATTTGGATGCTACTCAGACTTGTAATAGGGGGAATGCTGCCTCTGTCAGTCCCACTCTGTGCCCTGAACGCCTCTTCTTGTAGTGTTGGTGTTTGGGTCACGAAAAGTGCACAGCACTTTACGGCACTATGCCACACACCACCAACTACGTCACTGATTTAGATGAAAATGGATGATATTTTTATGGAGAAAATGTTTTCTGTTTTTGCTCTGATGACTGAAAATTGACTCGAGGTTTTCGCCCTGAGAGACTGAAATTTGGCATGGACGTCAAGTGTTAAAGCGATATTCCACCATTACATGATAACCCACTCAGTATGTACTCACCCCTATGCTGATGTGAGGATGGGTGAAGATCTTCAGTTCACTAAACAATCCTGGAGTTTCAGCAGAAAACAGGGTAGTGCTGAGTGCGAGACTTGTATATCTCTTAATGGACGCACTGCGAAAATATCGCGAGATCGAAGCCATGTTTGCATCCTACCGGCTACATGCTACAGTTGACATTTCAGCTAAAAACATGGCGTAAATGGCGTCTTTTGCGGTTAATTTTTAATGTCACGGCTCATGGACACTTGGATTACACCACACAAGCAGGATGGAGACATTTTGTGTTTGTTTTGTGTTCTTTTTTTAACATTTTATCCGTGGTCTCCATTCACTGCCATTGTACTGGATGAGGCTGCAACCCTGTTTTCTGCTGAAACTCCAGGATTGTTTAGTGAACTGAAGATCTTCACCCATCATCACATCGGCATAGGGGTGAGTACATACTGAGTGGGCTATCATGTAATGGTGGAATATTGCTTTAAGGTGTGTGTTTGTGTTCATGGCAATTGACTAAAAGGGATGTGGTAATGGTAGTGGACTTTCACAAATGGCATATGAATTCAAAATAGATTGACAAGTAGCACAAAATTTAGAGGAAGGCTAAAAGGGGGTGTGGCAGTGGGAGTGGTCTGTATCTTCTGAACTGAATCACATACCATGGTCAAACCCAGCACCTGCACTCAGCAGAGTTCCTTTATCATTAGTGATGTATGCCTCGCCCCTACACTTTAGCCACACCCCTCCATTAACCCATTAACTGTTTGTTTTAGGCACTTGCAGCAGTCATCATTGGACTAAGTAGAGTTTATTTTTCATTGATGACGGTGTAGTGGCCCTGAGAGCTGAACGCTCTGCAACTTAAGAAAACCCATGTAAATAGAAAGAACACAAGCAAATTAAAGTCTGTGTGAAGAGTTTTCTTCCAAACACATCATACATATTAAGAAATAGTTGCTGAAAACGTGAAAACACTGACAGCTATGTAGTATTGAATTGTGGAGTTAGATCGTTAAACTGTTGTTCACAATTTCTATGTTCAGGATTTTTAGGCGGACTTAAAACATGGCTCAGTGATGTGTCAGAGCCCCCAACACTATATAAGCCCCATGAACCGACACACAAACAACACCACCTCCCCCTCCCCAAAGGACAGTTATGATCTTTCAGCGACTCTCTCAGTCCAAATCAGCCCAGTTAGTTCACTTCAGCTCCAAAAACCCGACACAGGAGAAAAAAAAAAACATCCTGTCACTGTCACTCTGGCTCTGGTGGCTCCAACATGTCTGGACATGTCCAATAAAGCTGTTAGACAGAGTGTCCATGCTTCAGGTGGTTTCAGGTCAGAGTGGTGTTTGACACTGAGACAGCAGAGCGGACATGTGCCCGGAGTTTCAGAGCAAGAAAAACTGCTCATTTTTTCATGATTTTGAGACCTAAATCTATACCTAGCTATTTTTAATCATTCATATTTGGACAGGTGGTTAATGACATGTTTCTGTGGTGTTACAAACTCAGAACACATTTATTGTTGCTTTACGTGATCTTTAAGAAAAACAATTGATGTTGCAAACTGAGAAAACATAACCAATACAGAAACTCTGCAAGTAACAGACAACAAAAGAAACTATTTCCAGGGGACATTTAAAAGTAATGAACACACCTGGACACAGCTGGTACACGCTTGTTGACCGCTTGTTCACTTTCTAGTGTAGTATTAGTTTACATACAGTATAAGTAAAGTGAAAACATTTAAAGATGCTTTAAATCAGCCTCACTACTGTGCCTTTATGATGAGTGAAGGTTAATAACGTGACAGAACTGGGACCTGTCACGTTTCAAACTTTTGATGGTAGAAAATGCAAAAGCACAAGTTCTTCCTGCAGCCTCTGTTCAATTCATTCCACATTTCATCTTTCTCATTGTGATACAAGCATTACCACCTCAGACTATCAAGTGAATATTTGATTTTTGTCCTTACTATACTGTAACCATGGCAACTACGACTAAGTGGAGGCAAAAGTGCTGCTTTGAACAGGGAACTTTGAGTGATAAATAAATATCTTTGTAATTCTATAGAATATGGAAAAGGTCACAGTGTCTGGCTACTTCCCGTGCAAACTGTATTATACATAAAAGCACAGGAAATCTTTACTTGTGTCCCAGGGAGTGTAGAGATGCTACTTTGACACCCAAACACTCTGATATCAACAATACAGAAAAAAGAATCAACTCTAGGGTCAATAAGCTCATTCAATGTTTTTCTTATTTTCCTCCTACAATTGAATTATTGATTCATTCTATAACTAATATATTAAAAAGAAAAGAGCCTGACTCATAAATTATTGGCCACTTTCAGCTTCAGCATCAGCATATATTTCTGCTGATAAGCAACAAAAAATTGCAGCTCAGACATCCCAAAGATATGTTTGAGGTTGAACAGTGTCTCCATTACATAATCTGTCCACCAGAAAACACTAAATTTATTTTTACACTGAAAAATGTGCTGCTCACTCGGTCACAGCTCTTCAACAACCAAATCTAAGGGATCCTAATAAAGAACATTATGGTACTGGACTTTTAAAGTCTGAAATATCAATACTGGCCTTAAAAAAACAACAGTATTTGTCAGGCTCTCTGCACACTCTCTGAAGTGAAGTGTTTTCTGGTTAATCTGAATGATATGAATCCATTTCCACCAACATACAGTCCTAACTGGAAGTCTGTACATACAAAGAAAAACAAAGGAGAGCCTTTAAGAGCAAGAGGCTAGAGCTAAATGCACAGCTAGAAGTGTGTTTCATCATAATTTTTCCCCACTATTATTCCAATATGACAATATTCCAAATTTGATAAAGGTAAACCATACATGCCATTTGGATTTTCCTAATAACCTTCTTGCAAATGCATTTTCCAATTAAGACATGTGGGATATGCTGATATTCTTCAGGTATTAGGAGCATTCAGAACATGTATACAGCACATTCAAAATATGCATCTCAGTCAGTTTTTACACCAGTTTGTGTCACACGGCTGCCTGCCTGTTTATAGTCTGGTCTGTATTGTAAACAAACAAAATACACAACACCATCTACGGATGGGCTTCTGGATGATGCCATCGTCAATCCTGAGGTCTGACAGTCATTGTCCATTGAGCCATCTGCCATCGTAACATTGTGATTTAAAAGTGTCTTAGAACTGATGAATATGTATTTTAAGGGTGTCAGTCAGAGAGCGCAAAAATGAAGGATGAGTTTGTTAGAATAGCAACTGGTGTCTGACTTCCTAAAAGAAAAACAGCATTATGTACTGCTCAATTTTTAATCAATATCTAAAATGCATAAATATATAAAGTATAAAAGAAAAGTATATAAAAACAACATCAACAATATCATCTTTTATAATAATGTTTCACTATGGACATCGCCATATGTCAGTTCTGCAGACATCGTAGAATCTGAACACAAACTAACATGTCTGGTCAGAAGGACAAACAAGACTTTGATATCAACAGGTGTTGATACCGTAGGACGTACATCATTATGTTACTAATCAGAGTATGCACAGCTGCATGTCAACAGGCATATAAGTGGAATATTTATTTTTATTAGCCATGTAAACATCTCAGTGGGAATGTTGTATTTTTTAGAATAAGGGCAAACCAGAATATTTTATGCATGTAAAGGTGGTCAGGGTCTCCATGACATGGTTTCTGTACTAGAGAGCACCAAAGACTTATTTCTACTCTGTAAAATGTCTTGATTAGCATATATCTTGGTCTTGATTCTTAAAAAAACAAAACAAATCTAAGGTATCTTCATCTAAACTGTTTTGGTCTGTGACTGTCTGTGACTCACCCCAAAACCCAAAATACATACTTTTTCCCTGGCCGGTGGTGCTATTTATTCATCTAGATTTTTTTGTTGTGAGTTGCAGAATTTTGAGATATTGGCTGTTGAGATGTCTGCCTTGGGACTAAATGGCATTCAGCTTGTGGTGTTCAAAGCACCAAAAAAGACCCTTTGTAAAAATTCAAAACCAGGGTTCTCTTTCCAAAAAATCATGACCTGGTTACTCAAGATAATGCACAGACCTTGTTGTGAGCAGTTTCATGTTGGAACTACTTTCTTTCTGCAGTGACATCAACCGGAACTACTTTCTTTTCCACTATACTGTCCCTTTAATGAGTGACCAGGAATTCACTAACAAAAAAAGAAAAGAAAGTCCTTCTTGAAGATTCTAAAGTTGTTCCAGTAGATCCTTCTGCAGAAAGAAAGTAGTTCCTACATGAAACTGCTCACAACAAGGTCTGTGCATTATCTTAAGTAACTGGGTCATGATTTTTTTGGAAAGAGACACTGGTTTTGAATTATTCAAATTATTGTATATATTTCAGGTGCTTTTAGCACCACAAGCCGAGTGCCATTTAGTCCCATTATATTGGAGACAGCAGACATCTCTACAGCCAATAGCTCCAAATGTCTGCAACTCACAGCAAAAAAGTCTAGATGGATGAATAACAGTACATGTAGAGGAAAGGGGAACATATTTATTTTGATTTTGGAGTGAACTGTCTGTTTAATGTAAAAAAAAAAAAAAAAAACATATTTACATATTTATTGGCAAATATATCATTATTGGATTGTGTTAAACTTTTAAATATTGGTACTGGGCCACCTTTGGGGATGTAAGGGCAGTTTATGAAAAAAAGACAAAATATCACTATTGGATTTAATTTAATGCATTTTTACATATTGGCATCAGCCTAAAAAATCCAGAATTGTACAGGTTTGAATTAGAGCTGTATATCTGCCCTGGATATAATACAGTCCAGTTCACAGAGAGCACTGCTCTCATGGCCTTTATGGCTTTCAACCATGTTTATAATTCTGTCAAGATATTACATGTACAAGTATATTACATGAGTTTATTGGTGGTAACACAGCAGTGAAGAATGCTTCAGAAACAACCTGCCAGTCTTGTCAAACTGCTCTTCACCATTATCCGTGTCAGCAACTCTGTCTTTCTACTTTATGAATCAAATGAAGATTTTATGATGGATTTGTATGATTTATGATTCTGTGGCTGGTGTGGTGACACCGTGGCCACAGATGGCTCTACTTAGAGGAAACACTGCACAGAAACCTCCAACAACAGCAAGACATAGACTATTAAAAGGGATACATTTATTTATAGGTTTCCCAATGACAGGTGAATTATTGATCATGTCATCAATATCTCATCAGTTAAACAGCCTAATATCCATAATATTATGTGGACTCACATTAACAGGGCCTTGGGGACATACCATTTGTTTGGAAAGGGAAACTGAGGGCACAATATTAAGAAGGAGTATGACAAAATATGTGGAGAGAAAGAATAAGAAAAGAAGGTCACATGGGAAAACAGATGACTCACTGTCGTGCACCATCTTGCTCAATAATCTAACAATGAAGATCTTCTAATTAATTATCAACTGCTGACAAAAGCACACCAATAAAGACGCTGTCCAAGTCACAGCAGAAACGTCTGAAGGCTGAACCTGCGTGACCCCGGCCGGATGTCCCTGGATTATCATTAGTATCAGTTAGTTCAGGACAGAACTAACCCCAGCAAAACAGCACAGACAGATAAAGAAACGCTGTCGTCGGCCAAAAACCCAAATCTGAGAAACAGTCTGTGCTACACTTTATCTGGTCCTTAAATTAATACAAAAAAGAATAGTTGAATTTAAGCACCTTTAGATCGCCTGTGGTTGACATGTAATCTGCTGCACCGTCTTTTTTATACCCACAATACCTTGCATTTGCAGATTGTTTCATGTTGATGATTTGTAGATTATTCTGTCTCACAGTACTTTCAGACTTCACTACTCTGTCCAAGCAGAATGGTTTCTACTTGAAACGGACCTATTGTGCCCATTTCCAGCTCTTTATTTTCATTCTGGGGCTCCACTAGAGTAATTTTCCATGATTCACAGTTAAAAAACATCCTCATTTCTCTTGTACCTTCATGCATCCCCTCTGTTCACTCTCTGTCTGAAACAAGACGTTTTAGTGCCTGTCTCTTTCAGGCTCCCCTCCCTAAAAGTAAGGATGGCTCAAGACTATTTTTTCATGTCCAATACCAATACTGATACAGCAGTACTGAGTATTTACTAATACCAAACCAATACTGTTTTCTTCCCTTCTCTTAAACAACTAAGCTAACTTTTAATGTATTAATGGATACACTTTGCCTCATCTAGCGATCTAAAAACATCACCCTCAAACTGTGGAACAAATATTCAACTCCACAAAATGAGGGAATACACGGCCCACCACATGATTCAGTTATACTGCTGCTTCATTTAGTTTCGTTTATTTGATTTTTAAAAGGACAGCGTGCAATTACATTGATCATTTACAAGAAATAAAAACATGGTTGCAAAATTGCAAAATTTAAAGTGCAATACGGACTACAGTAAATGCAGGTGCCTTACATAATAAAAACAGTAAGTACACACTGCACAGTCAAAATACAATATGAAATAGACAATAACCACCTTATAAAGTGAGCAGGTTACCAGAGCAGGTCCCTTACATAACAGAAACAGTAAGTGCACGCTGCACAGTTAAAATACAATGTGATTTTTTTAATTTGCCAGGTACCAATGCCTCTGCCTTACACAATAAAAATGGTAGGTACAGACTGCACAATACAAATTACCGTAAGAAATACACAATAACTACATTTTAAAATGGCAAAGTTAGCAGCACATGTACCCACAAGGGTAACATATAACATCTATGTACCCACTAGAGTAACCATCCAAGATCAGTGCTGACAAGACTGACTGCTTAAAATTCAGTTTTGAATGTCACGGGAGACACTGTGATAACTTGTGATATTTTTTAGAGCGTCGGGGAGCCTGTTCCATTTGGCTGATTGAGAAACGGCAGAGCTTATTTGAATTTTTCAGACTTTTTAGCAGCATTTTTGATTGGTCAGCACAATTTAAACATTTTAAATTAAAATAATTTCATTTGTGTTACTTGTGAAACATTTTTTTTTATGGCATGTCACTCAAAGCTAAGCAATTTATGTGATACTACTCTGGCTACTTTAGCCACTAGCTGGCTAGTTAGCTCAGAGATCGATCTGGCTATGTAAGACTACAGCACCTAGGGCTTCTGAGCACCATCTGAACATGGAAAATAGTGTTATGAGACACAGAATGTTATTGATTTACTTTGTATCACACCACAAATGAAACAAGGAAAAGGTTGGAAGAATGAGGCAGCTGGAGTGGAGTGTTTCTGGGGACTGACAAGTGTGCACAAGCACACAACTTTATAACTTTATTCACTGACTTTGGTGAAACTGGATCAGAGTTATTTATGGAGGAAATATTTCCTGGTCTTCCTGTGATGGCCTCCAGCTGCTCAACTTTCAGCTTTCAGTGATTTACACTACAGTTTTCTGATTGCCAGACAAGCCTTATGTGTTAGCAGCTCTTTAGCCACAAGGTGGCTAGTTAGCTCAGAGATCAGTCTGGCCCTGCAAGACTACAGCACCCCGTGTGTCTGAGCACTGTCTGAACATGGAAAATATGAGATACTAAAAGTTATTAATTTACTGTTTACCAGACCACAGAATTATACTGGGCAAAAAACATTGGAGGCAGCTGTGTCGGGGGGCTGATTACTGTACACAAGTACACAGTTTTAGAACTTTAGTCAAGTGATGGTGGAACTGGATCATATTTTATGGAGAGAATATTTTCTTGGTTTTTCTGTAATTCCTTCTGGCTTGTCTGTCTCAACTTTCAGTGATTTATAGAGTTTCCTGATGGACAAATGTTTACTTGCTGCTAGCAGTTAGCTACTTTCAATCACTCCAAACACTGGCTCTAGATCCGGCCTTTCAGTTTTTCACAAGTTTAACAGCCACTGTAGGTTCTTCTATGTTTGGAAGAGCAAAGTGGGTGAGGTGAAGTGTTTGCAATCTACAAGCTCACAGCTAGATGCCACTAATCCTACACACTGGTCCTTTAAGACAGGTCACAAATATGAGGAGATTTGCAAAAACAGATAAACATTCTTCGAATGAATAAGTAACACAAGGTTGATTAATATTTCACAATAAAAAAATACATGATTTATGAATATTTAAAAAATTGAGGACATCTTATCAACAACAACAACCCAGCACCTGTTTGATTAATATTCCTTGGAGTGCACAAGAAACATGATTTAGGAAAATAACTAAAAACTGAGATATCTGTCTTAGCAAAGAAACCCAGTAATTACCTAAAACAGCTGCTCACTGCTGTTTTTTAGCAAATGTTACTCAAACAGGACAGAATAGTGCATTTGTTGGAATTATTTTCAGTGGCGGATTAATGTACATTTGGTGTTCTGGTGAGTATTTGTGGCAGCAGGACAGTGTTAGTCAAAAGGAACATGTCAGCCAGTGCAACAGTGTGGCTCACTGATGTGTTTTTAATAGTTTGGGAGCTCTATGACACAGAGGAAGAAGCCTCCGTCTCCAGCATCAGACAGATCTGCCTGTCTCCTCATCAGGAGCTAACATTAGTCACAGGATGACAGTCTGAACAATCTCTTTACTCATTAAATACGTGGCCTTTGCTGCGTGATGTAGCGTCTCTGCTTCTTGTACCTGAAGGTAAATACATTTCAGAAATGTGTATTCATTTTTTGTGAGTGAAGGTGCTCTGTGCTTCAGGTGAGATGGTGCACCTCTGCTGTAAATACACTGAGTGGATCCCTGTACGGTGGCAGCTGTTTATAAGCACATTAGCACAGCAGATTTGAGCTGGGTATCAACTGTTAGCCACAAATTGAGAGTCAGCCACAGCTGTGAAGGAACCACTTCTTGGTAAGTTTTCTTTTTCTTTTTCTTTTTTGGTAAGCTCTTCTTCTTTCATTTAGCTTGATCTTCCTCTGCAGTGTGTTGCCACATATTTATAATCTTTCTTAATGACTGGCAAGAAAATTCTGCTCAGTGCTACCAGCAACTAGCAACATAAAATAAGTGTAACCGCAGTGAGGCCGAAGGTCAATCAAAGAACTGCGACAATTACTGACAGTCATAGGTTGCGTGCCATCACCAGGGTGCAGAGTCAATACAAACTCAAATGCAGTCAATTAACTTATGTGTTGGAATAATGAGAGTTTATAGTGAAGTAAGTCTGTTTCAGCAACCCGCCAATGACAGCTGACATCATTCTTTCATTTGCCAACGTAGATTTTTACTTGCATTTGGCAAGTGAAGGACTTACAGACTTATTTTATTTTTTCATTTCAGAACAATGTAGAATTCCTGAGGCTCATGGCTGCTTCAGTGCATCATTAGGGCTGGGCAATACAGCAGAAAAATATCTTATCTCAATAAGATGTATCTTTTTATTCAATATCAATAATTATTGATGATTTTTAAAGACATATTTTTAATAAAGACCAGGAAAAAAAGGTTCTTACTTTTAATTTAATCATTTTATTTATCTAGGCTAGATCAATCAATTAATAACTGTTCATTAAATTAATTGCCAACTATTTTGATAACTGATTAATTGGTTAAGTAAATCTTAAAGCAAAAAGTCAAAACTCTGATTCCAGCTTCTTAGTTGTGAATATTTTTTGGTTACTTCACTCTCTGACAGTGACACTGAACATCTTTGGGTTGTGGACAAAACAAAACATTTGAGGATATCATCTTGGCCTTTGGGAAACATTTTTCTCATTTTCTGACATTTTGAAAGCAAACAACTATTAATCAATTTATCAAGAAAATAATCGACTGATTAATTGACTGTGAAAGTAATAATTAGTTGCAGCCCTAATCAAGGCACACAAGTGATAGGCTTAAAAAACTCAAACTCCTCTATCATATAGGCTGTTTAAGAGCCAGTATTCATGATATGCTTTCACGTCAAATTCCTTTTTATGCATTTAAGTGAAACTATTGAACATTTTATTGAACAATCTTCTTATTTTTCATTTCTACAGCTGATATCTCCAAAACTCTGCCACCCACAGTAAAAGTCTAGATGTATAAAAAAAACACTACAGGCCAGGGGAAAAATATGTGTTTTTGATTTTGTAGTGAACTGTCCCTTTAAGTTGGGAATATTGGTAATTTTGTGCAAAGGAAAACAGCAGAGTTCCATTCATGGTGGTATTTAAACAGCAAGCTTTCAGTAATGAAGCCAGGACAGGGACAGCAGACTCTTGAGTGTGTACAGCAGACCTGTTTTATCATCTGTTTGAAAGCGGCTGTAAATCTGTAGCTCAGCAGTCTAGTTAGGTTACATTTGTAACTTGTAATTGGCAGAATTGTGACTGATGTATTTTGGAGAATAAATGATGAAAAGGCTTCCAATAAATGTCACACTAATCCACTTGGGGGTGCTAGAGAACATACTGTACACGTGCAGCAGCGGGAAGCAGGAGGAGGGACTGCTTTTTATACCCTTAGTTTGAACTATTTTTTGGAGACGTGATATAGTACTCATAGTGTGTGTGTGTGTGTGTGTGTGTGTGTGTGTGTGTGTGTGTACCTGTGTTCGCAGGATCTCTCCTTTGGTTAGCTGCATGTCTCCAGTGAGTTCTTTAACAGTGATGCCCAGGGGCTCCAATCGCTTACTGAAGTAATTAGTCATCTCGGCTGCCAAGGCCTTCATCGGAGCCACGTATACGATCTGCAGAGAGAGACAGAGGGACATAGGAATAAATAGGATAGAGAACAGATAGGGGGAGAGGCGGGGAAGGTGGAGGATGAGGGTGTGGGTGGGGGTGGAGGGGGGTGTTACAGAGAGTGGGACTGGAAGGACACTGTGGTGATAAATGAGCAAACAGAGGCAGGATCATTTGTTCCCTGGCAACCAGCACAAATCACAATTTATTGAGAAATATGATGCCAGCCACTTGCATGGGTAAAGTTTAATGGTGATGTATGAAAAGTGTCTTTCGTCACTGGCTGGCACTGTGTGTGAGCGAATGTGTGTAAGCCTTCATGAAAGAGAACAAAGCCTTTTGGATGTCTGAATTATTTATCTGAGTGTGTGTTAGGATTTGACACTACGGGTTTATGAAGACGTGCACCAATATTTTTAGACTGAGCTGCCAATAGCTGACTTTTTGTGCGTATATCTAAGATTCTATTTTCCCATTGCTGCTGGATTTAATTTGGACCACTTTCATCTGCTATTTTTCTAAATCAAGTATTCATAAATATGGAAAAAAAATTTCTGAAACAGACACTCATGAAACCTAACCGTCCATCAAACATGAAGTAAAATCACAGTCAGAATTTCTAACAAAGGATGGAGGAGGGTAGTCATGGAGGTAAGCAGGGTGAATTGGAGGTGAAGCATGTTTTTTGTCTTTTAATATTTAAATTAGTAAAGCATTTTAAATATGTTTGACAGCTGAACAGCTCTGCTATAAAGCCTGTATTTGTCAATCAGTTTCTTCAAACACAAAATAATTGCCAAAATTAGAAAAGATATACTCAGGGTTGGGAGGGTTACTTTAAAAATGTATTCTAATACAGTTACTAATTACCTGGTAAAAAAAAAAAATGCAGTCAGTAACTCATCCAAGTATCACAATCGATTACTTCACTTCTGAATGACTCTAAAAAATAAAATATGGTGAAATTGTTTAGGGCTGCAACTAATGATTATTTTCACTAATGTTTCAATCAGTCAAGCATTTTCTGAATTAATCTATTAGTTTTTTTTATCCATGAAAGGTCAGAAAATGTTGAAAAATGTTGATCAAAGCTCAAGATGACGTCCTCAAATGTCTTGTTTTCTCCACAACTCAAATATATTCAGAAGAAACAAGAAAATATTTAAATTCAAGAAGCTGAAACCTGAGAATTTGAACTTTGTTTAATCTAAAAAAAAAATGACTCAAAACATTTAATCTACAAATTAATCCTGCCACAATCTTGTCACTTGATAAATAGGTCCAAACATGTGGAGCACACGGACGTACATCCATGTGCTCCAGATATTTGGACCCATTTTTCAAGTCTTTCCTGTGATAATTGATTGAATGAATAATTATTTTCATTATGGATTAATCCGTCAACCATTCTCTACATTATTCGATTAGTGTTTTAGGTTGTTAGGTTTATTAGTTTGTATTATTAGTAGTTTTTATTAGATGTTTAGTGATTGAATTAAAAACAAAAAATGGTGAAATTTCCACACAATGAAGCAATTTTTAAAAGAGGCCATGATAATGAATTGGCAGCTCTGTCTGCACTGTATACAGTAGTGTATCATTCTTTATTTTAAAATTGTAATCCTGCTAATAATCCAGATTACATAATCCTGTTGCATGTAATCCATCACTCCCCAAGACTAGATACAATATTACAATATGATTTAACAACACTTGAATCAAATCATTGATTTGTTGAGATGTTTGCTTTTGTTTCCTGGCCACTGTGAATCAAACCTAACAGAGCCACACCCACACAGTCCTGATGAACAGATTTACTAATTAATAAACACCAAATAAATAAAACCTGCTGTAAGGAGATTATTTTCTGAGCTTTAGTTTTGAGAGTTGCTTGTTTATATTATAGACACAATTAGCATTTGAAACTAGGGCTGCCCTGTATGGTAAAAAACATCATCCTGTGATCATTTTGACAGATTTTTTGATTCTGATAAGATTCACAATTAACAGGAATGATCATTTTACTGAAAAAACAATTCAAATCATGATGTGACATTTGTTGGTTTCTGTACCAGACAAACATGTTTTCTTACATCTGGAGAGGATCTGTATGCCGGGACACCTCTGCAGCTCTACAGTACTTCATTCTAATGCCATTCAGTTGCACATTTTTTCTTTATAAAAGAAAATTGCAGCTTCTGTGATTTGGTTATTGCACTTGATCATACTGTGATTTCATAAAAATGAAACCAAGTTTTCATGGGCTTTAAGCAAATATAGCATACTATATGACTTACCTTTGATGGTTTGTTATGATATTTTTATAGTGTTCTCGTGTTTTAGTTTTCCTAGAGAGACAAGTGGAAGTGTGTATGTGTGTATGTTGTGGAACAGAGACCGCTTCTCTTCATCTCCAAGCATGAGCAAAACACTGAGGTTCAAATAAAGTTCTGAACCACAACAGCAACAAAAGTTTTGTTGAAATATACGAAAAAGTCAGTGCTGACATTTGGGCTGGCCTATAAATAATATCTTGATATTTTTAGGCTTTTCAGTGATATATCTTGATACAAACATTTCCTCTAAATTAACATTCTGTAGTTTTTCAATCAGTCAGACTCCCACGTCCTGAAGAATCTACATAGGTAGGCAGATATACAGGAGGTGAAGCGTCTGGCCAGTGGGAGGGTAGGAAGTAAGAAAGGAGGCAGGGATGAACGGTACAGTAGGTAAGCAGAGGAGTATGAATGTTGGAAGAGAGAACAGCAGGCAGACGGGGAATAAAATAATGATCATATTCAAATAATCATAATGCCTGCAGTAATGCCTTATCAATATTACAAACCTTTCACTTCACTTCAGTGACTTTTTTGCTAGAAGAGGATGAAAAATAAGAATGGAAAAAGAGTAAAGGCTAATATGTGACATTTCTTAACTGTGTTGGCTGCATAATATAATAAGAAGAGTAAACACATTCAGCTTTCCTTTCTGCAGCACGACTATATGTCAAAACACAACCACAGACCTACTTCAATAGTACACTAAAAAGATGACCCACAGAGATTCTTCATGAATAAAAAAAATCAGGACTGTTCTCCAAACTCAGTCATTTTGTAAAATTGTGACAAAGTAACTAAAAGTCTATTGTCAGAGAATAAGAAATTGATTGTAGCTTTGTTTGAGGAGGAACAAACACATTTGTTATTGTTTGATATAAGCAAGATATCTATGTTTTTGTAAATGGCGATTTAACGAGCACTTGATCGTTAATATTACCAATGATCGATGAAGTAAAGTGCTTACAATCTGCAACCCTAGTCTCAAGTCATTGCAATGAAGTCCCAAGTCAAGACCAGCTAATCTCATCTCAGGTCTCAAGTCCTAAACTTTGAGTTTCGAGTCCTAAACAAGTCATAATGTAACAGTGAGTTTCCAGCCTCATTGGTTTACAAAGTTACTTAGCTGTTAAGCTAACGCTAGCTAAGCATTAGTTCACTACTTACTTACTACTGATCGTTCTTTGTGCAACTTCAAATGTCAAATGAAGTTGAAGCTGTTGTGTCTCCGTCTGGAATTTTCAACCTGCACATTTTTCATACTGCAATTAGTTTTTTACCCAAACAAAATGCGACAATCAATGATTAATTAGCTACTAAATTAATTGCCAACTATTTTGATAATCAGTTCATCTTTTTAAGTCATTTTTTAATAAAAAATATTCAAATTCTCTGAATAACTGATAAAGTGAATATCTCTGGGTCTCTGGGACAAAAGAAAACATTTGAGGATGTCATCTTGAGCTTTAGAATACTGTGATCAGTATTTTTCTGGCACTTTATAGACAGATTAATGAATAATGAAAGTAATGGTTAGGTGCAGCCTTTTATAATTTTTTCCCAACTTGAGATCAGTAACTTAAAGTTAGTTCTTCATGGTTCTCTCCTCCAACTGGATTGGTCAGATTGGTTCTAACAAAGTGGATCTGTGGAGTTAAGTGTCGGCTTGCTGAATAGTGTTAATGTTAGTTGACTCAGGAAATGAAGGCAAATGAATTGATTCACACTTTTTAAATAACAGTTCTGGGGGGAAGGTATCAAGTATTTCCAAGTCAAAAGGTTCAAGTCCAAGTGAAGTCACGAGTCATTGGTGATAAAGTCCAAGTTGAGTTGCAAATCTTTATTAATTTGGCACTTTGAGTCTAAAGTGATCAAATTTGTGACTCAAGTCCACACCATTGTCTCTTACTAAAAAAAATTATGTTTGTAGAGAATATCCAAAGTAAACCTGGAATTTCTCTTTGTAGTGGGAAACCTTTGTTGTTTTAGGTTCAAATGTTGAGGATTTTTTAGTAGATTTAGTGTTTTAAGGTAATGTTTGATAGCTGGAAAGCTACAACTGACCCTTCGCTGAGCCCCTCCTGCGAACAACAACTGAGACTAATCACAGATTATAAACCGTAACTAGGGTGCCACAGGTACGGGTGTCAAGCTCTAAGATGAGCAATCCTCTGTCTCATTAGTCTGGACAGCAGCCTCTTTTTTGTAGTCTTTCACAAATGTAAAACACAAGAACATACAGTAACGTTACCTCCAGCCAAAAGTGCTAGATACCACTGCATTTGCATTTTTTATGTGGGGGTTGAAGAGGAGGATGTGGGCTGATGCAGGATCAAAGTGGGCCAAGAAAAATGCTTCATCCGGCTCTCTTCCTGCGGTGATCATGGTCCGGCTGCACTGGGTGGGTGACTGTTCCTTAATCTAGTCCCTGTGCTTCCTTTTCTCATGTTAACAAGTCTATTTCTCTTGTCTATTATATACATATATGTCATATTTCACCATCTGACGAGCTAGCTGAGCTAGCTTTAGCCTCAGTACTAACGTTATATCTTGTACACAGTAACTTTACGTATTTCAGACTCTTTAACTTCTTTTAAAATGCGTCAAAGGAAAGATTAAAAAGTACGCTGGAGACAGGCTCCTCAGCTGACTCAAGGAGTTCAAGCATTAGCATCACCAGCTACACTTATGAAATCTGCAAGGGAGAGTGTCATTTTAGCCAACAAAATCCACGGTCATCAGTTAGAAATGAGAAGCTGCTTTTGTTTACTTCTCTGTTGAATCAAAGACCTCATGTTCCAACAATTACTCCAAATTTTGATGTTGATTCTGCCACTGTTATCACTGTGAGAGAAAGCTTGACAGGCGTAGCAGCAGTGACTGAGGTGGGTGAGGCTGAGGTATATATTTTTTTATCTTTCATTGTTTAAATTTTAAATACTCTGCATTTTTAGCCAATGCTTAAATGCTGTACATTAGTTTTGCTATTTTTATACTCGTAAGAAAATAAAAAAATAATAGTGCAGATCACCACTGCGGCTACACGACCAGAACACGGCACAAATCAGAAAAAGCCTCTTGGAGGAAACATAATCAAGTAAATCCAGCTGTCCTTGACTTAAAACTATCACAAAGCTTCCATTTAAATGCTGCCTGAAATCCAAACATCCAAAGCTCCGAGGATCAGATCTGAAACTCTGCATGCGGTGTGTGAGTCTCAGCGAGCAGCATGCTTAATCTCCATGAGGCATGTTGAGAGACTCCGGGGTCGAGGAACAATGGAAACATTACACAGCTAACGCAGACAGTCATTATACAGAAATTCTTGAAATTCTGACTGTGATTTTGCTAGGCAGACATGTTACAGTCAGTCCGGGTGAGAGGCTCCCTACAGACGACAGGTCTAATATGTAATCAGACTGCATCGCATCCACCACAGCAGTAGTGAGTGACCTCATATTCTGGATCTCTACTTTGTGAGTTTGTGTGTGTCAGCATCAGACCTTGAATTCATCCTTCTTGATGACGCCACCGGGCTGCAGATGCTGGCGGATCTCATGAAGGACGGTCAGCATGGCGATGTTGGTCTTGCCAGCGCCAGTTGGGGCGCAGATGAGCAGGTTTTCATTGGTGTTGTAGGCCGTCTCAAACACCAGTGACTGGATCCTGTTCAGACGCTTCATCCCCTTAAACACCAGCTGCCCGATCTGAGAAAAGGATGAATAAGGGTTAGCATATTGTTATTAAGTATTAAGTAAGATACAATGCATATTGTTTTATGTGTTCCCATTGAAGGGCAGCTCCATTTTCTTGTTGTGGTCTTTATATCATTCTGCAGCTTCTACCATAGCAGTTTCCCAAGCCCTTTAAACATTTTCCCATGCGACCTGATGCAGATTTTTGCACACTGATGTTACTACATATAAACCCTCTATGCTGAAGGAGCGGCAGGCATGAGCGCTTTAACCTACATCACTTCTGTTGCTAATGGCTGAGTGGGAGTTTCAAGTTGAAAATCAGGAAAAGAACACAGATGGAGCTGCCCCTGAAATAGCGATGTGGAAATGTCACCACTCTCCCAGTTGCTGTAGCCTGTGCCAGTGCAACCGCCGCTCGCCGCTTTAGCTCCAGCAAACCAATCATCACTGCAATGTTAAATGGATCAATACCAGTGCAGAGTGCTACGTAGGGTTGGGTGACCCACAAAAACTTTGCGTAACGGGTAAAAAATGTATTTCTGTAAATTAACAGGCATGGACATGGGGTAAAAATAAACAAAAATAAACAAACTTGCGGGTGGGCAGCAGATGAGAATAATAATATAACATGTATAATACAATAATATGGTTTTTCCCGGGAGAAATCAGAAACGAAAATGACTGTACAGTATTTTTATTTATATCTGATAATACAGTAATATCAAGCCTAAACAGACACCAGGGTTTTATTGAGGAAGTCTGCAATACAACCTTTCAGCGATGTTGGCTAGCTCATTGCTAACTGATGACATAAAGGCAAAAACAGTCAGTGGAGGACACCAAATTGTGGACAATACATCATCAGAGGTAAAGATGAATGTTTGGGCTCAAAGAGGGTGAGAATAACAAAATCAGTGGCTTTGCTGCGTGTAAAAAGTTTTAAAAAGTAGTAGTTTGTCGCCACTATAGAAAAACACCGAAAGCTGCAGGAGTACAGGAGCTGCGCCAGATGAGAACACTAGTAAGTGACGAGTGAGTGACTGTGTGTGCGTGTGTGTTTGATCAGGGGTGAGGGTTGGGTTGGGGGTCTCATATTCACAGTCCTGGACGGGTGTGGATTTGACTTGGGAGATAATTACAGGTAACAGGTTGGTTCTGGTTCTCGGCTTTGTGGGTGCGAGCGGGTTTACGAAACTGGGCCAGGTTTAAAAACTTCAGTACGCTGCAAAACACAGAGAGATTTACTGAGCAGTGACAGGCTTAATCAGCTCATTTGGCAAGAGCTTGAACATAACAGACATTTGTTCATATGTAAAAGTCCTGCATTGTAGCTTTTAAACTAGTAACAAAGCTGTCTGTAGAATTGAACTGGTCTGCGTTTCCCTCGCCTGGATAACAATGAAAGGAAATATGATGTTTTTCATTGTTCTGAAAGATTTTGATGGTTGGACAATTTTTCTAAATTACTGATAAAAACAGCCAAATAATGATTGGTTTATAACCATATAATCTTTGTATTTATTTACAACCATATTATATGTCTATATCATATATTCAAGTAAATATACATTTTCTAGAGATTTCCCCATGATCACCATGACCTGAACACTCAGCCACACCCATAATCATTTCATTTCATATTCAAAAGTTTTTATTCATGAAACAAATGAAAAATTCTATAGGTGAAGATTTAAGTTTAACATGCTGCTCCTTCTGCTTAGAATCAGTTGTAAAATTACCCAAATTTTCAGGAGCTGATCTCACTGGATATATTTAATGTGACTGTAAATTTGAAGCTACGGCATCTGGCCGTAGATACTCTGATTGTTGATGAAAGTTTTTTGATATTACATGACTCCGTAATTTGTTGTTTGGTTTTGTTTTAAATTGTTACATCTATGCTTTTTGTGCTGCTGTTCTGTTGTGGCCAGGATTTTTAATATCTATGAGACTCCTGGTTTAAATAAATGTTAAATAATTGATAAAAATGATTATCTAGTTTTATATAAAGTTGATTAAAACTAGAGGATATTTGAATTCATAATGAATGTATGTACCACTTACAAATTAAAATGTATAAAAATGCTGACTTTTTGATTTTATCCATACTAATTGATTTAGAGCTGCAAAGATATTAAATTAACCACCTATATACTATTTTGATAATCCATTAATCAGTTTGAGTCATTTTTTAATTTGGGTTGTGGACAAAACAAGACATTTGAGGACGTCATCTTAAGCTTTGGGAAACACAGATCGACATAATTTATCGCAGAAAATGATCGACAAATTGATCGATAATGAAAACAATCAACACAGAAAAGACTTGAAAAATAGGACCGAACATGTGGAGCACATGATCGTTTGTATGGTCCACATGTTTGGACTTATTTTTCAAGTGACAAGATTGAGACACAATTAATTAATCGATTAATGAAGAAAATAATTGGACACTGAAAATAATCCATTAGTTGCAGCCCTAAATTGATCCCTCAATCTATATCACTGTAATAATAATGTATTTACAATGTTCTTATGAAGGTATTTATAATAAATAAATGATGATCCTTGATGATTCACTGCTAACATTTTAAAACTCAGCTGTGAACTGTGGCCTAATGTCAATATTTTGGAGCACTACAATTCAATGCAGTAGCAGTCACTGTCACTGCTGACTGGCAGTCAGTTCAACACAGTTCAACAGAATTCGCCCTGGGCCACCAGATTTGGGCCGGTGTCAACCGTTTCGCAGTTGCCCTGATTGGCGAGTGTATTTTGCTGGACTGCAGAATGTTCCAGCCAGAGTGCTGACATGAAATAAAGACAGGTGATCAGTTACATGTGTCAGTAACTGAACCACAGAGGAAAGAGGTGACTGCACTGAAAGTGGGGCATCAAGAGAAGCATGAAGGAGGAGAAAATGTGTGTGGTGGGATCGGCTGTCACTCAAGCTGCCCTCGGTCTGCCTTCACTATGGCAACAGAGTGTGGGTGATGGCCCTCAATCTCACACTGCCTCCGATAAGTAGAGAAATGGCCACTGTGAAGGACAGTTGGCGCCAACACACACACACACACACACACACACACACACACACACACACACACAACACACACAACACAAAACACACACAAACACACAAAACACCTCCACACACAGGCACAAACACACAGACACAGCAGTACATGCAGGAGAGTGAAAACATCCAGCTGCTACACAGGTGAATCATTTCCTTCTGGAGCAGAACATGAACAGACCAAAAATACATTTAAAGGGCACATAAAAATCTGATTATGTTCTGTTCATGGATGGAGAATAAAGGAGCATTAGCCTTGAGCATAATAAGCTGTTCTGTCATCAGATTTTCATAGAGAAACATCCACATTTTGAATCATATATGTTCATTTAAATTGATTTTCAAAATAATAAAAATACACTAGAATTCCCACCTCAGGCTGCATGCCTCCACCAGCCAGTCAGGTTACAGTTCATATCCATGTCTGCCCAGAGTCACAGAATGTCTGTAGTGAAGACTTTTACAGCAATTAAAGTGGATTTATATTTATATTTCTGGGATTTTGGCCGAATAAAATTTGGTTCAATGTGAGCTTTTAAAAATTGCTTTTCACTCATTCTTGAGAATTAGGACAGAACTGTTTTTTGAGGGGGTTTTGATTTTCTCTCTTCAATTATGCTGGAAAATATATTTTAAAAGACAAAATTCTAGAGAGAGACAGAGTTAACAAAATGTTACAGTTTTTCATTTCACAGCAGAGTCGCAGTGAGCAGCCATTCTATTTTTGAAAGTGTCTCAGAGTCTCTTAACACTAATCAAAATACACACTTTTAAACCATAATTCTTATTTAGCTTTGATTTAGAAGGACTACAGGGTTGACATGTGATGGTTGAGACACATCTGATAGAAATATTCTGATAGTATATTATTTGTCAGAAATTGAAAGTTTACCAGCGCTCAAGCAGTTTTTTCCGCCTTTATTTAAACCAGGAAGTGAGACAGGGGTCCTTAGGGTATAGCTAACCCTTTTTATGCCTGATTGAATCATGTTTTTGTGAAAATCTGATGAAATCTGGGACACAACTTTAAAGGGCCAACATCTTAATTAAAAATCAAACTGAAAACAAAGTTGATTATTATAGTACATTTTTATATCTACTGTATGTTAGCAGTAGGTATTGTTAGTTTTAGATTTTGAAGGTTTTTAAGACATTTTTAAATTATTTGAAGTTGTGAATTCTTGGGAGTAAAGAATGAGTAAAACATAAAACCAGTGGGAAAAAATCGACTGTCATGCAGGTTGACAGCGTGATAGTTTGATACAGTTTATTCTTGACTGACTGAAACGAGTTAAGCTCTGGAGAACTAGCGGGACCGTCACTTAGAGAATAAAGCCAAGTCACACCGAAATCCAGAGGCCGATGATGTAAACAGGTTCCAGTGGAATCTGGTACAACAGAGGTCAGTGTTGTTCCAGGTGTGTTTCCTACATCCACATCTATTTTTGTCTTTTTGCTCCATCATTTTACCCCCTCTCTGCTTCCTCTGTGCTGCACCTTTCTCCCAGTAAGCCTGGTTGAGGATGCCTTAAGCTTAGACAGCAGTATTATTTATTCAAGGATTCATTAGAAGTATGTCATCACTTTCCTCTTCCCCTTCGTTTCGCTCCAACACTCATAGAAAGAAATAATTAAAGAGTGCATGTCAGGCGAGGATATGCGGGGCGCTGTTCGGAAGTTGGCCCCCACAGCCCAGTAGGGAGGAAGAGGTTATTAATGCATCAAAGAGCAACTTTATCGGAGTCCACTTAAGCTGGAAGGAGCAGAGGGCGGCTGTGGTTTCAGCTAGGTATGGGGTGGGGGTTGGGGGGGCTTCTGATGAACAGCTTGGCACAGCCACTGATGTATACATGTGATAGTTTGGCTGTTCTGTTGTTGCGTGTAGACTGCTGATTAGCAGCCGTACCCACTGCCAGCAACAAAACCATGAAGTTATTTCCAACAGAAAGAACACTGAAACTTGACTGATGTGTGTATGGTCAACAAAAAGTTGGCTACATTTGCATGTGAGCTGTGGACGAGCATCTGATATCCCTGCTTAGACAACAGCTCCACCTGGCAAATGCAAATGGACAAGAAGTTGATTACAGGCATTCAAAGCTTTCCAATTCTGTCCAAAAATTATCCAAAAGCATACAAAATTAAACTGCTCGGAAATTATGTCTAAAAAGCCATTTCACCCATCGCTTTGGTAAACTCTGAGGGAGTCTGAATTCATTTCCACAGCTCCAGACTTACAGACATTAAGTTGCAGTTTGTCACTACTTTTGGAGACAATGCAGTTGGGCCGATGCTGTGATTTACCCTGCTCAAATGTTGATCACCAGGAAGGAGAGACTTCTGTTTACGTATTTGTGTTAGCTGAGAGCTAACACGAGGCTTTCAGAGCAATATGAAACTACAACAGTGCCTGTACAGCTTTCCAAGGGATCCATCTGTTGTCCACTGCCTTGGCTGCTAGTTTGCCTTTGTGGACAATGAAGCAAACAAATGATTCATTTTTTAAAGAAGGAGATAACTCATAACCTCCAGTGCCACCGCAGTTAAAAAGTTCTGGAAACGCTTCAGAGGATTTGCCCTTTGAGAGATGATCGTGTCAGGGTACCTGGTCATAATTGTGAGTATCAGTACCAGCAAGTTTCATACTGTGGGCCCAAGATTTTGGAAACTAAACCAGCAGTTATTAAGAGTTAAATATTTCATAGACATCAACAAATTCATCAGATTTCTGTGTAATAAATGATGACACAGCTAATCCATTAATAATGTGGGATTTTTTTAAAAGCACCCCAGAAATATACAACCCCAGAAAAATTCTAAATCATTCGGGGAAAAAAATAACACAACAGATAGCTGTCAATAGTGCCGAACAATTTGCCTGCAATTCAAATCGCAGGAGGCACAATATTTGTTAAAGGTGAAATGTGTGTAATTAGATATTATCATGCTGCAGGGATATTCTGGGCACACATCATATTTGACAGACTTCAGAAAACAACTTTGTTTGACACAGATTAGAGCTGCAAGGATTTATTGATTAGCTAATTGATTAGTTGTCAACTTCTGAATTAATCACCACTATTTTGATAACTGATCGTTTCAAGTAATTTTTTAAGAAAAAAATGTCCAAATTCTCTGATTTCAGCTTCTCAAATGTGAATATTTTCTGGTTTCTTTCTGACAGTAAACTGAATCTTTTTGGGTTGTGGACAAAACAAGACATTTGAGGACGTCATCTTGGCTTTGGGAAACCGTAATCAACATTTTCAACATAAGCGGGCTCAACTTTTCAAAAATGAACACAGACACCCACTCTTTGCAGTATTTGTAAGTATTTGTCAATCTGCACAGAGCAGATTGAGCGGGCAGGAAGTCAGGCACAGAAACAGTAGAGAATCCGGTCATTTGTCTATGCGCAGACTTAAGACTTCTTATCCGTGGTGAAAGCACAAAAGTCAAGGAAAGATGACCAAATCAACAAAATCTGAGCAAATAAACATTCAGGCGGCCAAACACTGCACTTCTGAAACACTGCTGGTGGGACATGAAGCCATGTGTAGGCCTAAACCATGACACAGACGTGCTGTGCCCAGTGGAATCAAGGGAGGGATTTTATTCTGTGTGGTGTAAATGTTTCAAATAAATAACAATAATAAAAATGAGAAGTTTAAAATGTTAACATTACCTGATCCTACTCAAGCCACGGAATCTATACATTTTACAGGCTATAAAATTTACCTGAAGAAAATCATATAATAATAATAAATATAGAATTGATTATTACTGATAAAACTATATTGCTGTATCTACAGTATAACTTTACAGTGTAACTTCCCTCCTATCCCCAAAAACATACAGCTGGTGCTCTTTTTTTGTTTTTTTCAGCCCTGTCCCTCAGACAACCTGAGACCGCCACTGTTATTAGATTAAATATGAATCCTCTCGTAAAAGCTGAGTTCAGACGTTGTGCTGAAGAGGAAAATTCAGATGAGGAGTCAGCAGCATGTGGAGGCAAAGATTTACTTAGACAGAAATAGCTCACAGAGTTTTTGTAGCTGTGATATTAGAAATGGAGAAAGTTACATACTATGTGTCCTGCTCCAAATTCAAGACTGTTGATTTAAGTGCTGCTTATAAACTTGGACTGGTTCTCCTAAAATTCTATGTGAGTTCCTCGTATAAGTGTTTATTATTTGTTTGTTTATTGTGTTTCTTAATGCCACCCAGTAGGGATGTTCCTGGGACTTATTTCCCTGTTGATTAAATGCAAATTTTAATTAGACTAGTCTAACTGTAAGAGAACACTCAGAAAGCAGGTAAAATTGAGCACAATTTAAACATTGTCTGAAAAAATACTGCATGTATTACGAGTCCTTTGAAGCCACTAATCACATTCTACAGTCACCAAATTGTATTTTAAATGCTGCGTAAATGTGTGTGCCTTTGCACTGTTCAATATGAACATTGCACATTATCCTTCAAAACATGACAACAACTCACTAAATGCTTAAACTTTCAGGCCGAACAGGACCACAGTGTCTGCAGACTGACCTCATTCTTCACCCGGAGCTGACGTTAGCTGCCACGCAGTGTGGCTGGTGTGCCAGGGTGACTGAAACCATGTAGTTTACACCATGTTTTTAGCCTGAATCTGCACTGTAGATCTTTAGCTTGGAGCCACGTTCACATGCACACTGGACACTTGAACTGTGTGTGTGTGGTGTGACGGTGTGCACGTCAGGACTTTAGGAGACTTGGATTACACCAGACAAGTAGTATGGAGGCATTTTATGTTTTTCATATTTGAAAACTGGTCACCATTCACTTCCACTGTTTGGGAGATTCTGCAATGCTGTTTTCCTGTGAAACTCCACCAGTGTCTTGTGGACTAACAAAATAAACCAGACCCTAAGTCACCGTGAGGGTGAGTAGATAATGACTGAATTTTCATTTTTGGGTGAACTATCCCTTTATCTGACTAGTATTTCTGGTGCCGAGTAGTTTAGTCGACTAATCACGCACGTCCCCACCACCAACCAGTTAGTTTCCTTGTTTACTTAAACTTATGTGTTTGGAGCTTTGTGAAGCAGCTACAGCTGACCAAAAATCACAGTTTTGAAAAATACCAAATAAGCCTTTATATGTTAAACTCCATACAAGTCCACTCCTTCCATGACTAAACAAGTTAGTGTACAGTATATATGTTAGTGAAGCACATTCTCTTCATAATGACTACGGGGCTTCTTCTGCTCTCTCTGAACAGGGATGGTGGTTCCACCAGTCTCCTCCTGTCTTCCCAATTATTCCCCCCCAAGGCGAAGTCCACCGGGCTCCTACTTATAAATATTCATTTTGGAATTATGGACCACTGAGCTTCACCCTATTTTGCGAGGCTCCTGCACATTCATTCCTGTGTCTCTGTGGTGACCGGAGAGGCACAACAATCACTTGAGCGGCTGGTCCTCATTTTGATTTATCGACTTTGTCTGTTTGTAACGAAAAGCCAGTGTCCCCACACTCCTTAGACATGCTAATTCATGCAAATGTATGCCTGCCCCAGTATTCACCTTGAGGTAAAGCATACATGTTGTAAATAGAAATTTGCCATAATTTAATGATCTTTGGAAATCTTCAGTGCTTTTTTATTCTCTCCTTAAAACCTCTCTAGATTCATTGTTATGTTAATGTATGCACACACATCTTCCAATTGGAGATCCAGCTGTGCCTGCCAAAACTTGTCTCGGGGGTGTGATGTCAGTGTTGTGTGGAGGTAGTTACTGTACTGCAATGGACATTATGCAGCTGTTAACATATAGGACCAACCGCGCTTTGCCCAAACCTTGCTGATCAGGAATTTTAACAGCAAGAGAATCTCAAGGTACAACTGTGCAACCTCCTTCCAGCTTCTCATTGGCCCCGAGGTGCTAATCCTTACGTGACACAGGAAAGTGGGGCTTATTATTTTTTAATATTTTCTAAAAAAAAAAAAGAGAGAAAAACAGGGAATTTATCAGTATGTATTCTGAATATTATTAAAACTATTGTGAATTTAGCAAGAGAACAAATAATGTAGCATGAAGTTAGAGATAAATACTCTCAACTGATATACTGTTTTACTTCATTCACAGAAAACTACAGTATAATATACTGTATTACAACATAGGTTTTATTTTCATACCACTGACCATCTGTTCTATTAGGTAATGATAATACTGTATTAACCATATTACTTGTCGAGATCCTGGAACATGAGGGGATCACTACAAGGACCTGTCAAGAAAACAGCCAGTCAGACCAGGGGTCAGCAACCTGTGGCTCTTTTGCCTCTCTCCAGTGGCTCCCTGTGGCTTTGATAACATTTTATACAACACTGAGTAATGGTTATTTTTCTTTAACATTCTTAATTTTCATTCATCATTGTTGTAAACCAAAAGTGACTCTTACATTCTTCAATTTTAAAAATGGCAGCCTATACAAGAAAAAAAAAAAAGAATATTTCGCCGACTAAATATGCATCATAGCCTCTAAATTTTGCCGCTGGCCACTCTTCAGTCTCCTAAGGCTAGCTATGGAGGCCAAATCAAAAATAAGAAAAGTCTCACAAGAAAACGGAGAATTTAATAAGTGCAGCTCCAGACAGATTTTTCTTTTCTCTTTTTATAGCCAAAAAATGTTCTTTTGTTACTAAAGGCTGCTGACCCGAGTCAGACAGGTTGAAAAGAAACAAACTTACTTTGGGAAAGAAAATAAAGGCGGGCTGTCAAATTATTACCAAAACTATCTGCTGTAAAAATCTGTAACACTTTACAGACCCACTTCCTGTTTGATCTTTAACCTACTGTACTTAATGTTGTTGTGTGCACTGCGCTCATGTTGAGATGAATGAAGTGGTTCAGACTATCTGGTTAACTGGTTTATTTTCAGTCAGTTTGATCATCTGACTGCTTGTGTGTCATGACCTGTTTGATGTTTTTTGAGCAATTTTGCCATATTAGTATTATTAGTTTGGTAAGTTCAATGTTCAGAACAATCATAACTGAAAGAGCTTTTTGGGGGAGGACAAGAAAATAAGGGAGAGAGACATGAGGACAGACAGGAAACTAATGGCCTGGTGGGACACAAACTGGGGATGCTGGGTGTCATGGTTGATGCCTCAACACCTTGACCACCACTGGAACTACAGAAGGTGCATGATTAATAGACCAGATGATTAAAAGTCATTACCCTCACTTGCCAGTCCCAGAAATACTAGTCAGTTAAACTATTTATCAATATTTTATTAAAGTAGACACCAGTTAGCTGTTGCATTTCAGATGTTACGTAGCTTCCCGCCATTATCCAGGGCTGCATAACTACATCTTGTAAATCCAGTGCTGTTTGGCAGTATCTTGATCTGGAACATAAACTGGCATAAAACCACTCAACCACAGCAATGTGTAACCACATTCATCACAGGCATGTTGATGTCAAACTGCGAGGAAAGACTGCTGCTTGTGCTAGTTAGCTGTACTCCGACATTGCTTTTACGCAGACGCTGTGATCCTGCACGGTCTGAAAAGATAACGCAGCTCTTCACGCCAATGACTTCACAAGATATGTTTCCACTCAACTTTTTTGAAGGCAAAGTCTTCTGAGAGTTAATGGAATATACTGAGCCCCAATACGCATGCATCCAGACTGGACCACAACCACCAAAAAATCATGGCTTCATTTAAAATATGACATGGTTATTGAAGAATGTGATTAACTGTTTTAAATGTCTCGTAATACGCACCATATTTTTCAGACAACGTTTTGATAATCAATTCATTAATTGTGCTCAATTTCAGTTTTTCTTCACCTTGTTATTGTTGCTGACAAAATGCCTTACATTAAAGGGCAATATGCAATCAACAAAACACAAATGCAATGTTTTTGCTCCCTTTTTTCACAAGTTGAAGTTAAAGATCTCAGACTTCTTCTGTGCACACAAAATCTTTATTTCAATGGTTTGAATAATACGGAAGATAAGAGGAACTAAAGGGAGCTCACCTCCCCTGAAACAGACACGCACTCCCCTGAAAGCCTGCTTTAGGGGGAGCTCTAAAACAATGTCCACTTTTGTGTCACAGGTTATACTTTATTTTCTGTACATTAAGGTTTCTGACTTGAGAAATGATATATAAATAAGTATGTCAGTGTTGAGGTTTATTCACTAAATACACTCAAATTTCCGGAACTCTATCTCCTGCTGTGAACATCCATGGGTGGTTGCGCTGCAGTCAAATCACCAGGTTTATGTCGCCACTTGAACTTCTTGTCAATGAGTTGGCGCACTATTTGAATGGACTGTAAATCCTTCAACAGACAGTGATTTTATTCAGTATTTTTGAATGTTTTATGGATAAGTAGTTGAAAGTGTCAAAATGGAAACAAACTAGTCTTGGACAATTTGGATTCATCAAACAAACAAGACAACAACAAGTCACAGCAACAGTGCACCGGCTACAGCTATCCCCACGCCGCTAATAAGTCCTGCTGAAAGTGAGAGCTCCACAGAGGGAGAGGCTTAAATACACAAATTTGTGAAAATAAATGCTTGACTATTGGTTTGGAAACAACATCAACAAATATTCCACGGCTGTAAAATGGCATTTGAACCGACCCTCACCAAAACATCTTCAGCTGCCAACAGCTGCTGTGGAGCCTCATGCAGGCTTGATAATCAGTATCCATTTTTCAGCTTTTATGCTGTTTCACAGTCAGGTTTCTACCACATTACCCAGCTGATCAATCAGTCAGTGACTAGACCTTGTCACTATCACATTAAGTCGTATAAACAGGAGGCAGACTTTGAGCCAGAAAGTCAAATTGACATCACCAGGCAAGATGCCAAGTTAATTAAGTTGACAGGAGTTGAGAAGACTTTATCAAGTAGAAATTCAAAGAAAACACATCCAGAGCCAACAGGCTCATTTGTTCTCTTTTCCCCAGATGCAGCACTCAAGTACAGGACTCCAGTGGCTCAGTGTATTGTTACAATCAGATCTCTGAAGCCCGTCACCAAAGCCCACTAAAACATGGACCAGTTATGACATCCAACTTGCTGCTTTATTGCAAATCGATCCTCATCATTGTTCCTGGCTACATCCAGCCAAAATCATCCCCCTATTTATAGCAAAGGCCCCAGCATTTAAAAAATGGAGAGAAAGCTCTGCAGAGCCCAGCTGGCCAATATAAGACCATACACATATGTGTTCAACCTTTCAGCAGCACGGTTAAATAAAGTTTGTAATGAGAGCAGCTGTTTGAGTCTGGGGCCGAAACCAATCTCTAAAACCCAGCTGGCTCCTGCAGGACTCTGGTTTGCACTACATTTTCAGGACTAAGAAGATAGTCGGGTGATGAGCATCTCTGTCTGTTTATGAGAAGAGAAAGACTGAGTGAATGTTTCTGTATAAAGAAACACAGACAATAGACTGACTGGGTTATCCTGTCTATACAGCGTGCACATTCATCCTCAGCAGTACATACTGTGTGCATAAGAAGGTGCCCATCAGCCCCATCTTGGGCCAACGCTGAGTGGGATGGAAGTTGACAGGCTCATTAACACAGCGGATACACAGCCTACGGCCATATGGGCAAACTGGGAGGACTGGGAATATCCCGCCAATCCACCAGCCACTTAAAACACACTAATTGGACACCAGTGTTGTCCATATCCATTGGCCTCCCTGTCTGTAGGTTTAATAGTGAAACTGAGATGGCCATACACAAGAAGCAGCCACCAGGTTTTTTGTGGTAGCTGCTGTTGTGTGTTATTGTGTGTTTACTGTATGAGTCACTATATGAGCTCCTAAACTAATTAAATTCCTCTGTGCATCGGTAATGGGAAGCTAAGAGATATAATTGTTGTCATTTTCATGCCATCCTTTTAATTACTTTCTGGTTCCATTTCATTCCATTTGAATTGACAGCCTGATCAACTTTTAATTGCCAGTTTTTGCAAACAGCTTATCAGCCTGCTCCAAGCCTGCATGCAGAGTACTAAATGACCTGGCCAAACACACCCACACAAACACATTTTCAGCTTCACACACACCACAGCAGACACACACACCGTAAATCCCACAGCCAATCCTATGGATCCACGTGCACGCTGAGCGCACACATGCGTACCCGCCCCCCTCCGCACCAGATGCATGGTGGAGTTTGACAGAGTGAGATGCGGATGCAGCAAACAGGAGGCCCATTCATTTCCCTACAGAACAGCAGCAGCAGGAGGAAGAGAGGGGGAGAGGGCGCAAAGAAGGGAGAGGGAGAGCTGGGAGTAGGATGGAGATAGCAAAGAGTGAGGTAATCCATCACTTCATCCATAAGCACCTGCTGAAGAGGCGCTGAAAGCCTCATGAGCCCCAAAACCTCAAACAAACACTGTACGGCCCACCCTGCATCTCAGTCCCATCAACATCACAGAACTAGGGCTGACCCCAATGCTTCCAAGCTTCTACCGTTACCATGGTAATCGATGTGCAAATCAGTATTCAATTGCTTTGGAGGGTGAGGGGGGTTTGAAGAGAAGGAGACGTTGCATTAGCTGTGCAGAATAAGAGGAAAAAGACTAATAAAAAGCCAGAAATGGAACTCCTCCATGGAGTTAAATTAGGCTTATAACTAGGGCTGTGTATTGGCAAGAATCTGGTGATATATGTATCATGATACAGTGGTTACGATTTACTGTGTTGCGATATATTGCGATACTGTAAGCAAGATGATATATTGCTATTTTTTCATCTAATTTTAGGAAAACTATATTATATAGAGCAAACCATATGTATAACATTTGAGTTAAAACAATCAGAACAGTGAAGACAGTGAAGGCAACAGCACTGCTATCTACTGTGGGTGGGGGGTGTTAAACATAGGCATGACGGTGGAGCTTCATATCAGTCGATCTTGATTATTATTAATCATGTAGGTTGTGACTGACTACATGTTGTGTTCTCCAAGGGGTGGAAGCAACTAAGTTGATGAAATTAGTAAAAATCATTCTTAAATGAGAATATTTTTTGGTTTCTTTACTACTCTTTGACAGTAAACTGAATATCTTATCATTGGGAGCAAAACAAGATATTTGAGGACGTCATCTTGGACTTTGGGAAACACTGACATTTTAAAACAAACTACTATTAATCGAGAAAATAATCAACAGATTAATTATTAACTATGAAAATAATCGTTAGTTGCAGCCTTACTAAATGGGTAAAGGCAAATAATAAAAGAGCCAGGAAAACACTTACGCCATATCATGATGTGACGATATCTTGACTGATATTGTGATATGGTAAAATATCGACAAATTGCTCATCTCTTTTTAAACACAACATAAAATTAACCAATGCCACAAATCTTTGCATGTATCACAATATCACGATACAGATAATCAAGAAACAAGATAAGCTTGTTTGGCAATTTTCTGCATGTGCTACAGCAAAAATACAAGGGCTGCATGATGAAAAAGTTATTATGCGATTATTTTGACTGAAATACGATCACTGGAAATGATAATTTTTGGATTTCAATTTTCATTTTTATTAAAAAAAATCATAATAATTTGACATTTGTTGGGGTCTGTTTTCTTTAATGTGCAAAACAAGATTAGCAGGCCAGGACATCTCTGCAGCACTACAGTACCTCAGTATAATGCTGTTATCTGACATGTTTCTTATTCAAAAAATTGCAATTTGGTTCTGGTTCTGAGATTTGGATATTGCACTTGGCCATATTGCGATTTCAATATTATTACATTTAACTGTGCAGCCATAATAAATACACATGTGCGGTTCACCTTCTCTGTCATCGTCACTCAATTTTAACATTAATATAGCCGATCTCACTGAACAGCTGCTGACTGCTGTTCAACAGGTTATGAGCTCCAATTAAATTTTGTACTTGTTCAGCTGTCTGACAACAAAAAACAAATGTTAAAAAAATGACAACCACCGCAACAAATAAAAGCAAATATGGTTGATAATTTGCAGTAGAATTTTTTATTTACGAATTATGAACCTGGCTGATTTACACAAGATTAAGATCACAGATGACCTCCACAATAATTTACCTGCTGTCTGGAGCAGTGCTGTGCATTCTAGCAACAAGCACATTCAGTGAGCGAGCTCTTAGCTCAGCTGGTCGCTGCTCAAAACATGTCGAAATATGTTCAGTCCTGGAACTGTGGTCCTTTTCTACACAGTGCAACCAAACGCTAGGCTGAATAAAACAATACAGACTTTCACATGTAGGCTACTATTTTCTACCGTGTTAAATTTCACTGTTGAGATGTGAAGGATGCATTGTGTGTGTGTGTGTGTGTGTGTGAGTGCGCGAGAGAGAAAGAGAGAAAGAGAGAGAGAGTGTTGTGGTTGATTAACACATTTTTTGGCGTCTCTTCTGCCGAAGCTTCGAATATTCTCAGGTAATTCTCACTGAAGCTTTGAAGCCCCAGAAATGCCATTCGGGACACATAACTAATTATTTATGTCACAAAAACAAACATCAATAGTAACTATGTTTTGGTTTTTTTTATTTAATGTGATTTTAATTATTTATTTTACATAAACTCCTGGCCTGTGTATGTGGTGTACATGGTGCTACAAAAGATTAGTTTAAACCATTGTTTTTTTTGTTTTTTGTTTTTTGTCCAATTAGGCTGTAATAAGTAAGAAATCATATTTACAAGGATACAAGGACATGTATTTATCAATATGCAACAAGGCTGCATTATATTAATGTACTACATTTGTATAAAACAAATAGAAATTATATTGTTGTATTATATTTGTGATGTAGTTAACATCACTCAATTTTCTACTAAAATACTAAAACTAAAATACTTTTTAAACATAACTAGTTGTCCACTTACATAATAATAAAGTTAAAGTGACATCAGACAATATAATAAACTGCAGGTTTTGACTTCTGAGTGAAGCTGGAGCTGAATCAAAGAGGTTCTGAGTCAAAACTTGAAGTTGATAGGCTGGAAACAAATTATATGATCCTCCTCTGAAGTTCATTTGGAAAGCAGATCATTTATGAAAACCAGCAAAACTGCACAATCTCTTCAAACATCAAAATGACAGAGTGGTGCCTCTTTCTCTAGGAAAACCTGCACCAACATGCAAAAGCACATAATCTATACAACAACAAAGAGTCATTTTGCACTTAAGCCAACTGGCATGATTAACACCTTAATTAGTGGGAGCTAATTAAATTTGCCAGTGACACTTTCACTTCCTACAGCCTCGTATAACATTGTTCATAATGTAATATAAAGTTAGAATCATGGCTCCTCTGATTAAAACTGCACTCAAATCAGTTTGAATAAAAAATGTATTAGTTGTCCAGTTAATGCTTGGCATTTTAATTTTATTTTCACTCATTCTTCCAATAAATCAAAAACAGTTTTTGGCTTTTTTCAAACAACTCAACACATTCTTTTGAAAGAACCAGTCTTGCATGGATGGTTGAAGCTTCCCTGTTCCTCACCCGAGGAAATAAATCAGGAGCTCAGAGAGTCACAGCACATCCTGATTATTCATTAATATTAGAAATTCAGTTATATGTCACCCACTCTTGAGAACTGGGACAAATTCTACCAAAACAAAAAAAACTTTATACCAAAACTCAAATTCTCTTTATTTGGTGAAAATTTATTTTTTTAAGAATTTGTAATTTACACGTTTTAGTTTGCTTTAATTTTTTTTAATTTCTAAACTTGCTCTGTGCCAGAAAACAGCCTTGACTCAGACAAGAATTCACAACATCAAACAACTCAAAAATGTGTTAAAAGTCTTCAAAATCTGAAAGTATTACAAAAATGTGGCCTTTTAAAGTCGTGTACCACATTCCCATCAACTCTGTGAGATTTTTACTAAAACATGATATAATCTTGCATAAAAAGGGTGAGCTAGACCTTAAGGACCCCGTCTCACTTCCTGGTTTAAAAAGGCAGGGATACTGCTCATCATCATAATCATTAAGAGAACTCTGAGCAACTTTTAAAAATAAAATGACTCCTTGCTACAACTATGCGGTGAAATGAAAAGATGGAACATTTTAGCAACTCTGTATGGCGCTCATTATATGGTTTAATAGCCAAGAGTTTGATCTGTTAAAATATATCTCAGAGCACAATTGAAGAGTAAAAATCAAAACCCCCTAAAAATACAGTTTTGTCCAAATTCTCAAGAATGATTTAAATTTATTTAGTTATAGATTCAACTTAACAACTCTCAGACATCCTAAAAAATCTGTTGCAACAGCTGATTATCTCTCAGGCTACTGCAAGGTCATTTAGTGAGTCAAGATTTATTTGAATGTGAAATCTGAAGGCAAACATTTGAAAGTGTCACTAAAGCAGATGCACAGATGTCTTTCTACTTCTTAGAACTAATCAACTGACTAAAATGAGACTAAAAAGCCTCATCAAAAGTAAGAGTCAATTAAGATGAGGCACCAAAATTTACATTTAATTAAATAAAACACAATATGTGTGATTTATTTACAGACTGACAGAAACAAAATGCAAACACCTTTTTCAGTAGCTAACAGACATTACGTCAGTTTTCAAGGTAATCTACTGTTGTGCAATTTGAGAGCTCTGCAACTCCATCAGACAGGATTGAAAAAGTCTTGAACCCTTGAATCCTTCAAACGAGCCTTGAAGACTTGAGGCTTCTGCTCAGCAAGCCTAGGCAAACACACAGAGCCACAGTTGTGTGCTGTGGGGGAACCACATCAAAACTGGATTAGGAAATGCAATCAAGGTGGATTAATTATGGATGGAGGGCTGTTCAGTTCTGCCTCATCTTTGCAGGCCTGTGCATATACACTGGCTGCTTCGTGCACAGGAAAGGAGAGGGCAAGCTGTCAACAGGCAGCAGAATCAAAGGATGCTGAGTGAGGCTGCTGATGGTGGAATGACAACAGCACCAGGCCTGCTCACCTGTTACCATCGGCTGAGACTCAAGTACTTGTCAGCAGACCTTCGTTTGACAGCCCCAACTGCATCTTTCTGACATGTTTGGACACATCAGCCTTTCAATTTGAGTGGTGGAAAAGTGAGACATGAAGGAGGCGAGAGGAGAGCTAAATGATGAACCATGAATGAACAATCAGAACAAAAGACGAGAATCAATGCAATCCATCCGCTCCTATACCATAAATTCTCAAACGGTAGCTTTTATTTACCTCAACAGCAGAACCAGGCCTTTATCTGAAACAAGCACGTCTATCAATCAGTCTTAACGCTTCCTGAATAATGTTTCACATTAAAAGCTTTCCAGCAGCTCAAAGGTTATAATTCTTGCAGTCCTTCAGGGGATTTCAACATGAAACATCTGCAGTAAGGTTTCACTGACAGCAGCTAAACTCTGATAAAACAATGGCAAAGATGGAGCTGGGTACCAAACTTAAATACTTTTATGGCACTGATTGAATTGCTTCAGTACTATCAAGCATTGAAAAATGTCTTGTCTTTTCGGTACCAAATTCCAATATCTAAGTAGTAAATGTCATCGGTGTCAGTGAGTCATTACGCATGCCTGTACTAAAATCTAATAATGCTGTCGAATGTTTCACATTGTAGTTGTATGCAGGAAAAAATGATGTTATGTCCAGAGATGCAGATGATGATTTGGAGGAAATATACATTATACTGAAATAACTTATTTCATCATTAAAGTAGTAACCTGGAGGAAGTACTGGGTTTGCAAATAATGAATTCAATCAGGAGCTAAAAAAAAAAGAGAGACTTCTCAATAAAAGATACTCAATAGTCACTTCAATGCAAACATGTAAAAGGTAACCCAGTCAGTGCAAAAACACATGCGGACATGATCAAGAGGTTGGCTTGCCGTTCAACATCAAACACCAGAATGGGGAAGAAAGTTGATCTAAGTGACTCTGACCGTGGAATGATTGTTGGTTCCAGACGGGCGGTTTGAGTATCTCTTTCTGGTTGAGTGGTTCGAGCTGATAGAAAGGCAACAGTGACTCAAATAACCAGGCGTTACAACAGTGCTGGACAAGTTTACATTGATATAGCAGCCCTTCCTGAGTCAGGTTGATGTGTGAGGTTCTGATAACCTCATGGATGAGTTTTTGGTATGTAGGTATGCAGCGTTGGAAACAAAAACGCTGGAAAGATCCTAGATGTCCTGAGGTCACATTTTGCTGCTTCCCCCTTGTGTTTCTATGCATGCTGGTGCCCTAGACAATAGAAGAGACCCTTTACAACTTATTTATTTATTGTTTATCCTTTAAAAAAACAAAAATGTAACTATGATTATTTTACAGGACTTGTATTCTTTTACTTGTTTACATACTTCTTGTATAGGTTAACTTGTAGACCCTCTGAATGTTATCATGGGTGTGCCTATATAGTGAATAGTCAAGGCTGTATTAATGAAAATTCAGAAATAAACTTTGTTTAAAAAAGAACAGTGCTAGTGCAGCTCTGCATGCACAACACAGGGAAGTACACAGTACACTGGACTCTGCTAATTCTCATCAGTGTAACTTACGCCCTTTTTTTTTTACTGAACCAGGCCATACAACAATAACAGCAAACATATTACATTCATATAAAAATAGTACATATATGTGCATTAGTCAGTATCAGGAATCAGCCTCAGGAAAGAAAAATGGTATGGTAACATCTCTACTTTTAATAGCTACTTCTAGCAGGACAGAGCATGTGTCATCTCAAGCTGGTTTCACCAACATGACAATGAGTCAAGTGTACTTCAATAGTACTTCAACAGACAGCAGATCTCAATCCAGTGATACAGCTTTGAGATATGCTGGAAAGGGACATTTACAGCATAAATGTGCAGCTGACAAATCTGCAGCAACTGTGTGATGCTATCATGTCAACATGGAGCAGAATCTCAAAAGAATCTTTCTAGCGCCTTGTTGAAGCCATGCAAAGAAGAATTCAGGCCGTTTTGGAGGCAAAGGGAGAAAGGCGTACCTCATAAAGTTGCCACTGTGTCTATTTATCAAACAAGAAATAATAGATAAGTATAAAGGCCCATCTTTCATGGAAGCTTTCTTCAAATAAAGGCCTGGTCCTGAGGCTGCAGTAAAGGCAAGACAACACCACTCTGCTGAGCTGCATTTGTCTTTTTGATAAAAAATGCTATTTTCACTCACATTTTTTTTTTAAATATCCTTTTTTATATCTTTCTTTTTAAACTTTCAACACAGATGCTTCAGATTAAAAGCTTTTCAGCAGTTCAAAAGGCAACATTTATCCATTTCCTGGTGGGCTTGTAATGTAAAAGTTCTGCCAGAGGTGTTGAATTTCATTTCCAGTAGCTTTACACCAATCAAAATGAGGCAAAGTAGAAGCAAATGGTAATGACTGATGAATTAAAATGGTATTTAGTGAAAGTGACATTACTTTGTTGAACTGATGAAATTAGTCCTTTAGAAATGTACATTTTTGCTGAATTTCCTATGGGAGCCATTAAAGTACAAGAAATTATATGTTCTCCTTAATGTCTTCTTAATGAACGGCTGTTATTAGTTCATGTCAGCGTTTATTAACCTCAGCTTCAGACAGAACAAGGCACTGAAACACACTTATTTTACACAAAGGCCTTTATTCATAATTTTCCTTGCATTTGATCATATTTTGCAAGCTTGGATCAGAGCTAAACTAACCCAGCTTAGAACAACAAGAGTGAGTCAGACAGAGATGCACTGTCGTCGACCCACTCTGATTCTCCACCAGCCCACATCCTCCTCCTCAAACCTCCCACAGTCTGGTCACAGTCTGGCAACGGCAGTGACATCTAACACAAGTTTGGTTGGAGTTAACATTACTGCAGGTACTAAGCTAGCAAGACATGATAACAGCTTAAGTTAGAGCAGATACACACAACATTTAATCCATTCTTCATGTTTGCTCTTGTGTTTTAGGTTTCTGAAAGACTACAAAAAAGACGGCACTTTCCAAACTCATAATCTCTTTTTTTACTCAGGTTTTTAGTCTGGAACATCTGCAGGCGTTGGGTTTCATTGACTGCAACATGATCCATAGAATGTAAAAGTGGAAGCAACCAATATTAATTAGGGAACAAACACTATTTGTGTTAAAAAGAGAAACTCAGAGCAGCAGCATGATGAGCATGATTTGACACACTATCTAACTTAAAGGCCTTTGTATTTTTGGCCGCCACCTTTGTTGAATTTCAGACCAAAATGTAGTCTACAGAGTCTACAGGGGATTTTCATGCCAACACTATTGTGCTTTCTATCAGCAACTGCTTTGGCATGTTCATACCAAGCATGCACACATTACGCACAGGTGCGGCACTTGAGTGTGGCGGCAACAGGGGAATGACGCATTGACAATTTCTGCAAGATCAAGATAGTCATGAGGCAAAGAAATGTGTGTTAGTAATGAAAGCTAGGATAGGTTAAGTTACAGAAGTAAATAGGAGTGAATACGCACAGCACCAATATGTCCCCTGACTAATAAATCAAAACTATTGTTTGTATCCTACCGTGTGTACTTTGTCCATTCAGTTCATTAAAAAGTGACAAACATCTGTCATCTCACTGAGGGACCGTCACAAAAGCAGTGGTATTTTCAATACCTTCATACTGACTTTGTGAAAATTATGATTAGAAGATTATACTAAATTGGTTTCATAGCACAACTATTTTGACACAGAATTTTTTATTGTATTTTAGTGCTTCTTCTTTTTTATATTAATATATTTATGGAAAATTCATGATTTTATTTCAATATAGTTTGTCCTTTTTCTGTCCAGTTTCTTTGTCGGCCCTCAAGTTGCTAAACAAAAAGTGAAATTGTGACTTTTTTTCACATAAGTGCAAGGCACTCTAAAGACGCATGCCCCTGCCAGGGAAAACCCTGACACTGTTGTACTAATGGAATCACTGCTGTGGAAACATTACGGCAAGTATTGGTTCCCAACCTGGGGTCTGGGCCCCAGGAGGGCAGCAAATATCCTAAGAGGCTTTTTCTGCTCTGAGGTTGTCAAAGTAAGATTTACACATGTCAACACATGTAACTCAGAAGTAGTAGGCCAGGTAGTAGACCACAGTTCTGTGACCTCTCAAGCTCTGTGGTAATACATTTTTATGCTTTTGGTAATGATGAGTTTGCTTTAGCCCTGGGATTCTCAAACTTTTCCATGCCAAGGCCCCCTCATAGCATTAGCCTGCAGCCAAGCCCCCATTTTGTAAAGTGTCTGTAAAAACACACACAACAAATATAAAAATACAGATATAAAATGATTACTTAAATCATATTTTACAATTACATACATAAGTACATATAAGTAAGAGGGGCTCCAAGGAACAAGGCTGGGAACCACTGCATTATAGTACAGGTAATCTCACCTCCCTCAATTTCTGACATTTATTAGGGCCTCCCCTTTATTTGTTTGTGCTAGCTTTTAGTTGAGACTGTTGTAATTTAAATACTTTTTAATGCTTTTATTCATGAATTTACTCTCTGTACAATGGCTGTATTTCACACCATAATTGTCTGGATGAGGGATAAACAATACAGAGTAGAAAATCACAAAATAACAAACTTTTAAGTGTCAAGCAGCAGAAAGATATGCAGTTCAAATTGGGAGGGAAGAGTCATTCATTACTTATGCTTTCAACACCACCCCCCACGCCGACTGTGGCTCTCCTGTAGCAGCTAAAGAGCAAAGCTTTCTGCGTTCCTTAATCCCTCCTCCTCTACAGACTGTTTCCCCGTGGTAATGTGTCATTTCTCAGAATGTGTTAGCAGCTTGAGTGGATTCCTATCAATTAGTAGTTCATAGGAAATGCAGCTGCATGTGTGTGCGTGTGTGCTGTCATGGCTTCTGTCTGTATTGTTGTCCATTCTCCTGTCAGTATCATGAGGTCGTAGTGTATGTTTCTGTGCTTGTTCAGTCCATCAGTACTACTAAAGACTGGCACTTGCTCTCACTCACAACACACTGAGTAACATATTTATACAGATAAATTAGGGAGGCTTTTACCACAGTGGCAAGTGCGGGACGCCTAGACCCTGATTCATTAGTTAAAAAGCACCCTAATAAATTCCCCACTTTTAATGTTTCACAGAGCTATTAAAGGCGTACCGACGCTCGCACAGTCCTGTTTCCTATTACAGCTTTCAATAAATGACAATCGGCACTCAGTGTAAACGGGAAGAGGAGGGGGGAGCGTCAGACTTTTCAGCCTGCCTTTCAAAGCCTTCCTAATAGCACGTAAAGACTTATTAGGCATTGTGTGCCGGTGCTTTAGAGGAGTGAGGCACTTTGTTCCAGAGTTGCCCAGGCTTAAGTTAATGAATAGAGCCGCTGCTTGACTGAGGCTAATTCACATCGCTCAGCAGAAGAGGTTCCATATCAATCTATATCAGTTACACAGGGACTTTCAAAGATGAAGGGAAAACTGCTGCTGAGCGAGGGAGAAACTGAGAGGGGCAAAAAAGAGAGATAAGCCTTTTAGAAAGTGAAGACAAAGCTGGAACCGTAGAGAATTTACTTCAGCTCCTACTCAGATTGTTTAGGTTTAAGTCTTTTCAAGAGAAGCTAGGACAGGAAGTCAGTAAAAAAAAAAGTACAAAAAACAGTTTACTGGTAGCTGCACAACAGAATCAAAAATATTTGCTTGTGATTTTAATTAATTGTTTGTTTTTTTTTTCCTTTCTAGGTAGCTCCCTGCGGACAGCTGCACCTCTTTAATCCATCCTAAATACAGGGTTTAACGTTGATGTTCTTTTCACAAGTCAGGTAAGTGGGTAAGAAATGTACCTGCCTGAAGTAAATTTTTACTTGCCTCTATACAAATAATGAAGCAGGAAAAATTATGTACAGGAATCTACATGTACTTGTATAATGATAACTTCAATTTTGCCAAAATACCATTAATGCCTTCTATTAAGTTAAAAGTTACAGGTCAATACCGTGATAGGTTCCATATTAAATTCCTTCACAGTCTTCACTACAGACATTATATGAGTGTGGACAGATATGGATGTAATGTAACTTGACTGGCTGGTGGAGACAAACAACTGTGAGGCAGCAATTCTATTTTTTCACTGTTTTATACAACCACTGACAGCTGACTTCTCTCTCTTATTAAAGGCTATGTAAAGGGTATTTCAGACATTTTCTTCTAAACACATTATATAGGTCATAAATGTATTGCTCAAAAAGTGTAAAGCTATCTAACCAGTTGTGCCTCATCCACCACATGCATGCGTGTTCCCTGGATGCCACAATTTGCAGGGTAGCAGCTTGGTGGCTTTATTTAAGGGGCCTTCACATGATAAGAAATTTATCCCGGACTCACCACGAGGTAGAGCGCAGAGAGGCAAAGCACAGCGCCACAACCGCTACGACCTGTCTGCCTGATATACAAATGGCTAGCTAACGTTAGCTCTGGAAGTAGCTTAAGTTCATAAACTATATGATTCACAAATCTTATGATCCAACCTGACTGTTCACATTTCACCATGCATTACGTTCACTGGCAAGATCGTAGTCTGCTTTTAATGTTGTGTTATAGAGTGTGGGGAACCCTGAAATGCTTTTCTTTGGTCGTGTCTGGAAGGGAACCCTTGATTTGTGAAATTCTCGTGAGATTGTTTTATGTTGTTCCTTCATTATGATGTTAAAATGATCACTCTCGCGAGATCTTCTGTGGGGCTGGGGTTCACTTCAAGACTCGACCATCAGTCACTGTCTGCGCCGCTTGTGTCACTTCGACATATCTGTGGTCTCGTCATTATCCCACCGGCGGCGATGCCGGCGGGATTATGTGCACACCAAAGAGACTAAGTTGCCTTGTGTGCTTATAAGTGGAATAAATAAATTACCATTCTGATGCAGACTGTGAGGAACGAGGCTGATCATCACGTAGGTCAGTGTCTGGCTCTAGTGGCTCAAATCAGTGTTTCATAGCAGAGAAAACTGATCATTTTTTCATTATTTTGAGACCTAATTTTATATGCTTAGCGTTTTCATTCAAATTTGGCTAGGTGATTAATAACACATGTTTCTGTGATGTGACAAACTCAGAACACACATTTATTGCTACTTTACTGTAATGGGGCCACTAGGGCCCACAAGTCATACAGCTGCTTCAGTTTGAAATCTTGTCTCAGCTCGAGAAACTTATCTAAGTGTCATGTTAATGTTGCCAGAACTTTGCAAATCTCAGCTGGTTGTTGTGCTGGCATTGCAGTAGGTGCTTCACCATCTGTTGCTTGGTGGGGATCTGCACTGTACTGAGTGACTTATACTAGTTGTTGAAGTTTTGAAAGCAAAATCCTTTCCTATTCTTGCTTGATATGCAACTTCAGGTGCTCAACAGTTCGGGGAGACAGGTCTGGACTGCAGGCAGGTCAGTCTAGTACCTGAACTCTTTTACTTCAAAGCCACGCTGTTGGAACACAAGCACAATGTGTCTTGGCATTGTCTTGCTGAAATAAGCAGCGACGTCTTTGAAAAAGACGTCATCTGGATGGCAGCATATGTTGCTCCAAAACCTGTTTGTACCTTTCAGCATTAATGGAGCGGCTTTTGAAGTTAGCGCTGGTAACAATCTGGATTATCCTTTTCCTGTTTAGCCTGGAGGACATGACATCCATGATTTGTGAAAACAATCTGAAATGTGGACTCGTCAGACCACAGCACACTTTTCCACTTTGTGTCAGAACATCTCAGATGAGCTTGGGCCCAGAGAAGTCTGCAGTGTCTGCCGTGTCTGTAGAGTCTTAACTTGTCGCTACATCTACATGCATTTGTAGATGCAGTGACAAACTGTGTTTACTGACAACAAAGTGTTTTCCAAAGTGTTCCTGAGCCCATGTAGTATCCTTTATATAATGATGTGGGTTTTTAATACAGTTCCCTCTGAGGGATCAAAGGTCATGGGTGTTCAAGGTTGATTTAAAATGAATCAGTTTGAACATTAAATGTCTTGTCTTTGTACTTGTCTTTCACTTGAATATATGTGAAAAGGGAATTGCAAATCACTGCATTCTCTTCTTATTCACATTTTACAGTGTCCAAGCTTTTTTGGAATCAGGGTTGTACTACTAAACTGAAGAGTAGCATCTCACAATTTACATTTAATTTTGTTGCCTTTCTGGAGGAAATGTGCCCACACCGAGCTTCAATTTTTACTGCAGACTGCTAGCTATCAAAGCTGTGAGTAGAGTGTGTGTATGCAAATTAACTGGTCAAAAACATTTTTGGTGGTTTGCTGATTTGCTGTTAACCACTGACATCCCTAGTTGTGGATGTGTGGAGTTAGAAAGAAGCCAGGTTACCAGACCTCTGTAGCTCACTTCTCATCTCTGCTGGAGGCTACAGGCTACAGGCTACATTAGCTACTATTAGCATTAGATAATTTAAACTCCAATCAAATGATTGGTTGAATTTAATTGTTTTGACATGGAAGAAAAATGCATGGAATAAAAAAGATTATATGTTATTAATGCCTCTATTTCATCTGGTTTCTTTAGGACTACGTCACTGAGCACCTTTAGCTCCATATAAGAGGTCCAGATGATCTGTTAATGGCATTGGGTTCCAATCCATCTGCATTAATAATGAACTCTTTTATTTCTGCACCATTTTTTTAAAGTTATTTATTTAAGACAGGTTTTATACTAAAATTGGAATACTGCAATAACCTACTCCCTTGAAAGGGTTGATATTGTCTATATTTGGCCTTCTGGAGTGTTTGTAGTGTAGTGTTGAAGAAAGCCAGTGAGATTCAACATTTTTCACTGCATTAAGTTGTGCATATGTCTGTTTGTATAAATAAGAAAACTGGGATTTATTAGACTGTTCCTGAGCAAACATTTAAAACTTCTTTTATGTATGCATTTAAAATTAGGCTCCTGGTTCCTTTGACAATTTTTCTAAGCTGCCTCAGTTTATGGCTGCACAATTAATCACAATTGCAATAAAACTGCATTATGGCCAAGTGCAATATTTAAATCGCAGAACCAGAACCAAACCGTAATTTCTTGAAAAAGGAAAAATGCATGAGAAAACAGCATTATAATGAGGTACTGTGGCCTAATTTTAAGGTTTTTTTTTCCAGTGAACATGAAAATTGTTAATGCAAAATTGATCATTTCCAGTAATCATATCGCAATTTCAGTCGAAATAATCGCAAAATGACTTCTTTACCAAATCGTGCAGCCCTACTTCAGATATGAATCTGATATGAAGGGTCTCATAAAGGCTTAACTTCACACTGTGACTTTTACCTGCTAAAGATGCTAACTGTAGCAGGTAAGAACAAACTATCTAAAGGAAGTCATGGACATAAACACTTCTATTCATATATACAAAATGCTATTTGACTGTACAGCTGTTGTCTCTGTGGACACATCCCTGATGGAAGGATTAATTGTCAGATCCTCACAGATTACCTTGATGAGGATTGAAAGTGACAGTATTGAAGAGACCTCAGCACTCACAGTGCAAACACACACACACAGACACACACACACCTGAGCCAGCGTCGTAAACTGTGAAAACAACAAGAGCAACAGTGTAGACGTGATTAAACCATCCGTTTATCAATTTGTCATGGCACAAGACACATGCACACACTTCCATCCGCAAACAGTCAATTATACACACACACACAGGCACACACACGCACACAGGCACACACATATGCACCAAAGCTGGAGCAGGTTTATTATGATGTCCATTAGCATGAGTGACAGGAAGGTTAAGAGAGGTGAGCAGTTACACTAGTCTCCTGAAGTGTGACAAAATGCTTCTGAGGTTTACGGGCATCGTACTTTAGGGGCTTCATCAACAACAGGCCAGATTGAGAGGAGAAGGGGTGACCTTTTGCACTGTTGCATCTTCACTAGTGATGCAGTAATGATGGATTACAAAGCCCACTTTGGCAGACAGGATGGGAGCAGAGCCTTTCAAACACAATGATGTGTGTGGCGTGTTTTCCGTCCTCCTGCCATACCTCTCTCCCCGAGGGCCGGAGCAGACTGAACTCCTGCTTTTCCAGCCTGCTGCCCTCCAATACGGCCCAGTGGTGGCTGGGTAAAGCCTGCCAGAGGCTGGGGGGGAGAATGTATGTACCAGTATGAGTGTGGGTTTGTCAGTCAAGGTGTCAGTCAGACTGACGGGTCATTGTGTCGACTGACAGCCGGCTGAGAGCTACAGCACTTCCATTAAGAAGGAACATCACTCACTGGCCATTACAGCCACAGTCCTCTCCTGCTCACTGAGATGGAGGATAACAGGGACCATACATACACCCGGGGCATCGGAAAACTCTTCTGGCAGCTCAAGCAGGCAAGTCCTGTTGTTCATTCAGATGCACTTCAAACTGCTGACGTGTTGATATGCAGAGCTGAGAAGGCTGGGGTTGGAGTAGAGTATTTTATCAAATCTAAAGCCTGGATCCATTTATTGAGTCCTTTATTGAATCCATTTGGCTTCAGCTTTCAACAGCGTATTACAATGTAAGTAATAAAAGTCTTAAATAACTGAAATTCAAGGTATAAATCAAAATGTGTGGTCTAAGAAAGCAGAGCCACTACACAACAGACAAAAAAGGTTGCTACAAGATACAAAAGCACCTCCAGCACCAGTTTAAATAAATGACTTTGTGGCTAAGTGTTCTATAATTGATCCAATATTCATCCTAAATAGTTTGATCCGTGGTCTTTATACAAGCCGTTCAAAAGAGCCAATCAGATGACAAAGGGGCAGGGTCTGAAATTAACATTTCCCAACTGCCAAATGCAGGCAGATTGTGCGTTTGGTGAGTAGATTACGGAAGGCTTGGTACAAAAATTTACCCACCACACGGGTGGGTCTGCTTAAAATAATTATGCAATAAAAAACTCTTCTAACAGGACTTTTCCATGTCCAGGCCACGCTGAGTCAAACCGTGCCTTGCAGATCTGCATTTCCATCAGGGCTACAACTATTGGTTATTTTCATTAGCAATTAATCGATTAGTAGTTTGGTCCATGAAATGTCAGAAAATGGTGAAAAATGTTGACCAAAGCCCAAGATGACACCCTCAAATGTCTTGTTCACAACCCAAATGTATTGATTTAACTGTCATAAAGGAGTGAAGAAACCAGAATATATTAACATTTAAGAAGCTGAAATCAGAGAATTTTGACTTTTTTTTAATTAAAAAATGACTCAAAATGATCATCGATTACCAAAATTGTTGGTGTAGAGAATAGAGATGTGGACGATTACTCAACTACTTGCTTAAATGTTGCTACTCTCACTAGTCGGCACTTGAAATACTAGTCAGTTAAACTATTGATCAATATTTTATTCATGCACAATGCCAGTTAACTGTTGCCTCTAAGGTGTTATGCAGCCACCCGCCACTAGTCTGGGCTGTGGCCCCATCAAACAGCAGCCCATCTTTTTCATTATCAATTAATAAACTGTGCTCTATTTTAACTGCTTTCAGACTGTTTTCTTACTTCTGTCCTGTCGACTAGTCTAAATCAAATTTTGCGTTTAATCGACAGGGAAATTAGTCACCAGGAACATAACTAGTGATTAATTTAACAATTGATTAATAATCGATTTATCGATTAATCATTGCAGCTCTAATTTCCATTACCTCTTATACTGAACTGAGCTGTGGTGAGTTGCGCCTGAACTGGACTATTTCCAAAGTGGGGCCAAAGCACAGCCGACCCGCCTCCAAGCAGGTTGCGGAAACATCGCACCAACTGCGGACAACACCTGATGACCCCCCCCTCCCCCTCAAACAAGCACGTGTTGTGAGATGTCATAGCAGGAAAGCAGAGAAAGATGTCTCTAAAAGTGCCTGTGTGTTCAACTTTCAGTACTTTTAAAGCTTCTAATGGAATCTCTGTGGTTTGAAGCTAAGTTTCTCTCCTGAGTCGCTGTTTGTACTTTCATGTATCTGCTTTATTTTACTGTTTCATGTCTGAAACTGATAGGAGTCATGTTAAGTTACCACAGATGAACATCCAGCATTTCCTGATTTTGCTGCTTCATAATAAGAAAATCAAGAAAATCATGTCATTATTCTACAGCCATGTACAATCAACATTACATCAGAATGACAAGTCAGTGCAAAAAAGTTCTCTGTTTCCACTTTTTTAGTCAATTAGTCAAGTTTTATTTTGGCCTTTATAAAAGCTAATTCCATTTCTTGCCAAGAGTGAGATGATAAGATTAATTCCACACTCATAACTGTACATTGGCTCAGCATCAAGACACAGCTAGCCTGGCTCCGTCCAAATATTAAAAATCCTGCGACCGGCACCTCTAAGTTTGACTAATTAACATCTCATTTGTTTCATGTGAACACAGAAGAAATGTAAAAGCAACAAGTTGTGTTTTTACAAGGAGGGAACCATTTTCTTGACTTCCTGTAGTCACCAATGGCTGCTTGGCAACCTCACGATGATGGTGAGCGTCCAGCATGTCTCTTTTTTTTTCCGCACTTCTCCTTTTCCTCTACTTTCAGCTCACTACTTGCTGCTGCAGCATTTATAATGCATGGACATGTGTATTGTATAAGTTTTATGATGAGATGAGGCACAAAAAGAAAAGGAAAGTTCTTTCCTATATGGTCACAGTTGTAATGATACAACGTCAGTTTGTGTGCAGAGACAATACAGACATATTGAGTGTTTTTACTATCCCAGCCTGACTTCACGAATGTCACTGTCAGTTTTCAAACAGTAGTGTAATCTAACCCCAGTGTACAAACACACATGCACATCCACACACAGTGTACACACACAGACACACAAAATGGCTCCTACCTCATCTAGTTCAGAGATGTAGACGGGCTTCTCTTCAAAGCCGATCGGCATGGGTTCGTTGGGTGGGATCTCCACCTCTTCATACATCTTATTGTTTTCTCTGCGGATTCCCTCGGGTAGCAGCATCTGAATGTCACACAGATACACACACACACACAAAAAATATGAAGAAAACACAGATGTCACAAATGACCTCAAAGACTCAACAATAACATACCTGTTCTTTAAAACCCAGAAGGATATTCAAAGTCACAAAATATACTATTACTACTAGAATTCAGCTGTATTTTCACAAAAATGTTTTGTAACTCCCGTATCCTTCATGCACCCTTGAAAATACAGGGCAGACCAAACATACTTTGAGGATCTGATCAATACTTGTTTTGAACACATACTTGCATTTGACGTACTGCATGTTAAGGCCCAACTTAAATAGAACATAAAGTAAGAAATGGCCATACTGTATTAATGTTTTTCTATGATAAATCCCATCATAAAAATACTATAATGCAATAAATAATACAGTTTTGGTTAAACTTTTGGTGCACTGTATTAAAGCCATAAGAGGCAAGTGAGACACTCGATCAGAAAGAATTACCAGATTACTTTATATTTTATAGATTAAATGTTTACATGTATCTTCTTTGAAAACCGCAATATATAATTTAGTTGTTTGTTGTTTTCTTTGTTTTTGTTTTGTTTTTTCAGATGAATCCCTCATACATTTTCTCACTTAACCTAATGGTTTGGTTTGGTTCATCTGTGAAATATGTGCCTCCGACCCAATGCAATGAAGGTGAAAAGGTGCTCAAAGCAGGGCAGGAATTTCATGGCGGCCTTGACAGCCACAGCCATGGACAGAAGTATTGACTCTTCTGACGTCTGATGTAACTCTATAGTCCTTTTCGTGATTTTTTAAATTGGTTTTTAAACATAATTATATAGGGTGGGGTTACAAGTTGATAGCTCATAAATAAAGTGAATGCATATAATCAAAAATGTGTTGATCAGACCTAAATTGGCAAGCAACTACAAGAAAAGACAGACAGACATCAACAAAAATACTAATATAGGTTGTAACAATGAGATCATGATACAGCATTTATATAAAACTAATATAAAACCAACCATTAAGAGGATTCTGTATGAGGTTATCAATATTTTGTACACACTCATTTTCAAATACAGGGGCAAATTCTATGCCCTAAAATATCCATTAAAAACCTTCCATCAACACTAAACCCAGATTTTGCACAGTTGCCAGATGGTAGAAACTACTAGAGTGGACGCATCAAAGGCCCTGATTAATTGAAGCCTTCTTTTTTTCCCCACCCACACTCTGCCTCTGTTTGGCTGGTGCATGTTGCCTCCGTTGGTTGGGTTGGCTATAGAGGCTATTTTGCATCAGTAACTGGCGTGACTTGAGATTTCAGACTTGGCCTCTGGTGTGCTTTGGGCACAAAACATTTGAAAATCACTGATACAGTTAATATTTCAAATGCAAATTTAGAGTACTAGAATAATAAAATCAAGGTTTTTATGGCAGTGTGATGAACAGACTGAAAACTTTATCTTATGAGATAAAACACGAGAGCGTCACAAAGTTACTTTGGGAACACAGTTTGTAGTTTAAAAAAGTAATAAATCACACTGAATCACGGTACTCAACATAATTTCACATCACAATCAAACACAAATACTATCATATAGTGGGACCTGATGGATCAAATCAATTTATGACTGCAACTAATGATCATTTTCTCAATTAATCAATTAGATGTTTGGTCAAATGTCAGAAAATGGTGAAAAATGTCAATCAGTGTTTCCCAAAGCCCAAGATGACGTCGTCAAATGTTTTGTTTTGCCCAGAGCCTAAAAATATTGAGTTTACTGTCAGAAAGGAGTACAGAAACCAGAAAATATTCATATTTAAGAAGCTGGAATCAGAGTAAAGCAAAGTGCAAAGTGAAAGCAATATATTGACCATCCACTGATGACTTTTCTGGAGCCCCAAGCTCATCTGAGATGGACTGACGCAGAGTGTAAAAGTGTGCTGTGGCCTGACAAGTCCACATTACAGATTCTTTTCAGAAATCATGGACATTGTGTCCTCCAGGCTAAAGAAGAAAACAACCATCCAGATTGTTACCAGCGCTAACTTCAAAAGCCAGCCAGTGACACCAAACCCTAAGGTTATGATGGATCAAATTAATTTAGGACTGCACCTAATGATCATTTTCATCGTCAATTAATCTGTTGATCATTTTCTCAATGAATCGGTTAGGTGAAATGGTGAAAAATATCCTCAAATGTCTTGCTTTGCCCAGAGCCTAAAGATATCCACTTAACTGTCAGAGAGGAGAAAAGAAACCAAAAAAAAAATATTCACATTCAAGAAGCTGGAATCAGAGAATTTTGACTTTTTATTCTTTAAAAAAAAAAAATCACTTAAACCAATTAATTGATTACCAAAGTAACAAGAATCAAACATCAGTCCACCTAAAGAGTTTCTTCTTTCAGCATTAGAGTTAAATATCCAAGGCAAAAGACACGTTACAGTGCAAGCAGCCTGAAAAAGTGGCCTCACCCTGGCTCCTCCAACAAACGCAGGTGATTTTGTGGCCTCCGCGTAGCTGTCGTAGACGTTGGGATATCGAATGCGTTCATACACTCTCTCTCTGCTGAGTATAGGCTCACGTCGTGCAGTCAGCAGGGCCTGCTCCCTGAACGAGCAAACACAAGACACCTTGAACATGGAAAAACTCAGAAAAGAAAGCGACAGTAAATAAAAGGTACTTGAGAGTACATCAAGATGAAAGAGTAGAGAGTACTGTCAGAGTAAAGGAAGAAAGGAATAAACGGCAACAACGTCATATCTACAAGAACTTAAGTCCATACATGAACTCTCACATCCATCCATATTGTTGCTTTAGAATGAAAAGTGCAGTTGATGATTCAAATGAAGAGGCACAGATGTGAGGCATTATGTTCCTTCCTAAAGTGGCTTACCTCTCTGCTAATCTTTTCCTTCACACTGGGCTGGATTTGGCCATGCTAAGTTTTTAATTAAACAGATCGCTGCTCTTTTTTTTCATCCTCTGAAATTAAACTTTCAGAAAAATCCTCTACAAAAAAAAAAAAAAAAAGACAAGCTGCAGTGTGTTTTTGTATTTTGTAAAGCTCCAGCCAAGTTGTCATGAAAAATGCAGAAGCTTTTCAGTTTCGGTGCTGATACCTAAGAGCGCAGGAAGGAGACAGACGGACAAAGATAAATGAGGCGAAAAGGACCAGGGGGAAGTTTGGGAGAAAGTTTCGGGAGAGATGACATACCGCTGGGCTCTCATCTCTCTGGGGTCAAAGGACATGAAAGCGTCTGATGAGTCGTTTTCATCTGTTCCTTTGCCTCTCTTCCGCTCTCTCTTCTCCTCCCTGCGGTACATCTTCATCATTTGTTTCTCCTGCTCTGATTGGATGGTCACCTGGCAGCCATAAGCGGGCTTCACTTCGCCACTGACTTTTCGGCCCACGTCTGGAGGAAAGTACAAGAACAAGCAGAGTAAATAAAAAGCAAAACGCTGCAACATCACAGCTTTTTCTGTTTTATCAGCCGTAGCGATGTCTGCCCTCTCTCCAGTATAATACAACTAAATGACACTATTCCTGTGGTGCTCAAAGCACCAAAAGTTCATTTGAAAAATTAAAAACCAGTGTCTCTTTCCAAAAATCATGATCATCATCAAGATAATCCACAGACCTTGTTGTGAGCAGTTTCATGTAGGAACTACAGAAGATTCTAAAGTAGTTCCGGTAGATTGTACTGCAGAAAGAAAGTAGATGCTACATGAAACTGCTCACAACAAGGTGTTTGGATTATTTTGAGCAACCAGGTCATGATTTCTGGAAAAAGTCTGTTTTTCAAACATATTTTTTGGTGCTTTGAACACCGCAGGACTTGTGCCAACTAGTGCCATTATACTGAAGAGAAGCAGACATCTCTTCAGCTAATATCTCTGAAACTCTGCAACTCACACTGAAACAGTATAGCTGGATAAAAGGAGGGCCAGAGGGCAAAGGCCAGAGGAAGAAAATGTATTTTGACTTTGGGGTGACGGCCTCCATGGAAGACCACCCAGCCATTTGTAGATTTAAAGGGCTGCTTCTAATGAAAACACATAACAGTTCTTATTTCCAGGTGATTAAACACTAATGAAAACATATTTATGAATATCATATTCTTTTCCTAACATATTCTGACAATAAATCCCCCAAAATCTTACACACTGGACTTTTACCATAAGCACATAAACAATAACAGTAATATTGAAGAGGATTTCTTAGATACGCTTTTTAAAAAAATTCTATGTTAGAAACCTAAGTGGAACATTCTACCGATGATGATAATGATGATGATTAGGGCTGCAGCTAACGATAATTTCCATTGTTGATCAAGCTGTCAATTATTTTCTTGATTAATTGATTGGCTATATTGTTTTGAAAATGTTATTCACATTTAAGAAGAAAATTTTGCCTTATTTTAAACAAAGAATACTCAAATCAATTAAACGATTATCAAAATAGTTGGCATTAAATTTAATAACTGAGTAATAATCAGATAACCGTTACAGCTCTCTGGCAGACAGACTATATAATATACACTTTCTAGATAACCCCAAACCTACTTAATCATTTCTGTACTGACATTTCTTGTTACTCATCGCTGGTTGATTCACCAGTCTCGCTCTGGATTCTGCTGATGATTGATTTTGTTTAGTGTTGCTTAGTGAGCTTTGGCTCCTGTCAGATGCAAATTTGTAGTCTGATGCAAAAATGACCAGTTGTCAGTCCACAAACAATCTAATCTTAATTTTGCGATTGGGTTTAATGCAGTTTTGCAGATATAATGTTGTGTTATCTTGGACATCCTTTAAACATAATAAAATGTTAATATTGTAACTTCAATTTGTTCTGTTCATTTGCTAAATTAAATTAAGTCGTCTGAGAGAGCAAATTAAGTAATCAAAAAGTGCAAATACATGTAAAATGATTCATGCTTTTAAAATAATTCAAGAGTAAGAATTATTCGTTTGTGTGCACATATTTTTTTTTTCTTTTCCTCAGACATCAGACCGACAATATGACATCCATCACAGGTTGGTAAGGCCACGCCCCCTTCTGGGGGAACACTCATGATTTCACATGATGAGAGAGAGAAGAAAATAATAATAATAATGCTGCTGCTGTGGATCAGGTTGTAAAACAAATAAACATACAAATCCATCACAATCTCTTGTTCCACATCCTTCCTAGAAAGGAAAAGGATTCGAAAAGTAGAGCAGTAAGATGTCTGATCCTCCAGATAACGGTGATTGTTCCTACTGATGGAGAGCTAACGTGATGCTGCTGGAGTTCAGTCAAATGTTACAGTACAGCAGCGTCAGACTGTCGTCTCTGACTAAATCTAAGCTTAGCTTAGATCAACAGTTGTCTGTTGCTGGGTTTTGTTATTTAAAGACAGCATTAAGCCCAATGATACCAGGTAATTCATTATTAGCAGTGTCTGTCCACTGTGTTGGCTCATTGATCTACTTGGAAGGGTGAACACTTAAAGATCATGACAGCTGACTCATTAACATTAATTGATTTAGATATCGCAAACTATGGCTGAACAATTACTCAAAATTTTAGCGAAACTGCAGTGTGGTCTACTGCAATTTTCAGATCACAGGATGCACAATATTTGTCAAAGGTGAAAATACCATTTCAAATGAAATATTATACATATAATTGTACTAAACATATTTGTTTAGTATAGATCCCTGAAAAAAATAACACACCATAATTGTTTGAATGTGTTTTTCAATATTGCAAATCATATTGCAATTGCAATATCAGTCAAAATAACTGCAATTAGATATTTCCTCAAAATTGTTCACCCCTATCGCAAATGCTCAAAAAATTTTATTAGTCATGTCTATGAAACAAAGGTTTGTTTAACTCGAAATGAATACAAACAAACAAAAACACCAAGAACTGAATTGTTACGAATTGGATCATCAGCTTTCTATGCCCCAAAAGGGGGCGTGGTTACGAGGTTTTGGCGAAGTTATGTGTCGGTCTGATGCATGACACCTGCCATGCCATACTCACAAAAGATTTGAGCACAGATAATGTCATTTCTCATATTTTAAGAGTTTTCAGGCCCTGGCGCAGACAGTCTGAAAGAGTCTTTATCCATGGATTCTCATTAAGAAAACAACATCAGGTCAGCTGGTGTCAGTAAAAACTGATTCATATTTCAGCAGTAATCTTGATAGCCCACTGATGTCAGATGCAGGTCCATGTGGCAATGCAGGGGTTAATGTTCCCCATTGCAGCCTCCCTGTTTGAGGCACAACAGCTCAATAAAAGGCAGAATTGCTCTTGAAAACAGATGAGATCTGATGATTGCACCGCGGCCCGGGCTGATTGACTGAATGATTTCTTCTTTATCTCGTCTAGCGGCTCTACCTGCTGCACAGCCTCCCTCTCATTCTAGCAGCTCCCCTCTTCCTGTCACTCTCACCCTCCCTCCCATTACCTCTCCAACTCCCAACCCCTTTAACTCTGTCACCCTCTATGCACCAATTCCTCTGTCTAAAACCATTCCCCATCCTTTACTTTCCCCCTCTCTGGGAGCTATTGTGCCTTATTATGTGGCTCCAACAGTGATTGCCTCCAAATCTCCAGGTTTCTCATTTCCACAAGCGATCATGGCACCATAATCACTGTGAAGAGCATCGCCAAGATAGATTTTGTTTGTTTACAAGATGGTTTCAAGGTGTTTTCACACATGTGAAACAGTAGTCTTTAAAATCAATATACAATTTTCAACACAGCCTTTTTACAGTGAACATACTGTAGCTCTGTAGCCACTTAAAAGACTGAGAGTCTTAACTGTGTTACCATGAGAACCAAATGATCCTCAGTTTTATCACTGACTGTTGTATCATGAATTAAATATTTGATAAATATATTGTGTAACTATCAAACAGCTATGATTGTCATGCTTGTAAACCTACATGAACTACATAACGTGTTTGATACCTCAAAATTCAACCAACATTGGGACTAAATGTTCACTTAAACATTTAGTCCCGCTTTATGTTACATTTCTGATTTCAGTTGCTAAAAAGTCACTTTGTGAAAAATAAGAAAAACTAGAAGTGCCATCTCACGGTTGCACACCTTTGCAAACCAGTTGTGTTGCAGTTCACGTCCATACCTCCCCAAACTCACATAATATATACAGTGAGAAATTTAATAAAACTGTATTTTTTAGGAAAATGAAAGTTAACACTATATTGTTTTGCTGATTTTAGTAAATAATTGTCTTCATTTAGAGTCTATTGTTACAGAGGAGGACAGAGGACTGATAGACAGCTAAATATTATGATGTCACACCTTTGACCTTTTGGATAAAAAACGTCATCTCATCATCATTGTATTTTATTGGACATTTGTGTGAAACTTTGTCGTATTTTGGGAATGAACGATTGAGTTATAGTCATAATTGTGTTAAGTGAGGTCACCGTGACCTTTGACCTCCAAATTCTTAGAAATTCATCCTTAAGTCAAAAAGGATGCTTTTACCAAGTTTGAAGAAATTCTCTCAAGTTTTTCTTGAGATATCACATTTACCAGAATGAGACGGTCACTAGGTCACAGTGACCTTGAAGACTGTCTTTTAACCACCAAAATCAAATCACTTCATCTTTGAGTCAAAGTGGACGTTTGTGTCAAGTTTGAAGAAATTCTGCCCAATTCAACCCCAAAACATAATGCCTCTGGCCTGGCTGTCACTGGTGTGAAGGCATAAAAATGCTTGTGTCAAGTTAAACTGAGCAAACTTTTAAATGAAAAAATGTTGTTTTTGCTCACGGGATAAATTTAACTCTCTTCTTATGTAGTCCATCAAATTTATTCTTTTAGATTGTAAACAAAAATTGGTTTACATATCTCTAGTTTCCGCTACCTGTCCTGCCTCGACCATCAAGCCCCCTCAGAGAGAAACAGTTCAAGAGTTTTTGTTCAAAGACTTTTATTTTGAAATGTTATTTTGGAAGTATACATTTGTTTCTGCTGCCTTGTCTTTTCGCTCATTCTCTGCTGTCTCTGCCGTTGTTACAGTGCAGAAGTCACTGATGATGTGCTGTCAGGTTCATGTAGCACACTAACTCAGCTCTCAGTTTTTCCATGATGTTGCTCTGTCTGCTCGGTGTTAAGTGTGTTTATTGTACAGCTGTAATATTGGTAATGACTCATTTCAATAACTATCCTGTTCAGAAATTAGCCTGGCCAAGTGTTAAGCTCAGCTATTACCCTGTACCTATAACACGCAGTTAGTTACTGCAGCAGTTGTTGTAGTGTTAACACAGTCACACACAGAGAGAGTGCTGATCTCATTTTACAGTCCCTCCAAAGCAGTCGTTCTAGAGGAACTGCTCTTCATGATTATTCCATGGCTGATAGGGAATCAAGCTATCTGACAATCCTGATACAATATTACAATTTAAAACATTTTGCAATATGCTGAGAATTGTGATGACATATATTGCAATGTATTGGGATCTATGACCTTTTTTCCAATTGCAAATTACGTGACAATATAGATTGATATTCTCACTTTGCATTGATCATATTGGATCATTGAATCGATATATGAATCCACATCAATGTATCGTTACACCCCTAACAGTTACTCTGCATGAGGCTTTTCATTAGAGTAGAAAATGACAGTGAGACTTAAAGATTCTGTCTGGAAATCGGATCTCTGGGTTTAACTGCAGAATAATGCACAAATATGCATATTTTGCCTATAATATAAACATTAAACTGCCTTCAGCTACAACAGCTCCAGTGCTAATGAAATATTTCTGCTATCACAAAGTCATACAAAGCTCTCCATAATCCTCCCCATAATTCTGTCTGCTCACAGTGTGGTTTAATAAGTTCAATATATGGCTCTCACCCACTTTTAAACCTTATAATACTGCCTATAATGTGATTTCTTGTCTTGTCTTGTCTTCAGTGAGGACCCCATGGAGAATAGTGGTTACTTTAGAAATAACTAATAGGGAACCCAAATAAACTAAGTATTTAAATAATAGCAAAGAAAGAGTTTGAAGATTAGATTCAAATTAGTGATAAATTCTGTAAATAGCCAAAGTACTTCAGGTATCCTAACAGCTTTCCTTGTTGTCAAACTTTCTCAGTTATGAGGATGATGCAAGAATCCCTGCAGCCACTGAGTTCTAGTTCTCCGCGTTAGTTGTCACACTCACAGCTGTGAGCTTAGTTTGTACTTGAGCGACAGAGAAAAGGCTCCATCCTGAGCGTGGCCTGAGGAAATTGTCTAAAATGCCTGTCAGAGAAACACTGGCATCATGTCGTTAAATTCATGACAGAATTACTTTCTAAGGTACATCAAGTCTGGGAAACTGATTCCTGCGTAGTTTTCGACACATATTCCTCGACACACACTGTCCCACACTTGAACCGAAAAAGAAATATGCTTAATGACCCAGTCAAAGACATTTGCACACACTAACACAGGCACTCGATGGGAGGCCAGTTCTATCAGGTTGGAGCTGTCAGCGTCCCCCCGGGTTCCACCTCTCTGTGGGTCCCCTCGCTGATTTGGAGAAGACGAGACAATACAGCTCAAACTCTGTACTTCCTGTAACAGTACAGTAAACAGACAAAGGTAATGTTGGAGTGTAGCCACAACTACAATAAAATAGTTGTTATGCTGAAAGCACAGTAAAGTGCCTTTATACATCCAGCAGTCAGACTCAATATTAGGGTCATAGAGATGCCTGCCTTCTCTTCAATATAATGGAACTAAATGTGACTCAGCTTGTGGTGCTCAAAGCACCAAAAAAATACATCTGAAAACTATAAAACCGGTGTCTCTTTCCAAAAATCATGACCTGGTTCCCTCTGCAGCAGAATCTACTAGAACTAGTAGTTTCTACATGAAACTGTTCACACAAAGGTTTGTGGATCATCGTGAGTAACCAGGTCATGATTTTTGGAGAGAGACACAACTAAATTCTTTAAAGGTATGCTTTGGTGCTTTCAGCACAACAAGCTAATTGCCATTTAGTTCCATTATACTGAAGAGAAGTCAGACATCTCTATGGCAAAATCTCAAAAACTCTACAACTTGGGCCAAAAAAATCTAGATGGAATAAAAAGCATGGCAGGCCAGTAGAAAATATGTATTTTTGACTTTAGAACTTCTTAACTCCCCAAAGATAAAAGATATATGACTTTTTAGCTGCTTAATTCTCCATTTTATCTACCAAGTACGCAGAAGAAAACAGAGTTTGCAAGCCATAAAACTAGGGATGCCCTGATCGATTGTTCGATGATCGCTATCAGCCGATATTTAGTCAAAAATATGCCATCAGCATTATTGTAAGTAAGTAAGATGCTTTCTAGTTTGTGAAATACATTGCTGGAAAGTTAACAATCACTCCACTGTGATCACTTTTAAATAGAAATTTAATAATCCTGTCCCTGATAACCTTCATGTCACTCATGCCTCTCACTTATGCTTCCTTTGTTAGCGAGGTAGTTAGCCAGCTATCAGTAGCAGAAGAACCAAACCTTATTTTGACCCATTCACAAAAGCAACACTTCCTGCATCCATTACCAGTTAAAAGCCCCCTAACATTTCAGCGTCCAGAAATCCTCTATTTCTTAGCAAGGCTTTCATTGTGAAACACTTGCAGGAACATGTTGAAAACTTCAACAAAGAGAAAAGATCGACAAGTTAAGAAAGGTAACACCAGAGGAACCAAAGAGCTAAAAAGTTCTGCATCCTAAACACTACCGAACAATTAGTGATAATTCTCAGTCTTTAGATCCAGTGTTCATAGAAAGATATTTACTAATGTAGCTTTAAATATGAGATGTGCCTCTAAAACAATGTCAAATAAGGATTTTGTTTCAGAGTGGTTTGTCTTACTTTTGTCTGTTTTGCTTTGCATGTGTCTAAAAAGAGAAAGCATTCAAAAAGAGCTGCAACCAATAACTATAGTCATTATTAATTAACCTTCAAACATTAAAAACAGTGAAAAATGTTGATGACAATGTCCTAGTGATTAAGGTAATGTCTTCAGATGTCTTTTGCTCTCTGTCCAACAGTCCAAAATCCCAGAATATTCATTTTACTGTCATAGAAGACAGAAAATGAAAAAACAAATATCCACAATATAATATTATTCACTATATTCACAATTAAGAAGCTGGAACCAGAAAATATGAGGCAGGTCTTCTTGGAAAAATGACTTAAATGATTAATGAATTATCTAAATATTAGCGGATAAATTGACTGTTTGATTCATCAACTGATAAACTCATTTTACCCTCCTTTTTCAGCACCCACTCTTCTTTTATTAAATGTAGGGTATGTCACTGTGATTTTACTTACATGTCACGTTATTTACCCAGGACCTGTTAGAAACTTTTCAGATGCTTGGACATGTTGTCTTTTTTAACTGTCCACTCCATATAGCACTGCCTCTATCAGCCATTGAAATGTGGAGAGGAGGCACCCAGAGAATTCGTTCTTTGATAAACATGCAAGTGCCAAGCTGCAAACTGCAATTTAAAAGCTAATCAGCAAGAGACAGGCATTCCCGCTAAATCCCACTCTTCCTGATGGCATGCAAATAGTGGAAAATTTAATCAGCCTTTTTTAACCCTCAGTCGTCAAGGCAACACTAATCTCAAAAGCTGTCTGGGAAGTGAAATTTTTAACGCTGATCTAAAGTTCTTCACAATGGAATCACGTCAGCTGAGGTTTGAGGCAGCATATGGGTGTGACCACAACTACAGTTTGTTTTCTTTGGTCTAAAATACAGTAAAATGTTTACATTGCAGCATCTCTGTATGTGCTCAGTTTAGTTACACACTGCCTGATTAAAGGTGACCCATAAACACATATTTAACACACAAGTTTGTTGAAGAGTCTTGTCTTATCCATCGAAGCTGTCACCCTGCCAGGTTAGAGGATTCTGACAATGTTGGAGAATCAAATCTAATTCCTGTCCCTGCATGTTCAGCAACACATGACAGACTGAACTCAACCGCTGTCATTTGTCTTCTAATATCGTGAAGCAAGAGTAACAGCTGAAGGTGTGCGTTGGTCCAGAAACGTTTGGTCTTGTTTTGTTACAGGAGGTTTTCCAAGCAATTACATCCATCAACCTAAGTCTGTAAAACTTTTTGCTTGGGGGTGATTCTTCTATTTATTTCAGCTTGATTTATCACTGCTAAGAAACTACTGCTATTTTCTCTGAGGATTACTAAGAATCATATTTTTTAGGAATTTGGGAACCACCCATGTTTGGATTATTCTCACCTAGCCATACAATATTAAGGTGATACACAAAATACTCCAGAGTGAAGAAAACAGCTCAAACTTGGGTTAGCCATCCACAATTATTGGCTAAAATATTTCACTGATAAAGGATATCGTACCATCCAAATCTGGCCCAGAATTAGGGCTGCAACTAACTCTCTAACTGCTCTGTATCATGCAGGTCAGTTATTTAACTTGATGGTACAGTAAAGAAGTAGTTCTGTAGCTCTATGGAACTTGTTTATTACAAAAAAAAAATCAAGCCTATAATCCAGATAAAATTTGAAATGTCAATTTGAACCACTGAAGAACATATTTATTAAAAAAAAATTAAACATTGTGCAACATATCAACAACCTTACCAGTCTTTAGATATAAAACTCCAGATAATTTTGCTTACTCAACTATGCACGACATTACACTGCAACTGCACTAGTGGTTGACTGATACGTGTTTTTCAATGGCCAATACAGATGTCGATATTTACAGAGCAGGACGGCCGACAGCTCATGATGTATACTTTATTTATTCTATGCAAATCGCAATCTAATACACTAGAGATGCACAATGGATTTTTTTTCCAGCTGATACTAATAATTACTCGCTTCTCACAGTTTATCCTGATAAGATAACTGATAATTTCATATGCTTGTATCTTAAAAAGAAGTTGATAAAACTTGTAGGTTATGCACACTTGAGTGTAAGAAGGCTCAGATGTGGGAACAAAAATGGATGATTTAATCCACAGCTCTGATCGAACCAAATCTAACTGATATCACAGTTTGGACTCTTCTGGTAATTACTGGCTGATATATGCCAATACTGATATAGATGAAATGGCTGTGACAGGCCAATATCAGCCCATAACTTATCTGTCCCAACATTTATCATGCATCCCTATAATATACATGTTATCTTAGCCAGTAACATGATGTTTTAGATTAATTTTTATTAATGAATTAAACAGACAATACACTGGATTATGCTGTAGATTTCAGAACATGACTGATATTTAAAGGAAAGAATATCAAAAGTGACATCAATGAACAGTATTATAATACATTATGACTTAATATAAATGTAGACCCTATGTAGACCCTGTAAACATTATGTTCTTTGCTGGGCGGAGCTTGGATGGTGGCAAAATTATTCCCTTAACACATTAGCTAACACTAGCTAGTAAGTTTTTTGGCCTGTTTCTTAACAATGGCTGAAGAAAGTATAATTTTAAGATTTCATATCATTATTCCCTCCAGCAATGGTACAAATTCAACCGCTCATATTTACCCATTTATATTATTCCTATTTTTATATTTCCTTTGTTTAAAAGGATATTCGACCATTACATGATAATCCACTCAATATGTACTCACCCCTATGCTGATGTGAGGATGAGTGAAGATCTTCAGTTCACAAAACAATCCTGGAGTTTCAGCAGAAAACAGGGTTGCAGCTAAATGGCAGTGAATGGAGACCACAGATAAAATGTAAAAAAAAAAAAAAAGAACACAAAACAAACACAAAATGTCTCCATCCTGCTCATGGTGGTGTAATCCAAGTGTCCCTGAGCTGCGACATTAAAATTCAACCACAAAAGACGCCATTTACACCATGTTTTTAGCTGAAATGTCAACTGTAGCCTCCTCAGGTACAAAGTTTAAATATGGTGTCGATGCATCGTGAGACTTCATATATCTCTAAATGGATGCACGTGTGAAAATAATCGCAAGATTGACGCCATGTTTACATCCTACCTGCTACATGCTACAGTTGAACATTTCGGCTAAAAACATGGTGTAAATGGCGTCTTTTGTGGTTAAATTTTAATGTTGCAGCTCGCGGACACTTGGATTACACCACACGAGCAGGATGGAGACATTTTGTGTTTGTTTTGTGGTTTGTTTTTTTTTTATTTACATTTGGTCGCCATTCACTGCCATTAGCTGCAACCCTGTTTTCTGCTGAAACTCCAGGATTGTTTTGTGAACTGAAGATCTTCACCCATCCTCACATCAGCATAGGGGTGAGTACATATTGAGTGGACTATCATCTAGGAGTGGAATATCACTTTAAATTGTTCATATTTTTTTTATTTCTTCTTGCTTATATTTAAAAATGTTGTTTTTCTATTTTTATTCATGCTTATTCATATTTTTGTTATCCACTTTGCTGCTGTAACACTGAAAATTTCCCCCTTTGTGGGACAATTACAGGAATACCGTAACTTATCATTCTGCAATGGCCATGGGGTTGGGGGATTTTGGGGGTGATTTTTGTCATTTTATTCTGCTAATTTAATGGTCTGCATGAGTGACAGGCAATGCTCCATGACACACTCAGCGGACATGACGCACCCACTGAGCCGGAAGACGAGAGAGAGAAAAACAGCCTGTAGAGCCAGACTATTTTCTACTAAGGATTTATTTTGACCAAGCTGACCAGAGTTGGTGACTGTTATAACAGTGGAAAGACTGACCAAGTGTGATTTACAGAGTTAACAAGACAATTAGAGCTTCTCTTAGTTTGAAAAAAAGAGAAACCTGATCGGTTGTATTTTTCTGTTAAATAAGGAAAATAGGTGTGACCTTTGGTAAGTTAATTTCAGTTAATTCTGTCACGGCTCACAGCTTTTGTCTTATCACTTTTAACCACAGTTGTCTGCATGTGATAAAACTTCAATTTTGAGCCTTTACTACTTAAATTCTGTCAACCAAGAACACAGCAAGATGATATTTTCTCTTGGTTACACGGCCTACTGCTCTGAGGTGATTCGTTCCAGTTAACACCATGACGTCACTTAAAAGGGTCTATATATTTAATGCTAACCAATAACTGTTTAGTCATTTCGGTAGGTTCTGCCATCAATTATGTATATTGTGTCACCCCCAAGTTTGTGTGTACATCCTTGTGCATGTGTACAACAGACTAAAAAATCAGGGACCTGTTCACAACATTGCTAGACAGCCCCAAAAACTCCACAGGGTACCTTTAACAAGACCATCAGGGTCTGTGTGGAAATGATGGGTTTTGCATCACAATTTTCACGTTGAAAAAAGCTATTAAAATGTGATGATGTGCCGGGATTATGCAACACCACAGTACCTCATTATAAAGCTGTTTTCTCACACATTTTTCCTTTTTCAAAAACTTGTGATTTAGTTCTGGTTCTGAAATTTGGATATGCACTTGGCCATTATTGCGATTTTATTTCGATTAACTGTGCAGTCCTAGTCAAGACAGATGTGTACTTCCTACAAGATTTTTTTTTTTTTTTCTAAAACAGCTACATCACAATATGTAAATGCATCTGCATGATTAAATATTAGCAACTGGTTTGATTTAATGTTACTTAGACTTATGACAATATGACTGGACTCTTTCGTTGCGGTTAACTGTTTTTAACTGGACTTCACACCAGTGGCAGAACTTATCATTTCACTACCTGATATTAAATGTGAATTATACATCAGTGACTTCACCTGCTAATTGAATGAACAGAGCAACTAGTCTACATTAATTAGCTCACGTACAGTTTGACACCCAGGTTTAAAATCTATATTTAGGACCTGTGAATTTTAAACTCTAAAGGATGAGTGTGTGTGACTTTAAATAGTTGCAGGGATTATTCTGACAAAGCAGCAGCTCTCTCTTCTAATCTTCAGCCGCTCTTTGATGTCTACCTTGCATATGGATCAGAAGACAGCTCTGGCAATGAAAAATTAGCCGTCCTTATCTTTCCACCAATATCTTCAACTGCTGCACAGCTCCACTCCACACATTAAGGAGGGGAAAACAAGAAGAGGAGTCTACCACCTCAGGACAAAGGAAACGGGGGGTCGAGACACAACGCTGGCTCAGGATGGAGGACAGCGTTTGAAGTAAAAAAAAACATGCAGGCATGGAAGGCAGGTACATCAATAGGAGGGCTGCTTTAGTACAGCTCACTATCAAGCCCCTGAAATACTATCTCATATAAAATCAATGAACTCAGCTTTAAGCTGCCGGGAGAGCTAGATAACTACAGCAAAAACCAGTGTAAGCCTATTCTACACAAGAGCCTCTGCTTATTTGGGTCTCAGCAACACCATGCACATGTCAGCCTTTTTCTCTATTAGTGTGGCATGATATTCTATTATTTCTCTTATTCATGAGAGAACAGAAATAAGAGCCTGCCCGCAAGGGAGGCTTTAGTCTGGTCTTCATCATCCCTGCTAGATGGCATAAAAGACGTGAAAGAAATAATGAAGAATTGAGTTGAAGTGAAAGGCCAGTCTTTAGGTAATAGCCTTTCAGTGGATTGAGACGTTTCACTAGCATGTAGAAAACAGCAGCTCAAACAACATACTGATACGCTGACAATGATACACAACGGGTTTAATGTGAAGATAGTAAATTTCACAAATAGCGATCGACTGATTAATCAGTCGACTGATTAATCAGGCTTATTCTCTGTCATTTTGAGATGATCTGCATAAACAAAGACGTCTGCTGACACATCTGCAGGCAGTCTTTTCAGTGTGGCTGCTGTGGAACGATGTTAGTGTTGAGTTCAGTCCATCCAGGGTGTCAAAATGTCAAAGGGTTTTTTGGGGGGATTGCTGCAGCCAAAAATGCCTGATTTCACGGAATCTTTTCTAAAAAAGTTGTGATGCATGTTGCAATGTTTTTAGCCGTTTTTTGCTATGAAACTGTGGGAGCAAGTGGAGAAAAAAAGACATGCTATTTTTTTCTTTTCTTAACAATTCATTAAAAAACAACGGTGAGAATGAAACCATTCTCTGTTCTGAGTGCTCAAGTAATCTTACCAAAAATGAAATGAAGAAGTTGTGCAAGGTTGTGAAGAATTCACAGAGACGGGTTGAATTTGCGCTGATTGTTGCAGTCGCGACATCGCATCTTCCTGGAGGGACTGTGAGTTTGGGAAGGTGGTGAAAAAGTTAGTTTGGAGCCGTACAAATCCTGCTGTTTGCCTACATGTTTGCCTAAATGTCCTCAGTCGTCTTTTCTAAATGACAGTAAATCTGGGTCATACTGTATCCCACTTTTCCTTAAAAACCAATAACTAGGCCTGGGCAATATAGCTGAAAAACCTAACGCGATGGTGACGTTTAATATTGGTCGATATTGATAATTATTGATCAAGTAGGTTGTGACTGACTACATGTCGTATACTCCAAAGAGTAGTAGCAGCTAAGATGATAAAATCACAATATTTTTGACCAAATACTCTGGCATTGTGACAATGTGGTATGAATGACTTTTACCAAATGTTATGGTGCTTTGGGCCGTTCTGCATAATCTTGCATTAGCTGTTCATACTGTTACTTAACTAAGATATGGTGAATATGTCTGCAAACAGTTGCCTATTAACAGTTAACCCAGCAGGCATCATTTGCATTCATTTAGTTTCAAGCATTTACAATAAAAAATAAGAAAACTACTACTCTTAGTAATCATGCATGTATTTTTCAGTCTGTCTACTGTCAATTCCTGCACAATTTTCAAATGACCAAGCTTCAGTATGTGAGCATGAGGTAGATGGTGCAGTCTGACCAAGCCAAAAACATGAATGTCAAACTCAAAACAATCAAAAATATAATTATTTGCTTTTTCAGAGTTATATTTGTTTAGATTTAGATTATTATGCATTTGTAAAATGTAAAGTCATGCTGCTTTTGGCCTCTAGCAGCATCTGTTTGATCTGTAACAATGAACAAACAACAATCAACTGGATTACTGAAATCAAAATCTGATTAGGAGGAAAGAATAGTTTTAAGAAGTGTTCTTTTATATGATTTCTCTGCAGATTTACGTGATTGCGATTGACGAGGGAGATACCACCATCAGTGGACTCTTGCAAACTTAACTCTGCTAAAGGGTTGCTGGTTTTAAAGTTTACTGGGCGTATCGAGTGACAGGCCAACTTAGTGGAAAATATATTTATGTACATTACTGCACAAATTCAGATGCTTTCTGTCTGTGCTTACCCAAATAATGTATTCAGATTTGGATATATCCTGAACAGGCATTAAGAAACAAAGTGGAAAAAAGACAAATATAGAAAGAAATTATGAGATTTTCAGTGCACAAGACATAAATGTATGAAGTCAAGACTGGGAACGTCTTGGTTGATCAAAAACATATGCAATTCCTTTTATCATAACAACAGGAAGACAGGAACTGTCTCAGCGTTAAAGATGAAGAAATTGCATATTAAAAAACCCATTAAAACTGAAATCACTCAAACATACCCGAGATGAATATTTTGGGGCACCTCTGTCTTCACCAAACTACAGGAGGAAATTGCCAGCAGAATTCTTCTTTCACTAATTACACATTTTATTTATAAGATTAAAGTAACCAACCATCAGCACCATTATTACAAATCACTGGACACTGTCAGATGATATCGGCTCCATGTGCATGGTCTTAACACATTTGTCCATATTAAATCTAACTCATCACAGACAACATTCATATACAGAATAATGGCAGCCCTTATCTCAGCCAGAGCAGAGCGTAATCTTCCAGGTTCCTGAGATGAGTGCTGATCACAATGACTCAAACAATCGGAGCGATCTGCAGAGTTAAATATGCTTGATAACTTTCTTTTGGTTGTGGCAATATTTTAATATGGATTGTCAGAGCAACATTTTTTATTATAAATTTAGATTACACACTCCCTTCATCCCACAGAAAAACACTGACTGGGCCAGGAGTAATCCTTGTCGTAGGAGGACCAGCACATGACTGGATTAGTTAACTGTTACTAACAGTTAGTACCCTAACTGTAGAAAAAAACATTAAAAATGTAGAAGAGAGAGTCTGAGAGGCTCCCTCTAAGCAACACAAAAAATATTCAGTGAAATAACTTTTTACCATGCCATCAAAAATCTGGGAGCACTGATACATGTCTGTGAACTGTTGCTCTCCAATGACTGATGTAACCCTGAACTGTAAGAGGCTGGCACTTGATTTCTAACAGGAGTGTTCTAGACAGTTGTCAGATATTTTTGCCTTTATTAACTGTAGTCCGTCCACTGGCATTTTCCCCTCCAATTTTAAACATGCCACCATTTACCTTATCTGAAAGAAGCCCTCTCCATTATAAGTCATTTAAGAGTCATCTCTAAGCTGCCGTTTTTATCCACTCAACTTCTCTTTTTCTTTCGCTTTCATAAACAACAACATACAAATTTCTGAAAAAATTTCAATGTGGTCTTTGGTCTCTGCACAGCACTGAGGGCGAGTTCACATCAGCCATGTTTAGTCCAACTGAACTGAACCCTGCAGTGTTCATTTGGATTGGTGTGAACACTAGACTCAGACTCTGCACTGGTTTGATTCAGGAACTGGATCTTCAGGTGTGAACCCGACCTCAACTGCACTGGTCAAGGTCACCATTGTCTTCCTGCTTTCCGCATACACAGGCCTGTGCTCAATTTTAATTCTCCCTGACCTCAGCTCAGCCTTTGACACAGTGGACCACAATGTCCTAATCAGCCACTGGAAATCAGTATCTGTGATGTGACTCTGGATTGGTTCATCTCTTATCTGTCAGACAGGTCCTTCTCTATCAGGTTTAGAGATGCCTCCTCCTCATTAGCTCCTCTCTTTTGTGGGGTCCCCCAAGGGTCTATTCTGGGTATCCTCTTTTTTAGTATACATACTACCCCTATCCTGTTTTATGTCCTGCCTCGCTTAAATTAAGAACTAGATGTCCAAAAATTTCATGCAGTTGAATGACTCCAAATCTGCAACATTATTGTCTCTTGAGGCTCCAGTACTAGCAGCTGAATCTGTCAAAAGTACGAAGTTATCAATGCTTTCCAATACCACTTTTTTTTAAAAATGATACAACACTAAGATTTGATAGTATTGAAAGAATCAAAACTGAACTAAAAATATCTACGTGCTCAGACAAGACCAAGAGTTCAGTCCAGTCTTTGTGTTGTCCTGACTGAAATTTGACTTGCAGCAGCAAAACCAGACAGTGTTCAGTGACTTTTTCTGTACCAGAGCTGTCTGCAGGTTGAAAAAAGAAAGAAAATCTTTTTTTTGTGTCCTTTGGACCTCCTTTTGCCGTGGTGCTTTTTATACTAGTATTGCATCGAAGTTTAGAATTCTGGTATCTTGACAACCCTATTAGCAGCATTATCTCTCATCAGTTGTGGGTGCTTTAATGTTAAAAAAGAGGCTTGTTGTTTGGATGTGAATGTGTATTTGGATGCTCAGGTGAATAAAGTAATGCAGTTGTGCTTTATCTAACTGAGATATTTAACCAAGATCAGGTCATTCCTTTCATCTGCAGAGCCAGAAAATATCATTCATGCTTTTACCTCCTCCAGACTATTGTGACACACTTTATTCTAGTGTCAGCAGAATAAACATCACAATTCCAGCAACATGTCACACCAATTGTACCTGTGAGTTTTAGAATTGATTTTGAGATTTTCCTGCTTATTCTGAAAGCCTTGAATATCTGTGATCTACTTACTTCCTATGAGCCAGATCGAAGCTTGAGAACCTCTGGCAGTGTCTTACTAGTGGATCTAAAATCTCAGCTTGTTACTAAAAGTGGCCAGGCCTTTGCTATGTGGGCCCCTCAGCTGTGGAACTGGAGGCAAACTCAAGTGACCTCTCCTTTAAATCTCATCTTAAAACTCACTTTTATCTTATGACTCTTTCCATGAGATAAAAATGTAAATTAATGGGACATTTTACTATCATTGCTCCTGATGTAATGGGACGCTGTTTCTTCATTACTTCCAGTACATGTACATATGTAGTAAAGTGGTATTATGTACTGCAGTTTCTTGTTATTTTCAGCAGACATATATGCTGATACAGAGTATACAATAAGTTAATATCGGCTGATTTCTCAGCCCTGCCAATTTATCAAACAGAAACTTTACTAAGTTAAGGACTACAAACTATTTTCTTACTGTGGCCCCTGGCATTACACATTTACTTGAAAACATGTAAGACAAAACTTCAAATGACATGTCTATATTTCACTGATACTTACAAGGCAGCAAGGTTCATCAGTTTAAGAAGTCCCTTGTCAGTTTGTAAATGTTGCCTTTTTTGTTTGCTTCTGCCTACTCAGAATCTTGGGGATAAATTTAGCTTTGTCAGATTCGTTCTACAGCAGATTTATTCCTTTGACCCTTTGCAACTTTGTCGCTTAAAACAGGGGTTAAATGGCTACTGATTTTACTACTCACCAGGGTTTTGTTAAAAGACAATGACAAACAATTCCATCTTTTCAAATTCAAATGTTCACATTTTTTAAATACTGCTGAACACCTGGGTGTTTTTCAGAAACACTATTTTGGAGAGCTACTTGGTAGATTCGCTGCAGTGTGACCTGTGTTACACGGTGTTCAGGCACACACTGATTACACTGCTGATTACTTGCCCACCTCCCTAACTGTCTAAGCATGTTATCAATGCTTAGTCAGACAATGGACACTACAGTTATAAAGTGAAAATGTCTTCTTCTTACAGCAGCACGGTTACAGCACAAAGTAAAGGGCTTAATTCTAAAATCATTCTAAGCAGATGGACAAGTCCACACCACAACTATAAAGCTGCAGTCCAGACTCCTCCATCCACACTGGGCTAGAACAATTTTAGAACTTTATTTTTTATAGTTATAGCGATAGTTCTTGGTGTGGATGGCACCTCAGAGTCAGATTCACTCCAGGCTAATCACAGCCTGATGTGAGGTTGGTTGAGAAGTGGATATGATTGTACAGATTGAAATCTACTGGAAGGGCAATTAAAGAGTCCAAGCACCAATAGCTATTCTGTTGTTCAATACATTACCACGACAGCGTTAGCTGGTGCTAATTTGTCTAACTAGGCTAAACCAAGCTATGCCTTGACAAGGAGCGACATTACAACCAGCATGTAACTACTTTACAACTCGTCTGTGGATGTCAGCTACCCTTGTTGGGGGATCAGCATGGGGGATGTTTGATAGATCTGGCAACTTAAAACTTAATAATGAATTAGCCTTTGAGGCATTTGTTTTGTTCAAAGTAAGGAGAAGAGCTAAAGATCAAAGTAATCACTCTAATGTCACAGATATTCAGCATCATCACTCCTTTCTTATTTGGAAAAATGTTTGGTGTAATTTGTAACATCACAACTTAATCAGTGGGAAAACATCTTCACTGTGGCATGATACAGCAATACTTAGCATTGCTTGAATGTGGCTATTTTATGTGTGAAATGCATTTCCAAAATATTATTTTTAAACATATATGTATAAGTATTTTTCAAAGCTTGGGGGTGTGCTGGGGGTGTGCTAGGGGTGTAAATCACAGTCACAACACAATGTTATATCAATTCTTTAGACAGATATCACAAAGTCTGACACAATACGATTTCAATTCAGAGGCCTGCAATTGATATCAGACGATATCATATGTCCATTAAACACAGTTATTTTTATGTTAACGCAAAAAGGTCAACCAAATTATGATTTCATAATTTTATGACTGAGGTCTTCCAGACATTTTATGACACAGACATGCCATGGGAATTCCAAAATAAAGTGCATCTTAAGACGATGATATAGATTTTCATTTGCATCCAGATCAATGTATCATTACAAACCAAATTGCCTATTATGAATTTGGTAATGCTGGCTAAAACCATATTTACCAAACAGCACCGGTGACTGTTCCATCTGTCAACACACCACTGTGGTTGGAAAAACAGCTGAAAGCAATTAGAGCTTTTTAGGCAATATTAAGGATGGAAGCATCATCTTCCTGAGCCAGAAAAATAGCACCAGAAAAATGCTCCAGCATGTTTGTAAGCTGATTTGCAGAAATAACAACTCTTAAATCAGCACATTTCTTCAATAGCTAATAAAAACATACAGTTAACTGCTTCTGGCAACCATGACTGGAGGTTCAGTGTTGACTGAAAATGATGATGACAGGACTGATAAGTCACTAATATTATTGTCCAAATCACTCAGAAATGATTATGTCATTCTGTGTGATACAATTACGAAAAAGAAAAATGTATAAATAACCTCTCACTCTAACCTCAGCCACTGTGTCTGTACAGGTCTTTTTTTTAATCAACATAAAGTCATATCTGGTATTCGTATCAATATAAGTGGAGTTTGTGTTACCACGGAGATGACCTGGTTGCCATGGGGCTTTCTCACCTGGTGGGTAGCCAGTCCTGTCAGGTGGGATGGTGAGGAGGGAGTCGACGATGGCCGCCCTTTGCTGGAGGAGAGTGGAGATCATCTCCAGCCCCTCCGGGCCCAGCAGTTCGAACAGCTGGAGGGAGAGAGAGGAAGGGAGGGGGTGGAAGTCAGTAACCGCAAGCCAAAAATACAGTCATCTATGGCAGCAGCAGGAAACATACCACCACGCGCGCGCACACACACACACACATCCAAACATGTATACGCATCCTATGGCTCACCAACACCCCCAAACGCGCTGCTGCTGCCAAGGCTGAGCACCTGGTAATTACCATCCGCCTGGTACAGAATATGCTCTGCCGCTTAGCCTCCCAAACATAGCCACCTGGCACTTAGCAAGTGACAGAAAAACAACAACAACAAGAAATCCTGTGCACAGCAGCAGCAGCAGCACACAATTAAAAGCATGGTGGAAACAGGGCTGCAGAGACAGTCATCAATATCATTGTGAGACTGAAGTGGAAGTGATGATAAAGTTTGTGCTTTCTAATTGGAAAATAGCAGACCTGAGGGCTTGGGGTATGTAATTTGAAGCAGTAAAACAATGCAGTATGTTTTTTTTTTCCTCTCCTTTCAGGGTTGGTTTCAGGATGGAGGTATGGCTTGCTCTTTCAGTCTGTCCTCCCTCGGGAAGGCAATAGTCAGCACAGCAGGGAACTAAAACAACAGACGCACTTTGATGTCAGGTCAGCCATCATCTTTGTTGGGGTTATCTTTGTTTTCCCTCTGTGGTCTCTTTTATATCTGTTCTAAATTTCTATTGGTCCCTCAGATTGTCTCTGTTTTATTAGAGTTGAGCATACTGTCAGGATTTGGTGGGAGGTGGTGGGGTTTCACCTGCTCAAAGGGTTTTTTTTTAAATGAACTCTCATGAATTCTGTCCTTGGAGTTGACTGATTAGGTGTGGGTTGCGCTGGGACTGAGAGGCAGAGTTTCTCCTTCAGATGGATTCTGTACAGTCCGCCATCCTGCGGTGAGGCCGTTCTAAAGCATTAACTGTGTAATTGCACATCTGCATGGCTACAGGTCAGGAGTGTAAATGTTTGTGTCCTCCTCCTGTGTCCCCCTGCTTTAATCTGTGATTAAATATTCAGCCTTTCCTACTCAATTTTTCAGACGGTAAATGGAAAAACTAAAGCATTATTTGAACTGAGTCTCCACTTGGCAAGGCTGAATATCTCCGGAGACCAATTCAACATGAACCTCAATTTGTGAAAAAAAAATGCAAGACTAGATTTAGATTCATTTTAAGCAGTCACATCAAAGCGATGATATGCCAAATGATGACTTTGGCCAGTGTTTGTGAAAAGAAATATTTATAACATTGCACATTAAAATAGAAGATGATCCTTTGTGCAATGTCATGTTGACAGTATAAAAATATATATATGAATAACCTTTTCAAGCAGAGCATTTATTATTAATAATGGGCTACTTCTCTGCTCCTTCACGGTCCCCAGGTGTACACTGCTGGTTACAAACAAAGCTGTGTGTGACTGCAGCCTTCCCAAACAACAAATAGGCTTTTGCCACTATGGGAACTTAACAATTCATAATTTAAAGTGTCGCCACTGCCACAGGTCACAGGTTCTGTTTTTGTTTTCACTGCACTCTTTAGAGGAGAGTTCCTTAAACCTAAATTTCAGCTCTGCTCAGGGTGTGGTATTAAATCCAAGTTTGAGTTCTCTCAGGGGGAGGGACTGCAAGTGCTGGTTTGCAACATGGCAAACACAGCAGTTGTGTTAAAACAAGCACTGTAATGAAATGTGTTTCCATATACAGGCAGAGGTTGGAAGTAACTAAGTACAAATACTAGGTAAATAAAAAAAATTCTTAATTACTTAATTACTGTACTTAAGTAGAGTTTTCAGGTATATGTACGAGCACTTTTTACATTTACTCCCTACATTTTAAAAGAAATATCTGTACTTTCAACAACTTATATTTTCAAAACAGGTTTGTTACTTTAGTTAATGACTGCGTGCTGCCTTGCCAACATCAAGACAGATTTCAACCTAAATGGATGAGACAATAGTACATAGAAAAGACGCTTCCTTCACATCACACATGACAGATGCAACAAGACCATACAGAGCTAACAAGACAAAAACAATGTGAGAAAAAAAAAAACAATATTAGACAAAGAAGATGTAACAAGATGTAAAAAGATGTAAAAGATGTAACAAGACAAAAAACTACATAAAAGACCTAACAGGACAAAAGATGATGTAAGGGACATAATAAGAGATAAAGACATAACAAGATAAGGACACAAAAGATGTAACAAGACGAAAACAAAGTAAAAAACAAAAAACTGTAAGAAAACGAAGAACAACACAAAAGAGACAAAAAAGATGTAAGAATACAAGGATGTAATGGATGCAACAAGACAAAAAACGCTGTAACAAGACGTAACAAGATGAAAATTGCATAGAAGTTGTAACAAGAAGAAAACACCATAACTAGACAAAAACTAAATAAAACACACAACAAGACAAAACAGACAGGCCTGACCATGGAGAAAAGGTGAGGTTCAGTTAGCTTTGCACAGAAACACTCTAGAAATGTTCTTCAGAGGATGACTTGCTACTTTTATACTTTTGAGTACATTTCAAAGCCTGAACTGACTCACTTTTACTTGAGTAAAGAAGTTGATTCAGTACTTCTACTTTAACCAGAGTCTTTTTTTACACAAGTTTCTGTACTTCTACTTGATTAAGGACTGTTTGTACTTTTGCCACCTCTGTATACAAGTGATATTCTGATTCACACAGTGTTGGGGAGTATGTAAAAACTTTTTAAATTAAATTGCCAGATTTTCTCTCAAAGAAAAAAATGTTATCCACCTTCCATCACAGTTATTTTCTTACCTTCCGAAAAATGACAGTGCTGGTGCATTTAGCATCGATCAAGATAGCAACACATGCACAATGTAAGGCTCAGCCTCTCTCCAGATCCAGTGAATTTGCTATTTGGTGCCTATTTGTTTAATGACTTTTCGCTCAGAACAGTCTTGTTTACATGAGAACTTTTGGAAAATTCACAACTCTGACAACTTTATCGTTCTCATTATCAATCTCCAGCCCTACCCAGAGTTCACCAAGGCTGCAAATGCTACCAACAGTTGCTCATGGGCAGCGTCAGGACCATAAACACAGGGAGGGGAAGAGAGGACTAAGGGCTAAGCTAACTCTTTGCCCGTCATCTCTACCCAGCATTTTCCTCGCCAATGTACAGTCTCTTGAACAAAATGGATGAGCTCCAGATCATTAGTTATTAAAGGATTATGGACTGCAACATCATGATTTTTATGGAAAATGGCTCAACAGTGGCATTCCCAATGGCACCAGTAGAACGGCGCCATAGATCTAGATGGACACAAAGTGTTCTGGGCAGATAGAACAGCTGATGGCTTGGGTACGACCAGACACAGGGGACTGTGCATTGATGGAAGCAAAGCTTGGTGCACGGTCACTGCTCCTTTAACCTGGACTATGTCATCAGTAAGGGTAGATCTTTCTATCTGACAAGAGAGTTTACAACTACTGTTAAGAGTTCTGTGAGGAGACAGAAGAAAGTCCATCCGCCATCTGTAGCAGATTCTGGTGAACTTACACCGCTGCACCATTGAGAGCATCCTTACCATCTGCATCACAGTGTGGTATGGCAACTGCTCTGCCAAAGACAGATCAGCTACTCAGCTCCCTGCTATTGAGGCTGTCTGCACAAACCGCCATCAGTGTTGTGGAAGGTGCACAGCATCATCAGGGACACTTCTCTCCCTGGCCACAGTTTGCTCTCCTCCCCTCTGGGAGATGCTACATAACTCTCACTTCTCAGACCAGCAGATTGAGAACATCTTCCCCTCAGCTGCTGTCACCTTACTGTAGGGCTGGGTACCAAAGTTTGGCACCTGTATCCATACAACCAATACCTACAAGACACAATCGCAGCACAGGTTATGATGCCTCATTTCAGTGTCACATGCCTGAGCTTGTCTAAAGTGTGTCTGTGTTTTACTCGAAATAATTCGAACACCAGCGGGGATGTCCAATAAGAGGATGTAAATAGAGTCGCACCTGGCAACGCACCGAAGGTGATTGCTAGGAAAAAATACTGCACACAGGATACACTCATAAGCAGAGAGACTGCCCAGGAGATGGGGAGCATTGACATGAAAGATGAGATGTTATTATGACTTGCCATTTATATCTCTGATAGCGAGAGCGCTGATGATGACGACAGCAGCCTGTCATACGGTTAGAAAACATAACATTCTTTAAAAGAGTTGCTGAAGTTTGACGCTGGACTTTTTATTCATTTGGCTGTTATTAGCGCTGTAACTTTTATGAGTGTTTATTTATTGAAGTTGGGATAAGTTATTTATTATGTGAATTTGTTACATAAATTTTATGTTCAGTATTTTTTGTATTCTTATAAATATATTAATATACTTTAAACTGTTAACAATCAACATATTGATCAATTTCAAATTCATATTTACCTAAGCAATGAAAAATGCTGTACTTCCATGTCATAGATTGTCATTTCATGCTTCTTTTTTTATAAAAAAAAAAAAAAACATTGGCTCAAGCAACATTTAGACATAGGCAATACGGCTGAACAATTTTGAAAAAAAATCTAATTGCAATTATTTTGACTGATATTGCAGTTAATATGATTTGTGATATTAGAGGAAATGATCATCAATGACATCATTATTCTTATTTTGATAGAAAAATGTCAAAATTACTATGGTGTGATTTTTCTGCAGGAATCTGCACCAAATAAAGATGTTTTTTAAAGTCTATAGAATCTGATGTGTAGGACAGGACATCTCTGCCTCACCACATTCATCAATTTACAAGTTTTTTGACACAAACTTTCTCTTTAAAAAATATTGCACCGCCTGTGATTTGAAAATTGCAGAAATTGCAGAAACCATATTGCAATTTTGATCAAATTTAGATGAACTGTGCAGGCCTAATTGGTACCATTTTAAAAGTATTGTTTGAGCAGTATCAGACAAAAACCCAAACTATACCCTATCCTACCTTGCTGAACTCTAAACTAAGTCATATTTGGCTCTAGAGAGCTGGTCACTTGGTCTGGAGCCTGCTATGTGTGCGCTCTTTTTGCTTGCGTGTACAAGATGACAAATCATGTCTGTTTGATGGTGAACATGTGCAAAGCAAATGTGATGGTGGTACCTCTTGTAGGAAAAGAAATCTTGTTCCAATAGGTTCCTAATCCAAACAGTTCCTTTTTAAATGCAATGTGAAACTGCCTTCCCAATCAGCTACTGTATATAACCAAATGGCATTCCACTGTATCATCCCCCTCCAGGAACTCCACGACTACCACAAAATGTCAGCGATCGAGGGTCAGCAATGAGGAATAATAAGAAGCAGGTTCTGTCCATTGTCGGCTTTAATGGCACTGAGTGCAGAGCCTTTAAACTTTACTGTTGACTTTGGAGTCACACAGAGGTAGATGCATAGAGAGTCTGCAGGTGCACTCACACTCACAGACACACACATACACACACACAGAGGCAGGGCATTCTACATCTAAAGATGTCAGTGGGAGAGTTCGCTTCCAAATGTCAACTACGTGAGAAACATTGGAACCAACTGTAACCAGCTGAAGGTGTACAATTCTGCTTCTGTGCTGAGGCAATTGATAGAAAAGGAAGAGAGGGAGAGAGAGAGGAGCTGTACGGACAGAATAAAAGCCTCAAAGTGTGAGGGAGGTGGAGAATGGAAGAGGGTGAAAATGCAGGGGGACAGAATGATGGAGCACTTTCCTGATTCATAAGTAAATGTAAAGGATGGCAAATAACTGCTGGAGGTTTCAACTAGGTGAGACACAACTGAGGCCTTCAATGAGCACCCTGATCCTGACCTTTATTTTATATTTTCTTTCTGTCTGTTCTCTTCGCCTCACACAGCAAGATGTGGAGGCAGATCAAAACAGAAGAGGTAGCCTTCTGTTTAGCTTCTCTTGGCTGTACGGTTACACCAGCTCAATGTAACCTACAGGTCCCTAGAAAACATCTACTTCTTATAAACTGCTAATCCCCACTAGAATGTTTACTAATTATATTGTAATATATAGAATGCAGGGCTGCAACGAACAATTATTTTCATATTTGATTATTTTCTCCATCAATCAATTGATAGTTGTTTGTTTTAAAATGTCAAAAAAATCTGAAAAATGTCAATCAGTGTTTCCCAAAGTCTGAAATGTCTTGTTTTACTCACAACCCAAATATATTTAGTTTACTGTCATAAAGGAGTAAAGAAACCAAAAAATACTCACATTTAAGAAGCTGAAATGGAGAATTTTTACTTTCTACTACTTTAAGGCATACCATATGTAAGTGCATGTCCAATTATTATAAATGTTTTGTCATATTATGGTCTATATCTGTAGCCTGGGAACCAGATGAATATACAAGCTGATGTTTCATTTGCTCTGGCTGATACATCTGGCCACCCTCCCGTTCTGACCAAGCCAATATAACTATTTAAATAATGAGAAAATTTTCATCATTTTTCACGTGGATGTCCAGTCACTGTTGACGGTACATACTGTCAATTGAAGCAATAAAGAAAGCTGAGTTTTCTGCTTGTGGAGCCATTCTGACAGTGCCTACATGTACCATGATGCATTGCACATGAGCTTCTTATTTCCATGTTGCCATGTATCACCAGGGATTAGGGATGCATGACAAATATCAGGGCTGATAAATAGATTGCCCAGCCCTAAAAACACATGAACAAAGCATATGTTTGATACTTTGAGTGTTTTTGGTTTACTCATGTAAAAAAAACTCACTTTGTGTTTTTCATTGTCTAATTAATGATTCGAAGCAAACTGTAAAAAAGATCCCTTAAGTATTAACATGATCTCATCTCATCATTCTATCCTCTAAAGTCAGGAAATTAGGTTTTGGATGTTGTTTTTAAGTGTACATGTTGAGTTGCTAATATTTCTAAAGGGTCTTTATTGCCAGTGAAGGTCAAAGCCATGCAGAAAGTTACAAAAGTCTAAAAAGGTCTGGTGGTAAAGGCCAGGGATGACTTGGTCTAGCAGCCAGGACATGATAAATCCTGCATCTGGAACAAACCCAAAAGGCCTGCAGATGAAGGTCAAGGTTATAGAATCAATAGGAGCCTCAAGATATTAAATGTACCATTAGGACGGGTCAAACTTTATGTCAGGGAAATGCCACATTGAGAATTGACTTCTTCATTTTTAAGTTCAAGTGTAATTTTATCTTGAAATCAGAGGTATGGCTGCCCCCCTAAACACTGCCGTCTTTAATATACAGATGCTGTATTTCCCAGTGACACAAACCTCATTCTGTAGCTCATCGTCGCTCTTGTGGGAGGCCAGCATTTCAAACAGGGAGGTGCACAGCTCCTCTGGGCTGGATGAGATCATGTTGCCTCCGTTCAGATACTTCTCTACCTCTCTTCTCAGGATCGTTCCATCCCCAGAGCTTAGAGATCTTCCTGAGCTGGACGTCTCTTCTTCACCTGCCATCTTCCTCCCGCTCTGCTGGTTGTTGAGGAAGTTGATGAAGTCTAAACTGACTTTCTCCTCGTGGATGCCAGAGCAGGGAAGGTCCTCCAGTGGGTCCAGTGTGTAGCAGTCATACGAGAAGGCTATGTTGCGTCCGAAAGTGGAGCCTCTTTGGGGGTTGTGACGGGAGCTTTGGGTCTGGATAAAGTCCTCAACACGGGAGTCTCCGAGCGAAGCCACCAGCTGGGCCACAGAGGCACAGGAGGCTTCAGCTCCAGATGACGGAAAGGGGCCAAACATCTGTTTAATGGCTCGCGTCTCCTCTGTGCCAACATGGTCTTTGTTGTGGAAGGTCTCAAACAGGAAGACGGCAGCACTTTCTATGGCCTCCTGACCGTGTTCAGTCCCCACTGTAAAACAAGACACAACATATTTACACTCTGATGTCACAACTGCAGCGATCACCACAGCCAGAGGCAGGTTTAGTTATTTGGTGCCCTAGGCAAACCCACATATGGGGGCCTGCCTCATGGCTTTATTCACATCTTTTAGGATAAAGCAGTGGTGGAAGAAGAAATCAGATCCTTTACTTAGTTGTGGCAAGTCAATAAGCACATTTACTCAAGTACTGTTAAACGCCATGTAAAGGAAAAAGTGAATTTTTCTTAGTTGCTGAAAACAAGTGAAAACATGTTGAATGTTGAAAACATGGAACTGCCATCTGAAACGAAGACTAAAGTTGTCATTTGTAATGGCTGTTCAGCACCGTCATGCAAGGAGGAGCCAGATCACATTCCTTCAACACTGCAAATTTAATTGCCCATTTTAAGAGCCGTCATAGCCGTCATCCCATTCATGTACCAGCGAAAAAAAAAAAAAAACTGTCAGCTGTAATTTTCTTATTCTGCCCAGTGAATGTGTACATTTTAAAAAGTCTTGTATTTTATGTCTGCATCTACCAGTGGAACATCACAATAAGAGAAGCCATGATGATATGTTAATTCTACCAAAGGAGAGACTTAATGTTCTGTGCAATTAGGTGGGAAAAAATATGTGCATGGCTTATTGGATATCAGCAAAAATCCAATATTCTTCCACCCTAACTGGGGCATATCTCTTTCTTCTATGCAGAACTATTAATACCACTGTATTTCAGAGGGAAATATTAATATTAACCTGGAACGGCCATCTCTCAACAGAGGAGGAGGTCTAAGACATAATTTATCTGCCACATACAATGCAGTCTTAAGATCACTCCCCACACAGTTGGATACACACCTGAAATCATGTGACTCCAACAAGTCACATGGTGGCAGGGTCCTTAACGATGCTCATTCACACCTCCCCCCAGGTGACTCTTAAGGTCCACACAATGAAAGGGTGGGCACATGAGCCACATGCCCCTCTAGGTGTTAACGACCACACAGAGGTTTAATACCTGAACTCCCAAACCAGTCAGTCAGAAATGAAGAAGCTTCTTGGATGAGAGGAGAAACGTCTTCAAGAACTCTATCAAGTCCAGTTGCCTACAACAAACCTTGCTATGATTACCATGACCTGGATGACTGAGAACCTTCACAGACACATTCACTTAAACTAGCTAGCAAATTTGGCTGGCTTGTTTCTTAGCAATGGCTGAAGAAAAAAGAAAAGAAAAGAAAAAAGTTTTTCACTCTCCAGGAAGTTCACATTAACCAATGAGACCAGATTGGCTGACCCATACATGCTCAATCAATGGATGGACCATCTTTCTATGTTTGCCATAGGGCTGGAGAATTGAACAAATATATCGAGATTTGGCTGATTCCATTAGCAGTTGTTTTTGGGCGATTTTTGTCATTTTATTTTGCTAATGCTGCTCCGAGTGAGAACAAGTGAGAGCATAACAGCCTGTAGAACCAGACTGTTTTCACATCTAACACGGTTAATTAAGGATTTATTTTGATCAAACCAGAGTCGGTGACCCTAATAACAGTGGAAAGACTGGGCAAGACAGCTTTGGTGAGTTTCATTTTGTTTTTGTCTGTTGAATTTAGATGAAGTATGTTTTACAGAGTTAACAAGGCAATTAAAGTTTGTCTTAGTTTGGTAAGACAGAGAAACTTTAATGCAGAAGGTGATCATTTGTATTTTTCTGTTTAATGAGGAAAACAGGTGTGACAGTATTTTCTTTCTTGACCATTTTGTGGGTTCATTTTGTTTATTTTGCCAAGCTTGCACACATCTCCCAGCTTTTGTCTTATCATGTTTAGTAGTCGACAGATATCTTCCTTTTTTTTTGACTGACAGCGGCAGCTGGTATGTGATAAAACTTCAGTTTTGAGCCATAACTACTTTGATTCTGGCAACCAACAACACAGCAAGATGACATTTTAACTTGGTTATGTGACTGACTAATGTGTTAGGCTCCAGTTTTTCCTTTGTATTGCCGTCAGCTAACACCGTGACAAAATCATGACATCAGTCCCAAGAAGGTCTATAGTGCTCGATATCGTCAACAAAAACTATGACAAAAATTATTAATTGACAACCAATTTTTGTGACCAAAATCAGACTAAAACTTAACAAAAAGTAAACTTTAAAACAAAAACTATGATCAAATGTATTACATTTTTTTGTCAATCAATAAAAACTAAATGATAATGTAAAAGACAGACAAATGGACAAATGAAATGATCACTGTTTTAAAGTGAAACAGTATCCTCTGCCGCCCCAAAACACCTCTTGTTCAGAAGCTGATTCTTACCTTAACCTGTTGAACTACTGTTAACATCAAACATCTTGCATTCAGTAACATTATATCTCTGTCAGTAACATTATCTCCAGTATCAGTTCTTGAAAGAATCTGACTTATGGGTTAAAGGACCAGTGTGTACAATTTAGTGGCATCTAGTGGTGAGCTCGCAAACATATAATTTCACCCTTACCTTCCAAGCATGTAGCAGAAACTAAAATGGCTAATGGGAGTTTGGTTTGTCCATTGTGGGCAAAACATGGCAGTGCCACACAGCTGACTCATACCCTCTGTAGATATAAAGGGCTCATTCTACAGTAATTATACACTGATGAAAACTTGGGGTAGGCAGTATACCTGTCACCAGTGTCACATTCACCCTCAATAGGGATTTTCCAGTACTGTCGTTACCATAATAAATGTTTTGGCTTATTAAAACTAATGTGTTTTACTGTGGCTTAATAACATGCAGACAGAGGGCTACACGCATACTCATAGTAAGGAAATAGTTAACTAACTTCCAGTTCTATCACCAAATCCAAGCAGACTGTAAAAGGAAAATGTGGAAGGTGACATTATGAGCAAAGCAGGTCAATTACTCTATTGTTGGCTGCAAGAACTCACACATAAGTTTTCATCTACTCCCACATCCAAGGAAAGTAAGATCCAGTGGATTAACTTTATTTTTGATGGAAGTGTCCGCACAACAAGTGGAAAACTCTTAAGTGTGTGCTGAGTTTACCATTTTACTTCTGACTGCCTTCTTAACGAGGCCTATTATAAAGCAAACTTCGCTTCAAAACTGAAGCCCAGACATCAATCAACACCAACTTCAAACTTGGAAGCTGGGTTTTTCACTATTTTTATGTTGCTTCACAGGCTGAGATGATGTGGGACTAATGTTGTCATATTGAGAGACAGTCATGGAAAACTGTGTGATACATTTAAAGCCAATTAACTAAACACAGTAGTAGACCGATGCGTGACATCACATTGCTTTTTGTGGAACTTCATACTACAAATCAAGCTCAGCTGGTTTTGTTGTTACACAAAGTCCCACTGCTGTGTGATCTGCTCTGGTGTGTGTCTGTTGCTGCTGTATGTCCCATGCATACTATTATATTTATATGCTTTAGGTTTTCTGGCAAACAAATGCTGTTGAGGTTCCTTTCTCTGGGGTATTCTCTAAGAGAATGAATCATACAAACTTTACTCATAAACCTTCATTATGGAGCAGGCTGCTTCTCCCAAAACAAATGTAGGCCTATACCTCATTTTCATTCCTATTTGCAGATAATAAACACATTGTTTTTTACAGATATGTTCCCTTGCATTGCCAATAGAGTTAAAAGAGATAGAATCATGTTTCAAGGGGAGAATCCCTCATCATTTTTTGGAATACTGTGATATAATAACGTCATTACAAAAAACAAAAAACTATTGTGATAGAAATTTTAGGTCATATCACACACCCCTAACATACTAACAGGTACTGGATTTCTGGGGTTAAGAAAAAAATTCTGATATTCTTTGTAGAGAAAATAATATACAGTATATAGAATATATACCTAAGCACATGTTTTATAATCCCTCAAAAGTGGTTGACACTTGTGACAAAGATATGTAATGGAGGCAGGATATTCTACGGTGTAACAACAAATGTTATTGGCCAAAATGATGTCAGGGCACTGAAACAGTAAACTTTCACAGGTATTTTTTTATATTGTAAATGACTACAAATTAAAAAAACAACAAAAAAACAAAAAAAACAAGCTAAAGCTGACAAATTGCTAACAGTTTGCATTATGTTCTTTTAAAAATCATAGTGCATATTGGACAACATATTTGGGTTGGGCGATATGTTAAAATTTTCCAACCAATTATCGTCAGCCCGGTCCCCCTCCCACTTCCTTCCATCCTCTCGAGTCTCAGCTGGGAAATAGCACAAGCGACAAATTCACCATGTTTCGTACACTACGTACATTCAGTAGTCCAATAAACAAAATACACTCACAAAGTGTCAAGAAATTAAATGTTCGCACATCTATTTTCCTTTTTAAACAGAGAAATACAACCGTTCACCTTCTGAATTCAAGTTTCTCTCTTTTACTGAACTAAGACAGCTTAATTGGTTCGTTAACTCCTCGTGAAACAACTTCATTCACACTCGACAGAAAAACACATAACACTCACCTAAACTGTCTTTGTTAGTCTGTCCACCCTTCCAACAATCACCAGCTCTGGTTTGGTCTAATAAAATCCTTAATTCACTGCGTGAAAAGAGTGTAAAGAGTCTGACTCTGCAGGCTGTTTTCCTCTCACTCGTCACGCAGCTCAGAGCACTCATGGTCCAGCTGAAAGTGTGTACTGCTAGAGCACGTTGCAGAGCAGCGGCTGTCACTCTGCGGACCATTACATTACCAAAATAAAATGACAAATATCGCCCCCAGAATCAAAGCAGTCAGGCTCTACTTGTATACTGTATATTATATTTTATTTTTGCCATATTTTGCCAATAGATTCTTATAAATCTTACACACTGGACCTTTGAATCTACAATCCACTGAGAACTGGACAGGAAGCTGCAACAAAACATCTGGAACAGACTACCAAAATATGTATATACATATATATATATATATTTTCTGTTCATCATATCTAAACATCACAATAAATCTATTGCTGTTAGGTGCTCTGTTAGTTGGAGGCTATAGTGAGCTGTGCCTAATGGTAAAGTCCAGCCCAGCAATTATAAATTCCCACTGAGGGGCCAATTAAAGCTGATGTACTAATCATCATTTTAATGATGAGGATTATTAGGATTGCTGCAACAATCACCTTCACCTTTTCTATTGTCATTAGTGGTAACTAAATAGCAGTGCTCTTTTGTATGGCCATTAAATCGGAGCTTTGCACTATTCATAGCTCCAGACAAGAATCAGCAGCTGTTCCTCTGAGCAGTAAAGGCTACACCATGAGCTCACTGCTTAAGGTCCTTGCACCTCATTTAAATAATATTCCAAACAATTCATGCTTATCCAGAACTGCACTTAACAAAAAGGAATACAGAGTAATTGTCCAATTATAGGAAAAAATGTCAGAGGGACAGAAGGAGAATAGAGTGAAGAAGGTTGGAGAGGCAGAGGAAAGCAAAAACAGATGAAAAGGATTTAAACCAATTAAAATGGTCTAAAAGCATCAGGCTCGTTGCTGCACGTAGCAGAGCAGAATGGCTGCTTTCATCCTCTCCAGAGTGTGCTTAAGAGCAACTTTTTATTTGGATCCAGTCACACTGGCTGAGGGCAGGTTCAACACAAAAAGCGCTGGAGAGCATCACAACAACAAATACTGTTACTCTTGACTGGCGAGTGAGAAGTAAAAAAAACACTGTTATGAACGGAGAGAAAAGCAAACTAAATGAAAATCATCACAGGCTTTGATGACAGAGCTCCATAACTGACTCATGAAGCTCACTTAAAGTCATAGAGGGAGGATTACAGACATGTACAGCACGCTGTCAGAGACCTGACTTTACCTCTGGAGTAAATCTACTATATTTGTTGTTGAGCATTTTCAAATGAGGTGACACATCTAAAAAACACTACACAAGTCTGTATTGCTCCTGTACCTGTATTTATGAGCTAATTATATGTTCATCCAGGAACTATAAACTAGTGTTTGAAATGATAGAGAAATATGTGTTCTCCTGCCTCAGACTGTCTTTTTATTTATTTAAGTTTGTTACCATGTCCCCTTAATGACAGCAAGCACTGAAAATTATTACTTTTGTGCATTAGAGAGGAGGCAGGTGATGTAAAGAAATGAACAGTGTTACACCAGATACCCTATACCCATCATTACATTTGTGTGCAAAATTCTCCTAAATTCAAGTAACTTCTAGCTAGTTTCAAACTTGTGATTCACTAAATCAGACAGCACCTTTAAACCTGAAGAAATGTCTTCAGAATCTGGTAGACTAACCTCACACGCCAGATGGTTTGTTACACAGAACCATCTGGGAAGTTGTCCTAAGAAACTGTTCGGAAAGGGGCAGGCACTTTAAAAAAAAAAACATGTATTGAAAATGGAAAAACATGCAAATGACTGAATGAACCATCTGTCAATCACGTCTAACACGGGCTAAGTTCGACCAATCAGATCAACACTTCCATGCACGCTTCTTGCCTTTGTCACACCTAAAAACTTGACCCAGCAAGCACAGTGATACAGTTGGCGGGTGTAGTTCTGTAGAAAGAAGATAGTTTCCTACATGAAACTTCACAACAAGGTCTGTGGATTATCTTGAGTAACCAGGTTGTGATTTCTTTTTTGGTGCTTTGAACACCACAAGCTGAGTGCCATCTAGTTCTATTATAGTGGAGAGAAGGCAGACATCTCTACGGCTGATATCTCCAAAACTTGGCCACTCACACCAAAACTATCTAGATGGATAAAAAGCACGACAGCAGCCATATTCCACAAAGGCCGGAGTGGCTGCAAGTTTTTGCTCCAACCAACCAAAAGCATACCTGACTTGACTAATCAGCTGTTTGAAGACTGAAATCAGTTGATTAAATGAGTCGAGCCTGGTGTGCTCCAGCTTGGTAGGAATGTAAACCTGCAGCCACATGGTTTGGATATGCCTGCACTACAGATAAGAGAAAAAAAAATGTGTATTCTGGATTTTGGGATGAACTGTCACTTTAAAGGAAGGCCAGTCAAAGGTAAGTATTTAGATGGAATGAAGCAGTTTGCATAAAGACACCAACACATGTATGATAAGTCTGATTTTTTTCTGATGTCCTTCAGAATGATCTGATGCTATCAGATCAGTGCTAAATGCTAAATGCAGACTGCACCTCTATGATGTGATTATTTAGGTTTAATAGAGGTTTGGGGGTAACATCACTGACTCAGCAGTCACTTGGTAAGTTACTGAAATGTCTGACTCACTCAAAAATCAGCACTCAGTAGAAATTCACAGCACTCCCACCAGTCAAAGGTTTGGAGTGGAGAGTGGGTCAATGCCAGAGCCTGACTGGATCTTAATGGTGTCCACAGATCAGACATAATTAAAACTCCCTTAAGGAAGATGATCTTTTAAAGTTCCCACAAAGTGTTTTTAACAACCTGGGTTTTATCATACTTTCCTTTTAGGAATAATTCTAATCAGTTTTACTTTCTAGCTTAATGGCAGAGAGACACTGAGACAATGTGACCTCGTAAGACACAGCTTGGGGCTTTATAACAGTAGAAGATGAGGAAGTTTCAACCCTAATTACCTAAATTACGTATCTCAAAATGAAAACAAAGGTGAATATATCAGTATTTTCCATACATTTAGTTGAGGAGTCATGAACCAGAAAATAGCTCTACATGCCAAAGACAGTTTAAGTAATAACATTAACGTTCATCTTTTCAGTTTAACTATTTGACTTAAAAATAGTTGATGTTTCCTGGGGCCTAATTTATAAAATGGAAAATCAATTTTGATCTTAAGTATGACTTAAACAGAAAATCAAGTATAAGTAGTTATTTATAAAACCTTACTTTGACGTGGAAATGATGTTATCTCTCAGCAAAGTCTGGACTTGCCTGAAGTGATTTTCCTGCTCGTTGTGTCGCAACCTTGTGTTTGGTTTACCAAATAAAACATGCTTCCAGAAAGTTTGTCTACTTCTTTCAGTCCATGGTTATTCCTGATTGAACCCTCATCTGTGCTGCATTATACAAGGGGACATCTCTAACTGTAAGGCAGATGCCTCTTGAGATTTATAGATCACAGGTGCTGTTTTCTTCTTAGAACCTGCTTAAGCAAGGTTTTTAACGCTCAGTATGTTTTACGAATGAAACTTAACTACATTGTTGGAAATTACCTTAAGACTAAGTTGAAGAACATTTTTATAAATGAGGCCCCAGGTTTTGAGATGTTTGTCTCAGATTTCTGCCTCCACAATGGAGGTGAATGTACTATGTGCAGCTCACAGCACTGAAATACACCATTTAAAAAATTCAACAGCACCATCTCTTTGCAGTAACAATGTCCATGATCCACCGTTTTTTCCACAGACATCCCTGACAAGTTTTCATAGGGACTATTTCTTTGGAAGAAAGTAGTTGCTACAGAACTTTTTACATGTCATGACTGTGGCAGAAATCTCAGACACCTCAGAACCAAACAGTCTGGATGACAGCATGCCACTAAAGCTAAGTCAAGAAATATGTCTTTTTTTGTAATTTGAATTAACTTTTTTTAAACTGGACTGTTTATTAAAGCCTGACAAAGGGCTCTTCCTTTAGACTCACAATGATTTCTTATCGAGGTCAATCAAAGGCACAAAAACAATAACATCATTTCAGTGGCTGTAAGTGTATCATAATCACTGTCTAAAAACAGAAACAGCGTTCTGTTATTTTTAACTGTTTTCATCACTTTAACACAAACACATGAAAATAGATTGAAAGAAATTACAATGGATTTGAGGCTGAGGAGTTAATTACCAATCTGTTTGGCTGCCAGAAGGAGGCTCTTCAGTTCCTGACTGGCGGCTTGCTGCTGAGCTTTGTCCTGATGCTCGCTGCAGAAATGGACAATCTTCTGCCACGTCAGGCCCTCTCTGGCAAACAGCTCCCGTCTCTTCAGGCGTTTGGTCTTACATGGAGAAACAGGAGAAATACAATTACATTTCAAACCAGACAACAGTAAGACTCACTGCTCTTCAAACCACAGGTAGCTCTAAGTGCCAACATACCCCTGGATAAAATCAGGGTGACACTTTATATTAAGAAGCCTGTAATAAGTATTAGTTAATTGGTAGTGAGGCCCTTATAAAATGCTTATTAACATTAATATGCGCTAATAAGACTAAATGTCAATAATAGCGCAATGAAAAAGCTTATTGTTTGATTATGAAACATTTAGAAGTACTTATATGAGGCTTGTTAACAGTTTATAGACTGTTTTAGAATGTTAAAGCTTTATGAGTTTATTATAATAGCATTACAAAAATGAATTGAGTTTAACTAACTGGCTATTATGTCATTTGTTGCGTAAGGGATAATGAACAGGATGATGCAGGACCCAAGATGAAGCAAGTCATTACATGCTTGTATGTTACAATGCATTACTGCTCACTGTACATTGTCCTGCTTGTTAAATGGTTATGTACTAAAAAGGTTTAACAATGACATAATAGGTAAGTTAGTTGAAGTCAATAAATGTGTTTGTAACACTGTTATAAACAATTATAAGGAACTCATAGGGTTTTTATTAAGCAGTCTATGAGCTCGTTAACAAGTTTCTTTTAAGTGTTTATAAATGTCTTATAATCTAACAATAGATATGTTTATCATGCGATTATTAACACTTATATAGATTTTATTAATGTTAATAAGTATCTTATAAGGGACTTACTGCATAATAACTAATGTACATGTACTAGGGCTGCATGATTTGGTTAAAAAGTCATATTGCAATTATTTTGACTGAAATTGTGACTGTGATATGCAACATGATTAGTGGGAATGATCAGTTTTGCTGATAAAAATTTTAAAAATTAAAATCATGATGATGTGACATTTGTTGAGGTCTGTACCAAACAAACATGTTTTCTTTCATCTGGAGAACAAGATTTTTTTTAGACCAGGTCATCTCTGCAGCACTAGAGTACAGTACTTCATTATAATGCTGTTTTCTCACACATTTTTCCTTTTTCAAAAAACTGTGATTTGGTTCAGGTTCTGTGATGTGGATTTGCACTTGGCCATATTGCGATTTTATTGTGGTTTCAATTAATTGTGCGGCCCTTATGTGCACCTTAATATGAAGTGTTAACCAAACCAATGTAGCCCAACAATTTGCAGATATATTATGAAGATATTTTGTAAAAACAAGACGTAGTGCTCAGTGTGGTCAGTCACTGATATAGTGTTCTTCTCATATGTTTGCTGTAATATTATTCAATAATTTCTGAGGCATGCCTTCAACCAAAATACATTCCAATACATCATTTTGATCAAACTGATGAGATCGAAATGCTCCAAATGGTTGAAAATTGGAGTGCGCTTACAATATCAGGCCGATTCCATGTTGGTGGAAAAAGACTAACTTTGATACCATGAAAGTGCTTTTCACCATGTAGTTCCAATTGCATCCTCAGTAGTTTTATAGAAAAGCTAGTGTTAATGAGCTCTCCTGTTGAAGCAGTGAGGTATTAAATCTGAGTGGGTATGTCAGTTCAGACTCTGAGGTCAGGAGAATCATTAACACAATGACTCCATTACAATCACAATCTAAAACTAAGCATTTTCACCCAACCTGAGAGATAATCTCAGAGTGACTCCAGCTATCTTTTCCCTGGAGAGGCACTTTTTCTGCTTAGAGGATTCAACTGGAGGTGAGCCAGGTAAAAGTGAATGCTGAATATCGCTTTCAGTTCATTTCAGGTCTCAGAAAGAGGCAACTGATCTGAGAAGCGAATCAATGACAAAGTGAAAAGGTAGGAGATTTCGATTTTAAAAAATATGGTACAATGATTGGTAAGGTTGTAAAATGAAAAAAAAAAACAACCCTCCAGAATCCACTTAGGCATTGTCCATCTTCAAGCAGTGTGTCAAAAGTACAAGATCCCGGATAGAAAACTAAACTGAGGAAAGAGCAGCAGAACTCAAACCATGTCCACCAAATTCTCTTACAACCATTCTGCTACCAAACAATAACCATAGCTTAACAACTAGAGCTGTCAAGCTTTTCATTTCTCTCCATATTGAAGGTGTGCAGGAGACTCAAAGAAGAGCAATACTCATCGCTTCATGAGTCTGGATGGTGGCATCTTTTCTGTAGTCTCAAAAATGTGAAACGCAAGAGCACACATGTGGTGAATGGATTAAACTCTGTCTTCATCTGCTCTAACATAAGCTGCCAACGTTAGCTTGTCCAGCTAACTAACCCTAACTTACTAGCTGCAGTAACTTTACCTCCAGCCGAACTTGTTAGATACCACTGCATCTGCATTTGTTCTGCGGGGCTTTGAGGAGGAGGATGTGGGCTGATGCAGAATCAAAGTGGGTCAACAATGGTGCATCTCTCTCTGGTTTGCTGTCTCGGGTCTAAGCCGGGTTAGCTTAGCTCTTATCACGGCTGTCTTCCACGATTGCGGTCCAGCTGGCTAGATGACCTGTCTCAGGCTCTGCTGCACTAATCGAGTCCCTGCGCTTCCTTTTGCCACATTAATGAGTGTATTTCTGTCATCTATCATGCAGATATACCTGCCGTATTTCACCATCTGACCAATGTTTGCTGAGATGTAAGCTAGCTTTAGCCTCAGTCTTTTAGCATTACTGTTATATCATGTACACTGCTGTGCTTCCATAGGCTTCTTGTTATAAAACATGTCAGATGGAAACAGTAAAATGTCAGCTGGCAACAGACTTCTCAGCCAACTCAAGAAGTTAGCCTTAGCTTACATCAACCAGCTACACTTATGAAATGAAATGAATGTCATTATTTTAGCCGACAAAATCCACCATCGTCAGCAGAATCTGCTTTTGTTTACATCTCTAAGGATCCTAAGACCTCGTGTTTAAAACAATTACTCCCTATTTCAATGTTAAATCTGCCACCATTGTCACTGTAAACTGCATAAATGCCGTGCAAGAATGGAAAGTTTGACAGGCTTAGCAAAGAAACTAAGGAGGGCGGGGCTTAAGGAAGGGTCAGTTACATTCCATATATTTTCCCCCAATGCTTTTCAACAGTGTTTTGTATACAATTGTACACATACATACAGCAGGTTGAATAACATACAAGCAAGAAAACATGGACACACTACCCAAAACACATGCTAAATTAAAAACTACACTCGAGGAAAGGAGTAACAGTTAATTTAACATAGCGCCAGTCTAATGTGAGAAACATTTCTGTCAGGCTTTAAAGGGACAGTTCATCCCCAGTATCATATATTTCCTCTTTCTGGAGTGCTCTTTATCCTTCCAGTTTTTTGTGTGTATGTGTGAGCTGGAGAGTTTTGGAGGTGTCGGCCAAAAAACACAGTTGAAAAATTCAACACCAGTGGTCATTTCTGACAAGAGAAACTGGTGCTGAATTTTTCCATTTTTCATTTTTTCTTTTTTTTTTAGGTGCTTTGAGCACCACAGGCCATTTACCATTGAGTCCATTATATGTGAGAGAAGGAAGACAACACTACAGACAATTTCTCCAAAACTATCTAGATGGATAAATAATACTACAGGCAAGAGGAAATGATTTTGTGGTCAACTGTCCATGTAACAGCTTATAACATGAAATAGAGTACTGGGTTTAGGCTGGAGAGTCGGCTGATACAGCTGCAACGATTAATCAATTCATTGTTTATTAATCAACTACTAAATTCATCTCTTTGGGTTGTGGGCAAACATTTAAGATTGTCACCTTGGGCTTGGAAAACAGTGATTAACATTTTTCATCATTTTTGGACTAAACAACTCATCAGTTGATCAAGAAAATAACTGACATCAATAATGAAAATAATCACTAGCTGCAGGCCTATTACATGAACTTATCACGTTCTTGGAAACCAACCTGTAAACTGTCATCACTCATAAGCGGTCTAAAATAAAGGTGAAATTATCATTATCATTCAACAGAAACTGTATCAGCAAGTATTTTGATTATTGATTCATTCTGTAATACAGCTACGATCAAGGTTTTATACTAAAAGAGATTATACTGAACAGTATAATAAAGGGTCACCTGATTTCACAAACCGACATCAGGTTTACTCAATGCTCTGTCATCTACTTTGGCATCAGCCAGCTGTTTTTTGTTTTTTTGTTTGTTTGTTTTTTTTTTTAAGTCTGATAAACCCCTTGTACACGACCTACCAAGCACCAAACAGCAAGCATGATTAGTGAACACAGTGGAGCATTTGGCAGCCAAAGAGCCAGATACTACCCTCAGGAGCTGATGGAGACCAAAGTAGAGATAAAAAGAGAGTGAATAGTGCACATTCATCAGGTCCTACACAAACATGACTCCAAATGATTCACGTTAACTACATGCAATTAAAGATCATAATATATCAATTGTTGTGTTTGTATCCTATTGCACTGCCCCTGAGTGGGGGGGCATAATCAACTAGTTGTATCTAGCAATCTGTTTACAATCCTGAACCTTAAAGGAGCAATATGTAGCCATTGTGTGTACAAAAATGAGTACTGCAATCCATATAGTGAGTTGGAGCCATAGACTGTATTTAATATGGTTGAATCCATTAATTATATCAATGAATTGAAGCTAGTTGTTTCTCCCGCTCCTCTGCAAGGACTGGCAAAACAGGACGGCTGCAGAAGCTCTGCAGGAGCTCTGCAGAAGCACAGGATGCACCCAATCTTATAAATTGACAATAAAAAGCTGTCAGTTGTCTGTCAATGTAAAGTTAAGCCTGTTATCCTGAAAACAAAAGCCCACTGCTGTGAAATAACACACTCTGGATGATGCGTTCAGTGGCTGCCTGTCTCACTGCTGCCAAACTCATTTGGCTTAATTTAACAGTTACTAACATCTACGCCTTCTACAAGATTATTAATGATTTCTTACGACCCATAAACAGACACTTACTCACTCAGCGAAAATTCAGCATAAATTTGAACTCTGAATAATGTGAAACAGACATGCAAAACAGTTATTTCAGTCCAAAACTGAAATTTGAAAGGGGAACACCACAGCTGCAGTGTCCATGTCAAGTGAGGATGACAACTTAACATGTTTCCTTGATCTCTGATGACACATACGAAATACTTTATTGATCCCCAAGGGGAAATTCATTAATCATGATTCACATCATGGTCATTTGATGATTTATTACAGTGAATATATTACTGATTTCTCCTTTAATAATGTGATGAATGAAACTACTCAAGTACTTGAGGTGTGCTGTATCTGAGGTACTTTCTCTCATCTCACATCCACTGAGATCTGAAAACTTCTTCAAAAACTAGACAGTGTAAAGTAAAGTAAGGCATAAATTTGACTGTCTTCTTGCATGTTTATGACTGGTCTAATGATTAAATAAAAAGTTTGTCAGGCTCAATGAACTACTTTTTTTTCTGACAAGTGTTTGGAGTTTCAGTGTGTGACTTGGCGACAGCTGATAGAGGTGGCAGACTGGTAGCTTTGGACGGAAAATGCATCACATTGCTATGCCAATAATAATTTAGAGAAAACTAAAATCGCAGCAGGTGTGCAGACTCTCTTCTCATAATCCCCCGCAGCTAATAATAAATCCAGTATTGACACAGTTTTCTACGAGTCGAACTTTATATTCACTGCAGCCGTCTAATATTTTGGTTTAGACATTTGGCATATATTTAATGTCTGGTAGATTCTGATGGCCAACAGCAGGAATTTCATACATACCAACATTACTAATATGTGATTAATATGTAACATAAGGGGTGCTTCCATGCTCTTAAAGGGATAGTTTGACTTTTCTGAAATGTGGTTGTATGAAATAGTTATCAGAGTCAGTGTATAACTGGCCACCAAAATATACCACATACAAAATATATGACAGATGTCTGCAAGAAACAAAAATATTAGATGCCTGCAAAGAATAAAAACTTTTACTTTTACAAAAAGCATGTGATCACATATAACTCATCACAACATTGTGTGTGCATGCTAAGCATCACTCTGACACAGTGGTCCTCTAATCATACACTGACTCTACAGCCACTGTGTCTCACACCAATAACTGGATGTTGAAATGTAATCATAAATTAAAACAGAGTCTGGAGCAGAGTGTACATCTGTGTTTTTGGATTTTCTATCCGTCCAAAATGAAAATATTTGGGTTTTTCCATGTGGAGGGGAAGAGGGAGCTGGATGAGAGCCATACAGTATGCAAGCTGTGTCATCAAAGATAAAATATTTCCGTAACACAGCTAACATGCAAAATCACATTAGTTGCTTGCTCACAGAGTTGGAAGAAAAACAACGTGCCGTAGTCGATGCCAAAGATAGAACCCTCCAGTGAGTGTCAAAGCAGGACACATTTCTTGCTCTGGTAGAATATTTAGTGTCGGAAAACATGCTGACTTGATTGGTCTGACGTTTGTCATGATGCAAAGTAATGATTTAGCTTCTGTGAATGTGGTTGTACATTAAAGGGGCACTGCACTGTTTTAATACAATAAAGTCAGTTTACTTGTGATACTACTGAGTAGGGCTGGGCAATATGGCTTATAAATAAAATCTTGATATTTTTAGGGTATTGCGTAACATACAATACATATCTCAATATTTTCTCTAAAATAACATACCATAAATCCTCAGACATATGATGATCTTGTAGAGGGGGTTTAGCGATTTGGATAAAATAAAATATCAAAATATTTTTGAGCAAATACTTCGATATTGACATTGTGACAATATTGTCAGGATGACTCTAAGTTTATTCACAAAATATTAATACAATGAGATCTTTGATAAATAATCATCAGTAATATGGATATAATGACGAAGTGGGTAAAGACAAGTAATAATACAGTTTGAACAGGTAAGTTCAGAAAATGACATCACTTTAGGCCGAATCATAATATCCAAAATCTAAGACAATATCTAGTCTCACGTGTGGATATCGATATAATATCTTTATATCGCCCAGTCTCACTACTGAGCCCATGAATTCAGTTGTATAACGTCCTCTGTGGCTCTGAAGGAGTGTTATCTAGTCTAAGAAAATGTCATACAGCTCAGATCAACATGACTTGCTGTATTTTGGTTTTCTGTTATCAAAAGTTGAGAAGAGTACCTGAGAGTTTTTTGTATCAACTTGACTGATGAGGTTCCAAGTGAACTGAGCTGATATTTAATGGTGGAGTGAAAACACTGCAGACCACTGACTGGTCAGAGAGAATTATCACTTGCGTGACACAGACATCCTGCCCATCAATCGCAGATTGCAACTGCAGTTTTCTTCATCAGTTGACACAGATTTCTAAAAATGGCAACACGCACAACCACGCCACGGTCATCTGACGAAGGACGTCGTCCGTTGTTCCTGTGAGTTTGTGTCGCACTGAGAATGATTTCACAGCAGTTTCACAACAGTCAGCTAAGAATTTTACTCAAATCATCAAAGGTGCACAGTACCAGGTACAGTGGAAAAGAAAACGAGAAAAGTAGCTAGACAACAGAGCGTCGAGCCAAGTCAAACCGTACCATGTGGTGAAAACACTGCTATAATGCTGTCAACTCATCCACATTTATCTCAGCTTGATCTTTAAGTTTCATCAATTACTGAATGTAATGATTTTACCCAGCAGAGGCACAGTACTGTAGTTACTGCATAAAACATCAGAGCCTGTATATATTTAGATTTCTGCATCATTCAGGTGAGCAACCACAGCTACCCCCTGCGCACAGTATTACCTATTTATTATCAACTTTATGGAAGTGCAATACAAAATCGATTGAGTACTCCAAAAAGGGGATGCCATAATTCATTAGAGCTCAACAATAAGGCTTGCCCACTTGCCCAGGGAAAGTAAAACGCCATGTTGGGCAGGTAAATCTGCCAATCACTTGCCTGACTAGGAAAGCAGTAAAAAAGAGTTGGACTGTTAAACTATACTGATGTTACAGCTCTGGATTAAACATGACTATTAACTTTAATTTTTGTTGTTATTTAATAACCACTAACAAATAAAACAACTTGTACAGGGGCAAGTAAATTTCTGACCCACTTGCACGAACAGGCAACTGGGAAAAAAAACATGAATACTGAACCCTGTTCATGTTGTCATAATGGCAGTATTCTGACATGTTGACATAATGATGTCATCCAGTTACGCACAGAAACGTGCAGCAAAATTAATTTTGCTACCGGCTCCACAGTGGAGGGGTTGGTCCCAAAAAGGGAAGCAACTTCAGTCATGTGGAAGTAGAGATGCACCGATTCCAATTTTCTTGGCCGATTCCGATTTCTTTAAGGGTCTGACCTGCCGATTCCGATTTTGGCCGATTCCGATTTTCAGTTTTTCTAAGAAATATAATTGACAGCATTCACAAACATTTTTGCAACTTTTCTTGTAAAACTAAATCGGATGTTCATAATAAAACACTGACTATTAAATAACTTATATTTTTTCTCAAAAAGTGCTCCAGATTACAGCCAGGCCTTATTATAAGATTAAATTAATATTATGTACTTGAGGAAACGCGATCACGCGAGATTTCGCGGGACGCGATTTCACGTGATCTTGTGTAGAAGCCATGTAAACAAACCAGTGCAGCAGTCTGCTGTAGTAAAACTTTGCAGTGAGAAAAACAGACGCAGAAGTTAAACAAGTCTGGATGAGAAAATGTTTGAGGAGACGCATCAACACAGGTTGTTTATTCTTCAGCCAGAACAGGAGGTGAGATTTTAACTGTCAGTCTGTGAACAGCAGTCTGCTGCTGGCTAACATTAGCATGAAGAGCTACAAAGTTTACCGCTGTTTGGCGACACTGTCAGCTGTTCTGTGTTGTTGTAGACTGTCTGTCTTCTCTTTATTCTGTTCTTGGAGTTTCTTGCTAACACTGACTTCATGCGAGCATGTGGCTGAGTGTGTGCTGCTATGATCAGCGCTGTGGTGGGTGTGACATTACGGCCAGTGTGTGCTGCGCGCATGACGCGACCATCGTGCAGAGTATGTGCGCGAATATGACCGGCATAGAATCGGATATGTGGGCTGACCGGCCGGTCACCGGTCAGGGCCGGTCACGCTGAAAACCGGCCGGTTCCGGTCTCTGGCCGGTCAATCGGTGCATCCCTATGTGGAAGTCATGTTTTTACAAAAGATCTGTTGTACAACAAAACACAATCATATGCAAGTGCAAACTTACTTCACTGCATCAAGCAGAAGCACCCAGTTGTGTACGAGGAGAGACAAAAATCCCACGAGAGAAGCTCAACAGCTTTTATGACTTCATGATAATGATTTGATTTGGTTTGATTCAGGTACCAACTACCTACAGATTCTGAAGCAGTTACACAACACAAAATCAATGGCTTTTTGGAAAGTTTATCAAAAGCATACTCCAGCTTAGAGTTGGTAGATATGACAATATATGGTGAGAGAGATTTTGCTACACCAATTTGTCCCTTTAAAATCTCAACACTGGCCATTAACTGCAAAGCTGAGATGAGAAGGTGTGACAGGAAAGTAAAGATGACTAACAAAAAGCAATGAGTAGTGGAACAATTCATATCAGAAATATATGACAGATAGTTCTGACATTAGTGACCTCAAAATGCCCATTACATTGGAAAAAAAGGTGCATAATGCTGAATGTACCTGTGCTGTGCACCTTTCATCCCTTCATCGATTTCCATGTGCAGGATGAAAATCAATTTCAGCGTCATATCCAGTGGCTGTTCAGCAGTGAAACAGAATAGACCTTTTTCACAGGAACCATGTTGACATGAGATAGTAAACACAGGTGCTAACAATGATACTAATTAAGGTTCCATTCCAGATGGATGTTGGCTCCCTGCCTTTTCACAATAAATGGAACAAATTAGTACCATTGATAACACCTGTGTTATTTCATTATCAATATGGCTGCAGAATTTTAAAAACAGTTAAATGTTGGGGCGGACGTTTAGCTCAGTTGGTAGAGTGTCTGACCCATGTATGGAGGCTGTTAGTCCTCCCACCTGCGGCCCCTTGCTGCGTGTCATCCCCTCTCTCTCTGCCCCGTTTCCTGTCTACTCTCTAGCTGTCCTGTCAATAAAGGCAACACACATGACGGTACTAGTTGCACTTGCTGGCCTCACCTTCAGATCATACAGCTGATCACTGAAGTCCTCTTTCTTGCTGACATTGGAGAAGGAGCGCAGTGCACCTGTAAGACGTGGAGGAGACATTCTTCTCTGATGCTGCAGTCCATACACTGGTGATCCAGATTGTTTCTAGGACTGACAAACACAGACAGATACCAATATTAAACAAACATGTGATGGCAGTACGGTTTCTACATGGCACAGTCTATAAATGGGCACGTGCCCATCTAAATATGCGCCAAACTCCATATAGAAAAGCTGTCAATTTAAAGTTGTCTCTCTAAATGAGAATAGCACATATAATGTAGAACATTATTAGCAAATGTTAACGCACCGTCAGGGTGTTTTAGTGTATTCGGCATGACAATGCGGCCCAGTCAAACACCTATCAGCAGTTAAATCTGTGAATGTAAGATCTTATTCTGCAAGAATGTAACGTATGGCGGTTGTGGAGTTACAGGGACATCTGTAATAAACGTCACATTATTAGGATAATTAAGACTGCTTGGTGAATATGGTGTGCGCCGAATTGAAGGCTGGATACTGTCGATTCGTCTGAGATCCGAAATGATCTACTGCAACGTAACGAGCCCCTAAAGTTATGAATTCAAGTTAGGTAACGTTGTTCTCTTCAGACAGGAGAATATGGTACGCGCCACAGCAAATCCATGCATCGATCAGTTATTATGTAGTATTGTAGAAATTAACTTTAAATATAACTCCAATAATGAAATACGCTCAGTAATGCTGTGTGAGAGTCTATGTTGCTAGCTAGTGTTAGCTTGTCAGCCTGGCTGCCACTGTCCCAGCCTGATTAGCTTTAGCGCTCTGGACAGCTGTCAGTATAAAACTAAACAAATTCAAACTCTATGAGACAATGTAACATTTGACTTCTCAACAGGTACCTCCAAAGCTCCGTTTAGGATCAACAGTCACACTCATGTGAGTCAACTACCGGCAGATGTCAACACAAATTGCTTGCGCGCGAGGAACTGTGGGTATTGAAGTTTTTACGATACCACACTTCATGCATGGTGTGGTTAAACGGACTACATTACCCATTTATATAGAGTAGTGCCACGTCACACTAGGTTCGCTTTTTATTTAAAACGACGTACACCGAAAGTAATGTGTAGAAATGAAGACAACTTACGCCGCAGCTTGCCACAACTGACCAGGGGCGCCCAAACACGGTCGTTGTGTCAAATTATGCTCTCATGTCGTAGAGTTAGTCGCTGCAATAAAGGTTATATTTTCCCCATGATTACACGGCTAACTCCACCCATGAGCTCAAGAGTCCCGGCATGAAAAACGAGCGCAACCACAGAAACTATGGGTTTATTATAAAACGAAACTTTTGTTACCTCTACTCTGATGCACTGCATGCACATAATAAACACACAGTCAACAAGACCAGTACTGCAATGATTAGAAATTTTGTTTCAGTTTCTAGTTGTGTGATTTTATTTCTGTTTTATTTTTGTTTGTTTGTTTGTTTGTTTTTTCATGTTTGCCCGTCATGTTGCACCCTCTTGGATGTCCCTATGATTGATACACATAATAGACCTTTGTAATGGCAGCCACTGGTATGAAATAGCAGTGTTGTGCTTTATCAGTGAGCCAGTAGCACAATAGCAGCATCCTGATTCTGTTTGACCTGAATGGAATGAAACCTTAATTAGTCTCACTGGTAGCACCTCCATCCATCCATCCATCGACCATAACCGCTTATCCTTGAAGGGGCTGGAGCCTATCCCAGCTGACACTGGGCGAGAGGCCTGGTACACCGTACATATAGAGACAACTAACCACTCACGCTCACATTCACACCTACGAATTGGTAACACCTGTGTTTACAACATTAAAGATCCGTGGAGCCCAAAGGGTCCGTTTTCAGATTCGTTCATTTAGAAAATAATAAGAATTCATATTTTATTTTATGCATGCACTTGCCAATCGTGAGACCTAAACAATAGAGAGGATTTTGAAACCAAAAGTGGATTTTGTTTCCTGCAGTCTGGTGTCTTTTAAAGAATCAAATGAACAAAATAATAATAATGTATTCATAACAATTTTTTTTTTTTTTGCAAACAGATGCCAGAAGATGACTTAAATGACAATTACTGGGAGAAAGCACATTTGGACTACAGCATTTAGCCTCACCTAGTACTTCCAATTTCAAAGTGATTGCACAGAAAATTACTATTTTATAAATGTTTTTCTAAGGGTACAGCAGCTAATTAAGATGCTGTTTGAAAAAAAATGTGCCCCTGTCCGTTAAAAGTGAAATGAAATGAAATTTTATCATAAATACTGCAGAATTGAGATCTCGGAGGATACACTGGGTGAAATGGGAGAGTTGGCAAGAATGGCACTAAGAGTGAAACGCACTATCTGTGTTGACATGGTGCAAATATTTTTAATACATGTCTCATATCTTTCTGCTAGATTTCTCTTGTGTTGTTCATTTGTCAAAATCATAGGGACATACATGAGGGGATCCCAGGTACATTTTCTATCAATGTCAAAAGCAAATGTAGGCCACAAAAATACAAGAAAGAGAAATAAAAATGAATTAAATAACACAAATAGATTGTAGTGGCAGAGAACAAACAAATACCCATTACAGTAGGCATTATAATGATTCACTGAATTTTGAATTATGATACATTTCATTTCACACATCGTCACCAGTTGATTGTCATCGTGATGGTGGCAGTGTGTGGAGACTGGACTCATCTGTCTCAGCACATTCAAACACAAACTTATCTCCACTATCTCTGCACTACCCTGCTCTGTGAAACTGCTGACAGCATCCAATGTGTATAAGATATTGAAATATTCATGAGAAACATTTATGCAACATTATCACAGCATATCCATATGACTGACTGGAGACTTTATTTAAAGCAGTCCAACCTGCAAATGTGTTCTGCCAGAAGTAAAAATAAACTTGATCTCTAACCCGAAAGCTGATTTGGACTCCTCTTTTTGTAGATAGATAGCTAGATACAGATAGAGAGCTATAGTTTAGTTATTTCTACACACTTCACTATTTAGTTTCATTATTTCTGTCTAAATCACCCCTGGCAAACTAAAGAGTCTACAGCCATGCTAGTGTCAGCGTTCCAACTAGCTTGCAGTGATGATGAACATGCTGATGTTTTTTCCAGTGTTCACCTTCTTAGTTTAACATGTTACCATTCTAACGTTTGCCAGTGGAGTAGTTGCACAGCAGACAATTTTGATATGTCATACCAGAAAATGCACAGGTGTATTATTGATTGTAGCGTTCCACTTAGGGGAGGTCCTTCTGTCCTGCATTCTGGTTCACTGTCACTGTTACTTGGACACTAAATGGAACTGAGCCATAATTACTGTTATTAAGTCCACCTGTGTTTTTACTGCTCTGACAAGTCAAAATGTCTGCTGTGTAACCAGTCCATTAGCCCTAAAGTCAAGTTGAGGTTGTTGGGAATTCATTTTCTGAGAAATTTTAACCCGATGCTGGCAGAAAGAGAAAAAGTCAGGATCAACAAAATCACTACTAGGCTTCACAAAACGTAACACAAGCTGTAATGGGATGGAATGGAAGGGAACAGAACGGGCAATATTATTGTAACCCCAAATATGGTCTTATCCTAAACCTAACCAAGCAGTCTTTTGTGCTTAAATCAAACAAAGTCAGATAGTCAGATACAGCCGCTGAAGGACACCTTGTGCTCAGTATCAGACGCTGAGGGGCAGTGACAGATCATCGGTATGCAATGAATTGGGATGAGAACATATAGCAAATATGGACTTTGGTGGCTCAACCAGACAAAAAACTCTCTGAGATTATATTCACAAATTTACAAGAAAAAAATGTGTGGTTTTTCGTGTGTTTTTTCTCATAAATTTGCCTTTCCTATCAGAGAATACCCAGTTTTTTTCCCTGTAAATTTGTGTTTTTTCTCATATATGTACCACTATGATCTCAGAGAATATCCAGTGTTTTTTACTTGTAAATCTGTGAACCTCTTCTCCTAACTTTACCACTTAAATCATAGAGAATATTTGAGTTTTTCTCTCGTGAATTTGTGAATTTTCTCTCTTAAATATAGCACTTTAATCTCCAGAAATATCTGGGTTTTTTTCTTGTAAATTTGGGATTTTTTTCTCATAAATTTATCACTTTAATCTCAGGGAAATATGTGAGGTTTGTTTGTTTTTTCACATAAATCTATGCCACCTTAATCACAGAGAATATGTATTTTTCTTCTCATAAATGTGTGTATGACTTGTCTCATAAATTTACCATGTTGATGTCAAAGAATGAGTTTTTTTGTTGTAAATTTGCAACTTTTTTTCTCATTAATTTAGCACTGTAGAAGTTTTTTCTACCCCATCACTCAGCTCTGTATTTATTTATTTATGTATTTATTTATGTTATCTGACCCCAACACACCGCTGTACGCCTCCAAAATGATGAGTGCTTTTGACTATAATGACCCCATGACCTTTCTTCTTGCACCGTCAGTTAAATCCTCACATTTTTAGCTCGACTGCTGATAGCGATACAACAGTCAGTAGGTTTTCTTCTGTATAACACTTTTATATAGTGAGCTGCAATGAAATTGTGTATTTAATGATGAATTGCACAGTGCCTTATTTTCTGTTGTTGTCATGTCTTTATTTTCAGTCAGCTGTAAAGTTGATCTTATTCTACGACTGTATTTAGCCTCACAGTGATGTTGAACGCAGCGGCCACGTGCGTACAATCAGACCACCTCATTGTAATTTAGAACTCACCTACTGTAACTTCAACCTGTGAAGGAGGTGTCTCATCTGCTCTCTCTTTGCTTTATTCCTCGTGTGGTTTGTCCTCATGGCCAGACCCAAATCACCCCCACACACACACACACACACACACACACACACACACACACACACACACACACACACACACACACACATACACACACACACCACTTCATGCACTGTATGCATGAGTGGTGTCCACTGAACTCTGGCTACGCCGCAAGAGAGCTCTGCTTCAGAGAATAGTGAGAGTGAGAGAATGATTCACTTCATTTTGTGTGTCTCTCCCCCCTCTCTCTTTCTATCTATCCCTTACACACACACACACACACACACACACTCATACATACACAATAACAACAACGCACACACACACACACACATGTCCCTGAGACCACACTAAAGGGCACGGCTTGTAAAATACAATGCATCACTTTGAGTTTTATCTATGTGAATTTCTCATGTTTGACTTGTCATCCCTGATATTGTTGTATCCAACATAAACCACGTTCCAAGTGAACATGCTGTGGATGACATTACCACGGGCAAAGACAAAGTAACATGAACCCAACTGCAAAGAAAATCACTAGATCTACGAGGCAAACACATCTCATGTACACAGAATTACTGAGCAAACACAGAAGCTGATAGGCTATGCAATTAGCTGATAAATTGGAAACAAGCTAACATAATTCTGTTTTGAAAAACTTCATGATTTATTCTGTAATTTTATGCTGACACTTTGTTTTATAATTATAACCATTATAGTTTATGATGCACATTTGTATCTAAGCAGGAGCTTTAATTAGATGTGCCATTAGACCACATAAAATACTTTGTCTGGGGATTGTTTCAAACTGCAAACTGTAAAGAAAAAAACCTTTAAAAAAATAACATTTGATATTCCATTTAATATGATAACATTACTAAAACTAAGCTAAGGCCCTCTACACATGATGAGTCCATCGTTTTCCTACAGCATGGAGAACCAAACCTCGCAGGTAAAGTGTTTAACACGTTCACCATTTTAGTTCAGCATGTCTGTATGTGTATGTGTTTTGTGATTGATGAGATCACCAGTTTTTTTAGAATAATTTTATGGCAAACATGGATGTTTTAAGCATGTTGCTGTCATAGTCTGTGCCTTTCCTCCTCTCCTCACGTGTCAGGGCTGTTGACTCAGCCCCCTCCCATTCACACTATACACCTATGACTGCAGCCCCCAACATGAAGACAACTCTGTCATGAAGTTCACAGACAAAACCGACATCATCGGTTGGATTTCAAACCATGAAACCATGATGAGACTTCATATCAGGAGGAAATCAAAAGTTTTCAGAGTGGTCCACAGAAAACAACCTACTGCTCAATGTCAGAAAATCCAAAGAGCTGATTGTTGATTTTCGGAAAAAGGAGGCAGAGGCACACACCCCTGTCTACATCAGTGGAGCTGAGGTGGAGCAGGTGAACAGCTTTAGGTTCCTGGGAATCAACATCACAGTAGTCTTGCGTAGCCAGACTTCTCTCCACTGCGCTCAGCATTAGAGAAAGGTCTGGCTGCACACACAGGTCTGGCTTCTTCTTCCCCCAGGCTGTGAGGCTGCCTGATTCATCCTCAGCACTACTCATATAAGTTAGTTTGTTTTACTTTAGTTATTGAACCAGTCTACTGTATATATATTTAACATTGTCTTTTCAGAGTATCAAAAAGGGAACTATGTCTTAATCTTGTTCCAATCTTGTTCCATAACACTACTGTGTTGTAATGACAAATACCTTGCAGAGTTATTTATGGGAGCCAGTAGTTGTTCAGTACTGGTTAAAGGGTATTTCCAGTATTTTTTCCAGTATTCTTACATAAATCTGGGCCTCATTTTTTACATTTTATGGTCACACCTTTTTTTCTTTTTTTTTTTTACAGTACCCTAAAAAGACCAAACAAGTCATATTAGACAAAAACTAGAAATAATATGAGAGAGCAAACAAACACAATGACAACCCTAATAAGATGTAACAAGCCGTACTTTATATCAAATCAGATAAAAATATGTTCTTTTTTAGACACTAACAAACACAGTTATACCCTAATAAGACCTAACAAGCTGTACCTTGTATCAAATCAGCCAAAAATTAGAAATAAAATTGTTTTTTAGGCACTAAACAAACACTCTTGCACCTTGATTAGAGCTAACAAGCTGTACTTTGTATCACTTTAGACAAAAAACTAGAGATTTTTTTTACAGTGAACAAACACAACTGTACCTTAATAAGAGCTAACAAGCTGTATGTTAAATCAAATTAGAGAATTAAACTTTAATTACTCTCTAATAAAGTCTAATAAGGGTCTAACAGTGGGAAATAACATGCAGTATGGTTCTGTTGCAATGCGTCCCTAGTGACCCTAAATAAATAATAAAAAATAAATAATAAAATAATAAATAATAATTAAAAAAACATACTATTTCTAGTTTTTGTCAGGTTTCATACAAAGTACAGCTGTTACTGTAAATTAAAGTGTGCCCAATTTAAAAAAAAATTTTGGACTCTAAATGACTAATACGTTCAAAATTTTTGGAACTGGTCCAGTAGATCGCCTCAGCTAGCAGCCACAAAATGGGCTGCAATGGCTGCATCTGAATTCTTGGGGGCAAATATGCCCGTCAAAGTACCTCCCACATTATGGAAAGGATCACTGCAGTGATGGAGCTTTTTCTTAAAGAGTAATATCACCGTTGGTGATATTAACAAAGTAACAAAAAGGCAAGTAACAAAGTAACAAAGTAACAAGTAACAAAAACCAGTTGTGTCTTTCAGTGTTGGTATTTTAACACCAACACTGCAAGTTAAAACACCAAAGTCACACAATGACACAAACAAAATAACTGATGTATACTGTACAGTGGTAGACTTGAAACTCCTGTGTTCTGTGAGGTAGAAGGTCACATTTTTGTCAGTGGACTGTGGTGGCTTTTAATGGCTGTTTCTGGTTTAACAAAAGTGTCTATGTCTGTGCTGATTCCAAAACTGGACCAATTTCAAAACTTTTTGTACCAATTTGTCATTTAGACACCAAAATATTGTTGCTGTCCTGTGAAAACCACTGTCCTGTGTCCTGTGGTTTTGAATTTTTCCATAAAACCAAAGGAGGGAGTGCTCCTTCTCCTGTTTCTTAGGCCAAACAAACCATTTACAAAACCACTTGATCATCTGAAAAATGCACTGCCAAAAAATTGAAACCTTGGCTTGTTTTGTTGCCTAAAAATACTAGAAATACCCTTTAAGATCCTGTTGCTACCGGAGCTAAAGTCCAATAACAACATGAACAAGTGAATATAAAATTGTGTCATTTGCCAGGTGCAGAATATCCAGTGTTGTGTACTATTTACAGTCCTCCCTGCTGCACAGGGTGTGCATGGTATGTGGGCACATTAAAGGGGGCTTGGTGCAACAGACTCTAACTGGGAAGCACTCCTGGCTCTCAACAGAAACAATAAAAGAGCTCCTTGGTATCTCCTGTGGCATACAGGGGCCATTTGTTTTTGTCAGAAGGCTGCTCAACACCCCGCTAATGTGCTTCCAGGATGCTGCTACCAGCTTTTCCCTCAAGGCGGAAATCCATCCTAATTATTCACATTTTGAAGTGAGCTCCATGGTGAAGACCTTCTCCCACGGTGCAGCCAGCGTCACATACATCTTCATAACACACCACCACCCTGAAAACTGCAGCCAATCTGCCACACACTCCTACAACTCTTTTGTGTAGCCAGTGCATTATGTGCACTGTCTATTTATGGATGTGTGTGTGTGTGTGTGTGTGTGTGTGTGTGTGTGTGCATACATAGGTATATGACAAATTGAATTTAGTGTGTATTTAAGCTCATGAGTGACTGGGTAAGTGTGTTTGAGTGTGTTTGGCTACATGTATGATGGGTTGTGGAAGCCATAATTAATTGTGGGCCTGTATGTCCACTCACATGTACTGTATGTACACAATACTTTCAAACACATGACTGTTTCCACTCTCACATCCATATATGTGCACTTAGACTACAGACAAATTTGGCGAAGGACCAAAAGTTAATAAGTCACCATTGCTGCGGTAGCATCTCCCTACAGTTTGAGTGTGAATTAATGCGAGCCATCATGAGAAGTTCTCAATTTTCTACTTTTACACTTAATTTTTATGTAATGTTACTTTTGACAACAATGTCTAAGAAGTCTGGAAGAACCTGTGCAATTCTCTGCTCCTGTTGTCACAACCAACATCTAACTACCGTTTAAAATTTGAACATTAAAATCGTCACCCTAAAAGGAACCTTCATCATTTACTGAGGGCTGCTGTGTTAATGTCGTCGTCAATCCAATTTTTCATGCTGTCGCTATTATCTTTGTACTGTCAGCAGGCAACTGCAGATACAGTGTCTAGAAGGGAACCCCAGATCCGCAAAATCCCCAAACCATAAAAAATCTTGCGAGAGTCTCACAAATTTGGGGTTCCCACCTAGACATGACCAGCAGACACTGAGAGTGATGGCCATGACGTGCCACAGCAGCAATGGCGGCGCCACTCGATGGCAGAACACACAAAGTGATCGCTTGATTCATCTATACTTTCACAATAATGTATTTTCATTTTTTATACATATTCTCTTTACTGTAAAGCTGGGACTCAAATTAATCATTTGCAATAAGTAATGAAAACTTAGTTTGTTCAGAGGTTCTACCAGCTTAAAAATGTTGATTGCCATTAGAACCGTCTTTCTTTTGTTTATTAAACTCATAATTTTTGATTTTTTTTAAACTATTTTGTTTGTTTGTTTTTTCTTAACCTGAGGAACCCTACCCCACATTCTTCAAACACAAACTTCATGTTGTCCTGTGCATGTTTATGTCTGTTTGTGTAATCTTGTGTAGCTCTGTGTAGTCTGAGTTGGTTGTGTGTAGTCCCATGTGTTGTTTTATGTAGCTCCAGGGTCCTGGTGAAGAAGGAATATATAAGTTGCAAAGTGTTGATATTTGCTTTTCATTGAACAGAAACAATATAACCATTATTATATTAAATTAGCATGTCTGATAGTGAGCAACCATGATATAAGAGTGAAAGACATGCACGCTTGATGTTTGTGTTAAAGTGACAAAAGTCTGCGTGTGTATGTGTTGTGTGTTTGTGTGTCGTGTGCCTACCATGTCTGATGATGGTGTGTGTGTGTTTGTGCACTGTGTGTGTGTGTGTGTGTGTGTGTGTGTGTGTGTGTGTGTGTGTGTGTTGTGCATGATGTGTGTGTGAATGCAGGTTGGCTCTGTTAATTCTCTCGGACTCTGGACTCCTGGTAATTTGTTGGCAGCTTGTTCAAAAGAATGGACTCTGAATAATTCACTTTTTCTCTCTGAAGGAGGATGTGTTTTCCACTTCTGGCTTTTAGTTTCCAAATTGAATTCTCCGTGGGCGCACTTGATTCGACTGGAGGATATTTTAAAATATTGAAAAATCAATTTTAGATAGAACTTAATATGACAATCAGTACAGTAAAATGAAAAGGAAGGCAGTGCAATATGACTCAGTATGCCAGAGCTTTGTGAGGAAGAGAAATGCAGTCAGACTCCTGGTGCTCAGTCCTCATCAAAGACACTCAGGATGATAAAGGCTTTCTTAATTTAGCTCAGTCTCAAATGACAGACATTTCAATAAGAGAAATTATATCATCGGTCTTCCAAAATGGAAGATGAATTGTACAAAGCATCATATACTGAATATTGAAAGCTAAAGGCAAGTTTGTTTTTTTTTAAACTTAACTTGGAGTAAAAAATGTCTTCAGACACTCAGGTTAAAGGAGCAAAATGTAGCAATTGTGCGTCCAAAAACGTGTACAGCTGTTCAAATAATGACTTGGCTCCACAGATCGGATATTAAAAGTTGAAATCTTTTTTAATTTGGATGGTTGAAGTGAGTCGTTTCCCCCAGTCCCACTCCTCTCAGGACTCAGGGAAGCTCTGCAGGTTGCAGGAACACCGCAGGGGCGCAGGATGCGTCCAACATTTTGAATTGACAAGTTCATCAGCTGTTATAATTGTTAATTGTCTGTCAATGTAAAGTTCAGCCCATTATCCTGAAAACAAAACCCTGCTGCTACAGAAATACACACTCTAGAGCTGGAGTTGAGTGGCTGCTTGTCTCCATGCCTGCCAAACTCCTTTAACATTTTGCTCAATTTAACAGCTATAAACATCTAATCTTTATAAAAGATTATTAATGATTTCTTACGACTCATAATCAGACAATTACCCATTCGGCAAACATTCAGCATTAAACAGGCAACAAAAACAGTCATTCTGGCCGGGAATACAAATTTCAAAGGCGGATAATGCGCCTGTTTCAACATAGCATGTTTCCTTAATCGCTGATGACACTTATGGTCACTGAATGATTTAGTACAGTAAATATATCACAGCTGTCTCCTTTAATACTTTAATTTATGACCAAATACCTGCAAAACCAATCATATTTCAATCAGCCTCAACTGTACTTTGTGTTTAGTACTGATTAGCACATGTTAGTATGCTTTATGATGCCGGTTTCCAGTGAAGTTTCAGGGTTTTGTTTGTGAACTACAGACTGCTGTTTGTTGATATGCCTTTCAATCCAGGTGCAGTCCAGAAAAAAATGGACTGGTTTACACTGAAGTACCGTGTGCACGGTCAAAACATCATAGAATATTTTAAGGGCTCGCACAAATCAGTCTGTCCCTCTTGCCATCACTACATTCACAGCTAGATAGCCAGAGCCCGGGTGTCCTGTCTACTGAGCCTACCAACAGAAATCTGAAGGTGTTGAGTGGTTTGTGATATGTGCTGACTGTAACTAGTGTTTCCTCTACTACTGTCTTGTCTTATTTATTTGACGCTATTAATTCTTCACATTCGGATGTTTCTGTGCAGAAACCTTTTATTTTGAAAGTACATGTTTCTGCTTCCTTGTCTTTCTGCTCATTTTCTGTTATGTTTCTGCTGTCGTTACAGTGCAGAAGTCACTGATGATGTGCTGTCGGGATCAATGTATTCATTGGTTGAGACCCGTAAAGGGGTCGCAAGATAATTTCTGGCGGTCACAAGATGGTTGAGGAAAATAAAATAAAACATTTTGTGGCAAGAAGCATGAAATGAGAGCCAGAGAGCAGCTTTTTTTTTAATGTTACATCTCCTGTACCAGCAATAATGTAGGTGTGGGGATTCAAGAACACCAACCACATTTTCTGGGGGTTCGCAACTCAAAAAAGTTGAGAAGCACTGATGCAGCACAATGTTGCACTGTCTCAATATTAAGTGCATTTATTGTACCACTGCAATGTCACTTAAGTCTTGTTTCAGCTATTAGACATCAGAAATTAGCCTCACCAATAGTAACACTAACTGGGTAGTCTTGCTAGCATGCCCTGTAACTGTAACACACTGCACCAATGCCCATCTTATTTTACAGTCCTTAAATGCTTTCACTTAGTTTAGTTAGGCTACTTAGTTCTGGCTATCAGTGACGAGTCACAGATGTGCAGTAAAGAGCTGAACTGCGGGTACAGGCCTGCCATTCATTGACTGGTTACATTTTCATAGCCCTCAGGTCAACAACAACCTCCGAGCTGCAACAATGGGTGTTACCTACACAGTGAAAATGCCAAATTAGCACCTGGGATGCTAATAGTACAAATGTAAAACAGCTGTTACCTTCTCTTTTGTGATGATATGGCTATTTTAATGCCAGAGTTTGCCTTCGACCTGTAATTGGTCCACCAAAACATTTTGCAGCAGTACTGTTGCTGCATCCTGGGCTGAGCTTCATCCAAGACATTTGCGATTGGTTTAAGAAACACAAACACAGCATTTTTCCCCTATAGCACAATGTGGATGTATGAAGCCAGACCTTTCTCCAGTGCTGAGCACTGTAGAGAGAGGTCTGGCCAAGCAAGACAAGCCCTGAGATATCTTAGCCCTGCTTCACACACACATTGTTAACCCAGGTTTAACCTAAGCCCATGATTCACACTGCACTTCTGCTAGTCCTGGGTTAAATGTACATTTGAACACATGACTAATATTTACATTCTAGAATGATGCAACTACGCTTTAAGATCCTTCAGCCCCATTTCACAGCGGCACTTTTTAGCCCTGTTTAGTTGATTTTCAGGGGATAACCCTGCAAATTCTGGGCCAACCCTGCTCTGAAGCAGGGCCAGCGTAGGCTAAAGTTAGCCCACTTTGGAATGTGCCAGGACTGTGCCTGTGTGGAAAGCTTTGTAACCTTAGCATGGGGCTAAGAGAGTTGGAAGGCTGCTTTTAGCCCTGGGCTACTGAAGTGTGAAAGACCCTTTAGTTCAAAAGAAGGGGAATCTGAATGCCACAGATATTTCAGACAACAGTGTTCTTCCAACTCTCTCAGTTTGTGTTTGTCTCTTCCCTGAGTCAACATGGCAAAGCCCACACGTACAAAGCAGCTCCATGAAGAAATGCTTTTCCCAGTTTGGTGTGGAAAAACTTGACTGGCCTTCACAGAGCCTTGACCTCAACCCCAACCAACACCTTTGGGCTTAAATGGAACTCTGACTCTGTGCCAGGCCTTATCACTCAGCATCAGTATCCGACTGCAGTAATGCTCTCATGAGTAAATGGGAGCAAATCCCTGCAGCAGGTTCAACATCTGGTGGAAAGACTGAAACCGGGAAAATGAAGGCCTGTTGTATCAGCAGCACAGTAAAGGTGCCCTGTGGAGTTTTCTTGGAAACAAACATTCAGTGTTACTCAACTCAAACTCATTGAGAGCATCTCTGCTAAACATTTGCTAAATTGATTTTTAAGACACACTAAATTCAACATTGTTTATTTGTCATCAGTCTTTCCTGTGTTTCATTGGCACATTGCAGCATCTTCCTGCCACCTGTAGATCAGCAGTGGAATGTAAAGGTTTGGGTAAAAATCCTCCCACCACTTTTGTCGTACTGTCTTTAAACAGAACTATATTTTACATTTTCTAGTTTTACCTCTGTGGGTATTTTCCTAGTCTTGTAAAGGCCCAATCTGTTTTCTTCATTCCAGCACTGCTGGAGATTATGAGCTGTTAGATGTTCAATTGGAAAGAGATGCCTTGGTTAAATATGCGCTGCACAGCATGAAACATTTGATAAAATGTATCAAGATTTTTTTCAATCTTCAACTCCTCTCTCTAGTTTTCATTATTACATCTCAGCAATCTCTTTTCAGCTGCTGTTAAATTATCACATAAAGTCTTCTCAGTTTAAAATAGTTTCTAAACTTCTCCCTAAACCTGTGCTATATTCTCATGCACCTTTGCATCGGTGTGTGTTCCATTCAGTAATCACATTCTGTGCAAAAACTAAATTTAGCAAACAACTCATCAAAGAGACTTTTGAAGTGAGATACATATATTCATTTTTCTGATTTTTCTATTTAATGCATTGAAAAAAGAATGTTGGTTTTCTTTTCTTCACTGAGAAGTTTTTTTGTCACATTGTTTTTGATTATGTGATATTTTAAATGTTTTTTTCTTCCTATTGAATAGCAAAGATCAGGGAACAATGGGAGACGGAGAGGAGTATTACATGCAGAACACACAGCATTCTGAGCATGTAGTCACAGTTTTGCAAACTGAAACATGGTTTGATTGTTTGAGTCACCAAAAGTATTTTCAATATGTGGTCTTTGTAACAATGTATCTGAAAAATGAACTAATTTTTAGGCTATTTCCCTTCTCTGAAGAAACATGATCTAACTTGAAATGTTAACTGATTTTGCACACAAGAATCAGTTTTGTCACAAGGGGAACTACTCAACCATTTGGTTATCAGGATAAAGCTGGTTCTCGGAAAACCAAGTGAGGTATCTCACTATGGTGACTTATGATTGGTTGTGCCAAAACACACTTCCCATGGTGAGATGCTGAGCAAGTTTGAAAGAGAACTGCTGACTGATGTCTTCTTCTGTAGAAGCTTTGTTAAGAGTAGGGCTGCACAATTCATTGAAATTTTATCGAAATTGCAATATGCCTTTCTGCAGTTTTCAAAATCACAATATTTGTTAAAGGCAAAATGTCTGTCAAAAAACTTTTAAAATAATGAATGTGGTGAGGCAGAGGTGTCCTCTCCTATAGATCAGATTCTACAGGCTTAAAAAACATCTTCATTTGCTACAGAAAAAAAACAAAACAAAACAAAGCAACATAGTCATTTAAACATGTTTTTCAATCAAAATAAGAACAATGATGTAAGAATTAGCATTACTTATAATATCACAAATCATATTGCAATTGTAAAATCAGTCAAAATAATCACAATTAGATATTTTTTCAAAATTGTTCAGCCCTAGTTGAGAGTCAGAGAAAACAATGCTGCTGATGTCATAGTGATGTCACCAGATTATCTTGGCCTGAGGACTTATACCTACACATTTTAAACAGAATCTATGATTAGAAATCAATTACACAAATTACAAAACTTTAATGAAAAGATGCTATTGAGTTGCATTATGGGAATTGTAGGATTGAAAGCCAGGATATTACAGTCGTAATTAATTCAATTCTGAAAACTGTTTTTTTTTTTTTTTAAATATGCCTATTGCAAGTCTCCCAACTTGATGGAAGTGCAATATTAAATATCTGGAATGTCCCTTTAACATGTATAAAAACTGCTGATTTGTCTTTGCCATCCTGTGCTTATAGTCTCTCACTTAAATGATTTAGGCTGATAACAGCAAAGACAAATGATCTGAAAATGAATTAAACCTTAGTTGACTACTATTGACTTTTAACTGCTATGTAGGGTAATTTCCAAATTATTTCAGGTGCCTCTCAGGAAGGAAGGTGGAAGAGCTTCAAATAGGCAACAGTGTGCAGCAGGGTGAGATGTCTGAGCACACTGGATTAGAATAACTCCCAGCAGCCAGTACCAGTTCAGTGGAAGCACATGCCTGACTGACTCAACATCAAACCTCATGCAGCAAATATTTCATATCAGTCATTTACACTCTGCAACTGAACTGGCTACTTGTGAGGGTTTAAAGGACCAGTGTGTAAGATTTAGAGGGCTCTACTAGCAGAAATGGAATATGGTATCTTATGTATGTTTTAATTAGTGTGTAATTATCTTAAAATAAGAATCATTGTGTTTTCTTTACATTACAGAGGGAGTGACTCCTCTGGAGATTTATTGTCATGGTTCTACAGTAGCCCAGAACGGACAAACCAAATACTGCCTCTTTTTCTCTTGAGTTTTGCTGTTAATGTAGGTTCTCCTGCTTGGAAGGGGAGGGTGAGGTGAGGTGTTTTCAGCAGGTTCCTATCTGAAATCTCTCTGCTTGATGTCACTAAATTGTACACACTGCTCCTTTAAGCCTTCCTCAGAAAGCCTTGGTGCTTGGATCAGCCTTGCGCATGCAGTCGATCATTTGCAGTCACCACAGTTCAAGGCAGGAACCTTCAGTTTCTCATAACAGGCATTTCTGTCCACCCAACATCGACATCGCACTATTATTCAAGCTGCTTCCTCTTTCATTTTAGTCTGACATTTGTCCTGATTGCTGTCTCAAGGACTTCTGTCACCAGGAATGTTCTGTTCTGAACTGTCCGTATCTCCCTCAATGATTTCTCGAGATTAAATAAAGGTTGAATGAAAGAATGAAATATCTGCTGCATGGCTCCACATCAGCTTGCTTCATTAGCTATGCCGCTGGCAAAGTTCAGCTGTTAGGTCCCGCTGCGTGCAATCAGCTGTCTGCTCCTCACCGACGGCTGAAGAAGCCTGGAGAATGTGGAGATCTTTGGTCACCATCACAATGGATGGTGCAGACACCATAGTGTTCTACTCAGCTCAACCTTCTGCCTTTCCATGACAGGATCAATTAAAGTCTGACAGCAACAACATGATTGGCTGATGGAGGTTGTGGCAAAATCTAGTTGGTTTAAGGAAGCAATGTATGATAAGGCCACCTGTCGAACATAACTCCAAATATATAGGAGGCAGCATATCAACAAGGTAACTGCTAATTGCTGCTCACTATACTGTCTGCTATAATTATCTTTGGCTGGAGTTAGCTTAGTGGCTGCAGTTAGCTCAGTCTGGCCAGAATATTTTCACACCTAACTCTGTGGATTAAGGATTAATTTTCAATCAAACCAGAGCTGGTGATTGTTGAACAGTGGAAAGTGGATCCAAGATGGTTTTGGTGAGTTTTGATCTGTTTGTTGAGTCTGAAGTGTATTTCATGAACAAACTCGTCTTCGTTCTGTAAAAGACAGAAACTTGAATTCAGAAGGTGTATGATTTATCACAGACGACAACAACAAATGTAAGAATATTTATTTTCTTGACATTTTATGAGTTTATTATGTTTATTTAAAAAGTTGAGAGGGCAGCTCTCATACTTCATACTTCCCTGCTGAAACGAAGGAATTGAATCTCTTGAGGCACAAAGTGGTGTTATTAGACGGGACGGGCTGTGGCTGGCTGGTTAGTATGCTCACTTCAGTAGATTTCTCTGCAACACAATCAATAGATCTGTGACATAATGTTAAATATGTTATTTCTCCACATTTTGCTGATAGTGCTAGTTTTTAATTAAATTTTTAAATTTTTTTTAAATTTAAATACTGGCCATATTTCACATGTTGCTCCTTTAATTGAAAGAGCAGATGCCCACAGGTCAGACTTGTGAGTGAATGAGGCGCAAAGATAGTCTTCCCAAATGAACTTAGGCTGAGCTTCATATCGAGGATCAGAAAATGATCGTATGAATCATTGTAATGATTATTTGCATTTTGGAGACACTGACAAATGATGTCCTGAAGACAACACTGCATCAAAAGACACTCTCTGCCTCTTAGGATTCCAAATAATCAAAACAAACAGGATTTAGATCACAAAATGGCTGGATTTTGCCTCACAGCAAGAAGGTTGTGGGTTTGAATCCTGGTTCAGACACGGCCTTTCTTTGTGGAGCTTGAATGTTCTCCCTCTGCCTGCTGGGTTTCCTCTGGGATTTCCGGTGTCCCCAACCATCAGAAAGATTTATATTAGGTCAATTCTCATGTCAGTACCCCTGAACAAGGTGCTGGCTTACAACTGGAGTCTGTCCCTGGGCGCTGCACAGCAGCTCCCCACTGCTCCTAATACTTTGTCAAACCACAGAAACATGTTAGAAACAGCATGATAATTAGTATATAAAACTAGTATATAAAAATAATCACTATTTAATTATGTCCACTCAGCTGTCTCAGTGTCAAACACCACTGTCAACCTCCTGAAACATGGACAATCCGTCTAGCAGCTTTATTGGACATGTCCAGACATATTTTGTATATTTGTAACTGACCATTAGGGAGGCTGAGACTGTGTCATTCATGTGTCAGTTCATGGGGTTTATATAGACCATGGCTCCGGCACGTCACCAAGCCATGTTTCAAGTCGCCCAAAAAATCTTGTGAACAACAGCTTAATGGTCTAACTCAAAGAAAAACTCCCTTTTTTCCTTTACATGATCTTTAACCTTTAAAATGATGTGTCTGATATGGGCAGCTCGAGAGAGGACACATTGACAATCCATAACTTTCATGATATGATATATAAGTCTGATCATCTTCAGGTATGTTGAAGATGTTCCCTCCAGACAGCTGTTCCACAGAGAGCACTCTCTGCACAGTGTATGACAACGATGACCTTCCTAATCTGTTGCACACACTAAAGCTATGATTTTTTAACAGTTTGATCCATTTTGCTTTGAGAATCTAGGAAAGGCTGAAATATCTCAGAGGACATGATGACCTTGGTGTCCTGCAGCTGTGGTCTGCTGCTCAGTTTAAACTCAGATCTTGATTGATGGATGGCCATAAGAAGAGAACTTTCAAAATCACCCTAGATGTAATTGATTTACAGCTATGACAAAAAGCCTGACATCAGATGTTTTCTCCGTCCTTATCTTTTTGACAGTTTATCTAACATATTTACCCAGAATGCCTCTGAAAGCAGAGGTAGCACTTAGACGTTGCTGTGCCTGTGATTTGTGATTTAATGGCAATATACTGCTCAGGAGAAATCTGTTTGCATTTCCAGATAATCAATTTGACAGAGACTAAATGAACAGATTGATTTAAGCCAGTGAGCAGCCAGACACCACTGCACTGAGAAACTTCATCCATCAACGGGCACAATTGCTTTCTTTGGCGTGTCGCAGGTAAGACATACTCCATCACCTTCCACAGAGAGAGCAGTCACACTATCAACAGTGTGGTGTCGGCGCAGGCTGCTGCGCCGACACCACACTGCCTGATACAGGCTGGGAGTGCACAATCACAGCAATATTTGAGCCATTAATCAAAGCAGACTTTACAAAGATTAAAATATCACGTTCAACATGGAAATGCAGCCTCTCCAAATACTCTGGTGAAACATACATGAGCTGATATGGGCCTTTACTGCACTGAAGTGGACACTTAGTTTTACACCAGCAGCTCTAGAGATGTTGGTAGTTCGTTGTTCCGTCCACAAGATTGAAATACTGCATGTCAGCAACTATTCACTGGATTTTGTGTGGACATTCATCCTCATGGTTCCAGAGGAGGAATCTACTGACTTTAGTGATCCCTCAACTTTTAATCTGGCCCATCTTCACGTCAAAACAGTGCGATGACATGACAGTGGAGCCACAGACAGCATATTTAAAATGTTGAAATCCTTTTTAATATATGACCTATGGAGTCTGATTCCCCCAGACTTGGGGAAGCTCTGCAGGCTGCAGGAACACTGCAGGAGTGCAGCACGTGTGCAACATCTTAAATTGACAATAACAAGCAACAACCTTATTTGCCAACCTTGAGACCTTGAGAGTTTTGAAGTGACTTTCAAAGAATGAATATAATGAAATAATAAGTACACATTTTTGGCAAACAGATGCCTGCAGGTGACCTATGACTAACATTTTTTAGCTGGAAAACTCAATTGGACAACAGCATTTACCTTACCTTACCAGTTTCAAATCCTATAACAAAAATGACAAATGTTTGTATGTTAGTTAGCCTGCTATTAAAAAAGTGCCCTTTCCTTTAAAAGCAACATTTGGTGCAGCTATATTATTGTGCCAGAAACAGGTTGTGATAACAAAAGGGTGAAAAAAGGTGAGAAAATTGGGAGAAATGTGACCCATGAGAGAGCAATGAAAAACTGGAGTCCCCCCGGAAAATAGCAATGGTTGTCAAGTATGGCGACAACGAGTCCTCCACTTTAAGTTGATCAGCAGTTTATAACTCTCAATTGTCTGTCAATGTAAAGTTTAGCCTCTTATCCTGAAAACAAAAGCTCTGAAATAACACACTCTGGACTTTGAGTTAAGTGGCTGCCTGTCTCACTGCTGCCAAACTCCATTAATATTTTGCTCAGTTTAACAGTTATAAACATCTCAGTTTCTACAAGATTATTAATGATTTCTTACAACTCATTAACAGACACTTACTCATTCAGGGAACAGTCAGCGTTAATTTGTACTATATTTAAATTAAACGTCATAGGGGGACACTGCGGCTGCAGCACTGATGTCAGAAAGTATTTCAGCTCAACATGTTTCCTTGATCTCTGATGACATATTGTGGTCATTTTTAATGATTTATTACACTAAATATATTACAGATTTCTCAACTAATGCGTGGATTTAAAACTGCATGAACTAATGAATATAGTATAGTACAGTATGTATAAACAAGCATACATTTCCATATTTAGTTTTGTGCTTTGTGACCTCACAACAGATGTAGTGAATATCCATAAAAGTAAGGAACCATGTTGTCTCTGCAAAGAATGAGGGGCCTGCCAACATCGAGGACCATTTTTTGGGCTGCTGTTAGCCAAGCCAGCCAGCCTCATCTTGTTGGAGAACACATTTCAGCGAAGAATCATCATTCAACAATAAACCCAAAGGGGAGCATGGTACAGAGCATTCCAAAGTCTCCCACAGACTTGAAGAGACACAGTTCCAAAATCTAAAAACTTCTGACACCCTCATACCATATGCAAAAATGTGCCAGGAACTCTCCCTGAGGCCAAAGCGTGCAATGCCAAGATTGTCTGAGTTTCATCAGGTATAATTTACTAGGTGTGCAATACCTTCTCAAAAAATTATAATGCATGATTTGTTGATTTGGGTTTCTCCTGTGCAACTGAATAATACATCTTTTTTCCATATATTGTCAATTGGTACTGGTTTTATAAGTTGCCCTTTTTAATTTTTTCTGCAAAATGACAGTCAAATCTGATGTTTCCCATTTAGATGTGTCACTTTCTATCCACTGTGTCTAAATGAGTAAAAAGTAGGCATGGGTTAAATTTGTGTACAGTAAAATCCATGTGCCCTAAGGGTTCATAATAACCATATCAGCGCCTTAAATTCCTTAAATTGGGCCAGTAATTTCATGAAGGCCTAAATGGATCAAGTTAATAAATTAGGCCAGTTATATATCCATATAAAGGACAGGTTCTGGAAATATGTTGAAAATTAACTGACACCCTCTGTTCCATCAAAATCACCACAAAATTGACAAAAAGACAGCACAAATATGCACAACACACAATCACACACACACACACACACACACACACACACACACACAGAGAGAGAGAGAGAGAGAGAGAGAGAGAGAGAGAGAGAGGAGAGAGAGAGAGAGAGAGAGAGAGAGAGAGAGAGAGAGAGAGAGAGAGAGATGGGATTGGTTGTGGCCTAGCTCCTTCAAACTTTGCTACTTTTCTCATTTAATCTGTCATTTTTCTGGCTTTATTGCTGAAACATGCATCATCTACGACACAAATACACTTGCAGGCATTGGAAAATGAAGATATTAGGTTTGGACTAATGAGCAGTGGACCCTAAAATGATTAACAAATGCAGCTGGCATCTATTGAACATGCAGTCAAATTAGCTGGATCCTCCGCTGCAGGTGACCATCCCAGGATGAGAGGAGGACAGTGGGTAAGAGCCATGCTGCAGCTGGGACTCATAGCTGCTCCTGATAATGTCCTGCCAGGAAAATGAAACGGATGACATGAGACTCTGCCTGGACAAACAACAGGAACCCAGAAACCTTTGTGCCTCACAGAGATTGCAATCCGAGCTGACAGGACGCAACGCGCCAGACTCCAGCAGGACGAGGAAGGAGGACTCTGTGTTTACATCGATGATGCTTGGCGCTCAAAAACAGTCACAGTTGATGGAAAATGCTTCCCAGATGTTGAACTCTTAATGCAAAGATGTCGACTGTCATCACCAGCTTTTGTTGGAGTTTTGGAGCAGTTTTTCTCTTTATTCTGTTGTGGTTTTTTGTGTTTGCTGGGCTCACAGCTACAGCATGTTACTGTAGCTCCAACTTGTACTCTGAGGTGGACCAATGTCTTTTCAAGTGCTCACTTAAGTGTTCTTTTTTTTAATGTTGTTTGACTGATAAAGTTCAAAGTTTTCATGCAAATTTCAGCACAGTTGAGCAAGAGCTTAGACACTGCTGCTTGCTTGGTCCTCCATCTTCCTGCCATCTTTTGTTTTATACTGTCACCCTATTCCATTCTGAATTGAATTAAGTTAGATGTATATATGTCTGTATTTTGTGTGTATTGTGAAGGAACCAAAACTCATGTCCTTCAACGCTTGAAAATTAGTGGAGATAAAACATTCTTTCCTCTTGCTACACTTTGGGTTTTATTCCAATTAGATGGTTGACTTCTTCATGAAATTAACATTTAGTCCATATTTAATTTGGCCTTCAGAAACAACCATAAGTTGATCTGGTGATCTGGTATGGTTTTACATTGGTCTTCCAGTCCTTGGCTACAGCCTTTACATTCTGTAGTGTGGTGATAGTGTTTAGTATTGCTTCCAATAAAAGGCACCAGGAATATTGATTGCTTGCTCTCATTAAATTTCATGAACTAAGGACAATGTCAAAATGCAATTATCATGCTCCTAAATACTCTGATGAGGCGAAGCATCTGGTAATACTTGGTGGCGCAGGTTCCAATTGAACTATAATCAATTGCTAGAGGGAACCCATAGTAGCATCATTATCACCCAAGACAGTAGAAGGTTTTCTGACTATTAAAGATTTATTCTTTGTGAGATTGTCAACACCGCTAGAAATACAGTCTTTAAAGACCAGTGGTTCAGTGTGTTGTCTATTGTATAGCCATAACATTTATGCTTTATCCTGACTACGACTAAAAAAATCAGTGCAAGTTGATGGAATCAGTCTAAAAGTGTGGTTGGTCCAGTTTTTGGAGGTTTCAGCTCATCTTTAGGTTTTCCCAAGCTTAAATAACGTGTATATCTAATTCCTGTCTTATAGCAGCATGATCATGGATCCACTGTTGAATACTAACTGTTGTTAGGGACCAACCGACACTACCCCACTCACATCTATGGCTTTTTGTGTGTCATGTATGTATAAGTGGAAATGTTGAAATGAAATGAGGGTCACATTTGGGACTTCAGCTGGTTCAAGTGTTTTTATCTTTGAAGGTAGTGCCATAGTTTTTGTTGGAGTGACAGGAGCAGTTTTTCTCTTTCTACAGTCGTTGGTTGTAACATCCATCTGCAAGTACTCATGCTCTCTTGTGTTTGCAGGGTTTGAGGCTACACCTAGTCTAGTTTCAGGCTTTCTGCTTGGTATGTTAGTTCGAAAGTACTTTCAGCCTCCAACTTGTACTTTAAAGTGAACAATTGAAAAGTCAGTAGGCCACCTCAGTGTTTTTTACATAGTTTGACTGATAAAGTTCAAAGTTTTTATGCAAATGTCATAAGTGCTCAGTCCACCATCTTGTGGTGAATTTCACATGGTGCAAACTTTAGTGTAACTCTTCTTCTTCTTCTGTTATATTTCCAGCAGATTTGGTACTGTGAAAGAAGTAGTTCTGGTTGACACTAGTTCTGGATTTTAAAGTAAGAAGTTAAACTGCCAAGTATTTATTTAACACTGGCCAGCCCCCTGAACATATTTTGGAGCAGGTTTGGGAGGGATTGGAAGAAGTGGAAGAATGTGGAATACATAAACTCACAAACCACTCTCAAATTATTAGGATGAACAATGTGAGCATACTAAACATAGATATTTAAAAATGCAACACTAAGACATGTCCTACACAACATTATGCAAACTTGAAACAAAGAAACAAGTTTTATTTATGGTTTGTTTGAGAGGTGAGACTCTCCAAGGCAACTTGAATGGTGTCTTAAGGGCTGATTTATCCTGCATACAATGACTTCAACAGTGGTCTGCTGGCTCACATGAGTGGAAATTTCCATAAGGTGACTTTTTTTTTGGCCAGACTGCATGTTGAGCAGTAACTCACCTCAGATAGCAAACCTGTCCCAACTCTGAATGTTGAATTGCCAGACTGAAATGAAAGGTGGAAACAATACAAAGACCCAGGCTGCAACAAGCACAAAAGAGGTAAGTGATTCAGAGTGGACTGAAAACCAAGGTAGCATGGCTACCAAAAGAAAAGAATCCACTACAACAACTTGAGCAAGGTTCCAGTTGGCAAGAAAAGTAAAGCTGCAACGGAGGAGGACGTAGTCTCAAACCTGACTATACTGGAAGTCAATCAAAGTATGGAAAAGAACTTTGACAAACAACATTTGCAACTCAGGGAACAAGCCAAAACAGAGAAGCAGCATGCCTGCTAGCTTAGCTAAAGCAGTGCACTTAAATGCTGAAGAAGTTAAGGACTGCAAGAAAACAAGCTGGGAAAAAAACAACAAACACCTCAGTAAAGAAAATGAAGAGAGGATCAGGGAGCAGGAAAAATACAAGATGCAATGGTGTCTGAAAGTTAAAGTTTTGACGGAGAGGAGTGACGAAAACATTCGAGTAGACATCATACAACTGTTTAATGAGATTGCTCCTGACATGGAAGCGCGCCAGCTTGAGGAAGCCTTCAACATTGTGCACAGAGTCAGCTGAAAGAAGGACAACAGGAACAGACATGTAGTTGTTTTATTTGTCTGAAGACTTGTCAAGGCGTCAAAGCAAAGACTCCTCGCTGTGCAGGGAGAGAGGCTTTGCCAAGATGCTACCGCTGGCGGACGGGGAGGCAATAATCTGTGCCTGCAGATTCAACAGGCTCGTTGGGCTGGGAAATGAGCCTAAGACAGAACAATATATTGACAAATATTACAATTTGCAAAATATATCATAAGTATTAAAGTGTGCCTTGTTTTATGACTTTGTTCCAGGTGGAGATGCTTAATGGGGCCTTCACATGATAAGAAATTTGCTTTTTGCTCACCGCCAGGTAGACATTGAGCGGATACACAGAGCTCAGGTAGACGTCATCAAAAAGTGAGTTTCACTGTTGTTAGGCAACAGCAAGCTGGTTGTCACCCAGAATGAAGAAGAAACAAAAGAAGAAGAAGTGTTGTTTGTACATCATGTATTTAGGTTTGTTTAAAAAGAAGGCCCTTGCAAAAGCTATCAGATCAGTTGTGAAAAAAAATGAACAAAAAGTGTTGATGCATGAAACGTTGCAGTCTCGCTACGAAAATTCAATTCCAATTCCTAGAGCTATGGATTCATGACAAGAGGGTCAATCTATCTTAGGTTGGACAAGAATCAGTCGATGTCCTGCTGGAGAAGATTAAACTTCTCACCAGCAAAATGGACACAAGATTCCATCATCCCATCTCTCCAGATGAACACTTGGCCATCTGTTTGAGGTAGTATTTGGGCAGAGCAATTGTTAGGGCCATCTAGCTTTTAAGATGAATGAATGAATTCTGCCTAATCCATTTGTTAAAATACATATTTTTAGCTTATAACCACACAGCAGTCTAGTTATTTACATTAGTTATTTATTATGCAAATGTTTTTTCACATTTTCATTACTTCACAGGGAGATCTGCATGAGAATTCCAATTCTCTTGCAATCTGTACCTCAGCAAATGGCAAATAATGTTTTGAAGTTGTGCATTGTCCAGGTTTTTTGTATTGCCCTGTTACTGTGAGTTATAATCTTTTTTTTGCCCCAACAAGGTACCTTTCCAGTGGGGATTCCTACTCCGGCATTGTCTGCAGTCTCCAGCTACCATGTTGGAGTTTCCACAGTGGCAACAATTTTTCTCAGTGTTGCCATGGCAATTTGGGAGAGCGTGGTTGGGGGAATACATGCCTGTTCCCAAAAAAGAAGATTGGCAAGAGATTGCTTGTGACGTCCAGCAGAGATGGAATTTCCCCAACTGTGTCAGTGCAATAGATGGAAAACATGTTGTCATCCAGGCTTTTGTGTCAGCTGGGTCACAGTTCCACAACGTTTGGTTAACCTTCCCCATCATTCTTCTGCTGGCTGCCTATGGAATGAACGGCAATGTCTCTCGCTGTCTCTTTTTTTGGAAAAGCTCTCCAGGCAGGCTGGCAGGATCTTCCAGAGGTCCTTCCTCTCCTGGATGCTGAACCTCTTCTAACGTCTAATACCACGTGTTTGTGGGGTATGAGGCCTTTCCTTTGTGTAAAGACTTTCTCTGCAATTTTCTAAGGTAAGGTAAGGTAAGGTAAAGTTTATTTATATAGCACCTTTCACAGATACAAAATCACAAAGTGCTTTACATCAATAAAAGAAACAGAAGAAGAAATAATAGCAACAACAATAATTGGAGACAGAATACAATAAAAAATTCAAATATGTTACCATGTTAACCAAAGGCCTGTCTAAATAAAAACGTTTTCAGCTGCTTCATAAAAACATCACACGAGTCAATAGAACGAAGTGGTAAGGGGAGGGCGTTCCATAATTTAGGTGCTACTGCTTGAAAAGCACGGTCACCACGGTTTTGTAGCGGGTTCGAGGGACAGTCAATAATTTCTGGTCAGAAGACCTAAGGGCCCGATTTGCTGTATAGGGGGTGAGGAGGTCAGTAATGTATTTGGGCGTTTGTCCGTGCAGGGCTCTGAAAGTTAGCACCAGTATTTTAAAATGGATACGGAAATTAATTGGGAGCCAGTGGAGAGAGGATAAGATGGGCGTGATATGTGATCTTTTGTTATTTTTAGTTAAAAGCCGGGCAGCTGCATTTTGAACATTTTGAAGGCGGTGAACAGAGTTTTGATTCAAACAGGTAAAAAGAGAATTACAATAATCTAAACGAGAAGAAATAAAAGCATGAATAATCATCTCCATTTCGTCCTTGGTCACCACAGACCTCAATTTGGCGATATTTCTCAGTTGGAAAAAGCAAGATCGTACAAGTTGGTTGGCATGGTTATCTAGAGACAGAGACTGGTTGAAGATGACACCTAAATTCCGAAGGTTGTGTTGCACACAAACACTTTAACCCAAGATTCAGCTCAATAGATGGAATAAACCTTTCAGGTGCAATTATTAGGGCCTCTGTCTTATTAGCGTTTAACTGGAGGCAATTGTCGGCCATCCAAGTCTTAATTGCATCCAAACAATCATGCAAAACACACAGCTGGTCACTCTCATCAGGTTTAAAAGAGTAGTACAACTGGATATCATCAGCGTAGAAATGGTAAGAAATGCCGCTATACTGGTTAATGAGCTGTCCAAGAGGCAGCATATATAAAGAAAACAACATAGGACCCAGAACAGAGCTCTGTGGGACACCACATGACAGGGGGGCTGTGTCTGACATGAATTGACCCACAGAAACTGAAAAGCTCCTTTCAGCAAGGTAGGATGAAAACCAATCTAAGGCAGTTCCAGAAATCCCCACTAACTGGTTTAGTCGATTTAACAGAATAGCATGGTTGACAGTATCAAAAGCAGAGCTGAGGTCAAGCAACACCAATAATGAGCATTTTCCATTGTCTCCAGCCATCATTATATCATTAGTGACTCTAAGAAGAGCTGTTTCGGTTGAATGTAATTTCCGAAAACTAGGATGTCAGCTCTCAAGACAGCAGCATGTTTTCAAGTACTGGCTGTACCAAGCTAAGGGATAGTTGAAAATGCATTTGGGGTTCTGGCAGCACAGTGGCAGATGTACCAGAGTCACAGAGAAGGCAACAGGCATCCTCCGCAACTTCTGATAGTCTGATGCAGCTCCACCAGCCCCGTGCCCTCACCCAGCACCTGATAGGCCCACACCTGTTTTCCAGAACATCCCAAGGGTGGGAAGCATCGATTCAATTTTCAATGATACATGTCATGTTTTAACCTGAATACATCTCATTAAATCAATATATAAATTACGGCTATTGTCATTTCATTGCAATACAGTTTAATTTCTGGAAAATGGTCAATTCGATATCAGGTATTTATGTTTGATGCAATTGCATTTGAGGCCTGAGCCTAAAAAAGAGACAGGTGCAACCTACAATTGTATATGTATTATATGAATATTTAATACATCCACAATCTGTATACAAAGACCTCAGTGGAACAAGGTACATATTTAACTTATACATAGCAAGAACATTTCAAAATATAACGTCTAATCTTGTGTACAATTCTCAAGAACAATAGTACTGGCAGATTCACATCAGGACCAGTGTGGAGGATTTAGTGTGGCGTCTAGTGGTGAAATTACAGATTGCAACAAACTCCCCTTCTAATCGTGTAGGAGGCACTACGATGTCTGTGAAAAACATGAAAGGCTGTATGTAGAGCCAGTGTTTAGTTTGTCCATTCTGGGATTCTGTAGATAAACATGACATGCAATATGCTCTCTCTAAACAACTCATTCTAAGGTGATGAAAAAATGTTTCTTATTTTCAGGTGGTTATATACTAATGATAACAAGATTACACATCTCAGGTGGTTGATGGGAACTGGGCTCTGTGTGATATAGTTAAAAGTTCAATTTTGGCTTCACCCCTTCTTTTGGGGGATAGACCCCTTAACATTGGTGCGACGCTCAGGAGGAATCATTCTTCATGTTCTTTATTTAGTGTAGACATGACGCTCTGCTCAAAGCCATCGTCTGCACCTGGACGTGGGCTCTTCACTTTTGTAGCAGTGGGGTCTTGGGGTTGAGACAGTCTCTTGGGAGACTGGGTTGTCTGCTGAGTTGCTGTTTGGGGTGTCATGGAGGGCTGGTGGACACCCGGCAGATCTGATGGCCCTTCCACTGCTCCCTTAACCACAATCAACCAAGCTTACCACATTTCGTCATCATTATCACCTTCATTTAGACAAAAACACAGAAAAAAAATAAAAAGTTGCTTTACTTGGTTTATCTTTTCACTGATCAACAATCACCATACACTTTGTTGAAACTATGTGTTGCTGCCATTCTTGGTCAGGTCTCCCTTGAAAAAGAGATCATTGATCTCAATGGGACAAACCTGGTTAAATAAAGGTTAAATAAAATAAAGTAAAAAACCAGCTCTGGTTCCGTTGAAATAATCCCTTGATTCACGGTGTGAAGGAGCTTCAGCGTCTGCTGTGGGCTCAGGTGAGAAGCTTCGTAGGTCTGCTGATTTTTTAACTGAACTACAGGTTGATGTACACTTTTACTTTCTCTTAGTATGTGAAAAATCTCATATTTTCACATCACAGATGACTAAGAAAGGAATTAAAATGTGAATCGTGAAACATACTGATGTAAGTTCATACGTGAATTTAGGTAGAAAAGACCCCACAACAGGCACAATGCTCCTCAGTGCTCACCTGTCCAAAATATTAAGCTTAAAATATGTACACATTTTAGAGAAAGTAATTCATAGTTTCCTCATGAATGATATATTTGTTTCACCCACCTGAACCCACCCACCATTAATTTAGTATATTCATTTTGTATGATCCACTCTGCCCAGTCCTCAATTTAATCACGTGTCTGTGGGTATAAATGAAGCCCACACATCTCTAGTGTGTGAATATGTCAGCACAAAATTTGGATGAAGAAATGGAGTGGAAGATTACTTGCAGACCGACAGTCAAGGCATGTTTCAAGCTTGGTGAAGATACAAAAAACAGCACACACATCCAAAAACGATAAGTGCTGGGTGCTGGACTAAAGAAGAGATACAAAAGTACAACAATATAAGTCCGCACACCAGAAACTGCTCCTTTGAGGATTATTTTAATGGTATCACCACATGTAACGTTTCGGGCACCAGCCCTTCATCAGACATGAAAAAACTGTGGAGACACACCTCCATATATACATCCAATGGTGGTCATCAGGTAGATCATGTGATCACATACGAATATGTAAAATATAATACAACATTTTACCACAGTACAGTACATCATATCCCAAGCACAGACTGTATTTTGGATCTCATTGAGATTGTTCTCACCTCTAATTACTTTATGTTTGGTTCTGACTTTTACCTCCAGGTGTCTGGTACGAGCATGGGAGCTAAAATGGCCCCAAGTTTTGCCTCTCTATACTGTGGACTCTTCGAGCGTGACATTATCCAGAATCAACTCCGCAACTCGCACCTACCCCTCATCACCTACTGGAGGAGGTACATTGATGACATTTTTTTCATATGGACAGGTTGGAGACTGAACTGATGGAATTTCATAACGTCATTAACACCAACATTTGGCATTTGAAGTTCACTATGGAATATGATGAACGTAAGATGAACTTTTTATATTCTTGTGTATAGGGATGGCAACAGACTGGGCTCTAATTTATACTGCAAAAACACTGACAGAAACTCCATTCTCCACGGACAGTCATTTCATCCTGTGCCTCTCAAGAAGAGCTTACCCGTTTCCCAGTTCAGTCGCATTCGCCGCATCTGTAGTTCAGATGCGGACTTTCAAGTCCAAGCTGCTGACCTGGAAAAACGTTTCCATCAAAGACAATATAAGCAAGAATGGGTGGTGCAAGCACGGAGCTGTGGGTCCCAAACTGAGTGTCTTCATAACACTAGATCCAGAGTTCCTGAACCCAGAATCAATTGTATGATCCAATATTCACCTCTAGTCAGAGACTTTCAATCTATCATTCGAAAACGCTGGCACATCATTGATTCTGATCCAGCACTCAAAAGTTTTACCATACCACCTCGCATTGTGTTTAAGAGACCACCTAACCTTAGAAACATGTTGGTAAGAGCTTGCCTTCCTCCATCTACTCCACCCCACTTCTTACAATCTATTCCTTCTGGTAATTACAGATGTGGCAATTGTCCCCAGTGCAATTTCACACATAAAACTACTACCTTCAACCACCCACGCACAGGCAAAACTTTCAACATTAAAGGTGTGATCATATGTAACACCAACAATGTTATCTACATGCTCAAGTGCCCATGTGGCTTGGCCTATGTTGGCAAAACAACTAGACCACTCAAAACAAGAATTTCGGAACATAGATCTAACATTCGAAATCATGATACCAGAAGCCCAGTGGCGGTGCATTTCACACAAGCCTCACACAATGTTTCATCACTCAGATACTGTGGTATCGAACAGGTTAAGCAACACTGCCGGGGTGGTGATGTAAATTCCCGGCTATTGAGAAGGGAAGCCTTTTGGATCTACACATTAGACACTCTTGCTCCTAGAGGGTTAAATGAAGAGTTTGATTTGAGGCCTTTTCTGTGATGATGTTGTACTGGACTCATTGGTGATGATTCTGCCCTATATTTCTGTATGTGTAACTGTTTTTTTTGTGTGGACATTGTTCTCCCAGTGTATGGCACTATATGTGATTATGTATTTTTCCATGGCTGTGGGAGTGATGTTCACATGCTGCTCAAGTGGTTACATGGCTGTGATAATTTTTACTAAGTATCACTACATTCTACAGTACTAGTGGCACCTCTATTTTATTTATTTATTTATTTATTTTTTATTTATTTTATTTATTTATTCTGGTCATGATAATCTCACAATTTTTCACAAAGAAATATTCACAAAGAAATATTCAATCTCATTGCATTCCATGGCCAGAAAGGAGCAAGGAGAAGAAAAAATTCTTATATTGCCTGCCCCTTTCTCCAATCACAAACATTCAACCGTTGGTCTGCCACGTTTGAACTAACTGAGATTATGATACAACAGCATCATTCCAAAAATTACAATAAATAAGTAATACATTAACAATTCCAAGGACTCTGACACGCCTGCTCTTAGCAGTGAAGTAGGTATACAAACAACGCTCTAGTCATCATATTCATAGTGTCTTATGAGTCTTTCTTTATACATTCTTTTAAACTGACATATATTTAAACAGCTTTTTATGTCGCTATGTAAAGAATTCCACATTTTGACTCCAACCACAGAAATACACATCTGCTTTAAGGTTGTCCGTGCAAATTGGTGCTTAAAATTAAATTTCCTCTTATGATTCTCATCCTCTGAACTAAAAACAAACAACTTTTGTAAATTTTCTGGTAATGCTTTACTTTTAGCTCTGAACATAACTGTGAGTGTCTGCAGCTCAATCAAATCTTTAAGTTTTAACACTCCTAATTTAATAAACAAACTGCTTGTATGCTCTCTATAACCTGCCCTATAAATGATTCTGACTGCCCTTTTCTGTAATAGAAATAATGGTTTTATGTTGCTTATGTATGTATTTCCCCAGATTTCTACACAATAACAAAAATATGGCAAAATAAGAGAGCAATAAAGAATTCTCATAACCTTACAGTTTAACAGAAACTTTACTTTGTTTAGAATAAAAATATTCTTAGACACCTTTGATTTTATGTGAGCAATGTGAGCTTTCCATGTTAGTTTATCATCAATAATCACACCCAGAAAACGAAATTCAGACACTCTTTCAATGCTCACACCATCTATGTTTAGTGAAATAGTCTCATCTTTTCTTTTATTTGTAAAAACCATAAACTTTGTTTTATTTAGATTTAAAGACAACTTGTTTTCATCAAACCATTTTTTCAGATTCACCATTTCAGTTTCTACACCTACTGCCAAAGTTTTTAAGTCTTCTCCGGAGCAAAAAAAAAATAGTGTCATCTCCAAATAACACAGACTGCAGTGACTTTGAGACTTCACATAAATCATTTATATACAAATTAAAAAGTTAAGGTCCCAATACTGAACCTTGTGGAACTCCACATTCAATGTTTAGACACTCAGAATTATAACCAGAAAATTGGACAAATTGTTGTCTTTTATCTAAATAACTACTTAACCAATTCAAAACGACACCCCTTAACCCATACGTCTGCAATTTTGAAATAAGAATTTTATGATCAATGGTGTCGAACGCTTTCTTCAAATCAATAAATACACCAATTGTATATTTCTTTCTTTCTATTGCTGTGGTGATTTCTTCAGTAATTTTCATTAATGCTAAAGAAGATGACCTGTGTTTGATTTATATGTGTCATAAAATACTATCATCTTGAATCTGCATGTCCTAATGACGGTTGGTTTACCTGATGTTTTAGTCATGTTATGTTCAAGTATCGATTCTAGGTACTGTCGGCCCTTTCTTGTATGTATTGTAAATATACTCTTTATAAATATTGTTTTGGACATATATTCTGTCAGCAACACAACTTTTTTAATGTATTAATTCCTATTGGGTTATTTTTGTATTTTTGTACTGTGGTAAAATGTTGTATTATATTTTACGTATGCATATGTGATCACATGACCTACCTGATGACCACCATTGGTTGTATATATGGAGGTGTGTCTCCACAGTTTTTTCATGTCTGATGAAGGGCTGGTGCCAGAAACGTTACATGTGGTGATACCATTAAAATAGTCCTCAAAGGAGCAGTTTCTGGTGCAGACTTATGTTTTTGTACTTTTGTATATGTTTCAAGCTTGGTCTCAATGGAAGTTTAAATCTGTGTGTTGATATGCAAGATGGTTTTCATGGAAAAACAGACAAGACAAATTAGTATGTACAGAATATTCAGTGATAATAAATGGAGTACAACCTTTGGATTTGATTGACTTTGTTTGGACTAAACAAAAGTAGTTACATATCAGTTCAGAACAGGCCATATCTGATGGTTTTATGTGAATTAACACATAGACATAAATTATATGAGAGTAGCATGTTTAGGCAGATATGCACACTTTATGTGACACTGTGACATGAAGGCCACTGATCCACTATGCATAAAATCTTATACTATAATAATAAAAGTATTATAATATTTTAAATAAATAAATAAATAAATTTAACTCAGGAATAATGCAGAAAGATAGAAGAAATAAAAACTGACATTGAAAATACTGAGACCATAGACACTTTCAGTGAATAAAGAGTAATTTGTAAAATATAAAAGATTTTTCTATAAAATTCAGAGAAGAAATTAGAAAAAAGAAGATAACTAAGTAACTCGTTTCAGGAATTAAGTTGTGAAGCAGAACTGAAAAGTGAGGATAAAAAAAAAAAGCTAATGACACTACAATCCAAATTAGATGATTTATATCTCAGAAGAGCCTGGGGTGCATTTGTGAGATCAAGAGCAAAGTGGATAGAGGAAGGAGAAAAGAACACTTTAGAATTTAGAGAGAGAGGACAGAAAAAATAAGGCAATGGCAAGTTTAGTACAATGCAAGGACACTAGAACTTTTGAAAAAGAATATTCAACATATTATAATTTTCTCTATCCGCAGACTCCCATACAGATTCTACCAGCTTTTGTAAAAAATGTGAAACTTCATACCAAAAGTCCGTTTAAAGAAATCTGTGAGTCAGATTTTAAAAAATAGAAACCATTGTCAATGAACAAATCCCCTGGCTCCGACTGGTTGGTGGCTGATTTGAAAGAAGTCAGGAATCTGTTGTTCAAGGAAATGCGAGAATGCACAGAGAATGCAGAGAAAGAGAGAAACGAACTAATACCAAGCATAACGCAAGGACTAATTACACTTATTCCCAAACACGATGAGGATAAAACATTACTGGATAATTTAAGACCAATTACACTTATCAACACTGACTGTAAATTGTTTTCTGGATTTATTGCAGCTAGAATGAATAAAGGCCTGACAGAGATAGTAAATAAAACACAGTCTGGTTTTTTCAGTGGAAGATCTATCCACAATGACATATGACTGGTTCTGGACTTGATATATTAAAACACATTTTAGAGAGTGGTTTCATTTGTATTTCTAGATTTCTATAAAGCCTTTGATTCAGTGAATCATTACTTCATATTTGGAATTTGAAATAATTTTGCTGTGGGACAGAAATTTATAAATGTAATTAGTATATTGTACAATTATTATAATTCTCCACTTGCACAATGTAAAGTGGTGTATGTCCACTTTATGGACCACCCGCCATTGACGTCCAGTGTCAAATATGCAGTATACTGTATGTTATAAATCTATGATCATCCAAGTGTATTTACAGTTAAATCTTTTACAATTGTGTTTTACAGTTTGCTTTGTGTACAATGTGTATTATGTTTAGTTAGTATTTATATATAGTCACCTCTGTGTGAAAATGAAATAGTGAGGTTAACCAGTTAGCGTGCTAACATGACAAAAACTACAGCAAAGTTTACGAGGAGGGCGGTCAGCTCCACAGGAGCTCTTTTTACATGGAGTACAAAGCTCTGTATCATTGCTGTAAAGTGTCCACTCGTCTCCCTCCCTCTCCCAGCTGACAAATGTGTGGAATAAGTTTGAAATTCAACACAGACAGCAGAAAACATGCTACAGTATGTTCGTTTTCACAATACACTGTAGTCGGTCACTCTCACTTTGGGCACCAAGCGCCCAGTGTAGAAAAGAACCACTGCAATCTAATGTTAGCTTGTGTCTAGCTAATGTTACTATGGGCTATCTGTATGTCAAAATGATCAAAAATACTAACAACACACTAATACACACTACATGCAAAGCGAATGTAAACTATTACTATAAACTATATAACTACCACAATATGTACTAACCAACAAGGGAGTAGGTTTGATTTTGACATTGGTGGGGACACAAAAGTGCTCCAAGGCAGCACTCCTGAAAGTTGATGTTTTTTTTGTATTTGCAATCATAATTTCACGTCATGTAGAGCTGATCAAACAAGCAAACAATCATAGTCAGAAAAAAATTCAGTAATTGACATGTTTATAATGCATATCTGAATATCTAAAGAGAATACAAGAATTTAATGCATTCTGCAATGTTATAGGTTAAAGCAACTAATGAAAACAAGGAGGCAACTTCTTAGAGTTCTCATCTTGATCTGTAGTGCAGGGCTGTAGGGCTGTAGTGCAACTGTGCATCATACTGTCAATTAACATACTGTCCATCAACAACATTGGAAATACATAAATACAATACAACAAAACATAAATGAAATGTAAAAAATATATATATTAATGGTTTGTCACTAATACTCAAATAAAAGCAGATTAGTGTCCACTGGTTGTTCCTATTTGAAAGAACCAAACACATACCTATGCACTGTCTCCTGTCCTGCCCAACTAACAGGTTGCAAGTAGCTTTTACAAGCAGATGGAGTAACAGCGGGACGGCCAATCACATGTACGTTAACGAGGAACCGGCAGAGCCAATCGGAGAGCGATATTTAGGTTAGAGGCGGGACTTCTAGCAGAGACCGACTGTTAACCCTTTGTGTGCCATAATCATTGACTAAACACTACGGACAGCAGTTGTATTGATAGTGACTACACATTAGTGGCTGGATACTGGTAGGGACGCGTCCCTAGCGTCCCTACCCAATTCTACGCCCCTGCTAATCAAAGTGCAAAAAGTGACATATTCTAATAACTTGGGGATGAAAAAGCAGTCAGTCAGTGTAAAACATAAAACCAGCTTAAAGGTGAGCCTGTGGAGCGAACCGCCCACCTAATTTTAACTTCACCATGGTTTTCGTCATGTTAACAGCCAGCTAGGCTAGCTAACTGGCTAACTTCACAATATAAAACACCTATGTGGTTATCAAAATGATCAAAAATACAAATCAAACTGTAAAAAGTTAAGTATTTTAATAACTTGGGGATGAAAAGGCACTCTGGTGAGTATAGACTTGACAGATTTGGAACCGGAAGCTAAGTTGCAGGTGGTCCGTAAAGCACATACTGTATATGTCACACTTAAATTGTGCAAGTGGAGAATAGTTGTACAGCATTGGAGCATGGTGCCTACTTGAGATTTATGGTCAGGAGGAGCGTTGGACAAGGTTGTAACAACTCTCCCTTATTATTTACAATGTTTACTGAATTATCATCTATTATGATAAAAAATAATTGGACTGAAGGAATAAAGGTTATGGGAAAACACATTATAATAAGTCAATTTGCAGATGACACAACATTTTTTTTAAAGATAAAAAAACATATTTCCACAGTGTTGGACTCGGACTTGGAAGCAGCAGGCGTGAAATTAAACATTGACAAATGTGGAATACTTACTTTACACAATCAACCGGCACACTCAATTGGTAAAATAAAGGTTAAAGGGATAGTTCACCCCCAAATCAAAAATGTGTATTTTCCCTCTGGCCTCCAGTGCTATATCCACCTGAAGTAATATTGACCAAAATATGAAGACAGCACCAAAATTCATATTGTCACATTGTCTGCTGAAAAAACGGCTGGGACAATATCCAGTAAATCAATATAACTCTCTGAGGAGAGGGTGTATTTTCACCAAAATTCACATGGAGCTCCAAAACAACCAAATACAACTTTTCAGGCTGAAAAAGCTAAATTTCCCAGGTTGACCTCGGAGTTGTTCGACAAAAACACATTCTTTTTTTTTTTTTTTTTGGTGCACATTTTTTTGTATGTCAAATATGATATGCTCACACAAAGGTAATGCATGTTGCTGACTTTACACTGCACCAGAAAGAAAGGTTAGGTTCCCCTGAATCATATGATGTACAACACTCGATACAAAAACATAAAAGTATGTCCAGGAGTGTCTTTGTAGTGTCCTACAGAGCTGGGCCAGAAGATTAAGCCATAATGCAGAACTTGTGCTTTAGAGGTGAAAATTCCTGAGCAAATTTTCCATTAATCAACAGCTAACCAGCAGTAGCAGTTGCTACATTAGCAACAAGTAAAAATAACTGTCCAACAGGAACTCTGTAAATCACAGAGGGTTGAGCAGCAGCAGAGGGAAAAACAGAAAATATGAAACTGAAAAAGCCTTTTCTGTGAGACAAACTGGACACAAACATAATCTTGAGCAGAGCAGTTGAGGCAGACAGTCAGAGTGAGCGGGCGTGCTGTGTACACTATGCTGTGCCTGGAGCAGATGACCGTATAAAGAAACTACGATGGGCCGACGTCGGCCAAAAATGTTGAAAACAGTGCATTTAGGGCAGTCTGAAACCTGAGTGTTTTGCTCACAGGGATTACTTCTACATATGTTTACCTCATTGCTTGACACTTTGGCCACGTTTGATATGAACAGCCAACATTTTAACATTATATACACGTCAGAAAGTAAGGAGATGCATAAGTCCCCTAAACTTTTGTCACATGCTTGGAAAAGCTTAGCTGCTTGCAGATTCAGTTGAGTTTATGTTATTTTAACATTTTTGTGTGTATGGCATCATTGTAACCCTGTATTATTGCTCATTTTCCACCTGCAAGCCATAAGCAATCGAGGCTGAAGATGATCTTTTTCATCAATGCACTCAAGAGCTCTGATACAGAACGAATGAGTGGATGATAGATGGTCATTTTTTCCATGAAAGCCTTTTCTATAAAGGTCAAACAGGCAAACTCTTCAATGATAAAAATCGATTTGTATTGACAAAAAAAGACAATGAAGCTTGCAGTTAACACTGTGTAGCCTCCACTGCTCTATTGGTATTTTGAGCACACATGGGTGTTATACATTCTATATGGGTTTGTTTTGTGTGTTACGAAACTGAGCAGAATATACAGTTGTCAATCACAAGATATCAATTTAAGCACATTATTTGGCCTTCAGATATGTACACTCCTGCAACAAATTTGTCGAATATGAGTGACTGAACACAAGACAAAATTTATTTTAGATTAATAATGTTTCACATAGCAACTGTCATGCATCAGTTGTCACAGAGAGTCTCCATCTGCATAAACAAAATACCCCTGCCAATTAGATAGACAACTGGCATTTCTCCCTGCAGCTATCACTGTGAAACCACACTCCTTCCAAAAACAGAAAATATTTGAATTTCTCCATGATATGAATACTGGTTCTCTTGTATCACAGGCCTATGAAATTTAAAATATTATGAAACTGGATTAAATTTGAAAGAAATCCTTCCCACAACATTGCTCCTTTCTCTAACATTCCACATGCAAAAAGGCAATATTATAACTGCATTTTTATAGATACACCTGTACGTGTACTATACTATCTCCTCGATGTGTGTCAGAGTAATTAGTAACACTATGAAGATGCAGTAACTTATTTTCCTTGATGAAGATAAAAGACAGGGGGCTCTATTTAGTGCAGTTAATTCCCACCCCAAATGTTAAGACATTGAAATGTACACCCATGGGGCTGTTAGCTTTTACCTGCTGTGAGTATAACTCACTTTAAGAACAATATTGTTCTCCTGAAGACCAATTCCAGCGATCATAAATGTTTAAGGGAGTGGAAAATGAACCAATTTACAGTTCTGTTGCCCGTACAAAGCCTATATGTGTAGGTAGGTGACTGGCCAAGGTGGCAGAGAGGGAAGAGATGTGGTTGGAATTTCAAGTGATGTAAAGTGATACAGAGTATACGGTGTACAGGGTCACAGTGGCCTTTATACAGTCCTCACACAAACGGAGGACTGACACTGCTGCTGTCACTATTGAAAAGTACAGAATAGACTTGAAATGATATGGGCCTTTGAAGTTGGTGTCTGAACATTGGTACAAGATACTCAGTACCAGCAAGTACATACTGTAGGTGGTGCTAAAGTGGGACTTCGGTGAAGCTGTAGCTCCATAAGAATAGCCCGACTGTAGACCCACCATTAAATTACCTGTGCCCGGTTGCATAAACCACCTTCAGTTTTACACTTAAGTTTGTCCTCGAGGCAAAATATTTCCCCAAGTGGTGCACTTTGGAGCTTTGCATAAAGCCTCTTAGGCTGTCTCTTTACCTAAGTGTTTAGACTAAGGCTTTCATGGCTGTTAGTCATAAATGTCACTGTTCCACAAATTATTTCACTTTTAAGAGCTGCCTGACTCCCTTAAAATGAGGAAATGGGTTGCTAAGGACCTTCTAGAAACACAAAAGGGAATACTTAAGTAGCTAAGGGCAAATACACTACTTAAGTGTTATCATTTAAATCACCTGAAGGAAATCTTAGGGTGATTTTAAGTAACTTATTTTTTTCTTCAGGCATCCTTAGATGAAAATGTAGTTACTTTAACATTAGAACCGCCAACAATGCAGTACCTCCCAGAACCGCTGTGAGGTTATTTTGACCTCGCACCACTGCAGGCTTTATAATTGCAAATTAGAAGTCTGTTACTGGAATATTTGTTCATTTTTTTCAAAATAGCATGTAAAAATGGATGAAATAACATAACATCAGAATTTTATGAATTTTGCCACATTAGGATTTAAAAATTCACTTCAGTTAAACTATCAAGGAAAAATACTTGCTGTCAAATCAGATGAAAAATGAACATTGCTCATAAACATTGATCATCACAATAATAACAGTCTCTTGCTCTCATGAGAAAAGAACATGAATTCAGAAATATTTACAAAGAAAGAGAGCCTTGGTCAAAAATGTTTGGGAACCACAGGCCTATTCTGCTCCAAGTTCTACCACACAGCTTACTCACAACCAGCACAAACACTGAAGACCTTGACAGTACACTGACCACACACAGGTCGCTGGCACTTGATGCACGATTTGGCTGTTTTTTTTTGTTTTTTTTTATTGCAATGCATTTTCACTGCACACTTCTTCTGAGGCCGCTTTGCCTCTGTTGGAAGGGGCAGTGCAGAGTCTCACTTGCCTCTTTTATTTTCATGTGATCGCTGCACAGTTCCTTACACAACTGCAGAAGGAAGTCACACCTAGCAATTTTTGCTTTTGTGCAGCTCTGGTAAAGAATGCATGCATTGACGCCAGCCAGGTCCAACATGTCATAGAAGACAGCGACTGGCCATCTGCGGGTGGGGCTGTTGTGGAGTATTGTCTGATCGTTTGATCCATGACAGCCACTCCCACCTTGGTCTTGTTATAGTAGTGCACTGTGTCTGGCTTTTTCTTTTGGCTGTCACTTTCTACATTCACCGTCTGGTCCATTGTGCTGAGGATGCACACATTTTTGTTCACCTTGCCCTGGTATATTATGAGCATTGCCAGTTTCAGGACCGCACTTTCAGGACCGCAGTTCTAGGACCGCAGTTCTAGGACCCTCTGGTTTTCACAACAGCGCCACCTTGCGAGTTGGATAACATCCTGCCTCCGGTTCTGCAGGGACACGCTACTCAGTCAGTTGAACGAGTATGACATCAAAAATGTGAGTACTAATGTGTCATTTGTTTAACGTTAAAAGTCAATTCTGCTGTCTTGAATAAGCAAAGGTAATGTTCATTAGTTGAAATGAGTAGGTATATTTCATAGTAACTTCAATGCATTAGCAACAGCTTGCTGTCTGTTAGTTTAGGATAGCAAAAGAATTTGTGCAGGTGTTGAATATAACCGTTGCGCCATTTAACGTCTTGATGACTATGAGCATTCTAGCCAGCATATTAATGAAACAGATAATGCATGATATGCATTTTAAAGAGTCTATTATTATGTAGACCCAGGTTTTCAAAGTCTGACCGTGGGTCTCCCCTCAGACAAAGCTTGGAAAAAGGCGCCCACTCATAGTTAGTAGTTATATAGTTAGTTTTGCACAGTTCCTGGGTGCCTATGAAATCGTGATTGTTATTTGACTGATATTGCTGTTTACATAACTTGGCTACATCAAGTACATAAAAAGATCTGTCGGAATGCATTTATTCTGACTCTGGGAAAGTGTGAAAACAGTAAAATCCCCAAAAACTGCCATATCCGCTTTATCATCAGAGGTGAGAATGTAATTTTTTGAACACAAATGTTTATCAACTATTTGCTAATATAAGTTAATACCCTTATTAAGCAGTAGTTGTGTTAATTAATGTACCCTTTTTAAGTGTTTCCAAGGGAGGGCATTTTGATTTTATTTTGAGTACTGAGGAGGGCAGATTATATTTATTTTGAGGTAGAAGGGAGGGCATATAAAGTTTTTGTATTTTCTGTTTTGCAGAAAATACAGGGGAAAGGGATGTAGAAAAGTAATCATAAAAAGTAAATGACTGCAATCTGGTTTTGAACCCATAACCTGCCACTTAGAGCGCAACACTTTAACCACTTGGCTATCAGTAAATGCACTTAAACACTGCTCTGGACATGCAATTAATCTGTGTTTTTTTTATTTTATTTTGTCTGCATTGATTGATTGAGGATAACGCGTTAATTTGACAGCCCTACTGTCAATATTGCTGTTTTATTTTAAACAACTTAAGTTTTGTATAAAATTAAAGAAGGTTGAACTTGTTGGTGGGGGAAGGGCAGACAGGTTTCTTCTCAGATGCCAGGGGAGGGCAGAAAGAAAATAATATAAACATCAGGGAGGGAGTTGATTTTAAAAAAAATTATATATCAAAATTACAACCCCTCCACCCCACCTAAATATCGAACGATCCCTAATGAATCACAATTATTTTAGCATTTGGGTGGAATAAACTTTTAATAATGAGTCATAATTATTTTGGCATTTAGGTAGAATAAACCTTCAATATTATGGTTAGACAGTCAATAGTATTTGCTGTCATCCACTTTGATAGGTGGCGCTAAGGTCCTAGAAATGCAGGTCTGAATCTGCAGCCTCCGGGTCTGTAGAGACATACTATTGGTAAGAATGGGGGAATGTGAGGCATTACTGTTAAGTGTTTTGAGCTGTGTCTGACTGGCTATATAATGTATATGGCTATATAAATGCAGTCTATTTACCATTTTTGCATTCGGAGTAATGGAGGTCGAAATGACCTCATGGCAGTTCTAGGTAAAACCACTCTTTTTTTCTCTCTCTCTTTTATTCCAGAATCCCCAAAACACATAAGATGATGTATAACACACTTTTAGGAAAAGTCAGTGACAGTCAGACATAGGGCTTTTATTCAAACAGAGTTACATGCATTTTAATAGGTGAAAGAGGTCAAAATGACCTCATGGCGGTTCTAGTTTTAAAAGCTAACTTCAGAATACTTCAAGTTTTGAAACTGCCCATAGGAAAGGAAAAGTTCAAAATAAGATCTTGTCTTTGACTAGTCTGTTTCTCCTAGACATAAATGATTTCAATTCATTGAATTCATTCATTGAACCATTTTCTCACACTGCTTAAATTCAGCTCCTGAGAAACAGCCTTTGTCTTGTCTGAGCATGAGACTAATTGAGCCTAACAAAAGTCTGCACTGATCTTAAATTTGTCTTATATAATCAGTTTTTGATATAACAGTCAGATCTAAAAGAAAACTTGGTTGTCTTAAATGAGATCTTAAATTTGTCTCAGTGGTCAAATTAAAGTCTTGTTGCTCCGTATGGTTGTCGCCGAGAAACCTCTGAGACACCTATGAGCTCAGCAAAAGATCACCTGCTTTTCTTTTGTTTTGCTCAGTTGTTCTCCTGAGGGGGGATTTAGTAGAAACAGTTGAGACTTCAGTAAGCTGAAAATAAGAATGTCATTTATTTCTCAAAAGATAAAGAAAAGACGATTGTAAGAAACAAAATTTTCCTCTGGGTGGTCCAGTACTGAGCAAGAGTGCTGCAGCCAGCAAAAGGGAAACCGAACCACAACATAATCCCTCTAGGCCAATACCCACCATCAAATTACATGTTTTTGTCACTGACAGGCTCATATTGTCATTCTAAATGTCCAGTAACATTATAGGAAGGATCACGACAGAGATAGAACTTTTTTTTAAGAGTAAGATCATTTTTGTTTAACGAGAAACAAGTGCTATATTGCCTTATTCTAAGTGACCAGACTCCATTGACAAAAGCAGTATTACCTCACACTGCCTTGTGCATTTGATGGCTGTAAACACCACAGGACTGCATTCTTGATGATCCCAATGATAAACAGCAGGGTTATTCCCCCACAGACACACACACACACAGAGACACACACAGGAGCTTCTCAGCCTCTCTGAGCAGTTAGCTCAGCTACAACACAGGTAACCTACAAGACACAAACTTTTACAGAGGGACATGAATGTGCCTCAGGTGACTGTCAAAGCTCCAGCTGACTCTCTGTGTCTCCAGTGCTGACATGGGTAAGATTTTCTGCTATTTATTGGCAAAATAAATAGCAGAAAATGAATTTAATATTCATAAATATGTTTTCAGTAGTGTATAATCACCTGAAAATAAGAATTGTTGTGTTTTTGTTTCCTCAAAATGAGGGGTCAGGTCCTGTTGTGCCGAGTCCGCCATGTTGCACTGCCATGTTTCTACAGTAGCCCAGATTGGACAAACCAAACACTGCCTCTAAATACAGCAATTTGTGCAAGTTTCATGGCCTCACAAAGGTTCTCCTCCATACTTGGAAGGTGGTGGGTAAGAAGGAGGTGTTTGTAAACTGCAAGCACACCCCTAGATGTTACTAAATCCTACACACTGGTGCTTTAAAAATCCCAATACAAATATATGACTTAACATGATCAAATAAAAACAATATTTCATATGCAGTTGAATTCTGTCAACACAATAAAATGAACACACCTATCAACGTGGTCACTTTCAAACATTTTCAGGCAAGTATGCAGCTTAACTTTGACTCTTATCTGTGCCTATAAACATTTAAGCCAAATTTTACTCATATTTCATGATTCTTAAGACATAATAGTGCACATCTTTTATTCTGTACGCGGCTACCATATGTGCACAGGTGTTGTTCAGGTGGTATCTGACTCCATCTTCCTAATATATGCAACCTGTGTGACAGGCAGTATCTTGTAAATATACATCTCCAGTGATCTTCAGTCTATTTGTATAAAGTGGTTAAATGGTTCAGGGTTTGTGTTACAAATATTTCCTTCATTTTCTTGCACTTCATCTCATCTTCTGATATAATCCATCACTTTGATCACTTGTAGAAGGTGAGAGTTCATTTCGATTCTTTTGTCTTGTCAGTCTGTGTGCATAACCCACCGGATTATGATACATGTACAGCTGATGCTGCATTTTTCTCTATGGAAAGCCTGTACTAGCCCTGCTTTAATAAATAGGTCAAATTGTGTGTGGAGGTCGTCACTCCACAAATCTTACACTCCCCATGTTGAGATTTTAAATGGATTGTGGAAATACTTAGACATTCATACAAAATAGAAGAAGTGATGACAACTTTAAATATGGAGTGTTTTATATAGCAAAAAATGATGTGTTTTGCTTTCACCTCTACATTCCAGTGAAATCAGGGAACCTTCATAAGAGGTAAATATTACACCAACTCTAAAAGAACCAAAGTCAGTTTTCTGCTCATCTTCATCAGGCCTATAATTATCATAAACTTAGTTTCATTCTCATTTACAACCAGACCACCACAACAACAAGCTTAAAGGTATTAAGTTTTTCAATTTTTATTTAATTATTTATTTTAATTTAATTTTTCTCTTGATGCTGCCAAAATGGGGTCATTTTAGGAAACCTCTTCTCTAAATCCTTTAAGTGTTCTTACACGAAAATCTAAGCAACTTAGGTGTCAGAATGTGTTTGCTACAGCCTCTCTCTGGGATAGGTTCATTCTTGCTATAGTCCTTCATATTTAAAGGGACAGTTCATAAAAATACATATTTTTCCTCTTGCCTGCAAGTGCTGCTTATCCATCTAGATAGTTTTTGTGTGAGTTACTGAGTTTTGGAGTTGAAAAATCATTTTTGATGAGTTGTGTTGACAGTGTTTGCAATTACATCAACTTAATATTAATATTGTGTGTAATTTTCACTCAAATTTATGCGTTAATTGGTTTGAAACAAAATTAAAGTTGTAACTTAATAAAATTGGTGAGGCCAATTTATTTATAATTTATGGGGAAAATTAAATTTATGTTGTTTTGTTTTTCCAAGATTTGAATTGTGGAAATCAGGCACTTGAAACCAGGAACAGTTGGTAATGACATTTAATTCCTGACTCAGATAATACACAGCTGGGCAGGTAAGGCAGCACACAATACAGCTCAACACTCAAACAATGAATCTCTCCTCAGAGTCTGATAATCTGCTTCGGTTGGTGGGCCAAACTGAACCCAGAAGCAGGTGAGTGGGCGATGGCATACGCTCAATCACGGGCAAAGTTCAGTTCAAGGAGAGGAAGTGGTACCAGACAGAGCAGGCAAGAGACGTATTCGAGGAGGCGTAAGATCTGGAACCAGGTGAGCCAACAGTCCAAGCGAACAAACCAACAGGAGACAGGTGGAGGGTTGGTTGAGAAGCCAGCAGGTAAATAATCACAGGATGCACACAAGCACAGGCGGCAACATGGAGAGAGTCTCTGAACCACAGGCAGCCACAGGTAAGCAGACTGGAACAGTCACACTATAGCCTCATTGTCGGACGGGAATGCCAGGCAGCCACAGATGAACAGAAACCAAGGGCGCCAAAGTGGATCTCATGGTCGGGGACGGAAAGCTGGTTTCGTTTACCGGGAATCAGACAAGCCAGGTGGGAAGGTTTGGCAACGGGAAGTCAGTTTGGAAAAGAGCGTTGGAGAGTTTTGCATGAGGGGCAAAGAAGGAGTGAGCAGGACAGGCTTATATACTGGCCTGATTGCTGATGAGCAGCAGCTGTGTGACCAGGTGAGTGAGGTGGGCTGATGAGGTGGGAGTGGCTGACAGGTGGAGTGAGAAGAGGTGGGGTAAGTGGAAAAGTACTGGGTGAAGTAAAGCAGGGCAAACAGAACATGTGTCCAAATACACAACTGCGGATTAACATGAATGAATGAAAACATGAATGACAACATGGAAAAGCTAAAAACTAAATGTGGAGCAACTTCATTTTCTAGATTTAAAAACTTTTGTTCATAATTATGGTAATTACATAAATAACACTTAAAAATACTCTTTAAATAATGTGGGAAAAACTAGTTGGAACAATCATTTATTATTTATGATGAACTATTATTAAGTAAGTGGTAATTAAAAACAGTAGATTATTGTAGAGAAAAAGCTAATTCTATCTGTCTATCTTACTGATCTTGGATCAAATCTTGGTGTATCCTTTACTATTACGTGTGTGTTTGTCTCTGAGCAGCAGCAGTTTACTTTGGTCATGTGCTGTTTGTTCTGTTTGTGGTGTTTTGTGCAGTGCAGCTGTGAAGCTCAAGTCCATTTTTGAGAATGCTGTAATGCATCTAACCTTCATTCGACTGGAGGATTTGCTGCCTGCCAACAGCCTCATGAAAGGGTATTGTCACTGACTGATATTCTGCGCTGTCTGGAACTGAGTCCATTGTTACATCAATACAAGGGTATCTGTGAGGGACTGATCTGTGCTCTCACTCCTTCATCAAAACAACACTTTTCTGCGCTTTGAGGTGAATGCAATTACACACACACACCACACACACACACACACACACACACAAATATATATATCCAGAAAGACAAACAGAATATGTAGCAGTGGACCTTCCGGGGTTAGCATTAGGCATGCTATAACAGCTGCACTGAGCTGGAGATATTTGTGGAAATTTCAAATAGTGGCTATTCCTAGAGAAACATTAAGCCCTAGTTGCCATAATCGTGAAAGGATAATCACAGGGTGACATGCTGCGCTCTTGTCAAAGGGATTTCTACCGCAGTATGTGGCTAATTCAAACTCTAAGAGGGGTCCTATATAACATGAGTAAATGGAATAAGAAAAGAAACGGAGGAAGAGGAGACTACAGGGAGGGAGGGGAGGGAGAGTGAAGGACAAGAAGAGACGTGGACTTGTACATGTAAAACTGCCAGAAGTGAAATTTGGGATTTAAAAAGTAACATAAGAAACATTTTTGCCCCTGCCAGCACAAGTAAAAGCTCTTTATCACATTTTTAACTTAAAATGCTCTTAAATTTGAGACGTGTTTTAGAATGTCTTGACACTACATTGATTGTGTTTAATTAAGAATAGTTTTGTTTTAACGCTCTTGTTACTTGTTATCTCTAAATATACTTTGGATGTGATATTACAGAACTATTGTCCAATTTCTGTAGAGGTGAAAATGACAAAGACAGGCAGAGAAATGAGAAAATGGCAAAATGTGAAACACAGGCATTGCCAGGAGATCAACGAGAAAATGAACAGATTTATTGGAGGACCAAAAGTCCTAAAAGATATTTTTCCAAGTCCTCAAAATAGATAGATACATATTGTCCCCGTCGACAAATTTGACTTTGCCTCTACAAAGCTAGCACCATCAACATATATGGGCACACAACACCAGAAGACACAACAGAGTACAAAAAATAATAATAATAATAATAAAAAAAAATACAAAAATACAATACAAATAACACAAACATACAAATATTAAAATAGACACCCTAAGGCATCAATCAGTGTGTGTTTCCTGCCCGTAGATGGCAGATGCAGCGATGCTGCTTAAAGCAAGCAACCAGTGGCAGGACTTATACCAGCAGTGTGCATCCAGTGAGTCAGACTAAAGTCCAGTAAGCCTGTCACAACCGGTACTCTCCACCGGTAATATATGTCATTTTGGGAGTAATTGACAATCAACCTATTCTGGCGTTTAGGCATGAGGATGTGTTGGGCTTCATACTGCAGTACAAACTCTATAACCTCTGCTCATTTTAGGCTACATTAAAAAATTCCAACTAATAGAGGCACAAAGGAGTTTTTAAACCAATTAAATTTATACTGTTGAACTCTGCATCATCTGCCGGATGGTAATGCTGGAGATAAATGGACTAAATGGACTGCATTTGTATAGCGCCTTTCTAGTTTTCCAACCTCTCAAAGTGCATTACACTACACAACAGCACTCATCCATTCACACACGAATGCGGTACTAACCTGCTCATCAGTAGCTCACTATGCAAACTCATTCACACAAATACTCACGCACCAATGGCAAAACCATCGAAAGCAATTTTGGGTTCAGCATTTTATCTGAGGACACTTCAACATGTAGACTGAAGGAGCTGGACATCAAGCCACCACGTTCTGAGTCTTCTTAGTGGTAGCTTTCTCCAGTCCAGATACTTGCTTTCAACTATGTGTTTGCAAGTGCATCACAACTGCCCCCCGTATCCTGCACCAGTTTCGAATGTTGGTTGTGCATGTACTCAGAATTTAACAATATATGTAAGCATGGTTAAAAAGGAAGTACATCTCTGGCCTAACAGCTCATAGTGAGAGTCCAGAATATGGCATGGAACACAGGGGATTCTTTTTACCTGTTTAAAATTGCGGTGGTGAAAGAGAGCCTGAGGATCATGATGATGTTTCTGACTGATGATTTTCATCAATGTCTTAACCAAATGTGATGGCTTTGATTTTGATGATACAGAATCACTGTATAAATGAAAAAGTTCAAATTTCAAGGCAACAGAATGCAATAGAATTTTGAGTTTTGAGCCCAACTCAAATTGTTAAGTTTTTCTTAAGTTCTACCAACTACTGACCTGTGGTTGAGATAATTTACTTTTCTTCTTTAGATAAATGTAAAGCTTTGAAGTTTAGAAACTCTAAACACCGTATTGAAAAAAAATATTGAGAAAATTAATTAACTGAAAGTCATTGTTAAAATTTTAATATTTTCAATTTTTCAGGCGGTAAAAAAAAAAAAAGACAAATCAGGTTTGTAGCTCACACTAACCATTTTTTAAAGTTTTTGTTTAATTCTCAAGGATTCAAATTTATCTAAAGAAGAAAAATAACATGTCTAAACTAAAGATCATAAGTCAGCAGAACTTCTTAAAGTTTATTTCAAAACTTAACAGTTGAAGTTGGGCTCAAAACTCAAAAATCTATTGCAGTCCATTGCCTTGAAATTTTGAGTTTTCTCAACTTTTGTTTTTTTTTTTTTTACAGCAAAGGTTCCCAAACCATGCAGTTATTCCATACCTGATCACACTCTCTAAAACAGCCTGATAAAACAAAAGCATTTTTTTTTTATTCTGTATAGACAGAATACATATAAATTAGCTTCTCTGGAGGAGTCGAGAACATACCCAATCAACATGAATATTCCAGGTTAGTGCTGTCAATGTGAGCACCAAGATATATATAGGACTGAACTTGTGTAATTGGCTGGTAATGTATAACTACCTGACTGTGATCAGTAAAAAATCACTTACTTTTGAATATTTGTCCCATCATGCCTATAGGAACCTTAATATAACAGAATCACCTGAGTATTTGAAAATACAGCTCTGTGAATGCTTGAATAAGCGCTCATTTGTCCTCCACTGAGTTCTGATGTGTTCTGCTCTTGTGATTATACTCTAAACTAGGGCTGGACAATTAATTGAAATTTTAGCGAAATTGTAATATGGCCTTCTGCAATTTTTAAATAGTAGGAGACGCGATATGTGCTAAATGCAAAATACTGCAGATATGTCCTGGCCTACACATATTTTTTTCTACAGACTTAAGAAAACATCTTTGTTTGCTACAGATCTTTGTAAAAAAAAAAATCACACCATAATAATATGTTTTAAAGGAAAATGAGAAGAATGCTGTAAAAATTAGTATTCCCTCTAATATTGCTAATATCATTCAAAAAAATAACAATTAGATATTTTCCCCTATCCTGGAATCCTATTTATCAGTCTAGATTTGTTTGGTGTGAGTTGCAGAGGAGCCTGTCCTCCAACGGAAAACAGCCAGAGAGGTTGTTTTTGAAAGCAGCTTTATACGACCTATACGTATGTTTACCCTAACCCTAACCCCCAAAAATAAAAGCGCCATCAGGCTCAGCCTTGCCGGGGTTCGTACTCAGATCTCCTGTTCCAGGGGCAGGTGCCCTCCCTGATGCCCCATGCCACTGTTCTATTGACTTTTGCTTTTCTTAATGCAGCCTGTTCTCCAACAGAAAACGACCAGAAACGCGACCAGAAACGCTCTACTGGGTCGTATGTCCACGTATGACCTATCTGGGCGTATGATTTGGAGGATATGTTGCCTTGTTGTGGGCAGTTTAATGTGGGAACTACTTTCTCTCTATTAGAAAGAAAGTAGTTCAGTAGATTCTGAAGTAGTTCCAGCAGATTCTACTGCAGAGAGAAAATAGTTCCTACATGAAACTGCTCACAACAAAGTCTGTGGATTATCTTCAGTGACTGAGTAATGATGTTTGGTCAAAAGTCATTGCTGTTGAGTTTTTCAAATGTATTTTTTTTATTTTATTTTTTTTATTTTTTTGTGTGTGTGGTTTGAGCACCACAGGACTTGTGCCATCTAGTTCCATTATATTGGAGACAAGGCAGACATATATAAATCCACCTAAATTTTACTAAATGGAACTTTAAAAGCTGATTCTGTTATGTATTTATGATAGATTTAAATAAATATCAGAATCCTAACTGGTGGATCAGTTGTCCACTTTGATCCACTTTTAGTCTGGAGTGGAGCATGAGCAAATCACTGACTTATATTATATCTTTGTCAAAATGTGACATTAAAATTTGACTGTTACTGATAAACTAAAAAATAGATCCAATAATTGTGGAGAACAGCATTCAGACCAACATGTTGTGAGGTAAAATTCACAAAATAAAACAAACACTGAAATAAATAAATTTAAAAAGCAAGAAAAAAATTCATTTTTGGGGGACTAATCAAAAAAATTCCTGAGGGTAGAGTTGCTCTTGAGTAATTTGGACACAGATTTGTCAAGGGTTACATCTTTGTTTCACTTGATGAATTTATTTTATTTCTTCTAATGATAGTAAAAAATTGTGGCCTTGGTCTTGCAGGAAATATCAGCTTGTTGTTGAGGTTGGCTGGATCTACAAACTGATTGACCAGAACAATCCTCCTATTTTGGCCTTTCTTCTCTCCCCCTCCTCCCTCCTCCCTTTCCTCACCCCCCTCTGGCTATATCTCATCTCTGCCTTCACAGCATAGGCCTGAATTAAACATGGCTTCATATAATGTAAGAGGCGATTGCGCAGGCTGGTCGATAGGCTTTTAATCCCTTTCCTGCTCTCCTCTCATCCCCATTCTGCAGTTTTAGTCTTGCAGCTAAATACACTGTGGCTCTCATCTCGGTGTCCTTCAAGCCCGCTCTCTGCAGCTGCGCACCACTTTGGCCGGCTAAACACTTTCTTTCTCTCATTCTTCGCTGGCCTCGGCCCCTGTCTCTGCCACTGCTGGGTGTCATCCTGCTCTCCTGAGGCAGCTGCTTTGTACTCACTGTTGTGTCTGTTATGTGAGCTGCACGTAGCATGTAGTTAAAAGGACACATCAGACTGAGCCACAGAGTGGGTGTCCTCTCTCTTGACCTGCAGACTGCATGCTTCCTAAACTGCCGTGTTTACTCGTACCTGACTCACTGCTTCAGCTAACCAAACCCCCTGGCCTTTCTTTTTATATCAAAGTTAGAATAAATAAACATCATTTCCCTGGTGCATGCTGGGAAATGGTTGAAGCAGATGCTGCACATTCCCAGCGTTGCAGAAGCTAATAACTTCCTGCTCAGCAAGTAGGTCACTGAAAAGGTCTCTGTCAACCTTTTTATTTAATGAAAATGCTCCATAAAGCTGTTCATACTGGAAAAGGTTCTGTTCCTGAAAACTTGATTTTAAATCTAAAGTATTTCTCTAGAACATTAAATATTCATGACTAAATAAGCAACAGTCAGAGTCAAAGACATAGCTTGGATCATTTAGTCAGTGTATTACCAGAAGTGGCAAAAGTACACACATTGTTTACTCAAGTAAAGGCACAGATCCTAAAAGACTGATTCAACTTTTTTACTCAAGTAAAAGTGAAGAAGTACAGGTTCTCAAATGTACCAAAGTTGCCCTCTGAAGGACATTTCTACCACCTGTATCTGTGCAAAATTTACCTCAGGTCATACTAATATCATTCAAAGACTATTAAACTTAAACCATTCCAACTTCAAATTAAAAAAAGAAATTCAAAAAGAACAAACATTAACGTTGATCCAATGTGTAAATCAATTTTCACTGTCAGCAACAGAACTTGAAACATTTTGATCAGCCAACACATTCTCATTGCAACTCATCACGTACTGACGATTTGTCACCAGCCCTTGGCGTGTTATTCAGAAGCAGAAAGTGCCCTTTACCTGTTGATTCCAACCAAGCAGGGCACGTCTGCGGCATGGTTCTGATCCGTCCTCTGCATGGCCGCAAGCCCCACCAGCACTGTTTCAGAGGCGTTTCAACAGCGCAGCGTGTCCTTACTTGCTCAGATTTTGTTGATTAGGTCCTCTTTCTTTGCTCTTTGTGCTTCTACTATGGATAAGCAGGCTTTGTGGTTAAATAGTTTCTTTTCTGTCTGTTTTTGTGATCATGAGTCCAGATTCTTACTGTGTTTTTTGTGTCTGACTTCCTGTCTGTTCAATCTGCTTTATGCTATTTGTCAAAAATAGACTCAGCGCACATTTGAAGCGGAACAGAGCAGAGAGCTGCTTCTGGGATGCGCCGGGGCACTGCCGGTAGAATCACAAGCATTGTCTAGAATGGCTGCAATCAGCTCCAGCTGATGTGGCGCAGCCGTAACTCAATGCAGCCATGCCTGGTGGAATTTACTGATTAGCTGCTGTATCTGATGCTGTTTGTCTGTCTGACGCAGAAAGCTAATTTTAACAGGCACAATTAAAGATTAACGCTGTTAAAAGGTTGCAGTTTTATTAGATTTAGGCACAAAAAGTACTTGGTTAAGTGTCAGGTACAAAAATGTTTGGTTTAAGATAAGACCATGTTTGGGGTTAACATATCAATGTCACTGAAGTGACGCGCAAAACGGAGGTCACGTGATACACGCAAGTCACGTATTGCTGAGGCTACTTGCAACTGCTCACAACACCGTTATGTACTTTAGATCTTTTAAGAACATTTTGGTTTCACGTGGGGCATGAACCCCAGTCTCTTGGGTTAAAGTCTTCTGTTTGTTTAAGTCTCTTAAGCCTGTGTCTTACACAGCTATGAATGGGTTCATATTGAAGTCATCTGGCATCTGACGAGTTGGGAGTGAGATCGAGCTGGACTGACAAGAGAACACATTTCAGGTCTGATTAAGTCTTTTCCTTTTGTTAGAGATTCCCTCATCTCTACTGTACGACCAAAATCTTTTGTTCAGCCTCAGCAGAAGCTGCTTCTCAAAGTTCTTTTGGGTCTAAAAATCACTACTGCAGTGATAAAAAGCCTCTCAGAGGCAGCTGACAGATTCTCTGTCTGTTTTGTCTTATCATTTTAGTCTTATGTCTGTTGTGCCTGATATGCACTGATGGAAACACCTAGGAATCATCTTTTCTATGTGTTATTGTCCAGTCCATTTAGGTTGACATCAGTCTTGTTTGGAAAATGTAAGGAGTAGAAAATACAGATATTTGTTTTAAAATTTCAGGTTTAAAAGTAAAAAGTCAGAAAAATAATTACTTGAGTAAAGTACAGATACCTGAAAAACCCACTTAAATACAGTCAGTAAGTATCTGTACTTTGTCACTTCCCTCCTCTGTATATTACCTACAGTAGATGGCAGTCAACATGCCCCCAGTTTAGCGAAGCAGCAGCAGTACTGGTGTAGGAAGCTAAGCAATGTAATGCTGTGAACAGGGTCAGCAACAAATCTATATTAGTTTAAGTGCACCCCATATTTAGAATATTTTTACAGCTTTACCTTGCTGTGAGACAGCCAGTGTCCGACAAGAAACTGTTGTTATGTAAGCAAAATATCATCCTCTCTCAACTCAACCGGACTCTTTGCAAAAGCAGTACTTTTACCATGCAGGAGACAGGAGTTGCTGGTCCACCACTGCCTCCATCTGTTAGTTTGTGTTATTGTGTGACTTCAGTGGATCTGAACTAACCTTTTAAATCACTGAATTGCTGAAAGACCACATAAGCGAAAAGTTTTATAGCCTCAGAGTGTGCTTGAACCCTGTTGTCCACTGCACAAGCACATTAGTATTTAGTGTTAGCTGACTTTACATTGGGCTGATAACACTCACTCTTAAAAAAACAAAAACAAAAACAACAACAAAAAAAAAAAAAACAAACAAAAAACTTTTATGAGTTCAAAATTCATAATGATAACTGCTTCAAAACCTGACGCAAGTCAATATCAAATCGTCACTAAGTGAGGAGTTGGGATGTATCCCATCACAAGTCTGATCAGGGTCTTTTATTTTGAAAATTGACCGGTTTCTCTCTTCTTAATCTATGTTTGACTTCCTGCCTGCTCGATGTGCGCCAAGCAGAATGAAGTGGCATCTGTCTGTGGAACCACAAGCATTGTGTGGAATGGCTGCAATCACCTCTGGCTGACATGGTGCAGCCTGTTGGAATCAAGCCATTACTATTCACTGGAGATCTAATATTTGGCACCTTGGTGGATTTAGCTTTAAAAACACTTTAAAAACAAGGTTTAACCTGATATAAAATCACCAAAAAACTCCCAAATTTGACAGCGTTTTGCAGTGTCACGTGGACTTGGATTTGTGTCTATGTATGTATCTGTATATTAACAGTTAATTTATGATTTATTTAATGGAATCTATTATCATTATGATTTTATGTTGGCCAACTTTTGGATGCCATTTGAATGTTTAACACAGGTTTAGTATCTGGGCCTCTATGCTTAACTGCCTGTGCAATCTAACAATAGTCCAAGCCAACATACTCATTTGATGTATATACATATTTTATATCAGTGTTCTCAGAGTGTTTCCACCATCAGCGCAGATCAACAGTCGTCTTCAGACGAGTTCACTTGATGAGCTTGCAGAGCTGCTCTTTAACAAAGTCTTGCCCCACTTATTGGCATGGTGACTATGTTAAGGGAAATATTCAGTTCACTCTAATCTGAAGTGGCAACGCACAGAGCATTTCTAATTAGTGTCAGGGTCAGCTAATTATCAGCAAAAACCTTTGATTCCTCACAAATGAGAGGGCAGAACGGGGGGCAAGTGAAGGCAGGTAACGCTGGCAACAGCATCTCTCCTTTTATTCCTTCTGCCACCTTCCATTCAACTTCTTCACACCTCTCCTTTATAGTCCTCCCCCTCCCTGCTGCGTCTCATCTCATGGCTGCTTGGTATTGTTAGCTGGGGACAAAGCGCGGGTTGTGTGGTTGATCTGCTCTGGTATTTAGAAAGCTGATGTCAGATGCACGGCAGTGGCCCTCTGTCTCATTAAGATGGAGCCGGCTGCTCGGCTTGAACCTCCGCTGGAGAGCACAGCAGTAATTGGTAATCAGAGAGGGACGGGGCAAGGCATCCCTTGCTGGCTGCGTGACCTCTCCATGCTCCTGGATGGCAGCGTATGTAGACTGCAGCACCTCGCTTTGAAACATGAATGAACATTGTACTTGACAAGTGCCTGGCTGTGCAACTAGAGCTGCTACAGTCTGTACAAGGTTTTACCTGAACCAAAGTATCAAAGTAATTTATTATCATTATAGAACAGGCTTGCTCAATGAAAAGAAAGTTTTAGTCCCTTCGTCCTACACACATGCAGTGTATAGCATACAAAGCACTTTGGTGACAGTTTTATTGAAGCTCATTGGAGATACAATGTCAATCGCACATTTGGAAAAGTCAGTCAGTTTGTGACTGTGTTTGAGTATGAAGTCAGGTCAGCAAGTGCTACAGCTTGTTCTGTGATGTTGTGGTGTAGCAGGTCTCTGTAAGATGTGGCACAACAGTCACATTTTATTCGTTTCATTTTTCTGACTAGACATTAACCAAGAGCAGCCTTAAGTCCAAGCTGGGTTAGCATGACTCTTATCCAGGGTTCAAAACACTCAGGGGAGCCCTATTTTCCAGTGCACACCGCTTCTAAAACATACCACGTGCACGTGCAAACATGTTCTGCCATTTAGAACAGTGGGTGTACTTCAAAACACAAGCATCAGACACCTTAAGTGCGTTTTGGCCTTCAATATCAACATCACTACCTGATGTTTGTGAATGTAAACTAATTAAATCAAAATTAACTCGCATTTGTTTTTACATGGGACTTCAAAAAGTACTGTAGGCTCATAGAAACAGCTGTTTTGCTTCATGCATCCCTCTCTCACACACTCTCCTCACTGACTGTCCCTTCACTTCCCTGTCATTTCCCTTCTGTCTGTGGATCATTATAATTGTGATAAAGTGGGATTGGGACCGAAACTTAAATTTGCAACAACGAAAAGCAAGCAGGAACCAAAGTAAATAACATGTTCTGTCTGTCTGTCAGTCACCTCCACTCTGTATCAGAACCATGGACAACACAGCTGTCAGGGTAGCACACACAGCACACAGAGCCCCAGTCACCAGGGTGAAAGGTAAGAAAGTTAACGTACGTAACCCAGCTCATGTATGTATCAGTATGAGACACCCGGAAGGGTGTGACAAAGCAGCACTGGTATTTGACATCCTTTTATTTTTGTGATCAGTTGTTTATTGTTTGTATTATAGGCAGGAGAGACAATGATGCATTCACAAATATTGTACAATACAAAATAAGATCTGACATTTCTCTGCCCCCCTCATTTCCCTTGATCCCTTTCTCCTAACCCATTCTACCCCAACCCCTTTAACCCTGGTGTGGTGAAACCATAGTACCACAGCTGCAAAAGTTAGGTACTTAGTTAAATGAAAAAATTATTGACTGACAATTATACTCGTCCTCATAATTGTTATCACCATCATTGCTATTAATTGCAGCCCAACGAGCCAATGTACATGAGCTAGAACGAACACAAACCAAATACATCCAGAAAAGGAAGAAAAAGGGAAAGAAAAAGAAAAAAAATGAAGTAAAATGCAAAAAGGCAAACTACAAAAAAAGCAATATAAATAATAAATAAAATAATAATAAAAATAAAAATAATAATGACAATAATTCCCTTCTTTGGCTTCATTCATTCCAACCCCACCCGGCTGACCGGTGGCCAGTCAGGAATCCAACGATCATAAACATACAGCCAGCGGTAATCACGCATAAAGGATATAAATATGTATGCCAATTTCCTCCATCATCCATGATAATATCCACAGAAATAGCCATGAGAATACATTAAAATATATGTATACATACAAGGTCAACAAAAGAAATACAAAACACATAGTGTGCAAAAGGTATATGTATAACATTCCAAGCAGGTAAGCAAGTAGCAAATACATTACACAGCTCAGCAATAAAAAATAGCCACAAAAGTACTGATCTTTTCTAGAATCTTTTACCAACAAATGATATTGTGTGTCTTAGCATATGTAGACGTGCTGTAGAAAGCTCTTGCTGTGCAATATCTCTATAAGAAGAGAAACATTCCCCCACTGACAGCGTACGTGGAGATTTCCATCGGCAAACTACCGTCCTTTAAGCAGCTGTTAAACCAGCTAACAAGAGGCGCCTATCATTTATATTCAGCTGTAAAGAAGAAGTGTCGTTAAGTAAGTGTCATTAATAAATAGGTATTTGACATCCTTTTATAAGAACGTGTTGGTACATCACCTGTCAGGTTCATGTACGTTGTGGTAGTAGATCTTTCTAGGACTGAGAAAGTGATGTTTGGGGTTTTATTTATTCATCTGTTTTGTTTTGTGCAGTAAAAGAAGAAACAATGGCACACACACACAAAAAAAACACCATCTACACATTTTTTAAAAATTTTCTTTGTTTTTTGACACTTGACAGCACACAGAAGCATCAGAGTTTCACAGTACCTAAAATTCAACTTCATTAATAGCAACACATCAAAGCTAAAGGTGTCCCATTTCTGGACTGAGTGACAAGTGATCTCTAAGAGATGCAGAGCAACAAACAACAACACAACAAGGACTGCTTAGAACCAAAGATGGAGACAAAAAACTGAATAGAACACCACACCACATAAAGCAGGGTGGAAGTGTGATGTTGGGTTTACTGTAACAGACTGCCCACCCTGAACCTGACAAGTCACATCCCATATTTTTTTAATCTTATGTCATAATTGATCTGATGTATCAGCAAACTTACATATTAGTCTGATGTCACGCTCTATATATCATCTATATACTGTATAGTGGTGTATGTATATGTAAAAATATCCCTGCAACATTTTCAGACACAGCCACTGGAATTCAGTTTACCAGACACACACCTTTCCAGCGCAGGTATGTGTTTGCTTTGAAACAGAACAAAAGATTTGACACACAGACTGTTTGAATTTGAATTCTCTGCCGCAGTAACTCATCAGGTGGAATTCAACTCCCAAAGCGCCGTCTATTTGTCTGTCTTACCCTGCTGATTTGCCTTTAATGAGAGTGTTGTGTGCCTGAAATGACATGAACCAATCCTCTGAAAACATTTGTTGTCTGCAATCAACAGCAAAAAAAAAAAAAAAAAAAGTGTATTTCCACAACCTGCAATTTCACATAATTATTTTGGCTAACGGGGGCTGGGGTGTTGGTGTTGTGTGTTGTGAGGGTGGCCGGGGGCAGAGAAAGCCTTTCAACCTGATTTTCTCTCAGGCAATCTTTTCTCTGGCTCGGTGTGTTCAGGCCCTCCTCCTGTAATCGCCGGCGCTGTGCTCCAGGCCTCATTACCAACGAGGAGAAGAGAGGGAGAGACCACCAGATTGACAGCAGAGAGAGAGAGGGGAGCGAAATCAATTTTTATGTGATGGTCCAATTTGCCTGAACTCCATATAAAAAAGATCTCAGAGTTATAAATCCATCTTGTAAAAAAGGTAAAGTGTAACAACAGCATGTGGAAAACTCCTCTCGTCCTCTCGTTAAGAATAAATGGAAGCGCACATGGATGTCGGTTGTGTATGGCAATCAGTGTCATATTCTTCCCTCAATCCAAATGTCATCTTTATTAGCGTGGAGAGCAAAGATCAAAGAGAAATGGCTACACAAGTAATTGGAAGCAACCTAAAGTAAGACAGCAGCTCTAAAAATATAAGAAAATCTAAAAATCTACAGCCATGCTGGTCGGTAGGCTGTACCTAGAGGCACAGCAGTGCTTTGAGACAAATGCTAACACACTTTAATTTAGCACGTTAGCATGCTAACATTTGTTAATTCGCATTAAACACAAACTACAGTTGAGGCTGATGGGAATCTCAGTGGGAATCTCTATTTTTTTTATGTTATTTGTATTCTATTTATCACACAATCCTTTACAATAGTGTTGCTAACAATTCATCGATCCGGGAATGCATCACGATGGGTCATGTGACGATTTGGCATCGATTAATTAGCCTCGATGCTTTGCCGCGTTCACTTTTTTTTTTTTTTTTTTAATTTTAGCAATTCATTTTTCATTCATTTATTGATTTATGCATCTATCCATCTATCCATCCATCCTCATTAATTCACTCACCAAGTTCAGTCTTGTACAGCCATGTGCAGTATCTCTGGATCAAAGCCAGACTGAGGTGGTGACCCGTCTGCAGCTTCTTACTACGTGTCTTGGTGGGAGGGCTGGAACAGGTGTGTTTAGTACTAGTTGTGGCGACGTTAACCGGGGCAGGGGATTGGCAAACGTTGTGGTCGGGGCTGGGAGAGATGCTCTCATTTAGGCTAGCACCCACCGTAGAGTTAGGTGTGCTCCCCGCCTCGCCACGTACAGTTTGTTTAAAAAATGTGGGGGGCTGGTGCCCTCCCAAATAAACTATAGGGGAAACACTGGAGACTGTCACAAAACTTCCGAAGAATTCGGAAAAAGCCCGTCGAATCACGCACATTCCTCAGATTCAGACGAAGCAACATATAAGGTGAAATGTTTAGTCTTACAGACTATGTATTTTTCTAAGCTTTCTAGTAAACAAAATGGATGTTGGATGTCCTTTTCATTTTTGGGTGAACTATCGCTTTAAGACAGACTTTAAAATGATAAACTTGTCCTTGAGTTTGGTCATTTACATTTAAAGACCCCGTCCAGTGAAAATCCTGTTTTTAACCTTGTTAACATGTTCATTTGGTGTTTATCATGTGTTACAGACATATCAGGAGTGAAATAAGCAGCAAACACCATGTCTGAGCAGTTCTTGCTTTGAAACTGCAGTGAGCAAGGACAGTATCAAAAACAAAAACAAAAACAAAAACAAAAAACAGATTCAGTCAGGCTGGGTATATGATGTCATAAACCTAAGGAACCAGTCCTGTTAACTTGAGGGGGTGAACTATCCATATCATTAGTGATGATGCCCCGCCCACAGGAGAAGCTGGATGTAGCTAATTACTGTGATTATCACGCAAAACACATGAGAAGCCAGGTGCAGCTACTTAGAGGTAGGGGTGGGTGTGTGTATGTGGAGAGGGTGGGGACTATTTGCATATTCATGAATCCTTTAAGGTGTAGAGCTATATGTATGTCATTTTAACAAAGTATTTGAAATTATGTTGAAAAATAAAAATAACTTAATAACTCTATACATATATTTTATATTGTTTGAAACATGACTGGAGGTAGACTTAAAGATTTTATACTTTCCATTTCAAAAGTATAAAATTAAGTCAGCATACCAGAAACTGCTCCCTACAGCGTTTTTAATAGTGTAGTTTCCTTTTCACAATATCAATTTGTCATTTCAGTGTCCAATTTCCAGTTTCAGTTTCCTCTTTCTTTTAACAAAAATAGAACTGCCAGGGTTTCAGCTGGCTGTACCTAAAACAGATGAAGTTTACCTGATATTAGAATGCATGCATTGATTGTCAAGGTACAAGCAAGCAGTGATTTTATCATTTTTAATGGGTAGTAAAAACTGTATCTGTAGTCATGTCTCTCCTAAAATATCTTGTTGCAGAGGTGGTTTGGTCTGGTGTATTTTCGGCAGCACAGATGCTACTGACTGATCATAGAAATATTAAAGGAATTCTACAGGCAGCAGTGTGTCTCTCACTCCTCCACAACTACAAATCACTGCTTGTCAGTCATGAAGGTGACACTACTCCATAGAGTATATAAGCTACAGTACAGTGTAAAACTGAATATTTATAACATAAAGGTTAGAGAATATCATCGATCAAAGACAAAACTGACCATCAGACTCTCCTTTGACTGAATGCAGTGAACAAGTTTGATGCCTGATTTGCATTCATGCATTCAAGTCTTTCTCTTATCCATATAGAAGGTTAGCCTTTGACTTATGATGTAGCTGTGTCATGCCTGGTAGAAGACAGAAGTCACTACCAATAACAACATAGAAAGTTTTTCTAAACATGCAGAATTAATAGCACAAAAATGTGTTCTCTATCAGTGCAAACTTTACCCACTGGGTAATAAGGGGTGCAAAAACACATTTAGGAAAAGTCAAAGACTGGGGGACTTAAAGATTTTATTAAAACAAACTTACTTACAATCAAGAAACAGCCATGGGTAAATTTTACCCATTGGTGTTAATTGAGCAGACTGTCCTGCACATTAAATAGTTAATTTGAAATGTTGTCTTTTGTATGTTCCTATTTATTTTTAATTATGACCAAAATCATTCTCCATACACTTAGTGGTAAGGCAAATACATCATCATGGTTCTTTATTTAGTCACACCAGCCTGTCTGCACTAGAAAAACAGGTGTATGTGTCATACGAATGAGCAGCTTATTACAACCCATATTTACATTTATTGTTTGGTGATGACCTCTAGTAAAGTGCAAGAAAAGTCAGCAGTGGGTAGGATGGATGGATGGGTCAAACAAGCACAGGATTCTTGTCCTGTGTAAAACCAAAAATCATCATTATTTAAAGTTACTTAAGTTACTTTTCGCACATAACTTCACTTGACTTACTGAAGAGTTTTGCTTGCCTGATTATGTTTACTTGCTCAGACTTTGTTGATTTGCCCTCTTTGTACTTCTACCGTGGATAAGTCAGCTACATGGTTAGATTTTTTTGTCTGTTTTTATGATCGCGAGTCTGCACAGGATGTTTTATTTTGAAAACTGACAGCTTCTCTCTGCTATTTTTGTGTCAGACTTCCTGCCCCCTTGATCTACTCTGCGCAGCTTGATGTGGCATCCATCAAAAATTGACCCTGGGACGCACTGCAGTGCTGCTGGTGAAATCACAAGCATAGTAGAATATAGATTCAGCTCTGGCGAATGTGACGCAGTCATAATGCGTTGCAGCCATGCCCTGTGGACAGCGTTGTGAATGAATGTACTCAATGAGCTGCATTCGTTGGACATGTTCATATTTTATAGATATTTTTGTGAACGGTGAACTGAACAGATCAGTTGACAATCAATAAATGTGAATGTGAGCATCGCTCACTCTTGAAAGAGGTAATGGCACTCATATCATCAAGTAATTAAAACAGAAGTGTGATGGCAGCAGAGAGAGAGTCAGAGTGTACGAAGATGGAGAGAAATGCGTGGTATAAAAATTTTAGTTGATCATGCAGCCTGAAGTGTGTCAACTACACTGAAGACTAGAGATTGTGTAACAGTGAGAAACAGACTGATAGATTCACGTTATATTCGGTCCTTTCCTCTGTCTCATATCTCTCCTCATCTCCCTGCAGTTTTCATGTATTATGGGGCGTTCAATATGCACTGGAAGGTCAGAATTTCAAGTTCCCAGAAATTTCAACAGTATGTTGGTGTTCAAGTTTGCTGTTTTGTAAAATGTTCTTTAAAATTTTGTGAAGTGTTGTTAATAACTGTAGATATGAGTAATTCTGGGACTTCAAATTAAAACATGTATATAGTGCACCACTTAGTGTAACACCATTATAAAGATGCCAGCGTCCCCGGTAGGAGGAGGTTCTATTTAAATTTAAGTAAAAAAAACAAATCAAACAAACAAGAAATTGGAACAGGAACTAGTTCATTTTTGGTACTGTCAACTTAGTTTAAAATTCAAAATTGTTAACTATGAACATGAACTAGTTCATTTTCATCTGTGTGAACTGAACTTTGAGCTATCTTTTTACGTGTGAACTTACACAACACTACCGGTGGAATCAAGCCATTACATAATGGGACATCAGTAACATACTCACTTTAACCCAAACCCTGTTTTTTCCTAAACTTACAAACATAGCAGTTTTGGTGCCTAAACCTAACCAAACTGCTGCTGTTTTAGAACATTAACCATTAACCAAGACCTCTCTGCAGTGAAAATCAGGTTTTGAACCTTGTTAAAATGTCCATGTGGTGTTTATCATGTGTTACAGACATATCAGGAGTGAAATACGCAGTAAACACCATGTCTGAGCATTTCTTGCTTTGAAACTGCAGTGAGCAGGGGCAGTATAAGAAAAAACAGATTCAGTCAGGCTGGGTATATGACGTCATAAACCTAAGGAACCAATCCCGGTAATCGATGGGGGTGGCACTATACATATCAGTAGCGGTGATGCCCCGCCCACAGGAGAAGCCGGCTAGCAAAACAGAGGAGAAGCCAGGTGCAGCTACGTAGGGGTAGAGGTTGTGGGGTGTGTGTAGAGGGGTGGGACCAATTTTCATTCATGAATCCTTGAATACTAAATGAAGACAAGGTGTAGAGATATATGTAAGCCATTTTAACAAGGTATTTTAACTTATTTTGCAACAAAACAACATATCGGACACAATTTATTACTTCTTGCGGAGCATTTTATATTGTTTAAAACATGACTGGAGGTGGACTGTAAGATCTGGCACACCATTCACTGGTTCTCTCCAGAGGTTATATATGAAGTCACTGGCAATCAACCTGTTCTGCTGTTCAGGTATGAGGACGTGTTGTGAGTAACACTGGTGATGTGGGATGTAACACTGTATCCATTTGGGGACAGTACTGTGGTTTTATTCCAGTTCCACAGACAAATGACACCCCTCAGTCTGCATGACAGTAAACCCACAAAATATCAGAAGTATCTGGGAGGCTGTGAACAGATGACTTGGCAGTGAATTCGCAGTGACATTGAGAATCCCTCCAGAGAAGAAAGACACAGTTGTTTACCTCGCTATTGGGGATGATTTGTATGGTCACTGAGTATTTGTTTCCTCACTGATGGGCTATAAAAGCCCAGTGTTGGCGACAGTGGGGTGTCGCCGCGAGCACAGACGTGATCCGAAGTTTACTGTTAGATGTCGGAACAGTCACCGGGGACAGGCCCGACTCCAAGGACAAGAGTGGATGTTTGTTTTGATGTGCGGGACGCACTAGATATACACTCTCCACAAGAAATAAATAGGGAAACAGGACAGGGAGTAATTTTAACTTTTGCCCACACATTCCTAAATGTCATTGTTTCTGCAGACTGGACTTTGACGCTGAACTCTGGCAACAGAGTCTCTGAATTGCTGCTGGATTCACTGATGTGTGAAGGAAAACAAGCATGAAAGAAAGAGCACTGAAAATATCCATACTTTTATATTTGCATGAGTATTGCATGATACAGAACGAAAACAATGACTCTTGTTGGTTAATCAAATTTACCTACAGCCAAAAAAGGCTGCTGAAGTTACTTATAATGGCTCATTGTACTTCACAGGAAAAATCTCCAAAGACGCTTATCACACACCCATTCTTGGCAACTGGGACAAATCTTGTCCTACCAAAAAGAAACTTGTAATTGTAATTCATGAAATGTTTTGTTTTGCTTTAACTTTTTTAAATTTCTAAACTCACTCTGTGCCAGAAAACAGTCTTGTCCCAGACAAGAATTCACATCAAACAATTTAGAAATGTGTTAAAAGCCTTCAAAATCTAAAACTAACAATACCTACTGATAACAGAGGTATAAACATGTGCTATTATAATCATCTGTCTTTTAAAATCAACTTTACGAAAATGTTGGCCTTTTGAAGCTGTGTCCCAGATTTCCATGAACTCAGTCAGATTTTTACAAAAACATGATTTAATCAGGCATAAAAAGGGTTAGCTATACCCTAAGGACCCCTGTTTCACTTCCCAGAAGGAATTATGCTCAAGCACTGGTAAACTTTATATATTTTGACAAATTCATTAAATAATATTACTATCAGACATGTCTCAACACTAACATGTCAACTCTGTAGCCCTTCTAAATCAAAAATAAATAAGAATCATGGTTTTAAAATGTGTATTTTGATTAGCATTAAGAGAATTGCTTAAAAAAAGTTTTCAGATTTTCCATCTGACAGAGTTGACATCTACATTCAATAAAAATTTCATCTCTAGGGGGTTGCCCCTTTTAGGTTTAATAACCAAGAGTTTGATCTTTAAAATATATTTTCCAGCATATTTGAAGAATAAAAATCAAAACCCCAGTTCCGCCCCAATTCTCAAGAATGAGTGCATTAAATTTAATTAATTAATCTGTGTTTCTGGAATTTCAAAATAAAGGTGTATCTTCAAAATGATATGGATCAATGTTTTCACACCATGCATTTATGATATTGTATCATTGATGCGATACATCAATCCAGATTGATTGATCGTTTGCACCCCTAATTGAATGTTTGAATATTTTCTGTGTATAAGTGCTTTTATTTTTTATTGTTTTACTTGGCTACATTGTAAATGAGGTCTCTACCTCAATGTATTTCCGAGTTTAAATAAAGGTTGAATGAATGAATATTTTGTTGGTCTGTTAACTAATTTCAAAATATGTTTATACAGGGTATGTATTTTATGTCCTGCTCATCATTCATAGAGAACACTCACTGTTGATACTTGGGTTTGCAGCCCAAGGTGTGCTACATCGCCAGTGTGCAAACTAACATTCGATAGGTAGCAACCAGCTTTCCAGTTACATCAAACAAAGTTTAAACATACTTTATGCAGTGATTGGTCAGGTATGTGACTATGTGAAAGAAGGCAGGGTCGAACTCCTCCTAAAAGCTCTCTTTGCTCATCCTTCAAACACCTACTTCACCAGAGCAACAGACTGAATGTCTTTGAGGAGACACTGTCAGAAAGCAATTACAGTATGCCCATATGTAAGACATATTGCTTTTGAGACTACAAAGACATGCTAAAGACAGTTTCAATTCATGAAGAAAGACTGGAGAGGCAGAATGATGTAGCCAGGAGGAGACTGTGACACTCGACTCTGAGCTGAGAGCGTCAGGGCAGCCAGCAGAAACTAGTCGAGCTGCTCTGTGTCGCTCTGTTTCCATCACCTCTCTCCATTTCCACTACAGTCAAGTTTGTATTTCGGTAACACTGAGACAAGACTTGGTTTGTAAAAGCTTGTAGCCTGCCACGTTGTTCTCCTGAGTTGCGTTGTGCACAATGACACACCTAGAAAAAAGTACAGTTAATCGAGTGACAAAATGAGATCAGACTCAGGGGCCTCTTGACTGATGATTTGTATCATCAACATTTGATAGGCAGCCCTAGAGCAGACTAAATCCATAACTGTATACAGCATATAACATATACTGCTTGTCAAAGTGTACTATTTTGGCTGTTAGTAGACAAGAAACAAAACAGCTACTTCTAGGGATGAAAAATGAAATGCCAAAAACCGCAGTTCTTCTGATGGACACTTGAGGCTGGCTCCAAAAGTGAGTCAATCCCCATAGACACCCACATTAAAATGCAGAACTAAACAGCAGAAATAAACATGTTTACAGTCTGGTGCAGTTTTGGTCTCTATAGCTAATTTTCCTGTTCATGACAACTGTACATGTGAATTTTTATATAACTCACCTGTTTAATTTATATTAAGTCTTAAAATAATGCATAATTAAGGGCGTGGCTGCTTTGAGTGACAGGTGGGTGCCATCAGAGTGGCTAACTTCAAGCCAAAAAAACAAATTATTATTTAATCATTTTCTGCAAATGAAAATAATGCAAAATGTAGATATCATTCAAACTGGACTTTGGAAAATTATTTTTCTTTTAATTTTTTTTTCTTTTCATAAACTTCTGCAAGTTGTTTTACCATAATTTGCAAATTAGAAAAAATATATTTTTTCAGTTTGTCCATTTTGGGCAGCATTGCATTATGGGACAATGGGGTCCATCAACAATACAGTCAAAAATCAAAGATGTTTTTAGAGTATACTTAATTTGGTTACTTTTGGTGTGCCCCTGTAGCTCAGTTGGAAAAGCGTGCACCCCCGGTGCCGTGGCTATCAGTCCTTTGCAGCAGCTCTGGGTTTATTTCCAGCATGTGGCCCTTTGCTGCACATCACCCCCCCACTCTCTTTTCTCTCTTAGTTGTCCTCTCTACAGCTGTCCTATCATAATTAGGGCACAAAAGACCTCAAAACACTTAAATATTAGGCTACTTTATATAAGATATAGACACAAAAGAAACAAATGAAAAGAAAAGACTAAACTAAGCCTATAATGGAACCGAATGGCACTCAGCTTGTGGTGCTCAAAGCACCAAAATAATGCATGTGAAAGTCAGCTGCTTTCTTTCTGCAGTAGAACCTAACTGATCCACTTTCTTTCTGCTAGAAAGGAAGTAATTCCTTCATGAAACTGCTCACATTATCTTGAGTAACTGGGTCATGATTTTTGGAAAGAGATGCTGGTTTTGAATTTTTCAAAAGTATTTGTTTTGGTGTTTTGAGCACTACAAGCCAAGTGCCATTTACTCCCCTTATATTGGAGAGAAGGCAGACATCTCTACAGCCAATAACTCAAAAAAATCTCCAACTCACACCAAAACTACCTAGATGGATAAATACTGTAGCGCTACAGGCCAGGGGAAAAATATGTATTTTTGATTTTGGTGTGAACTGTCCCTTTAAGCTAATAGCAAAGTGTTAGTAATTGTCAATTATTGTCAGAGAAACAAAACCCATGTGCAGCGTTTTTTTTTTTTTTTTCTCTCAACGGACAAGATTTTCATCCCAGTGCTCCCAAGCGCCCTGCCAGCACTTTACTGGCAGAGGAAAAAATTGCTCTATGTACACTAGCCCTTTACTCATTTAATCAGATGAATCAATTTATTTAAAATGGGGATTTTTTCATTTAAAACCTCAATAGCAGCTCAATGTAACTAAAGCTGTAGCACTGAATGGGCCCCTCGCACCCATCAAGACATGCATCCACTGCGACCCCATTATTGGACTGCAATGGTCAACAGGGCTCTGACTTGTCACATGCCTTGGACATCGCAGGAAGGAGTTTGATGCCACTTCCTGTCTCCACTAGGTGGCTCTACAGAACAGCCACTAATTATATGTTATGTTCCAGTATATTAAGTGTAGACAACACTGAAAATTTCATGTAAATCTGATGATGGCTGTCACACAAGGCTTGCTTCCTGTTGCCAGTAGGTGGCCCAGTGAGTGTAACTCCTGCTTGGGATGTAAATGTGATCATGAAGGGACTCTGATCAAACATGTGAAGGGGCTGATTGGATCATTTACACTCAAATTACAGTAACTTCCTGTTTCATGGCGAGACATCAAAACTCAACACCATGCCGCACCCTTCAACAACAGTCAAATCTTTTAATAACTTATGATCACAAACTAGATGGCACTCACCAATTTTGAAATCAATCTGATCAGTTCTCCAGGAGGAGTTTGTTAAAATATAAATTGTGGAAAGTGCAAAAATTGACTTTGAAATTCAAAAATGGCTGACTTCCTGTTGGGTTTAGGCTATGGCTCCAAGAGGCTTCTTTATACACCAAGACATGAAACATGTGCCTACTGATTTTTGTACGTGTCGATAAAATGCACCACAGGGGCTGCTTCACTGAAGTATTTTAGGGGGCGCAATGGAGTCATTTTACAAGACTGACTAAATATTGTCCTGTAGATGTATTTAGGTCGGGTATCTTATTAAACATTTTATGTTTGGGGTGGATTCAACCATGAAGCACAAAGTAACAACAACTTCCCATTTCATGCCGAAACTTAACACCACACCACAGTGACGTCCTTCAACAATAGCGAAATCTTTTAATAACTTTTAACAGAGGAGAACAGTGACTGATAGAGAGCTGAACATTATGATGTCACAGTGAAGCTGACCTTTTGGATAAAGATAAATAAAAAATCCATGGTGAGGAGGCTGCCCATCTCCTGGCAACCACCACCCTCAAGGTACTTGCATGGCTCCTTGATTGGCTACTTCCAACATGACGGGCAGGCTCTATACTTCACTCCAAAATCTTTCAGACCTCTTTCACAGCAACTGACAGGTCAGGTGCTACTTTTTATGTCAATGAAACAGGCAGTGTTAGAGACACTTATGCAAATAATTTTGATTACAGTTATATTCCAATTGTAATGTGAAGGCTTTAAACTTGTGTTTTTTCACTTTCCCTCAATTTCATTTAATCAGAATTAATGATTCAAGACTCAGAAGTGAATCTGCCTCACACATTTACCTCAATTGACCGAAGTTACTACAGCATTCAAAGGAAAGTAGGGGAAAAGAGAGAAATCAGTAGAAGTAGAAAGGAGGACATTTGGTCACACTGGTTTCAACAGGACATTAATGTATAAACCTGCTGCAGGTGGTTTGGACATTGTGGACTGCAGGAAATAGTGGAACATGTCATTTTATATTGTCCAAGACAAACATGAGACACTTAAAACTACACTTCAAATAAACCAAATGACACGAGACATTAGAGTCTGATGAAGTCTGTCTTGTGCAGACTGGACAAAAGTTTTAAATACACATGTGAGTTCAGCCCAGAGCCTCAGTAACATTTGGGAGAGCTACAAAAGTAAAAGAGGTTATTCTCCATTTGTCTCCTCTAACATTAACAGTCTTACAATTAATTAATTAATTCTTGAATTAATTCTTGCTCATAAAAAAGCCTCTTTCATGGAGCAGCTGTCTCTGTGGACAAAACTGTTGTGGAGCAGCAGTGAACATATATAGTGACCAAGTCAAACCAAATAACACATGAGGGGAAAACAAGATGGACGCCAACTACAACTAATACAAGGCAAAAACTAACTGAAGCCTGTTCCCCCCCCCCCCCCCCCCCCCCCCCACTTGGCAGCACGTGGTTTGGTCTGATGAGCTGGCTTTCAGATTTAAGACTCCCTACCCCTCAGACACACCTTTTGCTCAACCAGGAAGTGAACCGCCCCCAACAACCACAGTAAGTCAAAGACAAAGAAACACATGGTTAATATAACAGAAAAGAGCTTGTTTAACCCCACAGTGTGAGAATATCTGCACTCAATTTAAACAGCATGAGGATACAAACAAGTTAACAAGATTCACATCAAATCAAACTGTGTCATGTGAATTGTTTGGGTGTGTTGGCTGCAGATGAATTGAAACTGTGCAGGTGAGTGTGAATGGCTGTTAGCATGGCTCTTATGGCATGTGTGGCTGTTAGCATGGCTCTTAGCATAGTTGTTAACATGTGTGGCTGTTAGCATGTATGACTGTTATCATCAAACATTTAGCACATTTTTTTCTGCTCATCTGTTTATCCATGTAGACAATTTTGGTGAGTTGCAGAGTTTTGAAAATGTCTTCTCTGGAATATAATAGAACTAAATGGCACTCGACTTGTGGTAAAAAAAAAAAAAATGTTTAACATCAATATCTCTTTTCTTTCTGCAGTTCTATCTACAGTTTTTGGGAGGGTTACTTTAAAAATGTATTCCAAGTTACTAATAATGCAAGTATCACAATCTTAAAGTAAAGCAATTTGATTACTTTCTGTTGCTTTTGGATTGCCACAATATAAAATATGGTGAAATTGTTCAGCCTGCTGTTTAAGGCCATCCCATCAGTGATGAGTCATATATGTTCAGACCTGGACTGTTATCAACCATGTGAAATTTCAGGGGGATGTGAACATGTACACTAATACACTAGTACACTACACATGTACTTCCTGTGTTTTGGTGAAACATGTAAGTTCACCATGCTGTCATGGCAACGCCATTGATGATGTGTCACAATCTTGACAACATAGCCATCCCAAAGTCTTAAGGCCTTTCTGACCAGATTTGAGTTGGATATGGTCAACTGGCTAAGAGGAGCCTGTCAGAGCCCAAAACATGTCATTTCCTGTTGCCAGTAGGTGGCGCTATGACTATTACTGAATATTGTCATAGGGCGGGACTCTTATCAAACATGAACTTTGGTGGTGTAGATTGCATAATTTATACTAAAGTTATAACAGTTTTGTATTTCATGGTGAGACATCAAAATACAATGCCATGTCATGGCTACACACTTCAAAGATAGTTAAATCTTTTAATGACTTTTGATCACAAAGTAGTCTGGATGACGCACATTGATTTTGAAGTCATTATGATGAATTCTGTAGGAGGAGTTTGTTAAAATACAATGCGTGGAAAATGTCAAGATTGACCACTAAATTCAAAATGGCTGACTTCCTGTTGGGTTAAGGCTGTGGGTCTTTACAGACTTTGTGTGCATCTCGGCATGATGCATTTGTGTTCTGATTTTCATGCATGTCAGTGGGATGTGTCGCAGGGTTGCTGTTTAGAGGGCATGGCCAAGCCATTTGACCAAGCCCACAGGCAAAAGTTATATCAGACAAAATTTTCCACCATGACTAATGTGTGTGCCAAGTTTCATTTGCCATCGAGCACGTTTAGTACCTCAAAAATGTGACTGTGCAGGACGAAAAAGAATAAGAATCCAAGCAAATCCAAAAGGGTCCTCGCACCATTTGGTGCTGAGGCCTAAGAAGTGGCATTTGGCCACTTCTTAGGGCATTTCTTGATACATCCCTACCACATACTTATAACCTTGTCCATACAGACCATCCTGCATCTCACAATTTCATGATATCCAGTGGTAGTACTCAATACCAATGAGAGAAGTAGTGTGCAATTTATGTGGAGAGATGGAAAGTAACGGTGTGGAGGTCAGGGTGGTGGGTGGCTATAGCACGCCAGGCCTGCAATCAACATTCATCCTTTAATTAACTGTAACTAAAACCTTTGCTCAACTTCTACCAAGTGTTTTAGTTTGCTAACTTAAATGGAATGGTTCGACACGGCCACAATCCCTTTTTTGTGATGGGGCTAAAAATGTAAAGCTCGAGTAAGTGCACAGAGACTTAGAGTTCTCAACTAACTCTCAGCCAGAAAGCAAATATTTCCCAAAATGTTGAAGTACTCTGTTTAGTTGCCCGACCCTGGACTCAGGCTGTCTGATGGGCAGGGGTGAAAAAAATACAAATACAAAGGGCACCACCTGTATGTGGTAGGACACCAACATAATAAAAACACACAGGGAACTATTAACTATTTAAAGGCTCGTAGAGGCCAAATAATTTTCTAGTATGTAGCGCAGCCTATGGCACTGCATTGTGTTTTCTTCACTAGAAAGGGCATTTTATCATGTTTTGTCTGCTGAAAGGACACTTTAGAGGGCAGCATGGTTTGTTCACTGGAAGGGCACTGTAGACGGCACTTTGTCCACTCAAAGGGCACCCTAGAGAGCACTTTACTAGATTTTGTCTACTAGAAAGGCACTTAAAGCGATATTCCACCCCAGAACGATAATCCACTCAACATGTACTCACCCCTATGCTGATGTGAGGATGGGTGAAGATCTTCAGTTCACAAAACAATCCTGGAGTTTCAGCAGAAAACAGGGTTGCAGCCAAATCCAGTACAATGGCAGTGAATGGTGACCACGGATAAAATGTAAAAAAAAAAAGAAAAAAAAAAAAAAGAACACAAAACAAACACAAAATGTCTCCATCCTGCTTGTGTGGTGTAATCCAAGTGTCCACAAGCCACGACATTAAAATTTAACCACAAAAGACGCCATTTTCACCATGTTTTTAGCTGGAATGTCAACTGTAGCCTCCCAGGTAGCATGTAAACATGGTGTCGATGTATCGCGAGATATACAAAGTCTCACATCCTCACATCGGGGTGAGTACATATTGAGTGGATTATCATTCTGGGCTGGAATATCGCTTTAAGAGGTTAATTTACCATGTTTTGCCCACTGGCAGGGCACTTTAGTGGGCACCATGTTTTGTTCACTGGAAAGACACTTTAGAGGGCACTTTGTCCACCACAAGGACACCCCAGAGAGCACTTTACCACGTTTTTGTCCATTAGAGGGGCACTTTAGAGGGCACTTTACAACATTTTGTTCACTAGAAAGGCACTTTAGAGTGCACTTCACCATGTTTTATCTACTGGATGGAAACCTTAGAGGACACTTCAATCGTTTTATCTACCACAGTGGCATCCAAGAGGGCACTTTTGGATAATTTTTTCAAACATTAGTCCACCTGTGCCTTAATCATAGTTTATTTTCCTGTCATTTTCAATAACCTCAGACATACTGTATGTAACCCCTATGAAAATACAGCTTTGGGTTTGTTTACCATATTTTATTTGTTGGTTTAAATAACTTTAATTTTAATGTCTGAGTTCATGAAGAGAACTGTGTTTTAGGATAATTGTAGCTGCTTTAAGCAGCCGCTAGATGGCCTTATGTGCATTCAGTGTGGTAAATCTAGTGGACGTGTGCATTGCATGCTGGGATAGAGACTCCTGCTAAGCCGGATGCTAACGCTGCCACGACATACTGTATATATCCACAAGAGAAGCTTTTGGCGTTTTATAGAAGAGAATACCGTTTTATTTTTTTAAAAAGTCACGAGTCTGTAAATGTTTTGAGTTGTCACGAGAGAGTCCCAGACGGCTACGACTGGCAGATTTTCTTTCTTTTGTTTCTTTCACTGAGGACTCCGGTGAGTGTATTAGTTTAGCATGCTACGTTGCTAACGGACATGTGTGATTTTCAGTTTGGTTATGAATGAGTAATATTGAGCCTTTCTTATAATCTAAAACCAATCGGGGTTAACCGTGAATATCATGAGGATGTTGTAATGAGTCAGTGTGCTGAGTTTTGTGTTTTAGAAGTGCATTTGTTTTTCATGTGAGAATGGTAATTTTTACTGCGCCATTTCTGGGCGCCATGTTCATTGTTGTTAAGTTAAAAAAAAAAAGTCCTACATGTGCGCTAAAGCTCATGATGTGTACACATGCAGGTTTTTCCTGATTTTCATGATAATTGAAAGTGCTTAAATGTGAATGTGAACGAGAAAAACATGACTGATTAGAGATAAGAGATCATTTGTGTAACATGATTGATATAATACTGTTAAAAAGACACGCATTAATGGTGACTGAGATTTTAATGTCTCATGATATAGTTCATCATTCCTTTTGTGGCCAGTATTTTAAGTTACATTTGAATTAAAAAGAGAACAATAGATATGATACTGTACAGTAATTAATCGATAAATAACTTTATTTCCTGCTACGGCAGATTGGTTTTTTTGAGTTGCTGAATCTACCTTCGATGGACAGCGGTGATTCCAACCAGGGTTCCTGTCTGAGTCGAGGCAGGGTTAAAGAGGATCCAGAATTCTCCATCTTCATCATCTTCGTGAAGATTCACGCCTGAGCAGATAAGATCTAAACGGCGCGCAGTGGCCATACCAATACACATATACTACCCGGGTAGCACCACATACACAAACACTGAATAAATTTGGACAGACAAGGATTCGAACTGAACATTTCGTACTGGACTTTGACAGACTTTGATATCAGACAGCGTTAGGCTGTGGAAGGACACTTTATTTTGTTTATTTTTATATTTGGGATTTTGGGTCTGAACTGATTCCACTTTATGTTGATTGTGAAAATAAACATGCCTGTGTTTACCTTTTACGTAAACCATCCCTCGCTCCTTGAGTCGAACCGTAGTACAGTAGTCAATTAAGTGTTGTTCTTATTGGGTTTCAGAGTCTCTTTTGGCGAGCCAGGCCAGGAGTGAGGGTTATATTGGTTATCTGTATAATGCAAACTGTAATTTTAATACAGGAAGTTGTTAACTGATTAACCTGATTATCCCCATTATTAGTTTTTCTCTTTTGTCCCTCCTAACCTGAACACAAGTAAAGGAAAGGACCATGGCAGACATTGATGATGAGCTGTCTGTATGTGTGTCTCACGTTACCAGTGGTGATGCAGACCAGGACATTATAGATTCCCTTGAGAAATATGGCCCAGTAGCTGGAATAAGGAGGGAGCAAAACATAGGAGCATCAAGTGGAGAAACAGTCATTGTGGACTTCAAGCCAGGAGCTGCACGAGCCAATATTGAGATGCTTTTCCCTATGGACGTGGTGAATGTGAACAACCCAAGCGTAAAGTGGCAGGTAAATCGTGTCAAAACAACCACATCATTCACTGATCAGAGTGCAGCAGTCTTCTGTACATCCTCCACTGACTCCAGTGACAGCAGTGAACCTGATGATAGTGCCCACTCAGATCACAGCACCACACCCCTAGTACGCAGAAGCAAGAAACAATATGAACACAGTAATCCCCTCCCACCTTTCCAAACTGCTGCAACACCCCCCAAACTTGCTACAACACCCAACCCAAGCGAACCAGTTGCAGTTAAAAAGAAATATACTGTACCTGTAAGTCCAAAAAACCCAACACCGAGCAACGAAGTAACAAACCCACCTGAAGTGCAGCGCGTTGTAGTGGAACATGTGATCAAGAATCAGCCCACCTCCAAATGGATGAGGACGTTCTCTGGTAAAGTCCCCAAGCCTCCAGGTGAGGCAGATTATGAGACATGGTCATTACATGCAGAATTGATGTTTAATGATGAGAGTCTGTCAGTTGATGTGCAACGGAGAAAAATACTAGAGAGTCTGCTTCCCCCAGCTTCAGATGTGGTAAGGCAACTTGGTACCTCTGCACATCCCAGACATTACGTGCAGCTGCTCGACTCTGCATACGGACTTGTAGAAGATGGAGAGGAGGTATTTGCAAGATTTTTAAACACAGATCAGAATTCAGGTGAAAAGGCATCTGATTATCTACAGAGATTGCAGAGTCTTCTGTGCACAGCTGTGAAGAGAGGTGGTGCAAAACAGGTGAATGCAGACCGACACCTACTGAAGCAGTTCAAGCGTGGTTGTTGGGACCACAGCCTGGTCTTACAGCTGGAGCTCAAAAACAAAACTCCTCCCAACTTTGCAGAGCTGTTGCTGCAGGTACGTACAGAAGAGGACAGGAGAGCATCTAAAATTGATAGGATGCAGCGTCACTTCGGCTCCTCCAAGAACAAACCTTCTGTAAATGTTCAGTCTGTTCCCGATAGCTCTCCCTACGATTCCAGCGCCAGCTTGCTGCAGTCGTACATCTCTGAAACTGAAAGTCTGAGAAAACAAGTGGCTCAGCTACAGATGCAGCTCAACAGCAAGAAATCAAGAAAAGAGAAAAAACAAGGACTTAAAGCTGCAGTACCAACGCATAACTCACTTCCACCGGTAGCTGAAGCACAGGCTCATCAAGTGATGTCACAGAACACACCCCCTCCAAGACCTCAGCCAAAGGCCTGGTTTTGTTTTAAGTGTGGAGAGGATGGCCACATCGCCAGGAACTGTGACAAGCCCATGAACAAAGCCCTTGTAGACCAAAAATACACTGAACTCAAACACAAGCAGGATGAGTGGAAGGCGAGACAGCCTTTAAACTGGAACAGGTTCCAGTAATGGGACCTACTGGAACTGAGGACACAGATAAGAGTCCCATGTCAAGATGGAGATGTGAAACCAAATGTCAACAAGCCACAGAAACCGCACGTCAGCTCACAGGGAGATTGGTTGGCTCGAGACATATAGCCAAAGTCACAGTTGGCGGAATTCAGCAAAACTGTCTAATGGATGGAGGCTCACAGGTCACAACCATCACAAAATCCTTTCATGAGGTCCACTTACCTTCTCATCCCATCATTCCCATACAGGACCTCTTACACATAGAGGGAGCTGCAGGCCAACTAGTCCCTTACCTTGGCTGCATTGAAGTTGACATAGCTTTCCCAGAGCCTTTTACAGGAGAGCCTAAGGTGGTCACAACGCTGGCTCTAATTGTCCCTGATCCCAAAACTCATGTTGAGATTCCAGTTCTTATTGGCACTAACACCCTTGACATTCTGTATGCAGGTTTCAAAGAAGGAACAACAGTTTCACCGGACTGTGAATATGCCTCACTCATCAGACATCTACAGAGCCTCTACCTCAACAGGGCACAACAAGACGGTCAAGTGGGCAGAGTGAAATTACAGTCTAAGAACGCCATAGTGATTCCAGCTGGAAAGAAAGTGGCATTGAATGGCCGTGCCAGACATGTTACCACTGTTTATGGTGCGCCTCTCCTGGTGGAGCCCCCCACCGAGTCCAGTCTACCAGGTGGTTTAATACTATGTAGCTATATCATGGCAAGCCCGCGGAAGACCTCTTTCAAGGTCCCAATCCTCCTCAAGAATGAGTCTGCACATGACATCACAGTATCAGCCCATCGAACTCTGGCAGAGCTCTCAATGCCACAATCCATCTCTCCACTGGCTTCCTCCCATGACATTAAAGGGGAAATACAAGACTCGAACCAGACCAACAATACTGCCCAGTGTTTCACAGCTGGTCAAGTGAATCCTGAAAACCTGATCCAGTTTGACTTTGCTGACTCCCCTCTGTCAGAGGAATGGAAAAACAGGATCACCACGAAGTTGAATTCAATTCCTGAAGTCTTCGCCAGGGGAGATCTTGACTATGGGCACACCACAGCTGTAAAGCACAAGATCCGCCTCTCTGACCCGACGCCTTTTAAACAGAGGGCAAGGCCCATCCATCCATCTGATTACGAGGCAGTTCGTCTCCATCTGAAGGAGTTGTATGAAGCAAACATCATAAGGGAGTCAGAGAGTCCCTTTGCTTCGCCGATTGTCGTTGTGAAGAAGAAAAATGGACAAATCCGCTTATGTGTGGATTACAGAAAACTGAATAACCAGACAATCAAAGACGCTTATGCTTTGCCACACATCGAGGAGGCGTTTGCATCCCTGACAGGAGCAAAGTGGTTTTCTGTCATGGATCTAAAGTCAGGTTATTATCAAGTGGAAATGGACGAAGAGGATAAACATAAAACTGCCTTTGTTACCCCAATGGGTTTTTGGGAGTTCAACAGGATGCCACAAGGAGTAACCAATGCTCCAAGCACCTTCCAGCGAGTCATGGAAAAGTGTATGGGCTCGCTAAATCACAGAGAAGTGCTGGTATTCCTGGACGATCTCATCGTTTTCTCCAATACCCTGGAAGAACATGAAGAGCGGCTTTTGAGGGTGCTGAACCGACTCAGAGAGTTTGGTCTCAAATTGTCTCCAGAGAAATGTCATTTTTTCCGGAAGACTGTGAAATATCTGGGGCACATCGTGTCAGAAGATGGTGTGGAAACAGACCCTGATAAGGTCGCGGCACTTAGCTCATGGCCCCGCCCGAACAACATATCCGAGCTGAAGTCATTCCTTGGCTTCACAGGATACTATCGGAGGTTTGTTAGGGACTACTCCAAGATTGCAAAGCCTCTAAACGATCTGACGGCTGGATGCGTCCCTGCGAAGAAGAAGAAACACGATAACACATCCAAGGGTCAAAGGTCATTCTCCAATGCTGACTTAAAGAACCCCTTTAATGAGAAGTGGACGCCCTCATGTGAGGAGGCATTTAAATCTCTCATTGAACGATTGACAACAGCACCTGTACTGGGATTCGCAGATTCCAAGAAGCCTTACATACTCCACACAGATGCTAGCTCACATGGACTTGGAGCTGCTCTGTACCAGGAGCAAGATGGTCAAATGAAGGTTATTGCATATGCCAGTCGAGGGTTATCCAACTGTGAACGCAGGTACCCCACTCACAAACTTGAGTTCCTCAGCCTCAAGTGGGCTATCACAGATAAGTTTGCCGACTACCTCCATGGAGTGGAGTTCAGTGTACTGACCGACAATAATCCCTTAACTTACGTCTTAACCTCTGCTAAACTGGACGCCTGTGGTCATCGTTGGCTTGCTGACCTTTCCAACTTCAATTTCAGCATCAGATACAGAGCTGGCAAAAGGAACCAGGACGCAGATGGGCTATCAAGACGTCCACATGCCCCTGCAGAAATTGATGACAGTACAGCGGTCGAGGATGAACGAGTGCGGCAGTTTGTGTCAAAGTTTGTGAAGGAGGGAGATGAAGACACCTTCCCAACGGAGGCTGTTAAAGCCATCTGTGAGAGACATCAGCTGGACAAAATCACTGGAACAGGGGAAGAAAGTGATCACTTACCTGTTATTGTGGAGTGTCTAGCGATGGATGAGCATGCCATCTGCCCTGGATATGCTCAAGCTGACCTGCTTCCTGGATCCACCACACTTCCCAGAATGTCTCAGCAGGATTGGGCTCTGGAGCAGAGAAATGATCCCACAATCAACAGAGTAATAGATATAGTCAGAGCAGGAAAACACCTCACTTACCGTCTCCGGCAGAAAGAGGGGAGGGAGGTACAGTTGCTGCTCCGAGTTCAAGACCAGCTGATATTGAACAATGAAGTCCTGTACAGAAAGTGCAAGAGTCAGGATCAGCCTACCTTCCAGCTCGTTCTCCCAAAGAAATACAGACAAACAGCACTGAGGAATCTCCATGATGAAGTTGGTCATTTGGGGTATGAGAGGACAGTGGATCTGGTGCGTGCACGGTTTTATTGGCCGAGAATGTGTCTAGAGGTTGAGGAGAAAGTCAGAAGATGTGAAAGGTGCCTTCGACGCAAGTCAAGGGCAGAGAGAACCGCTCCCCTTGTTAACATCAAGACCAACCGGCCACTTCAGTTAGTGTGCATGGACTATCTCTCCTTGGAGCCAGACGGCCGTGGCACAAAGAACATACTCGTGATAACTGACCACTTCACAAAGTATGCAGTTGCAGTCCCCACCCCTGACCAAAAGGAAAAGACGGTGGCCAAGGCGCTATGGAATAACTTCCTTGTGCATTATGGTATACCGGAACGCCTACATAGCGATCAGGGTCGCAACTTCGAATCGGCCGTCATCAAGGACCTCTGTGACCTTTTGGGGATAAAGAAATCGAGGACGACACCTTACCACCCACGTGGTAATCCAGTAGAGCGTTTCAACCGGACTCTACTGGCAATGCTTGGAACTCTCGAAGAAGTGGATAAAGTGAAGTGGCGAGACTATGTGCAGCCATTAGTCCACGCCTATAATTGCACAAAAAACGACACTACCGGATTTTCCCCTTATCAACTAATGTATGGAAGACAGCCGAACCTGCCCATTGATGTGGCATTTGGACTTCATCCTCAGGGGCAGAGAAAGGTCACTCACAGCGAGTATGTGAAAAAACTCAGAGAAACACTGGAGGAGAGTTACAGACTGGCTGTTGAGCACAGTGATAAGACAGCACTACGCAACAAGCGGAGATACGACTTGAAGGTCCGCGAATCCACTTTACAGGCTGGAGACCGTGTCCTTGTGAAAAATGTGGGGATACGAGGAAAGCACAAGATTGCAGATAAGTGGAGTCAAACGGTATATAAGGTGGTGAGACACATTGGCGATTCCCCCGTGTATGTAGTGGCTCCCCTCACATCTGAAGGCCCTGAGAGAACACTACATAGAGATCTGCTCCTACCTTGTGGGTTCCTTACACCTTCAGAGTCAGTTGAAGCCGACAAAGTTGGTCTGGATGTCCGGAAGAGGACAACTGCCAAACCCTCCCAGAAAAATCCTGTAGCTGAAGTTGAGGAGGTAGGAAATCCACATGACAGCGACGAAGGGGATGAATTGGACTATCCATCAATAAGCCCAAATGAGGTTATGTACCCATCATTCGCTGTTGTACATGACATTCCCAGAACTATGAGCAAGCCTCCCTTGCTATTGGATGTGGGTCCTGACGGGTCTGATCTCGACCCAACTGCCGAAGAATTCCATCCCCAGCAAGCAGAGAGAAAGGGACACTCAGACACATCTCAGGTCCCAAGCGTGGAAGCAGAGGACGATAATAACTTACCTGTCGACCCCTCACCTGTAGATGAGACAAACTTACCTGTGGAAGAAATAGAAACGATCTGCTACAGTACCTGTTGTTGAAGGTCCAACAGTACCCAACGAACCAGTCAATGGAGAACCTGAAAGAGGAATTGACAATACAGAACCGACAAACCAGAATCAGAGAGCAGTGAGAGAGGAGAACGGAAGAGACAATATTGAAGAGGAGATTGAACTGACTGATGTCAGTTCTGTTCAGGATGGAAGAGAACCGGAGGCCAGATGGCCAACCAGAACTAGAAGAGAACCTGACAGATTGGCATACAAGTCTCTTGGAAATCCCTTGACTCTGGTCATGCGCTCTATACTACACAGTCTTGACCAGGTCTTCACAGAAGCCCTTGATTTGCCCAATGTACCAAGCTTTTCACCTTCCCCTTACATAAGCCCTGTTATTGATATTTAAGTGTGAGTTGACATGCAGAGACGCATGCCAATTAAGGGCGGGTGGATGTAACCCCTATGAAAATACAGCTTTGGGTTTGTTTACCATATTTTATTTGTTGGTTTAAATAACTTTAATTTTAATGTCTGAGTTCATGAAGAGAACTGTGTTTTAGGATAATTGTAGCTGCTTTAAGCAGCCGCTAGATGGCCTTATGTGCATTCAGTGTGGTAAATCTAGTGGACGTGTGCATTGCATGCTGGGATAGAGACTCCTGCTAAGCCGGATGCTAACGCTGCCACGACATACTGTATATATCCACAAGAGAAGCTTTTGGCGTTTTATAGAAGAGATACCGTTTTATTTTTTTAAAAAGTCACGAGTCTGTAAATGTTTTGAGTTGTCACGAGAGAGTCCCAGACGGCTACGACTGGCAGATTTTCTTTCTTTTGTTTCTTTCACTGAGGACTCCGGTGAGTGTATTAGTTTTAGCATGCTACGTTGCTAACGGACATGTGTGATTTTCAGTTTGGTTATGAATGAGTAATATTGAGCCTTTCTTATAATCTAAAACCAATCGGGGTTAACCGTGAATATCATGAGGATGTTGTAATGAGTCAGTGTGCTGAGTTTTGTGTTTTAGAAGTGCATTTGTTTTTCATGTGAGAATGGTAATTTTTACTGCGCCATTTCTGGGCGCCATGTTCATTGTTGTTAAGTTAAAAAAAAAAAGTCCTACATGTGCGCTAAAGCTCATGATGTGTACACATGCAGGTTTTTCCTGATTTTCATGATAATTGAAAGTGCTTAAATGTGAATGTGAACGAGAAAAACATGACTGATTAGAGATAAGAGATCATTTGTGTAACATGATTGATATAATACTGTTAAAAAGACACGCATTAATGGTGACTGAGATTTTAATGTCTCATGATATAGTTCATCATTCCTTTTGTGGCCAGTATTTTAAGTTACATTTGAATTAAAAAGAGAACAATAGATATGATACTGTACAGTAATTAATCGATAAATAACTTTATTTCCTGCTACGGCAGATTGGTTTTTTTGAGTTGCTGAATCTACCTTCGATGGACAGCGGTGATTCCAACCAGGGTTCCTGTCTGAGTCGAGGCAGGGTTAAAGAGGATCCAGAATTCTCCATCTTCATCATCTTCGTGAAGATTCACGCCTGAGCAGATAAGATCTAAACGGCGCGCAGTGGCCATACCAATACACATATACTACCCGGGTAGCACCACATACACAAACACTGAATAAATTTGGACAGACAAGGATTCGAACTGAACATTTCGTACTGGACTTTGACAGACTTTGATATCAGACAGCGTTAGGCTGTGGAAGGACACTTTATTTTGTTTATTTTTATATTTGGGATTTTGGGTCTGAACTGATTCCACTTTATGTTGATTGTGAAAATAAACATGCCTGTGTTTACCTTTTACGTAAACCATCCCTCGCTCCTTGAGTCGAACCGTAGTACAGTAGTCAATTAAGTGTTGTTCTTATTGGGTTTCATGTAGTTTCCACGCACTGATAACTGTAGAAATCAAAAATCAACACCACTGGATGTAAAACCAAGTCACAGAATCTGGGGTTTTGCTGAATGATCCAACATCTCTGTTCATGTCTGGGGATAGGGTTGAGCAAATCAGCCTCCTTCCTAATGGGCCTTCACTGAGTCTTCTTCTGAATCAAGTTGTATAGAATTCAGAGGCTCATCATTTAACCTGCTGCTGCCTGGTGCACCTCAGTAGTATCTCGGGAGGATCCGCTGAAATGTCTTTGTAAAAAGTCAAATTCATGATGAGTTCCCAGCTCCATTTAGTGGTCTGCTTACCTCATTAGCTTCTTGATTTGTTTTTGGAAACAGTAAATCACTCTAAACTACAGTCTTTGGCAGAATGAAGTCTGCTGGACAGGGTTGAAACAGAATGATTCTATTTCCAGCTGTGAGAGTTTTTAAAGCAATTATAAGAGTGCTTTGACAGGGCTGTGGACCAATTCTGCGTGCAGCAGAATATATTAAAAATGACCCTTTTAAGTCTGACACTTGATGGCTTTTACATGTCAGGGTGTCAGCTGGAGAAAACTGCACTGGTGACTACAGCAGCGACATGGCTGAATCAGAGATGGGCTGAAAATGCAATAAGAGCACTCAACTGTCTAATTCCTCTCTGTAAATCCACATATAACCAGCTGCATTCCATTTCCACTACAGCAGACCCACACAGAGAGGAAAATACAGTTTTAAATGAATCACAATCATAGCAACACTTTAGTTAATGTGTGTCAGAAATATGTGATGTAAATGAGGTAAAACAATAAATAGATTTGAATGTTTTTCTTTCTGTGTTTTTTTGTGATACACTGGTGACTTGTTCCATGCCATGGCTCTACACCAGGGGTCTCAACTAAAATTGGCCTGGGGCCACTGATGGTATTGCCATCACAGAGGGGGGCCACTTCAGTGTTCAAGTACTGCAACAAAGCTTAATATTTCTAAAAATGTACGTTTTTGTTTCCATTGCTAACATATTTTTGTCATACTTAACAGACACTTTGAATTGGTCATTAATACTGAGGAAAACGGCGAGCTGAGCATTGTCGGTTTACTTTGTGTTTTTGTCAAACACCACAGAATATGCAGTGAAAACTCGATCTTGACTAACTGATCATAAATGTCATTTGATAACTTGCTAATCCAGTCTGCCACTGGATTTAAAGATGGTTGTGAGGTCAAATCTGATATTACATGATACTTCCAGTAACTTATATACATACATACATATAATACATATTAACCCACAATGATGCGGGTTCGGGTATAGTCTTTGGGGGGGTGGGGGTGTTGGTAGTGGTCAGTGTACAAAAGACGGATAAAAACGGAAAATGTAATAATCTACCTATAATGTCATAAACATGGGAAGTGAATAACATAATAGGACACATAATAAATTATATTTAATGTAAATTGTTTCATTATGAGGTGGCAATGCTTTATTTTTTCCATGAAACATAATAACTGCACAAAAGCTCATTTGGACAATCATTCCTCTCTGTATAAGAAACAAAACTTAAACTGTCTGCCCTTTGAGTTGAAATACAATTATTTTTTAGAAGAGGTGTTAAATCATGATTAAGAGAGAAACAACATCGTTCTCACGCCTACATTTTATTTTAATGTATTTTATACCTATAGTGTGGGTTATTTTCTTTTCTTCCTTCTATATTAGCTTTTAAAAAATCCCACTGTGTACAGACAGTAAATTAGTGTTTTGTTACAAACTCTAAATATAGTGTATCTGGTGCTTGTGGTGGGCGTCACTCAACGTGCAGCTTATGGGCCAAATCTGGCCCCTGATAGGGTGCAGGGTCACCCTCTGACCATTTTCTAGTTCACTATGAAAATAAATTGATTCACATTATTTTTCCCAGGATGGGTGTCCATCCCAACTTCCAACTGTGAGGACATTTGATTTCTGTATCCAGCTGACCTGCACAGAACTGCTGTGGCCAGCTTTATCCCTTTCTCTTACATTGAGAGATCAACAATAAAAACAGGCAGTTTAATGAAAACTGGACAGTTGAGTTCACCTTTATTTTGCCACTGTTAGGGCTGTTGTTTTGGATCCAGAAACAAACACAGACACATCAGGTTGTTTTAGGTGGTACGGTGGATTTATAACAACAAGTAATGGTCAATGTGTGAGGGACGCTGGTGAAGGCAGGGATAGGGACAGGGACAGGCCGGCAGATGAGCGGGGTTGAATGAATGGAGGAATGAGCTGGGATGTTGTTCGTAGATGGCTAAGCAGAGATGTTGGCACGAGAATCCTGGACCACAGGAGAAAACGATATTAGGAAAAATAGCACGAGGAAAAAACACAAGAATCTCAAGTAATATTGAATGGCCGATAGTATACCAGTGAGCAGGCTGAACAATCTGGCACCGAGTGGCTGGAGAGCAGACTTCTTGAGCAGTGAGTTGATGAGGTGATTTCAAACAGGTGCAGGGTTCCACCATGCCAGATGAGGTAGCCGCACCACACCCCCCCCCCCCCCACCCACACACACACACACACACACACACACACAAGGGAGGAGACTCAGGGGAAACAGGAAGAGCACAAAGAAACACAAGAAAAAAAACTGGAGTCAGCCACCTTATACCATTCCTAAACCATGTTTAATTTGTTGTATGCAAGTTTGCTGATATCAGGCTCCATCGTGAGTCAAAACATGCTAACTTCAGTGCAGCGATCCTGCCTGGCAGCACAACAAAAAAAATGTAGTCATGATTTTATCTGATAAATGACATTAATGTTAATGCTTGTTTATTAGCTGGCCCCTGGCCTCCTGTTTTTTGCAAAAGTGGCCCCTACGCAAAGCAAGTTAGTTATCACTGCTGTACAGATTGTAAAGCCCTCTGAGGGAAATTTGTGATGTTGGGCTATATAAACAAAATTTGACATTTCCAGGTCCAATGCTATTGCTCTGTCCATGTCAATTGAAATACACCTGATTTAAAGGTCCATTATGGGGATTTATTGGCAGAATATGACAGAACTGGAATATAATATTCATGTATGTTGTCATCAGTGCCTAATTGTGTTTTTGTCACCTTACAATGAGCCCTTTATATCTGCAGAGGGCGTGGATCCTCTTCTATGGAGGCTGCCATGTTGTACTGCCATGTTTCTACAGTAGCCTGGAACAGACATGGCCTTTTGTGTTTTGGCGTTTTTCTCAGCCACCGTGGGTTCTCCTAACTGCCTGGAAAGGTGAGGCGAGGTGTTTGCAATCTGCGAGCTTACCACTAGATGCCACTAAATCCCAGACACTGGTCCAAGAAAGACAAGAAGTCCAACATTACAGAATTGACCTTTTGTCTGATTTGTGACTCTGATCTTTGATATTCTGACAGGATTCTCACTTCTCAACAATCAAACATTTCTGATTTATAACTTTTCTTGAAAACTTTCATCAAGGCTGAATAATTAATCTCTAAAACTATCTTATCTTATCTTATCTCATCTTATCTCATCTATCTATCTCATCTTATCTCATCTTATCTCATTTCTTTATCTGTCCAGGGGTTTCAGGCCCTTTCATGTCCCATGGGTGAGAGTAGTAGAGGTTGTTGGATCACAGAACTGTCATTGACTATTTATTTGTAGCCCCTACAATTCAACTTTTCATGCTGCACGCTGTTGGGGGGAGGTGGCAGGAGGGGAGTGGGGGCGATCAAAGCTCCCTTTCATTTCAGCTCCAGTCTGTGGCCTCAGATCAGGCCTCCATCACTGCGGGGATGCACTCCTTCACCACTAAATTGTATATCTTGTTGCAGTTATTTCTGTCTGATGGCCTCGCTTTGTTCCCTTTATTTCTGACCCTGCCTTTTGATTGGCCCGATATGCCAAAACAAAATGAGATGAGTGTTCACGTTGAGCGGCTTTCTATCTTAACGAGTCAATTATTCAGCCATTGAGTGTGAGGAAAAGTGACTTTGCCAAGCAGAGGAGATCATTTCACTGGCTTCTATGCAAATCAAGATGTATCAAGATTTCTCACAATTGAAAGACATTATCTCACCTCATGTCAAGATATTGTCACTTGCTTCTCTAAACACAAATTGAAACAGAGAAGAGCTTCTCACCATACAGGAGGCAGACTTTCTCACTGGTGTGAAGGCAGAAATTTCTTGCAAGTTATGACAAACATTGTTATATGTTCCATGGTTAGATGAATTGATATTAAGTTTTTATATTGTTTAATCAGTGTCACCTGCCTCTAAAGTGATGGCTGCTCCTGTCTGATCACAAAGAAATAAAAATCAGTTTGTGTGACATTTAATTTTCTTTGCACATTTTTCCATTATTCTTTTATTATTTGACGTCTGGTATCAGATTTTCAGATACATCCAACATAGACTGTCATAGCCAGACCTCTCTCCACAGCACTCAGCAATGTAGAAAGGTCTCATTGCACAAACTGAAATTCTGCTATCAAGGAAAAATGCCCTGCTTTATTTGTATTTCTCTAAACCAATCACAGTTGTTTTGGGCCCATGCATTGACCGGTTTCCCGTGTTTGATCAACTTGTTTTCATGGGGGGAAAGCCCTAGCATTAGGCATGTCTAAATCCCCACAAAAGAAAAGGTAGCAGCTGCTAGCTTGTTTAGATTTGTACCATTAGCAACCCAGGTGCTAATTTGCCATTTTCAGCATGTAGGTTACAGCTTGGAGGTTGTTGTTGTTGTTTCCTGGGGGCTTTGAAAACATAGATAGCAGATTCCACGATGCCAAGTGAAATCAGGCAACCAATGGCAGGCTTATACATGTAGTGTGTATCTGATGAGTCAGACTACATCCAACACATCCTCATACCTACACGACAGAATAGGTTGATCGCCAATTACTCCCATAAAGACATATATTACCAGTGGAGATTACAGGCAGCGGCAGGCATACCAGTCTTTAACAATGATCTGTATGTCACATGACATAACTCATGTGTCATTACACATGTGGAGTACGTTCAGCCTGAAAATGGAGTGCACTGTTTTGCTATGGTTTTGACATGTTTCCTCAAAAGGCTATGTTTTCTCTCATTTGGTGGGTGTGCCACAGGTGTTACCCAATTAGCAGCAATGTGTATGTAAACACCGGTGTAATAAAAAGGCAAGAAAGTGCAGTGCATAGCAGGGCATTCAACGCAGCACCATTTCCTTTTAAATACACATTTTCAGTCAGGGTTAAACACGACCCTGGTTTATGTTGCAAAGTGTTCGCATTTTGGTTAGGTTTAGGCTCACAAACTACTTGGTTTGGATGAGGAAAAGATTGTGGTTTGGATTAAAATAACTTCATTATGTATGTCAAATGATGAAAGTGATGTCATGTCCATAACAAAAAATACTCAAAATTTTAAATAACTCTACATTAAATTTTTGTATCACACAGGACTTTATCTCTGGTCATCTGAATGAAAGTCTTGTACTTGTTTGAATTATCCCCCAACACCACCTCCTCAAAATGTGGACTTTCTTGCTCCCTATCCTTCTTCTGTTATACTTACTATGTCCACTAGGGGGCACTGCCTAACAATAAATGGACATATCAGTCGGTCATAAACTGCTTACACATTCAACCAAGACATGTTTTTCTAGCGAGGACGGGCTGGGTATATCAGATATTTTTCTTAAATAAAAGTAGCAACTGTGTAGAAATGTTACAGATCCTGCATTCAAATTTGACTTAAGTAAAAGTACAAAAGAATTGGCATAACTATATACTTGAAGTACAATTAGTAAAAGTACTCATTATGCAGACTGTTACATTTCAGAATAAAATATCTTTTATTATTATTATTTGCTTATTTTAACCTTTAGTTACCCTGTTATGTTTCACTGAGAGCAATGCTGTTGTTTTCAAGAAGGCCCTGATCACATTCACCCAGTTTCACACTCACAGGTGGAAGCTTCCCAGTGCAAACACTCTTTCGGCCACTGACAGCTCCCCTGGAGCAGTTGGAGTTCAGGTTCTTGCTGAAGGGCACCTCAGTGGTGGTAATGAGAGAGGAGCAAGTGCTGCCTTTCTCTTTCTCCACCCAGAATGCCCTGTTGGTCCAGGGGACTGAACCAGTGACTTTTTTTTAACTGTAAGGTCACCGCTGCCCCTTATTAATTTATATTTTAATATTTTCTGGGGGGCTTTTATGCTTTTAATGGATAGGAGAGCTGACATGAGGACAGGAAAAGGGAGACAGAGCAGAAATGTTACATGGGGTGCACGCTCGATCAACTGAACTACCAGACCACCCCACACTGCCCTTTTATTGAATTATAATTATTGATGCATTAATATGTAGATAATTTTAATGTTGCAGTTGGACAATGTGGAGGTTTTTTTTTCCCGTTTTTTTTTTTTTTTTTCTTTATATATCTTGCCGGGTAGCCTGTGAACATAATTTAGTTGATGATATTTTGTATTATTAATCTGAATCTGGAAAGTAAGTACCTAAAGTTATCATAAAAATGTACAATATTTATGTCTGAAATGTAGTGGAGCAAAAGTATAACATGAAAATACTCATGTTAAAGTACAGTACAAATACCTCATACTTGTACCAAAGTACAGTACTTGAGTTAATGTACTTAGTTACTTTCCACTACAGCTTTTTTTTAATACAATTTAATTGATCATACTGGAGACACATTGAGGTTGGAAATCTTATTTGCAAGGGAGAGCTGGTCAAAACAGAAACATAAACATATGCAACAAAATCAGTAGAATCCAGCATGTACAATGTTGTGCTGATGCATTAAAGTCTTAATGTATCTGTGTAAGTGAACAAGTTCGTCCTGCTCTCTCTAAATGAACCCATACGGGAAAAAAAGAGAAATAATAGGCTTCTGTGTTATTCAAACTGGAAAACAGAATTTCCCATTGCCTCGAATATAAATGTTTACTGGATGTCATATAAGACTTATCATACAGTTCATGGCCACTTATACATTTTTCTCATACAATGTAGTTATTAGGAGTATGCATCAAGTAAACATTGTGTATGCTGTTTATAATGGATGCTGTTCTGTTTTTATTAAAATGGAACAGGCAGCTGCAGTGAGCTTTAATACATGATGCCCACATCATTTAATTTGTATGTCTCATGTGACATGGGTTACACTTTATTTTACAGTACATTAATTAGACGTAACAAGACATTCTTTATATAAAATAAATAGAAATAACTAGAATAACTAGAAATAATATGTTTTTTATCTGTCAGTAAGCAAAAAAGCTCCTAATTAGAAACAAGACACAAAACATAACAAGACATATTTTGTGTCAAATTATATATAATATGTTCTTTACTAGACAGTATTAGGCCCTTTATTAGACACTTAATGGACTTTATCAGAGAGTAATTATTTACACATTACAACAGAACTGTACTGTAAACTAAAGAGTCTAATAAGTGTCTAACAGTGGGAAACAAAACACTTTAGTTTACAGTGCAGTTCTGTTGTAATGTGTCTATAATTACAACCTAAGAAAGTCTAAAAGGGTCTAATAAACACAAATTATTTCTAGTTTTTGTCTAATTTAATGCAAAGTGCAGTTTGTTGTGTCTTATTAGTGCACTGCGTGACCGTGACATGATACATGTCTTTTCAGATTTTTATAGTAACTTGCAAGTTTTCAGTTTGACGAATGGTTGCCCACTCATATTAGTTTGATATTACACATATTCATGAAGGATTTATGTGGATATATTGTCACAGTTTCCCAAATTATACAAGTTTCAGGTCACACAAATTAACTACGGATCTTGTATGTGTTTTGACTGTCATATATCTTACTTGTAAGTTTCAGATAAAAACATTTAAACACACTTAGTGAAATCTATCTCTGTCTCCTCCATATGGAAAGCTTCTGCTGTCCCTCACTGATGTTTCAGAGGTTTTTCCACACCAGCAGGAGCACAGTTCTCATGGAAATGTAACAGATGAAGAACCGTCACACTGAAAGAGTTTTTATTTTTGGCACAAACTGTCAGCTTTGAACAGCTTCAGTACACAAACGCACAAAACAAAGTATTGATATTTGCATTTGCTTTCAAATACAACAGCCTGTGTGATACACACACAGTAAATATAAATGATATTTTTACATTGCTGCTCTGCAATATTCTCAGAATGTTTTTGAAATACTGAACGTGAGTGATACAAATATTATATTATATGCTAATGTTGTCCATTAGTGGGATATAGCCTCTATATTTAATATAGTTTCCCACCAAACCTCTAAAGTCTACCTACAGTTTGAACCAATTGGAAGTCTGTATGCTTTTTAGCATCTCTTTACTTCTAATCTTTTGACAAGAAATTAATAATCTGATACACAAGAGACATCTAGTTCAGTCCATAAACTGTGATTGAATTTCTGTTGTCAGCTGCTGCGTCCTGCGTACAGTAATTCACTCCTGGAAGGAAAGATCTGTGACCGAGCAGATATTTAATAATGATAATTAAATAACCATCTTCATAAGCAACACTGATCTTCTACTCAGGTTTATTCCGTGCCACTTGTGAATGTTTTCATCTCGTAACAATGTGGGAACTTGTGAACTTTCTGCAGATGTTTATCATTGCATATTTTATTTTGCAGAAATGCGTAAATGTGTAACATTCTGAGAGTGTTTTAATGTTGAACAGGAGTGATGGCAATGTAAGAGGTTCTACTTAGAAACAGAATATCTGAGAATATCTGCCCTTAATTGGGCTCAGACTTTAAAGGAATTTATGGATCTCGAAAAGTTAACTTTGGCTAAAATACCAGGTCATAATCAGTGGGATCTGTCATCATCTGTGCCATTTTTTTTTTTGTTTTTTTTTGTTTTTTTTGTTTTTTTTTGTTAATCACCAAGATAACTGTAATCTTATCTTTGCTTCTACTCTTTTGACAAAATATAATTGCTTTGGTAAACATTGTAGTGGAGGAACAAAGACCCCTAAAAGTTGAGATACCCTTAACTGTGGTAGAACGAAGCACAACCAAGTTAAATGGTTGTATAACATATTTTTAAAATATTTTGCTGCAAAATTAGTTTATTGGTTGATGTTTTGATCCTCCACAAAAGCAAAAATAGTCCAAATTCAGGCTTCACCTTATCACATGTGTAACTGGAAATAATTATCAGAATGTCACTAAATTTGGAGTGGATGTTCACATAAAGATAATGCATACAATGAAGTAAAGTTCCCATAAATACCTTTGTCTATCTTCTTTTATACCTTTTAAAATACTTTTTACTACTTTTATACTCTTTTATATAGTTTATACACTTAAACTTAATAGGGAATTAAATATCCAAAATGTATGTATGTATAAACATGTCTCTCATAATTAAAGTAAGGAGACCAATCCCCAAAATATTATATGTAGCAAAATCTGTTATCTTGTCATAAAAGTAGTTTTGTTGACTATTCACTTCACTTTCTGATGTCAGCCCCTAACAGGCAACCAGTGCAACCAGAATTCATGCAGACAAATACAATGCAGCAATGTAAATACAAACAATTATGTAAATGTGTGCAGAAAAGGACAAAAAAACATAGATTAAGACAAAAAATATATAGGCTTAATACAAAATGGTTCAATCGTCATTTCTTCATCTCTTTTAAGGCACTCTTTCTTATGGTTTAATATTTTCTTTGAATAACGATGTATATGATTATGCAATGTTGGCTGCCTTCAGCAATATCTTTCAAATAACACTGATATTTATGATTATGTAATGTTGGCTGCAAGAAGCAATATTTTTCAAATGATTTAACTGGAACAAAAGTGACTGGATGAACTGGAAAAACCAAAGATGAATCATAAATAAATTCCCAGAACTTGTTGAAACACCCTCCATAAACTGTTTGACTGTCTATGTAGCTTGTTACACGTGTGTTCTCTGTGTAGTAACTCAGTCTGAGGAACCAAAATATCTGGGTTCACCAAGCTCTGGGTTAATCCGTTAAACTGAGAAGACAACATGCACAACACTTGCTCAATCTCTTTTGTTGTGCGGGAAATCAGAGCCCCCAAAAATCAATGTCAAAGAAAAAAGTCAATTCCTGTACACACTTCCCACCTCTGCAGTGATTTGTTTTTTACAAATTGTCAATGTTTTGATCACAAGAACCTTTAAACCAAGCAAACATAAAGTAACACAGTGTTTAATTACAGCTGTCAAAATGTACAACATCTACACATTTTTTTGGAATCAGCTAATCTTATCTCATTAACTTCACATAAATATACGAGTTTTATTTATTCAAATTAAAGTTACTACAAGGAGTTTTGAACTGGTTATGAGACGAGATCATCTGAGAGAAGATCAGCTGTTTTCTATAAAGTTATTCTTAATGCCAACAAGCCTGTGTTTACAGTGAGAGTGCAAGTTACAGTTAAAAAACAGTTAAAGTTTTAAGTTGAAAGGTAGAAAGAAGAGATTTCTATTCAGATGCATTTATATTTGGCGCTTTAGAAACACTACCGCTTTTGTCCACAGGGGGCTTCAAAAGCAACAAAATAGAAAAGTTCCTTGTAGTTATTAAATAGTTAGTAGTTATAGTGTTAATTAAACTTAAAATTTCCAATGTTTATTTATAGAGCACTTCAGAATTTATAAATATGAGTTCTTCCAACCCGAGGTCTTCTGACTTTAAATGAATTGAATGAATGTACTATTGAGAGTTCAATCAATGTATTAAATTGAATTAAATTAAAGTTGCTGCAGCTCCAAGGTCTTTGCGTGATATGACAAACTGACTTCATGAACTGAGAAAATGTAAAAGGAATTAATTTGTTTGTAATGTTTGTGACTGATGGGTTACTGGTTCAACTTAATTTCTTAAGCTTACTCAACATGATTTCTTAAGTACAACTGCATCAATATCAAGTTTATTTGACTGGAAAAGTTTTTTTTGTTTGTCAGCTTCAAATTTTTAGGCGGCCCAGGCACTAACTTTTTTTCTTTGAAAGTTAAATCTGTTTTGTTTTACTTTATTTTTGACAGTGAACTCCAATGGGTTAAATGGTAAGGTAGTGGCAGTACCACAAAATTTGGTTTTGTTCCAGTACCAAGTATTTACCAGGGCCAGGATCACCTATATCAATACAAATATTGATACGGTTTATTGTTAGAAATAGCTGAGGTACCATTCATGTTAGAATGAAATATCTCATAATTAATTTCTGAATACATATTGACTGACTAAATATTTCAGTTTAAAATGACCACCAAATAATACCACTAAAATGGAAAAACAGAAAACGTTAGTGGTACATATTTATTTATGTAAGTATGTATACACTATATAAATGCTAATTTGATTACTTTAAATTCATCAAGGATAAATAAATCAGTTCAGATGTGCGTGAGAAATGACTTTAATTTCTTTGAAATTAATCCACTAAACCTCAAACAGTGGGAGCTACTGTAATCTGTACTTTTAGTATCATTTACCACCACACCACCAGTGACATCGCATTACCTCTTTATTCAAAAGCTGATTTGACTTGTCACAAATTCAAATGAAAGTGCATCCTGCTTACATGGAATGTGTTAAATTAAATCTGTGTGGGAGTGACGGCTGACTGAGCAGATATGACTATTTGATAAAGGTCATCTTACTGTAGCTTTAGAGGGAACATTGATCTTATATCCCATAATAAGGTGACATTTTTGCCGTCAGGATCAGACTGGGGCTCATCCAGTGTGGAGCACGGACAGTACCACACCTTTACAGCCAATTAGCGCCTCTGATTCCCAGCCTGCACTGGTCTGCACTGCACTGGTATTCTGGTGCAGACGTCCACAGGGCTGTCGGGGCTGAACTATCTAGCGGATAAAGGATCATAATTTGCCTCAGTCTCCTCCGCCGGGGAAAGCTGCTGCACACTCGGTGTCGGTGAGTCCCCTGGTCCGGCGTGTGTGTGTGCCCCCCTGTTGCTTTAAGCAGTGCGTCCTGCCGTCCGACAGGAGGCGTGTCTCCCCTACGGCCGGAGCGCAGCGCTACCAGATGCAAGTGCGGGGGAAGCGACTCGGCTCCTCCATAGAAACAAATCAACTTCTTTGTGCTGCTCTGGTGACTCTTCCCGGATCCAGCTCTACCTAGGGTAAGCCCATTCTCTCAAACTTTACATAGATTTACATGCTTGTCTCTAGTCTCTCTTTTGACTCGTTCCATCTTTCCAGGAACAGGTTAGATCTTGGGAAACTGTAGGAGCCTTTTCACTGCGTTTCCAACCGGCAAAACGCGCAGAAATCACCGTTACGCAGCTCAGCGGTCAGGTTTGAAGTTCATGTGTGAGTTTATAGGTGCAAATCTGTGTATAACCTGCGCCCTCAAAGCGAGAAGAACATTTCAATGTATCAGAAACAGACTCCGATTTGAGGTTTAATCAGCCTCGGAGAGATGTGACCTCCCGTGTCTTTGCCCGACCTCTATTTGGAGACGCTTGTCACCTTTTCGGGTTCCTCCTCCTTCTTCTCCTCCTCCCCGGGCTGATGCCTCCGCCGTTGTGGGGTTGAAAGACATTATGGGGGTCGTTAAATGCTCACCGTGATCCGCTTTATGAATGATCCGCAGATAACGTCTCCAGTTCACGGGGCTCGGATGGCAACTCACGGAGACGAGCCGCGCATTTAAATCCCACAGTTGATGAGGACATTAGCTTTAAATCAACTTTATCATCGCGGCGCTGCCCGCTGGAGGGGCTCCGCTTAAAGCCCTTTTCACATGGACAAAGGGCCATTTGTTGAGCTGTGGCTCTATCTGTAAAAAGAGAGGAATATAAACAAATCCAAGTGTGCTTTTTTCATCCTGCAGCACCTTTTCTTGCCGTTACGCACGGCTATCAGAGACCGCGGCTTTGGTGATATTAGTTCAGGGCTGCTCCTTCTTATTATGACCTCTGTCTGAGTTAAAACATTGCGCCGATTTATTCACTGCATTGGGAGAGACAAACAAATCTCAGACGGGTTTTTTTCATGTCGGTCATTGGTCACATATTGGCTGAGGAGACCTACACAGCTTCTAAAATGAGCCGCTATTGTGAAAAATAAAAATAAATTCTAAATAAATCAACTTGGAAATTTCATTGCATGTCGTGTCAGCTATGTCTTAACTCCTCTATTATAATTACAAGGTTGGCCTCCTTTTAAAATCACATTCGGCCTCTGCATACAACTTACATATGAGTTCATTCCAGCTTCCCAAAATCTACTGGGCCAGTTGTCTGGGTGTTGGCCACAATGAACGAGTGTTAATGTGGAAGCAGGCGGTATAGTGAAACAATATTTAACCTTTAGCCATAAACTGTATCATCATATGGACTGGGTCCAAACAGAACGCCCAGCTGTTCATTAAAGAGGCAAACGAGCAGGAGAAGCTGGCAAAATGGATAGGAGCAAGGAGGATGCACGGAGTCTCTGTCCATGGTTCTGAAACCTTATCAATGTAAAGACTTATTTAAAAAACAGTCTCTGTCCATGGTTCTGGACCACCCTCAGTGCAAAGACCTGCTGTATTTAAACCAGAGTCGCTGTCCATGGTGCTGAAACCTTATTAATGCAAAGACTTACTGTATTTAAAACAGTCTCTGTCCGTGGTGCTGAAATATTATCAATGTTAAGACTTACTGTATATAAAGCAAAGTCGCTGTCCATGGGTCTGAAACCTTATGATATATGTATTCTATCTAAAACATGGTGCTGAAACACCCACGGTACAAAGACTTACTGTATAGAGACAGAGTCGCTGTCCATGGTGCTGAAATCTTATCAATATAAAAACTTACTGTATTTAAACACAGTCTCTGTCCATGGTGCTAATATATCATCAGTGCCAAGACTTACTGTATATAAAGCAGAGTTCTGAAACCTTATCAATGACTTATTTTAAAGGAGAGTCGCTGTCCGTGGTGCTGAAACACCTTCAATGCAAAGACTCGTTTAAAACAAATCCAGTAAGCTGTGGCCTAAACGTGACGCCTTTAACTCCTTTACAGGCTGTCTTAAATCTCAATAAATGATTTAAATAAGGTGATATTGCGAGAAATGAGTTTTAATGTTTTCCTTCAAATATTGTTAATTTTCATCCATCATATTATTGCTGACAGCTTGCATCAGAGGCCAGCTTGTCTTTCTTTTTTTAAAATCAGCTTTGCGTTTAAATCAGCTCGACCTCCACAATGCAATATTCTGCATCCTGTCTGAGTTGTGAAGTTTAGAGAAGGAATCTGTGAGACTTAGAAATTATGCAGCAGGTTTAATAAACCAGAATTGGCCCGAAAACTCTTCACATTCGACATCTGCACACCTTGGAAATTATACAGCAATATTTTGTGCTTCTATGTCCTGCAAAACTTACCCACATGGTTGTAAAATCGTTATGGAATTTTCTGATTTATAGGCTACAGTCCAGCCTATCGTAAAATAGTGGATGTGGCACTTAAATGTTTTCGTCTTTCAGACCATGTAAGCACGGTCAGTAATTCAATAGTGGAGTAAAAAGGAGCCGATGTGGCACTTCTTGCCATCACAAGTCAAACGCCACACATGAAATTGAAATTTGCTGTCGATGCTTGGCTCTTATCTAACAGGCTGCACAAAAAGTAGAGAATAAAAAAAGTAATAATTCCAGAGACAGAACATGAGTGCTGAAACACAGCGGCTGTGAGCCGAGGCTATTCATCATGTTGAGTGCACAGTGACAGGTTTGCCTCACATGAGTCCAAGCTTGAGTGACTCCGATCAAACACGGGCCGATCTGTTCAAATTCATAGATTGGCTTTTGTGCACGAAGCGACGCTCCGCTGCCAGCGACGGCCATTGAACCGAACCGAGTGGGAAGAAGCGGAGAGCGGCGGGCTGGCTGGAGCTGGCTGGCCGGGGACACGACATCAGGGGAAGGGAAAGAGAAGGAAGGAAGGAAGGAAGGAGGAGGGGGACTAGTGACAATTCGGGCAGGCGATATAGATCAAGGGGGCGAAGTGTGGTCAGCAGAAGCCGAGAAACATGCCCGATCCACCCTGTGCGCTCTCCCACTACTAGTGTTGGCTCGACGTCAGATGCTGTGCGGCAGTGCAGCAGGAGGAGCTCGGGCTGGCGAGGCTGCTCACACCGCCGCTCCGCTTTCACACACACACACACACACTCCCTCACACGCTCACTTGGTCACACTGGATCTCCTCTCTCCCCCCCCTCTCTCCTCCTCTCACCCCCCTCCTCCAATCTGTGTCTTTCAGTAGATGGATTTCTTCAAGCAGCTCTGCCCTGCCTAACATGGATGCCCGGCCACCTCCACCACCACCACCTCCACCATCATCTTCCTCAGCTGAGTCGGAGGGCTGTTTCTTCTTGGCGCAGTGAGCTGGACACGCAGTGCTTCTTCTTCTTCTTCTTTTCTTTTTTCCTTTTCTCCTTTTCTTTTTTTGCCAAATGGATGTGGGGGAGACCGCTGCCCAGCCCGCCCGCCGGTGCTGATCATGCCGTGATACTGTAGCCGCCTTGCTTCACATTAAAGGGGTTAAAGAGAGAAAGAAAAATCTGGGGAATATATCGATTCAGGGAATAAAAATCCTGTGCACCACACAAGCACCATGAAGATTACCTCCCTGCTCATATTTAATGCCAGAGTCAGGTGCACCGTCAGGCTTCTACTGCTGCTATTACACTGTGTGGGATATTGTCATGGGATGCCACACGTCCTGAGATTCGGTGAGTTGTTTCTTTTTTCTTCTCATGTAGCCCTAAAAGTTGAATCAGTGCGTTTTCACCCTCATGAAGCATGTTGCTCCCATCACGACCTGTTGGAGGTTCACTTTCCGTCACTTGTGGGAAACAGTAGAAGTTGCTGCTCTGAGTGTTTATTTGCAGTATCGTTTGCGAGGCTTTTAGGAGCAATAGTATGAGGGGAGTGTATCCAAAGAGTTGGCACAGAGCTGCACTACTACACTGCACAGCTGCCAAAAGGAGACATGAATATATAAATGATGTATAAGTCCATAGGGCAGCTGCTAACTTGTTGCTATTTAGAAAGTTTTAAAATTCGAAAGGTTTGTAGACATCACACCACAGCCCACTGTGTGTGTGTGTGTGTGTGATACGTTTATATAGAGTTTATGTATAGTTCATGTCAACCACTTGACAAGTGTATGAGTGTGTGTGTGCATGCTAGTTGTGAGGATTTCAGATGAGATGCTATGGTGTTTCTGTGTGTGTGTCACAGTGTATTCACATGTGGTAGTTGTGTGTGTATCTGTGAGAAAAGTGAAAGAGAGAGACAGTTAAATATTATGTATTACAATAGCTTCACTTTGTGTTTTTTGAAGAATATGATGCATAATTCTTAAGAATTTGCCTCATCCATACTTCAGCATCATCATTAATACCGATTAATTGGTCACATTTTATTATAACCATCATTAATAAATAGTAATGCTGGAATTAATTCAATTTTATAAGTAGTTTGTGTGTGTAGTATAAAATAATTAGAAATAGTTTATAAACTACATATTGCATCATAGCTGTTACGAGACAATCATAGTTGCATTCTGATTAACATTAACATTATATTGTTGCACACATTATAACATTTTAAATACTATATTAAGTATTTGTGAATGATTACCAAATAATTTGAAAACCTTTAAGAGAGAGAGATGGGACAAGTATTTGTAACACTTTGTTAATGATTAATAATTACTTTCTAAACTAAACATCATTCAGATGCTATTATAAAGTCGCCATTGATGATTATAATACCTTACGTAACGTTTAACGTATTAGTATGTGAACTCATGTAAATAACATACTTCTTTTAACTCAAAATGTGGACTTTTCCTAATTCCTGAGTAGTTTTTTTTGCCTGTATTATGAAATTCTACCCAAATTTTGCATATTTATTATTGCTAACTTGAGCATGACGTAGAAGGGTATGTAAGGGTGCTTTGAGTTAGTAGTGACACTGTGTTGTCTATAAACAGTATTTTAATGTTATCTATGATCAAGTTGCAAGTGATGTTTATAAAACTTTACAATTGCTTAATAAATGGTTTATAAAGCATATCTAAACATTATTCAAATGTTTGTTAAAAACAACAAATAATTAAAGTTTAATTAACTATCAATTTACCACAACACAACAATTGTTGGTAACAATTGTTACCACAACAATTTATAATTATTATAAAGTGTTACTACGTGTTACTATTTAATTATATTGCAAAATTACAGGCTATTTTGCAGCTCAAAATATTCACCTTTCTCTCCCAAGCTTGCCCAAAAAACAATCAACGACAAAAAAGGTTTCCCTCCATAATCACAGCTCAAGTTCTTCATAATCATCCAGCCAAAAGAAATCAACATAAATTGAGGACATTTTAGTGAAAAGTACATCCCTAATGTCCACTTAGAAAGGACAGCAAAACAAAAAATGAACCCCATTCTTGGTTTCACTGAGCTCACGCAACAAACGCAGCCTGTCCTCCTCTGGAGAGACATTAAACCTGCCAGTCTCCAGGGCTAATGGTAATGTTCCTGAATGTAACTGTGCTCAAATGGATCTTTGTCTTTCATTTTGCTTTAAGGGAATTTTTGGCTGACATTTGACCCATAATTCCCATTAAATCTCCCACATAATCAGCTTTAAAGTAGGAAAAAGTAAAAAATATTTCATCACCATATGGGAATAAAATATGTGTCCTCCAATGTAGTGCAGCTACGTAATGCTTACATAAGAAATATTCCACCCCAAATCCACCTTTTTAAATAACTGAATCATTCCATCAAATGAAATATTCTAGATGTCTTGTTGTATTATTTCTTACCCAACACAAGGCCCAGTAGATTTGAATAACTCAGCGTTTCTAATGCTGGGGCCAGCGGTTAAGGCCACTGCCTTGCACTGTGCAGTGTTGCTTCATCCACAGAACAGAACAGCAGGATGAAGGAAAAACACTGCACGAACCACAAAATAAAAGGTTAGATTTAATCAGTCCATTTTATCAGTCATGTATTCTCTCAAGAAAATACAGACTAACACACACAGGTACAGAAATACGCAGATTCCTACAACCCTGAACAGCACACAGATAGATTCATATCGACAGACGTATTTTTTTCGTTGAATAATCCAACTATTTTTCTTTCATATGGATTGGGAGAAAAAGCAGTGATACTATATAAAAGAAAGATCCTCAGTGATTGATTCCACAATGTACATTTCATTAATTCATGAATGCAGTATTGATGAGCTGCTGATTGATTTTTCTGCTCATGGAGCTATGAGATCTGAATCAAAGCATGGATGGGGAGATCGGTGAAATCCCGTGCGTAGTCTCTTTACAGTACATTACAGTGACTGGCTTCCAGTCATTCAGTCCATGTGTAGAGGGGATTACAGTGTGCTGAGGGAAACACCCTGTGCCCCATTATATCCCATTATATGATCACTGTCCTTCAGTGCCTGTATGTGATGACATAATGCTGAAGCTCAACAGTTACAACCTGTCTTGTGGTTACATTTATACCCCCTCTCTGCTTTTATCTACCTGTATCAGATAGCAGCCACATGCGTTATTGACAAATCTGCTCAGCAGGCATCTGTGGTCCTTCATGTGTATTGTTTTTAAGGTTTCATAATGGAATGTGACAGATTTTAGTGTGGACTGTGGAAACATTCCCCAGGAGCAAATCAGTGGCTCAAGAGAATGAACTGGTTGAGTTAAAGCTGGGTCAGGCAGTTTATTTTTGGCATCATTGGGCAAATGTAATAATAACCTTTATAACGTTTGAGCATAATGTAGTTCAAGTTGTCTGAGAGAAAACTGATCTGCTTGGCTCTGTTTTAGGCCCTGTGATGGGAGAGTTTGACCAATCACAGGTTGGTAAGATAGCTGACTGCCGAGTCTCATTCCTTTAAGTATTTAACAACCTGAGAATGAGACTCAACAATAATTCAATTCAATTCAATTCAAAGTGGCTTTAATAAACCATAATAACCAATAAACCATCTTTATCCATAATCGCTTACTGTGCATTTAAAACTCAGTATATTTATAAGTGCTTTATAAGTCGGGGTTAATGCACAGTGAGCAGGTCACTATGGTGAAATAAACCATGGCAGATTAGTTTATTTCACCATAATGACACACTCCCTGTGCATTATCCCACTTACACAGCACCTTACTAAAAACAATCAATAATTTGACACAAAATGTTGATTTAAAAGTGATTTAATTTATTTTGCCAAGTCCTCTAGCATCTAAGTGCATCCATAGCAACATTCTGTCATCCACAGCAGCAGTCTGCTGTTCAGAAATTACAGGCTGTAACTGACCATTCAGAATTGAGTATTTAACAAAGCTACTAATATGCCCGCTAATAGGCGACTAGTTAGTGGTGAATATGTGTACGATGACACCATCAGGACCGTGGTGAAATCATCATGCCCTAGTGACTTCATCAGGGTTATTTTCTGTGATTTGTGTCTCCAGTGCCACAGAAGACACAAGCTGAGTAGCAGTGACAGCACCCCTCCTAACACTGGCATTCTTGAGTGTAGAAGGTCAGGAGTTTGTAGAGGCACTTAGTATGATTAATATACCATTACTGTTTAAATGAGAATTCCTAGATTTTGTTGTAGCTCTTATTAATACCTTTAAATCCCCAAATTCCACCCCCTCTAATAAAAACGTGAAAGCAGCAGAGGAATTTTATGTTGAAAAACCACTAGAAAACAACTCATATGCCTTTGGTAAAGTAGGTGGTGGTAGTGTGTAACCTCAAAATAAATGGTTGCATCCTGCCATTAAAGTTATCTTTTTTCCAGTAACTGTCTAAGAGCACTTTTAAAATGAAAAAAAAAACAACAAAAAAAAACACACTTATTCTGACCATTGATCTAAACAGACTGTGTTAAGTGTCAGTTTTAGTTTCCCTTTCAGAACCAGGTTTTAGCTGACAGCTCACAGTGATGATCATTGATCTAATTTCAAAAGCGTGAGAATAAAACAGTTTTGCTCAATATGGAACCTGTAAGAGTAATCCTTTACACTGAAGATGTGAGCTCTTGTGATTTCGACTGTGTGTGGACATAAACTTTGGAGTAGAAGGTGTTAGTTTTCCAGAGGCTTCATCTCATTAGATTTAATCAATGTTTTATTCAGTTTTGACTGAAATGTGTGCATTCTTATTTTGAACATGAGCAGAAATCTTGCTAAAATACACATGAGCTATTCAAATAAAAATGAATTAAAATTAATTAATTTACTTACGTGAATAGGTGACACAGGCACATTCCCTAAACAAAAGACACAAAAGAAGACAGAAGAGTAAATCATGCCTACATGTGTGTCAGCAGGGTTAACAGTAAATGAGAAAAGCTGATCTATAGGAGAATGAAAGCAATGCAGAATACAGGAGAGTCTTGGTGCATCATATTCCATTAAATTTTGAATTGTCCTGGTGCCTAAAGTTTGAATTTTAAGTCAGTTCCATCATAAATTGATGCATGAGGCACAAATTAGTGTATTAAAAAATCACCAAAATACAGAAACTGAGGTGTTTGATGCTCCAAATTTCTCCCACATCCCTGTTTGTTTCCACCCCCAGTGTTGAAATAAAACCAATGCCCTCTGAGGGTGCTAGTGGGAGCTATAGTTAGATCAAGGAGTGCATCTTCAAATAGGAAAGGGCCTCACGATATTAGCCACAGTGTGTCTCACACCTTGACTCGTCCACTGACAAAGCTGTGCTTCTTTAACTCCACCAATTGAATTTTGACATCGTAAATGGGATTTCCTCTGCTTGTGGAGCAGCTCTGACTCTGAGAAATGACATGAAAGGAGCTTGCTATTAATGCAATAATCCCAACATTAAATTTCCGGATGTGTTTTGACCGTTCATTTGCAGTGGGTATTCTTTAAATTGGGAGCTCACAAATGGTTCAACTCATTCAGTCGTTTGAGGAATTATGGTGCGAGAGTGACAGATAACTAAATTGGATTTCCATTTTGAAATTCAAGCACAAGGAAAACAGCTCAGAGCGAGAATGCCACAGCTGTTGTTTTTAATCAATCTGACCAGCTTCTGTTATAAAAAAAAAGAAAAAAAAAAAAGAAAAAGCTCTTTATAAATTCCCGGTTCTTATAAAAGATCTTTGGAGCAGAGATATGTATGGTTAAGATTATTTTTAAAACAGCCGTGCAGGGTAAGAGTTCAGCTGGTGTGATGCTTTAGCAGCTGTGTCTGTTGAGAACAGAGCCTCACATGCTGACAACCACTGATGATAGAAGCCACATAACTGAATTTTCCTGTGGCCAACTTAAGATAACGCTTGATACAGATCAGCTGTAAGCAGACAGCAACATGTGACCTGCCAGCTCTGTAACCTGCTGAAATGTCCTGAAGTTTCTCGGGAGTTGAATTGCAGACAGGTGAGGTCAGGAAATTGGATTAGTTGTGTGGAGGAGAAGCCACATTCGGGGTCACTTCACAGGAATATGGCAGAATGTATTTCACACATGCACTGCATGAGCTGCCGGTGGAAAGCAGACAGTTCACTCCTTTAGAAAAGTAGCATTAACAAAAAAGTTCAGGTCAAGGAAGTGGTCCAACTAACAGCTTTATGGAAAGTCATGGATTAAATACAAAATTTTTCATCAGAGCCTCAGAGTCATGGCCATCCACGAGGTTCCTCATATCCAAAAGAAGCAATTTTAAGCAGTATTTGTGTATCTATAAATGCATCAATTTACACTGGCACTTTATGTCTCTGTGATTTCTGCAGAGCGGAGATTGAATCAGGTGCGTTGGCGCTGGCTGCCGCGGTCGGCATTAGTATGAAGGTCACTGTCTAATGGGGCAGACGAGCTAAATGTTGCAGGTCGAGGCTAGAAAAACTCCCTCTTTAGAAAATAACTCACTCTCTCAGAAGGCTGCCTGTCAATAACTGAACAGAAAAGTTCACATTATCCTCCAGGCTCTGGCCCCCGCCTTGCTGATGACTTGTAAATAAGGAGCTCTGCAAAGAAACGCAAGCTGCTTGGAAACAATGTGCGGCAAAGCAGATCACAGGACATTGGAGAGCAATAGGTATGAAATGGGAGGTGATGATCACGGCACCCTTCAATGAACAAGCTCATTTTCCTGTATGTTTTTCAGTTTATGAAGCTGTCTATCTGCACCCGGGTGAGAATAGTCCCATGGCTGCTATTCAACTATTTACACACAGACCTCCCAATTTAGCTATGAAGAGTGACAGTCTCTGTAGAGGGAAGGTTGTGGTGGAAGAATGAGTTACACACAGGACTCACACAGGAGGCCAGGGTTTGTGTGAAACTACAAGTCACTGTCTCATTTGCAGTTTGTTGAGGTTACACAAAACACTACTTGGTTGGGTTTAAGAAAAGATCATGTTTTGTTTCTGCTATGCAGATGTAAATTGCCATATTAGGTATGCATATAGCATTGTTGGCTATTGATACCTGGGTGCATGTTTCTGCCCTACTAGACTAATATAGATCCAGGTGTACAAAGCCACATTCGGTATTTACAGGTACAAATAGTATTGTTGGCTTTGGATACTTAGAATGCTTGTCTGCGCCATGTTAGGCTATTTAAAATCAGGTGTAAATAACCACATCAGCTACTTACAATCCAGGTACAAATGGGGTTGTTGGCTACAGACACCTGGGTGTTTGTCCCTTCATAGCTAGGCCATATACACCCAGGTGTAAATAGTCATACCAGCTATTTACACAGGTTGTGAATGACTACTTGCACCCTGGGTGCAAATAGCATAGTTTGCCTATGGATATGTAAGTGCTTGTCTCCACTGAACCAGGCTATTTACAAATGAGTATATATAGCCACATTGGCCATTTACAACCTGGTTGCAAATAGCATTGTTGCTTACAGGCTGGGTGGTTGTCTCTGCATTGCTAGCCACATTGGCTTTTTACACCCTGTGTGCAAATAGCATTGTTGTCTCTGCCATGCTCGGTTAATACACTCAGGTGTAAAAAGCTGCTTCCAGTATTTACACTAGGTGCAAATAGCATTGTTGGCAATGGATACTTGGGTGCTTGTCTCCACCAGACTAGGCTATTTAAACTTGGGTATAAGTACCCACACTGGTTATTTACAACCTGGATGCAAATAGCATTGTTGGCTGAGGACACCCGGGTGCTTGTCTCAGCAATGGTACTCCATATACTCCCAGGTGTAAATAGTCACATTGGCAATACTTGGGTGCTTGTCTCCACCAGGATAAGCTATTTAAACTCATGTCTATTTACAACGTGGGTGCAAATAGCATTGTTAGGCACAGATGCCTGGGTGGTTGTCTCTGCATTGCTAGACTATTTACACCTCGGGTGGAAATAGCATTATTGGCCACTGACATCTGTGTGCTAATAGTATCTGCCTTATTATTAACATTTTATAGCTGTAATGCCAAAAAGTGACAGTAACACTACATGTGTATTGATCCACAGCTGCAAATAGTTCCTAACAAATGCACAATTTCCTCCTGTTTGAGTAACATTTGCTAAAAACAACAGAGGCTGGTTATTTTTGGATAATATTCAGACCTTAAAAAAAAAAAGAATGTATAAACCCATATTTAAAGATTTAAATCTTCAGTAGGAAGCAGATGGCTCGGGGGCTGAGAGCCACAGACAGGGTCGATAAGTCAGAAAGGATTGAGACACACTAACACATCGTTGGTGTTGGTCAGAAAAACATCAGCCTGGCACAAAGCCAAACCCAAACTAAAATAATACAAAAAATACACTCTTTTTCTCCTTCAAAGTTCAGTCAATAACAGAGGCTAACAAACTTAGAATTATAAATTGTAGAACCCATGGTCTATAATTGCCCTCTGCTAAGTTGGACTGGGGGGAAGTTTGATGGTTTGCTTTACAGTAAGAGGGCGCTATTCTGCCGGTGATAATCAAGCTAAAGCTGTCAAAGAGTCTGGCAGTGACAGATGGTAGAAGGAGAGAAGGTCTGAAGGAAAAATCACTTCCAACATGTTTATCCATTTATACAGACAAAAAGGCTGAGGAGGGGAAGGACTGAGAAATACATATACACTGTACCTTTAATTCATTCACCTCCAGGAGCCCATGGATAAGGCTTTAATATCTGTGTCTTCATGCCAACCATATATGACCAGAGACTGTGCTGCAGTTGTAATTGAAAGAGTATCAGACTGGCCAGCTGTCTGATAGTGATCCTGAGGGTGGAGTTGGATGAGCAGTGAGGAACAGCCTTTTTTCAGTCTGAGCAGTCTATTCACCATGGAGCCAACTGTACATTTGTCAAAAGCCTGACTTCTGACCTTCTGCTCAGAGCCAAAACAAAACACAGCGCAAGACCAAACTGTCCTCCTTTTCATAGACACAGAATAGAGTGTGTGACTGGGTGACGTGTCCCTTTTTTCCCGCTCTGTGTAGCTGTGTTGAGTGGATTATCTGCTGGACTGAGTGTATGATGCGTCTGCCTGTGTATACAGTACGGTGCAGCTCTGATGCTGCTGTTTGCTGAAGGTTTTATGGCCTTGATGGTCCACCAGGGCTGTACGTTTAGTTTGAAAACAATTTTCTTGGACATCCAAAATGCACTGTTGTGCTGTGTTGTGATTTGTTTACATCAGCATATATGCAAGCCATTAAGGGGTTTGAGTTTTACTCTTCAGTTATGCTGGAAAATACATTTTTAAAGATCAAACTCTTGGCTATTAAACCTTGTAATGGGCCAACCTCCTAGTGATTGCATTTTATTAAATGTAGACGTCAACTCTGTCTTGACAAAATGTTCAATTTTTTTTCATTTCACAACATAGTTGTAGGGAGCAGCTATTTTATTTTTTAAAGTGTCTCAGAGTTCTCTTAATGTTAATCAAAATACATTTTTTTTAAACCATAATTCTTATTTAGCTTTGATTTGGAAGTGCTACAGAGTTGACATGTTATGATTGAGACACATCTAATAGAAATATTATTAATGAATTTGTCTAAAAATTAAAAGTTTACCAGTGCTTGAGCAGTATTGCCACCTTTTTTAAACCAGGAAGTGAGACAGGGGTCCTCTGGGTATAGCTAACCCTTTTTATGCCTGATTGAATCATGTTTTTGTAAAAATCTGACAGACTTGATGAAAATCTGGGACAACATTTTTATTAAAAAAAATCTATGTTAAAACAAAGATGATTATAATAGCACATTTTTACACCTATGTTATCAGTAGGGTAGGAATTAGAATTTGTTCATTGGACAGCACTGACCAGTTTATTTTTAGCCTGTAAATGTTCTGATTAGTCCATATTTTTATCACAACAATAAGAAGAAGTAATCATGTGCTTATTTTTCAAAAAGGAACAAAAAGAATATTGGCAGAAATATTATTATATAATATTGGCAGATTTTTTAAAGATCTCAATTATTTATCTGTACCAGCCTCAAATATCCAGTATCAGTCAGCTCTTAGAGCTCACAAAGGACCTGATGTCTTCAATCTTTTACATCACAATAGAAATGTTGGACAATGTTAAAATGGCATAACAAACGAAATCTAGCTAACACCCTCCACCTGATATTTAAATGTTGGTGTGTCCAATGAGGACATCTTTTACTTCTGTGATGTTTAAATTAAAAACCAATAGATGCTCCTGCCAGTGCTGCTGACAGTGTGTAATCCAGTATATAGCAGGTTGCCAGATCATCAGGTCAGGTATCCCCCTGCTATTTATGTCTCCATCAAAAGAGCCATGTTTAATACACAAAACCTGGCAACTGTTGGCAGATCGATTCCCAGTATAGATTCTGATGCAAAGTACTGTTTTGAGTATCGATACTCAATAGTATCAATACCAAATAAATGGATGCATCACATGTTAGATGACATCCTGGGCACATGAATATTCTTCTTTGTGGTACAATATTTGCATCTGTGCTGTTATTGTGTGCATGCGCAAAGTGATCATTCATATAATGAACATTTCTTTATTTTCCATCAAAAAATATTTAAACATGCATGTATGCAAGTAATAAACAGAATAGCAAACAGAAATGCCTCATGTTTGACAAATTATTTGGTGGCAGTTTTATATTTCCCATCATGTGATACAATAATACAAAATAGTATTTTCTTCTACAAAGAAATATCAGAGCCACTTTTTATATCATTATAAATAGCTAACAGATTTTGTGCTATCGCCCACCCTTACTACCAACTATATGACTACCTTACATCATGGAGTTAAAATACACTGTAAAAATAAACTATTTCTTTCAACTTAAAAAAGTTGCTGTCCAGGCTGCCTTAAAATTTTAAAATGACCGAATTTGAACTTGATTAAACTTGATATTAATTCAAATGACCTTGACAAAGCATGCTCAATGAGCTTAAGATATTAAGTTGAACCAACAACTCTTCAGTCACACTGAACATGACAAACGTTTGATTTTCTTTCACATTTTCTCAGTTGAAAAAGTCAGTTCATCATTTCACACAAAGAACTCACAGCTGCAGCTGCTCCTGTTGGCACAAAGACAATACGTGAAGCTGCTCCCAGTGAATTTATTTCATTTTAAGCATTGGGGGGGGGGGGGGGGGGCTGAATTCAGTACGAACCTTCATCACAGTTCGCAGTGTTTTCATTATTATGAAAATAAACAGTCATGGCTTATCTCAGAGACAAACAGCATGTTTTCATCATATTTTCTTCAAACAATGCATGCTGTCAAGTCTGCTATGCTGATTATGTTTCTTTAGACACTTAATTTAATGAGTTGATTGAACTTATTCACATTCAGTCAACTCATTTCAAGTTAAAAAATGGCAAGTTGGAAGAACTCATGTTTATAAATTCTTAGGTGTTCTGAATAAATAATCTAAATAAAGAAATAATATAAATAACAATAGTATAAATGATATCAATAAAGACACAATAAATGTAAGTTATCTTGAATAAATAAACTTAGTTGATTCCACTAAAAATACCTGTATGAATTTTTACAATCTGTCATGATCATTTGAGATACTTCAAAATATTGGTATGGACAATGCAGTCACACCTGGTTGAGAATAAAGTGCAATAGCTTGGTGAAATTGAATGAGTTTCTCTATTTTGCACAAATTCAGAATTGAATGCAGCACATTTTATTGACTTATAGTACAAGTTATTTCTTTTTTATCAGTCTCGTTTAAATTGAATCATTTCCTCCTCTCTTTAGCTTTGATTTGTCAGAATTGCTTGCTGTACAGAAGGCTGTGCGCACACAGGGAGAACAATATCCAAGAAGATAATGTGACAATAATCATTTCCATGTGGACTGCCACACTTGCTGGACTGCCCATTATATTTACTGCTTGTATCGTCACACTTTCTAAATTTGTGACGCCACATGGGAGATAACACTGCCTGCAAAACCCTGCAACACATCCTCCTTGTATTTTTCTACGAGGATGATGACATGAACAGCTTTTCCCAGTCGGCAAACCTTGTTTACAGAAAATCCAACATGACACAAATGCTGCATCACTTGAGCAATGAGCAGCCGACTAGCCCACAGTAGTTACCTAATACTGAAAACACACAGTTTTCAGGCAATGGATAAATGGAAACGAGATGTAAGCATGCAGGTTCGCTGCAGTGTGTGTGTATGAAGTGCTGAGTTTAAATTGTTTTTTGTACTCAGTTGTTAGAGACTGTGTTTCCCCTGTGGGTGTGTATTGAAGAGCAGCGTTTTCAGTCAACTGAAGCTACATCACACTCGCTGGCGGAGTAAGTAAGAGATGAAATCTTGAACACAATCAATAGTCATGACGGAAGAAAATAAAGACAGTAAGGTCAAGGTTGAAAAATGAAGCAGGTTATGGTTTATGATTTGTAATCGTGTCAGAAAGGCTCACACCAAAGCAGAATTGGATCATTTATATACAGTTTTTGGCAGTTCAGGCTCTGTGGCTGAGCATGATTATAATATGAATCCAAGCTGTGTGTTAAAGATTCAGCAGGGACCGTAATAAAAACAGAAGCCAGCAGAGAGATTGGACTGAAAAAACACACAATGTATTAAAAAGAGGATGCAAGTATGAGTTGAGAAATTGTTAAATGTTTGGGGAAAATTAGTATTTGCTTTCTTTTGCAAAGTGAGATGAGATTAGTCTCATGAGCCAGCACGGCCTTATACTTAAATGATGGAGTAGTACAATTGCCACTGACTCCCAAAACGACATATATGAACCAGCGACAGGTGTACTGGCCTTTTAGTATGTGACATAAATCACATGACATTAAATGTATGTTAAAGGTCCTGTGTGTAGGATCCAAGGGGACTTATTGGTGGAATATGGCAGAAATAGAATATAATGTTCATAAGTCGGTTTTTATTATCACTTGAAAATAAAAAATGTAGGAGAGGTCAGGACTTTTTGCTACCTTAGATTGAGTCGTTTACATGTACAGCAGGTACAGGTCCTTGTCTGCAGAGGCTGCCGTGTTTCTACAGTAACAAATAATGGACAAAGAGAGGTTGCTGCCTTGCCAAACATAAATTTGAGCTGTATTAAGCTGGGCTGATGGAGCAGAGGTCAGGACAAGGTTAGCCTAGCTTAGCATAAAGATATGAAACGAAGGGAAACAGCTAGCATGGCTCTGTCCAAAGTGACAAGACGTACCAACCAACAACTCTAAATCTGTCCCTATATCTTGTTTGTTTAACCTGTTGTTACATGATGGTGTTATTTCTTGATAAACTGCATTTCCAGCCCAGCGAATCTCTAGTTCATGCTTGGCAAGATTTCAACCCTAAATCGTCTGACATTCCTGCGGCACCTAATTAATTGCCTGATCTGTCAACAATCTGGCTGGATGGATGTCTATCAGACCAGAAATTCTGGCTGGTTATCTGCAGTTTGAGCAGTTCCATGGTCAGATTTCTGCACATGGCTCCTGTCAAAGATTCACTGTTGAGGTTGTTTTAATGCTTAAATAATGCAGTAGTATTTGAAATATAGCTATCTGTAGTACTGACTGAGACTGTGCTGTGATAGGAATAAAACTGAACTTTGCTGCACAACACACCATACTGTCTGCATCTTTCAGCCATCTGTGGCTCCATATTCATCTTTTTTTCTACATGCTCTCTGTGCAAAGTCGAAACATATAAAGTAATGGTGCCTTTCTCTTTTCTGTCAATGCAGCCATCTCATTTGAATAAATCTTGGATGTTCAATGGACAAAACTGATTGTTTACATTCAATCAAAGTGTACAGTGTGAACATGGAGGTCAGAGATTCTGTGCAAGGCAAATTGAAATGTTTAGTGGCATAATCAATGTGAAGGAATCATAAGAAAGTACAAAGTTTTAGATCCAATCAGAAACCAACCTGAATCCAACATGCATACATATTTTAGAAAGTGGTTCAGGGGGAGATTCTACAATACCCGGGCAAAGTACAAGTCAATCATAGAAGCAATATGTTCAAATGAGCAATCTGAAGATGACCATTAATACTATGTGCTGTTTAACATGTGAATGGCAGCAGGGACAAAGGAAACCTTGTATCTCTTGGTCCTTATAGCAGGCACCTTAACATCGACCTGTGGGTGACAGTTCAAACTCTGGCCAAAGGGGGGTGATCCTGGTACTCCCGATGGGAATTAATCTTCCTAAACACCTGCTCATTATATAGGCCTTTACACTGGGCTTGACTCCACTGGTGGGCATAGAGGGGGTGGACTCAGGTGGTAGCTCCATGTTCGAAAAAACACTGCAGAAGTGTCCTCTATGATTGCTTTCTTGTGAAGATAAAGTGCCCTCTTGAGTGCCCCTCAGTGGACAAAATGTTATTAAGTGCCTTCAAAGGTGCCCTCCAAATGGACAGATGTTGATAAATTGCCCTCTCTGGTGCCCTCCTGGGGACAAAATGTGGTAATATGCTTTATAAGGTGCCCTTCCAGTGGACAAAATGTGATAAAGTGCCTTTTATGGTGCACTTCCAATGGATAAAAACATGATAAAGTGCATTAGAAGGCATAACAAAACCTGATAAAGTGTCCTCTAAGGTGCCCTTCCAGTAGACAAAATGTGGTAATACACCTTATAAGGTGCCCTTCCACAGAGTCCACCACTGCTTAACTTCTCCCCGAAATATTACTAACCACTTTGATGAGGCTACCAATTCTGTTCTTGTTTGCCAAAGAAATGTTCATAGCAAGCAACAATACAAAACATAAAAAATGAGTCAATAAAACTTCTATAAAATCATCATGTTGGGGTTGACACTGTTGATTGCAAAATTTTATAGCTATCCACCAACTCCATAACAGCACTGTAGATGGTGGTTAATACAAGAAGTCTTTCTGAAATTGATTATTATGTCTCTACTTTTTGACACGTCTAATTGAAGGAAGGACTCATCAACCTCTGGCGAGAGAAAGCAGCCTTGAGGAGAACCTGATTGTAAAAAGAGACATTTACCCTCACACTCTGGAATCTGTCAGTCAAGAAGTCCAGGATCCAGCCAACTAGATTAGAATCCAGTTTACTTCTACTGCTAACAGCCATCTGGACCTTAAAGACCTCTACTCTGATCTATCTTGCTTTGCCAGATATCTTCAGTAAGTGCAGGTTTTGGTTTCTGCCCAGGCAAAATGATATCCAGCCTGGCAACCTTATCAAGACAGCAAGACCTCTGCACCCAACTGTTCACCAAAAAATAGTCCCAACACCAGACTCCACCTAACAAGTTTAGAGGTGTGTTTCCCCCTGCTGTCAGTCTTCATGCTAAACTAGGCTAACTAAATCCCAAATACTGAACTCTTCCTTTCATGCTAACACAGAACAGATGGAGGCTGGGGTTATGGATGGAAAATCCTCAGCAGCGTGATTGATCCATACAGTAAGAGTGTGAGCTGCCACACTTGAAAGATTGTCTTCGCTCATGATCTCACAATCTCCAATCATACTCAAACTACTCCAGTGCTCTTTCCGATCACGATGCTCCACTCAGTATGCACTCGATGCAGCACACAGAGTCAAATCTTCATGCTGAAATGGCTGATTTTCCGGTAATTTGTTTACAGGCTCTACATCTTCCTAACTTGAATTAGCGAGCTGAATTAGAAGAAGTGTTGGAAGTCAAGGTTACCCAGAGCTAGCAAACGGAGCTATCATTTCAATTAGAGGCATGCTGGTTGAACTACATTTGACCTCAATCAAGCGAAACTAATCTGATTTGATGGAACTGTGTTAAGGAGGATATTAAAGGAAGATACCTTTAAAAGAGAAAATCAATTTCTTGCACTTTTTCTGTTTTGCATGCTTGAGTTATCAGTGTAAGACGAGGACACAATAAATCATTGCAGATATCATTATTGAAATCCAAGTTTCATGTAAAAAACAACAACAAAAAAGAACAAATTCTCCGCTCGGTGATATCTTCAAGAAATAAAGCCTTGGGCTGTTTTAGATTAATAGGAGACAATTCACCTTTTACAATTGGGTTTTCCTATTTTAGTTTTTATCAACTTCAAAGTCCCTAACTGTACCCGAAAATGATCATTCATGGGCACTCTATTCATTTTTGCAGCCTCTTCTCATTGTAACATGACCGATAAAGAGATCAGACAAAAATCTGCTCTCACTTTCCAGCATATGAGAGAATGTGCACCTATACAAAACCAATAATGCTGAGCACAGGGCTTCTATATATTTAGAATGGAATTCACTGCTCGTCTCCTTCAAGTGCCTTTGTGTTCATTACGGCTCTCTGCAGTGTAAATGTGGTTTATATACTCTGCCATCAGCACTTCTTCCACCAGTAAGTGCTCTGCGAGAGAGGTCTTTCACTCAAAACTGGTAAATAACAATTTATTGTAAAAACACGTGTGTGCATTTCTCTGTAACTCAATTAACAGCGGGCAGTGTCAGGCAAAGGCAAAGGCTGCTTTCTGACATTGAGATGAGGACATCAGTACAACCTTTCTCTGTTGCCAAAGCATTTAGCTAACATCTTTGGATGTCACGCTGCAGTGATGGCAGGGTGATAAACCTGCTGTAAACCCGGGCCCAGCAGAAATGGCTTCAATGATTCATCTGAATAAACAAAATTTAAAGGACAGCTTGGATCATAGTCATAGTGTATGTCTTCATATTCTCTTCCAAATACATTTGACTAACCCAGGGCCTTGTTTCCAACCTCATTGATAGTCAGACTGCCCATGTATCTTTACCCACTGAACCTAATTTTAGCGGCATCGCCATGGTCCTGAATCTCTGTAATGACTCTGGTGAGTACATTGTTATCATAACTAATAGAACTGACGGCCAGAGCTGTGAAAATAAAACCCAAGTCGCAAAAAAAAAATCTATTTAACGTCCATTGCCCCTTGAAGCTGCAACTTTGATCACACCGTCATGAAAGTGATCAATGGACAAAATCCAGACTCGTCAAATACAGCAGCTTGGTCAGTGGCCCTGGCGCTATAGTGTCAGTTTTGCACATGCAGGTTAGACTTTCAAAATAAAGCTTGCACTTTTAATGAGTTTTGGACATACAGGAAAGGACTAAGTTAGGGGACTTTCATTATCATTGTCAGGTGATCATCATCATAGACAGGTGACATTCCTTGTCGTGGCAACCATAATAAACACGTACGTTAAAGTAAGTTGTGTAAGTTACGTACGATACATAATTTAGAAAGAAGTCAATGTTGACTTTTGGTTAGTCTCCCGTGTTTTTGATTGACCCATCCATTCACCCCCACCTCCTCCCTATCTGTCTTTACACAATGTCACCTGACTTTAACGGCACATAACAATAGAGGGGCGCCTCCAGAAATGAGTGCTGATGAAAGGTTTGGGTCCACACATTATTATTCTACAAGAAGGGGAAAAAAATCACTCTGGCCTGTTTGTAGTTTACTGGACCAATCATAATCTTCTTGTGTGGCACAAAACCCAGGAGGCAGTTATGGTGCCCTTACAACATAGTGTTGGGGGGACTTGTTTTGGTGGGGTATTTGTATGTGGGGAGGCAAGACCTGGCTAAAGCCCTGCAAAAGGAAAAGTAAGGTCGTACCATTGGTGAGCCAGGTGGTAACTTTGCATTTTTAGTGTGTAGGTGGCTAGCTCGAAGGTTGTCGTTGATTCCTGTGGTTTGAAAACGGTAGCATGCAGACAGTAGGTGCTGCAGGAAAACTGCCAATGGCAGACTTACAGTATATCCACAGTCTACATCCAGTAGTAAGACTACTAGCTGGATACCAACAGTATCATAGTTTGAAGCATACGGCCGCTGATCAAGCTGATATATTTGATGCATGGGGATGGTTAATTTTGCTGTGATGACTTTTATCTACCAGTAGTGGCTCGTAAAAAAAGAACAAATAAAACAAACAAACAAAAAAGGTAATTTAGCAACATCAGAACAATGGCCATGGTTAAAAATTCTTAAAAACCGAAATGTTTCAACCCCTTGGCAGCTGAAATGTATTTAGCACATTTCTTTGTAATGTGAGATGTCTTGTATGCAGCGTTGACAACTTATGCTGCCTGCAAGTGTTGGTCTGGCAGAAACGTTGGCCTGATGATGGCACTAAAGTGACTTTTTATGTTAATCTGGCCTGTCATTATTTAGATATTTATTGATATTTGCCTCTTTGACCAAATATTTTGGACATCCCTGGACTAATGGTTCAACCTGTTCTGTAGGTGGAGCATGTTGTAGTTCACAAAGTGGAACACACTGTAGGTAGAAATTAAAAAAATGTTAATTCCTTTTGAAAGGAAGACAGTGAAGTGTACATTCCTTATTATACAGTCCTCGGAAACCTGTCTCCAGCCAGTAGGCATGTTTGCTGAGACGGAAAGAAGTTCAGCAGTTTCACAGAATGGCAACAGTCATTGTATCATCCTTCATTGAGGGTAACTCAAGCATATGATGTGTCAGTGACTCTTTTTATGCCCTTGGCAGCAGAGCGCACGTTGTACCATGGCAGCACTTCCCCTTCACTTGTTCTTCCAGTTTATGATGATTTCCTATGAAGGAGTGTGGCTTTACTGGCCTTATTTAAACAGATGTAGAGTGCTGGGCTTGTGTTTTATAAGGTTGAGGGTGCTCATTGTTTGTTTTTTCCCAACCATATGTGATAGGTAAAATAAAGATAAGACTTGGTGCTTTCTTGTCACTGTTAATAGGGATTCAACCTTGTTAATAAACCTTTTTACATTGTTATAAACAGACAGTTCTTTGGAAAAAAAAATTCTGGCAATAGAGGAAGTGAGGCATTTTGTGTTTGTGGCTTTGGCCAGCTCTGATCAAGAGAGATTTTTCAAAACCAAAGAGCTAATTTATTTTTGCATTGTGATCTCTTGTGATGACACCAGTATCATGTTTAGTCAAACCTATCTAAACTAATGCAATTTAGGAATGGATGTTGTTCAGTCTCAGTGGAATTGGGAAAAGGAAATCCTGCTTGTTAGACCTTCGCATAATAGATTTTAAAGTTGAAGTAATTCAAACTCAGCTAATATTTCTGTTGAGTTTTTCTTTTCAAAAAACATGTAATCCATGATTTTCTGCATTGTAATCAGGAACCTAATATGCTTTCCCTTAGTTTCTGTCATAAACATATGTAATGTTACAGTGTCAGAAGTTCATATTAAGCAATAAGCAATGACCTAAACACACGCGACATATTCAACTTTTTTTTTTTTTTTTTACTTTTATGCTTTTGATGATTAGCCGACACTCCCCTGGTGCTTTCAGGTCCTGGTTAGCTGCTAAAACAGCTAACTATGAACAACAAGTAAAGCTGTCTCAGGAAACTATAAATATTGATCACTCTGAGCACTCTTAAATAAAACTTTTTTTCCCAGGATGGTGAAGTCCTGCTCTGACTCTGACTGACTAGTACTCGTCCTCATTGGTTTGGGTTGTTTGGATTGGGAAGATTAAGGTGAGCCCATCAAGGCTTTTTTCTTTTTTTTTTTTTAAAGTTATTTTTTTGGCCATTTTTGCCTTTATTCGATAGTACAGCTGAAGAGTAGACAGGAAAGGGGGCAGAGAGAGAGGGGGGGACACGCAGCAAAGGGCCGAGGGCGGGAGACGAACCAGCGGCCGCTGCAGAGGACTAACAGCCTTCATACATGGGCTGGACGCTCTACCCACTGAGCTAAACGTCCACCCCATCAAGGCTTTTTTCTACCAAACAGGCTCTGGTTCTTGAACCAGTTCCATTCATGAGTCTCTGAACCATCAAGGCTTTTTTCTACCAAACAGGCTCTGGTTCTTGAACCAGTTCCATTCACGAGTCTCTGAACCTTGGTGCTATCTAGTGAACCAGCCTACATTTCCACCAGTTTTGAGTGGAACCATTGTAATCAATGACACCCACTTTCATTGCCAAGGAAAGTCTGTTTTGTTTTTGTTTTTGTTTTTTTGGTCCAAGCTGGGAACCGAATTTTTGGGTTCATCCATTTATTTTTAGTGGAAATGCTCAGAATGGTTCAAAATTAATTGGTTGAACCAAAATGGGGCCAGTCCATTGTTGATGGAAAAGGTCTGTCTGAGGCAGTGTAGGATGGGACATGCCTTCATCATACTGAGAAAAAAAATATCGTTTCCCCCTTGGCAGTTTAAAAATGCCCATAAAAGTAGGCTTTTAGGGAGGGGGGCCTTAAAGAGATAGGAGTTAAAATGGCGTGTTGAAGGATGGTTGAGAATGAACTGATGCTTCATAAAGGGCTGGTATTACAGGTCACCTTTAAACCATTACAAATAGCAGCTGATAAAAACAATGATGCTGATTTACTCACTCGTTCTAGAGCGTTTGACTGGATCACATGATCTTCATCTGGAATTTGCACGGTTGTCGTGTAAATGTGGATGTTCAAACTTTCCTTTTAGGTTTGGGGGTAGATACATATATAATTCGATTCTAGGGCATTTTGAATACATTTCAATATACAACAGGTTTTACAAGATCTTCTGGACATTTTTCTTGGCAAAAGCTGTAAAAGCGCTTTAAAACATGACATCCTTTACAGTGTATTGTGCAGATTTAAAGTCAAAGCAGGCTTGTTTATGTTTGCCTACATCACGGATTATTCTATATTTCATGACACTGCATGTAGCTCTGTCAATTTTGTCATTTCTATGTAAAATCTTGCAATATGCAGTATTACTATAATGGAAGATCCAAGTAATTTAATAGTCATATCATTACGAACAGAGCTATTGCTTTTTACTGTCTGTCCTATTCAAAATGTCCTCTGTAAAAGGGACTCGGTATAAAAGGAAACAAACACACCACATTGGTCTGGTTGTTGCTTTGGTAGCCTAATTTCCTCTGTGCAATGTTCATGTCTACTCGTATCTGTGCTATTCTCCTTGCTGTTTTTACAAAGCATGAGAAAATGAAATATTTTACTTAAATGACTTTATTTGCCTTAGCGCTGCCAGTCTGAATTATCAGCTTTCTTAAATTGAGTTTAGCAGTGGTGGCTTTGTGAGCATTACACTGTGTCTTGGCCCACAGCCAACACACTGCTGGTAAATATATTTAAATCAGTGCTAAGCTGCTTAAAATATTCATATTTCACTCATAGCTAGTTTATAGAAATTTGAAACTATCTCAGGCTGGCAAAATCAGTTACATGGATAAAATATATATATATCATTTCACATTTTGGGGGAACAAAGAGAGTGGGAGCTGGTGAGCGGTGGCGAGGCGTTAAGGCCCCGTGCACAGTGTGTGTTTTTCTGATATGGCTGGCTTTAGATGCTCTGTCTCTTGCGGCTGAGAGAGGCAGGAGGACGCATGCCATGTTCCTCTCAGGCTCATGATACTGCCTCGTGTGAAGACGCCTAATGTGCCACGTCGAACGATTATTCTAAAAACCGCTTCTCTGCATCTTTCCCTCGGCTTGAAGCAGGAAGTCTCTGCCTGCTGTTGGTTTTTGCCAAATACGGCATGTATGTGGATGTAATTAGCTGAGACTTAGATGCTGACTGAGGCTGATCTGGAGGTGACTTACCGTGAGGACTAACGGGGCATGGAGACGCTCTGTTCCTGCTGTACTGGAACACACTGAGGACATAAGTGACCAGATCCATTCCCTGTATCACTGTGATGGTAATACGAACCAGGACTTCTCATGACACACTGTCCTCTGTTCTCAGTATTGTATCCCCGTGGTTTGTCCTATACTTGAGTCATTGGGCACTAAGAGATGCATCCTGGTGCCATGATGACTCTGTGTACTTGAGGGCCAAGGCTGAAATAAATCACATTTTCACAATGCTTTTTTTTTCTTTTTCTTTTTCTTTTTTTTTTTTTTTTTTTTTTTTGCATGATTCAGCGAAATCTCTGCAAATTCTGATCCTGATTCTAATGACTGTTTTTAATTTACACAAGAGCTTAAAGAGTGTCTAGGGGCATTAAAAGATTTTTTCCCATATTCAGTGTGAATTCTGCAAGGCTTTTTTTCAGTGTGGTGTTCCTTAAGTATACATATACACCATGGTAACAACAAATGACAAAATGTGTCATTAGCCAGTGCTTCTCAAATCAACCCATATGTAACAGAGAGTGAACCAGAGATTGTAATTTATAAAACATGGATGTAGTCACCATGATGTCATTCTTGGGTTTCTAAAGAGCCATTGTGAAGCTCAGTGTGGTGGTTACGTCTCTCACCAGAGTATTTTTGTCCCCTGTTGCAGAGTAATAATATGTGGAGCTAGACATGTCACAGTTTTTTTGTACCAGGCTGTAAACATGTTTATTTCTGCTGCACAGTTGGGCATTTTAATATGGGCATCTATGGGGATTGACTCCCCTTTGGAGTCAGCTTCAAGTGGCCATTTGAGGAACAGCAGTTTTTAGCATTGTCATGTTGGCTTCATTTTTCAGCCTTCAGAGGTTGCTGCTTGTACTAAACTTGTTGATGCTTAGTTGGTGCTCCAGAGCCACAAGCAAAACTTCTCACACTGCACTGATTGTTGACTGAACTGAAAGTTTAATGATCCTCAAATAAAGAATACATTTATTTCATTAAATCCTTGATTTTTTGTCAGCTCTGCCCCTTAATCGTGTCCTTATTCACTAGGGGGTGTAGCTCTCTAAACTGCAAAGGAATACTAGAGCTGCCAGTATCAACTGGTCGTTCCACCACTTTGGTCCCAGATAAAAACATCTCAACAGCTATTAGATGAATTGCCATGAAATTCTGTACAGACATTAACAGTTCCTAGAAAATTAATCCTAATAACTTTGATGATTCCTTGACGTAGTGCCACTCTAAGGTTGACATTTGTAGTTTGGAGTGAATTGACTTGACAACTGATCATGTTGACTCCATTCAGCATCACTATCAATTTAAAATGTGTAATTGTTCAACTTTTTTGTGACAAAGTGTCTCCAAAACTCAACTGTGTGTAGTGCTAAAAAGCAAATATTAGCATGCCAACATAAAATGGTAAACCAGGTCAGTATTCTACCTGCTACACATCAGCATTTTAGCATGGTTGTTCTTAACATTCTTGCTCAGTGTTTTAGCATTCTGATGTTATCACCTAGCTCTAGTGCAGCTCTAAACTCTTAATCTTGTTTGAAATGCAGATTTGAAAAGTTTGTAACTTGCTCCTTCACGGAGGACACCAGTCGTAGTCAGCTTGTATTAAATTTAGTCAAAGAAGACATATAAGGTTACTGAGCAAATTTCCTCTTAACCTATAAAAATAGCTGAGTTAGCAGTCATTGTTAATATTACTAATTGTGGATCCTGTGCTAAACTGAAAACATATTGAACATGCCTCCACAACAGCTGTGCATAAAGCCAAACCTATAGATCTCTGGTATAACTGTCAGAGGGGGCGTTCCATCACCTGAAAGCCCTCTATTTCGACTGAGCCTCCTCGATGTCTCTATCTTTCCTCCCGCTGCCTGGGAGACAGGTGTTTGGAGACCAGAGCTGTATATATTGTAAGTAAAAGCCTCTGATTGAGAATGGCAGAGAAGCCTCTCCAAGTCAATAACTCATTTGGAAGGGGTTATGAATTAGAATGATCTTGCTGAGGGGAAGGTAGACTCCAGCCCATATCCTGCCTCGAGTCGCTGAAGAAACTGGAATAATAATCCTCCAGGAAAATCGATGGCAGAATGCAGCGCCACAGGGACAAATACCAGCAACGGCCCCTTTCTGCACCACACAACTCTTATCTGTCAATCGGCTGAAATTCTGCTGATATGCCATAAATCCAATTCCCTAAAATGTCATATTAAAATTTCAAGCCATTTAGATTGGCTTGTGGATAGGGAATGATGGCTTCCCTCTCCCAGGGGCTGGGATTATATGTCAATAATGTCCTCAGTGCCAGGGAGGTTCTTTCATTAGCTTGTATTTAGATTGAAGTGTCATCCATATTATGAGAGGCTGCTGCTGTGACTCTAAGTGTCAGTGTGTGTGTGTGTGTGTGTGTGGTGTGTGTGTGTGTCTGTCTAGCTGTTTGTACAACAGTCGGGCTCTTTCTCCGCTCTCAACCTTAATAGATCGTCAGTTCGATTAGTCAGCAGTGGGATGTGAGGGGAGATGCACAGTGTGTGGAGTGGCAGTGCTACCATGTAGTGGAGATTCCAAAACAGAGCTGTTAAAGGTTTTAGTGTCATAATATTTATAATATTCACAATCTTATAATCCTTAATTCTTACAGTAGAAGTGGTGTTCCAGCTCCAATTGTCAGGTCTTAATCGTTGCAAAACCAGGGTTGCTCCTGTATCGCAAATGGCTCAGATAGAACCTAAAATTCTGGATTGGGTATCAGTGAATATGTAAGGCTATGCACTGATCAAATATAATGTAATTCATTCGGTCTTAAACAGGACGGCGGCAATTCTGCTCAGTAAGTCTGCTTCGAAATTATATAAAAATCACTCCCTTATAATCTCTTCTCAAAAACATCATGTTTAGACTTTGTTTTGATATCAAATCAGATCTAATCTAGTAATTTTGTATGTATGTACGTCCATGGTTACAGTGTAGACTGGAACTGCTAATAGACATTCATCAAGATTAATCCTCAATAAAGTTAAAAAAAAAAAAATCCTTTTTCATCAGATTTGCTACGCAGTGCTGACTGCAAACCTGACTTATGTCATGCAAATATTTTTCTTACATCATGATCACATATTAAAGGCTAAATCTGAAAATTTTGCACAGTACTTGACAGCAGAGACATGCTTCTGGCCTTATCAGCATCATTTTAGTTTACATTTTAAGATCTCACAAATTATTTTGGTTTACATAACCTTATTTAAAGTGATAGAACCAGAGCTATGAAAATGCATGTAGTTTTTCTTACAGTGAACTTTTAAGTTATAATCTGCCTTTATTCCTGGCAGTGGAGGCTGTGTACAGCAGGGTGGATGCTGTGCTGCTGGTTTAATGCATTAATATAGTTAAAAAGCTGGTGATTCTCTGGTTGCCTTTGACCTCCAGTTGAGGAAACCCACATGGTGCCTTGCCATTGCCCATTATTCCAAAACTCCAATAGTCCCATTGGACCAAAAACCCATTTGTCTGACAGCCTGTTATCTCAAAAACAAATACCCATTGCTCCGTAGACCCATTGTTCTGAAAAAAACACACTCCCCCTGCAGTTATTAGTGCAGTGACTGCTGGCCATGTCCATGTGCTGAATCAGCATGAGTTTCGCCTTTAATGGGTTATATTTCTGACCTTACACCAAATAGCATTTCAAGCCATTTTACTATTGTGGAAGAATTTCCAATCATTAGTTTTATCTCAGTTTGTGTATTACCCGAGTACTTAAAGTTAACCCTAACCTAGAGCAGGTTGTGCCAAGATCACAGGGTTGGCAGTTTTCTCACCTCCTGTCTGCATGTCAAAGTGTTGACAAATTGTCCCTAATGTTCAGGCTCTGGGTTGCTCCCCAGCCACTGGGGATGCACAAGCCAGTAGTCTCCTAATTGCCATTCCTAAGCTTGGATAAATGGGAGGGTTGCGTCAGGCATCCAAATTAAATATGCAGATCACAAAATCAGATTGTCATGCCAGGTAGGGCAGGGCCTGGTTCGCCAGCGAGACACTTGGACAGATAATCTGCTGTGGCGAGCCCTAATTGGGCAACAGCTGGAAGAAGAAGAAGAATTACACTGTGCGTACAGAATGAGAATGATTTAGCTTGTTTTAGCACATCAAAGCTAACCTGCTGACCTCTAGTGGCACTATGGAGTGTTGCGTTTTATTCACATTAAAGTGCGGGATAATGCAATAATTCCAGCTAATTGTTTCACACTGGGCTACTGACCTACAGGTGGCAGTAATGTGCCAAGAGATGCAGCAGTGAGGTAGAGGAAAATGAAAAAAAAGCCTTGAAAATACTTAAAAAATGCCTTGCAGATGTTTTAAGTGGCAATAATTTTCCAAAACATACCAAGTACCAGGTTACAGGCGTTTCCTGCTTCCCAGTAAGCCACTGGTTTCACTCCATTTTAGAGTGCTGTGAGAGGCTTGAAACTTGCTGCAGATAGCTAATCCTTCCCAGGGAACATTTAGTCACCTTTAAAACTCCCAATTTGTGCATTCAAGAATGATCTGTACCTGTGCCTGGACTTGGCTGCTGTACAGTTCTCTCAGAGAGGCTAAAACAGGCAATGTGCCAGTCAACTTCTGGAGCACACCCAGTTGACACGGAAGCTGTGGTAACTGGAGCAGTTAACTTTATGTTTTTGATGACGATTGAACGTACATAACACATAATACACCATCCTGGTGCCATAAAACTTCACTGGAGCGCCTGAATGTGTTGTAATCTGCAGCTGAAAATAGTCCCCATTAAAATGCATTATTTTCTCCTGTCTGTGTGGCTGCAGTGGCCAACTGAAGTTAATATTAGGGTTGATAACAGAAATTATTTTGGCAAATTGGGTGCATTTCAGTTAGTTAGAGGTCATTCAAGACAGTATGACGCCACATTGTGTTTTCAGCTTGATAAGAAACCTGGATATTTTACATTAATTAAAGTGACAGTTCACCCCAAAATCAAGAATACGTATTTTCCCCTGGCCTGTAGTGCTGTTTATCATCTAGATATTTTTGGTGTGAGTTGCAGAGTTTTGGAGATATCAACAGAAGATATGTCTGCCTTCTCTCCAGTATAATGGAGCTAAATGGCACTCGTGGTGCTCATCGTGTTGACAGATTCTGCTGAATTGGGCTGTTTTGGGTTGCACTGTCAGGGTTAAAATGGGCTTGGGTAGGTGGACAGAATTTGGGCTGGTCTACCACGAGCTGGTTTTTGAATACATAAGGATTATAGTATATCAAAAATATATTAATATATTGTATTCCTCAATTAATGCGAACACATCCAGTCAGTCAATACAACTTTGATATGACATGAATCATATTTATTCTGCTGTGAGGAGATGTGCGGCTATCAAATCTGTATATTCATCATAACAGAGACTGCTTGCAACACTACAGTATCAGTATTTATTTGTTATGAGCCACAAAAAAATTGCTGTTGTTTATGAATTCATTTGTATTGTTTATTAGCAAAATTACTTGAGTGTATTTTGAGCATTTCTAAACCAATCTGGCAAAGCACCAAAAAAAGAATATATATATATATATTTGAAAAATTCAAAAATCATGACCTGGTTACTCAAGATAATCCACAGACCTTGTTGTGAGCAGTTTAATGTAGGAACTACTTTCTTTCTAGTAGATACGGTAGATTCTACTGCAGAAAAGAAAGTAGTTCCTACCTACTATTCACAACAAGGTCTGTGGATTGTCTTGAGAAAACAGGCCATAATTTTTGGAAAGTAACACTGGGTTTGAATTTTTCAAATGTATATTTTGGTGCTTTGAGCACCACATGCTGGGTGCCAATTAGTTACATTATATTGGAGAGAAGGAAGGCATCTCTACAGCTGATATCTCCAAAACTCTGCAACTCACACCAAAAAAATCTAGATGGATAAACAGCACTACAGGCCAGGGGAAAAAATGTGTTTTTAATTTTGCTGTGAACTGTCCCTTTAAGTCCAGGCCAATGTGCGGTTTCTAATGACATCCTGTGCATATTCAGCGCAGTTTAGTCCTGTTGCTCAGCAATTGTACACACAGCAAATAAACTGTCCCAAGTGTTGCATTCAAAGACATGTGTGGTGAAAGTTGCTCTCTCTCAGGAAGTGTCTCACACTCTGCTGACTGGAGAAAAAAGAAACACTTCAGGCAGTTCTTGGAAGTGCTGCAACATCACAACGAACAGGATGACTGGTTGTGGGTGGGTATTCTATTTGTGTGTGTTGTGTGTGTGTGCGTACAACCTCCTGCTGTTATAGTCATTCTTTTTGTTTGCATGTAAGATTTTTCTTGTGTGTTTCATTTCTTTTCCCAGGCTGTTGTCAGGTTTCCCCTCTTGAACTATGATTCTCCGGATCTGTCCTTTGTAACTCTGAGGGGAAATCTGTGCATCTCAAACACCCACCTCCCCACTTCAGCTCGCTGCGACTCATGATTGTCTGCCATGGTTTGGAGTTTTCACAGAGAGTGTGTGTGTGTGTGTGTGTGGGTGTGTGGGTGTGTGTGTGTGTGTGTGTGTGTGTGGTGTTTTCATGCGGGCTTGCGTCGGTACAGTGGGAGGGGAGCCGCTTTGATTTCCCAAGACGTCTCGGTCAGGCCTCATCGCTTTCAGACAGCAATCTCTACTTAAAGAGGAGGGAAAATGTTAGGAGGAGGGTGAGGGCAGAGAAAAGAGTGTGTGCACCCTCGCATGTGTGTTAGAGAGAGATGGAGAGAGAGGGAGAAGATGGGATGAAGGTCAGTTGGGAAAAATTTGCAGAAAAATATGACGACACTTTAGAGAAGAGAGAGCAAATAAATAAAGGATGTTTCCTCTGAATTAAACATGACTGTAAACGGCGGTGGGGATAGGGACCTCACACTGGGTTCATCTGAGCGGGTCAACACAGACGCCTCACGAGCCTGTTGGTACACTGAACACTTAAACACACTGCTTCCTGGGCTGCTCTTGTCCTCTTTATTCTAAGTCTTTAAACTGTGTCTCCATGCAGTGTCTTATATCACGTCTGCTGTTTGTAGTGCAAATGCACCATATGGCCATTAAAAGACTCTTTAGGTTTATAAGAACCAGCAGAGGTATTTTTCTGACAACTTTTCACTTTTGCTCCCTACATTTGAACACAAATATCTGTACTTTCTACCCCCTACATTTTCAAAACAGGTTTGTTACTTTAGTTTGAATGGAATGCATCTGAGGACAGTTATTGATTATTTTTATTTTGCATCATTGCATGCCGCCTTCTCAACCTCAAGTATGCAACACTGATTTCAACGTAAATGGACAGGACAATAACAAAAAGACCATTCCTCTTGTCCATCAGCGAATATCACACGCATTAGATGTCACAAGATGAAAATAATGTAGAAGGTGTAGCAAAACAAACAGCATAAAATATGTCAGACGACCAGAAGATGAGACAGCAAAGAAGACAATGAAAAAAATGTAACTAGACAAAAAATTGACAACAGGAACACAAGACATAAGACAAAAATGGCATGAAAGATGCAATGAGACAAAAAACAATGTAAAAGATGTATTGAGACAAAAAAATGACATAACAGACAAAAAAGACATAATAAGACAAAAAGACGCAACAATACAAAAAAGACATAAACAGAGACAAAAGACATAAGCTGAAAAATACATAATAAGACGAAAAAGACACAACAAGACAAAAACGTTAGACATAACTAGACAAAAAATCTGTACCAAGATGAGACTCGAGTGTAGACAAACGGTGAGGTTCAACAGCTGTAGTCCTTCAGATGGTGACTTTTTACTTTTATAAATTGAGAGCATTTCAAAGCCTGTATGTTTTCACTTTTACTGCAGTAAAGACGTCAAATCAGTACTTTTACCAGAGTCTAATTTTGCACAAGTATCTTTACTTCTACTTGAGTACAGAATGAGTGTACTTTTGCCACCTCTCAGAACAGGTTCCTGTTTTCTTGCCATCACTCCTATTGGTATAATGTTGTACTAAGTTAAAGCTGGGGTAGGCAGTTTATTTTTGTCTTTACTGAGCAAAAGTTCATAATAACCTTTACACATAATGTACTTCAAGTAGCCTGAGAGAAAATTAGACTTCTGCCCTTCCTCTTGGCTCTGTTTTCAGGCAGAAATTCTAGCTTGTGATGTGAGACTTTGGCCAGTCACAGGTCGATAAGATAGTTCAGTGTTGAGTCTCATTCCTAAAATGTCAGTATTTCATGACCTGGAAAGGGACTCACCAATCAACTGTCTTTCTCCAAAGTTGTACAACAAGGCAAGAATCAAACAGTCAGATGATGAGCTTATTTTGGGAAAGAAAATTGTTGTTAAATTATGAACAAAATGAGTGCGTAAGTGTATTGTTAGCCATCAGAATGGTAGTTTGACAAACAAGTCTTAACACAAAGTCTGCTTACAATCTGTTTATAGACTGTTCGGTGACATCTTACAGTCTTCATTAGCAGATTGCTGAGCTGAAGTCATTTCCTTAGCTGTAAACTCCTTGTGGCTCCAAATGATGAATTTAGGTCAGTTTTGATGCTGATTCGACCTCTCACAGTCACGGTATCAGAATCAGAGGGTCGACATTTTTACCATCTGTGAAATATCTGAGTGGTTCTGTTGAAACTCTTGCAGGCTGGATTATTGCACTTCCCTCTGCATAACCTAATTTGTGGGAGACAGAGTTGAGCCCCATCTCTCCCAGAAATTACATTTCTATACAACTAATTTGCAACAATAAATGTATTTTGTAGGAAATGTAATGCTGCCCTGATTTCATTTCCTGTTAACATAATGAGGAAATATTGTTAATTAACTTGGCAAGTTGCAAAATGTTGATATTGAACATACTATTCACTGGCATGGTGTTTCATTTTTTCTGCTAAACTATGCAATTTTACAATGCAGCGTTCTTTTGTAGCTTATTAATGTTTTCATAGTTATGTTTAGGCAAGCTCCACAGACGCACACTATGTGATCACAGGGTTGGTAGTTAACTCCCCCTGCCCCCCGTCCATATGTCCTGTTCTGTGCGGCCTTTGGCCTGTGTGGATAAATGTAGCCATTTACCATTTATTCCTGGCATCACTTGGTTAAGTTTAGGTAATGATCATGATTTTGGTGTAATACAGAAGTCTGCAGTGACTGGACACTGTAATATGCTCTCAATTTACAATCTCAGCAGAAATCATCCAGAGAGCTCACTCAATCTGACAAGATTATACTTAGTGTTTATACGTCAAAGGTATGGAGCAGTTTACCATATGGTCTGAGACTTGCACCCACAGTGTGGTCATTGACATCAACCTCAAGGCCATTTAATTTAATTTAGCTCACAGCTCAGTAGTTTTTATTGTTTCCTTTCTGTTCTGTTACTGTAAGCCTTTTGTTCCTTTTCTTTTCCTCTCCCCATAAAGCACTTCAAATTGTTTTTGTATGAAAATAGGCAACAGGCTACAAATGAACAGAAATTTGAACTTTGGTAAGTCTGGTGTTCGTAAATGATAGAAATGATGGGCAAGATTATGAAAATAAGTCCCAGCCCCAATTCCAATGTGCCAGCTAAGGCCTGAGCACTGAACCCTCATGGACTTAGATGATGTCCCCTGGTGAGTGCTTGAGGGTCTAAAATGATATAAATGGTAATGCTGATGTCAAAACATGATGCTTACAATTGTGGTTTTGGGACTTTTTATTTGACATTTTTTTTTACTTTCTTCACAGCCAAGGTGTTTAGACTGCCTGATTTGAACATCTTCATTGCTCTTGCCTTACAGAGTGGACAAGAGGTTAATTGTAAAATAATCAGTTAACTACTTCTTTTGTCAAAACAGAATCATACACTTGCACGTAAGCTTTTATTTCAGTCCTAGGCTGACCCCATGTTTGATGATACTACACTGTGAATTCTGGGTTATTTTGTCAGTCAAAATCTACATTTTTCAAAAGTGTTCACTTGATGATTTGACAGTGGCACAGCCCTAAGTCCTTGCAGGTGAGTGGGAACGCACCTCAAAGTCTCTGATTCCATTAGTGTGGACATTGGGATTGGGCCCCAGTTTCTAATAAAGCCGGAGATACACTTACTTTAAATTATGCATTCGTATTCACACCTCTACACATACACATCATGGCTGCCTTGTGTATACTGTGTCCATTTGGAGTGCTGGTTGTGTGTGTCCTCAGAAATTAACTCTACGCATGCACAAACATGTGGTTAAACAGCAAATATATCACCGAGCCTAACTTCAAACAGAGATGATGTTTTTATTTCTATATCATCAAATTATGACGGCACACAGATTTTGGCTCCTTGTACTGCTGCATGGCTGCAACAGCGACTAACATCGGACTTCCCTGATTGTCAACTGACTTTTACCTGACTGTTGTAGCTGAATTCTCAAACTGACCATCACAATGTTATATCCAGGAAAATGTAACTAAGGAATAGTGGTAAAGAGTTTGCCTGGCTTGTTTCTCGTCATTGATAGATACAGTTCACTTGAAAATAGGTGAGAAAACTCTTAGCCTCATTTCAAGGTAGTGGATAAACTGTTTACTTGGTTTTCCTTCCCACTAAGCCTCTGAACTAAGAAGTGCTAAAATATGACAAGATGGACTAAATTATGCACAACAACAAAAATATAATCAGATATGAGGTCTGTATTCTGAAATCAGTGTGGTATCTTGCCTAAATGGGGTTACAAGGCTCACAAACATGAAGCAAATTTGTCTCATACTGTATGTGTCCGTTATTCGGTCTAGTTAGCTTAATTTTCCAAACTGTAGAAAATAAAACTAGCCGATACTTTGACACACCTGAAGTACATCTTGAAAAACTGGGAACTTGGTGAACAGCTATTTAAAGCAGGCATTGAAGATGTAAAAGAAGACAAGATCCTTTAACTGCATTGGCTTTTTCTCACATCACATTTATTCAGAAACTAGCAGTCTCAGACTTTTCAAAGTCTGAGACTGCAGGCCTCTCCTCAGACAAAGCTTGGAAGTTTACTTGCTTAGTTTTATTCAATTCCTGGATGCCTATAGGATCAATTTGGTCCCATAGACACCCAACAGTTGAAACAATATAGCCTAATGTTGCTGTTTGACATAACTTCAAACTACATCAAATACATATAAGCCAAAGGCATTTGTTAGTTTCTGTCTCTGGTAAAGTAAAACAGTAAAATTCCCCCAAAATACAGTATGTCTCACACACACATTTAGGCTATTTTATGTGATCTTCTTTTCATAACTAACATAATAACTAATGTATATTTTTTCACTTCCTTTCAGTGAGCCTCCCATGAAACTGTTAGGAGCCACCCTGGGGAGGCCCACCTCCCACTTTGAAAATCTATTTGTGTAGGCTAGAACAGTTACAAGAAGGAAAGTTCCATCCGTCCCTCGTGTCTGAGGGTAGAAACTGCCAATAAAACTGATGTTACAGCTTACTTCATTGCTTTTACCTTTATTTATCTGGGTTTGTTGGATGAAACCACTGCCTTCTAGCCCTGAAACACACTCACAAACATGCACAAATTCCTACCTGGACGCCGGCCCACAACCACCACAGTCTGATCTGTTGGTCACTGAGCGCTGTGGGGGTTAAGTGCCTTTCTCAAGGGCACCGGGGGGCAAGTGGTGCTCCTTCACTTCCCGGTCACGGATTTGACCGGCAGATTCATCCTGCCGGTCAAATCCGTGACCTTTCAGTCTCAAGCTGGAGGAAAAGACAGGCAGAAATCGTAGCATGGCTCACAGTTTGGGGGATGGAATGATTTAATTTGAAGAAAAAACTAAACTGACCTTCCATAGCTAATGTTCCAGTGTACACAAAAATAAAGGTGCTAACTAAAACCATAAAGGGTTCTTTGGCTTGTTGCCATAGAAGAACCCTTCTTTGTTCCTGTTAGAACCTTTTATAAAGGTTTTACTTGAACCCCTTTCACAGTGTTCTAATTAGAATGGGTTGTAGAACTTTCTGTGAGAGATTCCACCCAGAACCTCCTATGAGAGGTTCTACAGAGAACCCTTATATGGTGTAATGGTTTAGCCTAGAAACCTCTCTGGAAGCTCTGTTCAGATCCATTTCACCTTCCAATAACCTTTATATATTCCAAGGATTTTATCTAGAACCCAGTAAGGGGGGGGGGGGGGTTCTACCGAGCACCATTTATATTCTTTATCTAGAACACACTCGGGTTTCTATGGAGAACCTTTTTATATATCAAGAGTTTATCTTGGACCCACCAAGGGAGTTCTATCAAAAATCATGTTTCAAGGGTTTTATCTAGCACACACTCAGGGGGTTCTACAGAGAACCTTTTTGTAGGTTTTATCGAGAACCCATTAAAGGGGCTTCTACAGAGAACCTTTTTATATTCCAAAGTTTTATCTAGAACCCGCCAAGGGGTTCCTTTTTACATTACAAAGGTTTGATCCTGAACATACCCAGGGGGTTCTACTGAGAACTTTTTTATATTCTGAGTTAGAATTTTATCTAGACCCCTTAAAGGGGGTTCTGTCAAGAACATTTTAATATTAATATTATATTACTTTAATAATATTATAATATAAGAGTTTTATCTAGAACACACACCGTCTATATTATGGTCCAAAAAACCCTTGATGAACCCTTGATGAAGGTTCTTCAAGTGTGTCAACAATCCTTGAAGAATTCCTTTTCCTAAAAAGGGTTCTTTGGATGAAAAGGTTCTTAATTGGACCCGTAGTCTTAGAGAGAACCTGCGACAAACACGTCTTCCCAAAAAGGAAGGGTCTGGTAGAACCTCAGCCATTCTGAACAACCCGTGTGTAAGCCTTATTTCTAAGAGCTACAGGCACAAACATGCATCTTATTAGCTTTATTCACATGGATAAGCATCTTTGTGTGCTGAACGCTGCTCTCTGTGTCAGCTGCTGTACTGTACACTCATCCTGTGTTACTCTTCAGGGGAAGTCAGCTAGCTCCTCCACCAGCATCACATCAAAGGCTTCCCAACTCTCTCCTCACAACTTTCAGGGGCTGAGAGGAAGCGCTGCTGGAAGTGCATTACAATATCCTGAGCTGCAGATCTGCTCGCCATTTTTCAGCTTCAGTCAGGCTCCAGTTCCACATTTTGCTGACTGATTATTGCATGTATGTACTAAGACACCAATGTTACGGTCAACTGAGCCTGCCAGATTTGCTTTAAGTCAAAGATATTTGTTAACCTCTAAAAATAAATTGCATTAATTGGCAAATTTAAGCACGTATCCAACGATTTGGATCAGGGAGGGTTGTTCAACAGTAAAGTATATGGAAAAGGTCTAATTTAACAAGCAAGCGGGCCTTTTCCCTGTGAGGGTTACAATTACCCTAATTGAAAAAGCTGGACGTGGATTGAAACTGGCAGTCTAATTAATGGACTCTTTTACAAGCTTCCATAGAAACCTCTGTTCAGTGCAATACTTACACACATGGGTGGGTCCACGCCGCAGGTCTGTGTATGTATTCCATATTTAGCTGGAATTTGTTGGTATTTGTTATTTGTGTGTTTTTTCAAAGATGCAAAGGTTGCATTTATGGTCCTTTATGGAGCCTCCTGTGTGTTTAATATTCATGGCTAAATTATATTATGAGATAAAAACACACGTTTGAGGGGATTTTAAAATAAAAATAGGCTAAAACTCAATCAGTATGAAAAGCAGAACACTAAAAAAAAACTGCATTTCATATACAGCACAAAACTGAAAATGTGCACAGTAAATAATTTTGAGCTGGTTCAACTGAAATATAAGTTAACCATCTGTGTGATTAGTTTAAACTCTTATTTAAGTTTTGTAAAATCAACTGAATTAAGTTAACTGAACTTGAAAAAAATGTTCCATAATCTTATTAAGTTGAACCAACAACTGTTCAGTCACACTGATGAAGATTAAAAACAAATTTCATTTCTAGCAGCTCCTCTTGGAGCCGCTTTGTTCCAGCATTGGCACAAAGACAATATGTGAAACTGCTTCCAATGAATTTATTAATTGTAGGTCTGAGGATAGGGACTAAATTCAATACGCATCTTTATCATTATTCATAATGTTTTCATTATTGTGAACAACCACGCCTTATGTTAAAATGTATTAGAAACACATAGCAAGTTTCTATCATATATGTTTTCTTCAAACTATACAATAGAACAGAACACAATGCATGCTGGGAAGTCTACTAACATGCCAAACCTGCGCTCTAAAAAATGTTGCTTTGACTTGTTTTACCAAGTTGCGCATACAAAAAAATAATAATGTGGTAAACACAGAAAATTGCTGCAATTTTATCAAAAAAAAAGCAAAACATTTTTGTGTCAGCATGACGTGGTGACATGACAGAAATTTTTCATGTCATGTGACAGTCCTGCACATTTGTGTCAACTAATTAAAATGTTGTGTCATAAATTAATTTGACTTTACAATAAATTATAAAATATCTACTCTGTATGAACAAAAAAAGTTGAGAAACTCAAAATTTTAAGGTAGCAAGGTAGCAAGTTGAATCTTTGAGTATCTATCTATCTACTATCTATCTATCTATCTACATCTATCTATCTATCTATCTATCTATCTATCTATCTATCTATCCATCATCTAATGACTTATCTTATATTGTCTTTCTTTATGATATAGGAACACTTTTAGCTTAGTGTTGGGTTAGGATTATCAGGTTATAGTTTTTATTGTCTCTTTGTTTCATCTGTTGACTAATAGTTGAAGCCACGTGAAACTCAAAATTGTGAATTTGTATCTGAATAGGTGTTAATTGTTTTGGTGGCCTTTTCATCCGCTCCCAGAAATGTCATCAATAACTGTTAATGGCTTCCCTGTTGTTTTTCTTTTTGATGCTATTATCTTTGTTTCCTGGCTCCATTGCTCATTTCTGAATGATTATGTTGCCGACAGTAAAAGGTCCAACTATGAAATGCTGCTCTTCCCTCAGCATTCCTTCTACATGTGTAATCGACATTAATCAACTCGATGGGGTTGGGACCAATACAAGCACTATTACAAGAAAAACCTGTTTGTTTGGCTGGATGTTCCACCGTAATAGTTCCAAAAAACATTTTCCAAGTGAGGAGGAGAGATGATTTATATGCAGTGTGGAATCAAACCACCTGGACTGTTAAACAAATTTAGTGAGGATGCAGTGTCTACATTATTGCCATGTTGTGCTGCTTAGCAGCAGGTATGGTTTTCCAAATGAAATGGTGATAGTATCTTTGTTACCCACGTATATTTTACTGATAGAGCTGTAGCTCTGAGCAGGCATGAGCAACACAGACCTTGTTAAGTCTTTCATGGAGCTGTTGGATCAGTGTGGTGCATGTGTGAAGCACAAGCTGTTTTCTTTCCTCAGGTGAACTGATAATTTATCAGCATTCAGAGGAGTCTTTTTGTTTTCCATTTGGTTTCTTGTCAGGTTGAATGTGGTAAAGTTGCTCTATAATATTTTCAGTTCAGGTCATTAAAAGCTCATCTCGGTCAAACATGCAGTTTATTAGCAGAGATTCGTCTCTTGCTTTCATGGCATCAGCCAAGGATCAGGTCATAAGAAATCTCTGCTGCTTGGATTTATTGTCATGTAATGTGTTGACGTGGTTTGCATTTATTATCCTTTACTGTATGGTTTTGACTGGCTGTAGAAACACGGATGATTTCAAACTGTAATGTGATATTTTCTCCAGCTAATCACACTAAAGCTATGGTAAGCATTGCTGAAAAAAGATAGCTGATTGAGTCTCAGTCCCAGGCTGATGATGTTCGATCTGGTCTGAGCCACCTGCGTTAGAGACTCCTCCTCCTCCTCCTTGTTCTGACTGGTTGTTTTCAGTCAGGTGTAGTGGATTCTTGTACCCACCATTAGGATTACTAGAGGAGACAGAGGAACCTGATATTTTCACATATTATCTGTCTCATATACCAGGACATAATGACAGTTTCAGCACATATGCCAATTTTTTAAATCGTTACCTATTGAACCGTTCATAATAAATATATAATAAATATATAATTACACTGTAAAAATGAAAAAAGTTGAGAAAATTCAAAATTTCAAGGTAACTTCCTGCAATAGATGTTTTTTAGTTTTATCAGCTACTAATCTTCTGATAATTTACTTTTCTCCTTTAGATAAACTTGAATCTTTTAGGTTTAGAGAACCCCCAAAAATGGATTCCAAAAACTATTGAGTAAAATCATTAAGCAAAACTGAATAATAGTTTAATATTTTAAAGAAGAAAAGTAAATTACCTCAACTAAAGATTATAGGTTGGCTAAACTATCTTGTTTTTACAGTGTAATTGTAATTTAATGTTTGACAAAAAAAAAAAAAAAAAAGATTCTAATTCAGGCTTTTGCATCAAAGTGTAAAGTGTTGGCTCAAGCAGAGCACCAAAGTCACTGAAGCACTAGCTGATGGCTGTAGGCAACGCTGTTTGCTGCCTCAGCGCTCTCCACCACCCCAACATCCTCTTTATATTCTAGGTTTTTGCTATCGTTGATTTACATATACTGTGAAGCATTTTAAGCTGGTTCAACTTAAAGGCAAACTATGGGATTTTTCCCCAAAATAATGCATAGACTCATACAAAAATTACCCCCTCTCAATCATCATGCACAACCCACCCGAAGTGTGTGGTGGAGACCCCGTCCTCCACCTCCTAACCTTCTTACTATTTTACTGCTAGGGATGCTTTATTAACTCAAAAAATCGGTATTTGCCATTCTTAGAATGAGACTGAACAATCACCTGTCTTTCTTTTGCGTTTACAAACAGCAGCCAACAAATCCGACTGCTTCTATCTTTAAACACAGTAATGAGTATGAGAAGTAGGACCTGACTGATACCGGAATTTTGGGGCCAATGCTGATACAGATTTTAGGGAGTAAAAAAAGTACAATATTGATATATAAAGAAATGAATATACAGACATAGACACATTCTTTGCAATGATCCCTCAAAAGTGTTTAACAGTTGTAATAAAGATATGTACTCATGATGGATGCATGATGTTGGATTGATATGGAAATTATTTTTTTAATTATTAGGGCACTGAAACTGTAAACTTTCACCTGTATGTTGTCATTATAAATAACTATGAATAAAAAAAGAGCAAAATATACGTATATATCAAACCTGAATTAACACAGAATTATGCCTATTTATGTCTATGTTGGACAACATACTGTATATACTGTATATATATATATATATATATATATATATATATATATATATATATATATTACACACACACACATATATTAATAAAGCTGTGATAGGTCAATATCAGGCTGATATATAGGGCTCTAGTGAGTAGTAATTGTCACTATAAGAAGACCAAAACAGCACTATTAGGACTGTGTCTAATAAAGAATAAATGCCATCACACTGGAAGTATTTTGTAAACATGGCAGTGTGAAAGCGTGCGTTTGTGTGTGTATGTCTCATGTATCTGTTTCAGTCTTTAAGCGTCTTGCACGTACGTCTGTTTTTCTGCTGAACAGCGAGAGTGTGAGCACGGGTGAGTGAGCATTTACATATGTCTGTGACTAAGCCCATTGGCACAGTACAGTATGATGCAGTGCTCCTTGCCTCGCTGTGCCTGTCTGCTGTGAGTGTAGTTTTCTGTGTCCTGGTTGTAATCCTCAGCACTGTCCCTGGGGGAAAGCTGGGGATGCTAACAGCAGCCAAACTGCAGGTTGCTGCTGGAGAGAACAACAGGTCAGTCTGTCCTTGCTGTCCCACTGGCTGGGACACCACACACGACAACAGTGTCACTACATTCGAGGCAATGCAGAGCACTGGGGATTTAAAATGACCAGTTTAAGAGTTAGACTGATATCTTAGGTTAGGTTTATAGCTATCCCTAGAGGCTTTAAAGCTGAATTGGGCAGTGCTTGATCACACAAATATTGACAGAACAGTGGCTGTGGTTGAAGAAACAATGGATCATTCACAGCTTTGTTGGCAGGGTTAAGGAAGGGGATTTCATCTTTTGACATATAGCTATAGCCAGCCATAAACAATAGCAACAGAAAAATGGAGAAAAATGCTCCTGAAACTGGTACCACAGCTTCACTATTGACTGAAAGTGATGTCAACAAAATACTGTCCATGCTATCACTAGGGTTTTTTAATGATAAACAGGCCAGCTGGTTCATGTGTTGTAGTCAAGACCATCTAAACTGAGACCTGTCATGTCATGACCAAGACCAGAATGTATCCAGATTTGAGACAAGATCAAGACTTTGAGGGGTTCAAGTCAAGGCCAAGTGCTGTAACGTCTCTAGCTCCCTCACCCAAGCGTTATCATGGCAGGCGTTATCACAGCATTACCATAGCATTTATGATGGAGCTGACATTAGCAAACATTGATGCAACTAAACTTTACATATATATTAGCTATTATAATTAGGTGTTAGCTTTATAGTTAGCTACATAGACTCATTGTGGATTATAACAAACAAAAACTTAGAAGGAACAACAATTTGTCACCTTTGTGAGAGTTTTGGGGACAGAGCACAAAGTTAACATACTGTATTGACATTAACATAATGCAGTGTTTACTTAATTTGTTAGCTTGAGCTATTAGTTAAGTGGCAAAGCTAGATGGCTAGCAGCTGAAACTAATGCCCAGAAGGCAGCTAATATGCATAGGTAATATTTGCTAAATGATTTTGAGTCAAGTGTAAATAGATATCTGAGGAGTTTTGATACAGAGGCATATGTCTAAAGTTAGACAGTTAGTTTTGCTTGTGTCACTTTGCTTACCTTTCTTTATGCTCCCTTTCTAAGTACTGATAAAAGTTTGACATGACCCCAGCAGTAGAAATTACACACTGCAGTGGGTTTTTCTTTTGAACGCTAATTTGCAGATGAACTCTTTGTGGCTTAAGTAGCCTGTGGGACAGAGAGCAATTTGAGTCAAGTTGCATTTGAAGCAGGAAGTTTTACTCCCAATCACAGAAATGATGTTATCAAATAAATCAAGCAATTTAGTGACAGTTGTCTGGTCTTGAGACCAAGACAAGACAGAATAAAAATGCTGTTGATTCCAAGATGAGAGTGAAACTTCCAAAAAGTGGTCTCGAGATCAAGAAACATCTTGAGTACTAAAACACTATAGGTGGCTGTAGACCTTACCAGATAGAAATAAAAGAAAAAAGAAGTAAGAAATCTTACAAAAACAATATGGTGCAAATCCCCACTCGTCCAGTGCTGTGTTTAAACTCTCCGTTGAACTCTAGTGTCACTGTCTTCCCTCTGACAGCTCCATTGGACAGACCTGTGCCCTCTTCACTATGTCTTCCAATGAATCAGATGGTGTAGTACTACACAGGTCACTACACATGGGATCTTATCTTATTCATTAGGAACATGGATAAAATTGGACACTAAATTATTAATTCAAAGTTGGCAAGTCGGAGAGTCTCAGGCATATTGCTCTTTTGCCCTTATTCACCCCCCCAAGTCACTCAGCCCTGTTAAGAAAAGGCGATTAAAGTGGTGATACACAGTGACTCAGGCTGCTTGTGCAAGTACAATGTGAAAGCAGTCTTGGGGGAAATGTAGGAGAGATGTGCATGGGCTCTCTACCTCATTCAGAGGTGAAAATAGGCATCGTGGATCCACTGAGAGGCAGGAGTGTTGGCAGGTGTCCCATATCGAGGAGTATGAGACAACCCCATGCTGGATGGCAGAGGGAAAGAGCTAACAAAACACCGGCTGGATGAGTGTCTGCATAGTTCAGGGACTAAAGTGTGACATAGGGGTCAGAGAGGCAGTTGGGAAGTCACTAGCATCAATCCAGTGACCAACTGGGAATATCTATGTGAAGAAAGCAATAGATTAACACTCTCCAATCTTTCAACACAGTCCTTTCTTGAGCAAAGCACTGAAAGCTCAACTGTCCCAGCTCATCCTTACCGGAAAAATGACTGTATAGACGAATTCAGTGATCAGTTTGTGTTCTGCCATCTAGAAGCGCCGTTGTTACCGTGGTGACACGTCGTAGTTTCTGTCACTCTGTTTTGTCTAAAAAATAACCAAAGACTTTCAAAACTTTACAGGTTTTTTCATGGTTTCAGTTAAAATGATCATTTGCAAGTTCTTTTGCAGGTCTGGGAATCCCCTGTAGACACTGTGTCTGTTGCCTGCTGACAGTGACAGCATGGATAATTGGATTGACGATTTTCGGCAGTGGCCCTCAGTAACTGGCGAAGGTACCTTTTAGGAAGACGATAATAACGTTCTTCAAATTTTACATAGTAGTTTGACGTTGGTTGTGACAATAGCCAGAAATAGAGAAAAACAGACCACCTCCGCCACATTTAAGTGATTCAAATATTCATGTTTTTCGGGAACAAAGTCTTCTCTGTTCATATTCTCGATCCACTTCTGGCAGATGGCCAGTGAATCCATGCAGAGTGTATGGTCTCAGACAGCAGCACCCTTCTTAAAGTAAAGGCTTGTGTATTTTGCATTCTGTTTTTTTACAAAGTTGAGGTTTGACATTACTGTCGGAGCAGCCAAACTGTACAGGTTCTTTCCAACTTCCTAGACATCGCCGTCAAAAGGACTTTCACCTCAAACACCGGACTTTTTAAAGTTTTAAGTTTTTCATTACATTTTTTTTCATTGCTGGTACTCTTCGGGAGTCATATATGATGTTTTGGGAGTCATAGGCAACTGACCTATTCTGTTGTACAGGTATGAAGATGTGTTGACTCTGCAGTGGTCACCGTATAAGACTAGTTGTCCTCTAGGAGTGTGGCTGTCTGGTTTGGCTTTTCCTCAGATAAATAAAGGTTAGTATAGCTGCAAGCAGGACTTCCTGGGGCCAAGCACAGCACATCAAGCACAGTACCCTGCACACAGGTACTGTGAGGACACGTCTACCCTCTGAGCAAGTCTGATCATGATCGGAGAAAGCATCACAGAGATATGGTCAGCTTCCTGTTTGTTTCTGCCCTACCAACTCTGTCACAAGAGAAATATTAAGCAATAAACATGGGACTACTACCCATCATCTCGTCCTTTTGTGGTGTGTAATGAGTAATGGAGCTGTGTTAAATTTGTGTCATGGTAGTTATACATTTGCAGTGACGATTTTGTCAGCAATTTGTTTTAGCATTTTTGTAAGTTTTGTTTTGTTTGCTAGCTCAGTGTTAAAAGGACTGAACATTGGAGGGATTGTGTCACAACAGGGAAAATAAGGGATCTGACAAAAACGATAGGGTGCCAATGCCCACTCTTTTAGTGATTGTCCCTTTAATAAAGAAAAGCTTTGTTTTATTTTGATAATTTACCTCCATTGATGAGGCAGAAATGAGGAAAAGTTCATTTTGTAAATCAAAGCTATGTTTCTTTTCCTCTGTCTGTCTCTATCTTCTTTCTAAGTTTGCCTCCCTTGCTCTCTCTCTCCTTGCTTCTTGCTTTGTAAGCCGAACCTCTGGAGGGCGACGGGCTAAAAAAGGAAACAGACAGTTTGGCCCTCGGCTCTTTTTTCTTTTAATAGGCCTGGTATTCCTGGTGGAGCAGGCAGGAGTTCACCTTGATGTCACATATCAGCGGCAGGCTCAGGGCTCAGGGCCGGCCTTCCCTCACTGGCTCACAGTTAAAAGGAGGTTTAGGGAGGGAGGAGGAGGAGGAGGAGGAGGAGGAAGTCAACAAATTCTTTGACCTTCTTTTATCTGCCAGGTCTACTGTGAAGAGGCAGTGACTGTGTGTGATTTTGTTTAATTGTGTACTGATGTGTGCTGTCAGCCTATTACTGAGACACATTTACTGTAAATATCTTCTGTGACATGTAAAAGTGGTCACAAACTAGATCCTCAGTTTGGTCTGTATTGTTTGGTGCTAGTGGCTTAATGCTACAGGATGTTTTTGCACCATTCTTCAGTCAGACCAGTCATTTGCTGAGTATCACTTCTTATGCCAACTACAGTTCTCAGTCTTGTCATTCCAAACAAGAAAATGACGATCGCATTACCTCATGAATCACTACAGTAGTTTTCCTTGCAAAGGACTATTACTATTGTGTTACAATAACGATACAGAGTTGTACAAAACAAACACTATGTGATCAAATCAAAGAGTAATATGTGGAGTGCTGAGCTCACAATGGGGCTAGACTTACTGGTGTCACAGCATGCTATTGTACAGTAAAGCCTTGATGTCCAAGCAGCCAAATAAATATCTGAGCATTATTTCAGTTACAATCTGAAAGATGTTCCCCCACCTTTTAGCACTATAAACCTTTTATATGTCGACAACCTTGTTGTTGTCATGAGGGTGGGAGAACTGGTGAATCCAGCTAATAGGCTGTTTATGTCCCGAACCTCATTCACACAAGCTGCCTCAAACTTTCAGTGTTTTTGTTTTATACTCAGCTGACTGCAGCATATATGCACATACAGCTGTACATTAATTATGTATTGATGGACAGCCACACCAAGTTCAAAGTGTAGATCACAATAATTGGCTATAAAGTAACATAATAATATAATTATAATATAATTATTCAATATCTTCTTTCCAGTCAAATCAGAAATTGTTATAATTGAGCCTTCTTAAGTCCTGCCCCATTTTGCTTGGCCAATGATCATCTTTCATCCATCCATTACTTAGATGAACTACAGTATGTCCTAGGCTTCTATATATTGAAAAGAAAACCAAATTTTGAGGATGGTTAAAAGATGTTGCAGGGGGACTTGTAAAAGCAACATAACTTAGTTAATGTTAACAAAAGACTAGCTTACTAGCTAGCTAATCTACACCAGTCATTATCTAACTAGTTAGCTAGTGAGCATTAGCTTGCCAGTTAGCTAGTGTTTTGTTAATATTATATCTGGAAGTCGTTTTTACTAACCTGACATGCCAGATGGTTTGTTATGCTGAACCATGTGGGATGTTGTCCTTAGAAACTATTTGGAAAAGGCTAGGCGCTTATAAAAAAACACTTGGTGACTGGATTAACCATCTGTCTGTTACGTCTAACACAGACTAATTTTAATCACTCAGATCAAACTCTTGCTGAGGCCGGTTGGAAGAAGAGCCAAAACATCTTTTCCATCAAGAAAAGCCTTAGCGTAGATACCTCACAGTATCTACGCTAACCTTTTCAGGAGCTGCCTTTGTTTGATTGAGACGAGTCACGTCAATGGACAGTTTTTGCTGTCATCACGCCTAAAACCACGTCTGTAGCTGCCAGTAGTCCCTCCTAGGATGCTGATTGGCTGCACCAGTTTTGGTGCAGCCGCAACTGGATAACTTGTGACCTGGCAACATGGTGTCTTGTGTGATCTTGCAATCTCACAATTTCCCAATCTCGTAAATTTAGCTGCCTTGCAAGGTACTGTCTTTATAGAAGTTTGCTAAACTGTGACTGGAGCAGAGAGAAAAATCAGGCAGGACTACAGTTCACTGGAGGGTTAATTTCACTTTTAGATGTGGCGCAGAAGCTGTGAACATTAGCGTTCATATCAGCATAGAGTCCAGCTATACTGTTTTATGATGTTTTACCGCTACCAACTGGACTGGAGGAGCAGAACGAGTCTCTGTATAGGAAAAGATAGAGAAAATCAATTATTATAATCACCCACTTTATAGTGATCAATTTGACCCAGACAGACATCACTAAACAGTTTCCACTATACTTAAAAGTCTGGTGTATCATATAACTCATGGTTTATTTGGCTAATATTTCATGAATCAGCTTGTACTGTGGTTGCAGCCATTGGTTTGTGAATAGCAGTTAGCAGCAGCAATATCAGATAGTATCATTAGCAATAAATGTTTCAAGCAGGTGTTTAAATAAAACACAGAAGCTCCATACTCTTACCTCAGCCTCCAATATGAGTTTTCTTGTTAAAATGTAGAAAAAGAAAATCACTTACATTCCACGTATACTGTAAGTGCAGTAACCAGAAAACAAAAATAATCAGACCTAACTGCACTCAAGGAAAACTTTACTTTTGATTGTTCCATTAAGTCAAGTAAAGGTGAACCCTTTTGAAGGCATGAGGCTTCCGAGGGGGTTTCTAAGGCCTCATAATATTGTATAGTATACTGACCATTTGGCATTCATTTTACTTGTGCTAAACTTGGCTGCCTCCTGTGACGTCTGTCTTTTTTTTTTTAATAACAGTATGTCAGAGATCATTGCTTTAGGTCCTTCTGTGGAGGAGTGCACATACTGTATGTTATCAAGTTAATCTGAGTTTTTCACACACATACACACACACACACTCACACACTCTCCCTCTCTCTCTCTCTGTTATTCAGTCTCTTGCTGTTTGGACAAACACTTGACCGGAGCGTCCAGCAGGCCAGACAATCGATGGCAAATGCCCATGGCTAAATCAAATTACTTCTGCTCGATTTGTAGCCGGGGACAAAAGAAAGAGGAAGAAAATATAAAACAGTGTTATTTCCAGGGTCAGTGGCTGTCTGAAGAAGGTTTTTTTTTTTGTCTCTGTCGATCTGGTAGGATGCACAGCTCCGAGATGAACTGCAGCCGAGTACAGCAGATCAGTGCTGTGAGGGTTGTCTTGTCTGGTGGTTCAACCATGCTGATTTAGCAGAAGTGGGTGTTCAATGCATTGTGACCACTTACTACGTTCTGTAATTTCTCAAATACAAAAAAGATCATTAATGACATCACATTCTGCACTGACAAATAAAGGCTGGTCACTCCTAAAGGCTCGTAAACACTGTGGCTAGAATTTGTACAAAGCAGGTGACATCATAGTGCGGAAATCACTGCATTAACATTCACCTTGGATGCCATAAAAATGCCAAAAACACATCTAAAATGGGAAGAAAGAGCTATTGAAAATAAATTTAACAAGAATCAAATAGATTTTTTTTTTCAGACTGCCAAAAGCTAAAGAAAAGACAAGCAAATAAATCTCTGCAATTCACAGAAACAACTGAAATCAGGCACTGAAACATGGATTTGGTGTTGCCATTTTGTATTAGGTGTGTTGGATTTTTGGGTGAAATCATACCTTTAGTTATAAACTGTGTTGTAATGTTACTTATTAATTAAATATTCCCCATCTCTCATTTATATTCTGTGTAACTGAGCCTTTTGTTCTACAAATGCGCTTTGTATCGCACAACCTCACTCACATCAATGCTGCTGGATGCAAACATTTCTGTCATAATGTCATAAAATAAAAATATAAATCACAAATACCAGTATTGTTCCCCTTTTCTGTGTTCAGGGTTTTTTGTGCAGACCTGAAACATGGCTTGGTGACGTGCCAGAGCCATGGTCCTCCAACACTATATAAGCCCCACGAACTGACTCACAAATGACACCGCCTCTCCCTCCCCTTTTCCCTCTGCTTTAACTTAAGTAGATTATCATTTGTTTTACTCCCTGTGTTTCAGTGGGAAAATTACATCACACATCCCCTCTATTATGATGTTGCACAAATTCCATCAGTACAACAACAAAGTCATGACATACTTACTAATTATTTTCTGCAGGTGTTTCACATTAAAAGCCTTCCATAAGGGCTGGATTATGTTCTCTATCTGCTGGACAGAACATAATGTCTTTGAAGTGCCAAGTCAAGACAGACAAGACCCGAGTCATGTCCTGAGTCCTGAGACTGATAAGTTCCAAATCAAGACCCAAATGCTAGACTTTGACGTTTAAGTTTGAAACAAGTCCATTAAAAAAAAAGGTACAAACACTTGTGATGCTTAATTATGGTATACGGGACATCCCTGCTTTGTTCATTTGTAGTGGCTGTTTTACCATGCTCCAAGCTCCTATGATACTTAATCAGCAGAGTATCTTGTTTTGACTCATGTTCCACTTAATTAAATCCCATCTTGTGAAAATCCAATGCATCCATGCTCCACAAGGCAGGTAAACTTGAACAAGAGTTTACTGAATATTTATAATAGCGTCACAGCAGGTGATCCAACTCACATTCCAGTCCGGTCCATTACCAACTTGACGCTACATTTCTCTCCTGTGGTGCATATATCATTCCATCTTCTTACACCCGGTCAAAAACTTCAACCAATTACCATAACCTAAACCTTTACTTCCTGCTCATGCACACTAAACCTGCATCACAGCATTATCACCTGGTGGCCTGACGTAACTACAACAATAAATGTATTTTAACACCGTACTCTGCAAAATAGAAATAGAGGCATAAACTTTGCAGAGTAATAACACTGACAATGTACATTAACTGTTATGAATACTTAAATAATATGAGAATGTGAATAACATGTAATAACCACAAATTTACCAAAATATGAGATCTATTTAAGCGGTTCTTACATTATTCTATTCATGCAAACAAAGAGGTAGTAAGTAAGTCATTTTCTTGGAAGTTTCCTGATTATTAAGAATTATTTAATTTGGTACTGCTGTAATTAAGGGTAATGGGAATGTCTTTTCAAACAATAGACATTTTTTCACAGCTGACATGTTGACTTGTCAAGCGCAAGTGTCACTAATAACAATCAGGCATGACAGCATGACAAAGAGCCAGCATGCACAACACCGGGACCCTGAAACTGAAACTACTAAATAGAATTCAGCCATCATTCATGTCATTAAAGGCCCGGTAGATTTTGGGTTTTGCATGTTCAGCTGACCTACTGTGCACACAAAAAAAAAAAAAAAAAAAAGATTTTATTGTTCTAGTAATTCAATGGAATGTATTAATTGGACATGTATCAAATGAACATCTATTTTCTCTTTAATCAAATTACATAATTCTTTGCAGGAACATTCTTGGGAATGATTAGGAAATTGTTAGATAATTACAGCCCTGTTTTACCTCCCTCAAAGCTTATTATTCATTCTTTTTTCATCCTTTCTCTCTCTCTTTTTTTTTTTTTTGATCTGCTCTTGATGTTGTTTTGTATCATCATTATTCTAGTCCATATTCTGCCTGTTTGCCTTCCTCTTCCTCTCCTTCCTGTCTCCGCCCCTCACCCCTGCCTCCAGGGCCACTTTGACAATACATGATGCAGGTGTCAGGCCAAAGATACTAAGCTATCCATTTCTCTGTCTAATGGAGTTACGGCTGGCCTCTGTTGACCCTTAAACAGTTTGTGGTGGAGGCGGCGGCCACCGGCGGCGGCATTAGTGTGACATTCTCTCCTTGCCGCCTGTTTGTTCTCTGCCAGCAGATCTCATTTCAGGGTGAAAAGCTGGGTTTGACAAAGAAGGACATTTAAGGTGTGTGTGTGTGGGGGGTGGGGGGGTGGGGGGGGGACTGATCGATTTGAGGGGAGATCTGGAGGTGAGGTTGTCTACACACGTCCTCAGACAGAGCTGGGGTTTCCATCCTGGTTAGGGCCTCAGGGCACAGCCTTCTAACACCCCCTCCCTTCCTCCCCACCACTGTCTCCTCCTCTTTGATCTCCAGCTGCTTTATATTTCTCAGTCAGTTTCAGTTGGAGCCATAAAGGTATTTTGCATTTGCTTCATCATGAAAAACAGGCTTGCAACCAAAAGTCTGTTGGTTTGAGTCAACAAACCGGCTGAGGTTTTTTAGAATCTTGTCAGAATTTAAGAAAAGGCAGAGCCTTCCTGAAGAACATTCAGTGTTACAGTATTGATCTCTTCAAACCAGAGGAAGAGCACAAGTTTGACATCTTCTGCAAAGGTCATGAGCAGCTTAAATCTTTCAGTGTCTGTGATAAAGTCAACGATATCCACTGGAGTGTGAAGGGGCCTCTGAGCAAAATACACTAGAAGCAAGGAGTTAGTATTCTAAACGTTAGAAAAGTGAGGTTAACCTAATTTTGACATACTGTACATGCATTTTCTGTGATCATTACTGGTGACCAACAAGAGCAAAATCTTGAGCATCAGAAACATAGTAACGCTTAACAAATAAGCACAGGAGCCATCAATGTCATTGTCATTCAGTTATAATGCTATTTAAAACACACATTTAGAGTAGGGTTGCATAATTAATCTAAATTTTATCGAAATTGCAATCTGGCTTTCTGCAATTTTCAAATCGCAGGAGGTGCAATATTTGTTGAAGACAAAATGGGTGTCAAAAAACATTAAAATCAAATATCATCATGAGGCAGAGATGTCCTGTCCTACACATCAGACTTAACACACACTTAAAAAAAACCCAAAAACATGTGGTACATATTTGTACCATAGTCATTTTAACATGTTTTTCAATCAAAATAAGAACAACAATGTAAAAATTAGCATTACCTCAGATATCACAAACCATATTGCAATTGCAATATCAGTCAAAATAACTGTTTAGCCCTACCCAGAACTGCACAAAACAAAACTAAAATTTTGTTGTCCATATTTATGGTGTACATAAAAAGGCTCCAGGTGATGAAGTCCAGGTCCAAAAAAGTCCAGAAAATGTCTGAGTCCATCATTGAGCTCTTCTTGAAAAGTAAGAAAGTTGTGCTGACCAAAGTTCTTGAAAAATATGTATGTAATGTGTATGTAAAATAATCGCGAGTAGATATTTTTTGAAAATCGTTCAGCCCTAGTTTAGAGCACAATTCTGCTTTAGGTCTGATCAGATTGTACTCACCGAGGTAGTTGCTGACATCTGGAAACATGACAACATTACTTAAAGGTCCAGTGTACAAGATTTACAGGCATTTTAAGGGCAGAATACAGCAGAAATAGAAAATAATGTTCATAAGTATGTTTTCATGTGTATAATCACCTGAAAATAATTGCTGTGTTTTTGTTACCTTACAGTTAGGCCTTTATATCTACAGAGGAAGTTTTATAGTCACAATAGGTTCGTCTACATGTTTGGAAGGGGAGGGCTCATCACTAGATGCCACTAAATCCCACACACTTTAAGTTAGCAATCAGACCATCAAATCAACAATCTATATAGATTATCTGAACCACTTTGTTCGGAAAGAGAAATGAAAGTGAGGTGAGCACACCTTAAGTATCACTTTCATTTATCTCTCATTGTGCAGAAAAACTGTGTGCTCGACATGTGATCAGTCTGCAAACATTGATGTTTCAGTGGACAGTTTGTGTGTTGCTGTTGCCTGTGTTTTCTCTTCCAAATAAGTTTCAAACCCTGGGTTTTGTTTCTAACCTGGCTGACTGTCTGACTGGTTGTGTTTCTTGTCTCTTTTTTCAGCAACGTCATCACAATTCTAGATGTCAGCTTTTAATTTAATGAGTACAATGTTATAATTAATGCTGGAGATGGAGACTGTCCTCACAAAATACATGGTCATTAACTCAAACACGCAAAGCTTTGTTTATGTTTAAGAGGATGTCTTGTTGCCATGTGTTGACTGTCGGGAGCAAAGGCGAATAATTACCACAATTATTGCAGCGTCGGGGTTGATGGATGGTTCAGAAAAGCGACTTTTCACATCACCAACCTTAAGTAGTTTCCCAAACCTAAACAATCTGTAATTATAGAGGTGGGAGATCAGAAAAGGTTTGTTTATGCTCTATATTTGAAATCTGAAAGTTACTGACATTCAGAATGGCATCACGTCAAGGGATGGACATATTTCCTTTTAGAAGGCAATTAAAGAATTACTAATTCTGTCATTTAGGACTTAGGATATTCTCAAGCTTCTACCCAGACCTCTCAAACATGGATGAAAACTCTGGAAAAGTAAGAAAGTAGACCTTGAGTTCAGATTGTTTTGTCAAAAGACCCACTAAAAATAAAAAAATACCTCATATTGTTTTTATCATAACCAGAATATAAGATAACAGCCAGTTTTGTGTAACAACTTCAGATCATTGAAACATGACCCACAACCAATCGAAGAAAAAAAAACGTGATGCAGTGCAGCGAGAGGGCATTGTCACATGTGCGAATGCAGGGGAGTGACCATCACCTGCTGAGGCTGGTTGATGCCGTGACTTCACCGGTTGAAGTTCACCAAAGTTGAAATGCAAGTTGGTGCAGTGCTTGGTCCATCCTCAAGTGGGTCTAGCTTTCGCAAAATGCAGTTAAACACTACACTCAAATTTGTTTCTGAAAACATTTGAGGCGAGACACAGAATCTTGATCAGCACCGCCTAATTTGACAGTTTGATCTGAGTTTATTGAGCAGTGAAGCTCCTCTGTCCGTTGTGATTGGCCTGAGGAGATCCAGGATGAGCCGGGGGAAGACCAGACGTAGCCGCCAGAGCAAATGAAACATGAACTCACAGTCTGGTTCCAGGTTAATGGCTGACTCTTCACTCCAGTTTAACCAGGATAGAACAGATGTGTTTACTTTGTTTGGCTGTGAATTCATTCAAATAATGATTCACCTTCCTTTAGAGGGCCACTAAAGGTCTCAGACAGATGGGATAGACCAGATTCACTGACTGACAAAGTGATTAAAAATGAGCAATGAAAGACCTCACTTCACTTCATGTTTGTCTGTCACACTCTTAGAAATTAAAGTGCTAACTAGAACCACAAAGGGTTCTTTAGCTTGTCCCCATAGGAGAACCCTTTTTGGTTCCTAGTAGAACCTTTTGTGAAGGTTTTAACTAGAAACATTTCTGGTTGCCATTTGGGGGTTCTATCTCAAACCAGTCAAGCTTCTAAGGGTGCTACCAAGAACCCACCCAGGGGGCTCTACTGAGAACCCTTTTGTATTCCAAGGGTTTTATCTAAAACACTCTCACAAGGTTCTACAGGGAACCTTTGTTGTATTCCAAGGGTTTTATCTAGAACCCACCCAAGGGGTTCCAATGAGAGCCTTTTTATATTTCACATCTTTTATCTAGAACCCACCAAGGGGTTCTGCTTGGGACATTTTTATATACCAAGGGTTTCATCTTGAACACACTCAGGGGAGTTCTACTGGGAACTTTCTTCTATTCCAATGGTTTTATCTACAACCCAACCAGAGGGTTCTACCAAGAATCTTTTGATGATACAAAGAACCCTAGAAGAACTTTTTTTCCCAAAAAACGTTCTTTGGATGAAAAGGGTTTTTAATGCAATGCAAATAGTCTTACAAAGAACCCTTGACAAACCCGTTCTTTAAAAAAGGGATCGTCAGAAGCAAATGGTTCTGGGTACAGCCTCAGCCCTTCAGGCAGAACCCTTTTGGAACTCTTATCCCAAAGAGCGTACCTGCAGACTGAGCTTGAGCGGAGCTCGGAGGTATGTGGGGCTGCAGAATGGCCTGCTGCTAATTGTGTTATTTCTGCACGGTGGAGGCTTTATCCTTGCAGGGCCGATGCAGTTGTCATCTTCAGCACCTGTATATTCTCTCAACAATCTCTCCCTCGCTCACCTCTTCCATAATAACCATTACATGTTCTGTTAAAATGCCTTCCCTCCTCCAGTCTAATTATCACCAACCTCTTTCCCTCTCTCTCCATAATGGATACCAGGAAACATTAAGAGCTCCGGTGCAGAAATTAGCGCTTGACCTGCAGCCTCCTAACTGAGATAATGTCTGTACACTTACAGTAGAGGGAAAAAAAAATCGGGGAGTGGGTGTGCTGCTGGGGAAGGAAGGGGAGGGGGTTCGGGGGGGGGGGCTGTGATCTCCTCCTTTGCCTTTTAACTGCTGTGGGAATTGAGAGATAAAGTCTAACTCAAAAAGCTTGGTGTCTATAATCCAGACAGAGCGAGAAAGGCGACGCAGAGACACTGAGAAGGAAAGGATCAAGAGGCTAGGCGAGAAGAAAAAGCCGTTCTCATCATCCCTCTCTCTTACATTTCAGCGACCGTCATTACTGCAAAATGCCTGTCTTCTTCTTCTCCTTCGTCTTCTTCCTCCCAGCATCCAAAAAACACTGTTCCAGTGCTCAGATAACTACTGCTATGGGAACCGGGTTCTTTCATATGAAGAGGAGGCACACAGAGAAGAAGAGGCAGCAAAAAAGGAAAGCATTTGCTGACTTTTAACAAGAGAGAAGGGAAAGAGAATTGCCTGCTTATTCTACAGGCTTTAAAGGTTGATGTCAATAATGATATTGGAAGTTTTCAATGTTTGATCATTTGTGACAACTTCCATACTAAATCAGTTTGATGTTTTGTGCTATGAGGGTAGAAAAGCCTTTAAATCAGCATTTAAAATAAAGCACTCTATAGGATATTTCTGTTGCTGGTGCTGCTTAACACTTCTTATAACAACACTTAAGCCATATGAGTGAACTGCAGGTTGCTTAATCCCCTCAATGTGTACAATAGAAATTGTCGATGCTGCAACTAACCTTTTTATTTTTTAAATATGTGCCAATAGTTATTAATTTAATTAATCCTTTACTCATTTAACTAAATATTTGCTCTGGAAAATGTCAGTAAATAGATATTTATTTTACCATCATAGAGGACTAAGAAAAACAGAAAATGTTCACATCTGAGAAGCTGGAGTAAGTAAACTTTTAAGAAAATGCCTTAAACAATTATCCATTGTGAAAATTGTTGCAATCAACATATTATTTCAGCTTTTAAACAGAATAAAGAACATACTGATGATTTTGCTATTCTTACTCTGCTTTCACACCAAACACACAGCTGTAGACATCGGAGCATGGCTATTATTTTTAATGGGGAGTGCTGCTGTGTTACTGGTCAACTCACAACTTTGTGCTTTTCTGGTGGATAATAATGTCCTTTACAGCAGTGAGGCTTTAGACCTGGTCATAGCACAATAACTGCTACAGCTGCTGTTGCCGATGGTCATTGTGTTAAATGTGGTTTTGATGAATTGCTCACAGCTGGTTTAAATTCTGGTGGAGCCTCTGTTATTGTTGCAGATGGTTTGATCACTAAGTCTCTGAATGGTTGATAAAGATGTCCCACAAGGATCGACATTCAGTCCTCAGCTATTTGCTCTCTACGCAAATATTTAGGTTGTTTTACAACTCATATTGTCCATTATTATGCTAGGTGATGGTTAGGTGGTTTTTAAACAATGATGTGTAGAATTTAGTGGCACCTAGTTGAACGCCTTGTCTAACTCTCCCATTACAAGCATGTGGAAGAACATCTGTTAAACACTTGCAAAATGTGAAAGGCCCTATCTAGACCCAGTGGAGGAACCACACCCTCTGCAGATGTAAATAGCTCATTCTAAGGCAACAAAAACACAACAATTCTTATTTTTAGGTGATCATACACTAATGAAAATATACTAATGGATATTATATTCCTTTTCTGCCATATTCTTCCTATAAATCCCCATAATTCGTACACACACAAGTTTTCAAGTAGTTGATAAAGGTGTCCCACAGGGATGACATTAGGGCTCCTGCTATTTGCTCTTTATTTTTCATTTCATAAATCAATATGTTCATTGTTATGCTGATGATACCATTTTGTATGCATTAATCTCTACCACAAACCAGGTTTGTGTGTAAGTTTGTGTATATCTGAATTTCAGAAGTTATGTGGCTGTCGACCCTATAGAGAAAAAAGTTGAACCATGACATTAAAAATCACTGGGGTAGCAGGTTAGAAAACTGGCCAGAGAGGGAAAATCATTGGGGTCCCCAAAAATAATTATCCTCTGGGGATCATAAATACTCACAGTATATATCACAGCAATCCAGCTGTGCTTGACTGACCTACCAGTGGATCATCTGACTTTGCCCCTCTCTAGCAGGGTAAAAACATGGGATTCTGCTGAGTACACAGTGAGTTTACAGACTAAGAATTAAAATATGGCTTGGTGGGGGGCAGGAGCGGTAAGAGAGTTATAAAAAGAAAGTGCATATCCTCTCAGATTTGGCTACGGGGCACAAAGCACTTCCTCATCTTGGCATAATGACGTGAGGAGTCTGTGTGTCCATATGTTGGAGCCGGAGGCCTTGGATTCAGCAGGAAGTCTTATTAGCATAGCATTGGCTGCAAGACATTTGCCTCGCACTTGTTTAAAGGTAATGAAGAATCATCTGAGAGAGCGCGCACTGTGATCAGGCTGCCATCTGTTACCTGCTAACACCGCTCACCCTGACAATGAGGAAAAAGCTGGAAATACTACACAGCCACACCAAGCTGTGTGTGTGTGTTCATATGTGAGCGCTTGTTTTACAAATGATCTATTATCTGTTTTAAAAGTGGCTGACATTCTGTTCACTCCCTGGCGTTGGCCTTTTATCTGTCTCCTTGTCTGCCTGTGCCACTCTTCCCCTCTCTCTGATTTACTGTTTCTATTTTCGTTGGCAGAGAGTGACTTTTAGACTGATATTAAGATAAATTTTGGCATTTTCATGTCAAAACATCACATCTGAAGCAGTGATTAAGATCATAAAGGGACATGGAAACTCTTTCAAAGACTAAAAAAGTTCATTTAGAATGTGAAGAATTAATTACATACACAATAAATAAATATACTACTGCTTTAGTTTTAGATATTACACATTTAGGTCATAATCGAGTCCATGCCACCCTCTTGAGCTATTTCAAACAGAAGCAGGTGGTTCTTTTTGCTTAAAAAAGTTCTGATAAACCTGTGCATCAACAAATTTAGTGACTAGCAGGTGTAGAGCATCTACATATGGATATTTTTTTAATCAGGAGTTGAGAAAATCCCAGACAAAAAGAAGAGTGAATATGAGCTATATTCATCAGGTGGACACAAATATGACTTGGATAGGATGTGGAGTTCCTTTGCCCACCGAAGGCCAAAAGTCATAAATCATCAAGGACTAAAGTTGGATAGTAGCCCTTTGACAATTTGTTGTTCATTCCATCCAATATATTCAGAAGGTCTAAGTAGTTCATAGTCTAAAAAGAGTAAAGCTTGTCCTAAGGCTGGTGCAGGATGTACTAGCACTAGAGATGCCAGATTGGTATCAGCATTGACATTGGCATTTGACATGACTGATTCATATTTGATACAGTTTCTTTGAGAATGTCATTATAGAATTCTTAGCCCAGTTATATTCATTCAGTCAGTCTCAGAGGGCTACAGATTCAGTTTTCAGTGTTGATACCTTGAGCTAAAGGATCAAAATCTATATCAGGAGATAAAAAGTTGGTTTGGTGTATCCAAGGTTGTGGAATCATTAAAGAGTAGTTTAACACCAGAAGTTGCTCTTTAGGTTTACATTTTGAGAGCAAGAACATGCTCAGCACATCATTTCTTACAATGTATCTCGTGTGTAATGTTGCCTCTTGGTACAAGTGGAAAAAAAATCAGGATCAGGGATCAACAAAACATCATGAGTTCATCTCTGGCCTGGGGCAAATGATTCAGACAAGGGAGTCTCATGGCAGAACATGAAATAGTCCTGAATTGTGTACATTGAGACAAAATTTCCATTCATTTTTTCCAGCTAATTCTCACTAGAAAATGTGTGTTTGTTGGCTGGCCTATTTTGACTGATATGTCCATTTAGTGTTAATGCTTTATTTATTGCTCATGGATATAGTCAGTATAACAGGAGAAGTATAAGGTGCAAGAAAGTCCACATTTAGAGAAGGTGAAATGGATGGTTGGCTCAAACAAGCACTGGACTTTCTCCCAGGAGACCAAGGTTTGAGTCCTGTGTGGAGCAAGATTTATTTGAAGATTTGAGTTAGTGAAAATGCTGTGATGGACGTGATGTCCATTACATTATATTCATTGAGCGAGCAATGTTGCCAACCAAGGTGCCTATACCTAACCAGGTATAGGCACCTTGGTTGGCTTCAGACAGCAAGACCATGATGTAAACCATGGTTTGAGGTAAAATAACTACTTCCTTAAAATAATCAACATTGTCTGTTGGTCTCTCACAGGAGCCATACCCTGGTTTCCTGTGTTAAAGTCCTGTGTTTGACCAACTCATCCACCCCATCTGCCTGGCTATGGACTTGCTCTTTAAATTGCGTCCTTATTATTCTGAAAATCATGCTGATTGTCAGCAAAACTATTGACAATTTGTGTCCACGTACACAAATCTATAGATTACATTTTGTGACTGTGATACTGGGCTGGAATCTCAATACCAAAATTACTTAAAAAATTACTCTAGACAGTAGTCCTAATGATATCTTACTTTGATTGACATCACTATTCTAAATTCCCCAGTGACAGGACAAAGAAAAACAAAAAAGGCATATATAGCTTATTATTTTCATATAGCTGTGTTATTGTGCATAAAACAAGCATCCAGAGGTACTTCAGTCTGCTAGCTGTTTGTCGAACTCATTTAGTGATCTGGTTGTCCTTGTGTTAGACGGAAGCAGCCTGAAGTTGCACGGTTCGATCATCTCGGACTGATTTCAATTCTTGTCTAAGAGATGTTTGCTGATGAAAAAGCAGAGACCATCATTCTCTTTCCTTGCTGCTTCTTGATAATGCACCATGGACTGAAACTGTGTTTGCTGCTCAAGCTGTTCTCCACTCTGGATATTTATTCATTGCTTCTGCAATACTGCATACAAAGAGCTCATCTGGAGTAGTTATGGATGGCATTTTGTTTTTCTTGGAGACAGACATTTCATACTGAAAACAGCAATACAGTAATCATTTTCTTCAAGATTGCCAGCATTGCACTGAATATAATTTACAAGTTATCACAATAATTAAAGGAAGAGAAAGGCTGAAATATTATTATAATGGATCAACCTCTAGGGCTCTTACTGTGCTTTGGCCAGTGTTGTTTTTATTTTTCAGGGGAATCATCCAATCTGTTGGGGAATACAGTAAGTGTGTGAGATGAACAAACGTGCAGAGAATTGTTTCTGACATGTTAATGACCATAAGATTTTTGTGTGTGGTTCAGAAAAATCAATTCTGGCCACAACACAGGGGGAAGAAATTGGTTCCCCAGAGTTGGTTTCATTTGTGATCGACATGCCCCAAAGACAAAGGGGGGAAATCGAAACAGGGCAGTCATTTTTATGGAGGTATAGTTACTTGGTGGGTAGTTTTAGATTTTGTTGCTGTTTGCGCTGTCTTCATCCTTGGCGTGTCGTTATGGTAGACCCAATTAAACTTGCTGCAGACATGAGAAATGAGCAAAAATGAAATCAATACCGTATTGAGTGTAAATTCTACCCTGCTCTATTTTGGTCTTCCTTTCAAACACGGCCGCACGCACACACACACACTCACACACGCACACGGACAGAGCAGTGAGACTGTTAGTTAACAGGAGGCTGGTATCGGGGCAGTGAGGTGGTGAATATTGATGCCAGCTGTATTGATTGAGGACCTGTAGGGTTTGTCTTCTTTTATCCAGCGAGCCTTCTGCCTGTCCAGCAGACTTTATGGAGCATCCTGTCTATGCCTGACTGCACATTATGAGAGGTGTGGAGGAGGCCCATTAAAAGAGCTGAAGATACACACTTTGTCTACCTCTATACACACAGTTCAATCATGACAAGACACAGCGCAACACTGATGTTACAGGATATAATGAGCCATAACTGGCTCACTCCTCATCATATAGACCCTTACTGAGACAGATGCTATATCAAGCTCTATGTAACCATGAGTAACCACTATACAACCACGCAGTAATACAGCAGTCACCCAGAAACCACTAATATCTGTCATGCAAACACTGAGGAAATGCTTCCCAGCAACTCACTAACTACTAGCATGGATGGCAATTTGGTCTGTCAGTCAGACCACTTTGGTTCATTGTTCTTGTGTTGTGATAGGCTTGATAATCCAGTGGTTCCTCCACCCACTCAGAATATATTTGTCTGCAGCCAACATATCTCAAAAGCTAACGTTTGGATTAGCATTTAATGTGCTGCACACATTCATGCCCCCGAAAGGAGGACACCTATTGATTTATATCTGTGATCTTGCCTCTGGCACCACCGTCAGGCCAATATTGATTTCCAAACTGGTACAACTAACTGGGGAGATTATTAGACGCTGGGAGAGGTCGACACTACACTGAGTTCTTCTTGTTGCTTAAAGATACAGTATACACACTGATCAGCCTGTCCTCAGCAAAAAAACGGCATATATGTTGTCTTTACAGCTGCATGGCAAACAAGCTAACAGTATACCAGTATTCGGTCTCAGAGGCTGGATAGGTGAGGTTAGGTTGCATTATGTTGCAATGCGTTGCAATGTGTCAAGAAAAAACAGAATACTGTTAGCTCATTTGCAACCTAACCTAACCTGTCAGTCTCAGAGGCTAGATAGGTAAGGTTAGGTTAGCACTGAGCTGATTTGCATACAGTTGGGTTGGGTTATGAGGCATTGTGTTGTGTTACAAACATGATATAACATGATGTAACATTTTATTTTCACCGAAACCATGATTTCCTGAACCTGACCAAATAGTTTTGGTGTGTTTGAAACATAACCGTGTTGGCCTGGGAAATCATGGGGATTTGGAGATAATTTTGAGCAGCACGACTCCACCCTTAGTTGCTTTCTCCTATGTCATGTACTTCCTTCCTATTTTCTATTTAAACATGTAATCTGGTCCTGTCAAGGAAGATGTTTGCTTGACTTTTGTTTCATGTTTGGGTCTTAACACTAAGGGTTACATGTACATGTCTGGGTAGATTTTAAAAGGACACAAAAAAGAAAAGGAAAGTCAAAATGATGTATTTTACAAACAATAGGGATACCGCCTTGTTTTAATTCAAGCGAAGTTAACAATACTACAAATATGCTTGAATATTTGCTGTCAATGCTTGTTATTTAATTACAGGAATGCTGTATTATTGATAGGTTTGACACTAGGTACAAGAGCATAATGTTTGCCTTGGGTAAAATCTAATATATTCATCTATCAAAGTAAAGCATACACACGTTCATTTGAAAAAAGAAAATCCCAATCACGTAAATAAGGAAAACTCTTTATGGAATAAGAACAGATGGAATCCCTTTAATGCCTGTCAGTATAGGAAGTTCATCAAAATTTACATTAATTATCAATATTTTCTTGTTCCTGCTAGTGCTGGTGAAATGACTATGCAGGAGAAAAGTTAAAAATGCATCCTAATGTTCATTTAAACCTGTAAATGGAAACCTTAATTTGTGAGACACAAAAGACAGTGTTTCTGCTAAATGTTGGACACGCCGCAGTGGTTTCTGGCCATGCTGCTGTAGTTTTGAGGATTTTAAAACTGCTCCGCTGTGAAGTGCTGTTTGTGGCCCTGTGGGCTGGAAGCCTCTGGATGTTTGAAGCCTTATATAACACCACCATTCAGCATTAAGTGGCACTTATTCAGATTAGTGCGGCGCTCGGCTGAATCACCTGTTTTCACAACACCGGTACCCACTGAGTGGAGAGCATCTGGGCTTTGCCAAACAGGCTTTACATGATCTACCGATTTGTGATTTAGATTAGCTGTGATCTTAATGGCCATGAAGCACCCTAAAGTTTGTGTGTGTTTAGGAGAGAACTGTGTGTGTGCTTAAGGATGTAATGATAATGTACATTCATCTAAGTGCTCACTTGAAAAAGGCTAGTGGCAACTCGGAAGGTCCATATGAGAAACACATTTAAATGTTTTCATCTCCATAATGCATTTCCTTACATATTTTCAAATTTTCATCCCAACATAATGCAGACTTTTAGAGTACCTTAGAGGTTTGTGGTTATCAAGTTATGAACTCATTTTAATATCACCACTGATGGTGGCAGTGGTCCAATCATCAAACCCCCTGTAATCTGCACATTTGCCATTAAAAAAAACATTCAGATGCACAGACTAGGTAAAATACCTAATAGCTATTGTGTAGTTAGCAGCATTGTGCTAAATGTGTTCTTTTTCTTGCAAAAATTGAATTGCTATCGATTCAAAGTAATGAATTATTGAACTGGACTTCCTGGTTCGTATTTATCTTCTCTCAATTACCTGTTTTGTGGTTTTTGGTGGTTTGTATGCACAACAACCACATGGCCAAAAGTCAATGCTAATTAGGAAATGCCTTAAGGTATAGTACCACAAATGGCCATTAGAGTATGGCTGTAACATTCTAGACTGCATTTAACTTCTTCAAAAAAGCACCATCAGCTGTGTCTGATCTTGCACAAGAAGTCAGGAAGAGCTGATTTATGGAGATTTTGAGATTCTCTCCATTATACAGGACAGGATCCAACACAGCCTCTGAGTCCAATGGAGGCCAGTTTGACGACATGGAATACAGTACCAAGGTGATTTTCTTGCCAGGGCTGGTTGCCAGTGGGACTGAGTCAGTGAGCTATATGCTAAATGAGCTAACAATATTTAGCGGTTACTTTAGCAACAAGTAAAGCTATCCTTCCATCAGGAAACTGCTTAAATGATGTCAGATCTGTATTTCCTGTCAGTCTCAGAGGCTGTGTTTGGTCCCAGTCTGGCCACGCTCACTGAGAGGCTGCTGAGCCTGGTTCTGTTGCCCACTAATGACAGCTAACAGTTAGCGCCTAGCCGTTAGCTGATTTTGCAAAAATTAAAGCTATCTGGCCATCAGGAAAGTCTGTAAATCACTGAGAGTTGAGCAGCTGAAGAACATTAAAGTTCAGACATTTTTAAATTGTTTTCGGGGATATAATGAACTCACAAATATTAGGAATACTCCAAAATACCAACAAAAAGACTTTTATTGATCACTGGGCCAGATACTGGTGTGTAGGTGATGTATAGTGCAGGACATATGTAATAAAAGCACTTAAACATTGATTTTGTCTTTCACGAGCTTGCTTGATCACTCTGGCCCATCATACCATCAGCCATGGTGGTTGCTCGTCTTCCCCTAGCTCCACCTAGGTGTCTTCAACTTGGAAATTAATTTTTTTCTTTTTAGAATTTAGATTTTCTTTTAGTTCCACAAAGAACCTTTCTTTGTAAAAGAGCCATCAGAAAATGGTTCTTTGAGGTACCATAAATGATGCTCCAAAGAACTTGCAAAAAAAGGTTCTTTAGGGAACTATTTTTATGAAAGTTCTTTGGTTCAGTGAATAAGCTCTAATGGTTCTTTAGTTTTTTTGTGGCTTTTTTTTTCAAACTAAATGGTTATTTGAACATTTTAAATAAAATTATAATGGGCAAGTTGAAAGACAGGTACATGGATATTGTTTTTGGCCATTTATTGGCATTTGTTTTTAAAGGCAGTGGTCAACTTTATTAGGTTTAGGTTTATTCTTAGAGTTTAGAGTTCTAGAGTGTATTTTTTTCTTATGTGCAGTTCGGCCCACACTTTGTAGCCTGACTCGAAGTGGATTTAATTTCTATTGTGATGGAATGTGCTCTCAGTTCCTCTGTCCTAGACCAACCCAGAGCCTTAAATCACTGACTGTACTACATTTACTTCATGCTCGGTGCACCTATGGTGTGACTCATCACTGCTCTCTCCAAGTGCCCAAGGCCTAATTGTGCTGAACTAAAAAACACCTTCATTTTTAATGGCTGCTCTGAAACAGTTCACAGTCCCAGCCTTCTAAAGTTGTCCGATCTCTGACTTGTGCCTCAGTCCTTGTGCGCAAAGCCTGTTATGGAGCCTCTAGGCAGCTGGAGCACAGAAGGGACTCAAGCTGAGTGGTATTGCTGCATCACTGTGAGTTGGTGACATGGTGAATAACTGTGGAATGCTAAAAGGCTCACAACTCGCCTGTCTTCATTTGTTGTATTAATCTGTATAAAAAAGCTGACATTGCCGGCTGGCTGGTGCAAAATGCCCACAGGAGTGATCCATCGTCTGTTTAATACCACCAATGAGGAAAGACAAATTGTGACTGATTTGGTGTTCCATAAATAAGAGCTCAAGTAAAAGTCCTGCACAGTAATGAGACAGAGCTGTTAGAGGTGGAGGCTGGAGGAAAAGCATGACAACAAGTGCTCTCATTGGAGGGCTTGCAGTGTTGTGGCAGGCATTGGATGTTGTTCTCAGTTTTAAAGGTTTTAAAGCGGCGGTCTTAAACTGTTTTCAGGCCCTCCCATCCATTATCTAGGTCCCTTACTGGATAACGGATCAAATAAATATATACACAAAGAAAATGTACACTCTTAGAAATAAATGGTCCCTATAGAAGAACCCTTTTTGGTTCCATATAAAGGTTCCACTTGCAAGCTTTTCAGGGACTTCTACCTAGAACCTAACATTAAGGGTTATACATATGTGAAAGATTTCACCAAGAACTCCCTTATGAGGGTTTCTACACTGAACCATTCTATAAGGCATGGCACAATACCATTTTTTTATGTCTGACACCGATATACTGTAGCAACATTGAGTATCTGCTGATACTGGCTCTAATCCAATACTGTCTTTTTCTGTCTCTCAAACAACTAAGCTGTTAATAATGTATTCATATGGATGCACTTTGTTAAACCCAGCCATCTAAAAACCATCATGCCACCTCACTGAAACATTTTGACTTTTTCCACACAATTTTTTATTTTCTTTTGATTGGTCAGCACCATTCAAACATTCAAAATTGCAAGAAATTTCATTTGTGTTACCTGTGTCTCTCTCTTTGGCATGTTGCTCAAAGTTTGGTTAAGCAGTCATATGATAGTTTAGGCTAATGGATCATAATTTTGGGCAATATTGGACTGATACTGATACTGAGTATCATATTGGATCACATCCCTAGATTCTATGGTGCATTTGTTCCACCCAGAATCCTCTCTGTGGGGTCTATCCAGAACCTCCCCCCTTCTAAGGGTGCAAACAAGAACCCACGCAGGGGGCTCTACCAAGATCCCTTTTATATTCTGATTCAAAGAATCCTTGACAAACCCTTGGTTCTGGATAGAACCTCAGTCCTTCAGGAAGGACCCTTATTTCTAAGAGTTTAGGCTTATAATCTTCCCTGAATGTTAATTTTGTTTATCCTGTGTTATATCATTAAAAAACATGTAACTGAATACCAAATAACACATATGATTTGACTGAACAGTTGGAATATCATTATCTTTAGTTTTCCAGGAAGCCCGTATAAATAGAAATTGTAATTATGAGTGTTGCAATGGTCAGACATTTGACATTCAAACTTTAATTGCGCTTTGTTATTGATCACAAACAGCAGATCAGAATCAGAAGTGCCAAAAAAGAAACACTTTTATTAATTTTTCCAATTGAAAACAAGAAAAAGAGAAACAAGCTAAATTGCACTGAAAGTTAGTATGAGCCCTGCACTTGATGGTTCTCAGTTTCTTCAGTGTGGGTTGCGGAGAAGTTTCAGCTGCAGTGCTCCTGGGGCTATCAACTTAAAGCGATTGCGGTGTTTGGACTGCATGTGGAGGACCGAGCTGAGTCTCTGCTGAACTAGATATCTTGTTGGAAAAGCAAGAACAAGCAGCCTGGTCTTTTCCCAGAGAAGAGTAACCAATGTTTCACAACTAGAAGAAACCGTTTTAGAACACTGCAGCAGTGTAAACTCCCTCGTCTCAGCTAGAATCAAGCCGGCTGATGGTGTTGCTGTGACTCATCTTGTCTCCGTTTTATTCCTTTAATGAAAGTTAACTTCCATTTGCATATAAAATATGATTACCAATGTGATCACCAGAAAATAAAAGCATACCTTCTGACCAACTATAATTATTGTATTCTCTGTTGCCTTGATATAAAAAATGCTAATAGTTCTTGGGAAACTGTTCTTGCATGTCTTGCATCCCAAGCAATACAAGAACCCCTGTCCTCACTGTACCTTTACAACCCAAAAGATAATTTCCTCAGCAATCTGGATTCAAATAATGCTCAGTGGCAAACAGATGGTTTAAGCAGCCAGTGATTACTGGAGGTGTCAAACTTCAGCAGTCAATTACAACTCTAACCTCAGTCATATGTGCTCCCACATTAACCAAGAGTTAAGGGCCACCTGAAGCTTTGGTCCTCTGTCAGGACGACCAGATGGAATGCATCTTATTATCAGTGGATTTTCTCGCGTTTGGCCAATAGATAGTTCAATCATCAACTGAACTATTTTTTCCAAAGGTTGGCAGGCAAGACAGCCTGTGTCTGTGTGTGGCAGGGGGATATAATTAGGACGATAGCATGATAGAGTTATTAGGGTGACAGATCTCTCAGTAAACCCAGCCTATTGTATGAGGATGATGTTGAGAGAAAGGGTTAATTGGAGAGCATGTTCAGACCCTCATTTAGACCTCAGACCTCATTAACCTACAGCCTGTGAGATGCAGGAGGTGGGCTGGAGGAATGGGTGACTGGTGAAAGTGCAGGCTCTGACTGCCAGTGCAACATGTCATAGAAAGCAGTGTGATATTCATTTGCTGTCAGGCTTATGGTACACACCAGCCTGGCCTCACCTAAAGGTCTATAAATAACACGTCAAAGTCATTTCATGTCTTATCACCAGAGCGTCATAGCTTTTCATGTGTCATTTTACACCATTTAGTCTGTATTGACATATATAGAGACTAGTGTTGTCACAATACTGAAAGTCTTACTACGATACAATACCTTAAAAAAATGTTGATATTTTATACAATTTTTGATATCACAAGGGAAACTGATATAACATTGAGGGCATAAAAGATTTTATGAAAAGATAAATAAAATAACATGACAATGGATATTCAATTGTAACAAATGAGGTGAGTGATGCTAAGAAGGTGGAAAGGTTCATATTCTGTATAAAACCAAAAGTCAGTGTTGACTTATTTAAACCTTTGTCCACAAGTTAACTTGCGTAACTTATGTTACGTGCATTACATACTTAAGTGGCAGACTTGACACATATGTAAGTTAACTAACATATCCCAAAAATTTCCTGGCGTGCCCCTCTTCAAACATCAAAAAACTGTTTAGGCCCCCCCTACCCCACAATTACTATCAATCATTAATAATAATTGGGGAAGCAACTGATAAAAAATAATTCAAAAGTTAAAACGATATTCCACCCCAGAATAACAATCCACTCAATATGTGTGATATTTTCACACGTGCATCCATTAAGAGATATACAAAGTCTCGTGATACATCGACGCCATGTTTACATGCTACCTGGGAGGCTACAGTTGACATTTCGGCTAAAAACATGGTGTTAATGGTGTCTTATGTGGTTAAATTTTAATGTTGCGGCTCGCAGACACTTGGATTACACCACACGAGCAGGATGGAGACATTTTGTGTTTGTTTTGTGTTCTGTTTTTTACATTTTATCCGTGTTCTCCAATCACTGCCATTGGCTGCAACCCTGTTTTCTGCTGAAACTCCAGGATTGTTTTGTGAACTGAAGATCTTCACCCATCCTCACATCGGCATAGGGGTGAGTACATATTGAGTGGATTATCATTCTGGGGTGGAATATCGCTTTAGATTTGAATGAATTAAAGGTCAGCATGATATCATCAGCAAACACTTGTTTATTTATTTCTCCCATATAATTCATATTCATTCAACTGTATTTCACTCTTTATTTCTCCACTGGTCATCCAGGCAGGCCTGCAGTGGTTCTGTGCCCCCCCAAGTTTAGGAACCACTGACTTAATCTAGCTAGTGTACGTGGCTATCATATGTATTTTAACATCATCCAATGATCTTTTCTGAAACCTAACCAAGTACTTTTGGGGCCTAAACTTAACCAAACAGCATCCGTGTCACAGTGTTAACCACAACGAAGATGACCATGATGATGAAGGTCACCTGCCTGTTGTTACAAATCCAAAACTCAATAAATCCACTGGATTAAACAGCACTAAATGACATGCAAAAATGTGTAGACATGACATGCAAAGTGTCCTTAAAAGTGGCGTGGTATTTATATGCAATCTCATGAGATAATTTTGTATATGTTGTATATATGTACATATATACAGTGATGGTGTCCCTGCAAAATTGTGTTGGGGGTAACCTGGCATTACAGTAAAATTGCTAAATCCCAGTGAAAACAAATATGTTACAGCTGCTAGCTTGTTCACATTTGTATTGTTAGAGACTGGGTTAGGGGTAGATTAACTTGCCATTATCAGCAAGTAGTTTGTTTTGGGGGTTTCCCATAGTGATTTTGAAAACAGTAACATACAGATAAGGGAAGGAGAGGAGAATAATAATATAATTTTCACCTCAGCCATATGCTTATGAAATAGTAGGTAAATGCATGTGTTACCAATGGTGCTAATTAAGGTCCTGTTTCATTTAGTGTGACTCATCCTATCAAGTGAACCAACATGCACAACAGCACCCTGACTCTGTTTGGCCTGAATGGAATGGAACTTTAATTAATATTTGTGGTAACACGTGTGTTTAGCCTACTATTTCATGTCAGAATAACTGCTACAGACAGCTAGTGCCAGGTTTATACCCCCACTACATCTGGTGAGTCAGACTACCTACATAACCTTTCCAACTCCAGCAGGCTCTCCAAAGTAGTGATACAGGCTTAAAAATAGTAGTTATATCAATGTTTAAAAAGAAAACATATCACGTGTGAGCTGTAATGAATGAGAGCAACCTATCCGACCAGATACGCCTGCATCATGCCTCCACCCCTTTTTGGGTGAAGACAATCACCCTAATTTGACTGGCAGTAAATACAAATTCTGAGGTCTTTGCCGGGTTAAAAGTATAACATAAGAAAATCGTATCACTATTTAGCTATTGGGAGCCCAAATCCTTTTGCCCGTCAGGTGAGCAATTATGCTATGTCTTTGCTGATCAATAATCAGCGTCGCAACTAAAAAATATTAAAGAAATGGGGGTCTTTTCAGTCTGCCTCCATCAAAATGGATGAACCTGACATATACCTTACTGAATCTTCAGGTTATGTATTTCAGGCATTGTTAAGACACTTTATTTTGCTGTCTTGGTACTGTTGCACCAAACTCCATTTTAAAAGCAGGTGTATTATGGTAGGAACATATTTTGTCACAGTGAAAACTTCAGTTATGCCATCACTAAGATTTTTACTGTTTCACTTCCACCTACAGACACAATCGGCACACGTCACTTACTAAGTAAAATCATTAACTAACCTGAGATGAAGTGTTTATCCACTGAATCACATACTGACTGACCATTTTTACAGAGCTTGTTTTAATCGAAATGGGGGTGTGACTGTGGGATGTGACATATGGCATCCATCATTGCAGTTACTTTGTTGTACTTGTTCTTGCTTTTTATCTTTCTTATATTTTCTATCTGCTATGTTTATTGTAATGCACTAAGGCTAATTCTTTGTATGTGAAAACCTACATGTCAATAAAGCTGATTCTGATTATGAATTTCAACACAATACATGCAAATGCATTCTCGCTGCTACAAATCCCCAATCATCAATATTCCCAAGCTTTATATCTGTAGACATATATGTATACATGTATTATTTATTCAATGGAGGTAAACAGACATGTGTTTGTTATAAAATTGCATAAACATAGCAACAATGTGTCTTTCAAGAGCAATGGATTATGGATGAATGGATGTTTCTATCACTTCAGAGGACATTGCACTGACTTACATTATTTCCTGGTGACTTACCCTAACCCTACCCTACCTACCCTAACCCTATCCCAAGTCTTCAGCCAACAATTTAATGATTTGCATTATGGGGACTTGCGTTTTGTCCCCATAAGGAATGGGAGTCCCCATAATGTAAGTGTGTAAATAGGCTTACGTCCCCACAACATGAGTAATACATGTACACACACACACTTAAACCTCAGTATTTCTCCATCAACCCCCAGAAGTACAAACTTTATCTGCAGGCTTGCCTTGCTAATGTTTTGTTTCCACGTATGCAGCTCCTGCGGCTGGTGAACAGGGAAGAAAGTGGAATTGGTAATAAAATGGTTGAGCCTGTAATTACTTCCTGAATTATTATAAGCGCCTAATGTTGTTGATGGAGCTGCCTCCGTGCACACCCTCGGGCTCAGCGCAGAAACCACCAAAGCACGGAAGTCGCACGCATGCTTTCCCCTCATGTTAATACAGACAATGGATAACTGCTCCAAATATTCATCACATGCAAATGTGCTCCCTTAACACAAGCATTTGACACAATTTACTAAAAATTCATTTTGCTTGTTGATGTTCTCTGGTTCCAAAAATGGACAATTATTTGTAGTCATTTTTGGTGCTCCCTCTGGGCTGATGTGTAATCCTGCTTCTTTTCTGTGAAAGATACAGTAGATTTCTAGAAACTGCACCAACAAAGCAGCGCCGTGTTTTTGTTTTTTTTTGCACTTTTCATAACTTAACCATGTCCGACTGTCTTCTGTTGTGCTCCCGTGTGTTTCTGTGTGTGTAACGCACATCTGATTTACAGAGTAGAGAGGAGACAGGGCTGAAACCTCAGCACTGCACAAACCCCCGCTGGGGAAAATCACTTAGACGAGCATGTTTTCTTGGATATTAACTATTGAAGGCAATTACATCCTTCACTCCACCTTCATCACAACCGTCCTCCACCCTCCCTCCTCACCACACGCTCTTTGTTTTCCTCCCCTCTTCCCTCTGTTGTCAGAGAGGAGAAGCACATGCCCGTTCCTCCACTGAAGGGACTGTTTAACTCGACAAGAACAAAGAGCAGCAGTCTTGTCTGCGTTGTGTCACACAACTCTTGTGTCGATTATTTTTACCTCCTCTATTTATAATCTTTCCTCTGTCCTACATATGTCTTAGACAGCTCTCCTGGGAGGTCTTTGTCACTAAAAAGCCTGCTCGCTCTCTTTCTGTCTGCACCCTGTGATTAGGTCAAAGAACACAGCACCAAAGGGAATACAAAAAATCTCTCCCATTCTTTCATATGTTAAATGGAAAACCAATGAAATAATTTGATTAGGTAGTTTTGATGCACCTATTGATAAATGCCTAATGTTAGGATATTGGTCTGTGATGGAAACAAGGTTTTTGTCTGAGAGCAGCTTTTGGTGTTTTTATGATAATTCTTATTTATTTGATACTGTGATGGTTTTAATCAATATCAGTTTGTAACTCAAACCTCACCCTGTCTGGCGATGTGCACGTAGGTTTGTGTTTATTTTCACTTATTAGTGTTGTTGTACTTGGGATCGGTTTTCATTTTAATACCTTTTTTTTTTTTTTTGAAGGTTATTGTTGGGCAACCTTAAAAAATGATACCAATAGAGTACTTCCTTTGACACCGTTTTTTGGTCTTCCTGAGCATTCCTTAAATAATCCTTTTGCATTTTATCAGACATCACTGGTGTGTAGTTCAGCTGTACTTTTCATATACATTTTGGAGGCATCTCAGTATGTTGAACTGCCACATCCATCAAATTCACCATGCTTGACTTCACCACACCACAGACTATATGGGTTGTAGCTACTGTGGTAGTGGGACAGTCACATGTCGCATTAAATTGAAGAACATGAGGTGTTGAGCTGCAAACGAAGTCATACAAATAGCTTTGGATACAAAAGGATCAAATGGTACTGGGTTATTCTGATCGATACCTTAAAGGTATAGAGCAGTCATTCCCAGAGACTGGGTCGTGACCCACAGGTGCATCATGGGACATTTTATGTGGGTCGCCAAATAAATAAAAGACTGTGAAAGAAATTCAGCAGACTTAAGATTTATGTCTGCAGTAACCGTTTTACGAATCATTTAAAATCTGTGTATTTTACTGATGAGATTAAAAATGAGAGCTCATGAGAGCTTATGAAGGAGGCTAAAATGTCCTATATTGTTGTCCCCTTTAACTGAGTATAAATGCATCTATTTCTCATTTATAAAGCATTTAACTTGTAGATATTTTTAAGATTAAGGATGCGAATAAAGTTTCATTGCCGATTGATCTGTCAGTTATTTTCTTGATTGATTGATTAGTTTGTTTGGTCAATAAAATGGTGAAAAATGGTGAAAAATATTGATCACTGTCTCCCAAAGTCCAAGGTGATGTCCTCAAATGTCTTGTTTTGTCCACAACCCAAAAGGGATTCAGTTTACTGTCATAGAGGAGTAAAGAAAATTAAGAAGCTGAAATCAGACAATTTTGACTTTTTTCTTTAAAAAAAATGACTCAAACCGATTCATTGAATAGCAACATAGTTGGTAATTAATTTAATAATCAATTCAAAGTTGAAATTAATTTTGCAGCTCTAGTCAAGAAAATATAAAGTGGTGCGGAAATGGCAGTAAAAATGGTCAGGAATGTTCATTTATGCCCAAATGAAGTCTTGCCAAGATTTATTGATGCGGCCTGTTGTGAGCTGGGTGGCAATGGTTCATCATTTTTATAAAGTGGGTCCCCAGAAAAAAAGTTTGGGAATCTCTGGTCTAGAGTACCTATACCTCAGTCTTGTCTCTAAATTGAACAGAGTCGGTCTTGTCTCAGGCTCAGAAAAAGAGCACTGTGGATTTTATTTCAAGAGTTAGTATATTGGCCCAGGCCAGAATTTTCACTCGCTGGCACCACCCAATGTGGCTAATTCTAGTTTGGTATTTTGAGTCGATATCTCTAGATGATATTTCAACACAATAACCCTCTCGAAGTCGTAGCTTATTCACAGTTATGAACCTTCAGTGACACCAGCCATTGGTCCAAAGAATCAGTGTTTGGACCTTGTTCATCTGCTCAAGATCGACACACGTGGTGGCCATGCTTGAATAATATTTATCTCTGAATATCATCTCTGAAATCATCTTCATATGTCTTTGTCACAGCTTGATTTGAGTATCTCTAGTTAATTTTGGAGTTCCAAAGCTCATCCATTGTCAAATTGTCAGGACATACCAACAGCGTTCCTTTGTCATTTGTCATTTGGTATGAAAGGAGTCACCAAATTCAGCATCAATCTTGTGACACAGGCGTTTCTTTGTTGAAGGTGTCACTTATGTTTCACCACATTCAGCCATTTTACAACAGACTGCACAGAAACCTACTGTGTGGATACTGTAGGGCCATAATAACAAAAACAATGATTGTCCCAAGAAAATATGAAGCTACAACATGTTTCAAATTACTTATATGGACCTTAAAAATGAACAGGTGCCAAAATGATTTTGCTGCCTTAGTTGGTTTTTCCAATCCGCACCCAGTAACGAAAAGCTAGTTCTTTATGGTTCTCTCCTGCAACTTGATTGGATGCTGTCAGATTGGTTCAAACAAAGTGAATCTGGGGAATTAAGTGTCGACTTGCTTAGAATGAACAGTGTTAACATTAGTTGGTCTAGGAAATTAAGGGAAATGAATTCATTCCTGATTCACACTTTTTAAATCACAGACTTTTTAATCTTTGGGCTTGGGGGAAAGAATCGAGTATTTTCAAAAGGCTCAAGTCTAAGTGAAGTCATAAGTCATTGGTGTTAAAAGCCCAATGCACAATCTCACAAGAGTAAAACATTAATCTTTTTTAGGCATTTTTAACAAACAACTGATACTGTTTATTCTTCTTTTTTTCCCTCTGGCAGTCACATTTTTGAAAAGGCTCTAAAGCAAACATTTAAATTGGTACAAAGTGCTCTGACCTCTCACTCCAAAACTCTCTGGACTGGGATCACTCGTCTGTACTGGCCTCAGTCATAGTTGGAAGCTGGTTAACTGGTTCACAGAGTGCATGATGTGCGTGAGATGTGCTGGAAGCTCTGCTGTGCTCTGTGAGTGGATTATAGACGAGGGTACCTCTGCTGCTGGCTGCCTTCTTTGTGTGGGGCTTCCATTCAGCCGGTGGCCCTGTCCCTATGCTCCACATCTCTCCATTGTTGAACTGCCCCCACCACCACCACCCCACCCACCTGGTAATCCCCCCTGCCTGTACCTGCTCCCACAAGGAGCTGCTGCACCGTGTGCCTGCAGGCTTGGCTGCCTCTGATTACACTACCTGTGGATATTCACACCACATTCTCCTCACACTCAGCCATTTGAGGCGTCTACATCTCACAGAGAAAGTGAGAAATATTCCCACCATATTCCCACCTCTAGCTATATACCATTTACACCCCGCTACGTGTTGCTACAGCTTTGCACATGCTCTTTTTGGGTGGGGTGTGTGCACACGGCAAACGTGTTAATTTGACTATTAAGAAAAAGTCCATGTGTGTATCCATACTCACAAGCGGCTGCGTGTACGTGTGTGTGAATTAAAGCAGGGGCGGCTGGAGTGTAGTGGGTCTGTGCAGCCGTGTAATGGAAAGCAGTGGTGGTGTTGGTGTGGAGTGTGCGTGGGAATGCTGCATTGGACCCCAGCAGGTGTTGTTGTTGGTGGCTCACGTGGGAGGCAGAGCTGGTCCTGGGTCTGTGCCACGCTCTGTGTGGGAGGCTCATCGTGTCATCAAGACTGACTCCCTGCAGCTTCTTTGAGGGCTGAGTGCAGTTTCTGTGCTCACCTCCCATTAGCCAGGTGTAGCTAAACATTTTTATGCAAATGACTGATGCATTTAATGGAGAAAGTTAATTGGAGATTAAATAAAAATTTAAATTAAAAGACGGGCAGTACCCACAGTGATGCTAACTCTGTATCAGATTGAATGTGAAGTAACAAAGGCTGCAGACCTCTGTGATCTCATGCCAATCACAGGGTTGTAGCTGCCACTGAGGCCGTGTCCTCCACATTTTTGGGTGGATTTGCTGTGTTGCTTGTAAATATTACTACAGGGAAACATTTATTAGTTACACTAAGTTGTGAAGAGTTAACAGTCCAGTAACTGAGCTCAAACATGCACACACACACACACACACACACCCAAGAGAGAGAAAGAAAGAGCGAGAGAGAGAGAGTAATAATTACATTTACTATAGGTCCAGTCTCTGTCTTTCCCAAGACTTAAGGCCCCTACACATGATCAGCGGTAAAAACGCTTTGCGCTGGCCGTCCCATTGTTTTCCTATGGAGAGAGCGGTCGCACCCGATTAAGTGGCACTGCTACCCTCGGCGTGGCGCACTGCTCGGATCTGCTGCTTACCGCTGCGCTCAAAGTTCAAATTATTTGAACTTTGACCTAATTTGCCGCTGACCTTTCAATGTGTAACCAATAAGATAACAGCTCTATGTGACGTGCCAGAAGCGACTCATACAAGCAAAGGAGGGAGAGAAGAAGAAAGAAAAACTCATTCTCTGTGTGCAACTATATAATACCACTTTCAAAACATACCAAAATCTCGGTTGGAAGAGTTATGCATGGCGAAATGTCAATAGTAAGATGGGCTATCAGGTTGATGAATACTATACGTATATGTATATTATCGCTTTCCTCCTCGTCTTCTTTCCAGTGTAACAAGTAGCATTGGTGTTGCCTAGCAACCATGAATACCTCGCACTTGTCGATGACGTATCCCTGAGCTCCGCCGCGTCCGCTCAGCGCCTCTGTGCCCTACCTGGCGGTGAGCAAAGAGCAAATTTCTTATCATGTGAAGGCCCCTTAACTATACAACTACAATTCAAAAAATGTTAGGAGGCTGTGTAAAAGATTTCACAGGTAAACAGGTTAATTAGTAACAGGTGACAGTATCATGATTGAGTATTAAAGGGGTGTCCTCGAAAGGCTCAGTCATTCACAAGCATGGATGGATTGAAGTTCACACTTTGTGAAAAACTGGATGGACAAATAGTCCAACAGTTTGAGAATGTTTCTCAACAAAAAACTGCAGGAATTTCAAGATTTCACCATCTACAATCCATAATATCATTAAAAAATTCAGAGAATCCAGAGAAATCTCTGCACGTAAGGGACAAGGCTGAAAATCACCATTGAATGTCTGTGACCTTTGACCCCTCAGGCAGCACTGCACTATAAAAACTGCATTAACAACTCATATCATTGTATAATTCATGTTTTCACAAATCATGGATGTTGTGTCCTCCGGGTTAAAGAGGAAAAGGAACATCCAGATTGTTACCATTACTAACTTCAAAAGACAGCAGCTGTGATGGTATGGTGGTGTGTTAGTGCCCATGGCATCATGGGTAAATGTCACATCTGTGAAGGTCCCATTTATGGTGAAAGGTACATACAGGTTTTGGAGCAACATATGCTGCCATCCAGACGTCCCTGCTTATTTCAGCGAGATGGTGCCAAGACATATTGTGCATGTGTTGAAACAGCATGGCTTCATAAAAGAAGAGTTCAGGTACCAGACTGACCTGCCTTCAGTCCAGACCTGTCTCCCATTGAAAATGTGTGCTGCATTATGAAGCACAAAATATGACAACAGAGACCTCAGACTGTTGAACAGCTTAAGTCATATATCAGGCAAGAATGAGAAATAATTTCACTTTCAAAACTTCAACAATTAGTGTCCTCAGTTCACAAACACTGACTGAGTGTTGTTAAAAGAAAAGGTGATGTATCATGGTGGTAAACATGCTCCTGTCACAGCTTTTCAGAAAAAAAAAAAATAAGCATAAATTTCAGAATGAACGTATATGCAAAAAATAATTAAGTAAATCAGTTTAAACATTAAAAAAACATATTTTTTGAATTAAGGGTTGTATTTAGAACCTCCTCATCCTTGTCCACCAAATATTATACTCCTCATTCCGTCCCTGTTTTCTGCAACACCTTTGCCCTTCCAACGCTTCAACATGGTCAGCAATCTCACTGGCATCAACTATACTATACTATTTGTTGGTATATATTAGCATGGATATCCTCACTGCTTGTCCAGAGAGCTGCTTGTGGTACTGAAGGTAACCATGACTTGCCAGAGGGTTCTATGTTAAAGGGTGTCATCATGATTGTCTTGTGATATGCCCCCCCTTTAAATATCAGTCACATTCTGAAATCTACAGCTTAACCAGCTAAAAGTATTTTCTATTTCATTAATTCATAAAAATTCTATCTATAACAACATGTTCCTGGTTAAGATAATCATGTATATTAGATTGCAATGTGCATGACATAATGACGTTTTACAACTGTTTTCACAGCAACATCGGCTGCCCTGCTGTTTAAATATCTGCCAGGCCACTGTCCATTGAGTAACTCATACTGGTCAACAACTAATCTCAAGACACAACCTTGATTCCTGGAAATTACATCAATTATAGGTTGAGAGGAAACATTTTTTTAAGTGGAGGAAGCACTACATTTTTGTACTGCGTAATCACTGATAATCAACATCATAACAACTGTGTGTGTCTGTCTCCTTCTTTATTTTGAAAGGTTAGCTAAGTTTCACAGAAGTCACACAATAAGACAAACAAACTAACAGATCGAAGTTGCAGTAGACCAGCAACTCCTGTGTTCTGTGAAGTAAAATAGCTGTTTTTGTCAATACATTCTGCTGACTTTGGAGAGAGTGATATTTATAGCAGCTAATATAATGTGCCTTTAAAACAATTGTGGTTTTCATATGACTTCATTCTGTGTTTTAAAGCAACCCAGCTGACTAAAATACAATAAATGCACATTGATTGCATATGAAAATTCTATGCATTTAATTTAATTTCTGCTATTTTCTCCTCTATTTGAACGGAAAAACAGCTGTTCACAAATATTTTTAACATTATGCATACATATGGATATATATGTATGCATGTGGAGTGTCACTTAGCAATGTGTTTCATCCTAATGATTCAAAATGATGTGACAATGATGTGCAAATGTGATATACTGCATCTCAGAAAACAGATGGAATCTCTAAAAGAACTGCATTAGTGTGAATCTTAAGGGAGAGTGTCAGTATTCTTAATGGCTTAAATGCTGTTTTATTGTGATTCCTGGATAAACATCAAGTAAATATGGAGTACTTTTCCACACACACACACACACACACACACACACACACACACACACACAGTTGCTGTGAGGATACTTAGGTGTCAGTATGACTCTGTCCTGGTGAATTAGCTCTATAATATGACTAGTAAATACTCCCTAAACCACCACCATCATCATTATCAGCTCCCAGAAATAAACAACTGCAAACAGCAAAACATGTGCAACACACCATAAAGCCACACACACACAGTGCACATATCCCCCAGTTGTGTGTGTGGCAGCTGGCTCTGTATCACAGCTAACTGCAGCAAGAGATACAAGTTCCCTCAAACAGCGAACAATTTCCTCCAAATGCATGGTAATGTTTGAAATAAATAAGCTACATTATGCATAAAAGGGAAAATGATTACCCGCTTTTAAAAGCCTTTATGAATATTTATAAAGTGTTTCTGTCGCCGCTTATTTCCCTGCCTTTCTGGATATTCAGTCAGGAGCAGCTAATAGAAAAAGCCCATGTTCCCTTTCACTGTTCCGACATGAAGCCAGCATGGACGTTAACGCTTTTAATGCTCTGGCTTTACATAAAAAAATATTACCTTTGATTGCTGATTGAATTTTCATTTCTCATGGCCTCTTTTGGGGGGCTTTTATGCCTTTTGTGAGCTTTTATATGTGAGCCTGACTGAGCGTCTTTTATGTTTTAAAGGAGCCTGCAGGCACGGGGGCTGCGTAGGACAGCTTTTCTCTCCCTGTAGCTGTGATTGTCAGGGTTAGTTAAAGGCAGAGGGTCCAATGTTCCCGCGGCTTTAAGGACAGCGTGATCCGGTGGCGGAGAGATGAAAAGAGAGAGGTAACTCATCCACCCATCTGAGGGGATTTTCCCTTCAAGGGCCTCATCACGATCTCTCCAAATGAAACCATTATCTCAACATTTCTGCCCCAGGCACTCTCACTCTGACTATTTTACTCTTTCTTTTGCACACACCACACAACACACACACACACACACACACACACACACACACACACTCGCACTTTCACACCATATCCTCTCTAGCTCCCCTGAACTTTTCCCTTTTTCCTCTCTTTGGAGCGGCATTTTGGAGATGTGAGGGGAAGATGAAAGATGGAAGGTGACAGCGGCGGAGAGATGGTGGGACTGGAGAGGGGTGGAGGTGTCAGGGGAGGAGGAACCAGCAGGGAGGAAAAGTGTCAGAGATGGAGGAGACAGTAGTGGAGTGTGTATGTGTGTGTGTGTGTGTGACTGGAGGTGACTCCTAATTCATCCAGGGAAAGCTGAGATTTGGTTTGCTTGTCATAACAGATGCCTCAGCCTGCCCAGAGGGAGAGCTGTTCTCCACCTGCCGTGATTCAGTTTGAAATGTCTCTTAATGTATTAGTCGGCCATAATGGATCCCATGGCTCATACCCGCAGACACGCCTGCCTTTTATCTGCACACACACGTGCATTCTGCAGCCACCCGCCGACCTCAACAAAGAGGGAAAAGGGGTAAGAAAGAAAGCACTAGGAAAAGAAAGGACGGTGTGAATGAGAGAGGCCAGTGATCACGGTGGTAACGGTGAATAATGGCGCGGCCGCAGGACTGAAACAAATCACCTGTAGATGATTCTATTATGTGCAGTCACAGAGGAGCTGTTCACACTGCCTGCTGCTCTGCAACCTGCTTAGAAGCTGCTCACTCAGGACACAGCCGATGAAATGAGAATTTAATTATGTTTATCATTGTGTGATAGACATGAGTGCAGAGGAAGAGTTCTTTGGTGATTAGACCCTATTGAGAAATTATCTGGATGTGCAGAGGATACTGGACCGAGTACATCTGAAGGTGCTCAGGACCTGTTGTGGTTACCAACACGTCCTCATGCATAAACGACAGAACAGGTCGATTGCCAATGACTCAAACAAAACAACAGCGACAGGTCAAGTGGACCATAAGTACATTAAATATGTGAAGTGGCATTAAACACATGGTTTACACTATGTTAGGTTTAGGCACCAAAACTACTTGGTGGGGTTTAGAAAAAGATCACGGTTTAAGTTAAAATAAGTACACAAGTAACTTAAAAGATTAAATAATTGACTTAATTGACTTTTGGTTTCACACAACATACAAACCCTGGTTTTCTGGGTGAAAAACCTGTTTGTTTGACCCATCCACCCTCCCCAACCAACTATTCTTCTGTTTTTCTGGTGAGGATAGGTTGGATGTTGTGGTTGTGGTTTCTCTCTCAACTGTGGCTGTCCCAGCCATATTGGAATGATTTAAAAAAAAATTAGGGTCTCAAAATTGTGGAAAAATTAGCAGTTTTCTCTGCTCTGAAATACTGGAGGTGTGTCAAACAGTGTCAAACACCAGTACGACCTGAAACATGGACACTGGTGACAGGGTGATATTTTTTTCCTCTGTGTTGGGTTGTTGGAACTGAAGAGAGCTGAAGTGAACTGCCGGGTGGATTTGGACTGAGAGAGTCGCTGAATGTGGTGTTTGTTTGTGGGGCTTATATAGTGTTGGGGGACCATGGCTCCAGCACGTCACCGAGCCATGTTTCAGGTCTGCCCAAAAAATCTTGAATACAGAAACGGTGAACAACAGTTTAATGGTCTAACTCCACAATTCATTACTACATAGTTCTCAGTCTTTTCACGTTTTTTCCGCAACTATTGTCTAACATGTTAAATGTGTTCAGAAGATAAACTCTCTTTTTCCTTTACAGATACTTTGATAGTTCTCCTCTGTGTGTTTTTATTACAGCAATTCACAGCAATTTTAATCTAAACCATGGATTGGCACCACTGCACTGGATAATGATGATTTTCTTTTTATTGTCTATATTAATAATAATTCATTTAAATTCAATAGAATTGTATTCTTTAATGGAATTATAGTATATAGTAGTAGTAATAGTAATAGTACAAAAGGGTCAGACTGAAGCAGGATCTGAAACACACAGGCAGGGTCAAAAACTAGATCAGGATCAAAAAGCAGACAAGCAGAAATCAGAGCATCGGGAAGCTAAGAGACATGGCACAAAGATAATGTGGCAGAGAGTGAGTGGAAATGGAGCAGTATATATGCATGGGCACGTCCAATCTGAAAACAGTGTGTACCTTGTTTACGGTTTCTGGATTGAAAAACATGTTTCCCCAAAACACTGTGAAATGGTATGCAACAGTGGGCAATGGGCTTTGAGGAAGGTTTTCGTCTCATTTGGTGGGTGTGCCAGAGGTGGTAGCCAATCAGCAATGACATGGATATAAACTCCACCGTATTAAAAAGACATTGCAGTGTGTTATATCAGGGTCAGACGAGTGGGGCTGTTGGTTTTATACCTTTGCAGCAATGATGAGGACTGTTAAAGGAGAACTCTGTGTTAGTAAATCATAAAATGACCACATCATGTCATCAGAGATCATTGAAACATGTTAGGTTGAAATACTCGCTTCACTGACAACACTGGTTCATGTAAGAGTTCAAGATGTTCTTATGATTCTCTCTTTGTTGAGAATGACATAAGAATTATACTTATATGGTGAATATCACATAAGCTGCAAATGATAAGAAAAAGGAGTTGTGAGGATAAATATTGTAACTGTGTTGTGCATTTTGCCTTGGAATCAGATTCCCTGAGGTAAGTTCCAAGAATTTGCCTTCAGGGGTTGAGGCTGGAAGCAACAAAGAGAGATGCACTTTAAAAAGCAGAGACCTGAGCAACTGAGGATGAAAAGTGTGAACAGCAAGAAACGGCTGATCCAATTAAAAATGATGTATGTAAACAAGATTTAAGTGACTGGCCCGAAGAATTATGTTATTATTTTTAGTTTTATGGGGGAGTTTGTAGGTTTTAAAGTTTTTTTTTTTTTTTTTTTTTTTAAGAAAAATCAGTGTGGTTATCAAAGAAGACCTCTCAAAAGGCCTCACAGCCTGTTCTCACTATCAACTTCTCATATATGACAGCTTTAAAGGAGCAATATGTAGCAATCATGCCTGCAGAAATGAGCACAGCAGTCCAAATAGCAAGTTGGAGCCATAAACGGTATGTTAAATCCAATGAAATCCTATTTCAATTGTATGGTTGAAGTGAGTTGTTTCCCCCGCCTCCTCCTTCCCAGACTCAGTGAAACTCTGCAGGCTGCAGGACTCTGCAGGAGCGCAGGATGCACGCAACGTTGTAAATTGACAATAACAAGCCAGGACTAGTGCGCTGCTGTAAGTTGATCAGCCGTTTGTAACTGTTAGTCATCTGTCAATGTAAAGTCAAGCCTGTTATCCTGAAAACAAAAAGCCTGCTGCTCTGAAATAACACACTCTGCACTGTCTGTCTCACTGCCTGTCAAACTCCATTAGCATATTGCTCAATTTAACAGTTATAAACATCTACTCCTTACTCAAGATTATTCATGATTTCTTATGACTCATAAACAGACACTTACTCATTCAGCGAACATTCGGCATTAATTTGAATTTTAATTAATGTGAAATGGGCAAAGAAAAACTGCTACTCCAGCCTGAAATAGACATGTCAAAGGAGGCTGTAGCATATTGAGTATTTTAACTTCCTGGATCTCTGATGAGACATCGTGGTCATTTTGTGATTTATTATATTTAATCTATTACAGATTTCTCCTTTAATGCCACCTTCATTAAAGCAATATTCCACCCCAGAATGATAATCCACTCATCGGCATAGGGGTGAGTACTTGAGTGGATTATCATTCTGGGGTGGAATATCGCTTTAAACTTTCATCACCAAAATAATGACATGTGTCTAATGACTGCAAAATGTATAATGACACATATTTAATTGCTTTTGTACTTCTTTTTGTGGCCATTGGTTTTTCTGTTTGTTTTTTTTTAGCAAAAACTCTGACAAAACCATACACCACATAAAATGTTCGAATAGCAGCACACACCTTGTGATTTATTGATCCTCAGCTTGGACTTTGATCAGCTCACAGGCTACACAGGTTGCGGTGAAGGAATGGTTAACTCTCGCCCCCGCTCGGTTCCGTGCCGCAGATCAAATGGAACAAGTTCATTACAGAGACGAGGCGGATCGTTCCGCTGCATCCATCATCCATCCATCAGCCATTAGTTCTGTCTCCCAGATTCCCAGAGAACCTGTTGGGATCCGGGAGATGAAGCAATCAGCCCACCCCACCGCCTTTGATAGAGAATCACTGGATTCCATGAAGCCGACCCGCCTGTGACCTTGAGGCTGCGGCGTGATTTCATTACAGGGGAAGTTGAGACAATAGAGGCGAGGCATCTGAGGAGTGCAGGGAGCTGCTCGCTAAATGGAAAGTGCACTGAAACATGATGATTTCATCGAGTTGGCACTTAGCGAAGACGTGTATGGCGGGGGAAACAGAAAAGCACAATATGTGCACATGGCAGACACTCAGAGGTGTCAGGGTTTAGAAAGACTGTCCGATAACTGATAAGATCCCCAGTTCAATAAACACAACAGTCTTGTCAATTCCTTTTTGAGAAAGACACTGACTTCCTGACTGAACAAAGCCTTTCAGACAAGGAGACATCACCAGCTTAATCTGTCTGTTCAAGTACTTTTGGCTTTCAAACAGCTCTGTTGCGGAAATGTTCCGTAATAACACTTTACAAACATGACAGCACAGAATGTTTGAGCATTCTGTAGCTTTTAATGTCACAAAACTCTACATTACGGAAATAACTGCACAGTACAGAGAGCGGCATCACTGCTGGAGGACAGTTGTGAGTGTTAAAATAATGATACAAAGGATGAAGAGCGTCCTCAGTTCTAAGGCTGCAGCAGAGCTGGATTCAAAAACATCTGTTGTAGTTGAAGGCTTGGCCAAACACTCCTCTCAACTTAAATCAGTAAAAGATTTTGTCATCAGTTACATCATTTATGATGCAGAATAAGATATTCTGCTGCCTATTTTAATTCAGTGTGACAGTGTCTACCAGCGTTATGAAAGAATGGCCCGTTCTCACTCCCAGTGCGTCAAATACAGCAGCTTGGTCACTACCTCTGGGCAGTCAGGTGACATAGTTTAAAGAGCAAGAGCGTCTGTCTATTAAGGAGGTGACATGGATGGATGGGTCAAACAAGCACGACTTTCACCCAGGAGGTGTGTAACCAAAAGTCATCTTTTTAAAATCTACTTACATTGTATGTTGCATTATGTAATGTATATATGTCACGTTGTGTATGTTATGAAAGTTGTCAACCAAGGTTCGAATTACACAGTGGTTTTTGGGGGAGCCCCATTTTCTAGTGATCACCGCTTTATAAACATGTCACATGCACAAGCATACATGGAAATATGTGGCAGAACAATCACTTACCACTACAGATACTTAATACTGTCAGTAACATTTCATAGATGCTAAATAACAAGAATCCAGAATCCAAGAATACATTTATTAATCTGAGCAAAAAAACAGACAACAGAAAATCAGCAGTACGACGCAGGCAACGTTTCATAAATCATAGCCTAAACATTGTTTCACAAACTTATGTTTTTTTAATTACAGACAGCTACTCACAGAAATGGGTACAATCAGGGGAAATTGAATTAGGCCAGAAAGTTCTATTTACAACCATGAAAAGCAGGCAGGAGCTGAACTGCTCGGTGTCAGAACTATGGACAGTGCGGCTGCTGCAGTGGTGCACATAACACACTGCTCACACAGAATTGTGTTAATTACTGAAGCTAAATGTTCAGAAATTATGATGTAATGAGCAACTAATCGCACAACATTGGCATATTACACTGCATATATATATTTTATTTCAGTAGCATCATATTTTAGAACTCCCCCTAAATTTCCCAAATTAGGCTTTCAGGGGAGCTCATGTCCTTGTCAGGGGAGCTGAGCTCCACTTATCTGCCCTGTAATTTGAACCATGATGTCAACTTACATAACTATCATACTTATTTTAACCCATGAACTTTCCCTAAACCTAACCAAGTAGTTTTTGTCTTTATGTTGACAGTCTACTTGGACATTGCGCATTATTGTTAACTTGACTGTGGAGCCCTTCACATGCAAACACACAGCGTCGTAGTTTGACGCATAGGATCACTGACCAAGCTGCTGTATTTGAAGAGTTGGTTGGAGTTAGATGCTTTCATTTTCATACTGTAGGCAGAAATATGAAATATTTCAACAATTATTGGATGGATTGACATGTTTTGCATACCCTGGTCGCAGGAGGATGAATCCAGTGTCACGGCAGGGTGGTCTCACCAAATGGCGTATTAATGACATTCCACTGTCTTAAGTCATGTTATCACAATGCCTTTGTTGCTTTTAGTGTGTCACTTCACACCATTTAGTCTCTACTGACTTATGCAGAGACGGCATGTAATTCTAGCATAATGGAGGAGGAGAGGTGGATAGACAATTTCATGTCCTGTGTAGCTCAACGTTGACTTTTTTTTAATCATTAGCATCTAAATCGATTTAGATAACATACTAAACTTCTGTCATGTATGTGACGTACCTATGAGTCGACATGTCCTTACGTGTAACATACCTATTATAACTCAAACCACGATTTTTCCTTTAACCTAAATGAACGGCTTTTCACATGTTTGGAGGCAAGCTCTGGCATTATAATGGCTATATCACCATTAAAAAAGGGAAAAGGTAACAGCTTTTTGGTTTCATCCATACCATTAGCATCCTAGGTGCTAATTTGCCATTTTCAGTGTCAAGGTTGCAGCTCGGAGGTTGTTGTTGTGGTTGTTTGTCGGGGGTTTTGAAAATGTAGATAGCGGACACCATAATGCCGACTGAAACCAAGCAACCAATGACTGGCTTATACTCACAGTGTGCATCTGGTGAGTCAGACTAATTTTCACCTGATTTATCTGTCAGAAAAATTCTAGTGTGAGAATGTTCAGGAGATGTGGCTTGTGAAAATCGGGCCCAGCACTTACATCGGCGGCTTTGATGAGGGTGGAACATTCGGTCATAATCTTTGCTCACGCTGACTTCTCCCATTGTTTTAATAGACTCAGGACCTGCCACCAGTCTCCTAAAGATGCAAGGAAGTGGCAATCCCATGTGACACAGATACTGGAAATGACTCTAAAGTGTCTCTGGCTTAAGTACAACCTCACAAAGCTGCATGCTGGCAGATTCTAATTTCTCTGATTTCTATGGACAAAAACCACAGTTTTATTGAGTGATCTCTCATGAAAAGAATATCCTTGACAACTGAAAACTGGTCCATTCACATTATTTCATAGTTAATTAAACTTAATTTTTGTATATGCAATGTTCACGTAATGACAAAAGTATTTCAGTGCTCTCAAGAGGCTGAAACAAGCTGTGTGCAAATATCTCTGAGTATAAACTTGTTCCTGCTGCAGCCTTTATGTTAATGCAGCAGCAATCAGTTCAGTGTGTTGGGAGTGTTATGGAAATGTTAGTAAGTCTGAACTGGTGAGATTGCTGTTGCACCCTTGTCGCAAAAGTTATTCAAACACGAGACCGACGTGTAAAATTGCTCATACATTTACATGATAAAGCGCGTGTGTGAAAGGGGCTTTAAAAGCAGCAGCTAAACATCTGTTTTAGTTGTGCACATACACACCATCCCCCTCCTGCTCACACACACACACACAAACACATTCCCATTGAATATAGTTGCAGTGTGACCCTGAGAGCAGCTCGAGATGAACGATGCAGCTGTGGGGAGATTTGTTTAAAAAGCCGGGGCGTCCCGTTCTCTCTGTTATCAGCTCGCCGTGCCGCGCCAGGCCGGGCCGCGCCGGGCTCTCCCACCATTTGAATTATCTTTTCTTGACATTATAATTCAGTGCACACTTGACAGCGCTGTTTTCTCCCTCAGAAAATATAATTTCTGTACATTTGATTTGCTCCCCTTTTTGTTTTCTCATTATCTGTAAAACATGTTGTGTACCTCTCCACCCATTTCTAACCCTCTACAATTTCATCGAGGAAGAAGAAAATGAAAAGTCACGCTGCGTATCTTGATATGAAAGTGCCCAGGTTCAATTTTCCTCCTTCCCACTTTTCAAAATATTTCTAATAATAAATAGGTCTTGGCTGCAATTCAGTGGAAAATGAATCCAGAACATGATGATAAATGTGCGTAGAATAATTCTGTGGAAGATAAAAGGAGGGGACTTCCTCTTTAGTGGTGTACAGAGCGGGCTTTTTTCCTCCATGTCTAATATTCTGTTCCAGCCCAGCCACTGGGTTATTGGAGAGATTCTGAGATTTACAGCGAGCATATACGAGTGAGAGAGTTCACTTTTCCATCTTTCTCCTTTCAAATCATCTGTAAAAGATGCGGTGATACTGAATACTCTGATCACACTGGCTCCTTTCACATCAAAGGCAAACCTTCATTTCTCAGGATGGACAATGAGATTTCTCTGAAGCTAAAGCGCAATTAATGATGCAACTTTAATCTGCTCTAATCAATAGTTTTATATTAACAATGAATCAAACGGCTACGTGAAAGGATTCACTAGTAACAAATGCACAGATTTATCATAAACTCTTCTCATTGGTTTTATGGCCGACAACTGTTGTCAGTAAAAAGCTCTGATAAACCCATGGAACACTGGCTGATCAGCAGCAAACAGACACAACTAAAAGAAGGGGGCAGCCACTAGGCTTACTTCAGGCACACGTGCACTGAGTCAAGCGTATAATTTAAAAAGCCTGTATTAGTTAGGGCATATCAAGGTTAAATATCTCACAAAGCGACAACCAGTTTCGACCCACACTGGGTCTTCTTCAGGGCATGAATGGAAAGAGGAGTCAACAAGCATGGAGTGTTGTGATTCCTTACAAAGACATTTAGTGGGCAGGCGGTTGAATCACACCAGCCAATCACATGCTGAATACAGCTCATTTAGACAAATAGAAGCAAGGTGGCTGAATCACTCCAGCTTATCACACTTTGTCTTTCTCTTCCCGGCTGATAAAAGCACCAGGAGTTCCTGGATAAAACACTTCAGGTGAGATAACGTTACAAGGGGACAGCGATGGTGGTGTTGATGTATATTGTGCGAGACGAGAGAAATAGCTCACTGAGCAGTTTCACACAAAACTAAACAAAACTTTGACAAACTTCAAATGATATTAAAAAATAATTTGTCTCTTGTTGTAGACTAACTTTAAGAATTCCATGAAAAAGTCCCATGGGACACACCTGAAGGGACGTGACTTTGACATGACTTTCTATGGAGCTTGGGTGAGAGGGAGAAAATAAAATCAATCAACTAAAAACAAACATTTTTTCCCCTGTATACTCCTCATTGAGCCCACTGGATTATGTTTGTGTCCATTGTATGTCTGATTTTATTCAGTTTGTCTGGCTGCTGTCCTTATTGGCTCCTCAGGAGCTGTGCTGATGACAGGACAGCTGCTGCTGAGGACAGTGATGGCCGTAATGAACGTCAGTTGAATCGAATGGATGGACGCTTCAGCGGTGCTGATGCAACATTGACGTTTCACTGTGTATTTGGGGCAGGACTGGGCTCAACAGCTTATTGACAGTTTGTGTAAACACTAATTCTTTGTTGGCCATGAAAAGGGAATATTGGCACAAACAATTGGCTCCTGGCAGCTTAACTTCAGAATCTGTTGGTCAAACCATCTGCAGTACAGTGAGGTAAAAACAGCAGAATGGGAAGATGGACGGATATACGAGTGAGGAAAGAGGGAGCATGTAGGATCCAGGGCTGCTGTGACCTGAGGAACCTCCGTTCTGGGCATTAAAGATCCACTATCGATCCCATTATGGCTGGGTGACTTTATAGACAGCTCTGCATCGGAGCCATCAGGAACTGTATACCTTAATTAATCCGAATCATGGACAGAGAAGGAATGCTGTGTTTGTGTACACATTCGATCATTGGCTGATGTTCCCTCCTTTGCTGAATCAATGCTGTCTGTCGAGACTCCATATCTCATCACGCCCCCAGCTGATCCCTTAAACGGACTGGGATTACATCACAATGGAGGGGTCAGGGGCCATCGTGCTGGTGCAATGGGAGAAAATCGCCTCAGGAGGAATGCGCCTCTGACCCCTCATCTCCCTCATTTTCCCCCTTTACTCGAGATAATATCACACACTCGCCTGAGCAAAGAAAATCAATATGCTTTAGCTAAGTTCAAAACCAAAGCTACTCATTAAAAAGAGAGGGAGCAAACACGCTGCTCGGAGTATTGGTCTAACCCCGGTGAGTTAAGCTGCAGGGATTGTTATCATTGTTAAGCAAATAGATCCACAGAGGGAGAGATAGAAAGGAGAGAAATAATAAGATTTACTCCCTGTGCTATTAGCTAACTGTATCTTCCTGCAGACTGATGGGGGGGCCGCCCCCTCACAGCGACTGAATGCCCACCTCAGCACACTGGGAAATAGCTAACCGTTGATATGGTGGAGGTTGAATTGTAAAACAGAACAAAGCTGTGCTCTCCGACTGTCCTCCAAACACCTGAATCCACCACACTGTGACTGCATGTTAGCAGCAAATAAATCAATCGATTTGTCATGGATTCAATTTGTGATCTTAGGGGAGAGACCTCTCTTAATACCCACCCAACATCATTTTTTCCACCTTAAAAGTTGCCAAGAAGATTTCCAACGATTCATTTTGTACAGCGATCTTACTGTAACAAGTTTTATTTGACCTTAAGTAACAAAAATGTCCAGCTTCAGTAGCCATAGATTTATGGAGTCATTGGAGTGCCATAAAAAAGAATAAATCTGAAAAGAATGAGAAAATAAATGTAGAAAAATAAACAAATAATGAAATATAAAATAATAATTATATGCATTTTCATTTCTAGATATGCTTTATATGCATTAATATCTATGATTTGGTGCTGGATTCATGTGCGACCACTCAGCCTGGGCAGGAAGGCCTGCCAAAAGCCAGCTGACTGACAGCAGCAGCAGCAGGGAAAAGCAAAATCAATGAGACAGGGAAAATACTAAGAACAAAAAAAAAAAAAGTATAAAAATAAATTACAAAAAATACAGAGTAACTCATATGAAATAAATAGATACTTTTTAAAGTAATTATATACAGCAATACATGAACAAATAAATGTGAAAATAAATATTTTGTTATTTATCTTCATATTTCAACATATTTTCATATTTTTTTGCTGATTGATGTTAGTTTATGCACATGCTAGCAGGATGACTTGGAACTCATTGCTCCCTCAATAAAACAAAACTCGACTACCAGCACCCTCGAGCAGCAGCAAGTGTAAAATGACTAAAAATCATCTTATATGACTTAAGTGGCAACTAACTAGACTGGCAAGATTTCAAACTCCAATAGCTGTTATGCTTTTTTTCAGGTGTGCAAATGTATGAAATGAACATTATTTATTTAAAATATGTAAATATAAATGAAACTGAATATTTCAGTCACACTTTCCATTGAGGTCATGCCTGTAATGCATTATAAACACATTCATGAGATATTTTAATGCATTTATAAGGTTTTATAAAACTCATAAATAAAATATAAATGTTTATAATCATGCATGACAACTTCTCACAAGGTTTATAAAGTATTATGACTGGACTGGACATAATTTATTGTAAGTTCAGCATTCATAATGCTTTACAGCTCTGTGTCAATGTGACAACAGTAGTCAAACAGCACATTATAATTACCGTAACTTTAGCTATGTTTCATAACAAATGATAAATTCTATGTTTCTGAAATGTAATAATGTCTTATAAACATCAGTAATGTGCTATAGCAAGACTTTGTGAGCTTTAAATAAAGTGACATCGCTGTATAAGGTTAATACTAATTGTAATTTAACGTAATTATGAGGATTTATGAGCAGTGTTTGCTGGCTGCAAGTAAACCAAACAAACAATACACTGTCTGCCAGTTATAACACTTTATAAACCTGCTATAAATTGTCAGGCATGATTAGAAACATTTGTAGAGTTTTATAAAGTCTTATAAATGCACTGAAATGCCTTGTGAGTATGCTTAAAATGCATTATTGACCTTCATAGAAAGTATTTCTTCCTGACATAAAGACAGTAGCATAGTGGCTAACCAATGCATATTAGCCAGAAAACTGTAAATAATTCCAGCAATCATAGTTTGGCTTGAGAACAGTAACCAATAAAAGGTAAACACATTTCACCAGAACGCTCTCATTTCTGATTGACTGGTAGTCCTGCAACCAAAATTGTTTGATAGAACACATAAAAAAAAAGATCGGTAAATTGCTCTAAATGTGCAAGTACTACTACTTAAGCCTGAAATCTGAATTACCAGATAAAATTAAAGATGAAAAATGATCAAAAATAGATTGTAATTTGTATGCTTTTTTCATTTGGCCAATGACTTTTACAAATGTAGTACTACTAATAATGTACTCAGTGGTATCCTGAAAATAATGGACTTGACTTGTCTCAGACTCACCCATTACTTTAATATGTCGAGATTATCACTAACTGAACATTAATATATTAGCTTTAATCAGATTTGAGGTCATAATAAGTTAATTGCTTGCCTCCCTCAAGCTTTTTTGCAGAGTCTACAATATCAGTCAGATGAGAATAATCTAAGGTTTTATTTGTTCACAGTAACTCAGATATCACAATAAATTTGGCTATGATGTATGGATTATAATGCAAGTACTTTACCTGATCCATTTCCTTAACCTTATCCATTTCATATAAATATGAGTGACTTTTACCTGGTACGGGTGCTGATAAGGGTCACAGGGTTGCAACAGCAGAGTGGATGAGTTTCTCTGTATTGGGTGACCAGAACTCTACAGTAGATATTTGCAGTGGGTTGGGGTGCACGGTGCTTTCTGCCTTCCAAGAATCTGCTCCTTCCCATTGTGGTTTGCTCATTGACATTTCCAGATGTGAGTAGTTCACAAAGGCTGTGACTGAGGAGAGGGGCTGACATTTTGTGTCTCTGCGAGTGCTTGACAATGGCTGAGAAGCACTGACATTTATGAAAGTGCCGAGCTGAGCACTCCTAAGATTTTCTATTATGCGAAAGAGGGGGAAAATTACACATTACACATTTATATCTGTTGCAGTAATCTGTGCTCGTAGGATGTCAGATAAAAAATGAAAGAGAAAAAGATGAGTGGTAGGAGAGGAGGAAAAACAAAGTATAGGAAGAAGGTAACAGAAATAGGAGAGAGAGGTGAATAAAGGACGGATGATAGAATAAATACAACAACCTAGTTGCAATTCTCAAGTGGCTCACTGTGTGAAAGCGTCTTCAGTCTTTTCCTTCTAAAGCTCCCTCAACTGCTGCAGACAGCTCCCTGAAGTATAGAAAGCCTTCTGCTGTTGATCTTGTATGAAAAAGGTACAAACTGTTCTGCACAAACAGACCATTGAATAATAATGACACCGCTCTGGGAAACAAATTCACAAGTGCCGCTACAAGATTTGCACAGGCTCACAGAGATAGAATGCAGACAGAAAAGGGGGAGCTGGAGTATCAATCAGATTATTTCACTGCTACATTCCACCATTAAAATTTAAAAATGTTCAGTAAAGTGCTTAAAAAAAGCTTAAAAGCACATTTAGTCCGAACTCCATCACTGAGAATTCTACGATCTATAAATATGCAAATATAGGCAGACCCCATGCTGCCCCCACCTCCGGTGCTGCTCCAGTCACACCAGTTCCATCTAACCATGCATTGCATCTACATGAAAAAATAACCGTCTCACATACACTCGGATGACTCTTGAGACCTGGAAGAAAAAAGCTTTTAATATTTCTATATATTTTCTACATAATACATAGTAATTGGGATGCAAGAAATGTATCACAAAGATTTTTTTTTCTCCAAAATGTTTATGTTTTGTAGCATGTCCCTTGTTGTTGACATCGGCTCAGTATTTTACACCAAAAAAAGCCTGTTACAAGGCATCAGTTATTTCATTCTTTCTTATTTGATGAATAGTGGAAATAAATATAATACAAATTGTACTATTTGGCATGTTAACAAACATATTTAACAACAAAGTAGCACTTTATTTCTTTCAAAACTTGGCTTAATGGGTGAATCTTGACTGTGAGAATCTCTTAAAACACGGCATACTTCCATGTCATGAATGTTACATTAGGAAGTAGTTCTTGCTCTCTTAGACACGCGCTTCACTTTACAGACTTCACAAACATCTTCCCGCTGTATCCTTCCCTCCTGGACCATTTCTGAATAAAGAACATACAGTGACCTATTATGTGCAGGTCTGCCGGAGGCCTGGTGATCCGACCTGCACTGGATCCAGCTGTTTGTGGCAGCCATCAAAGAGATGCAAGGTGGTGCAGCAAGTCCACTTTTTTGTTCAAAAATGAGAAGGAGCAAGTCCCGCTGGCCCCCACAAAAGACACAAATTAAAATGTGTATTTTGAAAGGCTTAAATTTGCCATCAACATATAAAATCTTAATATAATATTGTCAAGACATAATTAAAAAATAACAACCTTATGAAGACCAGAACAAAGTTTTTTTTTTTTGTTTTTTTTAAATAAATTAATAATAATAAACAACACTTAACTCCCTTACTGCCAAAAAAACATCTTTACTGAAATTCCTACCATTTTGAAAAGAGAGAAGATGTGCCCTGTTGGCCACACCCACATGTTTGTTACATCACTACAAAGCCAAGGAGTTGTTTTTTTAGGACATTAGGACTCAAAAAAAAATAACAAGCAAGCTGTGTGAAATAAAGGCCTCAGTGTCATGTCCCCCACAGAGGACAAATATGAATTGCTGGGTTTTAGGTTTAAGGTAGAGATATTATCTGTTTGTTTGTTTGTTTTTTTAACAGCTGTATAATACTAACCCTGTATGAATGTGATATGATTGCAATCATTTTTTTCAATTGAACACAAAATAAATAGCAAGTGTACCTTACATAAATCTTAATATATAAGAAAGCATTTCTACCTAAATTCAGATTAAGTAGTTCAACCTACTGCAGTAAATAGAATTTAAGAAAGTAATTGCTATCATTGTTGCATGGCCTGGCTTAGGTTAAAACAATTTAGCATACAGGACCCTGCTACTTCCCAGCAGTGTCCCATTTCAGGGCTAATAAATGATGTGATATCAGATCGGTGCACGGACTTGCTTATTCCCTGATACCTGATCTAGCATTTTAGGCTGTATCAGAGGCATTTCTGATACTGGTGTCAGAACAACCATACTTGAAATAACATCTTGACACAGGGCCTCTCTACAAGACAGAGCTTGATGTTTTTGTAAAGATGTAGCAGACACATCAAAGCCCTTATCATATTAGTTTATAATGGGCTTTAGTTATGCATTTTACACCAATAATTTGCAACCAATCAGATTACCACAATCTAATTGCCACACAATAATCTTGGAGTCTTGGGGCCCACTGATGGTTTGATGGCACAGGCAGTTGCCCACTTTGCACATTTGGCCCTGACAGAGACTTTTATGGCTTTATCTAGTTTAACTAGAGTGGCATCATCATGATGCCATAGTTGTTGCCATTCTTATTCCTGGAATTCTGTCTCGTTCGATGAGATTTACCTGTGATGCAATCCTGCATCCTGCCTATCTGGGAAGACATAGTTGGGACAGTATGTGGTCTGATTGCACCAGTAGAAACCTCATACTCTGCATGAAAGTAAGCCAAGCTACCAGCATGTACAGTATGTACTTGCTGTCTATATGGTCAGATCTGACAGAATCATTAAACTGAGAAGAAGCTGTGACTTTGAAGATTAACTGTGTCCGTGGGGTTCTGAAGATTAAAGGTCCAGTGTGTATGTAAGATTTATGACACAATATGGCAAAGATGGAATATAATATTCATACGTGTGCGTTCATTAGTGTATAATCACCTGAAAATAAGAATCTCTATTTAAATTATCCTAGATTGACCACCATATTCCTACAGTGGCCCAGAATGGACAAACCAAACACTGGCTTTAGATACAGTCTATCATGTTTTTCACATGTTTGTGGCCACCGTAAGTTCTCCTACATTCTTCAAAGGGCAGGGTAATGTGAGGTATTTGCAATCTGCAAGCTAACTACTAGATCCTACACAGTGGTCCTTCAGTACAGCCATATGACCCAAAGAGGTCACATCAGAATATCTGTCCCGTCGAAATGAATCCTAACCACTATAGATCGCACAAGACAAATGTATGACAACATTTCTTATATTGCTGAGCTCTGTATATAAACAGACCTGATCTGATTTCACCAGTCAGCTGACAACAGCACTACTAGCAATGTGTCCAAGAGCCAAATCGGAAATGTATAGGTGTCACATGGTGTCACACTAAAGAATCAACATGACATAAAAACCTATGTTTTCTCAGCCTAAGATTCTTTGGTGAATACACAGTGTATCTCTGAAAACTTGTCAATCCATCATGTTGTCTTCACGGTAAAGTATCCAAAACTGGCATACTCACTAGTTGAGAGGGAAACACAAATGTGTGTAAACGTCCTTAAAATGCTGTTTCACTGACAATCTCTGCACTGTATTGTAAAAGTTAAGCACCCAAAATTAAAATGAGGGCTTAAATACCCCAGACTGAAGCTCAACGAGTGGTTTGCCACCACATTTGGAATATCGGTCAAAATTCCAAGTGAAAGGCTCTCACTGATTTGTCAAGATCTCCTGAAGGACCATCCGAAATGTCACACTCAATGAGTGAGAGCTTTGGTAGAGCTTTGTGTTTTAACTTTGATCGATCACTGACTTTATTTGGTCCAATATATCTAACACTGCAGCAAGCACAGTGAGAGCTTTCTGCTGCATGCAGCACCAACAGTATATGAAATTTGTCTTATCTTAATAGAATGATTTCAAAATGCCAAATGGCCTGCTTAATGAATTTCTTTTGTTTATAATAGGAAGAATTATAAAATATCATTTCCATGGGACTCTTCAGTCAGACAGTGACAGATCACAGGCAATAAACTTGGCATTTCATCCTTGCAGCTGTAGCGAAGGTCAAGCTGCATGCGACATGCACAGTTATATTATGCTCATTATAATGCTGATTAATGTTGACTTGGCGTTTCTGTCTCAATAATTAATAATACCACCAGATAATACAATAAAGTGGCCAGGTTTGGAACCCACATTTCTCCTTGTTGCCTAGTGTTGTCTGTCTGTTTCCAGGATAGACAATGTCTCATTTTTGGGAAAAATATTAATCCCTACTCCTAACCAGATCAAACCATACCACTAACATTACATGGGCCAAATATTTTTTACTCCTTCCCAATGTTCTAAACAATCGATGCCCATACTTAGGGGTCTTAAGTATATAAAAATCACAAAATCATTATGTGATAGTCTGACATAGAATACTCTTAATGGACTCGGTATGCTTCAAATGAACTTGGTTGTCCAACCATGTCAAGACGGGGCAAAAGTGTCTTTTTTTTACCCAAACATAATCAAGTAGTTTTGTTGTCTCAACATTACCAAACTACAACTTAAAGCTGAAAATAATAGGTAATCTAAGTCTAAGAATTAAGTCAACACTAACACATACAGTAGTTCCACTTGGGATTCAAACACCAGTCCCCCAGGTCAAGATTCAAACCCATGTCTCCCCTGTGACAGTCATGTGCTGAACCCATTAATCCACAATGAGACCCTCCCTACAGGGACTTTGTCAGTCTTTATAGCTACAGGGGTGTAAATAGCTAAATAGCTGTCATGTGACTATTTTCACCTTGTTGTAAAGAGACACACCATTTGTGCTTATGAGGTATCACAGCCCCTTTTTCCTTATAGTTCCCCACATTATTCTCTTTGAATTCATACATCCCCCAATGCCTTTGCATGTTTTTTTCTTGCCTCCATCTGGCCTCTTCCTGCCCTCCAACCCCCCCCCCCCCCCAACCCTGTCTACTGCAGCAGAGCCTCAGCTGTGATAAAGATGGAACATGCTCTCGGAGCTCGTCATGCTACGCTTCCCGTTCTGCAGCGCTGATATTCTGACACTGATCGCCATCAAACTGTCAACAACAGACAGGGGACCGAGGGCTGCGGGGTGGGTGGAGGCGCCGGGGGAAGCGAGCGTATTTTTCCTCATAAATAATTTTCACTCAACAGAAACGATGAGCTGAAGCAGGATTTACTATTAATTTCTGTCCCTTTTTTTGGAGAGAGAAAATTGAGATGGATGATGCCTAGTGTTTGCCGGGGCCTGCCAGCGAGACGTGGGAAAGGCCAGCCTATAGCCTTGCAGGGCCCTGAGTTAAGTCATAGCCCGGTGAGGCGGGATTAGATAGGGCCTTTATTCACTTCATGGAGAAGGATTAGGCTGACATGTTGCTCATGAACTCACTCGAAGGGTTCAGAGGAGTCGAGAAGTCATCTGTGCGTTTAACACTGTCCTGGCAGTGAAGCAAAGGCAGCAAACATACAGTCCTCATCCGTCCTTTGCTGTCTCTTTGAATTCACAAGGAGATTTGTTTGCAATTTACTGTGACATCCAAAGTATTGATCTAGGTGCTAGTAGTGATTCAGTTTGGGCAACTGAGGCATTCATGCACTAACAAATTTCTTATCTTTCATAGGCAGATTTGCTAAGCTATGGCAGTCCAGCATTGTTCTTGTGATAAAAATCAATTTGAATCAGGAACTCTATGATATATATATATCCTCATTCTGTGTAAATCTGTCTTTGAACTCTGCTGAGCCTCACAGTCTGTCAATCTCTTAGCTCTACATGGCCTTTAGCCACTGAAGGAGGAGGAGCAGGAGTGCAACAGACAAACAGCTATTTTACTCAGCACATTCATCAAATGGGCTCTACCGCCTTTTTCTGCAGAACAAATGTTAACCTAGGGGCGGGCAATCTGACAATTTGAGATCAAAATCGTGATCTAAGGCTTCCACAATCTATGTTTCAGGAGAACTGTAGCAATCATGGTATTTAATATCCTCTTATTTCTGTTTCCAAACTTCACATAAACGGTTTGACTAGTAGATCCATGCTATGTGAATAAACCAAAAGAGAGATGTAGCAGATTAGGTGGCTATGCTAACTGGATAAGTACTTCACATGGCTCCTCCTGAGGTGACATATTGCAAACAATGCAACTGAGTTGTGGCTCCTTGAAAAGTACTTGAAATTAAGAAAAAAATATTACAATTTATAGTGTGGATAGTGATTGCAATCAAATGGATTGTGAGTTTTTTGCCATATCACCCCCAAAGTTAACCAACTATGTTATGTCATTTTAAAATATCACACAATGTATGTATATAAAAGTGTTTTCTCCAACCCTTTTCCCCACCTACCCATCTGTTGGTCTGTCCAATTTTGTTACACAGCAAGAAATCTTGAGAACTCCTGGCCATATTACACTGAAGGCTGCTGCACGTTTTACTGAGCACATTCGAGTGCCCCAGAAGATGAAACCTATTTTTTTTTTACCTTCCATTAGTTTTCTGCCATAGGCAGGTGATTCTGACTTTTTAGTCACACTTGAGAGGTGGTTTTAGGGATAGGGATAACTAGTGGTTGGTTGGTGGGTTGATTGGTTGGCTTGTTGGTCAGCTGGTTGGTTGGTTCACTGCTTGTTTGATTGGTTGGTTGGCTGCTTGATTGGTTGCTTGGTTGGTTGGTCCACCACTTTAATATATCAGTGTGTTAGCTGGACCATGGAATTTGGTGCAGATATTCATGGATGACATGTGAGGAAGAATTGCTAATGACTTTTGTGATGCGTTGACTTTTCAAATTTTTCAATTTTGTAACTTATGCAAAAATTTACTAAAGTAAATGCGATATGGGAAATTTGATAAAAACTAAGTGCTGGACAGAAGTCAAAAAAGGAAAATGAGACACTATTTTTCCTTTTTTTTTTTTACTTACCAAGTAAAATATCTCAGCATGTACTGGATGAGTTTGTGAAATAGTCGCAGATTGTAATCTATAGATTCGTGCCCATGGACAATTCATATACACATGGTGGAGGCTGGCGTGGATGGATGGATGGATGGGAGGGTCAAACACAAGAATTTCACACAGGACACCAGATTGCAGTTCCTGTATTAGACATATCAATGTTGATTGTTTTGAGGAAGTACTTCACCCATGATCTTTTCCTAAATGTACCCAAGACCTTTATTTTGAAAGTGTGACTGGACGTTGCATATTTATTATTGCTAACTCATGGAGTGAGAACAACATATATACAACATATAACAGATTAGTTTTGACTAAAATGTCTTGACAGCTTTTGAATGAATTAACATGAAACTTGATGCAGACATTGATGATCCATGCAGGATGAATTGCAGTAACTGTGTTGATCCTTGACTTTTCATCCAGTGCCATCACCAGGACAACATTTCACTGTATCCACTACTTTGGTTTATGATTTCCATCAGAATCACTTTGTACTTTGCATATAGTCCTAGATTCTTGCCTTCCTGTGTAAAGAAAATGTAAATAATGAGAGTGTCACTGTCTTAACATATTACGGCTGTAATAGCCTACAGTAAGTTAAAATTCTCTTCTGCCATCTTGTACTTCATTTACAGTCTTTCATGTTGTAGCTGGGTAGGGATGAGGGGTGTCTAAAATTGCCTGACTAGACACTTTCTATGTTCCATATACTTCATAAAACTATTTAAATTACGACAAATATTGTGCCCATATCCTATCTGCCTCTTCCTATAAGTACATGCCTGACTGGTGCGGGCTGCTTTGTGGAGTTTTGTGATTACATATTTACATTCTATAGTATGTAGCCTCCGGTGGCCATAAAGAATAAGTAACCTCTGGCTCAGGAGGAGAGTGACTCTGCTAACGACTTGATTAAAAAACTGTCTTGTCTCGCGGTAAACAGTCTGATTATTGGCAGAAAGACATTTTACCCAAGGTGTTCATAAACTTTCCTATACTGCAGCAGAGATACAGTCACCAGTCAGCAGCAGATGTGGTTTTTGTGCAGTGATTCACTCCATCTCTACTGTACCTCATACTGTGTTATATTGTCTTGTATAAGATGAAATGCTTCTGAAAAGGAAGTACAGATTTCTGCTAATGCCAATATCCCCCCTGGCAGGCTCTGACTGTTCTTTAGGGTTGTAATGATTACACTGACTTCATGCTACTACCAGTGTCATAATGAATCATTTATAACTTCAATCGATTGGGGAGTATCGGGTGGGAAAAGGGTTTGATGCATGGCCTGATTAAGACAGGGCTCTGTGCTTACACGACACATGTCCATACAGACAGGACAGGGACTTAATGGATTAGTCTCAACTGTGTTTTTTGTGTCTTTGGGCCACCAGGGACTCAATGTTCTGTGGCTCAGGGCACCTGTCAGTCACTGTGCTCCCTGGATACCAAGCTAATGTTGTGTTCTGCAGACCCTCATTGGTTACAAATGCTTATCAGGCAGCAGTGCTACAGCATCATTACTGATTTAATGAACTATTTATGACACTCTACTGTGATCTTCCCTGGAATCCCCCTGTCTTATTTTGAAAGACTGAGGTAGATGTCTGATTTCACATTGATGTAAATTCCTCAATGTAAAAAGTCAAGTCAGTTTGGAATGAAGTGAAACACAAATATGATGAAACAACAAAGCAAACATGATCATATTTGCAGGTGTCAGTGACAACAGAAGCCCATGTGTCTCAATTTACCTGTTTTCAAGATTAAATGACAAGTTTTTCACCATCGCTCACTGTCTGAGAAGCCGCTCTGACAACACGTCAATAACTGGCATACTAACATCAGAGAAAATATTGGCAAAAATCATGTCCCTTCCAATTTCTTGATGATTCTTATTCTTTAAGGATGTATATATATGAAATATGTATAATTTATTAACTGATTTTGTTTGCTTTAACTTTTCTTAATTCCTAAACTTGCTCTGTGCCAGAAAACATCCTTGTCCCAGACCAGAATTCATAATTTTTAACAATCTAAAAATGTGTTAAAAGCTTTCAAAATCTAAAACTCACAATATTTACTGTTACCACAAGTGTAAAAATGTGCTTTTCTAATCTTTTTTTTTTTTTTTTAATTGATTTTTTATTAACATGTTGGCCCTTCATAGTTGTGTCCCAGATTTCGGCCAACTACATCACATTTTTACAAAACATGATTTAATCAGGCATGAAAAGGATTAGCTATACCCTAACGACTCCTGTCTCACTTCCTGGTTTAAAAAAGGCAGGAATGCTGCTCAAACACTAGTAAACTTTCTATTTTTAGACAAATTCATTGAATAATATTGCTTTCAGATATGTCTCAATCATAACATGTCAACTTTGTAGCCCTTCTAAATCAAAGTTAAATAAGAATTATGTTTAAAAATGTGTATTTTGATGAGCATTAAGAGAACTCTGAGACACTTTAAAAAAAAAAGGCTGCTCACCACAACAATGCTGTGAAATGTAAAAAATGTAATATTTTGTCGACTCCGTCAGATTTTCCATCTGGCAGAGTTGTCATCAACATTTAAAAAAAAAAAATGTAATCGAAAGTTGGCCCATTACAAAGTTTAATATCCATGAGTTTGATCTTTTAAAATATATTTTCCTGCATAACTGATGAGTAAAAATACAGTTTTGTCCCAACTCTCAAAAATGAGTGATATACTGTACTTAGTGCATATAAGAATGATCTTGCACACTTGAATATGCGTATGGGGATATTTCTACCAAATTCTGACACATAATGTGTCCACTCTGATGAACATGCATGTGTGATTCACCTCACAGATGCATGTGACCACACACTGTCTTTTCTTTATACTTTACTGTTAGAGTCCACTATAGACAGTATAAAGCATGGATATAGTATACATGAAGTGGCTACCTAGCAGCTAGCCACAGTGACCACCTGTCATTCAAATGTTCTGTGCACTTATTTGTGCAGAACTTCATGCCTTAATATCACAGGGGTGAGTTCTATTTAAAAAATCACCAATGTACAGTTGTCATGAATGAGGAAATTAGCTCTTGGGATCAAAAACTTTTTTTTTTTGTATGAGGCTCTAAACATGTAAAGCTGGATATCTTAATACAGTGGTCTGTGGGGACTGACTCACTTTTGGAGCCAGCCTCAACTGGCCATTTGAGGAACTGCTGTTTTTGGCTTTAGCTTCTCTGTTGGTTTCATTTTTTAGAAGTTGCTGCTTGGAGTGCACAACTTCCAACTACCTAATGCATTTAAAACTATATATATATATTTTACAATACTAAAGAAAAGAATGAAAGAAACTAAACTAAAAATAGAATTTGCTTGAACTCAATTTAGAATTATCAGTGCACTCAGTAATGAAATGATCAACTTTTCAATTTGATTTGTAATCCATATCAACCATTAAGTCCACTGGCCAAACAACTAATGACACATCTCTTTATATTAATTGGGACAAAAAGTTCATCTCCATGACGACTGCACAATCTCGATTGGGTGATGAATGGTTTCCTCCATTGTTTCAGATGTTTAGGTACTCTGTAAGATTTCGGCAAGTTATTTTCTCTATTTCTAAAATTCTGTTTATTATCAATTTTGAAATGAAAGTGGTGTTTATTTTAACCAGTTGATTATAGGTATCAGTCTATTTCAAGAATTAGATTAGGTGGTGTTATACCTACAATAACACACATACAGTAAAGCTGATCTCATGTGTTTATGGTGCAGATGAAGATATTTAATACAAGACAGTGGACTTGCTTTGTATATAGCAGCATGTATAAATTAATTTAAATAGTGTAAAAAATTCTGATTATACAGAAGCATGCTGATTTCATGTTTAAAAGCAACTCCATCATTCTGTTTCAGATAATAACAACTTATTAACATAACAAAATACCCCGTGAATCTTTAGCAATAATAAAAAAACAATGACTGCCTCTCAAATCACTGCTATTGCTGACACTTAGCAACCATCCTCTTGAGTGAGTTTTCAGAAAACAGTAAGAAACCCTCAAAGTGAAAAGCAGTGATTTGCTCTGAAGTGTAGCGGAGTAAAAGTGGAAAGTTGTTACAACAATATGGAAAAAATAGTTGTAGTTGGCAAGATACATGAAAAAAAGTAGGCTAATGTTATTTTAAACTAAGCCAAATTACACTGAATTATTAGTGACTAAAGCAGAAATCCTTTTGAACATTACTGTATATTGATGTACCTCATCTGTTATCAGCCATAAGTTACTCTCATTCATAGTGATTTTTTAACAGCTAAGAATGTTTTCCTGAACTTGGCGTCCTGCCTAACAACACCCCTTAGCATTTTTAAAATCACTGAGACGCTCTGCCCCGAGTGGCTTATTGCTTAAGTACTCCCTCTGATCAATCATGGAGGTGATGTTTTGATCGTATATGTTTAATTTTCTGAGAGCACTCTGCCCACTGGGAACGTTGTGCTCCAAAAAATCCTTGGGATAAGTAAAAGAAGGTGGCGATGGCTGCGGTCACCGTGTGTCCACTGTCGTTTGATCAGATTGATGAAGTGCTGATGGATTTCTCTCTTGACTGATCACTGCTCTCTGGCTCTGGGTCGGGCGGCAAGCCTTGAAAGGACAGTTGTCTCTGGAGGTTCATTCACACACACACAAACACACACATATACACACAGGAGTAACTGAGTGTTAAGCATCTAAAGTGCTTATTTATGATGCTGAATTGTTTGCAGATGAACTCTTGAGCTTCCGTCTGTGGAGTTCTTCTCTTCAGCTACGTTGGCTGTTGTGTTCTAATGTCTCAATATCTCCTCGGTGGGGCGATTAAAGAAATAAACATAACAATCTGAAATCTTTTGGGAGGGGGTTCATCAATGATGATGAAGGGAATTCATGAGTGATCTGAGCAGAATTCATGAGTGATCTGAACACACGCTGATCCTTATTTTGGTTTGTGATGAGTTCTGGGTCATAATGTAGCACATTTACTATCAAAAGAGTCATTTTTTGGCCAAAAAAAGAAATCTGTCTGGAGCCACAACTATTAAATTCTCCATTTTTCTCTCAGACCTTTCTCTTTTTTTGGATTTGGCATCCATAGCCTAGGGAGACATAAGACTAGCCACTAGCAAAATTTAGAGGAAAAGGCACTGAGCCATAGAAGTAGTTTATGATGCACATTTTAGGTGATGAAATATTTGTGTTGGTCTTGCTGGAGTTTTACATCTTTGAGCCCTTTTTCCCTTCCCTGTGCACCATGGAAGTAAGTGTGAAGTTATTCCAGAGACCCCTACCTACTTCTACATTTGATAAAATATTAAAACATTTTTTTTAAATTCTGTGTACATGCTGCTGCACATTTTAACAACTGGACAGTGTAATAATTACTTCAGGCCCACAACACTGATAAATGACAATTAAAATGTTAAGATAAGAACCATTTTATTTTTTGTCAAAGCCACAGGGAGCCACTGGAGAGGGGCAAAGAGCCACATGAGGCTCACGAGCCACATGTTGCAGACCCCTGACATGGCAAAACTGACAACACCAACTGGACAATACAAGAGAAAATAGAGACAGTGTTAGTGTGTTGAAAGTTTTAAACTGTTTTTCTTGTAATTTTTGTGTAGGGAGATGACAAGAAATTCGGTTTAATTCAATGGGCTTTATTGGCATGACATTTCAAATGTGTTGTCAAAGCAAACAATATTAAAGACATTTAACAATAATAATGTAAATAACAGTAGTTCATAAATAAAAGATAATGAAATAAACAAATGAATGAAGTACAACCACTGGTGGACTCCATGTTCCAAAAAAAAAAAAAAAAGCCCTCTTGGATGCCCTTATGGTAGATAAAAGTGATAAAGTGCCTTCTAAAAGTGCCCTTCTAGTGGACAAAACATGATGTAAGTGTAGAGTTGTAGTAGTTGTTGTACAGTACAATGAAACAATTTTAATCTAAACCAGGAATTGAAACTTTTTGATCTTAAATGCATAACAATTTTCACTGCACTGGTGTCTTTTTAAATTTCATGTCCCTGCCCCTCAGACAACCTGAGTCCACCACGGCGTACAGCAATCAAGTACTACCTATAGCATATAGTCCTATATACTACATGGTTGTCCTGTCCCTACAGGGATATCCCAATGGGGACAAGACAACCTCTAATCTAACAATAGCAACAAAAGCAAACAAATGGAGATTGTGGCAGTAGGTTGAATATAGAATGTTTTCTGAGAATGTAATTGCTACCTGGACTGGACGTTCACTGGCAACAGTTTTTCAAGTCCTGCATACTAACATCTTACACCACATGCAGATCATAGAGAGGAGGTGGAGGTGGTAGAGTTGGGGTGGATGGTCAGCCCAGTATCATGGCAGTTTGTAAAATAGTCATGAAATATAAAGTATAAGGAGAGAAAAGTTCCATGTAAGGAGGAGGTCAGGGTGGATGTGTGGGTGAAACACTGGACTTTCTCCTGTGAAACCAACGGGGAAAAAAAGTAAAGTCAGTGTCTATCACTGTTAAAAATATAAGATTCTTTAGGAACCTTTAGAGGTTTTTCAGTTTAAAACTATGGAGGAACCTCTTAAGGTGCTTTGAGGAACGCTCAAGAAAAATGTCTTAGAAGAGCCCCTTCTTAGGGTTACTTGAGGAACCTTTTGAAGCTTTGTGAGGAACCTTTGGACTTTATACTGTAGTAGTGCTGTACTATAGTAGTGGCAGAAGTAGTACTAGTACTACTATTAGTAATAACAATAATAATAACTGATGATGAAACCAGCAGCTGTCTTTAAGCAAGTTTTTATACAGTATTTTAGACTTTTGAAGAGTTCAAGCAGAATGATTTTGAGGGTTGAGCATTTATAATTTAAACAAATAAATTTGTACAAAACTCAATATATACAACATATTACAAAGGAATAAATACAATATACATAAAACATTAATAAATCCACAGTAGGGCACTAACTCAAAATATAGTATCTGAAATAACTGTGGTATTTACAATTTCATGTTCAAGCGCTCTCTTAGGTACAGAATTCTATAGATCATGGGTACTGCACATGGTTAGGCTCAGGCAACAAAAAACACAGTTCTATTAGGCAAATGATTGTGGTTTTTCTTAAATTTTAATAAGGTAATATAATAAAGAAGTCATGTCTCAAGCCTGAAGCCACTGTTCACCTTATCAATATTTAACCAATAAGAGTCTCTCCCAAAAGTTAACCAGGAGCAGATAAACATACCAATTATTCTTTAGTTGCTGTGAGGAGTTATTACAGGGAAACAAATTAAATAATTTGATGGTGAGCATTTTGCAAATACCTTTAATATCAACATTCTGTGACCTGGCAAATATGTTTATGAACATTTTCTCATTTTGTTGATACAAAACATAATGTGAGCAGGAGATGGGATAAAGCAAACATAGTTTTAATGTTTATCTTGTTCAGGGTTGTGGTGGCAACAGAGCAGACCTTTACATCGCAGCTTTCTTCATGTCTACATGTGCCAAAAGGCCACGTGGGAGATGCAGTCAGTCCAGTATTTTTATTGCATTATTATAAATGTTTTCTGTATCCTGGGAGATACAGTCGTAATTTGTATCAAAAATCCAAAATGGTGGCGTACACAAAGATACTGACAGTAACGTAAGTGTTGTTTTGACTTTTTATGTTATTGATGAAAAATAATAAATTATATTTTCACAACTCTGACAATCAGGCATTGAATGTGTGTATCCTGGAGGAGAGTTTGTCCAGATCAGGGTAGAAACAGGGACAATCGCTCACAGATATACTTTTGTTTTGAGGCCTAAACTCTACAGATGATCAATAATATAAATGTGTGAAATATGGATTGGATTACTGTTTGTTTTACTTTTAAATGTGCTTTACTGATAAACTCACCAGTGTACACGTTTTTGCATGGTCACTGGTCAAAATGCTTGCAGATTTTCCTTCCTTTGCCAATAGGATATTGGGAACCACACAGAAGATGGTAGTATAAAAACACAAATAAGATGTTTTATTTATAAATATTAACAAAAAAAAAAAAAAACATAATTTTTTTCTGTATTATTTAGTTGTGCTTGGGAAGTGTCATAAACCCAGAATGTTGGTATTTGACATCCTGATGCATTTAGGAACACCTCAAACAAATTGTCCTCACTCTACCTTTAAATTTCTACCCCAAATTGACAATGTATCGATATAGAGTGTAAATTGGAAACCAAAGGTAAAATTTTAAATATAAATCATGAAATGCTTACCCATTTAAGGGTTAAGATGGCACATATTTCATGAACCAGATGTATATTTTTCTTGTTTTGTCTTTGTCTTGTTTTTTTTTTTTTTTCTTATTTGAGAGATTAAATAATAAAGCATTGCAAAAGTTTCCTTATTTAAATTGATTATACAAGAAAACATTTTTGGATGAAGCCCATTGATTAAAAGAAATCCCAGAAATCGGTTCTGAAGTAGAATTTATTGAGCCAGTCCAAGTCTTAACCCAGACTCTCATTAAGATGAGAATAAGGATTTTCTTTCTCTTTCTCTTCTGTCCTCATTTCACTTCTTCTGCTTCATTTTCATATCCCTGTGTCCATGCAGACAAGAAGAGCAACTTTCTCATTAGACTCTGTGCGTATTCATATTCAAACTTACCCACTTAAACAGTCACCTCTCTTGCACTGATTCACCTTTCTGCAGCGATTCATCTCTCACATTTACAGGCCAGATTCCTTTCAGTGGAACCGCAGAGATTCTCAGCAGGAAAACGACGCTTCTCGTGTGTGAACGGACCCATTCCAAACGCTCAGCTTTCCAATTATAGTACATCCCGCTTAACTGATGCTTATTAATTCCTTCAAACTCATTATGGCATGCAAAATAGGGCTCTCCCATGAGATGAATACTAATGAAAGGAGAAACTTCTCGATGGTGCTGCTGCTGTCAGAGGTTTCTGTTTAGATGTTTGCTTTAAGCTCCAGCTCACAGACAAAGGAAAAGCTCCTGGAAAAAGAGCATTTCTAAAGAGTCCAATAGTGAAATCACTGTGAAGGAGCATTGATCAGAATCTGTGGTAATCGCTTGTGACAGGAGGGACCTGCAGTACTTGTGCAGTAGTGTGTATGGATTACGTCTAGACTTGAAGAGGGTCCTACAGTAGAGAGCTTGTAGTTGGAGTAAATAAAATTCTCCCTGACTGACACTGAGCCAGCGGGGCCAGGCCATGGGGCTAACCCAAACAAAACACTTCAATCTCTCACCGTTGCTCTCCACTGCTCCCCAAGGGCTTGATTGATTGATTCGCCGGCCAATCAGAGTACATTGATCTCGGAACCCGACCCCCCCCACCCCCAACTCCCTGGGCCTCCGCTCTGTCCATTCATCTGCTGCCTGTCAGAAGTATTCACTGGAGGGCTGTAGCTGTGGAGACCTGCACTTTTAAACACACTTCCGCTGCTTTCTTAAGAAAAAAGCTTTACAGTACCTTATACTGTTATTGAATCCCCCCTTTGCTTTTGCTATCATGAGGCTCAGGGGTCATTATATACAGTGCCACCATATCAAAGCTTGATTATTGTGGTCTTGAGCACATTTACCTTTCTATATTGCCTGCAGATTGGAGTGCCTCCAAGCCTTGGATGGACATAAGACTCTCTTGGCTGAATAATGAATTCAAAGCAAGGAAATGCATTAGAAAATAACAGTTTTCCGGTTGAAAAAAAGTCAGATACAGATCTACTGTATGTACATCAAACATAAGGAGAGCAGTCTAGTACAACTGCAGGCATTTTGGTATTAGTCGGCTCATTACTGAGTGAAATTCACAACATTTCACACCATAACCCACTCAAATTGGAACACACAGATGTCACACACATCCCTATTCATTGAAGATACACATTGATAAACCTATTTTACTCGAAAATCATAGAAAAATACTCTTTATGACTTCAGATCCTGCCTTGTAATCGTCAGTTATATTTTCTTTTTTATCAAAAGTAAATCAAGTGATTGTTTCATAAAATAACCGGAACAGAATCCTAATTTAATAAATGTTTTGACAGAAGTAATGCTCAGAATGTCCCATCAACAGGGTTCCTACATACATCAACACCTACAGTACCCCAGTCCATTCACATATTGTGTGTTGGGACATATGCTGCTGTCAAATGGAACTCATGAGCTTGTGGTTGCGAAATGGGAAATCATATACATGATATACTTGGTGTTCAAGTGGTTAAGTCAAGACAAGAAGAAGAAGCAAGGGCACTGCACACATACATATAGTCAGGCAGTGCAGTTAGGGTATGTGTTTTGCTCAAGGCCACCCAGCGCCAAGGAGGTGAACTGGCACCTCTCCAGCAACCAGTCCACGATACGTCCTTTGGTCCATGCTGGACTTGAAATGGCAACCTTCCCATTTCCAAGTCAGATCCTTATGGACTGAGCTACTACGACCCCCACCGCTATCTTGTGACAGCAACATGGACGCTATAACTTTGTTTATAAGCCACTGAGGCAATTTACCCAGCTGGTAGGCAAATAACAGAAAGAAATACAAAGGCATGATGAAAAGATGAGGCTGTTGGGAATATCAAAATTGTCTTCAGACATTATACAATTCCAAAGACAAATCCAACAAAATGACTATATATTAACTTATTTCCTTGTCCTCTGCCATTTCTGAAAATGTCAGCAAAAGCACCTCAACTAGTGAACTCTGAACTTTCCACTTTGGAAGGTGCAACTGGAACTGGTGAGAAAACAGTGATGTGTGGTCATAGGATGGCAGGTTTTGTAATGACAAGTGAGTTGGTGAGGAGTTACAAGTTGACAAGAAATTAGGCAGGAAAAAAGGTGCAAAAAATAGGAACAGATTAACACAATTACAGCATGTTAGTGTGGAGGCTTGGGAAATGCAGGGAGAAATCTTTTGATGGAACTGGACTGGGTAAAAATGATGTAAAGAGTAATGTAACTAATTACTTAAGCTGAAGAGTAAAGTGGGGCCATTTTTCTGCGAGTAATAAGTAACAAGTAAGTGATTACACATTTGTAACTTGTCTTAGGGCCCTTTCTGACTTAACAATTTACCAAACTAGCAGGCATGTAACGGAATTGGAGGATTCTACAGCCTAGAATTTACTCCCACAACCTTGACCATAATTTATAGTTGCCATATGCAGAGAAAAAAACAGTAATGTCAGGGTTTTGTCATATTGTCCGATATTGATGTTTTCTCTTGCTGATAAGGTTGGTCACATCGAGCAGATTCTTAGAAAAGAAGCTGAAATGATGAAAACTGACAACCATAACATAAACAGAAGGTTATCAGTTCTGACTTTCATAGGGAAACCAATACAGGCTCTAGAGCACCATGGGCAAACTGAACGTGCACCAAGTGCTTAAGTGCAGAAGCAACAGATTCATCAGACTTTAATACTTGTAGAATTATTGAACAGAGTGTGAGCTCTCTGTATCTGCCTAAAGCCAATAAACATAACTTACTCCAACATGGTTTTCCTTTGAATGATGCAGCACTCAGAAAAGTGGCAGATAGTGCTCATAAATGACAATCAATGGATCAATAAGAGAGTGGGGCATCTTCCCTGGGGAACATTTCACTAACCGAAGAGGGAAAGTATGTGCAGAAAGAGAAGAGTGTAGATATTTCAAAAATATTAAGCGCTAAGAGTAGGTTTCATTCTTTTTATTATTATTATCATTGATATAGAGTTCATTATTGTGTGGCAATGACTGTAAAGAAGGAGCACAGTACTTATGTGCAAATTCACGTGTCACCATGGCATCCACTTACAGGCATTACAGTAATGTGCTGACTATCTTTAACAACAGCTTGTATTAAAGATTTAAACTACACTATGTAAACCCAGCTCTGAGTCTGAGTCTGACATTTTAGGGGGTCAATGTATTTGCCATTTTATCAGGGCTTGGATGGAGGATTGGTATCAATTTCATCTCATTGTTCAATGGAGAGACTGGAATGTGTGGAGGAAGTGGAGGTAGCTGTTAGCTTCAGCCAAAATGCACCCTGTGGTACCTCCAACATTCTTTTATTTACCTTGTTGTGTCTTCTTTGCAGGGTTTGTAGAGTTACTTTAAAAATGTATTCCAATACAGTTACTTTTGGATTACCTTAGTACCAAATATGGTGACATTATTGAGCTTAAGAGAATGTTTTATGTTTGTTGTTAGGTTTATTGTTTGTCCAGCTATAGCAATTATGCACATTTAAATGTACTTCGTTAAGTATGCTATTCACTAGACTTGTAGTCAAGACCGCCTAAACCGAGACCAAGACACTACCAAGACCAGAGAGTATCAAGACCAAGACAAGACCAAGACCAAGACCAAGACAGACCAAGTCAAGACCAAGACTAGTTCAGCTCAAGACCGAGACCGAGACCGAGACAAAAAAAAAACCTAGTTTTTTGTCATCTTGCATGAGTTGTAGAACATAAGCACCATACTGGGTTCAGCTGCTTAGTGTGCTATTAAGGACTGACATGACTATTAACTAGTCCCAAAGTCATCTAACAAAATAACAAGCCTCCAACACCACCCTGCACCTCAAAAAAAGTCTAATGAATGGTAAATATGTCACTGATTTAAATTGTACTTAATTTGTAGATGAAACGTGAATTTTAAATATTAAAGATACACACAATTATCAACTTGAAATTGCATTATTTACCATTATAGTAGCCAAATTACACTGTATAAAATCAGCATCACTGAAATGGCATAGGCCTAATGCTTAATCAATCACAACGATATGCAAATATTATTCAAAGGCCAATGATGCCATATATTTATTCAAACAAGGCCATTATAAGCACAATACTGTAATTAAATACATAGACACACATGCAGGTGCACCAAAAAATGCATTAAATCAAATGCAAAATACAAATAAAAAACTGTACTTCAAATTGTACAAATCCCTTCGAGACCACTCGGCCAGTCCGAGACATTGCGAGACCGAGAGACCCGAGACCGAGACAAGACCGAGACCAAAGACTGTCGAGGCCGTGACAAGACCAAGACCACAAAAAAGTGGTCTTGAGACCGGTCTTGAGACCAAGACCGGTCTCGAGAACTACAAGTCTACTATTCACACGTAACACTCACTTTACTTCAAGTAAACTGACATAAACGTATTCCCACAAATCATCCTGGTCACCAGTATCATATATTGGCAGTATTGACAAGTTCACTAGCTAACTGGATTTCTGTGTAGCTATACGTAACATAAATGGTTGGTCTGTGTGGTTAATGTTAGTGGTTGTTCTGTGTAGCTAATTAGTTAGTGGTTGGTCTTTCCTGTAAATATTTATTTAAATTAGATGTTGAGTTCTTGGATGATGACAGTATTTTCACAGCTGGAGGCAGAACTGTCACTGTGCTGTGATGTTTAAAGACCAAATAATGTTAAATTTTCCACCCAGTGAAGCATTTCTTTTCAGTAGACATCATGATAATGGATTGTCTGTAAGATTAACTTGTGTTAAGAGACAAGTGTTGTGATCTGTGAACAGTGGGCATACTGTAGTAGTGTATCGTTTTTTATTCTAAAATGTATTTTTAAATTGCAATCTAAATGTCTTTTTGTATCCTAATTACGTACGCCGTTACTCCCCAAGCCTGCTTGTTTGCTGGCTTGCTAACATTAGACACTGCTCACCCTGCATTTTGGAATCACCTGGTTTTTGTTCAGAATGAGAGGCTGGATGGACAGGACATTATTGTGAGGACAGGTCATTATTGTGAGGACAGGATTTCTTGAGGGCTGGGTGCAGCCACCATGGCTAAGCCAGTTGTCGATATTCAGTAAAAACCTGATGGATCACAATGTCTCCTATTGTTTCTACTTACACTAAATTCAGATGGAGCTCATGAGCTTGTGGTTATGACAGGGGAAGTCATACACATGGTATGCTTGCCGTTCGAGTTCAGAGAATATGCTGCTAGGTAACAGCAACATGGACGTCAAAGCTGTCAGCATCTGGAGGCCACAACAAGGTTAGAAGAGACTAAGAGTTTAGCAAGTTAACAAGAGGGTAACACAATGCAGGAAATGCAAAGGTAGAATAAGAAAATGAGGCCGCTGGAAATATAAACATTTTCCTACATATTAAAAAAAAATACAACTAAAATTATAATATATCAACTTAACATCCACCAAAAAGTTCAGTGGCCTCCACATTTCTGAAAACTTCAGCAGACACAACACCACTGGTGATTTCGGAACTTTATAAAATGTCTGCTTTAGAGTTTGTGGAGTGAGATTTGTTCACATGGACTTTTATTGTGAACATAGTAAACACAATCCCATTTGAAGGCAGCAACTGTAACTGGTGGGAAAACAGTGATGGCTGCTCAGAAGATGGCAAGATTTACAATGACAGTGTGTTGGTGTGGAGGCTACGGAGCTGGGCTGATCAGTGTGATGTAAAGAGTACTGCGACTATGTACTTCTGCTAATGAGTAACTAGTAAAGCAACGCAATTAAAGTAACGCAAGAACAGCCAAACCATCATCTGACCAAAAAAGATGGTCTTGATCTGGATCAAATTAAAACATGGTTTATTCATTAACAGGGAGATACATGTATGTCATGTAGTTCTTTAGCGCACATGCATAATTGCAGTGTGAAACCAAAGCTATGAGCTATGTAAAATGTCAATCATCAATCAACCTGAGTTCGCACTTTCAGGTGTGAAAATGCCCAAACACTAGGGTTGGGCTGATGGATGATGCCATCATCCATTGCGATGCCTGACAGTCATTGTCCACTGAGCCTCCTACCATAACCATAACATTGTGATTTAAAATTTCCTTAGAGCTGATGAATATGTAGTTTAAGGAGTGTCAGCCAGAGAGTGCAAAAATGAATGATGATTTTATTATAAAAGCAACAGGCATCTGATTTACAGCATAAAGCACTGCCCAATTCGTGATTAATATCTAATATATATATATAATATATATATATATATATATATATATATATATATGTATATATATATATATATATATATATGTACATAAATATATTTTAAAAAGTATAAAAGAAAGTCTCAGTCATCAGTATTCATTATCCATCGCAGTGTTTTACTATGGACATCACCATATGCCAAGTTGATAGACATTGCTCATCCCTATTTAACACTCTTTACATATACAAGTATGACTGTTTGTTCCTGAGACCAGTGTGTATTTGACGCTTTTAACTCTTGGTTTTAATCTTTTTGCAAAAATAAAACATTTTATAATTTAATGGAGGAATATGCCTTGATTTCGAATGGGGGAATCCATTTCTTTTTTTTGCTGTTGCCATTATGTCTTAAGGTGTGAGCCAGTTTTCTTCTGAATTGCTTCTACCAACTCTAATTATGGACGCAATAGAAGGCTGTAATCATGACTGCTGGCTATTGTGAAAGCATCTTTTCCAATTATACCAATTGAACTCTGATAAATCACTAATGACAGTTGTATCTCTTTCTCTGACAGGGGGGATATTTGAGTCCATCGAAAGCGGCCCATCCGGCGCTGAGGAACTAGCCTTTAAATTTGCTTTAAACACAATCAACAGGAACAGAACCCTACTGCCAAACACCACGCTCACCTACGACATCCAAAGGATAAACATCTATGACAGCTTTGAAGCCTCCAGGAAAGGTATTTATGTGTTTGTGATTGGAAGATCCGCCTCTGGTGTTGGCATGCTTTCGGCTGCTGTTTGTGTGTGTAAATATATGTGCGAGGGAATTGTGTGTGTGCGTGCGCACATATGCTGTGCCATAACTGCTTTGAATTGTAAATGTATTCCCCGTTTGAGGCTTGCGAGCTGCAGTGGCTTAGATTGTGACAATTATAATCAGGCGAGGGAGAAATGGCTGAGCACTTCAAATGTAAACAGAGAGAATTGATTGGTTCCAGGTAATGACTCAGCGGCAGTAATTCAAAGACCTGTTTGGCCCCCAGAGACAGCCAATAAAGTGCTATAATCTATCAGTTTTGTGTGTGCATCAGGCTGACATTTCAAGTCTCTTATCAATTACGGGCCATTATATCCTGTCTCAGTGATTTAGCCAACTCCCTTATATCAAATAAGGTGATTAGAGTGCACTGTTGAGCTAATACAAAGACGTGCATCTGTTTGTATGTGTTCCGAATACAATTTCATGAAAGCAAGCTCAATTTGATCTCATTCATACGTTTAGCTTCACCCTCAGCTTTGTGTTGAGGAAATATAATGTACTAGATGTTGTAATGTAATCAATAGTAGTGGAAAAAATGTATAGTATATACATTCTTGTACACTACATGGCCAAAATGTTTGGGCATCTCATCCCAAAACCCTGGGCATGAATGAACCCCTGCTCAGGGATTTGTTCCAATACATCCACAAGAGCATTAGTGAGGTCCAACATTGATGCTGGCTGATAAGGTCCGACTTGGACTCCAGCTCGAGTTCATCTCAAAGGTGTTGGGTGAGATTGAGGTCAGGGCTCTGCACAGGCCAGTCAAGTCAAAACCAGTTCCTTATGGTGCTGGCTTTGTGCATGGGGGAACTGTCATTTTGAAAATACATACCAATATATCTGTTGTTTTAGTCAGATGTTTTTGCTGCCTATCTTTGGCCAGTACACTCTTCAAATCCCCCGTCTCAGTGAGGCTTTCATGTTTAAAGGATAAGTCTGGTGTAATTCTATAGTTTCCTGATTGTCAACAAATCCCATGACAAAACCAAATGCAATTATAGCTGCAGTGCAGCAGTGAGCTGGGGCCAGGCATTTTGAGGAGCAGTGATGTAGGGTTATTTATGATAGCCCAAGTGCAAGCTATTATGATAAGCCCTAGTACTGCACAGTAGTTACTAGTTATGAAGCACACACATACGCACACACACACACACACACACACGTCACTATCCTAACGTTACCTGCTGTATGGTTGTTGACACACCACTGATGGCAGTGTTGTTGCTGATGCCAGCTGAACTGCTGCATTGTTGATAGGATGTGGTTGTCCATGTGCTTGACTTGTCAGCTGAAACAGATTTGTCCTAAACTTGTTACGGTTTACGTATCATCTCATCAAATAATCAATTAGAGACATCAGAAAACATCAACATGCATATTATTCAGCAATCATCATTACATATCTTGGTTCAAGTCCCACACGGAGCGTGGACTTGCTGGAGAGGTGCCAATTCACCTCTTGGGCACTGCTGAGGCGCCTTTGAGCAAGGCACCGAAGCCCTAACTGCTCAGGGGGTGCCTTACAATATGTGTATATATGTATGTGTGCAGCCCTCTCGCTCTGACATTTCTCCAATGCATGTCTATGTGTGGGGGATTAATTAAGTATATCTACATCTGTAGGCATATACAGTGTAACAAATAGCACAGTTTTTTGATTTAATAGGAGTTCTTTAAACACCAGTGCATTTTTGAGATGGCAAATCAGAGCCACTTGCAAGACCCCCCAACCCCCACCCCATGGTCCCCAGTCCAACTGCACTTCCTGTCTATATTTACGTCCCTGTTGAGAAGGTAGAAGAAGTAGGTGGAAGACAAATCAGAAATACATGAGAGTCCATCAGCAGAACTACCTGGACCATAACTATATAAAACCTGTTAAATTAAAAATATCTTTGAAATCATTTATCTAATCCACATAGCATAATGCCTGAGTAGGCATTAGCATGTTTTTGGCAGCCATATTGATATGAAATAGTGTATGGTGTAAAATAAGTTCCCACTCCATTTAGTGTAGCAGAGCTTTTCCAGTGAGCCAACATGCACAACAGCAGCACCCTGACTCTGTTTTATCTGAACGGAAATGAACCTTAATTATTATCACTGATTAGTCTAATGTTTCATATCAAAATGGCTGCTGTGAAAAAGGTCATGAAAGACAACAACAGAGACCCCAGACTGTTGAATACCTGAAGTTGTATATCAAGCAAGAATGGGAAAGACTTTCACTTTCAAAACTTTAACAATTAGTGTCCTCAGTTCACAAACACTGAGTGAGTGTTAAAAGAAAAACTGATTATCACAGTGGTAAACATGCTCCTGTCCCGCTTTCTTGGAACATGTTGCAGGTAAAAAAGTTTTTTTTCCAAATCACTGCATTCTGTTTTTATTTACAATTTACAGACCATCATATATATGATGCATTGGTTTCCAACAACAAAAAAAAAAGGGTTCAGAATCTACCTGAACCCCAGAGAGTTCCACTAACTTTCCACAGTCGCTTCACTTGCAGCTTCACCTCACTAGACTGGTTGCCCACTGTGCACTGAACTTGGCTGGTTTCAGTTAATTAAGGTAAACAAATAGACACAGACAGAAACTAAACCACCTTCAGGGATGATGGTCATCATTCATTGTCCATAATGGTTTCACAAAAGAGGTGTAATTAGCAGCACGCCACTCTTCTCTCTCCCTCCTCTCCTCTCTGTCTCCTTTCATGTCAGCCTGGCTCATATTAGGTAAGAACCACCTTCTTGACAACTGGCAACCAATCAACAGAACAAATGACAACCTGTGACCATGACAGTGCTCTAGTGATTATTTTGGGCTGAGGACAGCGAATGTGGCAAATAAGCTACAGTGTGTGTCTTCATGGTAATAAAGGAACATGTCTCCCAGCACAACAGTGTGACTCACTGATGTGTTTTAATAATCTTTGGACAACGATGGAGCTCTCTGACACAGAGGAAACCAGACTTTGGATAAACACAAAACTTGTAAGTGGATACATTCATTATTCTTTTAACTCTGCACAAGGGATTTGTTGACAATAAGAAAAATATAGAATGTCACCAGACATATACTTTAAATAAATATGAACTTAACAAAAGCCATGTCTCTACTAAATCATTTTTATTAGCATTTTGAAGTATTACATTAGAAAAGGTGGAAAACAACAAAATTTGAACTTTCTCGATTCTGAAAAAAATTCCTAAGCTTGAGGAGTTTTTTTTCCATTTGCAAAAAGATTTACAGTAGTGTTCTTGATGGGAGGTGGAAACACTTTTTCCAAAAACGTTCTGATGTAGCGAATATTTAACTTGCATGACTGATCACCTTTATCCACTCAAAGAGAAGAAGATGTTTCTGCTGATAGTGCTGACTGTCCTGTGAAAGAATAACTACTTGCCCAAATTAAAAAAAACAAAAACAAAGACCCCTCTTCATTTTTCTCTCGTAGATCACCGAGATGACAGATTTTGTTTGTTCTTCTTCTTTGAGGTTCATACGCGATTGGAAAACAACTGGTTGTATTTCAAGTTTGCAAATTCTTCTTCTACTATGTTTATTAATGTAGCCTATCCAGCCAGCTTCTGACAAAACAAGGCTTTGTGTAGCCTAGTTTATGCTCTCCAAACTAGTTGATGGATTCTGTATAGTTTAGAGAATATTATGGACCCAAGGTAAAACTAACAGAAGGGCAGGACTTGGAAAAAGTCACAACTACATATCTGTCTGCTGCTTCAGCACCATGGACAGCACCATGGATTTGCCAGCACACACAGCACAGTCAGCCTACTGATATTTCAGAGCCATGGTCAGGGCTGTTTCAGAGAACATATTCAACTTAACAGCCCCTCTGTCCTGTACTCTCTCTGCTACTGTGGGGTGGAAGAGTGTGTGTGGCTGCTTAACACGAGGGATGCATTCTGGTGGTTTTGCTAAAAAGCAGACTGGTATCCGCCCCCCAGACTACTGAGTAAATCCTTGAGGAAGAAATTTCATCTTAAAACCCACTTAGATAAATTTCATGGTGAGATTTGTTTTTAGGTAAGAACACAATCTACAAGCACTCAAGAGCACACTTGAGTGCTGACATGTTAGTGCAGAATTATTATTTATTATGTTTTCTTCAATTCCACAGTTATTTAATACTACAGGATTAAAATGACAAGTATTACCAGTATTTTTCTCATTGATGATATTTTTAATAATAATTTTCAATATTTTACAAAGCATTATTGCCTTTAAAAATGAAGAATTAATTTGACTTTACACTATGATTATTTATAGCTTACAATTAATCTCAAATAAACACGTCACTTAAAAAATCAAGCAGGTTTCAGTGCATATCTTTATTTTTTTTATGTTATTGTGTGTATTCATATCTGATTCTATGCCTGACAGCTTCTGAAATCAGACTTGGGGGCAGTTTAATGGGACCTGAGTGCACATTACAGAGTGTGGCTGCCTGAGTGGGAGTTCCTCTGTAAATAATTTTTAAAAATTGTAGTGACCCTTGAGTGAATACAAAATCAAATGTTTAAAATCTGAATACACACTAAGCATGCAACACTTTTTAAACACCTGGACATGTTGAAGAAGAGAACAATTGTTCACAAAATAATTAAAAAAAAGTTGCTTTTAGGTTTTACACACTGGTATTCAAATTTGTCAGCAAATTTTATGGTTTTACAGTGACAGCTGACAGATAAAATGCACTGCAATTCTGAAAAAAAACAAAAAACAGCTTACCTTCTGGTTCTGAGATGGCCAAGGAGATGAAACTGCTGACACGACTCCAAAGTCTTTAGGTTTTCGTTTGGGAAACTTCACACTTAACTTTTCTGTCTACAAACAGCCCTGCAGTGTCATGCCCTTATATGGTCATTGGGTGGGGCATTTACCTAATTAGGAACATTCCACACTTTCGAGGACAATGGCATTCATCATTTTAAGGACATAGATATAAACAAGTCTGCGGTTTGAGAACACCTTCATGAATCTAAGATTTTTCTTAGGATCTTTCTTAAGAACAAATAAAAAAAAAAAAAAAAAAAACTTGTGAAGATATTGGTGAATGAGGCTCAGTATTCACAGAAACCTTGTTGACATTAGCCAGTTTCTCCTGTAGTAAAAGGAGCTAATTAGTTCAATATTTTCCCTCTCTAGCTTGCGACCAGCTCTCTCTGGGGGTAGCGGCCATCTTCGGCCCCTCTCACAGTTCCTCTGCCAATGCGGTCCAGTCCATTTGCAACGCCCTGGGGGTGCCACACATCCAGACCAAGTGGAAGCACCAGGTATCAGACAACAGAGACGTCTTCTACGTCAGCCTCTACCCAGACTTCTCCTCCCTCAGCCGGGCCATCCTGGACCTGGTCCACTTCTTCAAATGGAAGACAGTCACTGTGGTTTATGACGACAGCACAGGTAAGACTTGCTTTTCTACTTCTTCTCCTTCTTTGGTTGAATTCCAGCTGTCTGCTTTCTATTTCATTCCTGGACCATTTTTATATTGGATACAAAATCTTTTTAAATTCATATTTTATTGTTTGCTGAGTTGAGTTATACACATTGAGTTATACATTTTCACATTTTATTTATTATTTACTGTTCGATCCTAAATACTACTCTTACACACATATTCGTTGTAAGAAACTGATTGAGCCAAATGCACCGTATCATGAGAAAACAAATAAGGGAACATTCTGACTGATTTGACATATGATACATTGCTTGCATGTAGAAAATCTTGCCTTTTGTTTTAGAACAAAATAATACATTTTTCTAAAAAGTGGCACAACACAATGTAAAAGATTTTGCCCAATTTTGTACAATTGTTTTGTTAAAAATAAAATAGAATAAAACCATCATGACAGGCCACACAAAAACCCACAGATCTTTCTTGGTATTTATATGAACAAGTCTTATTATGCAGAGTAAAAGCTGTAAGCTTATATACCCTGAAGATCTCATTTTTATCAGTTTTGCAAGGGTGAGTGGCAACTTGTGTAAGGAAGTGAAGCAAGCCAGAAATGGAGGGTCTGATGAAGGTCAAGTGATCGAAGCAGTGTTCATGTAAGGCCTGCAGAGATTCAAGGTTAAATCCCAGCAGTAAGAGAACCTCATTCAAGACTTTTGCTATAATGCATAATAATAGTCTAGCTGTGGAAAGTAACCTTGATAAGCAGTATGTCATGTGGTTCACTCCATTTGTGTAGAAATGGATGGCACACCAGTACATGTTTAAAAAATGATATATTCTTGTTTATGTAATATTCCTGACTCTCCCAGCCCATAATAAACTCTCAATAACTGCAGGTTACATGTAACACAGTGCTGTTTTGAGCTCAGCACTTATATCAGCATGGCAAAATGCTCACAGAGTTGTCATGTAGTTGCTGATGATTAGCTGGTATAATGTTCACAATGTTGATCATCTTAGTTTAGTGTGTTTGTGTGCTATCGCAAACCAAACACAGTACAGCTGGGATTGTTTGGTTTTGCAGATATTTGGCCACAAGTCAAAGTGAGACAAAGTATGGCGCTAGATTAAAAGTTTAATTAAAATTCATCATTACTAGGAGATGAATATTGTTGCCAAATTTCATGGCAATCCACTCAGCACTTGTCAAGATATTTAACTTAAAACCTTAAAGGGAAAATTCTGCACTTTTCATGTGGATGTCCAGTGTTGATGGTAAATGCAGTCAGTTGAAGCAATAAATTCCTCAGTGCTGATCTATTGACCATGAAAGCTGAATTCTCACTCCCACAGACTAGTGCCTCCAGTGCCTACATGTACCAGGATGCATTGCATGAGAGTGTCTGATGCCAATGTTACCCTCATAGTCATTACTTTGTTTGCCAGAACATAGTCTTAGGCGGCAGAAATGCTCATCTAGCACGCCCTCTGCCAACCAAAAGGAGGAGACTAGAAATCTAAGCTGAAATAACCTGTAGTTTTTCCTGAATGCCAATGACATCACTCTGACATCATTGGATGCAGGAAGAGCAACGTATTTTGCAGCAGAACTCAGCTTTCTCTGTCAGTATAGCCCGCCTGTTCTCATCCCAACTTGTCAAATACAGATCTTTTGTGGCCGCCGTTGTATGAGGCACACCAGGCTGTCCATTCACTCACATGTTAATCCATTTGCGGCGCCATAAGACAGTGTGAGTTCCAACCCATTCTCATCCCAGCTCGTCAACTATTGACTCTGCTTTGTCATGCCCCTTGGCGTCTGATACTGAGAAATGTAGGTTTACACAAAAAAAACAACTTGGGTTGGTTTTCTGATAATATCATGTCTGGGGTTACAATAAGTACATTAACTTATGTCACTTATAATACCCCGTGTGCACATCTGTATGAGTCATCGAGAGTAGTGACAAACCGTTGGTATTTAATTGATGGGAACAAGAATGTGCGTGAGTGAGGAATTTATTGCTTAAATTGATTACATTTAACATAAAGACTGACAAATGGTCATCCACATAAAACATGCTAAGATTTTCCTTTGAATGCCAACCTTAGGGTGAGTGGTTCACAAGTCAGGAACACAGCCTCTAATGGGTCGGCAAAATCAGCTCAAAGTATTTTGAGATTGCATATGGGTGACTAGCAACATGCTAACAACAACAGTAACAACTGTTTTCAACATGGAAAAATGGATAAATAACTACAGAAGAAATTCAGTGTTGAATTTATCATGGATTTATTTTATCACATCTCCAAGAAGAAACAACATTTCAAGTCTGGATTACAAAGCTTCTGAAAGGGAGATGATGTTGTTTCAGTAGCTGGGAAACAACAGACAAGACTTTCCTTGGTGTTGAGAAGCTGCAGTGTTATTAACTGACCTGAACTGTACATTTACTGTACAAGTATAAGTTTCTGCTTCGCTATGAGCAGCATTGTCGCTTGCCTGCAGCTTGCTTTCCCTTACTTGCACACCACACACACTTACGTACTGCACTATTCCTTGAAGGAGCTACGCTGATGACAGTATGCTTCAATTCAGTTCTGTACAGCATAACTATTAAGGCAGTCACAGTAAACTGCCATTCCGCGGTAATATGTTGCTTTATCACTGCGATGAGAAAAAATCCATACACACAGCCATAATGCCAAAGTCATTCATCATCTAGGAACCATGAATGTCTGTGCAAAGTGCAAATACATTCAATTGTTTATTAGTTATTTAGTCTGGACCATAGTTGTGGACCGACCATCAGACTGACATCAGTCCCTTGAGCTATGCCCCTCACACAGCTAAATATAGCCTTATTTTAAGGCTAAACGCCTACCTGAAAGTCAAATTGCACACATTTTTGACCCATTTTTAATTTCATACAGCAAACAACATGTAACCCAAGATTAATGATTTGCAGTGCTACTATTTGTCTATACTGACATGCACATCCATTATTCTGAAATTGGTTAATACTGTATATTTCCTCTGTGTGTTTGTGTCCTCTTAGTATTTGTATTTTTTCAAGCTGAAAAATAGATCAAATAAAATGTAAAATTTAACTGAAACTAATGTGGAATAGCAGACTGAGGTTTGTGCCCAGGTGTAGCTGAGCATTGTTACCATTCACAGATGTTCCATAATTCATGGAAGTCAGAGAGTTAGTGAGGCTGCAGAAGACAAGCCTTCCTTGTTACACAGGCAAGCAGCCTTGTTCAAACCTTGCTATTATTGCAGTCCAGGTCACCAGGCGACAAATAAGCCAGCAGGCTGGGTACATGTACCATATGCCAGGGGTCAGGGTGTGCCAGCCTGAAGACAGGCTGCCAGGCTTCCCAGAGCTCCATCCAACAGACACACTGGGACTAGTTTGGCCTGGATCACAGCACTGCAGTGTGTGTTCACTGCGTTTAGCATTCAGGCCAGCTAAACTCTGCTTTTTGGAGTCATGTGCTAATTGCATGTGCTAGATTACCAATAAGCCAAATTATCAAGACAATCTGCAAATAGCAATATCACAGTCCATGAACTTGGTCATTTTCTTTACACAGTCATTTCTGTTGAGTGTTATCAGGCGCTGGAGGCAAGCAGCTACAGCATGAACAGAATGGACAAGAAGTCTCCAGTCCATCTCAGGCCTAACACACACACGCAGATTTTCATTATCTAAAACAACATTTTTGATACATGGATAGCTGTTCATTGTACTTGTACATTCTGGAATTGGCTTCCTACTATACTTGCCAACTCTCCCTGTTTCCCAAGGAGACTCCCGTTTTTCATCGCCCTGTCCTATTTCCTCCCACCATCACAGTTCTCCTTTATTTCTCCTGATTTCGGCCAAATTGTCACACTTTTTTTTCACCAAACCAGGCTTCCTAAGAAGAGGTATTGTATATTGTAAGAGGCAGCAATGACAGAAAAGTGATGAATATCAGTTTATGCACATTCACGCTAGAGGGACGAATTGTTCTGTATTCTTTACTGAGAATCAAAAGTAAAATTAAAAGTATTCAACATAAAAATATTGTTGCAGTGTAGAGCTGCAACAATTAATCAATTATGAATCGATTATAAGCAACTACTTTGATAATCAATGAATTAGTTTCATTTTTTTAAAGAATGAAAGAGTCATTTTTTAAAGAAAAAAAGTCCAAATTCTCTGATTTCAGCTTCTTAAACTCGAATATTTTCTGATTTCTTTACTCCTCTCTGACAGTAAATTGAATATCTTTGGGTTGTGGACAAAACAAGACATTTGAGGATGTCATCTTGGACTTTGGGAAACACTGTTAAACATTTTTCACTATTTTCTGACATTTTATAGACCAAACAACTAATGAGTTAAATGAGATTGACAGATTAATCGATATTGAAAATAACTTTTACAGTAAAGGCTTCTGACAGGGCTAATTAATTGATTGATCAAGAAAATGATCAACAGATTAATTGACAATGAAAATAATTGTTAGTTGTAGCCCTGTTGCAGTGTACTTTTGGTATTGCAATCCTCTATTTTTGATGTCTTAACTATGGCAAGTATGCTCCCTACATAGTTGTTTTATTTGTTACTACAATACCCTGGGACACACAGTCATCAGCGTCATCTTACTTACTCTCATCTAACTTTACTGTTCTCATTATTAAATGCGTGGGACAGATCGTCGCAGCACACAGTTTGTTTAGCCGTTCCATGAAAGGATGCCCAATCCCAGTGTCCACAGTGATGGACTCAGAGACTTTGAGATGCATTCCCCCAAAGTCTGCAAGGTCTCAGATCTGTCCCGCTGCCAAATCATCAAGTCCATGATGACTCTCTTGCAGATATTTTGAGCCATTTATACACATTTTCTGTGAGTCCTAATTTCTATAGACTTTGCTTGTGAGAATTACCCAAAATTCATAGCATAGTGAGCCAAGCACAGGGCCACTAGGGGCATTTAAATGTGTTTTTTTTTGTTTGTTTGTTTTTTTTTAAATGCTTTAAATGTGTATAAGTGTTTAAAGTGTTTTTAAAAAGGCTTAAAAATGTAAACAAATATGGTTGCTGAAACTGCGCCAAAAACAAGCGAAAACGGGTACATCAAACCAACAGGAGGGTCAGAGAGATAAATGCTGCCTTCAAATGGAACTCATGAGCTCGCAGTTGCAACATGGGTCATCATGTGAATGACATGCTTGGCAGAAGACTGTCTGAGAAGAAGTCTGTGTCTCAAAGCCGCTGAGGCTTACAATTTAGTAAGCAAGCGAACAGCTAACATAATGCAGGGCATGCAAAATCATCAGAGGTCGCAAAAGTTAGACGCATTCTTTACTCAAGTAGAAGTACAGAATCTTGCTTTAAAAAAAGACTGGTAAAAGTAGAAGAACTGATTCAACTTCTTTACTCAAGTAAAAGTAAAAATGTACAAACGAGTCTCCCTCTCAGTCTCTTTTTATGTCTTTTATGTCATTTTCATCTTGTTACATCTTTAACATAATTTTCATCATCATTTTAATGTCATTTTTTTCTTGTTACGTCTTTACTTTCGTCTTTTTACATCTTGTTACATCATTTTTTGTGTTGTAAAGCCTTTTACATTGTTTTCATCTGTTTTTGTATTTATGTCATTTTCAGCTTGTTATTTTTGTCATGTGCAATATGCACTGATGGATGCATAGAGGAATTTTCTTCTCTAAGTGTCATTGTTCCATCCATTTTGTTTGAAATCAATCTTGATGCTCAAATACATTAAAACTAAAGTAACAAACCTGTTTTAACAATGTGGGGAGTCGAAAGGTATTTGTGTTAGAATGTAGGGAGTAAAAAGTAAAAAGCTGTCAGAAAAATAAATCCACAAGTAAAGTACATATACTTGAAAACAAGTATTTGTACTTAGTTACTTTCTACCTCTGAAAGTCATGATGGAAAGATGAGTTGACCGAAGATCAAAATTTTCCTCAGACATATAAGTTACGAGGAAAAACTCTATACGACTAAAATTACAATATATTAATTTATCACCCACTGAAAAATACACTTCGATGGCCTCCACAAATTCTGAAAACATCAGCAAACACATCCTAACTGGTGAACTCTGAGCTTTCAGAAAATTTTCTCTTCTGAAGTTGTGAATATCACAAGACGGGGGTGTTCATATGGACTTTTCTTGTGAACATGGTGAATACATCCCCAGTGGAAGGTGGCATTAGATCAAGCCCAGTGTGTACACAGCTAAACAATCTCCAGAAAAGTGTTAACCAGGCATGCTGAGTAAAAACGCCTGTTCGGATGGACCATAGGTGTGAAGTGCCTTTTAGGAGACATAAAGTCCCCTTTTTTTTTTCTACTGCAAACACTTCGACGTGTCACAGCAGGAAAAGCATAGTTGTAAATAATAAAACGAATGACGACTGAATTCCATTTAGCTGCTTCAATTTCAGGATTCTCACACTGTCAGAAAAAGATATAGACTTTCTCGGTGGATGCAATTGGCTGCAAAGTCAGATTTGCCAATATTTTTGCTCTAAATTCTAAGTGGTGCTGGAGTTTTCACCTTTAACTTTGCCCCTTTTTTTCTTCTACATATATAGTAATTTGAGATGCATTGTATGAGCCTAAAGACTATAGTGTCCTTTCAATATTTCAACATCTGGAGAAAGTGTCTGTGTGTGTCTGTGTGTGTGTGGCGTGGCCAGTCTTTGCCCTGCAGGTCTCGTAGGCAGCTTTAGGGAAGAATTGATTGCGGCTGATCCCAGCACCTCCGTTAATTAAGTTGTAAAGTGGACATAGCTGGTTCACTATGGGGTTAATAGTGGCTTGATTTTCTGTCTTGGTGATGGGAAATGAGATCCTGGCTTGACCCGCGAATGGCTTCACCCTCTCATTGTCGCCATTTACACAGGTGACCTGATGGCGAGGACAGATAGCGTCGATGGTGGACACTGAGGGCAAACAGAAAGCAGATCTGTGAGAGCCCTTGAAGAGGTTCAGGCAGGATTCTGTTTCATTTGAATCTATTCCTCTCTTGTTTTCGGCACGAGGCGCACGTCGCCTGATGTACTGAGCAAAGTCAGTGCAGCAGAACATTAATATTATCATATAATTCTCATGGGTTCTCCCACTGACCCCCCACTGCCTGTTCTAACTGTGTCTGCTTTTCGGGAATGGGATATAAAGGGGGAGGAAACAACCTCTCTCTTTGTGCTGTTTCTCCACCAGGCGGGGAGCAAACAAGCAAATCAATAACCATAATGGGACTTCTCTAACGGCTCAACTTTATAATGGCAAAACTGAGATGGCAGCAGCATGTGTTATAGCTCTCCCAGCCAGCCATAACATCCATACAAGTACCTGGAACGCTGCTGCTGCTACTGCCGCTGCTGCTGCTGCTGCTGCAGAGTTTGATTAGGCCATAAGGGAGAACAGGCTACTATACAATAAAACACTGGCTTGGAAACAACTGCTTCTTTCAGCTGTTCACAGTATGGAGTCCATACATAGATCCATACATCAACAACTAACAGCACATGGTCTCACGGCAGCCATGGCTGCTGCTGCTCACATTAGATAATGCTTCAATTTACCATAAAAGAGTTGATATCTGTAAAAAGAAAACCAGTGTAATCTACCTCTGACACACAACATGGACAAAAGTATTTGGACACTCCAATAAACCATCTGGACAACTCATTATTGTAGTACAGCTGCAGTGAGTAGTCAATTAATCAATTAGCCAATCAACAGAAAATTGATCAGCAACTATTTTGATAATGAAGTGAACATTTTCAAGTTATTTTTCAAGCAGATATCACAAATGTCAGCCAGTTTTCACTCCTAACGTCTCAAATACAGCAGTTTGGTCAGTGCCCCCTGTGCTTCAAACTACCAATGTGTAATTGAAGTCATGTGACTTAATATAATAATAAATAATAGTTGCGACACAATTCCTGTGCAATGACTCAATAGTGCAATACTCAAAACTTCAACTTTGCACAATTGACTTGTCATGACAATAACATTCAATAATTATAATTATAATAATTATAATACTCTGCAATAATTCAGCTGTACAATACATAGAGCACTGTCATTTATACTGTTTTACATTGTAGCCTGATGCACATTACTGTACATAATTCTTAACATTTCTTATTTGTTATTTTCTATTTCTTCTTCTATTTTTCCTATATATAATGTATTTTATATGTTTATACACATATTTGCCGCTACAGACGAAGAACAACATACATTTTTTACATACTTATGTGGTTATATTTCTGTTCTACTATGGTTATATTATTTTTAATATATATTGTAATAGAAGGTACACATTTTTATATACTTCTATTTTCTTACCATGAGTAGTCCCCCCCCCCCGCCTTGTCATACATGACCAACCCAGCCCAGTCTCATCGTAACTCGTCAGATAGCAGTGCTTTGTCGCACACCTCTGGTTCTCATACAGGCGCACAAAGTGTCCTTTGGTGTCCATATGAGGTGCATTCAGGAGGTCTCTTCTAACACATAGTTAATGTTGTGTAGTGGTTTCAGTTTTTTTTAGGTTTAGGCACAAAAACTTAGGGAGGTTCAGCCAACGAGGTGACTTGCAAGACAAAATGTAACGGTATGCATTTAACTTCTTTTCATTAATATTTTCCACAATACAAAACTTAGTTTGCATGGGAGGAGGTTAGGCTTCACTGCTCTGTTTGATAGTGATGAAAAGCAGTCAAAAATTGAAGACCAGAAACCATTCAGGGGTGGACAGGACCAGAACCTGTGTCCCAGGGAGACCGGGGTAGAGTGATATCTGGGACATTCTAAACGAACAGATGGGTACATTTTGGCCAGATTATCATTAGAATAATGTAGCCAGTGAAATACTTTGAACTGTACCAGACTGAGCCTCACACAGAATGATTAGGAATGAATTAGTGAAATAGCAGAGTCCTACTGTTCACTGAGATTTGTCAATTCCCAAGCAGCCCTGGTGCTATTCCATGTGGAAAACTTAAGTTCTGTTCACACTGTAAACTTTAGAGCTTATTCATTTATTGTATGGATTAAATTAAGGGTGGCATATGCTGGGCCTTTTTCAGGAGCACTAGTAAATGATGAAAAGCATTTTGAAGCAAAAAATAACATTTTCACATGGAACATGAACCCTTTTCTCTTGGGTTAAAGTCCTGTGTTTGTTTGAGCCATCCATCCACAACCCTACCTTCAGAGATGGCGTTTCTCCATATTTTACTCTCGTGCTTGTGGAAAGGTCAGGGGTCAACAAGATCTTTAGGAATCTTCCCCAGGAGATCATGAATATCACAGTATACTCCACAGGACAGGCCTGGACAAGCCTGGAGCTGTGGCGATATTTTACTGTGGATCAAAGTGTTGGGTGGACAGATTCCTTTGGCATCACTGCTAGCAGTGCAAAAACATCAGGCTCAATATCAGCCTCGTCAAGCCCTTTCTGTTAATAGCCTGGTTTCTATGGCAGCAGCATCCTGAGGCCGTGCCTGAGGTGGCGGAGAAAAAAAAAGAGATGCTGTTTTACCCCCGGCAAATCACATCTCCATTCACTGTGACTCAGCTCAAAGTCATTTTTAATTTTTCTGCACTATTTTGTCAGCCTTGAAAACTTCTTGTGAAGCTCTGACAGCAAACTAAAATAATTTATATATGAATGAAACAGTTTCTGCCGCATACTTTCCTCATTTAAATAAAAACTTATGGAATACTGAATCCACATCCTGCTTCTTTCCGGAGGTGGTGGGGCTGTGGTGCTTGAAGAAAGGTCAGCCTGACAGCATGTTCACTACAAGTAATATGGATGACTGCATGGTGTAATTCCAAAGTGGTCATTTGAGAGAGGCACGAAAATGATTAAGAGCCATGTCTGACAAGCTGAGTTGGTATTTAGAGGGCCCACCTGCATGCCTGATCTTTGTTAAATCCTGCTGGGCTCTTAATGGGAATTAAAAGGCTAAAAGCAGAAACAGAGACAATCTTAAGAGTAGTAGTGCCAAAGGTCTTCCAGTGGTCATGGTAATAGTAAAGGTAGTAGCAGCTGAAATAAACACAAAGAAAGATACTGGTATTCTTGATACAGGGAAATATTTTACAACTATAAAGTACCTAGAGTGTGTACAGAAATACATGTTGATTGTATGCAATCAACATGTACTAAAAAATTAGTAAAAATCAGGAGCTCATGTAGTCCATTTCACCATGCAGTCTGCATTATACCTACCAAAATCACAAACACAGAATTAAATATACTAATTTAAGATTTAAATGTCATCTGTTGATAAATTTAGAGTGGAAACATAGTTATTTATATGGATTATTTGCAAATTGCTGTCATTATAATCATTTGGATGCTGTAAACAATTATTAGCAAGTGAGCACCTAATTGTCTTTTTGAATGATTTTTATTGAAACTTCCTTTTCTATCATAATCTGTATGTTATATTGACCAATGCAGATTACATTCACCAAGCTGTTTTTGCTGACCACAATGTGAAATAAAAAGGTTCCTGTTTGAAAAAAAACCCAACAACAAATCATTTGAAATCTGCCAAATTTTCCAAAAGCAATGAACAGTATTTGTTTTTGTTCCTAAAATAAAAATGATTGTGATTAACGAATTTTCATAAATGTCAACATATCAAATACAAAAAAGTATCATATATGCAAATTATATATTTTTTTAATTATTTTATCAAAAAGTACTAATAAACACTTCAGTTTAAAACAAATGTGAATTTTCTGCCAATTATTGAATGTATCAGGCTTTTCTTAATGTAATCCAAATATAGACTTATCTCAAACCAACCCAAACTACAACCACTTCACAATGTTAGTCTGACTGTCCGGGTGCATGCTGCATCTATGCATCTATGTGTTCAAGGTCCCCAGGAAACAAGAACAACCTCCCAGTTGCAGCCTACACACTGAAAATGGCAAATTAGCTGTTAGCCCTGGGACGCTAATGGTACAGACATAAACAAGCTAACAGCTGTTACCTTTTCTTTTGCAGTGATGTAGTCATTTTAATGACAGAGCAGCGCCATTTTGCATCCTGGACTTAGCGCTGCCCAAGACGTTTGTGATTGGTTTAAAGAAATGCAAAGATGGCAGGGTATTTTTTTTTTGCTATAGCAGAATGTGTATGCATGGAGCCAGACCTTTCTCCAGCGGTGAGTGCTGTGGAAAGAGGTCTGGCTTTACAAGACCATAAAATGTTAACCAGAGATTAAAAGAGGCTTCCTGCAATGTCAGTTGGCAACTAAAGGGTACCTTGTGCACCTGTATGAGACACCAAGGGATGGTGACAAAACATCGGTATGTGTAAAGTTGGGATGAGAAGGGAATGATTATCCACCATTCCATATTCAAGTTAGCCAGTGTCTCAGTTAGGTTTGGGAAAAGATCAAGGTTTGGGTTCAAATAGCTACTTCCTTAAAACAACTGCTAACACTTTATATTAAGGTGCTTGTAATAAGTGTTAGTTGACAGGTAATAGGTCCCTTAGAAGATGCTAATTAACATTAATATTTGTTAATAAGACTATGTATGTGCTAACAACAACATGCAACAAACATGTTTATTGTTAGATTATAACAATAGTGTTAGAGTCCAGCTGTCCGCTGTCCAGTAAATACAAAAAGCCTGAAAATATTAATAATAGTAATACAAATCACAGTTAACTGTTAATAGATGCATAATAAAGGATGAATCAACCTTAATAAGCAGTGTCAACAAATGTCTTATAAGAGTCTCTAATCTAACAATAAACATGTTTATTATGCTATTATTAACTTATGTAGTCTTATGAACCACATTAATGTTAATAAGCATCTTATTGAACCTGTATTACCAATGAACTAACACTTACTGCAAACAATATAAAATGTTAAAAAAAAAAAAAAAAAAAAAAAAAAAAAAGTGACAGTCCACAGTGACCATTGTTTTCACACAGGACACAAACTCTTGAAAGTCCCTGTCTACAACCATTCACCCCACCTCCTTTGGTCTTTACGTCCGTCCACCTTAGTTGTGCTGACTGTTGCGAAAAATATTGACAGTTCGTGTTCATGTGCATGAATTTATAGATTACATTTGGCTACTGTTTCACAAACTGCCGTGATACTGAGCTGCCATTTGAGAATTTATGATGAACTGTGTCTACAGCATATAAAACCAAGTGAGTGTGCCTGTTTTTGCTAAAGCGAGTATATATTCTAGCAGTGAGAGTCCTCTCAGTGTACTTCAGAGTGAGTCCCAGGACCCCTCCAGTAATCTGTTTCAATTTGATGCGTGTGTGTCTCCACACCAGCAGTCCCAGTCCCATCATACGCTCGACTACCACTCAATAGCTGTTTAGAGAAGGGCTCACTGACTCTTCACAATTCACCATGCTGCTAATCCCACTTTTGCTGTGCTGGAATGCTAATGGCAGCTGCAATGTTTTCACGCTCTGATCCCATATTATTGTCTTATGTTTTTTGTTATTTTGAGTGAATGGGAAATTGGATGGTGTTGTAAAAATCAGCCTATTTTTCAGCTGTTTCTAATTAGGAATGTATTTGGTCACTAACAAAATCAATGACAATTGTAGCAGTATGAAACAAAAGGGCATCAAGCAATTTAGAGCTAAAAATCGACCTCCATTAGTGACCAAAGAGTTGTAAAAACATTGACTGGTTTCTGGCACAAACATGAATAATTAAATCTCAACAGACAGGATGAAGCAAGCTAATTACAGAAACGCTCCCACAGAAAAATGTAGTGAGGCTAGTGGGGCTTCCAGAGAGTATTAGCACCTGGGGCCTAAAATTGAAAATTGTGAAGTTAAAATTGGAAATAAACATAACTAAAACTAAAACAACATGCAAAATAGATATTATTTATGTTTAATTGTTTTATTCATTCGCTTTCATTCGCTCTTTCTTATCTGTTATTTTGTTTTGTTTTTCCGAACTTCTTTGTAAATGTGGAGGCATTGCCATGATGTAAAGAAAAGAAAAATGACAAAATTTATATTTCAACCAAGTTTTATTGAACATAGAATCAGTACTTGGTGGTCTTTGAAACACTTCATTGTACATTATATAGCTGTTATAAGCCTTGCATTATAGTATAAGTCCCCTACAATGCCTCATTTTCTATCCATTCAGATTCCAGTCCTCGGCCCAGACAGGTTGTTAAAGTTGTGTAAGAGATGCTTGCATGCGAACCACTTGCTGCGTTCACTTTCAAGCTACTGTCATTACAGGCAAATTGGACTTTTGTAATCCAGTTTTTTGTGTTATCATAGTGATCTAAACAATGTCTTCACCATTTGGTTGTGTACCTTCATCCTAAAGTGGCTGTAAAGTGTTCACTATTGCTATTATCAAGTGTTGCCTATTCCATGAAATGGATCTGATGCTGTTATGACCCTTGAAGTCAGACAGGTTAGTGACAAGATTTAACTTTTTGTGTAAACGTTGCTGCTGCACTTTAATGAAATAAATTTGGTAGCCAAAGTAAACTTTTGGTAACCTGACACTCAGATGGTTTGTTACACAGACCCATCAGGGAAGTCATCCTTAGAGACTGTTTGGAAAAGGGCATGCACTTTCAAAAAACACTTAGCAGGTCATTGGATGAACCATCTGTCTATCATGTCTAACACAGGCTAACTTCAACCAATTAGATCAACTCTTCTATTGACATTTCTGGCTGTCACACTTAAAACCACACCCATAGCTGCCAGTAGTCCCTCCTAGGATGCTGACTGGCTGCACCACTTCTGGCACAGACACAAACAGAAGCCTGGCAAGATGGATTCTCACATGGTCTTGATCTTGCTGCCTCGCAAGGTAACATTTTTGGTGGCCCAAATGTAAACTTACTTACAATATAGAAAAGGCTATTTATTTTTGAATTGCTGTTTTTGATGAAAAACAACCTTGACCTTGGCTACAAACCAGTGGCACACAGTGCAGTACGCGCAGTACATTGCATCCTTTGATAAAAGGATGCAATTCTCCAATTCTCACCACATCCTGCTTCCAGTCACTCCTAAATTTTTGTTGCTGCTTTATTTTTTCATAGTCTGCTGCGTTTCTGGTTCAACTATAAGGATCGTGTTTGGAGTTTGAGTTGGCTTAGTAAATCCAGACTTCTGGAGCCATGACATATCAGTAGCTAGCCGAAGACAAGTACTGTTCACTTCTTTCATAGAATGTTGAACTAAAGGAATCAGGATGTTTGTGGAACTGTAATGTTTTGTTGGTCAAGGCTCGCAGTATGAAGATAAAACCTGAAAATAGCCCACAGCTTCAGAAAACTGTGGTCACGGTTAATGTCAGACCCTGTTTAGCTCATTGCTGTCACTCAGGCTGCAAACATATCTTTAATTCTTTCTTTTTTTCTGTCCTAACTTCATGGTCACATTTTGTTTTTGTATTGTTTTTCTATTTTTGTTTGTGTATGTACCCCACTGACCTTGTGTAATAATAATAAAGAAAAAACACAACAGCAACAACAAAAAACATATCTCACCACAAAATAATCATTGTACACCAAACTGCAATGATTTGATTAATGCCTTGAGTAACAATGGCAATTTGATCAAAAAGAAAGTATTTTTAAGTTATTTTAAATAATCATAACAGAAGTTTCCTCAGTTGCATATCGAGCGAGTTCAGACAATACTCTTTATAATATTATAACAGAGACTCTGCACGTCCTTCAACAGCAAGCTCTAAGATGACAATGTGAGGAAAAAGTCCCTTTTAAGAGGCATAAACCTTGAGCGGAACTGCATTTTTTATGTTTACTATCGAACAACAAGATGCTGTTTATCATCATAGGTGAACCTCTAATTTGCAGATAAATGCTGAGGTGATGAAAAGTGATGGATTGTAATTGTAAAATACCATGCAAGCTAAATAAAATCACAGAATGCCATGTGATACATTGAAGCATATCTCCTGTGAGTGTGTGTAACACCACACCGGTAAATCCTCAGTTGTTGCCCTTGTTGGTTTTGTGAAGGCAGCTTCAGCATCACAAAGAACCTTTACTGTCCTCTGTTATCAGCTAAGAAAAAATGTATCTCCAGTTTTGGCTATCTTAAGTCTTTTATTTGAACCGAGGATTACATATTTTTCTGTGGGCTGAGAAAAATTCAGGACATGAAGCCCTTTAAATCCTGTTGTATAATACGAGCTGCTCCTGATTCCTGCAGAGAAGATGTTTAAATGGAGAATGCTGTCCTCCTATCTGTCTTCATTCTGCCTTTTAGCTGTGTGTGCTGTTGATGTTGACAGTGCACTAATGAAAGCAACATCTGTATGGAGTGATGACAAGGTGTGAAGACAGCACACACCAGATGCCACAATAAACTGGATTAATGAATATGGACTGTCTCAGCTTCATGCATTCATGAAGATACTGTAACTGTAACATACAGTATGCAGGGCTGCCGCGGTGTGAGGAATAGTACAACTAACTACACACAACCCTCACTTGTTTCAGAAAGCCAGCTGTCTTTTTAGAATAAATATGTGATGAAGCCATGAAAAACTGATACTGTGAAATAATCCAATACATTTGAAATCCAACACTGCACAAAAAATAATATTGCATCAAAATCAATATTCTTGCCCATCAGTGACACATTAAAGCCTGTGATAATCTGAAAAAAAAATAAATAAATCCCCCTGGCATTTAGTATATATGGAAAATAATTCATTTTTTGTGATGTTGTTTTTTTCATCATAAAAAAAACAAGTGGTATTATGTAGCCAAACTGGCATTTAAAAGGTTAAAATCCTGAAACTGAATGAATATTTGATATTTATGATCAGAACTGATGGTGGTTTAAAAAAAAAAAATTCAATAAAGTCAAATTCAGTGGAAAATAATATTAATGTATGGTATTTTATGGCAGTTTTTCTTATAGCAACCATTTTTTGTCCCAAAGGCGCTGAGTGGAGTTTTTTTATATTTAACACTGAAAACAACAACAATAATAATAATGCATCAAAATCAAAGTTGTTGCTCATCATTGACATATCCAAGGCTGCGATAGTCCAAAAAAGAAAATCCCTCTCGCACTTAGTATATGAAAAATAATTCAATTTTTGTGTTATTTTCATAAAAAACAACCAATGCAGATGTAACCAATCTGAAATTTAAAGGGTTAAAATCCTGAAATGAATGAATATTTGATGTTTATGATCAGGACTGATGTTTATTTAAAAAACTTAAGTCAAAGTGGGAATTAATATTAATGTATAATTTATCTGCCTCTACAAGGCAACATTTAATGCTACACACCATGTGTGTATTTTACAACTGTATGTGCAATTATCCTGCACAGCTACTAGTACATGCCTATGTATATACTCATATATCCACATATCCCTATTTTTTTTTTCCATATATGTACAAGTGAAAGCTGTATATATTGTAAACAGTCTTGTGTGTACAGCCCTGTACTTAGTACTTGAACATTTTATACTCTTAGACTCTATATTTTAAATCTGATAGGTATATGTATATTTTCTATTTTTTATCTTAATTTTATAAGTACTTTATTGTTATTTTCCTATCTGTACTATTTGAGCTACTGTGACAAGTGAATTTCCCCAGTGTGGGATCAATAAAGTTCATCTTATCTTATCTTATCTTATCTTAATATTTTTATTGCAGTTTGCTTACCTTAACAATTTAAGTCCTAAAGGTTAAACATTATGTTTAGATGTTAGAAATTTATTTTAAGTAATATTACCTCAAAAATTGTATGAATAGTTCATGATAAAGCATACTAACCACCCCAGATGCATGTGTTCAGTATAAATGTTTGAGAAGAGAAGCACTGAGGGCCCAGTTTTTATGCCACACCTCTCTTCATATGCATTTTTATTTGTCTTAGCACCTCATATAGTAACTAAAGGTATTTGCTCTCGTTCTCAAATTAATTACTTGAACTGGTTTTGTGGCAGAAGCAGAACTTTTTATTCCCTCTGTAGCGTGTGGCTGCAGCCGCTGTGTGAAGGGGAGCGTTAATTGCAGAAAAATGGAGTGCTGGTTCAGGGAGTGGACTCTTTTCAGCGCAGATGATTTAGAGCTGGGAGGACCGCGCTGTAGCTAATAACAAAGACAATTTTTGCTGTTGTGACTGGCCCACATTTACAGCCGCGGGTTTATTTATAGCGAGGGACCAGCAGCATGCATGTTCTGCCTCCACATTCCTGAACGACTGGTGGAACCTTTGACCGCAGGCCCGTTTTAATCTTTCTCCAACGTGTTCCACGCATTTAATTGAACATAAATAAGCCAGCTGATGTGGCGGGGGTCACATTAACCTTGACCCCGGGAGTCTGCAGCTCAGTGACTCATCAGCCATTACTCCCATCATGCAGCACTGCAGATCGGCTGTCTGGGGGAATCAGTTTAATGTCTCGGCGGCCGATGATGATTGAGCAGCCCAGTAAAAGGAACTCTTCTTCCCTGTCGCCTGCGATGCACTCGAAGGGGAGCCGGGGAGGGAGCGCTCGAGGGGCCGTTCCCTCACAAGGATATTTATCATAGGCGGGCCGATCTGTTTTACGCTCAGGAGACTCCCAGACGGCCCCCTAATAAACGCTTAGAGGGGATGAAATATTCATGCAGAGTTAAATATGGATCCTAGAGCAGTCGCCGCGCATTAAACACCGTCAATACTGATCAGCGCTGACACCCCTCTCCTCTCCCACTCCAGGATCTCTCCCCACAAGGCTGTGGCTGTAGATTTGGGAAAAGGTATGAAGGAGGATGCAGCCATGCAGAATGGGAGGAGAGACGTGTTAGGAGTGAGAGGCAGAGCTGGAGAGGTGCTCCGACATGTGTTTATGATGAGCGAGTGCAGCAGTCAGATGTGTCTGGCTGCTTTTATCGATGTTAACTAACTAACCGTAAAACAGAGATTGCTGCTCCAGCAGCGGAAGCTGTTTTTCTCCAAAGACAGCTCACGCAACATCGAGCGCTCATATGAGATTGGACTCAAGTCGGATGTAACACCCAAACACACACACTTTTGCTCTCTCACACACTTGTGTACATGAAAATTAAAGGGACAGTTCACCTAAGAATCAGAAACACTTATTTTTCTTCTGTAGTGTTATTTATCCATCTAGATAGTTTTGGTGTGAGTTGCAGGGTTTTGGAGATAAAATGAAAGTAGATGGCACAGGCCTCAGGATGTAACAATACAAATAACTCAAGGTAAGATAATACAGAAATGAAAAGTCCACAATATGATATTAAAAAACAAAGAAAGAAGATGATGTCCAATGCATCCATCTATCTTCTTCCACTTATCCGGGGCCGGGTCGCGGGGGCAGCAGTCTAAGCAGGGATGCCCAGAATTCCCTCTCCCCAGACACTTCCTCCAGCTCTTCCGGAGGGATCCCGAGGCGTTCCCAGGCCAGCCGAGCGGCATAGTCCCTCCAGCGTGTCCTGGGTCTTCCCTGGGGCCTCTTCCCGGTGGGGCATGTCCAGAACACCTTCGCAGGAACGCGTCCAGGAGGCATCTGATATAGATGCCCGAGCCACCTCAGCTGGCTCCTCTCGATGTGGAGGAGCAGCGGCTCTACTCTGAGCTCCTCCTGGGTGACAGACTCCTCATCCTATCTCTAAGGGAGCGCCCCGCCACCCTGCGGAGGAAACCCATTTCAGCCGCTTGTATCCGAGATCTCATTCTTTCGGTCATGACCCAAAGTCCATGACCATAGGTGAGGGTAGGAACGTAGATTGACTAAATCGAGAGCTTTGCCTTTCGGCTCAGCTCCTTCTTCACCACGACAGACTGGTACAACGACTGCATTACTGCTGCCACTGCACCGATCCGTGTGTACATCTTTTTTGTGTAGAATGTATTATTTGTTTTAATTTAACACTAGAACTACCAAGGCAGTCAATTTGTCTGTTTTCAAATTTTAAAATGTAATAACTTTGTTGAAATAAGGTGTAATTCGGTAAAAAGAAAATCATTCCTACATGAAACTGCTCACATCAAGGTCTGATTTTGGCGGGGACTGTCCCTGATAGGTAAAATTCTGCTATTTTTCTACTTCCCATCAAGTGTCAATTGCGGACCTCAACTCATACTGCTTGGACACATGAAGAATTTGTCAGATATGGCGACCACCCCAGTGAAATCATGGGAGGAACTAAACGGATCAGCGTGGGTCCATCTGTCCACGAGTCTGTCCATCTGTCACGATTAGCTAGTAGTCATATAAGACAAATCTTGTCCATCAGATCCGTAACTGCCATTGTGGACAGTGAGTTAATTTTCTCCACATGTTTTAGGGCAAAAAATATAGATGAATTAAATCTAACTAGGTAAAAAGAACATTAAAGGGAATACCCAGTCGTTGTTGATGGTAAATGTAGTCAACTGAAGCAATAAACTCCTCAGTGCTACAATACTGACCAAGAAAACTGAGTTCTCCTGCTCACTGAACCGTGCCAGCAGTGCCTACATGTACCAGGATGCATTGCATGTGAGCTCCATGCCCATGTGGCTGTGTATCACATTTACCTCCAAAAGGAGGTAAAAAAAAAAAAAACCTGACCAGCTCCTCAGTCAGGTTTTAAAAATATCTGCCAGGTGTAAACTTGGATGGTTTCATGCAGTCGGTTGGGTGTGTGCATGTGTGTGCGGCTAATCTTGCACACTACTGAGCTCATCATCCAAAATTATTTTGTGCACATTTATGACTGTATGCTGAAGGACCTGTCAAGGTTGCCGAGATTCACAATTTTTGAAAAACCTTGAAAAACCTTTATTGCACGTGGGACCATTGCTCCGGCTCGTCAACTTCTTTAGAAGAAAAACGTACTTTTTCCTTTACAAGGACTTTAAAATACAAAATAAATGTCATTATAATCTGTTACAGTTACTGAAAAACATGTAATTACAGTTACTTATCAAAATGTTAGTGATTGCACAGGTTTTAAATCCAAATATTCTTTTCAGGATGTCTGGCAGAGATTTCCACTCTACACTCATATAGTTTTTTTGTTTGTTTGTTTGTTTGTTTGTTTTTTTCATTTTTTTTTCACCAAAAATGAGGAGATTGTTTGTAAAAGCAAATAAGCGCAATTCTTAAAATGACTAATCCAACACCAGTTTGATATTCCCAAGTGGACAATAAAAAAAACATGATTTATAAAAACTGTAATAAAATTGATATATCTTATGAAAACATAATTGGAGTGCACCACAACAAAACAAAACAAACAAACAAACAAACAAACAAACAAACAAAAACAATAAAACCAAAGTCATGACATATGAAAATAAATAAAAATGGAAAATGAAGATATCTGTTTTGCACACGAACCCTCCAAATATTTCTAGGGAATAACTCTCAATTAAAACAGCAGAGACAGTAAATAAGACTGTTTACCAAAATCTTGTACTATTCCATGAAAGAGAAATTATAATCAGGTATATATCTTCACACAACCTCTTTGCAAAACAAGCATCCACTTTACTTTTCTTGTGCGCGTACACTTGGTGCACTGCCTGCTGGGAGCATCCAGTCCACATGGTTGTAAATTTTGGCCACAGCAGTTGTCCACACCGACATGAGCAGGTGATAAAATTTATGTCAGGCTGACCCATGCTGACCCTCGTGGATATGCAAATCTGGAATGCATAAATTTGCTTGAAGTCTGTCTTAAGTGCCAGGTGATACTTCTACTGCAGCATCAACTGTCCTGAGCTGTTTGTAACTATTTTTGTCCACAATAAAAGCTTTCCCCATCACATAACTGGTTTTATTGAAAGAGTGAAGTGATGCATACAGGGCTAGACTGTTGTTTGTACACAGATAATATACATATTAGACATATTTGTGCACAGCTTTAGTCGCCATGGTTACTTGGAGCTCGTTGATATTGTACACGGTGGTGTTCCTGTGGCAGCTGAGATGTTGTAGAGCACAGCTGAGGAGTCACTTTGTCATGCCATGGTTAAATGGAACACTGCCAGTGTCTCACAGGTCAGCACTCGGGGGATATCATCATCAGTGTGCTGCAGAGTGTTTGATTTAATGAAAACCAGCGATTGGCTGCTGACACTCCAGCAGACTGCGAGCTGGTTTCCCACAGTGCAGTGCACTCATCTGGAAGCAGGAAGTAAACAAATAATGCCACAGGCCAAACAGCTGGGGACGCTGGGCTGTAGGCAGAGACACAGGAGACTGCTGCGCCGCTTTAGACCGATGAGACTGTCTGGAGATGGAGGGACGGACACTGGACCAGGATTTAAAAGGATATTCCACTTTACACGATAACCCACTCAATATGTACTCACCCCTATGCTGATGTGAGGATGGGTGAAGATCTTCAGTTCACAAAACAATCCTGGAGTTTCAGCAGAAAACAGGGTTGCAGCCAATGTAAACATGGCGTCGATCTCGTGATATTTTCACAAGTCTTGCGAGATCGACACTATGTTTACATCCTACCTGCTACATGCTACAGTTGACATTTCGGCTAAAAACATGGCGTAGATGGCGTCTTTTGTGGGTAAATTTTAATATCGTGGCTCACGGACACTTGGATTACACCACACGAGCAGGATGGAGACATTTTGTGTTTGTTTTGTGTTCTTTTTTTTACATTTTATCTGTGGTCACCATTCACTGGCATTGTACTGGATTTGGCTGCAACCCTGTTTTCTGCTGAAACTCCAGAATTGTTTTGTGAACTGAAGATCTTCACCCATCCTCACATCGGCATAGGGGTGAGTATATACTGAGTGGGTTATCATGTAAAGTGGAATATCCTTTTAAAGGAGCATCTGGTCCAGTCAGTGTGATACAGCACTTTGATTCTGCTGTAGTTGTGATAACTTTTACTTTTGAGTAGGATCACAGTAACTTGGCACATTTGTTTTGTATAAAATGTATAAAATCCTCAGTGCTAACACTTTATTTGAAAGGGTGTTCATGTGACTGACATGACACCATCATAAGTATGTTTTTTACAGAACAACACACAGCAAAACAACATTAATGAAAGAAAAAAGAAATAAAAATATAGAAAATATAGAGGGGGGCACTATAGTCTCCATTTACATCCTTATGTATTGATTTATTCTTATCATATCAGCTGAGAACATGACCCATCTTTTGTCTTTAGAAGAGACAGATGTCCTTTGTGAGGATCCTTTGGAATCTTGTAACATAAAACATCCTCAAGAATGTGAATAATCCTGTCCCAGAATGGTTGTATTTTTATACACATTAAGAAAATATGTGAGTGACTGGACTGGCATTCATCTACCCACACTGCCTCCAGTACTTTACACCCAACTGTTTATTTTTTTATATGAGGTGTAATAAAAAAGCAGATTAAATTCCTCCACCTGAATTTCCCGTCTTTTAACAGTTATGCAAAGTTGACATTGTTTGAAATGTCTTTTTAAATATGTGGCAGCCAACAGGTGTCTCGCTGTCTCTGTGTCTGTCCACTGCTCTCTGTCTGTGAGAGCTACAGAATGAGATACACACATAAACAGATGCAACCACAACAAACTGAGGTTGTGCAGAGGTGCAGCTGTGTCTATTGTGTGTTAGAACATGGGTCTTCAGCAGGGGGTCTGGGACCCCTAGGGGTCCTCAGAGTTTCTTCAGGGGGTCCCCAAAATTATTGTTAATTTTAAAAAATTACAAAATTACTACTTTCATAAATTCTTCAAGAAACAAAATATGTCTGGAAAAACACATTAACATGGAACCAACATATTATTACAAAGATAAATCAGCCTCTTTGTAAAAAGAACAACAACAAAAACAAAAACAGGCATTTGATTTACATTGTCAAAAGGCTCCCCATGAATCCTTGTGCAGTCATGTGAGCTAGCTAACCAGCTAAGTCACTGTGCAGCACATATTCGTAAATGTAAACTAGTTAACCCTTTCATGCACAGTGATCACTGCAGTGGACCACTAACAAAAAGCTATTTTCTAGTATATGCATGAGTTTTGATGGTATAGTTGCACATCAGCCACCACAGCAGACGCGACTGCATCATCTCGTACACTGCCACCCACTGGCCAGTTGTTGTAAATGCAACATGATTTTCTCAAAATCAAGATGGCCAACAGAAGGCCAGAAACACTGAGCAGCTCACAAATATCTTGCCAGTCCTTCTATAGTAGGAAACCCTGCAGGTAACTCTCTCCACCTTGAGGTTACTGAGCTAAGTTCTTACCATAAATCACACTTTAGTTAATAAAAAGTTAAACTGAAGTTTGAGAAAAGGTTAATCCAAGTGCTTTACAAGGGTTCTTGCTCCCAAAAATGCAATACACATTTCAGAATACAGGAAAAACATCAGTCAAATATCAATGCAGGAAATTCCTTCATAGCAACACACCTTGGAATATATTTTTATGGTCTTTTCTTACAGCGTAGTAGTAGTATTGACAGGATTGCTAGCTAACTGGACTTCTGTGTTGCTGATGTTAGCAGCTGGTCTTACCTGTAAATGTTTCTGTAGATATTTAGTTTTGGATGATGACAGTATTTTCACAGTGGGATGCAGAACTGTCACTGTGCTTGATATGTTACTCTTTTCTGATCTAAAGAGAAAATATCGGCATTTTTCACATTTTACATGCTAATTACAGAATTCCATTACATGTATTCTGTATTTTGTTCATCCACCCATCCAACCAGGCCTCCCCTTTGTGAATTTTAACAGTGCTAAAACCACACAACTCCCACCTTTGCTTCTGACAGACAACAGTTATAACTCACATGGCTGCTTCAGGATTTGTCAAGTAAACATTTGAACAGACTGATACTGTTGTTTTCCTCTGGTGGACAGCGTCAAATTGAGAGAGAGGAAAAGTACATTAAATATCCTCCAATTTGACGCTCTGACACCGCATTTAACAAACTGGAAATAGAGAAAACATTCAACCATGAATATACTGACAAATAATCTTAATTTCAATGGAAAAAAAGCTGGCATGAAAGAAAAATCCACAAAATGTATTCTAAATAAACATCCAGATCTGCTGGTATCTCTAGGATATATTCTTTTTGTGTAACACAAAAATGATTGATCAGCTTCTGAGGTGAGAAATACTTACTGAACATCACAGTAGAAGCTTATCTGTCAAAATTAAGATGTTTGTGATTGGGTTGTAGTCACAGTCAATTTCTCCAGCAAGGCTTCACACATGTCCTATACACACCACAGTGAGTGGCCTGTAGAGGAAGAGAGGGATCAATAGAGAGCACAGAATCAATATCATCCATGATGAATGATGAATGTCAGGTAATGTGCTGCATTGATATGTGTCTTTGTTCTCTCATGTTTGTAAAAATATTCCTGTATTTGATTCAAGGTCTCCTGTTTAGATGCATTGTGGGTAATATCAGAGGACAAAAAAGGGACAGAGAGAGAGACGGGGAAAGAGGAGATAATCGTGTGTTTAGAATAGAGGATGGTAGGAGAGGGCAGGGGAGGGTGTTGAAGAGAAAAATGGATTTCATTAGAAATGAACTGACAACAGAAATATGTCCCTGGAGCTTTCTTATCCTCGCTCTAATTATAACCAGCACCACCAAATGAATCAGCAGTAGTTGTTACCTCAATTATTGTGGAAAGATACGCATATTTGAAATCTCCTTTTAGGAAATTCATTGCTGTCATGGGAACAGGACTGCACTAGTTGCATTTGGGCTAATTTTTCATATAGCTATGACTCCTGAGGCAAAAGAAAACATTAAAATGTTTCTTTGTCGTTTCCCCCCGCAGGTCTGATTCGGTTGCAAGAGCTTATAAAGGCGCCTTCCCGCTACAACATCCGGTTAAAGATCCGGCAACTGCCTGCAGAGACCAAGGATGCCAAGCCGCTGTTAAAGGAGATGAAGAGGGGGAAGGAGTTTCACATCATCTTCGACTGTGGCCACGAAATGGCTGCTGGGATCCTGAAGCAGGTGTGTGTATGATTGTGTGTGTGTGTGTGTGTGTGTGTGTGTGTGTGTGTGTGTGGACATATTTGGAGCTGTAGCTTTACTCACATTCTTACATTCGTGTGGAGATAAATCAAGTCGTCAAGTGGGACATGCAGCAGGATCCAGTTGTGTTTCTGAGTAGAAACAGTTTCAGCTTCTTCCTGTTGTGATCTGCTTAAGGATACTTCACTCTCATGTTTGAAACTGTGTCAACAATTATGTCAACCGTTTTGCTCATTTTGTAGCTGCAATATATCATCAGCAGCAACTTAACACGACTCTGACACAGCTGAAAGCAAATATGATTCAGTAAAATTAAGCAGATACCTGAAAGTACAAACAGCGACAGAGGAGAGAAACTACATTTCAAAACATAGATTCCATTAGAAGTTACAAAATTACTGAGAGCTGAACTTAAAGAGACTTTATGAAACGTCTCTCCCTCTGCTCTCCTGCACACACATGAGCTGAGTATCACAACACTCCTTTGTTCACGGGGGAGAAAGGAGGCTCGTCACAGTTTGGCCACGACTAGTGAGATGTCACTGCAGCCTACTTGGAGGAGGGTCAGGCTCGCTTTGGCCCCACTCCAGAGTTGGTCCATCTCAGACACTACTGAGAATGCTAAAAGTGAGCACAGTACGGTTTGGCTTGGCATGGCCAGAAGCACGAGTGGAAAAGGCCCACAGGAGACTGGGGTTTGTTCCCTGTGTGAAATCCATTGTCAACACTGACTTCTTTTTAAAGGATAACTTTTAGAGAGACGCTTTGCCTGCTGTTGACAGAAATTACACTGGCGATCTGAGCCAGTCTGTGGCGAAAAAAAAAAACACTTTTAACGCACAAACTTTTACAGGACGCATTTGCCCTCATATCTACGTTATAACTCGTTTCACTGCTGCCGGCTGCATCCACGTCCCTCAATACTGAACCAATTTTAAAAAGAGTTGTACCTATCAATCATACACACACATACACATGGGGGAATAGGGCCCAGGTTGAAAAATACCTAAGTTATTCTTTAACTTATGTAAAGTATGTAAGTTATGCAGTGTAACATGTGTAAGTTACATAAGTTATGTTACCTATGTTTATTTATTTAACATACTTATCTGAACCCAAACCATGATATTTTCCTAAACCTAACCAAATAGTCTTAGTGCCTTTATTTTGAAAATCTACTCTGACATTGCACATTATATACAGGGGTACATTCAGCATTATTTGAAGTGTAGGGCTACTGACCAAGCTGCCAAATTAGATAAGTTGGGTTGGAGTAGTGGATGGATGTGTGTGGAACATCATTTGCTTTAATCTTGATCTTTATCTAACGTTAAAGGTCAAGCAGAAAAGCAGATTAAAAAAAAAAAAAACATCTGATGTCTACCAAACTAGCTTACCACGATGTCCACAGTGAAACATGGCGTTGGACCATTATATGGTTATGAGGTCTTAAAGGGTCTTCATCTCAGCACCACATGTCTGTAACTTAGTTGTGTTTAAGAAGACAACAATAAGTGGGAGATGTAGTGTAATAAACAGCAGCAACAGCTGTCAAAAACAGAACTTATGCAACCACTCTATGGCAACTCTGAGGGGACACACTACTTCAAATGTAGAGGACTTTTAAATCAGGATGTTACGATGGCACACGGCTCAGTGGTCGATTACGGTCACCCATCATAATGGATGATGGCGAAGTCCATTGGCCCAACCCAAGTACGTAACATGTAGAGTTGTACAATATAATCATCCCAAATCCATGCACATGGTACATGATCCCTCACTGGTCTCTCAATGTTGAATGCTGCCAGTTGCAGTGATGGAAAGAGTACTGAAAATCTGTACAAGTACTGTTAAAATATTACTCAATTACAAGTAAAAGTACTGCTGTAGAAATATATTTCAGTAAAAGTACAAAGTATTCATTGCAAAAACTACTCAGAGTATTAGTTTTAAACACTGAAGTTACCGTCACCTCTCCAAACTAGAAATGTAAATTTTGTGCATTTTCGTCAACCAATAGTTGAAAATGCTAATACTGATAATAATAATAATCACTAATAATTTTTCAGAAACAAAACACAGTTTTAGTTTTAGTTTCCTTATTCAACAAATAGCTCCGCCACACACACACAAAAAAAAGTCAAATCAGATGGAGTTACAGCCACGACTATTAATCAAATATCCATGAATATATTTTTAAAACCCGGACAATAACTTCCTTTTATATATTTGGCCATATCTGTGTGTGAAATTTCATTAAATATTTTGATACACAAGGTATGTTCATATTTTTCTTCAAAAATACATTTTTTGTGGTGTGATGGGAATGATGATTTCCTCTAAATGTGGCAATAAAATGACAAAAATGATATATTATTGAAAGAATTTAAGCACAGCCACTATCAGGGAGTGTTTCTACACAGGATGAAAAAATAAAACGTATAAACACATTTCTCTGAGTAATGTGTTTGATTTTCTAAAACTTTCCAGACCAAAACTGACCACAGTTGAAGAATGATCCATATGTAATTTTGGGAGTCATTGGCAATCTGTTGTGTTGTTTAGGAATGCAAATGTGTTGTTGCCAAGAATAGTTTTCAGAGCATGTCTAAATTATGACTCATTATCTAAAGATAACAAACTGTTTACTTGTAATTATGACTTAATTATCTAAGTTATTAATTATCTTAATCTTCATGAAAAGAAGAATGGTTATGGTCACATCAGGCCCCTGTTAAAAGTGTTCCATCCTCTTCCACATGATGGAATCCTCTTGGGCAGAGCATGAAGTACAGAAGCCTTTTATCTGCCGATAATGACACATTTACATTTAGATCACAGGAGAACAATGTTTGATATCTCAAGATAATCATACTATTAATGTCAGAGAGGGCTTTATTATCTTGACATGGTGATCACAAGATGATGGCTTGATATTTTGCATAACAACATATCAAAAGATGTTGAAGATAAGAGGCTTAGAAATCACTCACACAAATAGAAATGTTTCTGCATTGTACTGACTGGCCAGCGCCACATTGAACAGACTTGGACCCAACTGTGTTGTGAATAATCTGCCTGACAAAATCATTGTATGTAAGTATGTATGTATGTATATAAGTTGAGTGCACAAGAAAAATGTGAAAAATGGTAAATGTTTCCAAGAAAAAATTCCTATGATCCCATCATCACACATTATGTTTTGTTGAGAGCATAAACAATGTCAAAAACAACTTTATAGTTGAATATTTGACAAATATTCTCAAAATAAATTGTTTTTGTCCAGACTGTGAGGAAACAAGTGGAGGTTAGAGTATTTGGATGTGCAGGGCCCCTTAAAGGTCACATGGGAAATTTTTTTCTAACTACTTTTTGTTCCCACACATTAAGTCTTGTGTTGCCTGGCAATATTTTTTGCGTTCGCCCTGAACAGTTATGACTTGAGTCCACAAGTTTCATTGTGTTGTGTCTGCACCAGGTCTACACAATACTTGTGATTCCAATGAAATGTGAGCAAGTTAACATAATCAGATGGGCAAAACGCTCCACTGCTAAAATGCTTCTGAAATGCTGCTGCTGGGACCTGCAGCCGTGTGGAGGAGAGATCAAAACTGTGGTGCAGACGTGCTGTGCCCAGTGGAATCACCGGGTCAGTGTCTTGGTCCGGTTCACTTAAAATACCCTGCCAGTTTAGGGAAATTCACCACAGAGGCTGCAGAAAGAGGATATGACCCTTTATCTTATGCATTTGCAGGGTCGTAGCACAAAATTCTAGACCTTGTAAGGGAAACCAAACAAATTTCAGAAAAAAAGCATGACCTCTTGGGTAGGGAAGCCAAGAACTGCCAGGCTTGCAATTACGTTTTTACTGCCATTATCTTGAGATCACAAATTAATTATCTCCTTATCTTAAGAAATTAAAAGGCAGATTTCTCAAGATAACCAAATAGTTTATCACGGGAAAGCTAATTGAGAAGAACTTGAACATAAGTGTCTGGGCTATTTTATCAAATCTGATTTCAGCCTTAAAGATCACTGTCATGAATGTAAAGGAGAATTCATAACTGACACAATATGATTTCTGCCTGTGTTAGACACTGATTGATGTACAAATTGATGCGTGATCAATAATAGGTTCTCTCTGATGTGACATTTTCATCTTAAATCAGTCAATGCAGTTGTCAAGACACCATGTATGCATACAGCAGAGCACTCCTGATGTCTGACAAACATAAGTAATACAAGGAAATTACCTTTTGTTGCCTTGTGACAGGCTGAGTATCTTGTTATCTTGAGATAACAGAGCTCATTTTCTTGAGATAATGAAATAATTAACTCATGATCTCGAGATAACGGTATTTAACTCTTTTTTCACTCAGCATTTTTTTTTTTAAAGTTGTCAGCCAGCGCCAGCATTTTTGACGAAATTCACTGATTTATCAACACCCACAGAATATTCAGTTGTGTGAATATGTTAACATGGAAGAACATATATTCTAGTTTTGGACACATTTTGAAACATTTGTTCTAGGTTCATTCATTCTTTTTTTTATAAGCACTTGAATGTTAGTTGGTTGCATTAAAAAAATCACTTTTCAGATAAAAACGGAGAAAAACAGTGTTTTTGTGAAAGACATTTTTAAGCAGAATATCAACTTCACGTTTTTATTTTTGTGCGACATCACTGTCATTAGTGTCATTAATGTTAGCTGTGTGTGTCCCCCTCCTTCTGAAACACTCTCAGAGGCCCAAGGGCTGGAGTGCACTCCACCATGGCTGCGGTGTGTGTCCCAGCTGCTGTGGATTTTGGGGACTGCAGTGTAAGCAGTGTGAGCAGCCCTGCTCTGTGCCCGGGCTCTGTGGCCGGTTTCCGGTGCTCTCTGTCCACAGATCTGCAGCTAAGCACCAGTGTTTTCATGTTACAGAACATAATCTTCTTTTGTTGTTCAATTCCGGCGGTTCTCTTCTTCTTATAATGACAAATTTTTGTCAGATGATCTGTCACAGCGTCCCCTGCCACCTGGCAGTGAAACCAGCGATTGACAGAATATCTCATCAATGGTGAGGAAAGAGATAATAGAAATACCGCCCTTCTCGTTTTCCATATTGAGGCCTGTATTGGTGACAAATGTATTTATCCTTTGAATAGTATGGTGAGTTTTATCTCCATTAATGGTGTACGTTTTCACTCTTGATAAGAATAATTACTCACGTACAAAGATTCAGTTTTTATTCTAGCAAGGAACATTTAAAGACCTCTTTTAACTGTAATGGATTGGAAAAGATAGCTTTTACATTATAGTCGAGCTGCCTTTTCTCAGTTCTTACACAATGGCTTTTTCATGCATCTAAATAATGTAATTTGGCATAAAGGAACTTTCCAGTGTGTGACTCAATTAACAAGCATCCATAGTTCTGCTGCTTACAGGATTTATCAAATATTAAAGACAACATGATTCACCCCCAGCACTCTGTCACTCTCCTGGGGTTTTTAATCAATGCCTGAGCGGTAGATTGCTGGGGAAGGTCAAGGACTCCTTTCATTAATAATGTCAGAGAGAAACCTTGCTAATGGGAGGTAATGAAAGACTTAACTGTCCCGCTCTGATATTCTCATTACATGACACACCAATAAGTTACAGATCGTGAGTACTCTTCATCAGCTATGTGCCGGGCCTTTACCCCCAAAATACTGAAGAAATAACATGAGGAGAACCAGACAGTCAGGCAACAAGAACAATATTCTTTTCATTTCTGTGTTTCCAGTGCGCTGTTTTCCAAGACATGTAGCATTAATGCTAGCAGGGGCAAACTGTGTTGTCATATACTACATGTACTTTGTTAATAAAAAAGTTAAAAATGTAATAATAATCAATGAAAGGAAATACAGCTAGAAATGAGAATGCACAGTCTGGAAAGAGCATGACATTTTTCTTGCAGAGGACATAAAATTTGATTGTAACGCAGCTATCTGTTACAATTAAGAGAAAGAATTAAACGTTCAAAAGGTAAAGGTTCACTGGATATAGTAATGACTGAGTAACTGAAACAATGAGGCAGTGATTTTACAGTTTCATTTCTAGCTGTTGATTGTGGATTTTGTCAACTCAAAGGACTGACACTTGCTGAATTTATCAGCTGTAGCTAGCTAGTGTAGGCTAATGCTTGTGTGTGTTGGTTCAAATCAGCTGAAAATATTAAAATGGCAAATGGAGAGAAAGTTTTTAAATGATAAGCCTGTTGTGCTAAAAGTCTGAGGCTGAAGCAGCATGTCCCAGTCAGAGAGTCAGCATGCATCATCACCGGCTGATAATCCATAAAACGTAAAAAAATACCTGACCCTGACTGACGTAGATAAGTAAATTTTAAATTTTACATTATGGAAAAAACTGTTGTTACCATCTATAAAACTGTTTTAGTTTGTATTTGTAACAAACTAAACTGCTTGAAAATTGGTTGAAATTTCAGTGAGTTATGATGATTTTAATTAAGGATAAACCTCCTGCCTCCAGAGGCAAACATGCATTAGGAGACACGGCTGCCCCCCTTCACTCACGAGGTAATGCAGCAAACAGAAAGCAGCCTGGGAATGTGCTCTCTTGTACTGAGCTGTAGAGGTAAAGAAATATGACACATCCTGTTTTAACACTAGAACAGCCAAGGTGGTCATTTTGATCGTTTTCAAATTTATATGTGGAATAACTTTGTTGAATTAAAAAATACGCTGCTGGTACCTGACTTTTCCTAAAAGTTTAAAAGTGTATTTTCACTTAAAACATTTTCTAATATAAAGTACACAAAAAGTAAAGAAAATGCATTCATATTTACCTATTTTGGCCATAGGTGATCATATTGACCACATAAAAACTTTTTGCACAGCTTGAGATACATCTTGGTTGCTACGCAATTATCTTTGTCTGTCAGTCTTGTCAGTCTGGTCTTGATTTCCAATTTCCAGACATTAAAATACAAATAATTAATTAATCAGACTCAATTAAAATAACATAGGGAAGACCAGGGACGGCTGCAACACTGTTTGTCTTAACACTTATAACTCACTGAACTTTTGTGTTAAAGCTCTCTTTTTGAAACAGTAATTCTAGATGAATCGAAATTTGAATCAGATCACTGAAGGTTATTATCCTACAGAAAAATACTGCTGTGAATATATGCAATCATTATGGTTTATTACACACTGTGGCTGCATATTGATAAATAAATTTTACAAAACCTACATTTTAGTGTTATTCATTTTTAAAAAGATAAACCAACAGAATTTTTTGTTTGGTATTTATCATGAGAGATAATAGAGTGGAGCACTTGACTCCAGCTGTAAAGTTCCAGAGAATACGGTGAAAAGACAGTCTGCTTTGACTTGTGGCCTCTCTGAATGCACCTCTAAATGCAAGTGCTTTTTCTGTCTTGTTGATAGCTTAGATCAATGTTTAAAAATCAAAGTGCTATTATAACTGAACAGGATGTGTTTCTCCATTGATTTTTTTTCATTGCCCATAAGTGATATTAAAGAATTGGAATATATGTCATCACAGTGGCCAGGAAATGGTACTATGTGAGTCACCAGCGAGTGGGCCGGCCCTCAAACGGAACGCTAGAGGCTTTCACGAGGTTTCCCACCTGATAGCAGCAGCCATTATCCCTCCCTGTCTGTCTAATCATCCTCTCTGCACAGTCCTAATCTGTGATTCATATTGGTTTAGTGAGTCTCAGCACGGCAGGCAGGACTCTGGCATCACCATATAGTGTCGTACAGCTGGAATGGGGTGGCACGCAGCCAGCACACACACACAGTGTGGATGATAATAGAATAATACAGAGCAAGGTGCTTCTACTTTAGAATCTCATCTCAGAGGTGCCTTTTTAGAGACAGATTGCTTTGGTAATTGTGTGGATGAGTACATATTCTTGTTGGCAAACTTAATACAGTGGCTCGATAAAATGGACAGGAATCCTGATGACAAAAAAGTGACTCATACTGAACATGAATGAGGCAGCGGTCAGGTTTTCATGTAGAATTACACTCATCTAATCAAGCTAAAATGGAAAATGGAGCCGCAACAGAGCAGAATGTTGTTTCCCCATTAATCAAGAATCCCCATCTGTTCACATTCAGTTCTGCTATTTGTGTGACTCTGGTTCTCCTATTAAGCTGTGAAACTATTTAAAACACCGATGACTGATCCCACTAACGTATTTGTGTGTTTTTGCTCGTCCATCATTCATATTTTGCAAAGTAGTCGTGACGTCCGTCTCCCCACGTCTTCCGAATCTTCCCAGGAGATCACAAGGTGTTCGCAGGCCAGATGGGGTAGATAATCCCTCCAGCATGTTACTGTGCTGCCCAGGGGTCTCCTCCCAGTTGGAGATACCTGGATTACCTCCACGGGGGTGGGGAGGGGGGCATCCAGGGAGCATCCATAGCAGAGGCCTTCCCAACCAACCCAGCTGGCTTCTTTTAATACGAAGAAGCAGCCAGTCTACTCTAATATTCTACTGGATGTCAAAGCTCCTTGTCCTTTAATCTGTGAGCCCAATTTGTTTCAGTCATTTGATCTCATTTGTTGGATTCCTGAAAGCTCAAGACTATAGTTGAGGGTTGGAAGATAGATTGATTGGTAAATTGAGAGCTTCAATAATCTACCTGTCAATCTCGTTCTCTATCTTTGTCAAACTCTTGTAGTCTTTTTGTTTTCTCTCTTTGATCAGACGTTTCCTGATTTAAATCAGCTTTTTTCTTGGCTAATTTTAGACTGTTCTAAAGTTCTTGTGCTTTGACGACTTCTAAGATTCCAGAACCTTGGGACAAATATAATAATATTATATTCAAGAGTTTTGTCCCAAATAAATTAATTTCTCAAGGTAAGATATCAAAAAATATATGGTGTTGGACTGGATATGATCAAAATCACACCGATGCTAGTGTAACAAATAATGTCCATCCTTGGGGCAGCAAGTCATTTCCAAAGTAAAGAGAGCAATCCATCCTACCATGGCATCAGACTTTGAAATGCTGACCAGTAATGTTTCTGATTAATATATCATTAACTACTGCACCGTCCCAAGACAAGAATGTTAAATGGGACAGTTCTGTAGAACCCTGACTTATGTGGACCGCAGCAAAGCTGAGGGCCAGCACTATAAATAAAAAAAGTCTGTGACAGAGTGAGTGATGAAGTTACATCAGTGCTCAGTTGAATGTTGGAGTTTTTCCATTCGCTGTTGCTCTTTCAAACCGCCAACAGTCCTGAATTACGTCCTCGGCAATGCTCAACACAAGAGGCATGGTGATGTCACACCCTTATAATCAGATGACAGTCCACCTCTTGTGCAGATAATGGATGCTGTCACTTCCTGTATCCCGCTGAAACCTAAAAGCCCTAATTTCTAATTAAAAGCACTCTAATGTTTCATAAAAATGAAGAGCAATAAAGATGTACGATGCTCCTTCTCTTACTCCTACTGTACAAAACTGAAGCCAAAATATCCCGGATATGAGTGCTGCCATTTTGCGATGGGGATGTTATTTGGAGCCAGAGTCTGGGGAGTAGTGAACAGTGTTGGAGTGAGCTCCCATCCACATGTCCGTCTGACTCAATAGCAAACAGAGCTCAGCTGTCAATCATAGCATGAACCCCCATTTTTATATCGTCAGATAGCTGTTTTTAAAGATAATTTTTTAGGGCTTTTTGTCTTTATTGGATGGGGACAGCTAAAGAGTAAACAAGAAAGGGGGTTGAAAGAGGGGATGACATGCAGCAAAGGGACGCAGGTGGGATTTGAATTGGCAGCCGCTGCAGAGGAGCCTCATTAAACCAAACTGATTTAAAGAAGAAAAAAAAATCACTTAAAAAACATCAGTGTGACAAGAACTACATAAACTGACAGAAAGTTGGGAAGATTTTACTTGACATGTACTTTGATGTTTTAGTTTGGCCCATGTGCTGTCTGTTAACACTGGGAGGCAGGAATTATGACCTGTACTGCAGCCAGCCACCAGGGGGCTTCACTTTTGGGAAACCAGTGATCTTGTCCATTTCTAATATATGTTGCTGGTTTCATACTGTACATGGTCCAGTCTAGACACTGTATCTATACTTTATTCTTTATTTTAGACCCAGGGGGATCCATATCACAATAAAAAAAATAATAAAAAATTGGATGACGTGAGAGCTACAGGTCATAAATCCCACCTCGTAATGTAAATAGGCGGGAGATGGATCAAAACTAAAACAAACTAAAACATCAAAGTACACATCAAAAATATTTTTCCCAAAGATGGTTTCTGTCATTTTAGGTAGCTCTTATCAAGCTGTTTGTTCATGTTTAATTAGGTTTTTGAGGGGCGCTCCTGTGGCTCAGTTGGTGGAGCTTGCACCCCATGTACTGAGGCTATCAATCCTCTGCAGCGGCCACTGGTTCCAATTCCGCCCTGTGGCCCTTTGCTGTGTGTCATCCCCTCTCTCTCCCCCCTTTCCCGTCTACTCTTTGACTGTCCCTATCTAATAAAGGCAAAAAGCCCCCCAAAAATATTTTTAAAAAAAAGCTATTTGATGCTGTAAAAAGGTGGTTTCATACCACAACTGACAGCTCAGCGCAGTCAGCCAGATGTTTTTTCGTTTCTGAAGGGGCGTGTGCCAGACAAAGTTTGAGAACCACCGTACTAGGTTTTGCCAGTCTTGTTTTTTCTTAAATTCTTGTTTTCCACAATGTATGTGTATAGCAACTAGGCCTATGTTATGGCTAAGGTAAGGAAAAGATCATGATTATGGTTCATTTAAAAAGCCCATCCTTCATGGACCGATGGAGAGTAGCATAGATAGGTGAACAGGACCTTAAGTATGTTACATAAGTCAAACGTGTTATTGTAATGAAACGGCAGCAGTTTGGTTAGGTTTGGGAAAAGACTGGTTTGGCTTTAAGTCAACACTGACTTTTGGTTTCACATATGACTCAAATTCCAGTGTATGGCCTGTGTTTGTTTGATCCATTCCTCCACCCTATCCCCTCCTTACACTGCATCACCAGACTTCCTTGTTTGCTTTTGTCAAAATTACTGTGGACTAGAGGTCGCCGCCTAACAATAAATGCAAATATAAGTCATAACAAGCTGCTCGTATGGATAACCTATATGCTAATTTTTCTGGTGAAAAGTTGAGGTTGCGAAGCAGCCATCCAACTCCTGGCCTCCACAATCTTACATTCTGTTTCCTTACATGAAAGACCCTTAATGTAAACCGTTGCATGGTGTAGAACATATCCATCTGTGTGCTGGAATAACGCAAAACACAAAGCGTGGCACATTCACAGTCTTGGCTCTTGGTGTACTATATACTACTCTGTTATGTTGATTAGTGGCTTGCATGTCTCCTGCTTGACAGTGCCAATAAAGTCTGTTCAAAACAGGGCCAGAACTCCATCATATTACACACCACATTAGTATTTTCACAGCTTCAGATCAGCAACATCACACCTCACTACTATTTTTCCCAAAATTCAGCTGTGGCTAATTCAAATAAACAGCGGCTTCCAAACAATCTTCCACATCTCCACCATTGACCTCGTTACTGCAGAGTGACTTCTTTATATGTCTTTCTGACGATGTCTCAGATGTCCCACATCTTTAGAATCATGCATTTCCCTTCATATGCCAAATATATGAGACTGAGCTCTGTCCTTTGCTTTATTTAGCTGTTTTTCTTTCTGGTGGGTGTTTGTTTCTTATCTCTGAGCCTGTGGCTGCAGCACTGTAGCAGAATATATGCCTCTTCACATTACATGGTAATACAGCCAGTAATACAGCCACACAAACAGACAAATGCATGAGTGTGTGTGCAAAATATGACAAAATATTGTATCTGCCTCCCTATTCATTTATAAATCTCCCCCTCTCCCAATCTCTCCCTCTGCTTCCTTCTGTCACTTTCTCTCTCAGGCTCTCGCCATGGGGATGATGACAGAGTATTATCACTATATCTTCACCACACTGGTAAGTAGAGAAAGAGGCTCTGCTGCACAGTCGCTTTGTCATCAGGTCTAACTCCGAGCTCCATATCCCCATGAAGATTTGTTGCATGCCCAAAAAATGAGATGACGCCGCTCTTCAATCTTCATTTTCTCAGCTATTCATTTTATATTTATTACCTTGGATCATTCCTTTTTTCTCTTTAATGTGTTCTCCAGAGCCAAAGAAAATAATAGCATAGTACTCTGAGACATCAAGATTACTCTTTTTTCTCCTTTGCTTCTTTTTTTTTTTTTTTGCTTTTTTCCATCTCTCCTTTGTTGTCGTCTATTTTTTCTTAATGTTAATGATATTCATCTGCCTCCTCAGTCTTGTTTGTCCTCCTTTTCTCATTCCTTTTCATCTTTTTGTTCTTGTTCTGATCTTCTTCCTCCATATTTCGTCACCCTCATGGACGTTTTAAAAGAGCTCCATATGTCACATTGAGCCTCGCTGCCAATTTGTCCCAGTGGCCGACTGCAGTACTGCAATTAAAAAAATCCCCTGCGGCCCAAAAGGCCTTTTGGTAAATGCAGTGCATTTCTCATTCAGCCATTCACACACAAAGACACACACACACACACACACACACACACACACACACACACACACACACACACCACACACAGAGATACACACACAAAACTGAAACAAGCTATCATGCAAGGAACTGGCCCAACCTTTCCAAGGACACTTCAAAATGTGGGCAGAAGCTGGGACTGAACCGTCCCTACGATCAGAAGACAGCACTTTCTACCTGCTGAGCCATAGCAGCCACAGACCCCCTTCCCCATTGACCAAACTGCAAACCAGCTCAAATATTACTCTTTGGATTATATTTTAATAAAAGCATAAAGTTTTTACTTTTATACCACTTTTGATGTAAAACTAATTTCTTTCATGTAGGTCCAAGCAAGCAGTGTGCAGAGAACAAATTAGGAAGAAAGAGACCTTTGTTAGTATTTCAGTGTGTTCTCATCCAAACATGTCACATACCAACAAAATGCCATCACCCCTTGGCATCTGACACTGAGGCAGAAGGTGTCGTTTAGCTGCAGCATCTGACGCGATCAGAGAGCTGTTTTTAAAACACATAACTGGTGCTCTGAAGGGGCTGCAGTTTGGTTAGGTTTAGGCACTAAAACTACTTGGCTGAGTTTAGGCACAAAAACCTGCATGATTAGGTTTAGACACAAGAACCTACTTGGTTAAGCTTTGGCACTAAAACTATTTGGTTAGGTTTAGACACAAAAACCCACTTTATTAGGTTTAGGTCCAAAAACTACATAGTTAAAGTTTAGGATAAAACATGTTTAGGGTTACTATGACTACAGAAGTCATGTGACAAAATCTGTGTCAGATGACACTGAAGCGACTCAATAAGAAAGTCATGTGACATATGTAACTTACATGTAACTCCCTGCTTGCTCACTCACATGTCAGTCCTTGCTCGGGTCATGAAAGTCACGTAACAAAAGTCAGGTGAGGCAGGAAACGTTATGTGCCTGACAACTCTTAATAACATTTTGTTTTCACATGGGACATGAATCTGGGTGAAATCCTGGGTGAAAATCCTGAGGTTGTTTGAACTATCCATCCACCCACCTCCTCCATGTGTGGATTTTCTCCCTCTTTATTCTACGTCAACAACCTGAGGCGCCTTATACAGCCATGGATGGGTTTATAATGGAGATACAAAAAACAGCACGCACATCCAAAAACAATAAGTGCTGGACTAAAGAACAGATACAAAAGTACAAAAACATAAGTCTGCACACCAGAAACTGCTCCTTTGAGGATTATTTTTTTAATGGTATCACCACATGTAATGTTTCTGGCACCAGCCCTTCATCAGACATGAAAAAACTGTGGAGACACACCTCCATATATACAACCAATGGTGGTCATCAGATAGGTCATGTGATCACATGCGCATACCTATACTGTAATACAACATTTTACCACAGTACAAAAGTACAAAAATAGCCCAATAGGAATTAATACATTCAAACAGTTGTGTTGCTGACAGAATATATGTCCAAAACAATATTTATAAAGAGTATATTTACAATACATACATATATATATACACAAGAAAGGGCCGACAGTACCTAGAATCGATACTTGGGTTTATAATGAAGTCACTTGAAAAGTCTGTTACGTTGGTTTCGGCCGTGAATGGGTTCCATCCATGTCACATGAGTCGCAGAGGGGTGGTGACATTTTGTTGGTATCTGACGAATTTAGAGTGAGACCAGGCTGAGTGTTTGCACTGAGGAAGGCTGAGGGACCAGTGTGACCTGCCGGTGAGGGTCCAGCCTGCTCTTACTCCCAATGCATCAATTAAGTCAGCTTGCTCAATGCCCCTAAGTGTCTGACTATGATGCTGTAGGTACCCCTCTTGCATCATTTCTTGAGGCATTCCTCTAGTTATGTATTACTGTGCTGTTGAAGTCAGGTGATGTAGTGTAAAGAGCGAAAAGTCACATAGGAGACTGGGGTTTGTGTCATCCCTGACTTCTCTTTTATGTTACGTGACATCCTAACATATGTAACCTACGTACGTCATGATATGAACTAACAATCTTGCATGTTACATAAGTATCATACTTATTTTAGCCTAAACCATTATCCTTTCCTAGGAGAATCCCTGAGACCAGGGTTCATGTCCCATGTGAAACCACCAAGAAACAAAAACTTTTGTGCCTTTATTTTGAAAGTGTACTTGGACATTACATATTTATTATTGCTAATTTGACTGTGGAGCTACAGCACACATGGATGGCATCCATTCAGTCCAAAGAGAACTGTTCACCTGGCTCATAAGCCAAAAAAGTTTTCTAGCTTCCATGTTTACTTCCTGCTTACACATTCCACTGAATATTCTTTAAATTATGATGGAGTCACAGATTTTTAAATCACTTTTCTTGGCTCCAGAAAAGTTTTACAAATATAAAATCCATAAAAGAGTCATAATTCAGCTTGTTTGCATCCTGTCTCTTTCATAATGGTAGCTCATGGGGAAAATGCTGTTTTGGCCACAGGGGAATTTCTCACGGCAGTACCGCGAGTGGCCACCGGGACAAATTGGAGGCAGTGCCCTATCTAGGTTCATCTAGTAAATCTATGAGTGTAGAACCACAGACCAAGCTGCTGTATCTGATATTAGGAATAAATGTGTGTTGAAAGGTCACATGTTTGACAGAGACAGGTGAAGACGTTACCAGGCCACTTTTCTGTAGCTTCGCTGTCTACTTGTAATCTGTCTGTCATTGAATGAATTGTCAGACTTTTTGCAACAATGTGAAATCTGGGGTAAAACTTTTAATCAACCTGTTCTGTTTCACCTCAGTTTATTTTTGACAAGCCAACCTTTCTCCAAAACATGACATTTCTGAACTTATGAATATTCATGCAAACATAACTTCTTGTTAATCAGATTCTAAAAACCACCTTTGAGCACTCTTCCAGTGAAAATTCCAATTTCAGTTTGACATACATACACTAGACTTTTTCTCCCTACTTGTCTGCCACAAACTCAGTTCAGAAAGTCTGGAGATAATGAGGAGGCAGTCGAACTCAATATCTTTGAATTAAAAAGACCACAAATGTCATTTTCAGCAAATTTACTTTAAAGTAACTATGGACACATAGAGCTTTGACTTTTTTTTTCAGTTCTGCTTTACATAAGCCTCAACACTGTATTTACGTTTCATAAGACAATTATGTTTATAATTTAGGTTTGCACCAAGAAGCAACAGACCATCAGTCCTTGTGCATCATAAATTTTACACTATGACTTGTCTGAAAAATATTAAAAGAAATAGATGAGTCATACAAAATAGAGATTTCACATCAGTAGTGCAGGGATGTCCACATCAAACAGTCTAGGTAGAGACTGTTGAATCATTTGCGTGAGGTTCCTTTTTCATTTAGCATAACATTGCAATGATAGCTCGCACTCAGTAGTGATTGTTGAGTCTCCCAAGACCTGGATGAGCAACTTTCACTGGAATGAATAGTCGCCATCTTGGGGTTTTCTTTCAGGTTCTCAAAACATAATTATGGTCTTACATTTCTCCCTTGTCTTTATCTCCCTCGGAATCAGGATCAGGTTCACTGGCAACCCGGTTTACACATACAAAGAATTAGCCTTGTGTCTTGCTTCTCCTCTTCCTCTTCCCTCTTATCTGCCCCATTTTCCCCTTTGCCCCCTTCTCCACCTTTTGCTTATTTATTTCATTAGGATTGTTAATATTAATCAACAGCAGTAGTACACATATTAGTAATAGTAGTACTATTTGAAATCTGTCATCCACAAACTGATAGCTGACTGAAAGGGATAAAATCTTAAAAAAAAAAAAGTTAAAGTATCAGCACTTCCCATAATAATAATAATAATAAACAATTTCATAAAAATGAGGACAATGAAGTAGCCTGTTTGATTCTTAATAGAAGGTAATTAGAGGCCAGTAGGGTTTTTGCTATGTCTCAAGCCTTGTCCATCAGAACCAAGATCAAAAACTGCTCTGCCGATCTGAGCATATGAACACAGGGATGAGGGGTGAGAGGGTCAGTTAAGTAAGATGGGACAAGGCCACTCAAATTTTGAAATCAAGTCTAAACACCAAAAATAATCAGTGCAATGAGGAGTTATGTGAATGTGAATTGGAGTAATGTAATGTGGTCATATTTTCAAGTTCTTGTGAAATAAATAAAAAAAAGAGGAGGAAAGAGAGGAAAGTAGAAAAATGTTGTCACTATTAATTTTTCACCTAAATGTGAAAGGCAGTGTTCAGAGTCTGTAGCTCTGCCGATGTTATGTGACTGTATCAGTCACTTTCCCTTTAGTTATCTTAGCTGTGGCTCATTGTGGCATTGTGGTTGTCCAGTCAGTCGGTATACACTCTTAGAAACAAAGGTGCTAACTAAAACCATAAAGGATTCTTCAGAGAGCTCGCTTCCATCGACGTAGAACTGATTACGTTCCTGGTTGGATTTCAACAATTCTTGATGAACCCTTTCTTCAAAAAAGGGTTCTTTAGACGGAGATGGTTCCGGGTAGAACCTTAGCCTTCCAGAAAGAACCCTCTTTGAACCTTTTTTTTCGAATGGCCTTTTTCCACCAAATTAGCCATGGTTCTTGATTTGTTCAAGATTCTTGGAACCTTGGTCTAGTGAACCAGCCCTTGTCTCCACCGCTTTTGAGTGGAACCATTGTAATCAAGGATGTCATCAACAGAGGGCACAACCTGTAGAATATGACACGCCCACTTTGGTTCCTAAGGAAAATCAGCTATTTTTTGGTTCTAGCTAGGAACCAACTGTTCAAGTTCAGAACCAGTTTGTTTTTGGTGGAAAAGCTCTGAACCAATTCAAAATTAGGTGCCCAGAGGGTTCTACTGAGAACCTTTTTATATTATGGTCCAAACAACCCCTAAACCACATTCATGGTTCAAAATTAGGTGCTTGAACCGTAATGGGCCTAGTTCCATGTTGGTGGAAAAGGCCTAAAAGAGTGGAGGTGAGCTCCTGATGAGCAGGTTGGCACCGAACCATTGATGTGTGAATGAGTGAATGCTGACATGAAGCACTTTGTGTGGTTGGAGGACCAGAATGGTGCTATACAAACGCAGTCCAATTACGTACACACACTAGTGAGTGTGTTCTAAGCTGGCTGTGTGAACTTGCTTTCAGTCCATGTTCCAGGTCAAAGATTTGACACAAATCAAACTCTGACTGAAGCTCCGTCCAACTCTGATCCTGAAGAGGCTGCTTGTGCTGCCTTGAATCAAAACACTGTTTCTCTGTGTGTATTCAGCCTCCCGCATGTCCTTTACTTTTTTAATGTCAAGTTCCTTTGAAAATTGAATAATTCGGGTTTTCAACTGTCTGTGCTTTTCATCACTGCGGCTAAAAAGGATCATTTTCGGTTTGAAATGAAACATCTAAATGTGGATATTTTCTTTCTGCAGCTTTTCAGCATGGCACAATTTATGCGAGATAATTAAATATCCCTCTGGTGTTTTCAGGAAGATGAAAAGTAAAATACCAACATGAATGAGGCAGGGGAGGTACAGTAGGAACAGACAGAGGGGTGTCTTGTCATTTCCCACTGTTGTGTTTGGCACACAGAGAGTCCAGTGCTGACAGCCTAATTCTCCCAGCAGAGTGAACAACTCAGCCATACTGAGGCCACATATGGCAGACATTTTCCTGCCAGATTTTTTTTTACTCTTCACTTACCTTGTGGTAACTGGTTTGTCCAAGTACTGCATGGTAGGATTTGTCAGTTAGTTTGAAAACTATAGACCTGATATTGGACTTAAGTGAAAGATTTGATAAAGATTACAACTGTCATAATAACAGCAGTAGTGAGTTAGATTTGAAAGATATATAAACAAATACACATTTATTGCTTCTCTCTGAGAGTAAGATCAAATGGTATCAGTCTCTCTGTGTGTTTTGTATACCACCCCCTTTAAAGCTGACTTATTTACATTAAGTTCTATATCATTTCATCTGTGCCTAAAAGGGAATTTTAAAATAACAGTTTGAGGTTTTAGGGAAAGCAATGTGCTAGCACTGTTTCTTTATGAACAGCTCATCCATCCACCCAGTGCTTATGTCAAGTCTCTGCTATAGGGTCATTGTTGCTATAATGCTTCATATGATTAGTGAGCACAAGTTTAAGTACAGGTTTTTTCAGACACAATATGATTTGAGCTACACTCACTGTGAGTTTGTGCCAAAAAGTGTGCAGTGCGAGTTTGTGCTGGACAGTAAGCAGTGCAGTGCAGGTTTGTAACAAACATTGCACAGTGTGAGTTTGCATTGTACAGTGCACAGTGTGAGTTTGTGCCTGACAGTGCACAGTGTGGGTTTGCGCTGCTGTGCGCATCGCTTTTTCTTGATGCAGCAACAAGCTGCCATGGTGCGGCGCAAGCCATTAGAAATTGTGTCTATGTTTCAGAGCTTCACCCCATTAGGCTTTGTTCAGACTGCAGGCAAATCGAATTTGTTTTTCAAGTCAGATTGGATTTGTGTGTCCAGACATCCCCAACCCATCAGCATGGGTTGCTGTGGTAACAACATAGGCGTCAGTAACTATGTAAGCTGGTGATGTGGCTTTCCAACACAAATACGAGAAACGGAAAGGCTGTATAGGATCCTACCCCGAAAGTGGCAGAAGACAATTTATTTTAGTATCTGAACATGGACTGTTGTTCTGTGTTGTCATACATACTGCTCTGCCAGTAGCAGCATGGATTCTTCTCAGCTGATGCACTTCAGCCACTCTGAATTTAATGTTATTGTGACACAAAAGACACTTTGACGTCAGATTTTAGCATCCAGAGTGTCTGAACTCAGATGGTTCTTGGAAATCTGATTGGATTCATATTACAAACCACCTCCAAATATGGCTTGGATTGGATTTGCAAAAAATCGCATTTCATGTGTTTCTTGCCATCCAGACTTTGTAAAATCAATCAGTCAATCAAGATATGTTAAAATGGATTTTGGCTGAACAAAGCCTGCATGGTGTTGGTAAAAAGAAAGGGGCCTTTAAACTGTTCAACAGTTCAAGTTCTTTTCCTTTCTCTTTGCAGCAGTAGATTAGTGCAGTGTATTTACAGTGAAGATCAGCTTGGCCCAAACTGAAGAAAAAACAATCTACACTGAAGAAAAATGAAATGGGGAAAAAAGAATTAGACAGTGGCAGAAGACAGTCTTTTTCACCTGCTTGCCAATATCATTGGGGGAATCTTCAGCTCCTGCTTATATAAGCAGTAGCTCCTCCTATATCAGAAAATAACAGTTAGCTAATCAATTAATTTATAAGAGTCATTTGTCCTTTAGCCAATATACAACTTTTATAAGTTATCATTGGAAAAACATTACTAAATATGTTAAAAGAGTAAACATGATCTCAAACTGCTTGAAATCAACACACCCTCCAAATATCTTCCAAACCTCCCCCTCTTCCATAACACACTTGGCACATTTTGGCAGTTCCTGGGTCCAAACAAGATGATGGCCAAGTGCAGTCTGGAGGAGAGGTGAGAAACACAAAATTAATCAAATGAAGATGTTAAAACCCACAATTTAAAATCTCATGTGTCTGTGTGACTGAGGCATTAATGTACAAGCAACACAGCAACAATTATCACGTTTCAACTCTTAATCTGTACTAACTACCAAATGACCCAGACACCTAGATGGTGTGTGAAAATGATTGGTGTGTCCCTTGGGATGTACACCTCCTCTCTGTTAACCTAACACAAACCACAGAGAGCAATGAATGGAAAATACCATTCAAAGAGGAAAGAGTTGGAAGTATTTCCGCCAGTGCAAATTCCCATTTTTCTTTTAATTAGTTCCTCAACATAAACACAATCTCTTGGATAAATAAATAATATTATAGTTGTATGTTATAGTCATCAGTTTTAATTGTTTCCACTTTGTGTTTGTTCCATCAGTTGGGTATAATTACTCTGATTCCCATGAACTTCATTTGATATTGTTTTGTTGTTTACTGTTGTGAACAAAACAACTCACCATATATGTTGAATTCATTAAAAAATTTACCACAAATCTAAAAGTGAACTGATTAAAACTGCTCAGTATTTTATCAGGCTTCTGCAAAGTGTCTTCTTTAACTTCAGCTTGACATTAGTGGAGGATGAATAGAACTTGAAACTCAGTGATTGTACGTTTCTTACGAAAAACGCTCTTTTGGAGTCATAGTTCGCATCTCTCTTTACAATTATATGTCTACAGACTGATACCTTTGAGTTTGCTTCTTTTTAATCAAAGAACCAGATATTTTTGAACACAGTCCAAGCTCCAATGGCCTGATACCTTGTCCTTTCAGAAAATGAATGGGACGTCTACTTCTGAAACTCTGTTGGATACCCAACATAACACCTCCCACTTTACAGGCACAGAGTACAGTTCAGTCTAGGCCCGTAGCCATTACTGCAAAGACTGGAAACAGCAGGGAACTGTTAGCCTTGCTCTGTCAAAAGTTATTAAAAGCCCCAGAGCTTAATGTTAAAGCTTTGATTGTGTTTCTTGTTAGCTAAGACTGCATTCATTAAATAGGATTGTATGACTTTGTTGCAGAGGTGTGGACTCCTGTCACAATCTTGATGACTTTAGACTCAACTGGACTTGGATTTTAACACCAATGACTCATGACTTCACTTGGACTTGAACGTTTTGACTTGAAAATGCTTGAAAATACCTTTCCCCAAGTCCAAAGATGAAAAAGAAAAAATGTGAATCCAAGAATCAATTAATGTCCCTTCATTTCCTGAATCAACTAATTTTGATGCTACTCATTCTCAGCAAGAGAATGAATGACACTTTATTCCCAAGTTCTGCTTTGTTTGAACCAGTCCAACAGCATGCAATCAAGTTGCAGGAGAGAACCATGAAGAATTAACATTACATTACTGAGTTCCAGTTGAAAAATTTCTACAAAAGACAATTTCATTTGTGTACAAAAACTATGCAGTGTTCAACAAAAATTTAATTGCGGTGTGCAAATCATGCTGGTCAAAAACTACAGCTGGAGACATGATTACTTCCAACTTTGTTCGACATTTGAAGTTACACAAAGAATTGTGAAGGTGGAGTACATGATTCTGGAGAAAGGTAGCTCATTGTTGAGTGTTATTCCCAAGTCAACAAATACCGGTTCTTTGGGTTGATTGCTGAGTCTCACTTCCATGTGGGTCCATGCCACCAAACCGTTAATATTTGACAGTCTGTGAATGAGACTTAGCAATCAACTACCTTTCTACAGAACTGCTTACTCTACAATCAGTCAAGACTCTGTTGTTGCATTACATTTGGTGAAGAGTGCATCAAGATATGTTTAGGCTTTGAAACTCTAAGTATAGGACTTAGAACTTGACTAAGGACTTATCAGTCTTGACTTGGGATTTACGTGGAAAGACTTTAGACTTACTTGTGACTTTGTAGGGTTTGTCAAAGCTTTTGTAGTTTTTTCTCAATAACTTTTAACAGCAGGACTGTTGATTGGTCAAATCAAAGTCAGTTTCGCCTCTCTCTGATGTATTTTCCTTCTTTCCAGGATCTGTTTGCGCTGGATGTGGAGCCTTACCGATACAGTGGTGTGAACATGACGGGCTTCAGGATCCTCAACACAGAGAACAGCCAAGTGGCCTCCATCATCGAGAAATGGTCCATGGAGCGACTTCAGGCTCCACCCAAACCTGACTCTGGTCTACTGGACGGCTTCATGACCGTGAGTCTCATTGACAAAATGAATGAATTAAAAAGTTGTGAATGAATTAATTACTCAATTACTCTGTGCAGCCTTCAGTCAATCTGCAGCTACACTCATGTTGCATCAAACTCTTGGCCTCCATGAATACTTTGTCAGAGATGAGTTTTCATCTGTTCAGAACAAAGATTTTGTCCCATTGGTCAGTTAAGGATATTGAGGTGAGCATATGCACCAGTAGCCTCCATTTTGTCCGATGATCCATGTTTGTTTTCTCTGGTCACTTTCACACCTTAAGTCCGGTTCACTCATTCTGGACCAAAGAGAAATTATAATAGATGATTGCCTGTTAGTTCTGCTCCATTTAGTGTTCATTCTGGCTTAATACAAATGACCCCAGAGGTGTAAACTCACAGTTAACTTGTTCACTGAGCAGTTTTGGTGGATGGATGACAAGCACTACATGCAAAGTTTATTCCACTTGCTGAAGTCCTGATTGCACTTAATTAGAAACAAAGCAAAAACACCTTACAGTAACTAACCCTTAATGTCAGTTCACCACGTTCCAGCTCTGTTGCAGCTGTTTGACATGAGCTGCTTCCATCCTAATGGTGAATGTCCATCAAACACACAAGTGAAGCAACTCTGTGCCAATGCACCGCTATTTTCACTATTTTTTACACACTTTTTTACTGGAGCAGCTTGCATCTCTGACACATTAAATACTGAAAATTATTTTTGGTTTCCAACTCACAATAGCTCTTGAGTTCTCCTGGTGCTTCTGCTTGAGATGGTGAAATTAGACTGTTGTATTGTCCCCTTGTGTTTCTACAGTTTTCTTGCACTTCTTACAGATTAAACTGATTAAAAATGTATTACTTCATGATTAGAAATGGTAGGAGAAAAAAATGAATAGGAGAAATGAGTGAAAATGTGAATTTTGTATCTTATTCTTATTCTTATTCTTATTCTTATTATTCTTATTATTATTATTATTATTATTATTTATCATTAATTGATTGTTATTGAAAATGAACACAATTTGTAGCCGTAAACCAAACCACTTCCATTCTTCTGAATTTGCTTCCCCTCTCCTCCACCGTAATATTCCCATTATCATGATATGATTTTTTGACGATTCATCGTAAATGATATGACATTACACAGTCTAACAGAAAATTCCTTTAGTTTAAGAATGTTTATATTTACATCAATTGCCATAAAATCAATACCTGATAATGCATTTTATTTTAGCAGATGCTATTCGCACCAGGGTGCCAGTAGCCAAATAGCTTATTTGGAACCAGGATGTGAATAGTCAGCCCTGGGTTTTAACTCTTTTTATGTTATTTTTAATGCATCAAATGCGTGTTTCTGATTCTTGCACTGTCTTCTTCTTCATCTCTTGACTTTACGACAGCTGGCATCCATAGGTGTTGCATTAACATCATCTGCTAGACTGGTTCTTGTCCTATCCAACCGGTCATTGCCATAACATGTGTGAAAAGATGCAAGATGGAAATGCTCCTGAATGTAGCCACCGAAAGGTTATCACACTAATTTCCCAGCAAATGTCTGTGAAAGAGGCTTGAAAATATATAGACTTGGAGCAGAAAAATATGGAAGGGCTTGTGTACTGTTGATTGTGTGCTCTCTGAGCCAGTACAGATTTATGGGTTTGTAGAAATAGAAGCGTATCTGGTCCTCCGGAGATGCTTCAACAAATTCCGGCAGTGTCGATGGGTCAGAACCTTACTGATGCAGGCCTGTAAAGCCCACTGAAACACTGTCAGTACTGTTGGGAACATAGTTCTTAGCACAGTCGGCTAAAAATTTCCGAATTTCCAAGTGCTGCCTTCACTGTTCCTCTACTCGTTTGCTGGTTCTTGCAGCCATAATGTCAGTGAAGATATAAAGCATTGTTCTGGACATAATAGACTTGTTAGGGTGGATGTGCAGAGGGTTCTCTTACTGTAAGTTCCCCGTCCTCCTGAGGGAGTCAAACAGAAAACCTTGGTGCCACGAGTTGTGAGCCCCGGGTGTGATAAGAAGAGCCACTGTGATCTGAAACTTCTGTGATCAGAGCACGCTGCCTGTAATAACTGTTCCTCCACACCGCTTTCATACCACTTTTATCTGGGAACCCTGCCAAAAAAAAGTCAACCCACCAGAGACAAGGAATGGGAAGGAAAACAGAGTAATGGAGGAGAGAGGAGAGACGAGATGAGGGGGATGAATGAAGAAGGAGGACAGAGAGTGGGTGAAGGCGAAGCAGAAGTGAAATCAGAGTCCTTGTGTTGTATTCCCAGAGAGACCGTTGAGTGTTAAACGTGAGGCCGATGCAGCCACTTGGTGTGATTCCAGTTGGAAAGCACTGGCGGCTGCAGCGGCTACATGTTGACCGCTGATTGAAAACAGTGGCTTACCTCGGGGGAACAGATTCCCTCTTTTTTTTTTTTCTCCTAAAAGAGCGAGATCTTGCTGAGTCATGTTTGTGGATTGATATCGGAGAGTGGGTGTTACTCAGTTTAAGCCCCTTTTGTTGGATTTGTGGCTCAATCAATACTGTTTCCCACTTGAGACCTGAAATGGACTGTGTGTGTGTGTGTGTGTGTGTGTGTGTGTGTGTGTGTGTGTGTGTAATAACTGTACCTTCTCAGAACACAAAAAGCTCAGAGGTTGCCTTTATAGCTGCTGGTTTCTTGCACAAGCTGCGACATGGAGTCCTAGAGTCAATTTGATGTCTTAAGTCCACATAAAGAGGGAGAAACGAGGGAAAATCAGCATCTTGGTGTTTATATTCATCTCTTTCCCTCCCTCTGCAGAGAGTCATCAGGCGAGCGGAGCTGCCTGGTTATTTTTGGATCAGTGACAGGCGAAGATTTATGTGTGTGAGGAGTGTGCTGTGACCCTGCTCATCAGTGAATTAATGGCATATGAGTTTGAAGGTGGGGATTGATTAATTAGACAAATGGCAATCAGTCAGTGGCTAATGCATATTGACATGGTGAAAGGTTCCGTAAACGTTTGATTAACGGCTTCATTTGTGTGCTGTATTTACGGTTTTGTGTGCTTAAGTAGTGAACTGCTGATGTGCTGTAACTTATGGACTTGCAGATCATGACAGATTATACCGAGTGAACAGTCCAGACACTTCACTTTCTCTCCCTGCTTGTCCACTCAGCACCGTTGTTTCACAGTCAGTGGTTGTTATTTGCAGTTTGAACAATATGGCTTCTTGCAGATTTATAATACTATGTTTGGAGCCAAAGATGCTGTAACACTATGTCCTATGTGACATGAGTGAGGGTCAGCTACGAAATCAGTTTGATGGTGTTTTTTGTGCTGGAAAAGTTCTGACTGGCTGCGAGTGACACTGTGCTGCACAGTGTGACTTTTTGAGCGGAACCTTTGTCGGACTTGTTTCTATTTATCCCCATTGGTCACATAGAAAGGGCTGCAAAACAACCTAATAACAACTTCTACTTCTTCTACTTTCAGACCCCAAAAGCTGTTTTGTTCGAGCTTCATTCATTCTTTTTTTACAAGCACTTGTATGTTTTTTAGCAGAATATCAACTTATGTTTTTATTTGGGGCTTTTTATCACTTCATCACTGTCACCAGAGTGGCTGTGTGTGTCCCCTGACCCCCACCTGAAACACTCTATCCAAGAGGCCCGGTGGCTGGAGCGTTGTCCACCGGCTGTGGCGTGAGTCCCTGGGGCTGCAGTGGGAGCAGCCTCACTGGGTCCTGGCTGCTGTGCGGGTCCGAGGTCTGCAACACGAGCAGCCCCGGTCTGTGCCCGGATTGCGGTGCTCTCTGGCCCGGCTGTGGTGTGACTCCCAGGGGCTTCAGAGTGATCAGCCTTCCCCTGTGGCCAGGTCTCGATGGTCTCTGTCCCGCGGATCTGCCGCTGAGCACCAATGTTTTCATGCTAGATAACACCATCTTCTTCTGCTGCTCCTCAATTCCTATGGTTTTCTTCTACTTCAAGTGACAATTTTTTGTCAGATGATCCGTCACAGTGTCCCCTACTGCCTGGTAGTGAGCAATTGACGAGATATCATTGGCAGGGAAAAAGTTAACAGGTTCATTCTATATAGAGAACCTCGAATGTGGCACGATTGTCTTGCACTTGCATTCAGTTAGTTTTATTCTTAGCAGCTGGTGAAAAACCTCTGAAATTTAGTTCTACAATAAAAGCAAGAGAAATTAAACATTTGATCTGTCCTGTCAGACATGGACAAGACAACATAAAGGCATAATATGTAACATTTTCCACTGTTAAAAAAAAGTCCCAATTAAACATTTCAGTGTGACTACACCTATTTTATATTCAGCATTTTACATTATCCCAAATGTTTCCAACCCAGAGAAATCCATAGTTGCATTCAAGGTAACAGGTGTGTTTCAATCGGTCTCCTGTTGCTATAACTTAAGAGAGTGAGGAAGAAAGTCATAACACAAACAAAACTTAAATACATTACCTCATCTGCAAGTCACATCAGATAGATTTTACTTGGTAGTGGTTGTTGACCAATGAAGACAACAATTCCCATTTCAAACTGTCTTTTGTTATTGTTTTAATGGGAGAGACTCCTAAGATAAGATAAGATATTCCTTTATTAGTCCCACAACAGGGGAATTTATAGTGTTACTGCAGCAAAGTTGATTTCAAAAATATAAAGAAGCATCAATAAAAACTATTTAAAATAAAAATCTAAAAATACAACAAGAGGGCATATGAAAATATGAAAAATTTAAACAAAGGAAATATAAAAATAGAAACAGTTTATACCATGTAATGAGACTCAGCAGTTGAATTTATACCGTTGCACAGAGTGAATATTCATATTGCTCACTGAGTGATAATACACCTGAAGTATTGAATATTGCACAAATCAAAAATTAAAGATTCACTTGCGCGGAATAATGCACAGTATGAAGTGACATTACACCTGAAAATAAGTACTAATATTGCACAATATTGCGGCAGACCTTGCACACTGTGCATTTAACTGACCTTAAAACCAGCATGTTTGTTGAGAGCATTTATATCAGAGAAACATCATCCTGAAAACTGTCATATCAACAGATTTATTGCGATCAATGGAGTCGCTGATGGAGGTTACGCAAAAGCTCCAGCCAAACACATATTTGTGAATAACTGCAAACTATCTTGACAGTGCTGGTTAAAGCTTGAGACCCGTGCCCAGAACCGATGGAACCCCACGGGTCTGGGTCGGCCATATTTCTCAAATATTTCATGGGCAGGCTGATGTCGGGCTTAGGCTGTATTATTATTATTATCATCATTATTATTATTATTATTATTATTATTATTATTATTATCATTATTATTATTATTATTATTATTATTATTATTATCATTATTATTATTATTATTATCATTATTATTATTGTTGTTGTTGTTGTTGTTATTATTATTGTTACTATTGTTATTATGATTATCAATAGTAGTAATAGGCCTAGTAGTATTTTTTTTTTTTTTTTTTCATAATTTTTCTCCCCAAAGAAGGGAAGGGAAACTTGTTAAGAAAAATGTCAGGTTGTAATCAGCTTCAGGCGGAAATATCCTGACTGAATTTTGTTGGACTTCGGCCTTTTCAGGCCTGATTAAAGTTCTAGTGCTGGCCTTTGATTGAGCACAAGTGGTTTGTCCAAAATGGAGGATTCTATCATGCTAGCTGTGTCACATTGTTCAATAAAACATTAGCACTCCTCTGCTGGAGTATCAACTGCTCCATAAAAACAATGTGGATTTGTCTCTGTCATTACATACATACATTGCACAGTTAGTGATCCAGAGGGCCTAAGTACTACGGCTGTGTCTGAAATCACTCCCTCCTTCACCTCATTAACTGCTCCCTATATAATAGATACTCTATTCTATGTTGAGCTGTAAATTGAGTTTTTAATGTATGGATCATTATAATTTTGCATCATCAGTGGCAGGTGATTTCTGTAGCTGTAAAATTGCACTGTGGGAGTTTTAGCAGAAAGCACTGGAAATACCACAGTCACTCACTTTCAATTGTAGGAACCTTTATTTAGAGCATACATCTCAGAAACTCCAATAAAATGCGGCATGGTAATTATAGTGCACTAGGACACAGCACGTATGACTAAAATTCATGCAGCAGCCAATTTGCAAAAATGTGCAAATGATTTTGGCTGTCTCACTCTCTGTGACCAGCCTCTAATCCTCAGATAAGCAGCTTATATATCAGTGGATTTTGTCTTTAGGTATCTGAGTCAGTTTTTACTTGCTAATTGCTGACTTTATATAAGAGCACAGGTTGTGTTGGGCAGTTAGCAGTATCATATAGGCTATTGTGTAACGAGGCATTACTGAAACTTCCACTGTTGCTGATGAATGTGCAATTAACCTATCCACTGATTTCTTTTATATGATAATCCAAAAATATCCTCCTAGTCACTGTTGATCTTTTCTGCATAATCTGTAAAACTGCTACATGACAGCATCTATAAGGTCTTTTGAAGAATTAGAATGTCTTTTTTAAAGTTTTATTGTGCTGCAGTGTTACACAATTCTCCACCTGGAATTTTTGCTATATTGGGTGTGTTTTACAATAAACTGAATAATGTTACTGAATTAAAAAATAATTAGAGAGGACACACAGCATTTTTTTTCCAGCTCAGAAGCATTGGTTGCTATAATACAGAATACATGACAGGTTTATCTATCAGAATTATCTAACTAAATTTATACTAGTCTATGGTATGTCCAAAACAAACTTTATGTTGGTTAACATAGCTCGATGAAAGTTCATTCTTGACCTATTTAGACAAATTCAGTATTTTTACATTGCAAATCATCATAAAACACACATTATTAAAACAGACAACAAAAATCGCCACCAATTTGTTTTGATTAGATTTTCTACTGTTCCAACAACCACCAGCTCATTTGCCTTCAGTCATTAACCCGTTCTTGAGAAATCGGACAAATCATGTCCTATCAAAAAACAACAACACTGAATCAAATTTTTTGGTGAAAAAACAATTTCTTTTAATTTCTAAACTTGCTCTGTGCTAGAAAACACCTTTGTCCGAAAGAAGAATTCACAACTTCAAACAATTTAAAAATGTTAAAATCCTTCAAAATCTAAAATTAACAATACACATTGATAAAATAGTTAGAAAAATGTGGTATTATAATCATCTTTGTTTTAAAATTGATTTTTTATGAAAAGATTAGCCCTTTAGAGATTTCCGTCAATTCCGTCATGATTCAATCAGGCATAAAAAGTGTTAGCTATACCCTAAGGACCCCTGTCTCACTTCCTGGTTTTAGCATTAACAGAATTGACAGAATCCAGCTTAATTGAAGAGTAAAAATCAAAACCCTCTCAAAATATGGTTTTGTCCCAATTCTCAGGGACATTTTTTATGCCTTCAATGATAGGACAGCTGTTGTATCGCTGTCCTCAAAGCCAACAGTTTCAGCTCACACAGAAAGAGTTTGACTTCCTTTTCTGCTCAGGACGCCATTACTCCATTATATCTTTGCATTGCAAATAGTTGTTTGCTGCTATATTAATGTTCAGAATCTCATATATAGAACCTTTAAATCTCACCTTGCATACCTGCCTGATCAGGTAGTCTTTTCACACCCAGTTGCAGCCCGTAACTGCATCCTGAGTCTCTACCTCAAATCATGAAATGATTAAATAAATTTGGTTCAGAAACTGTTCTCTTTTTTATGGCACGTGTGTGTATGTGTGCGACAAACCAGGTAAACTAATTCTGCACCTCATTCCTTTATGCTGCCTTCAATTAATCTGGCAGCGGAGAATCCCTGCCCCGAGTCGTGGCTTAACATGCACGACAAGAGTGACCTTACAAGCTCCACGCTCTCATTACCATAATGTCTCTCCTTGTTAATTGCTTAAGCTGCTGTCTGATTCATTGTGTGCCCTGCAAAATTGAAACAGGTTCAAGAAAACACTCAGGCATGACTGTAATTTCTGCATTTATCTCTTTGTCATAAATTGGAAGGCGGGGACGTTAACTTTTCCCCTCGTCCGAGCAAAGCGGCTGACCCCGAAGTCACCAAGGTCGTCTCTTTGTTTGTTGCAGCTCCAAAACAGAAGTTGGTATTCAGAGCCACAGCGTGAGCGCTGAATCATTTCTATTCCCACATTACCATAAATATGCTCCACCTGTGGGTACATTTAAATGGGCCTGTGATGGAAAGCTATTTCCTTTTTGACAGATATCATTTAAAAGTCTGATCCAAACAGAGTTATAAAAAATGTCACAGAGACATCAGACATATTCCAGGATTCGTATTATCTGAGCATCACTCAAACAGGCATATGGTGGACACCGGGAAAGGATAGGATGACTCATATGAGAAATATGGTATTAAATAGCAGGGAGCTCTGCTGAAGGCTTACCAGCCAAAAATGTGTTTGCACTTTGCAATTATTGTGTAGCTGCCAATAAATCGACGCACATTTACCTATATGTACACCGTGTATTTTATAGTAACTATTAAAGACCATAACATAAAACCTGTAGATGTGCATATAAATATATGCATGAAACATTAATTCATCCTCTTCATTTTGTTGTCTATTTACTGTCTGGCTTAGCAGAAACATGTTATTGAAGTTTGTTTCATTTACGAACATTTCCTGCTCAAAGAACATATTTTTTCTGCTCCGAATCAGTCACAATGAAATATAATAGTTTTAAGGTTGCACCTTATTTTTTAAACTTTTTAAATTAATCTGTGGATTATTATTTTTTCAATTAATTGATTAATCTATTAATGAATTTCTTGATTAATCAAACTATTTTTTTTTTATGATTATTGAATTATATAACAATTTCCACCCTGTTTAATAGACTCCATGTCCTGATGCCTGATCAAAAAAATACTGGACCTCAAACTCAAAAGGAGCTATCCTGCATATTAATTTAATAACTAATCACTGTCAAACCTACATAGAACTGAAAAATCAGTATTTTGACTTAAAACTCAGACTGGTCATAACATGAAGTTATTTTAATTTAACAAAAAATTATTATCACAGTGTCCTCGTCCGTTTTTTTCTGCAAATTGTTAGCCACAACACACTGCCTCTGTGTTGTCACAGAAAAAAACAACAGCTTGTCTAGTGTAATCCAAGTCTTCTAAAGCTCTGACATGCCAAGTTGTAGTGGTGTGATAGTGTGTGAATGGCATGTCTAGACTTTAGGAGACTTGGATTACACCAGAAGAGCAGTATGGAGGCATTTTATGTTCTTTTTTTAAAGCTGTTTTTTATGTTTGAAAACTGGTTACCATTCACTTCCATTGTTTGGGAGATTCTGCAGCACTGTTTTCCTGTGAAACTCCAGCAGTGTTTTGTGGACTAAAAAACTAAACCTGACCTTCAATCAGCATGAAGGTGACTAGATAATGACTGTATTTTCATTTTTGACTGAACTATACCTTTAAATTTGTAGTTCCGTCATGCCACACACACACACACACACACACACACACACACACACACACACACACACATATACAAGATAATTTAAATTCAGAGTAGATAAATAAAGTGATAAAATATAAAAGTAAATAAAGCAATTTACACATATACATTTACATATATGCATACATATACACCCAAGAAATAATTCTGTAGTGTAGAATTTGTGTGAGGTTGATAGTGTGGTCACAATTTGACATCTAGGAAACATTATACATCAACATTGATGGTGTTTCAGCATAAAGCATCATGGATGTAACTGGTCCGCGCATTTAGTGCAACACCTTGATCCCGCTGTGGAGCAGGTCTCCTGGTGTAGACACAACAGTCTCTGGTTTCCCTGAGTCCAGTTTCATCCATTTCATTTTTCTGATTGGACATTAGCCAGGAGCAGTCTTAAATCCAAAGGTGGACCTGCCTACTGTATATAAACCTAATGTTTTTTAGGCTTTTACTAACTGCTACAGTTTATTTTTATCGTCCCCCAGAAATTAGTTCATTGTTCATAGATAGAACAATAACAAAGCCAAATAAGAAATAATAATATTTAACTTTCTGTAATGAATATACATTGTGCAGTTCCCAACAATATACATACAGGATTGTCCTTGGACATGAAAACAGAATTAAGTAGAGGCAGCAGGGCCAGAAATTACATACTGTGCTGTTTAACAGTGCGTCGTTTTAATTTGAAAACTGATAAAAACAAAAGAAGTTTGTCTTATTTTAAACATAATACAATATTACAACAGCAACCCATAATTAGATCCACACTCTGTGGGATGTTTGCCTGTCGCTGTGTTTTCAGTATCTCTTGTGGAATAGAATTTTGTTTTGTTCTGGCAGTCCTCGTGAAGAGATAAATTGTTAAAGAGCAATTTATTTCTCCACTAACATTGGCTGACTGTGTGTCTGTGTGTGTGTGTGTGTGTGTGTGCGTGTGTGGTGGAGGGGGTGTCGGCTTGGCAGGGAAAGAGATGAGTGAACTGGAATGGGACGAGGCTGGTGGAGGGATTGTGAGATGGGTTTTTCGTCTCTATCCTGCCTGTTCCTGTTCCAACCTGTCAGTCATGCTGTCTCGCTGGAGACCTCCCGGAGTGGCGGAACAGGCTGGGAAACACGGCCCATGGACTGGTCTAAGGGGCCGAGTCAGTCAAAGTGGGAGCAGGGTGGTCTGGGAGAGGGGGGTTGGGTGGGTGGGTGACCTCGGGCGGAGGCTGCCGACCTGTCAAAGCTCAGGGCAGAATACACGGGCAGGTTCACACAGAGCAGGGACCTGGCTGTTTGCTACCCAGATCATGCTCCGCTCTGTGGCTCCGCTGCTTTCCAAGATGCACAGCCTTTGTGTTGCATTGTGGGATATGCCCTGATGAGGGTGGTGCTGTGGCTTTGAAATGCTTCCAAAGCCTTTGTCTGGAGTTCAAGCTGTTTGAAGGAGCTGTCATTAGGGGGAGACTAATATTTGGTTATTCCACATTTTGGCGGCAGCCCCACACTCTGCACTGGGATGATGCTGTTGGACTGTGCCCTTCTCCACCTCTTAGATGGGGCTTCTCTCAGCTTAGTTTATTCCATCTGCTTCTCTGTGTGCATCAGGCCATCTCTCCGTCTCTCCCTCTCTGGCTCACACACTTGGATCTGACTCTGGTATTGTCCAAATGCCGGAGAAGGAATTTGGCTGTGACATGTCGTTGGGACATTATTCCGGCAGCTGGCGTTACATGGGCAGAGACTGGCGGTGCTTGGCAGTGCTGGTGAGGACGAAGAGCGGCGACTCCGGTACCAATGAGTTCACCCGGAGAGCCACTTAGTGTCAGCCGGGGTTTATGTGAGCCCAGAGGACTGTGGGAGACAAGTTGCTCTCTGCAACACTGACTTGAGGGGGTTGAAGTTTGCCGTTTTGCCATCTGTGAAACACAATCATCTATAAACCAGTACAAAGAGTAACTAGAAGGGCATTCTGGGAGCACAAACTTCTGCCAAGGCTAATAGTCCAGTCTGACACCATGGTTTATCCACTAGTAATGTCTGTGTATATATAAAGGAGAAATCTGTAATATATTTACTGTATCAAACCATAAAAGAGAGATCAAGGAAACATGTTAATCTGAAATACTAAATACTTAACATGAGTGCTCCATTGAACTTTCCAGTCAGGACCAGAGTAACTGTTTTGTATGTCTGTTTCACACTAATCAGAGTTCAAATTAATGCTGAATTTTTGACTAATGTGTAAATGTCTGATTCTGGGTTATAAGAAATCATTAATAATTTTGTAGAAGGTATAGGTGTTTATAACTGTTAAATTGAGAAAAATGTTAATGGAGTTTGGCAGCAGTGAGACAGGCAGTCGCTTTAACTCATCCAGAGTGCGTTATTTCAGAGCAGCAGCCTTTTGTTTTCATAACAGACTTAGAGACAACTGACAGTTATAAACAGCTGATCAGCTTACAGTGGGGGACTCCTTGTCACTTGTTATTGTCAATTTATGAAGTTGCACACATCCTGCGCTCCTGCAGAGCTCCTGCAGAGCTCCTGCGGACCTCCTGCAACTCGCATGTCTCTGCCGCGTCTGGGGAGGAGGTGGCAGGGGAAACAACTCACTTCAACCATAGATCGTATATCAAACAGGATTACAACCTACTTAATATACAGTCTATGGCTCCAGCTTGCTGTTTGGACTGCTGTACTCATTTTTGCACATGCAGTAGCTACATATTGCTCCTTTAAATAGGCTTATTTTAGTTAAAACAGCAAAATCAGTAAAGATAATTTAGACATGGCTTGTTTCTTACATACCAGCTGCATTTGATTCTACAGTGATGTTTGAGGTGGTCATTATGTTTGTCCTTGCAGCACATTATTCACTTTAAACCCCACCCCTTTTTGCTTTGTGCTCCAGTGACGGTTGAGCAACCAGCAAAGCAGTTAGCTAGTGTTTGCTAGGGCAAACTTACTTAAGATGTGAATATATGTGTTTTTTCCTCCAGCAACATGTTTTAAAAATCTTGAAAATTCTGTTTTCTTTTCAACATACATGGACCTGGCACAGAATATATCACAGAACAGGAAAGGTGAAAGCTGAATGAGGTGCCAAGCTTGCTCAACTGTCATTGGAACACAGAGCGAAAAGGGGTGGGACCAAGGAAGGGTAAATTATAGTTACAATTGACCTGTCTGAAAGTGAAAAATACACTCTAAAATTTGATGTGTTCTTCCTTGGTCCATGTTACACCTTTGCACCAAGTTTTTCTGTAATCCTGCTGAGAAATGGCACCAAAATACAGTATAACCTCCTTGGTGGAGGTAATAATTGACCCTGTATTCAATTTGAGGGTTCCTGTCAACAGTTCAGTACAGACATGTCTGGGGGAAAATGGCTCCGGCAGTCATTCTGTCCCATAGGAACACTGCTGGGCTCTGGAGCAATTTTGGTGTAGTGGCCTAGTTCACTGGCCAAATATCAGGGGTGGAAGTGCCCAAGGACACTTCAACATGCAGACTGGAGGAGCCAGGGATCAAACCACCAATCTTCTGATTAATGGATGTCTCACTCTAGCTCCTGAGCCAGAGCCACACCACTCATGTTACTGCAATTAAGTCATTTTTTGAGTAGCTGCACTGTTATGAGTACTTTTTCAAGCCTTTAACTCTTACATAAAGGCAGAATCAACAGGATTTCTCCGAGCTGCTCATAAACGCACCAGAAAGATAGCTGATTGTTGAGTCTCATTCCCAGGACGTCAAACACTGACATTTTGGGTTGGTTGGGCGTCCTGGGCGGCAAAATAATGAGGGGAAAAAAACAAAATATAGGAAGAGGGCAGAGTCTCTGCAGATACAGCCACCCCCACACACTTCTAGTGAGTCACAGGTAATGATTGAAAGGGATTATGTTTATATGATTCTATACATTTTTTTTTTTAGAAAAATGTTGCATCTCATGCCTTTGAGTACAGTTTTTTAGTCATATTTCACCACTGTTAAATATACTGACTTTACAAAGGGTTACCTGCAGTTTATAAACTTACTGTGACCTAGCTAATCCAATGTACATGCAACCCTTATGCTGATGTGGTGTAAGTTAGGAGAAACATAATGCTTACCTAAATGCGAGGCAGCCGGATTCCCAAGATCACGCAAGAATCCATCTCACCAGGTTTTAAGTTATCCATTTGTGTCCACATCAAAAGTGGTGCAGCCAATCAGTATACTAGTAGCTACGGGCGTGGATTTAGGTGTGACGATAGCAAGATCTGTCCATGGAGGTGACTTTTCTTAAACAAACAAGACAAAAAGAGGTTAGCACATACTGTGATAGTAAAGCAAAGAATAGTACTGAAAGCTTTTCTCCATTGAAAAGATGTTTTCGCTCTTCTCGGCAACACTTTGATCTGATTGGTTGAAATTAGCCTGTGTTAGTTGTGATAGACAGATGGTTCATCCAATCACCTGCCAAGTGTTTTTTGAAAGTACATGCCCTTTTCCAAACAGTGTCTGAGGACGACTTCCCAGATGGTTCAGTGGAACAAACCACCTGGTGTGTCAGGTTAACATGACGCACCATGTAAGTATAATATTAACTCCTCAAGATTAGGTCAAAAATAAATATAAGCCTGATGGCCCTTACTAAAGCTGCCATGCCAGATGGTTTGTTACACAGAACCATCTGGGAAGCTGTCCATAGAAACTGTTTGGAAAAGGGCAAGCGCTTTCAAACAACACTTGGCAGGTGATTGGGCGAACCATCTGTCATGTCTAACATGGGCTAACTTCAACCAATCAGATCAACTCACCAAGCCAAAGCTGGCCAGATGAAGAGTGAAAACATCTTTTCTGTCGATAAAAGCCTTGAGTGTCGTTCTCTGCTCTTCTTTCAATGAAGAAATACTCTCCAGTTCTGATATAACTGATGCTATCGCATTATCTTTGCTAACCTCTTCAGAAGCTGCCATTGTTTGTTCCGAGACGAGTCATTTCCATGGATGCTTCTCATTGTCTGCGCACCTAAAACCAGGCCAGCAGCTGCCAGTAGTCCCTCCGAGGATGCTGATTGGCTCGCACCACCTCTTGTGCGGACACAAATGGATTGCTTGGAGCCTGGCAAGATGGATTCTTGTGATATCTCGCAAATCCAGCTGTCTCACAAGTTAAGGCCCTTACCATTTCAGTTTGTAATGTGCTTTAACTTACCAACAAAATTTAAAGCAGCTGCTAGTTTACCTGATTGGTTATCCAGCGCCATTGTCTTGTCTTTTCTTTTTGTGAGAATAATAAAACATGATTATCCCCTTCCACTCTGATTGTGCACAGTATTTTACATTCCACTCAAGATCTCATTGTTTGCATGAAGTGGCACATAGAATGGAGTTGATTTATTTTATTTTTTATTAGAATATATCATAGAGGTTTAGGTATATGGCAATTTTGTACAATAATGAAAAACAAATTCAAGTGGAGGGCGGCACGATGGCGCAGTGGTTAGCGCTGCTGCCGCTGCTGCCTGGGTTCGAATCCCCGAGCCAGCAGGGCCTTTCTGTGTGGAGTTTGCATGTTCTCCTTGTGTCCGCGTGGGTTCTCTCCGGGTACTCCGGCTTCCTCCCACAGTCCAAAGACATGCAGCAGGTTAATTGGTGACTCTAAATTGCCCGTAGGTGTGAGTGTGAGAGTGAGTGGTTGTTTGTCTCTATGTGTCGGCCCTGCGATGAACTGGCGGCTTGTCCAGGGTGTACCCCGCCTCTCGCCCAATGTCAGCTGGGATAGGCTCCAGCCACCCGCGACCCTCACGGATAAGCGGTTACAGAAAATGAATGAATGAATGAAATTCAAGTGGAGATTCAAGAGAAAATCAGGAAGCACAACATTAGAACAGTAATTGCAGTAATATGCTCTATTATGTAAGGGGAAAACTGTTGGCCAACATTTAATGACTGTTCCTACTTACTGTCTTAGGCTACAGGCTACTGCAAAGTCTGCTTTATTTAAATAGCAGTTTAAAGCAATAAGCAGTTACCACCACAATTATCTGCAAACACATTTATTCAAATAGCATGATGTGTGTTTTTCATTTGTGCAGTTTGTACAGCAGCATGACAGGGTTGTTTCAGGAGTGGGCTGCAGATTAGAGCACATCCAAACAGGCCTCCAGCTCAGCTCCTTGTTTTTGGCAGGCCTGCAGGAGGGGCCGCTGTGCCTCTGCAGCCATGTTGTCAGTCTAAGAAGAAATATGAGGTAACATTTTAATTCTGAGCTTTAGAGCTCTGGATACAATGTTATTTTAGGGTCACTGAATTAATTTGACTGTGAAAACAAGTAGGAGGAAAGAAGGAAGTAGACCGGTGAATGAGAAGCAGCTGCAGTACTTTCTCTCATTGTATGTGTTGAAAGACAGTTATTGAGGGTGGAACTCTGAGGTGATGTTGGTGTCACTCACACATTCAAAGAATTGAGGAGATTGCAATAACGATATCTGAACAACCACAATACTGTCATTAAAAAAAATCCTTTTTATACAGATACCAAGAATATTTTAAAATGTATTATTTGTTACTTATCATGCTGTTGTATATGGTGTATATTTAAATCTTTGTTTTTTAAAATATTTTTATATATCTCTATGTCCTTCCATTCTTAATGTAATGTGCAATGTGACTTTATGATTAAATAAATTATGTATATATAAGAGTCAGCATATAAGATAATGTACAATGAGCAGTTCATTATTGTGAAATAAACCGCAACGGGGTGATGCAAGGGTTTATTTTACAGTAATGACCCATTCACTGTACATTATCCCACCTATTACACAGTTTCTTACTAAGAACATCAAGAATTTGCAACAAATATTTATGAAAATGTTTTTATTTATTTAAAAATTATTTGATTGCTCCTCCAGAGTCTACAGTCAGAACTGTGTCTATTGTATCTGTCTGTTATTCATAGCAAAGATTTGCAATTCATTCAATAGAGGGGGGTTATATAGACAGATGGACCCTGAGATTGACATAGTACCCAGTCTGTATATTTGTTTGAAATAAAATGGTGCCGTTCAGCAACTGCTCTACTCTAAAGGTCGCCAAGATACAGTAAGTACACACATGGTATCCTTCAACACATCAGCAGCGAGTGGGCAGGAAATTTGATTTGAAGATTTGGAGGTTCTGTTTGGTACTAACACAAAATGTCTGTGTGTTATTATTATTGATCCATTAGTAGGAGTGTTCAGCCCAAAATGAACACTGTAACCTGATTTAATCTCCAAAACTCACAAATAATTTCTCTCTCTCAACAAACACTATATAGTTTATGAATCAGAACCTCTAGTGGCCATAGTAATTATGACTTTCTGCCTGTTGAGATGTATGGATCGCTCAAACACAGGATGCTCACGCATGAGACCGGGTTTCCTGTCCCGTGTGAAGTTACTGAAGTTGTTACACATATGACTTATGTAAGACATAATATAACACACTTATTTTAATCCAAAGCACATTTTTTTCTTTAACATTACCAAGTAGCTTTGCTGTCTAAACATGTCCTGAGTTAAGTTATTTAAGATATATTACATACATCATTTACACATCCTGATTTTTGTATTGTAACATTTACATTTACATTTACTGAATTTAACCTAGTCTTTTCCTTTACATACAAAAACTTATTAGACAACTTAATATGGTCCATAGGATCTTAAATGGCAGAGTCCATAATCATAATACCAGAGTGAAGGTAGCTAAATTATTAAACTATGATGTGTAAGGCTTCATTCATTTATGCTGGAGCCACAGAATGGAACAAACTGCCTCTTGTAATCAAGGAGGTGCAGAACCCACAAGCCTTTAAGAAAAAGGTCAAACAAAATAAGGTAATTAAATATACTGTAACAGGGTTTTAGAAAATACACATCTATATATCTGTACAAATTATACTTTTACTGGCATTCTTAACTCTTTCCCTGCCAGTGTTTTTAAAAAAAAAGTTGCCAGCCAGTGCCAGCATTTTTGACAAAATTCACTAATTTTTCAACACCCACAGAATATTCAGTTCTATGAATATCTAAAGAAAGAACAGATCTGATCTGTTTCAGACACAAAAAATGTTTTGCTCTAGCTTCGGTCATTCTTTTTTATAAGCACTTGAATGTCAGTTGGTTGTCAGTTGTGGCGAGGACAGTTCAATGAAACATCAGTGACCACGATGGAAATAAGCCTTGGACTTTAACACGTTATCCCTGATAATGTCACATATGCTGGTACAGCTTTTATTATTATATTTGATCCTTTGTCAAATAAACTAAACAAAACTAGATCAAGCAGTTTTCGTGCCTTAAACTAAACTGCAACCTTTTCATAGTGTTAACCACCTGTTAAATGCCTCCTGACATACAATGATAATAAGTATGTGCTTTAGGGAGTCATTTGCAATCAACCCGTTATGTCGTTTAGCTATGAGGATGTGTTGGTTTTGCACTGATGTCAGATATATGTCAGATATATTGTGCTGCTCTGGGCCTTTAATAGAATATTAGATATGTGTTAGGGAATATGGGATCTTATGGCCAGTGGACTCATCTTTTAAATTCTCCTTTGGAGCGGTTATGGGAGTGACATACCATACTGTCTGTAATGAGCTGGTTTCAGCTCGGTCATTGCCATGAGCCATCATTAAATCTGTAACCCATGGTGCAATGTTCCTGACAGTGTGCAGCGGCAGTCTCACGGAGCTACATGCAGTGGATCAGAGGTTACTGACTCAGTGGTGGAGAGGATGGAGGGGTGGTAGTGGTGGTGGTGTGTCATGATTGTTAGGAGGAGAAGTAAATGTGAGAAATGTGTTGAGTTCACATATTGACAGAGTGGTTTTGTGCCGGCTAGCTGGACTAACCTTCAGCGTGCTGGTCCACAACCTCTGGAGAGCCTTACAAACTGATGAATGGCTGCTGTACTACACAGCACCATGTTTACACTCGCTTTAGGTCACTGTTGGCAGCATATCAACTGCCTCTATACACCACAGTATATTGTTTCACTATGATTCAGATTCCAGCGGGTTCGCCATATTACAGTAAAGCCTACAGCTAATATAAACTCCTCTCATTGCACAGAGCACACACTGCCATCCTGATCCCGCCCAGGCTGAGAAAGTTTACAGACATACCAAGTAGTGCTCAGAGGCTCCTTACAGCAGATTCCTTTCTCTGCTCATTATCTGCTTGCTGGGAAAAACTCATCAGATTCACTTGAGTGTTAAGACTATTAGTCCTCCTGACAGTGTGTCTTAGTCACGGGACAGTGGATTCTGCTACTAAAGCAATATGGCAGAGCTCCGCTCGTAGTCATGTCTGCAGTCCATTCAGGGCCTGGGCATTAGTATGCCTGACAGAGTAGGAGTCTTTTTAATTAGCAAAGCTCTGCTTAAAGACTTAAAACTCATTTGTGTTGTTTTGGGTGAGATCAAATACAACACTCTGGGTGTTTCTCTTTGTCTCTTGCAGTCTGCACTCTCACAGCAGACAGAGACAGAGACAGACAGGTTTGATAGTCATATAATTGCACAAACCATAATCACATGGAAACCAGTGGAGCAAATACTCAGCACACACTTCCAGTTTATTGGAGTGCTGCAGCTGCACGTCTCTATTTTTGTGTTTAAGTTAAAGATTGAAGGTCATTTGAAGATTTTATGCCATGATTAGCACAGTGAGGAAACATGACACAATGGAAGGATCACATGTATGATATATAGATAATATGATCCAGAAATCAGTCTGCCAGGTTCCAAAGGCTGAGTGTCAGTGATTTAGAGGAACTGATGGGCAGAACATGGCTATAATTTTCATTATTATAAAATCACCTGAAAATAAGAATCATTGTCTTTCACTTACCTCAGAATTATATATCTACAAAGGAAGCAGGTCCACCATGTTTCCACTGTCACCCAGAATAGACAAATCAAACACTGACTCTAGATGTGGCTTTTTGCACAAGTCTTGCAGCCATTCTTGCAGCCAGGTTCTCCAAAACACTTGGACGAGGAGGGTGAGACGACGTGTTTGAGACTGTAGTACATGTCACACCTAGTCTAATAATAAGTCTACAAAAACACATTTCAAACCACTCTTGGATATTTCGATAGAAGATCCTACTCTACTTAGTGATCCATACCAACACATTCTCACTCTCACTTTGTCAAATACAGCACCTTGGTCAGTGGCCCTACACTTCAAACACGACTTTGTATGTATCCCTCTAGCATCAGTTTTGCATGTGCAGGGCTCTGTGGTCAAATTGGCAATAATAAATATGCAGCATCCAGGTAAAGTAAAAGTCTTTGTAAAGGAAAAATTGAGTTTCTTTTTTTCTAACTGAGAACTATGGTCCCCCAACACTATAAGCCCTATGAACCAACACACAAATGACACCGCCTCCCCCTCCCCTCATCCTCTCTAATGGTCAGTTACGACGGTAGCTTCAGCAACTCTCTCAGTCCAAATCAGCCCAGCAGTTCACTTCAGCTCACTTCAGTTCCAACAACCCGACACAGAAGGAAAAAAATACCATCATGTCATCGTCTTCTGGCTCTGGTGACTCAAACATGTCTGGACATGTCCAACAAAGCTGTTAGACTTGTTGTCTAGCAGCTTTGCTGTTTTCAGTCGGTTTGACAGTGAGACAACTGAGTGGACATGCCCCTAGTGTTTCAAAGCAGAGAAAACTGCTCTTTTTCAATGATTTCAAGACCTAATTTTATAAACTTGGTGACATTTTTTTAATAATTCAAATTTGGCTGGGTGGTTAATAACACATGTTTATGTGGTGTGACAAACTCATGTCTTTAAAAAAAGCCACAGAGAAGTACTTGGTTAGGTTTAGGCAACCAAACGTTGTGGGTTATTAGCAAAAGATCATGTCATGATCAAGTTACGTTATGTATGTTACCTACATGAATTTTGGATATAAGTTAAAAGAAGTCCACAGTGACTGAGAAATAGGAACACAGTACAGGGATCTACCTGTATATGGCTGTTTACAATGTGTCTCTATGTTGATATACCTCTTTATTCGTGTATCCACAGAACAGACATACAGTTATACACATACTATGTCAGTCTTGGTGTGTCTCTGCAAACAGACTGACTCTAAGCTGCCATGGTAAGAACTGAACATTTGCTACCTGACAGCCAACAAAATCTGGAGCAAAATAACCTTTTCTGCAACAACATGCAATAAAACAAAGATGGAAGTGAAGTTCTCACAATATTTTCTCTCCTTCATAATTTCCTTTTTAGTCTCTCACTAAATATAAGGTCAACTGTTGTGACCCCAAACTATCAGAAATAATAAAAATGAGTCATGAAGCAAAATTTAGTGTGAAACTAGGGTAAAAGTCATGAACTCTACAATCTCTGGCATTAGTGTGATGACCTTTGAATCACCTCTACCTTGTTCACTTGTCAGCCTCTTTAGAGTCACTATGCACAGCAGTGACAACAGTAATTAGGTGGTACAGTGCAGTGCAGCTGCCCTGTTCTGTTTCCTGGCCGAGGATATGTGGTCCAAAGCACAGGATATGTAAATACGGCGGCCAGTGAATTCATCAGAAGCTGAACTAAAGTTCAGTTCATACCCTGATGCAGTTAATAACATAGCCACCATTGAGTCATCAGTAAAGGCCACGCTCATTATTACCCAAGTTGTGGTGCATTGTCGGGGGACAGATCAAACAGTGTGGATGAGTCAGACTTAGGCCTGGAGATGTTCAGACATACTCTAACACAAAGGAAGCTCAAACCCAAGGCCCCAGGGCTGCTGCTTTCTTACCTTGAAATCAAAAAAGACTTCAAGCAATCAAGGTATTCTGCCGGCATGTTCCCTTTTTACACTATTCATTGCTTCACTGTGAGCGACTCTTATCAAAGGGCTCCTTCACAGGTTTACTGAGGCTGTGTAAGCAGATAAATAGCTGCTTCCTCAGTCTGTGGCCCCAGGGACTGTGACTGGACCTTCTATCTGCTGGATACACAATAAACAAGGTCACAGTGAGGTTTTAACACAGGATAGAGCTGTTATTATGGTCTGTCATTACCACTTCTAATTTTCATTTTTGCAGCCAAGTACGTAGCTCCATTCCTTGTTGAATAATACACCACAATGAGCTGTTGAGCTCTCTAGTGAGGTAGCCATCACTGTGGTGGTTGAGTCAAACTGAGCGCAGGTTTACAGACAATGAAAGCATGGATAGTTGGATTCCGGGTATGTGAAAGAGGATAATATCCAGTATTAATATCTTAGTCTGAGATTTGTTATGACATCAGTTAAAAGATTAGTTCATCTAATAATGAGCCAGTATTACTTTTCAGACATAATTTGCATATGATAATCAGTCTACCAACTTGCAATCAATGGTTTCCTGCATTACAATCAAAGGGAATACATAATTCTATTAAAATCTGAAACATATTAAAATGTACAAGTGGAAAGATTAAGGAACAGTGGTGTTGCAGACTGTTTTGTAAGTGTGATATTCCTATCTGCACAAGCATAAAAAAGCAATGAGTAGATTTATGGTGTTTTAATACTAGGTATGATTGCTTCATACTGTGCCAGAGTACAATGCCTGAGCACAGAACAACACACTTAACACAGTAGGTTGTGGTGTGCACCTCATTGGTTTGGAATCCACCAATAAACACAACATGAAAGAAAAGTATGAAAGTTAGGTGACATTTGTTTATGTCTTGGCCACAAAACAGTAAATGCCAATTTCAAGATCTCTGCCTACAATACCTTCGTAACATTCCTGCTATTGTTAATATTTTGTAGACGTTGTCAGTGACGACCCTATCGCCTGCCTTCCTGCATCTTCCTTTATGCCAGTGTTTCCCAACCCTGGTCCTCAGGGACCCCTGCCCTGCATGTTTTAGGTGTTTCCCTGCTCCATCACTCCTGATTCAAATGATCAGGTTGTTATCAGGCTTCTGCAGAGGCTTGATGATGAGCTGATCATTTGAATCAGGTGTGTTGGAGCAGGGAAACATCTAAAACATGCAGGGCAGGGGTCCCTGAGGACCAGGGGTTTGGAAACACTGCTCTACGGCCTTGTGGCTCAGAGGATTAGATGAGCCAACGCTGCCACACTGGTTTCAGAGGAGACAGGCAGCATTGAGAGATGCTTTTGCTGCTGCTCTTTTGGTCCATTTGCTTTTACACCCGATGCAGACCGCAAGCTCCAGTCCACCTTTTCAAATGGACTTGGGTACAGATCAACAAACCATGTCCAAGCAAGTGTTCACACTTAATCAAACGAACTGGGTAAAGTGTGCTTGGATCCGTGCCCGGTGCCCTAGTGTGAAAGCCCCCCTAGTCAGACACTGTACCTAACAATTTTGAGGTACAAATATTCTGGGGGTGGGGGGGGGGGGGGGGGGGGGGGGTTATCAACTGTAACTTAACCCGACTCCAACACAGCTGAAAGCGAATATGAAACGGTAAAATAATGCAGATACCTGAAATTTCAAACTGTGACAGAGGAGAGAAACTAAATTTCAATACCTAAAGATTCTGTTAGAAGTTACAAAAGTACTGAGAGCTAAATATAAAGAGACTTTAAGAAATATCTTTCTTTCTCTTGTTATGCACACAAATGAACTGAGTATCACAATGCTGGCTTGTTCGAGGGGAAGAAAGGAGGGTCATCACAGGTTGGTCGCAGCCGGCGAGGAGGCGGGTTGGCTTGCTTTTGCCACACTCCAGAGTAGATCCATCTCGGTGCGGCTTGGTGCAGATCAGTGTGCTGAAAGTGATAAAAGAAAGGCAGTTCGGTGTGACACACACAGGTGGAAAAGGCGCACTTGAGATCCTATCCATTACAATTCCAAACATAATCTGTGACAAGGGACAACCCTAACAGAGCCCAACACTGACTTAAAACATTTTTGAATTGCCGCTGAGCATATGGACACAGCTCTTACTCTGGTTATTGAGGGATAGGATGGCTCTGGTACCCTAACCAACGAACACATTGTTGATTTTGGACTTTTCAGGGGGTTTGTTGACAAAAAGAAACAAATACAAGAAACACCCACCTCATCCTTTAACATTGCTGCTATATTCAACAAAAAAGGGTTTGCTTTAGTGTGGACACAGTCTGTGGACACCTTCCATTGTGCTTGTTTTGTAGACACCATTTACATGGCATTGGATTGAGTTGGAAAATTTAGTAGTTTTCATTAAAGGTTGTAAAGACTGAATGCATTGGCAACTCCTGCATAGTTTGTCCTCCATAGATCTGTGAACAACTGGGAATCAATTTAGTAGATTAACTGTGTTCTCTCTGCCTTTGAGTGCACCAACAGGAATTTACAGTTGATGAGTGTTCAGCAGTGAACAGAAAGGCCAAAAAGGGGAGAGAAACTTGTCATTCTTTTGGTGACTCATCGTGCCTTCAGATTATTACATTTTTTTTTTTTTTTTTTGCAAGCAAGGCCATGGAAGCCTACAGATAAATTTAAATTGAATTCCCATTTGGTTGTCTCATTTCTAAATTCTGATTTATACTGTGCTAATTGAATGGGAGTTATTATAAGAATACAGTAATCATACAGGAGATGCATTAATGTATCCAACACAGAGTCATGCATGGGTCCAGTTTTGCAAACCCGCCCCCGCCCACATCTGCAAAGCTGAGAACCAGACTTAACCCGCAATTATCTCTAAGTCAAATCTGCCCCCATCCATAACCGTTAATATAAGCCCTGCAACCCGCACCCGTGATTAAACACACATAAGCAGTAATTCACTTGTCACTCATTTGTGTTCTCAACTGGCGTAGTGCCTGATTTCCTGCAGCTGTTGATGTGTTTCCATAGTGACAATGAACCTAGCTTGTGGCTATCAAAAGTTGATACTTTTTGAAACCTTTTACAAGCAGCAAACCTTCTCACGATGTCATTCTCACAGTTTTTGAGTGCACCAAAATCCTCCCAAACATTCAATTTAGCCCTTGGCGGTGTATTGTTCACAATTCTGAATCCTCCGCCAGCTATTTTTGCCTTCATGTCATCAGTTTTAGCTCTCAGCTAGCCTGACTGCTGTCAGATCTAACAGTGACGTTCCACTGTTTGGCAGGATGTGGGAGGCAAAGGTTTTGTTGTAGACTTTCACAATAAAATCCTGGTCGCTGATTATTGATATTGCTCTATTAGTCGATATAAATGTTAAAAATGCTGCACAATCATTTTCATTTCTGATTTCTTCAAGGGAAAAAAAAGCAACACATTATTGTACTGCCTGCCCGCAACAGGTTGGAGACCGCAACAGGTAACCATGGGTACCCAATCTGGTGCAGGACTCCAACATGTTCTCACCCCCAGCACGTCAAATACATCAACTTGATCACTGGCCCTATAAGCAGGTACAACTCTAGCATCAGTTTTGCACATGCAAGGCTCTGCAATCAAGCTAAAAATAATAAATATGTGACATCCAGGTAGACTTTTAAAATAAAGGCACAAAAACTACTCAGGTAGGCAAAGTCTCAATAAAGTGTCAATGTTGATTATTAGTTTCGAATGGGACATGAACCTTCTTTCATGCAGAATTTCTCGCTCTTTATAAAACCTTTTAGAGCCGACATCATCAAAAAGCTGTGCACGCATTTTGGTAACGGAAGTAACAGTTTTCCCCCAGCCATCCACAAGTTATCAAGCTGCAAAAATTGAACATGAATTGAACAGAAGTTTCACCAGCACCAAAATCACCACAATGTCTACTTGTGTTGCGTGTATGTTTGTCAGAATCGATATTCCACTGGTCGAGTCAAGTTGTACAGGATCATGACCATTTCAGAGCAATCTGCGGCATTCATGGCTGCAAGCTATTAAACGTGTTGACTGGACTCGTGTTTGCAGCCCCCACTGACAAACTGTTGTGGTCCATACTTCCACTGTCGAACTGTGCAATGTTAAAGGGTCTGTACTATGTCATGACTTCGACAGCACATTAAAATGTAACAGTGGGGCTCCTCCTGAAATGACATTAGAGGGGTACATACAGCATCATAGGGTGACTGAACAAGCTGCTGTATTTGATGCAGTGGGAGTGAGAGCAGGCTGATGTGTCTCAAAGGTCTACTAAACACATGGTCAGCCCACAATTGTATGGAGTCAGCTAAATGCAGTTTGAATATTAGTAACATCCAATTAATTTCCAATCCCTGATAGAGTTTCCCTTAGCAAAGTAGTGTCCAACTCATGTCAACCCAAGCTTGGAGGAGGGTCATTACAGCAGGTCACGCGATATGTGTTGATCTATTCAGACGGGCTGCCCATGCAGGTTAAACTCAGGTCACTGTGTTGTCCCGAGGGGGATAAAACTGCATTGAAGTGAGAGGTTTTGCTGAGCCTGAGGCTGCTGCTCATCACGGCGGAGCTGATGACAGGCGAGGCTTTGTGCAGCTCTGTACATTGTGTTTTAGTTTTTGATTCACCCCTCTGCCTGCTGACAGCTGCAGTCAGATTAGATTAGTGACAAAGTGAGTTTGAGAAAGGTGTGGGGTTAACTTGAAACACATGATACATAGCATTATAGAGATAGACATTCTTTCTTTATAGACACAAGATACACAGCTGCTACATTTTAAGATTTTATTTTGGCAAATTTCTCTTTTGCAGACAAAGTGTGATCACAGTAATAATGTCTCAGCTGGGGACTATTCAGATCCCATGTTGAAAATTAATGCTGTAATCGGAGACGGTAATGATAATATGCTAGAATGGGTGTTATCATGGATCACTGTTGATAATTATACCCATATAATTTAAGCTTATTTAAAGTCTGAATTTTTTTTTTTTTTTTCCAAATTGTCAAACCAGCAATAATGTGTTATTTTGTCTCTCATTTCTGAGTTCATCTACTCTGTGGCTCTAAGCCCATTGGTTCCGACTGAAGATGTTGGAAATCTATTTACAAATAAACCTGCATCTAGTTTCCTTTTTCAAAAAAGGCTGTAGCTTCAAATTACTGATGCATTGGTTGGGGACTATTTTCAGCAGTGGATTAATCCACATTTGGTGCTCTAGTGAGTATTTGGGGCAGCAGAGCGGCATATGTAGGATAGAGTCAAAATAAATAATAATGAAGAAACATGTCACGCAGTGCGCTGTGGCTCATTAACGTGTTTTTGTTTTTTTGTTTTTTTTTGTAAGTTGTTGGACAAAAATAGAGCAGAGGAAGAAGATAGTATAAGAGCTCTTCTTGTCTGGAGTGGTTTGATATCTTCTTTACTTTTGGCTTCCTTATCTTAGCCATTTCCAAGATGAAATTTCCTCTAATGCCACCTGCTCATTCCAACCCAGTCCCAAAAGTTGGATTTCTCTCGTTGATATCATATGTTCCATGTTTTTCAACGGTCTGGTAAATGAAATCACTAGCTGAGGTTAAAGTAGATGAAGCAGACTGAGAAAAACTGTGAACGACAAAAATACTACAGCTGCAACACTTAAAAACAAGTTTCGTTTGAAGTTAATATTATATATAACATTGTCAGAGGATCAGTCTGTCCTCACCAGAAAAACGGGTGTGTAGGTTGTTTTCGCAAATAGCTTATTACAACCCACATTTAGATTTATTGTTAGGTGGCGACCTCTTGTGGCCAATTAGAAATACTTTTGAGGGAGCAGTCTAAAGAGAAAATCTGTATTGGGAGGAGGTTGTAGTGGATGGATGGGTCAAACACAGGACTTTCAAACGTCAACTTTTTTTAAAGTTTGCTTGAGTTACTTTGTGCACATGACATATGTTGACATTATTTAATGTGAGTAACGTGACATAGTATAATGTAGAACAGCATGCTTATTTTAACACAAACCATATTTTCCTAAACCTAACCAAGTAGTTTTGTTGCCCACAACATTAACCACATCATTAACCATGGAATGGAGTGTAATGGAACAGAAAAGAATGGACTTATTTTAACCTAAACTTGATCTTGTGGTGCCTAAACCTAACCAAACTGGGACTGTTTCACATTAACCAATGTTTAATGTAAGGTAATGTAACATACTTTAACCCAAACCTTGATCTTTTTCTACCCCTACTTTAATAGTTTTGTTGCCTTAACTTAACCAAACTGTTTCACATTAACCACATGTTTAACAGAACATAACAAAACAGAGAGCGGAACAGAATGTTATATACTTATTTTAACCTCAACCATGATCTTTTTCTAACCCTGACCAAGTAGTTTTGGTACCTAAACTAAACCAAACTGCAGCTGTCTCGGGTTAAATCATCTTTAATGATATGGAAGGGAACAAAACGGAACAGAATGGAACAAAACCAAATGGAACAGACTGTTATACGCTTATTTTAACCTAAACCATGATCTTTCACTGACCTTAAGCAAGCAGTTTTTGTGCCTAAACCTCACCAAACTGCGACTGTTTTACAACGTCAACAACAGCATTAACGGAACAGAACAAAATGTAATGTAACAAAACAGACTAATTTTAACCCAGACTATACTTTCCTAAACATAACCGAGTAGTTTGGTTGCCCAAACCTAACCAAACTTGGACCATTTCACTTTAAACAAGGCTAATGTACCATAATGTTATGGAATGCAAGGGAACACACTTATTTTAACCCAAGCCATGTTTTTTCTCTCACCCTAAGCAAGTACTTTTGGTGCCTAAACCTAACCAAACTGCGACCATTTCACATTAACCATGTGTTTAACTCTACGTAAGTCAAGAGGTGTTTTTTTTTTTCTTTAAGAGGAGAGAGCATGTACACAGAGTCATGTTATTATTATTTTCTTCCACTCCCACCATAAGGCAAAGGGAGGGTGTAGGGGATCAATAAGCTCCTCTGAAAGGATAAATGGTTCTCCAACTGCATCACAAACTTATTGAAGTGCTTTGTGCAGGAGAAAGCGTCCGACTGTAACGGCCGTCTCCTTAATTCAACACTGTGTTAAAAAAAAATACAAAAAAACAATCACAAATCTGGAATATTTTCAAATCAGCCCAGACTCTTTTAAAGCCATAACACTTGATGACTTTCCTCATGAGTTAAGCCATTAACTGAGTCTGTAAATGGATGAGTTCATCTGGGCAGAGAGATGGAGATGGAGGACTGCGCGTCTGCGTGGCAGCGGAGGCGGAATTGGTGGAAGCGGTGGTGGGATGTTTTCGGAGTTTGAGGGTTCTCTCCGGTCATGTTGTCAAATCGCTAATGGAGACATTCTAATGAGAGCACGCTCTGAGTGTTTCACGGGAAAGAGACAATGCGAGGGCACATGGACTGACATTGGAGACCCAAATGGCCAATCGTGAACATGAGGTGGAAAACAGCCCACGGTATGTGAGATAACCTGAGGGCCTGCAGGGGCCGTGATGAGGCAGAAGACAGGGTGGAAGGATGGCGGAGAGAGGGAAGCAGGCAGGCAGGACACTGCAGAGAGAGGGGAGTGTCAAATTTGGGTGTGCAGAGTTAGTGAGAGGGGGATTTGGACAAAAACAAAACAGAGAAGTAAAGAGACGCAGGAGGGGGAGACGGCAGCGAATGAAATAGCAGAGCGCAGCAGAGTGAGAGCAGCAATGACATTAAATCTGTGGCTGAAAACAGATGATTTCCCATTTAACACTCCATTGAGTTCTCCGTTATCCTGGGCCCTGCCTGGCACTGTGACGGCACCACTGCTTTCCTTCTGTTTCACAATAACAACCCCTCAAACCATCCACCCTCTACACACACACACACACACACACACACACACACACACACCATCCTCTACACACCCCTCCCATTGTTCACCTACTGTACTGCTCGATATTCCCACCATAGAGGCTTCTGTGATGTTATTAGACAGCTGCAGGATACTGGGTGGGGAGGGGAGTGGAAATGGGGTTTTGGGGGTGGGGATGGATGGTGTCCAAATAACAACAATCTACCACCCACGCCTCTCTCTGTAGCTCCAGTAATGGACCACAATGGACTCGATGGGAGGCATTGTCAACAGATGTTTTTTTTTTTTTTTTTTTTTTTTTTTTTTGAGGGGGGCAGAATGATCAGGCAGCAAAGTGGTGAGGATGTTCTCACTTTACTGAGAGAATCACACACACACACACACACACACACACACACACACACACACCATCACAGGGACAGAGACACTGAAGTGGAAGTATGGATTTGTTCAACCTCAAACACTGTGCAGATATTCCGTGAAAAAAAATAGAAATAGAAATTAGTGATGAAATAAAATCTTGTTGGCCTGCCATTAATCGGAGTTCCTACATATTTTCCATTCCAAATTCCAGACTTCTACAAACTCACATTTCAAATTTTTTGGTGGTGAGGACAAATGGCAAGATGTTTAAAATATAAATAAACAATATTTTTTTTAGCCAATACCAATAACTGACAATTACCTCCTTCTCATGGCTGATACAGGTAAGATGACCAATAATTTCACAGTTTTGTTGTTTAAAAAGAAGCTCATTTAACCTGGGGTCAGTATTTCAAAACCTTTAATATTATTCAGTATTATTCAGTATTGGATAGTTCAAAACCAGGAGATGTCATCCCGATCCTGCAAAATTGAAATATGGATTTTTGTGATCCAATCCTGCCCAGAATCCAGATCAACTGTTGTTCTGAGGTATTTCAGCATTCTAAGGTGGAGATTAGGTTAGTTTTGATACTAAAATTCAAGATGGAGGGATGGATTCAGTGTGGATTCAAGGTGGATGTAGAGACGTGTCGCGCACATGGCACACGCTTGCCTATTAAAGTAACACAGATCAAGCCAAAATAACATTCATTATAAATTAAATGATTGACCAGTATACCAATATTTTCAATTAAAACATCAAATGCAGAAAAAGAAAAACAAGCTAAAAGCTTGGCAGGGGTAAAAACAACAATTTCACCTTTTCCCCTAAAGTGTAATGTGCAACATAATTCTCAAGTGAAAAAGAATAATATGCAAACTGATTTGCTCTCCCAAATATTTTCACGTCTGTGTTAATGAAATGTTGAACTAATGAAGGTCCATCCAAAGACTGCAAATATAGATTCTGTAATCTTCATCTTGTAGTATCTGGATCAGAATCATCCGAACTTAAAATAAAAAACCTGGACAAAACCTGCAGGATCATATTTATCTGGGATGGGGAAAAGGGAGATAATAAAATCTGGATATTAAGCTGAAACAACATGATTGAAAAATTTCAATACATTTTCACCATGTTTGAAAATGCATTTTGAGACAACTTGAACATTGTTGTTCACGTTTAAAAACTACAAACCCATAGTTTAAAAACTACAGTCATTATTTGTCAGAGTGGTTTGGTTCCATAAAAGTTCTCTTATTTTCTTGTTGATAAAGAATGAAGGCACAGTGCCTCTTTAATACATTCAAATCAAGAGACTGAAATGAATCCTTAATTAATGTTAGACTTTAAGTGCAAACTGATTACACTTAATCTAAGTTTGATTTGCAATATAAACACAGATTAAATCCATTTTAAAGGATAACACTGCTGTTATTTTATTTGTATTGTTGTCAAATCCCCTGAAACCAACAAAGATTGCATTTTGCCAACACATATTTTTTTGTTGAGCCACAGTCTAGATGTACATCAGTGCCACTCAACTCTATTGTCATCCACTAATATTAATAATACTCCAATAATTACCCCTTATGCTACATCAGCACTCTTTTTCAGCATGTTAACGAAATAATGACACAGCTGATACTAATACTGAAAACAGTGCAGACTGAAATGTCTCAACAAGTACTGGATAAATTGGCATGGAATTTTGTACAGACATTGATATTTTCCAGAGGATATATCCTACTGACTTAGGTGATTCCCTGACTTTTTCTCTAGCGCTGCCAGAAGATTAAAGTTTTCACTTATCCGGTAAAACATCTTAACTGCTACAGCACCAGATTGATTGTTACAAAATTTGGTACAAAGATCAGATAACTAGGAAATATTTTAAGCTGAACTTGACAGTTCACTTGACATGAATGCTACAGCCGTGGTGTACATGTGAAATTTTCATTCTGGACTGGAATAACTGTTCTATGTCTGTTTCACATTAATCAGACTTCAAAGTAATGCTGAATTTTTGGCAAATGAGTGGGTGTCTGTGTATGAGATGCAAGAAATCATTAAGAATCTTATAGAAGGTATAGATAGTTAAAATGCTTAAATTTAGCAAAATGTTGTAACAGACAACTGACAGTTATAAACAGCTGATCAGCTTACAGTGGATGACTTGTCACCCCTTGTTATTGTCAACTTGCGAGGCTTCGTGCTTCCTGCAGTCCTGCAGCCCGCAGACCTTCTCAGTGTCTGGGGAGGATTCCATCCTATTTAATATACAGTTTATGGCTCCAGCTTGATATTTGGAATGCATAGTACTCATTTTTGTGCGAGCAATTGCTAGACATTGCTCCTTGAAGTAAGAACCATATTCTACAAATTGTTGTCCATTGTGCAACACCTTTTGTTGATCTTGAGTACAAATGGTTCCTGCAGAGCTCCTGCAGCCTGCCTGCCTCTGCCATGTCTGTGGAGGAGGGGGTGGAGGGAAACAACTCGCTTCAATCATAGATTGTATATTAAACAGGATTACAACCTATTTGATGTACAGACTATGGCTCACTATTTGGACTGCCGTACTAATTTTTGTACATGCAATGGCTGCATATTCCTCCTTTAAACATGTCATGAGTTTTCACTTTAATGACAGACTACTGTTTGTTTTACTTTCTCCATTTCCTGATCATAAGAGAAGTATTTTCAGAGCATTAACACTGTGACAGGGCCAACATCCAAAAGCAGCTCCAGACCTGAGGGAGTGGGTGTGTGGGATGAGACAGAGAGAGATATGGAGGAAGGCAGCAGGCCAGACGGAGAGATGGTAGGAGATGGTTGGGCGCTGACACCAATTCTGGGTGTCGGTAATGAGACACAGTGGCAGTCTTGGCCTGCTTTGGGAGTGTTTGCCAAACAAAAAGTGTTAACTCAATTAAAGGCCAGATTTCCCCCAGGAAGAATGGAAAAGTGAAATTATCCCTGCTTGTTAAACCTGCCACTTAATTTCACTCAAATTATTACTTATGATCCCAAGGACCCCTAGGCTAATTGTTTCTCTCCCTGCCTTCCCCTCCCTCCTTCTGCCTTCTGCTTAGTTCACAGCGACAGAAAGAAGCTGTTCCATCAGCTCTGGTAAATGGCTTCATCAGACAGAAGCTGTGAGCTCCCTCTGCTCTGGATGCTGCTGCTGCAGTCATCTGAGCAGCATCGTGTCACTTTGTGAAATGAGCTCAAACTCTGGAAATCACATTACATGTTGAGGGCATAAATCAAAATGATTTTCATCACAATGCTCACAGTAGGTGGCACGAGCATTTTGGACAATGCATTTTCTTTTCTTACAGTCACAGAAAAAGATCGGCTCAAATTCAGGCTGCACACCTGAGCCTCCAGATTCTCAGTGGTTATCTATACAGTATCTAAAAACAACTTATTACAACAAATATACTCCCGTTGTAAAAAAAATCAGCATGCTGAATGAGATTTTAATGTTTACTTGATCAATTGAACATGCAAATAGGCAGACAATTGTCTTAACATTTCCCTACACTGTAAAAACAAAAAATTTGAGAGAACTCAAAATTTCCAGGGACTACAATAGATTTTTTGAATTTTTAGCCCAAGTCAAATTCTTAAGTTTTACCAACTTCTGGTCTTTTGTTGAGATAATTTACTTTTCAGCTTTAGATCAACTTAAAAACTCTGTAAATTCATTGAAGTGAAAGTAAATGTTAAAATTTGAATTAAGACTATTTCATTTTTCAGGGACTACAAAAAAGAAAAAGCAGGTTCGCAGTTCACTGTGACCATTTTTATTTTTATTTTTTGTTGTTGTTGTTTTAGTACTTTTTAGTTTCTAAAACTCTATTTGAGTTGAGTTTGAGTTTTGCTCAAAACTAAAAAATCTATTGCAGTGTGTTGCCTTAAAATTTTAAGTTGTCTCAACCTTTCCCAGTGAGGTCCTCTCATACATGACTTTATACAAAATGTTACATTTATTAAAAAATAAGTGCATGGACTTTAAAATGGATATAAACTCTCAGTGCAAAAATTCTCAGTCTTCAGTTAGATTCTTGATGTGATGGTGTGTTGGAGAAGCCAACATGTTTTCACTCCCAACTTGTCAAATAGGACAGCTTGGTCATCAAGCTATAATTCTGCAGCTACTCTGCAAGTGTCAGTTTTGCACGTGCAGGGCTCCATGGTCAAGTAAGCGATAATAAATATGCAACATCTGGGTAGACTGTCAAAATAAAGGCACAAAAACTACTTTTAGCAACAATTTGGATTACAATAAGTTGAGGTCCATGTCCATCTTTTGTGCATGAACCCCGGTCTCATGGATGAAAGTCCTCTGTTTGACAACAACCACCTCCTCCGTAGGTGTTCTATATATGTCACCTGACTTTAATGGCACATCAAAACTTAATGCTAGAAGGGTGCCCCCCGAAATGATTCTCACTGAGAAACTCATGGCTAAATTCCACCAGGCACGTCTGCGTCACGTTACTGCCACCCCACAGCAGCTGGAGTTGATTGCGAACATCGTATACAATGCTTGTGATTCCAAAAGCAGCACCTTGGAGCATCCCAGAAGCGGGTCTCTGTTCCACTCTATTCTGTTCCAGCCTATTTTTGATGGATGCCATGTCAATCTGCACAGAGCAGATCAAGCAGGCAGGAAGTCAGACACAGAAAATGTAGAGAGAATCTGGTCAGTTTTTCAAAATGAAAGGCCCCTGTGCAGACTTGCGATCATAAGAGATAAGAGATAAGAGATTATTTTACTACATAGTGTATTTATCCAAGGTAGGAGCACAAAGAGCAAGGAAAGAGGACCAAATCAATGAAATCTGAGCAATTAAACATATTGGAGCAAGTAATATGCTGCTTCAATATGTTTCAATATGTATCTGCTGTTGAAACGTTTCTGAAATGCTGCTGATGGGGGCTGCACATTTGTGGAGGACAGATTAAAGCTGTGGTGCAGACGTGTGGTGCCCAGTGGAATCAACCAGTCAGCTGCGTGAAACCAAAAGTCAGCATTGACTTATTATGTTTTATGTCATTTACATCACTATGTCACATGGCTTACGTGTCATAACATACTGACTTTAACCCAAACCACGATCTTTTCCTAAACCTAACAGTTTTGGCACCTAAATCAGCCAAGCTGCGACAATTTCACTTTCATTCATCACAGATGCCTCTACATGACCCACATTCACAGATTCCCTGCGAAATCAGATGAATCAAACCTTTGTCGCTTCTGTCTCTGCTACTTCCCAAGGGTCGATTTGCGAGTCATTTGCCATGACTCTGCCGTTTAGTTATGAGAATATTGGATATATCAGACTTCTCATAAAAATTTCCTAGTTGTAATTACCATTTGGATGTTGACAGGAACATGACCAAAGTGGCAGACTACCCCCTTCCTTGGGTTCTCCATTTAATCTATATATGAATGTGTGAATTGATTGAAATTAGAATTGATGTTCCTTGTAAATCACATAACACTTTTCAGGTAGAGAAATGTTTCTCTGCAATCAAACTCATCAACTCATATAATTGACCAGGCTGGATTTACTGTACTCACTTTGGCTCATGAACTGTGTAAGTTTCTCCACTCCCCTCATCTCCATCACACGGGGTCAGCGGGTTCTTCATGTCGGGCTGCACAGAGGTGCTGGACAGCACTCATGACGGACAACGAGCAATCATTCAGCTGAGCTCTAATTAAAAGGCTCTTTAATTACATGCGGAGGAAGGGGATATCGGTTTAGTGTGATGAAACGCGGCTTTGACACTGAAAGAAAGGCTCGTGCTGATGAAACGGCGCTCTGACATTGAAAGAAAGACCCATCCTGACTGTCACCCACAGCTACGCCTCCTCTGTAAATCACCATTTCCAGGACTGCAAATGAAAAATCAGTTTGGTTGGATTTTCACCAGATCGCACAGTCACACATCCACCTGCACTAACATCTCCCTTTATTTGCTCTTTTCCTCACACGTATGTGCTACCTGTTTTTCTGTGAAAACAGTAATTTAGCACTCCACTACACAGACACACACACACACGGCGAGAGAAGTGATCTGACCTAGATCACTGGAACACATGCCTCCATACGCCTGCAGAAAATTCGTACAGCACAATTTTCCTAACATGCTCCCCCGGCAAAGTCTTCAATCTTCCTACCCCAAGGATATCTTAAGCAGAGGATTAGCTTTTCCAATTTGTGAATTGAAACTTGCATCATTGTTTCTATTTAATCAGGCACTTGTTTCAAACCGACAACAACAAAAGAATGCTCGAAGAGGGGAGAGTAGGACGCTCTCACTGTGTGCTTTACAGAAAAATTGATTAAAAAAATAGTAGCATATCAGCAGCTGGAGTAATCTGGAAGAGACAAGAAGAGAAAGAGTGAAGTCTCCACTGAGTGGAGGAATAATTAAGAAAATAATCTATTAGGCGTTGCTAATGAATTTAAGGAGTGAGAGATCCATTCCTCTGAGGTGAAGATGCAGTCTAAGAAGACATAATATAGTTCCATGGATCTACGACATCGCCTTCCAGCGTGATCGTGCTGGGGCTGTAACTCTGCTCTAATATGCTCCGTTAGTGCTGCTGGTTATTGTGTTATTGTACTGCTGAGTTTTGTGGTGTTTTATGGTCCCTTATACGTTATTTTTCCCTCCTCCCAATAGTCTCCATTAAGTGTTTTGTGTGTTGGGGATATTTGAGATTTCATATATGTTTTCAGGGCCCGAGGACCCTATTGGATTTGCTCAAATTATGATTTTTTTTCTTCTTTTTTTTTTCCTTTTCTTTGTCTTTGCAGTCTTCAGTCACATTTTTTAGGGGCTAAACATGCGCGATATGAAACTTGGCATAAAATTCAGTTGTGGTGAAAATTTATGCTTCGTATAGTTTTTGGTGATGGGCAAAATGATTTGGCCGTGCCCATCACTGACATGTAGAAAAATTGGTAGTCCGATGTATCATGGCCAGACAAACAAAAAAGTGTCTTGGACTCATGGCCTAAACCCAACAGGAAGTCGGCCATTTTGAATTTTGTGGTCAATTTTGGTATCTTCCATCCATTGTATTTTAATGAACTCTGTCTACAGAATTAATCAGGCTGACTTCAAAATAAGTGTGTGCCAGCTAGATTACTTTGTGATCAACAAAGATTTAGCTATCATTGAAGGGCGTGGCCGTGACGTGGCAACAAGTTTTGATGTCTTGCCATGAAACACAAAATTGCTCTAACTTTGGTGTAAATGATCTGATCTGCACTAAACTTCATATGTTTGATAAGAGTTCCAGCCTAAACACATCTACATGACAATCAGGAGTCATAGTCATAGCGCCAGGAAATTACAATAAACTCCTTTCTGCAGTGTCCAAAGCGGGTGAAAACTCAAAGCCTTGTCAAGGTTCCCTGCTATATGGCAACGGGGCTGCCATTGCCGCTGGCCCCGACTGGCGCTGGGGTGTAAGGGCCCGTCCAGTGCTGCTTACAGCTTTAATTTTTTCTTGTTTCATAACCCACCCAGACCACCTCAGTTCAAAATCACAGCACTTCCTTTAAAGGCAACCATAACATCTTTCATCCAAATATAGGGGTTGATAACACAACACAGACCAAGAAGATGTAGGCTGAAGCTGCAGCTCATAATATCCACCCTGTTTACACAGAGTTTTTTTCTGCCTATCTAACTCAAAGGCAGGCCGCCTTTGTATTTTTGGCTGCCGCCTTTGTTGAAAATTCTGACAAAAATGTAGCCTAAAGCCTTTTTTTTCTACACCCCAACTATTTATCAGCAACCTGGGTTTGGAGGCAACAAGACAATGAAAAAAATCACAACTTCTGCAAGATCAAGATAATTGTGAGGCAAACAAATGTGTTTGTAATGAAAGCGAGGTTAGTTTAAGTCACACAAGTAGGACTGGATATCAAACCTCAGTAGCTGACAGATGCTATTAAAACTGCTGTGCTTGTGTCGTACTCTGGGTGTTCTGTCCATTCAGTCCACTAATCACTCTTTTCTGCACCTGATCGGATGCAACAAGCTGCAGAAACGTCTGTCTGCTCACTGAGGGACCGTCCACAAATTACCATGAATGACGTGGATGTTTATATAAACCAGTGTATTTTTAAAAAAATATCTTTGCACTGACTTTGGGAAAATCATGATTAAAAACTTATACTAAGCTGGTCTCATGTAGCTCACCTGTTTTTGCTGTACTCGTGTTTCTGTAATTTATCCATTTTACATAAATATTTGAATAGAAAATAATTGCATTTTACTCAATAGTTTCTATGTCATATGACTCAGTGGCTACAAATCCATGTGAATTGTATTAATACACTGGACAAACAGGACACACTCTTTTAGTGCTTCTTCTTTTTTATATTAATATATTTGTGCAAAATTCATGATTTTATTTCCCTATCAATATATCTGTGTTCTTATGTCCTTTTTCTCTCTAGTTTCTTCGTCTGCTCTCAATTTGCTGAGCAAAAAAATGAAATCGTGATTGTTTTTCAGTGCAGGTCACACCGCACATGCCACGTTCTCCAACCTTTTCCACCTTTGTCTCAAAATAATCCAGGTAAAATCCTGAATACACATTGTATTTCACATCAAAAACAAAATCAGACAAAAACTTATTAAATTATTGTCAATATTATGACCATACTAAATCTATTCTAGGGCTCGACCAAATATTTTGGAGCTTCAAAGCTTTGTTCATGATGTTGCTGTTCAATTTTTACATCAGCTTTCAAGTGCTGCACAACTTTTTCTTCTTTTTTTTTTGAGCATGTCTATTCACTCTGTTTGAACCCAGTATTTCTGCAGAGTTGCAGATAAAGATTAGGCTACTTTATGATCTGTCAGGCAGAAACACAACAGAGGCAGAAAGGAAACAAAATACAAGGATAAAAAAATATGCTGAGAGTTCTCTACCACGTTTTACTGTCATTTATGGTCACACTAGCTTCTCTGTCCTCGTCCACATTTGATTGAGGACAGGGCTCAGCTCCATAAACATGTGACTGTAGACTTCTCCTAACCTTACCCATAACCACTACCTGCCTAATCCTTAACCTAATCTTAACCTCACACTAGCCTCAACTATGACACAAAAATCTGTGTTTACCCAACTGGCGGCACAGCTTTTGTCCCCAACTAGTCCAGCTGTCCCCAGTTAACTGGACTTGAATCTGAAAATTGTCTCAAAAATACAGCAGAGCAGAGAAGTAGAAATGCCATAGATTTGCCATTGCTGGGTTGGCACTGTCCACCCATTGGCTATCTGCCCAGGGAGAGGTGGGACCTTTTGTATGTAGACCACTCATAATCTTTTACCAGATTAATTTCATTCTTTTTTCATTTTATGTTGTATAATGTCCTATAGTTCCCTTTATGGTACTCACATAAACAAAAACCATACGTTAAAATCTATAGACAGCAAATGAGTGAATAAATAGTAAAATCAAAAGTCAGTATGTAAATATGTAGTGCCAAATCATAACACATGAAATCTCAGGTCACTTTTCATATAAAGCAGGTCTAGAGTGTACTCTTTATTATATTTACAGAGACACAACAACTCCCAGCAAGAGCAGCACTAATAATAACATTATTTTTTATTGCCACTGTTTCATTGTTATCATGCTATTTCACCCATTAAAAAAACTGCAATGATGGAACGCACACACAAACAATAAAAACAAAAAAACACTCACAGCCAGAGGAAAGATGAACAATGAGGTACAATTTCTTTTTTGAGTACTTAAAGAATAAAGTATGGAAGGTTTATATTATAGTTGTTATCACTGGTAGGACTATTTATCTGGCTGAGTCAGTGCCCCACTTTGGCCCCCCCAAAAAAGTCTGGACGCGCTCCTGATAACATCTACAGTTTTTGCAATAAATAATATGATTCACATTAGGGGTGTCAACGTTTACAATTTTTTCTACACGTGTAAACGGGACTTCTAACCACGTGTACCCGGTTACACGTCGGAGAGCTAACTGTCGCTCTGCAGGGAATCTCATAGCCTGGCTCCAGATATTTCATCAGCTGAAAAAATCCGTCGTCCTCAACCATTGACACAGGCTGCATGTGGAGGGCCCCCATTTCAGCTATTAAGTTGCTGATATGTTCACTCCGTGCCTTGTCATATTTCTTCGATTTGTTGTATGTAAGATACCTCATGCTAGCCTGTGAACCGCTAGCGGTAGCACCGATGCCGGCAGCAGCAGTCTCTCCCTCCAAATTGTTTGGGTGTTTCCATCGCAGGTGGTTTCGCATGGATCCCGTGCTGCTGTTGTAAGCCAGCTTTGCCTGACATAGCCTACACTCAACAGTATTTCCACTGGCAGTTTGTTCGAAAAACTGCCACACAGTGCTCCGCTTGTTGTTTGCCGCCATTGTGTCCCCGAGTCAACTTGAAGTGATGCGACACTGGCTGTGGCTGCGGGTTTTTTTTTTTTTTTATATCAACATAACATTGCGCCCCATGCATCTATTATGTATGCAGATAACTGCACTAGTGGGAACATTTAAATGTATAGTTAGTTAATGTTATAATCTGAAGCTTTCAGGCAACATTATCACCCCTAAAAATACTATATATATTGGTGAGAAATAAACGAGGAGGAGGAGTGCACGGTTATTGATTTTTCTAAACAGTTATGATTTGTTATCCGTGTACCCGTTTACACGTGTAGATGTTGACACCCCTAATTCACATTTCATGTTTCACATTATATTATTAACTTTTTTTTCTGGACATATTTTGGGGCATTTCTTAACTCTGTATTGCGGGCAGTAGAGAGATGACAGGATGTGTTTATTCAGGCGAGTTTCACTGAGAACTCCCTGATCAGATTCACAGCTAGAAACTGCCCAGTACAGCCACCGTCTGGTCCACTGGAGCAGTTGGGGTTCAGGGCTTTGCTCAAGGGCACCTGAGTGGTGACAATGAGAGCTGCCTTTCACTTTCCTCAGTCAGATCCCATATCCTGCCAACCAACCAACCACCAACCAGCAACCTTGTGATTTCAAGTTCGCCTCTCAAACCTTTAGCACACCACTTAAATGAGGTGATAGTGATGCAACAAAGGGACTTGAACCAGGAGTGCTGTAGTTCATGTCAGCATCTTTAACCCCTGAACTATGCGCTTTTTGGAAACATGTACCTTCCTCTATTTTTGACTTTTTTATTTCAGGCTCTCTTTCAAGTTGCTTTGTGAATTTGTTATAAGCTACCGAAGACAATGCATTTAGTCATACTTAAAAGAAATGATTGTTTGTTGTCGAAGCCTCTCTTCCTTCTAAACAGTATTCACCCCTTTTTAATTCATGTTTAACAATATCCAACAATTGTTTCAAATATTTACCACAGCAAAATTAATTTGTATTAACCTAAGAATTAACCTTAAGAACTGTGAAAGAAACAATCAGCACTGAAATTTAAAAACTGAGAGCCAATTCGACTCTGCAAAATGGCACCGTGACTTCTTCAGGAAGCCATTTAAGGTTCAGACTTGTAGAGAAAAGGTTAGAATGAAGTTGAGACTGGAGATAGGACTGAGGCTGCGTGTGGAGGGTCTCTGCAGGGGACAGTGAATCAAGTTAGATAGTTGAACATCCTCACAAGGACAGAAGTTTGAGTGTTTGTCTGTGTGGGTGTGAAGGTACGTGTGTGTTTGGTTTTTATGGCCCTGACTGACTCTCTTTGTGTTCGGTGTTAATATTCACTGCTGCTGCTTCTCTTTTTATTTCTGTTCTGTTTACAGTACCTGCGTAAATGCAGGACACGTGAGAGTCGACTTTATTGTTTTCAGTGAGTCATTCATCAGCAACAACAGTGGAGACACTGGTATCGTACAGTATGAGGAGGTGTTTCTTGTATTTAGTTGTCCTTTGACTGATAAAGTGATAATATAATAACAAAACACAAGGACAGAAGCCAGTCTGGAATTTTCAGTACACACTAGCTCTTTATTAGCCTGGCATTGCCAGACTAATTATTAGTCTGGAACCTCTCAGTTCATTTTCAATTTCCAAGTGGCATTACCAACAGGTGCAGACCAAAATGCCTCTGGACGCAATAGGATGGGACTCCTTAAATTCCTGGAATTTCAAAATCCAGCCGTGCTATCAGTACAAGGAGGACCTGTGCGTTACCGCTACCTCGCTGAACTGCTGCGGTTCATGCATATGCGACCTACCCACTCACGGGCAGTTTTTCTGCTGCTATTCTATTTCAATCAGAGGAGACTCATTCGGTGCAACGAATTTATTGATAAACACAAAGCTTGGAGTAAAGTCTTTGGCGTTTAGACCCCATGGTGAAAAGCTCATGATAAAAGGGGGAAACGTGAATTATGAATATATTAGATACCCCCCCATGGGGTCTAGACACTGGTGGTGGTAATGAGGGGAGAAGATGATGACTGGGCTGCGAGGTGTGGTTCTGGATGAGGGGAGCGCCGCCAGCTGACGAGGAGGTGCCTCGGTGATGCGGAGAGGGTGACTCGGAGAGGAGTGGCGCGCGGGTGATTAAGAATGATTTCCGGGAGCTTGGAGGAGCCTGGGGTGGAGGAGGGATGCAATGAATCTGCGATGACAGCTGACAGCAGGGTAGAGAGAGAGAGCAGGTTAAATTTTGCCGGCTACGATGTGATTGGTTGAGGGATAACTTGTGTCGAATGAAGATTGGTTAGATGCGGGGAACGCCCCCGATCCACTGATAGGTGGAGAGCTGGAGAATGAATGAATAGTGAATGGAATAGTGAATGAAACAGTGAATGAAATAGTGAATGAAATGTGAAGCGGGGAGTGTCTCTCTGATTGAATTTACGCTGAGCTTCATTTCAATCAGAGGAGACTCATTCGGTGCAAACGAATTTATTGATAAACACAAAGCTTGGAGTAAAGTCTTTGGCGTTTAGACCCCATGGTGAAAAGCTCATGATAAAAGGGGGAAACGTGAATTATGAATATATTAGATACCCCCCAAAGAAGAGAAGAGACGGAAACGATAGGTTACGTACCGTAGGGACGGATGCAATCCTTACCTTACCAATGGAAAACGAGTCTATTAGATGGGAGAAATTAACATGGTTATTAGCAAGCGTTATATGCCATACAGCGTCAGAATCGCGGGAAGCTCAGTGTGGAGAGAACTGAAACTCGCAGTGAATAAGTACGACGTGATTCGTGAGAGGGTGCTCGATGCTGCTTCTGAGCACTTGCTCGCTTGCGATGATGGCTCGGCGGCCTGCTTGTGAGTGCTCGATGCTGCTTCCGAGCACTTGCTCGCTGCGATGATGGCTCGGCGGCCTGCTTGTGAGTGCTCGATGCTGCTTCTGAGCACTTGCTCGCTTGCGATGATGGCTCGGCGGCCTGCTTGTGAGTGCTCGATGCTGCTTCCGAGCACTTGCTCGCTGCGATGATGGCTCGGCGGCCTGCTTGTGAGTGCTCGATGCTGCTTCCGAGCACTTGCTCGCTGCGATGATGGCTCGGCGGCCTGCTTGAGAGTGCTCGATGCTGCTTCCGAGCACTTGCTCGCTGCGATGATGGCTCAGCGGCCTGCTTGTGAGTGCTCGATGCTGCTTCCGAGCACTTGCTTGCTTGTGATGATGGCTCAGCGGCCTGCTTGCGAGTGCACGATTGCACTGAAATGAGTATGCATGCACTGGCTAGCCTGGTGAAATGCGGATGGGGTCATGTTATGCATATGGGATGTGAATGAAGGCGGGGTCACGGACCGTATGAGTTACCATGTGTTGTGAGACCCTAGTCTTATCTAGTGTACTGCTCCGTCGTATGCCGTCGTATGAGCAGGTGTCAGAGGTGCAGGGGGTCCCGATCACGGGACTGAGGTGCAGATGAGGTGTGGATGAAGGCGGGGTCATGCGACCATGGGCTGAGGGGTGCAGAATGGAGTGTGAATGAAAATGCAAAAATAGTGTGCTGAGGTGCTTATGAAGTGTGAATGAAGGCGGGGTCACTCGAGACCATAAATTGATATGAGCTTTGAGGAGTGTGGGAGCGCACGAGCTTGCGCTATGTATGCACTGTATGAGCCGAGGCAGAACCACCTGGGATGCTGCGACGCTGAGCGTACCAGTAATCAGTAGTCAGATGCGATTGAAATTGCATGCCTGAATGAAGAACAGCAATGATGAGGTACTCATATCTTTGCGCTGATGCGTGCTCCTTTAGCAGCTGGAGCGGAACCCGACGTGAGGAAAAGTGAGCTCAGCATGATGGCATGAAGCGTGCATGATTAACGTGCGAGAATAGTGACATGATTAGACCACCACCAGTTATATGCCGATTATGACTCACCAATTAGGATGCAGAGACAGCTGATTTGCGACGATGGTGCTGATGTCAGGGCGAATGTAGGATGTGTAAGCTGAAGATGACCGGCGCCCGAGTTGTTGTAGTGATGAGGAGGGAATGCCTTGATTAGCAGCGGATGTAGCTGCGCATGTCCTGAATGAATGCCCTGAGTACTGCTGCGGCGATAATTTGCTCTTAATGAGGACTTGTTTGAAATAATTATTAAACCAGGATTTGGATAGAGTAGATGGACTGGGGTGAGGAACAGTGGAGAGGAGGTGCGAGTTTTAGGCTGGATTTCCCGATATTTGAGCATTGATTTAGAAGGGCGGAATGGGGACTCGATGCGGGCTACGATTACAGAGCAAGCACCTTTACCTTTAGTGTTTAAGGTACAGGGTGTAATAGCTAGCATGAAAAGACAGATCATTGAGAGAAATGGCCCTATTAGGGTCGTATGATAGGGTAGTAGCGGTGAATTCCCCAATCTAAGGAAAGCACAGAATGCTAAATGACAATACGGCATCGAGAAGGGAATCAATGTAAGGAGAGAAGGCCCCGTTCCTTAATACTAACATCCTATGGAGAAGAGAAAGTGTTATTGGCCGTCTTTGATCATGAACTGGAGGAGCTGCTTTAGCAATGCCTTTAAATAATAACTTAATGGCTGGGTTGGAGAATAGGCTTGGGAACGAGGGATCATAGCACCTGATATTGAATTGAATCCCTGCTACCAGCCCCCGTATGTACTAAGGCTTGAAATGGCACACATCCCTACAATAGCAATAAAAGCACACACTGAGTTGATGGAAACGGGCTTTAGTGGTATGCAGATGGACATACAAAACAATGCAAACGTTTCCCATGTGAAATCATACGTTTTAACAGTGGAGGCGGCTAAACCCTGTCTCATGTAAGCCCTGGCTGACTTTATGTATGTAGCTAATGGGTTATGATCTAATATAGCATTGCTGGTGGATAGGAGGGACGGGAATAGGCTCGGGGCTGGCTTCTGGATGGTTGCTCCTGAAGGTCTGGAGTTTGAAACGAGAGCAAGAGTCGGCGAGAGTGTTGTAATGGCCTGGCACGTGACGGGCTGTGAGGATGAAGTTGTGGGTGATTGAGGACCATGTAATGCTTCTCATGAAGGGCATGATGTTTTTGCAGAGGAGCGTCCTCTATTGATGATGTCAATCACTGATTGGTTGTCGCACGGCACGGAAATGCGTTTGCGTGTCCAGTGCTGGCCCCACACGTGGCACGCTACCGCGATGGGGTAAATTTCGTGGAGGGCTGAAGAGGAGTCGACGTGGGGAAAAGAAGGAGGCCAAGGGCTGGAGAACCATTGCTCCTGATAAAATCCCCCAAAACCCACGGATGGGGCGGCATCCGTGAAACATGAGGGAGTCGGATTAATGCACGAGCTCTTCATAGAAGAAGGTGATGCCGTTCCAATTATCGAGAAGGCGTGACCAAACGCGAGTCTGAGCGGCACCCGTTGACTAGGGAGACAATCTTTCTTCCCTGAGTATTCCCAGTCGCTACTCCTATGGAGCTAGTACGAAACACTGGAAATGGAGAGGACTGAAAGGGCCCGATGACGTAATTCTTATGCACTTCTCTTTCTAGCAGCTGGGAACCAATATCTGGCTCTTAAGGGCTGACTGCAATTTTTTTTTTTTTTTTTTTTTTTTTTTTTTTTCCCCGACATAGGACACTGAAGGAGAAGATAAAACCCCCACCCTGAGACCCTGAGACGGCCCAGTGAGAAGATGATTTACAAACACAGAATCAGGGTGAGAGCACAATTCAGCTGCCAATTTAGGGACATTTATTGGCGTTGATGAGTGAATGTTCATTATTTCTTGAACCCCGACGGTTCGCCTGCTGAGGAGGTCCCCTGAAGCGCCGGGGGCAGACGGACCTGGGATGAGCATCTTGGCATGCGCTGCATAGGCTATATGAAGAAACGGCAGCTGGGGTAGGTGCATACGTTTCGTTGAAATTATTGCAAATTGGTACATTTTTTAATGTAAGCACCTGACTCCCTCTGCTATCGGGTCGCCCGCTGAAGCTAGGCTGAGGCTGTGGCTGAGGCGGGGGGACAGGCGTTGCAGACGTGAACGGGAGGGTGGGACAGAGGGAGGCGATGTGACCTGACGTGCCGCAGGTTCCACAGGCTAGGATCTGGGCGCCTCCAACAATCATAACGAGAAGCTCTGTATCTAGGATGGACCAGTCCAGGCGAATATTGTAATGGGAGATGTAGAGGGCTGATTTTTTGGCGAAAGCATTGTGATACTGATAGAAATAATTCTTCCCATACTTTAGGTGCAGATGACCGATTAGAGCCAGGTAGGCGTCCAATTACGGTCGTCTCTCGGGGTACAAGCTGCATATGACGTCACGGTAGACACTGAAGGCCACCAGAAACTGCCCGATGGATAAGTCGGTGTTGAGCCGGGGATCAGCGGACTTGAAGACGGCGGTGATGTTTCCCCCGGACGCTACTGATTTGTCACACTCGGGAGAGGGCAGAATTAGAGAGACCAAATTCACAGCTTTTCCTTGCAGGATTTTTGACCTTAGATTGGGAGATATGTTTGCTGCTTGAGGAATATAAGGCCTACCTGCGGCCGGAGCTACGACGCGGAGGCCAGAGTGTGATGAGACGGCGCCTGGGAGGAGAGGAGGCTGGAAGCGCCGGCTGGCTGCTGCATGGCGGCTCGGGAGGCGGTGATAGTTGCTGAACCCTGGGCAGCGGCAGCATTCTCGAGCGCGTGGAGGCGAGCATCTATCTGCTGCATGGAGCTGGCCAGTTATTGCAGAGTGGAAACAGCGTGACGTCTGGCGTGGAGAGAGTTGGGACTGCGGGCGAGGAGCGGCCCGGAGGAGCCGAGGAGGTTTGCTTCTCTTTGGCTGCGAAGCTTGGGAAGATGCCGACTTCCTGGTCCTTTTGCGGCCGGGAGCGGGCACGGCGGGTTGGGCAGTCGGAGCTGGAGGCTCCTGCCCGGAGGGAAGCGACATCTCTGCCGGATCGGAGCATGTTGCGAGCTCCAGCAGCTCGCGCAGTTGGGCGATCGTGAGGCCCGGGGCAGGACATACGCCAAATCCCCGCAGTTGCAGCAGCAACGGCTCTGGCTCGTCGGCGAGATGGCTGTTTAACGCCAGCCGGAGCTGTCTTAACTCGGCCGAAGTTGACGGGGTTATCGGCGACAGGTTGCCTCCGGGGCCTGGATCCTCTGGGAAGAGGGATTCGTCGGAATCGGACATGAGGATGAGACAACACGAGAGGAAATACGCAACGGTGAGTAATACTTTGCCGTGCACAATGAATCTGCGATGACAGCTGACAGCAGGGTAGAGAGAGAGAGCAGGTTAAATTTTGCCGGCTACGATGTGATTGGTTGAGGGATAACTTGTGTCGAATGAAGATTGGTTAGATGCGGGGAACGCCCCCGATCCACTGATAGGTGGAGAGCTGGAGAATGAATGAATAGTGAATGGAATAGTGAATGAAACAGTGAATGAAATAGTGAATGAAATGTGAAGCGGGGAGTGTCTCTCTGATTGAATTTACGCTGAGCTTCATATATCTTGTCCAACTTGCCACTAATGCAAAGAGAGAATTTGCACTAAATTAATCTGTGTCTCCAACAGATATTCAGTATTTCTGCAGTGACATGCTACTAGGACTGCAACTAATGATTATTTTCATCATCGATTAATCTGTTGATTATTTTCTCAATTATTCAATTAGCTGTTTGGTCCATAAACTGTCAATCAGTGTTGTCCAAAGCCTAAGATGATGTCCGTATATATGTCTTGTTTTGTCCACGGCCCAAAGATATTCAGTTTACTGTCATAAAGTAGTAAAGATACCAGAAGATAACTTCACACATTTAAGAAGCTCAAATTGGAGAATTTGCACTTTTTTCCCTGAAAAATGCCTCAAATTGATTAATCAATTATCAAAAATGTTGTTGATTAATTCTGTTGATCAATTAATAATCAATTAATCTTGGGCTGAAATGATTCCTTGAGTAACTTAAGTAAATCAGCATACAGCACCCCGCCTTACACATGTAGGTATGAGTACTGAAACTTGGTATCAAAGGGGCTTCAGGCTGAATTATTAAAGACTTAAGATTTGGTGTCATTTATCATCAGATGGCTGCAGCACAGCATTACCTCTTTTCTGTCTGTGTTGATGCAGCTCCTCCACGTACATACACACTCATCACTCAGTATTTTGATGTCAGGAATATAATTTACTTTACTGACATTGTAGATTTGTTTCCAATGAGATATTAATGAGTTTATACAGTGACTTTGCTGTTATAACCATAGCTCCTCTGGTTATTGTTAACTATAACTAACTATCTGAATTGATTCTTTTTTAAGAGTAGGCTCTATCATATATTTTTTAGAGTAATTATTTAGCAATGAAAAAGTAACAATAATAGTATCATTACAGTCCAAAAAAAGAAAGCAATAAAAAAAAGCTGTAAAAGCAATAAAAATGCTGATTTTCAAAAAAGGAAACAATTAGTTGTTCATTTATGAGACCTGTCTTATTTTCTTTGGAAAAAAAATGCAGAGTGCACAATATTTCTTATCTGAGCACTCAATTAATTGCCAGAATAATCAATAGAATACTCCACTACTAAAATAATCAATAGCTGCAGCTAAATTAAATGTTGCAGCTCTACATGCTACCATATTGTAGCCTATTTTTTTCAGTAGTAAACACAACGGCTGCAGTAGTATCCTTCAATTGTGGACCAATTTTTAAGAAATGCTGTCTACATTAATACCTTATACACACAAAACACATGGAAATAGGGTCCAGAGTTACCCATTAATCAACATGACAGCTTACACTTCAATGTAAATGTGCCAGACTTGGCTAATAAGCTCATTTTCACCCATACTCCCTGAGCAGGTAATAACAAATTAATGCCTGATGTCATGAATGTTTCAAAAAGCACTACAAAATAATACAGTCACATCTCAAAAGTGTTGACATGCTCTGATGTTTGACAGAAGTGAGTTCAGCTCTCTGTCAGAGCCTCTAACTATTGATGTTTCCACTTGTTCAGCAGTAATCTGTTGGGGCATGCGACTGATGTGATCTTGTTGTTTGCCATTTTCACCGCCATGCCTTCAATCCCATGAGCTCTTGCCTTTTGTGTCCTGATTCCTGTCAAGTATCTCAATACAATGCTCATACCCAGCCGGGCTCCGTGTGTTAATGGCTTGTAGCGATCCTCTGCTTGTCATCCCTATCACTCTCATTGGCAGCCAGCAGTCATCTTCAGGACTCATTTCCTGGCGTCATTTTAGGGGCATGTTCGCTGATGGGATGTGGAGAGACACATATTGTCATTACAAAGGAAAGCCAGCCATAGTAATGATTCGGTTTTACACAGTCAATTTCCTCTCCTATTGAGGCACATTATTGTGACACAATTCCACGGCGTAAATGGCGAGGCGCTGTCACTCTCCCTCCTTTTTTTTCCCATTGTAAGTTCCTGCTCCTTTTTGGGGCTCGACATTTTATCTCCCCGACGCAAAATTGTTTTTAATTTAACAGAGCATTTAATATATGAAGGCAGTGGTCACTGGAGCCAAATGTTGAAGGGAAACGTGGTTGCCATGGGAAAGATTTTGAAGAAAACATTTGATTTCTGTGAAGCGAAAGAGTATAAAACCCATCTGGAATCTTCGCCGCAGGCAGAGTTGCAGAAATAAACAAGAGCCTGGAGGCAGTCCGCTCTGCTCCCATCTCACAGTCTGCTCTTTATTTCTAAAAGGTTTTATGTTTGCTTTGCAACTTGATAGTGTAGAAAGGCTTTGACTGATATGGGCTCTTGAAGGGCGATATCTATATTAAATTTTTTTGTTGTTTGAAGCTGCCAAAAGCCACCACTTGAGTTGGATCACTTTCTACTAACAGAATCTTATAGAGTGTATTGAGGCAGAACTCACTGTAACAATAGAAATTCTTTCTTTTGTCCTCAAACAGCGTGAATTCAGATGTTTAAAATGTTTCACAATGATTTCCATCCGTGCTGATGCCACAGCATCACACAGCTCCTTTGTGTTCCTCTTCATCCCATCACATAGTCTGAATTGTTGTCATGACGCTGCAGAGGTCCCGTGGACAGGCTGCTGCAAGAGTATAATGTTTTATCAGTGTTCTGCTGCTGAAAGCAAGCCGGCAAGCAGAGCTCAACGATGCATTTCATTCAGAGGAGAAACACAAAGGGCCTCATGCAAGGGCATGTTCATAGAGCTGCCTCATGAAAGTCAAAGATTCAAATCATCAAATCATCCAGTGTGACTGAGGGGGACATTCACACCTAAAGGTCTGGTTCCTAAATCGAACCAATGCAACAATGATACATTGTTCCAATAGTCCAGCTGGTCTGGTTTACATTCAAAAAGGCAAAACTCAAACGGTCCAGAAATTGTAAACATCACGTGGTGGAAATGTTCGATTACTGGTCATATAGTCGGCAGGTAAAAAGACAACAAACAGCCTGATTTCTTCCTGGATGTCGTACATCATGGAGTACCATCAGGTTAATGCTCACAGAAAAATTTCCTCACTGGTTGTCCTATCTTACCTTAAGTTTCAAAGATATGTAAAATCCTCTTCCTATTACAGAAGCAGTCCCTAAACTCATGGCTGTGTCATATCTCAGACCTCATATATTATCTTAACTTAGGAAATACTACTAGAGCAGTTGTCCTTTCAGGCCTGTATCAGTGTTTAAAATGTACCCAGGACTGCTGGTATTCATGACAACAGCTGTCTTACCTCATTTGTTACTGTCTAACTTGCGAATGGACAAAAAAGGACGGCATTCAATTTAAGCCTTGATGAGTCAGAGAAATTCATTGTACCATGGAGGAGAGGAAACACAACCTTTATAGGGAGTTTTATTGACCAATGATAAGGATTTGAATGGACAGAGAACATCGATCGAATTAAAATTAATCATCTCGGCGGTTGATTAATACCCATAATACTAAATAGCTTCACTGTCTGGGAAAGCATCGTCTTACAGTTTGAGGAGGCTTACAATCATAATATTTTGGTGTTCATGTTGTTCCCGATCTTCATTTTCATTACGGACCTAACAACAGTGGTACTGCCATTTCTGGCAGATATCTTGAATTAAGGACAGGGTCTGTGGCATCTTAACTTAAGAAATACTTCAGGTAGGATGCTTCTGTAATAGCTAAATTCCTACCCCAATGAAAGATAGGATGTTTTCCTAAATGCAGTTAGGAAATGTGTTTCTTTAAAACCAAAAATCAATTGATGTAAGATAGGATTTTAAGGCTCTATTCTAACAGTGGAATTTAGAGGAGTCCATGTATGAAAGTGTCATAAGACAGTGGGTAATAAATAATTTAATGATGCAGGCATTCCTGACTTCGTGGTGAATCCAGGTTTGTCACCAGCTAGCATTTTGGTTAGTGTAGGCCTCTGCGATTAGTTCAGATGGTGTTCACACCAGACATGAACTGCTCACAAATTCACTTGACTGTGGTCCAGGACCACTCCGAACCAGAATTCAAGTCTGGCATTCACACCAATCCAATCAAACCACACCAAGGGGGTATGGCTTTTTATTTAGTGTTCTAGTGATGGCAAAAACTGTTGTTAATGAAGTTAACACACAGGTTTGAAGGCTAACTTGGTTTGTTTACTATGTCGTTGTCATGCTGAACGTCCTGACAAACCCTGATCAAAAATCTGGCAGTTCAATACAGCATTACTTAATAGTCTAGATGAAAAGGGAAGAAAAGGAAGAAATAGTTAAATATTTTATTTGAACAACCAAATCTGATTTGACTGGTGAACTCCTGAGTCATGTACAGACTTATTTTTTCATATTCTCATCTTAAATCTCTCTTTCTGATTTTGTGAGGTTTGCTTGCATGAGTGTTCCAAGTTGGATTTGCCAAAGAGTCTTGACCACACAAGTGTGACTTAAACTGTTCATTTCCGCCTGATGAATGCCCTCTGTTCACTGGGAGGGGTGTGTTCATGTGATTTGATCTTTCACATTCTCCATTTGTGGGAAGTTTCATTGGCAAAAAAAATGTGGAGAATAAAACAAAAAGTTCACCTCACAGAGCTTCACCCAAAACAATTAGAAAATATGAATACAGCTGCCAAGGACGTGCATTAGAGCAACACTGTATTGTGGCAGAAATAAGGAAGGAATAGTTTATAACTTATTCATGAAGTGAAAAGGATACATGACTGATATGAGTCACAGGGATATTAAAGAAGAGAATATTATGGCCTGCAATAGGTGATGTTAGACTGTCAGTGCAACAGATGATTGGGCAAGACCCTGAGAAAGCTGTCAGGGTGAGAGAATTTTCTAACAACTACTGAACTGTAGCAGCTGCTGTGCCAAAACATACCAACACAAATCAGAAAATCAAAAAACTTAAATTGGCCATGATGATGATATATTGGACAGAATATTCATTTTACCTTCAGTTTGTTCCAGTTATATACTTTGTTTTAGTCGATTTCAATATCACATTTTAACTCCACATTCATTCAGATTGAGAGATAAGAAAATCCTTTATTAGTCCCACAATGGGGAGATTTGCAGTGTTATAGCAGCAGAAGGAGATAGCGCAAAGAGCAGAAGCATCAATAAAAAGACAGATAATAAATAAGTAAACAAGCAAGGAGAAAAAAAACAATGAAAACAATATGAACAAGGAACAGACTCAACAGCAGAATTTAGACTATTCTAGGTAGGAAACATTGATATTGTGCAGTATTACACTGAATGAAATATTGATATTGCAGGTCAAGGCATTGTTACGTTCTGTCTAGAGGTGGCAAAGACACAACATGAAACTGATTCATCCTCCCCCGAGTTTCAAGCAGCCACAGAGACTAATTGATTAACCAGCAGGTATTTATTTATAGTATGTTGTTAGTAATAGATGGAGCTGACAATTGGCTTCAGTGTAGGAAAGGTCAATACAACAGACTATTTAACTAAGAAGGCATAACAAATATAACCTAATACCAAATTACAATAACTGACTTCCCTCACTAAAGCTACAGCCACAATGCATGCACAATGTTGCATCAGAGACAACTTTGGCCTGTTGGGAGGAGGTGAAGATGAGTTCTGCCCCATGCAGTGCCACCGCCATCTTGGCTCTTTACGCAGTTCACTGGCATCAGGAAGGACCTAATCACCTGCAGGAGCCTGTGGACCAGTCACATCCATGGGCTGGTACCAATGCTGTCACTCCCAACGCATCTAAAACAGCAGCTTGGTCAGTGACCTTATGCTTCAAAATATGATGCTGTAGGTACCCATCTAATGAAGGTGTAGGGCTCCATGGTCAAGTTAGCAATAATTAATATGCAAAGTCCAGGTAGTCTTTCAGAATAAGAGCATGAAAACTACTAAGTGAGGCTGAGGAAAACATTGTGGTTTGTGTTGAAAAAAGGACCATAGTTACACGAGAACGTAACTTATAAATGTTACGTAATGTATGTATGTTCTTGTCACAGTGTGTGTCAAAACTAAACAAGATGGTGGATCTGAAAATATAGCCGGGGTAGGGCTGTTCAAAATGTTAGTTTTAAATGAAGAAACAATAACTTAAAAGCTGACTTGCATGACAGGCAGGACAAAAATAACAAACAAAAAATAAACAAATCCAAGAAGGGCAAATGAGGAGCTAAAGTCCAAAAATACAAATACAAAGTCCAACAAATGCAACAAAGATCTGAAAAACAGGAGATGACACCAAAGGATGACAACGACCTGACACAGAAACAGAAAATCACTAAACAGACTAAATAGGCAATAATCAAAAAGGGTGGGTTAAGGACAAAGACAGGAAGTAAAGTTAAGGAACATGAGAGAGGACCAGGACTGCAAAATAAAACAGGAACTAACTAACAAAAAAAAAACAACAACAAAGAAACATGACAGTTATGTAAAGAAATCGACACTGGCTCTTGGTTTTACCCGACTCATTCCCAACTCGTCACACACCAACATTTGGTCACCAGCTGTATAAGACGCCCTGGGCTGTTGACATAGTCTAAAGAGGGAGAAAATCCTCACATGGAGCATGGAGGAGGTGGATGGATGTCTCAACCAAACACAGGACTGTTCTTATCCTAAACCTACCCAAGTAATTTCTGGGCCTAAACCTAACCAAAGTGCAACCATTTCACAACATTAATCATGCGTTAAAAAAGCTTTCTGGCTGGAGTACCTTGTGCTTCAGTATGGGACGCTGAGAGACGGTGACAAATAGTTGGTAACCAGTTGGAATGAGGAAGCGTTTGAACCCTGGTTTCCTGGTGAACATCCTGTGTTTGACATTCACCCACCTCCCCTACTTGACTTCCTCGCTCTTTATACTACATCACCTGACTTTGACAGAACATCAAAACATAACGGTAGATGGGTGGCTCTAGAAGTGTGCTTGCAGGAGTATGTCCAGCATCACAGTTTGAAGCATAGGGGCACTGACCAAGCTGCTGTATCTGATGAGTGAGAAGATAGAATGGGCAGCTGCTACGCACTTATTTGCATGTATTTGCACTAACACCCACCTGTCACAAATCATGCCATAAGAGACTGATTGACTGACACAGCAAAATAAGACTTAGGTTGTAACAGGTATTTCTGTTGACTTCATCCACGTTGAATTTTGAGCTTGACAGATCATTCTCGTCCTCAGAAACAACTGTTGACAAAAGTACCTGATTTTACTTTTAGTACTTTCAATCACATTAAAGTGTGAACACAAACTAAGAGTCCTAACATGAGCCATGGAAACATCACCTCACAATGATCTAAGGCTCGTTAGAGCCAGAAACGTGCGTCTCTACATTTGTGTGGTTTTAAGGATCGTTTGCCCTCTGTGGCTGATCATACTGCAGCCAGTCTGACCGCCGCAGCACAAGACTGCTCCGGGCTCAGATATCCTTCTCTTTTCGCTCTCCTCTGACCCCTCTCATCAGCGAGGCTTTTTGAACTGACTGGATTTTTAGACGCTGTGTGTGTGTGGTACAATCCCATGAGGCAGTGAGCATCGGACCACATTTACTGTCCCTTAAATCAGCGCCTGGCCCACTGCAGCACTGAACTGAACGGTAAGAACCACTCACCCCTGCCCTGGAGCTGCGAACATCTACTTTATTTATAGGTAACATGATATCTGCAGGATCAGGCTGCGCTGAGTCAAGTGTCCACAGTGAATACAGTCCAACTCTTAATACATGAAGTTGTCCAATAAGCAGACACCATTAATTTAAGCACCAATTAGTGACATTAGTCTTGTCTCATTATCTGGAGAGACTCCTCAGGGAGACTCTCGTGTAACCCTTGTGTGGCCTGACACCCATGTCTTCGTCCTCAGCTGTGTCCCAGAATTCATTTCAGCTATTTCAGCCACACTGACTGACAGGAGTGTAGTGGGAGATTTTACATCTTTGTCACCTTCATTTGCCCCTTCAGCTGCTGGGACCTGTGACGAACTCATTCCCCAACACTCTGACACAGTTCAGTACAGAGTCAGGCAGTTTTTATATTTCATTTAAGCCCATTTATTCCAGTTTATTTAATAGTCCTCATTGTGTTTCATGCTGGTCTAAATCCCGTTTCCAAGGCTCTCTCAACTGTGTGGGAAACTTTTTTTTTTTTTTCTATTAATAAATGCTGTCGAGGTAAAGGTCACATTCAAATGATATTTGTTTTGAAGAAGCGTGATGATTGAAACCTGGCACAGAGATTCTCATCACAGTCAGAAAAAGCGATCACAGTGACAATAAGCTCTTTTAGTTTCTCTTTAAAACTTTCTGCCATTGTTGTTGTGCTGCGTTCAGAGTCACATCCTGATACTCAGACAGACCCAGGATTTGTTTGCTACCTTGTATCTTTTTAATGCAAGGCTTTAATTGCTGAGGACATCAACATGAAGAATGTGCAACTGTGCAGGGTATGCCATACATACGCAGATGAGTTTCACTTCAGTCAATCCGAACTAAACCTTTAAAACACCAAAGTCACACAGTAAAACAACTAACTAACAGCTAGGCAGCGGTAGACCAGCAACTCCTGTGTTCTGTGAGATAATGATTGATTTTACCAAAGGAGTTTAGTTGGTTTGGAAACAATATTTGTTTGTATAACAGTGCTTTCCCTTCAGAAAAGGCTGTCTGACAGCAAGGTATAAAAGGCTCAGTGTACACTTAAACTGATATTGATTTTTTTAGGTGTCTAAAATATGTTTTCCTACTCCGGTACTCTTTCTGCTATGCCAAACTGGGTGCATGTTGACCATCTACTGCAGGTTAAAGTATATGTATGTATACTTATATATATGTTATAAGTACATCAGACAACCCAACCTGCAATAATGCAGAAATATTCACTTCTATACATGTGGAGTTTTGCAGAACATAAGATGTTTTTAGAAAAAATGTATATGTAGTGACCAAAATGTTTCAACTGCTCAAGGGATAGTTCACCCAAAAATTAAAATTTAGTCATTATTTACTCAACTTCACGTCAATTCAAGGTTGAGTTTTTTAGTCCACAAAACACTGCTGCAGTTTCATGAAACAGTATTTCAGAATCTCACAAACAATGAAAGTGAATGGTGACCAGCTTTTTTTTTTTTTTTTTTTTTTTTTTTGCATTTGAAAGAAAAGTCCTTTCAGTAGTTCTAGGTTCAAGTTGATACATGACACTGATCTATTTTCTTCTTCTGGTGTGGCAAAAATACACTGTTGTACAAAAAGTGTCATGTATCATTTTTTAAGCTCACATTGAATCGAAGTTGCAATTCTGGTATTGTGACAGCCCCAGTCTGTACACAAAACGTATGACAGCACAGCATCCAAACCAAACATAAAACCAACGTGCAAACCAAGACGATCGTTTCTGGACTTTTAGTCCAGGCCTTATCAGAGATTACATGAGCAGAGCAGCTTTAGAAGTCTCTCAGGTTAATGCATTAGTAATTAACATTCTGACAGGACCATTCTTTCCTTTTGATAATGGATAATTATGTGCATTTAACAGCTAATAGTTCTGTACTTTTAAATGAGATACATTTTAAAGGCTAAACTTTTTTTTATGGAGCATAATAGAGTACTTTTCTTCTTTTCTTCTTTTCTTCTTTTTCTTTTCTACAACATATGAGGTTTTATTTTTCTAACACTGGCTGGTGTACAGGTGTGGGCATGTGCAGTGTCTGGCCTGGATTTGTCTCTTAAACTCCATGGCACCGGGCTCAAACATCATGTGGGATGGGAAGTGAAAGCTACACGGTGCTGGATGGAAATGAGAGTGGAGCGTGAGGGCATCCAGACTCAGGCTGGCTGGTGAGAGCAGATTTTAATCAGAGAGGCTGGTAGCAACAGCAGCGCGGCCCCCGAGGGCCCAGGCATCACATCACATTATAACCCAGCCCAAACAGAGGCGCCAAAATGGCCAGGCCTGAAATAACAGATAACCCTGCCAAATCGCATCATCATCCAACCCGCTGCGGTCTTAATCTGCCTCATCCTCCCGCACTAATGAAGCTAATGGAGGGAATAAGTGACATGCTCTTTCTTCTCCCGCTCTCTCACTATCACTGTCGTCTCTTTAATGGCGTTGCTGCTGATGTTGGAGAGAGAAGGCCCACACTCTGTTTCTCCCTGCCTCTGTTTCTTTAAAGGCACGGACATGACAAAGAACAATAAATAAACATAAATATAAATCTGGGTATATATTTGGGTCGTGGCTGGATGTAGTCATGTTTTACCAATAGATATAATAAAGCACTGCATTGAAGTCAATGAGGATAAATAACTTAAAGGAACAGTTTATCCAAAAATGAAAATTCAGTCATTATCTACTCACCCTCATGCTGACTGAAGGTCAGGTTTACTTTTTCAGTCCATAAAACACTGCTGGAGTTTCACAGGAAAACAGTGTTGCAGAATCTCCCAAACAATGGAGGTGAATGGTGACCAGTTTTCAAATTTAAAAAACAACAGAATAAAAACTTAAAATGCCTGCATACTGCTCGTCTGGTGTAATCCAAGTCTCCGAAAGCCCCAACATGCCAAGTTGACTAAAAAAAAATATTTACATCATGTTTTTAGCCTGAATCTTCACTGTAAATCTTTAGCTTGGAGATACATTCACATGAACATGCACACTGTCTGAACTGTGTGTGTGTGTGGTGTGACAGTGTGCAAACAGCATGTCAGGACTTTAGGAGACTTGGATTACACCAGACAAGCAGTTTGGAGGGATTCAATTTTATTTTTTTTTCTGTTTTTTTTTTCTGTTTGAAAACTGGTCACCATTCACTTCCATTGATTGGGAGATTCTGCAACACTGTTTTTTCTGTGAAACTCCAGCAGTGTTTTGTGGACTAACAAAATAAATGTGAAATTCAATCAGCATGAAGGTGAGTACATAATGACAGAATTTTCATTTTTGGGTGACCTATCCTTATAAAGATCTGTCTACGTCAATGTTTTGGTAACATTTAAATGAAGACTTGTGGAGATATTTGGTCACAATTCAGTGGATTTGCTGAAAGATTTTCAGCTCTGTAGGATGTGTGTTGTTTTTTTTTAAGTTTGGATTGTGAAATGTCTGGAAATTTAGATTTGCTGCTATAGAGACACCCACTTTAATCAATAGTTACCAAAATTTGTGCATAGACTGAGATCATACAAACAGATTTTTGTATGAATTTATGGAGCCAATTAAGAGATGTAAGCTTTTTGCATTTGTGGTGCTCCCTAGTGGCAGAATGTCCCCAGACTGCTTAGCAATGCTCAGACTTATCATCTGAACATGAGCGCTGAGTTTGGTTACAATAATTTCAGCCAATTTAGATTTATGAGCGTTTATGTTAAAAACAGAGATTCAAAACTGTATCATTTCAAAATGCCCAGATGGCCCAGATATGCTTTATAACCATTTTGATGCAGATTGCTCAAAATTTGTAGATGGAGTGGCGAAAATGGATTTGGACAATATTCAAAATAGCAAAATATTTTATCCATTTTCTGGGTTTCTGGGATCCAGATAGTGAAGAAGAAGACAAAGATGAAGACAAACAAAAACATGCATGACTAACAGCTTTGAATACTAAATCCCTCATATTTTTATTGTAAAAATCAGTGAAATCAGCTCATTAACCAGATGAACATTTTTACCTGTTGAATTAGAAACACTTCCACACCTGCTGAAACCCCTGAATCCCTAGAAAAATACAGAAATCATGACCTCAGTGTTAAATGGTAGCAGATGGTGTTGGTATGGATTATTTTATTTCAAAAAACAGCAAATAAATGTAATTCCCAAACCCCTGAACTATTCCTTTAACCATCTCACAGCTTCTAGCAAAATAGAGGCATTTCAAACCAAACACCAAAGGAACAGTCACCTCTAACAGTGATTTATAATTTAATTGGTAACTTTAAAAAGCCTGTGAAAGAGACACTTGCTTACCTCATCACTGCATAGACTCACGCAAAAATGAAGACCCCATTTCCCATAAATCCTATGGGTTCATTAAAGGTGTTTTAACTTCAGAAATATGGTAACTTGATTTCATTTTATGTGCTTTTGTGTGTTGGGTTTTGAATCAGTTAATCTGAGCTGTTCGTCCATATAGAAATTAGATGATTCTGCTGTTTGCTACAGTTTGAATGAGAAGCATCATGATTTCATTTCATGCGAGCAGTGTCGACGTGGTGCTGATGATGCACGTGTGTTGTAGCTGCTCATTGTGTGGTTGGTGTAGGTTCAGAGTGCTGTCTGAAGTGCAGTATAATAAGTTGATTATCACATGATGATTCACATGATAATCTGCTGGTGCTTGATCTGCATATGGGGATTTGATGACTTGTGAAGTGCAAAAACTCTTGCTGTCATGTAGCACATCACAAGACGTCACAGTCATAACAGAAGCATTAGTGTTTTGTTTGTGAGTGTATAAAGAGGAACTAGACGACATGAGCACAAATAGATACCACAAAAATAATCATCATCAATTTAAATTTCACAGAAGGAGAAGATAGGGAAGAGAACAAGTGTCAGAGCAAGACACGCTCTGAGCAGGGAAAGAGACTCTTTGTGCTATAAATAGTGAATATCTGCATTGCCTTTCAAAGAAGATGAGGATGGTCAAGGAGAAATGACGTGGACATGGCTGTTTCTCCCTTGGGATGGAACCTTTCCTATCATTTATTGGCTGAAGTGCCTACAAGCTTCAGTTCAGAGACAGGTATTAAGCCTCCATTTTACCAAACTGAAAAACAACAAACTCTTTGTTAAAAGCATTAAAGCACTCATTCTCTTTTGCTGTTGTGTTACTAGGGTTCAGATAGGCAGTTCCTAGAGGTGGCAAAAGTACATACATTCTTTACTCAATTAGAAGTGCAGATACATGTGTGTACATGTGGTAAAAGTAGAAGTACTGATTCAGCTCCTTTACTGCAGTAAAAGTGAGCAAGTACAGGCTCTGAAATGTACTAAAGTATAAAAGTAAAAAAGTTGTCCTCTGAAGGACATGTCTATGGCCTGTTTCTTTGCACAGCTAACTGAACTTCACCTTTTCTCCAGTCAAGTCTCCCTCGGCCTGTTTTGTCTTGTTACATCTTTTATGTTGATTTAGTCCTGTTGCGTCTTTCACATAAATTCCATCTTACATCTTTTACGTTGTTTTTGTCTTTATGCATCTTTTACATCATTTTCATGTTGTTATGTCTTGGCATCATTTTTGTCTTGGTACATCTTTTACATCCTTATGTCTTGTCATGTCTTCTTTACATTGTTTTTCTTCTTACATCATTCTCGTGTTGTAACGTCTTTTATGTCATCTTTGTCATGTTCGTCTTGTTATGTCTTCTTACGCCTCTTATGTTGTTTTTCATATTGTTACATCTTTTTCTTTTTTTTGTCTTGTTACATCTTGTACATCATTCTAGTCTTGTTACGTCTTTTATGTCATGTTTCTTATTGTTAGATCTTTTGCATCATTTTTGTCTCGTTAAATATTTTATATTATTTTCACTGCTACATTTGTTGTCTGTGATATGTACTGATAGATACACCAAGAAATCATCTATTCTATATGTTATTTTTCTGTCCATTTAGTCTGAAATTAATTTTAAAAAGCACCATGATGCAAAATGAAAATAACCAATGATTGTTGTTAGTTGTCAGAAAAATAAATACTGAAGATAAGTACAAATACCTGGAAACTACTTAAGTACAGTAACAAAGTATCTGGACTTAGTTACTTCTCATCTCTGCTGGTTCCATTTGGGATTTAAATCCAGGTTGATCTTCTGTCATTTGCTAGTGCTTCTCTTGCTTGGCCACATGCAAAATCAATGTCAAAATGCATTTTTGCCGGACTCCAGGTTTCCGAAATCTCCACAACTGAGGTGGCAAGTGCAAAGTTGTGCCTGTACTCAGAATAAGAGCACTTAGTGCTGTTGAGTATTCGAGCTGTTTTACACAAATACTTCCATAAAACCATAATTTCAGGAGGGTATGAAAAAATAGATACTGCCTCAGCCTGGTGTAAAACAGACCAGTGATGACCTGTAGACACAGCGGGTTTCACTGCACATTTTCTGACTGACGTCACAAAAGCTGTTGACTGAAAATAGCTGAAAAGTCGGTCAATTTGCAACATGTTTTAGTGTAAAAATGTCATCTGTTCAGATTGTAGAGCACTTGAGATAAACCTGTAATTGTATTGTGTATGAGGGCGTATAAATAAAACTGACTCAGTCCAACAGGTTCATTTCAAACTGCCATTAAACTCTGACCTGCAAGCTGCTTTACAGCACATTTATACATATTGCATCTATCGCCTATGTAGGTGTTTTTAATTAAAGAAGTGAGACTTCTGTTATTGTGAAACTTTAAGTATGAATCTTTACACCTTAGCTGTGAAAATCCACACCATGTCCACACTCCTACTATCCTCCAAAATACCTACAAAACACAATACAGTATGTTTGTGTTTGAATTCACGTCAAATATTTGCTGTCATGTTTTTTTAGGGTAGCTTTTATTTATTAATTCCATTTTTTGTAAATAATCATTAAAGTAATCAGACTACCTGTACTGTAGGCTCAGCGTTATTTGGTGTTATGCACAGTGTGTGTGTTGGAGCATGCAGTCATTGCATATTGGATGGCTGCACAAGGTCATTTTGTCAACAGAGCTCTACAGACACATTACACATGCAGTAGTGGCTGATCAAGAGAGGGCACTAGGGCACGGCCCCACCTCTCCCCACATCTTAGAACTTAAGTGAAGAAGACTTAATTACTTTGAAATATATACTGCATATTGTTTTAAATAAGCAAGGATCATATTGGGTGGTTAGGGTTAGGGTTAGGAAGTAAAATGTATAATCTGCAATAAAATGTGCTGTTAAAAATGTTTTTCATTGTCTAAAGTTATGGATAAGTCGCGTGTTTCCAGCTTGGGGCACAATTTTTTGGCGTATTAACTCTCGCTATAAGTTGTACTGTACATGCGCAGTTTGATCCTCCCAGTACAAGAGAAGGAGCTTGGTGGGTCGCACAGAACTTGCACCCAGCAAGATATACACACTGTCAACTTCTGGGTGGCAGCAGCGAGTGATTTGCTTAAGCTACATCTGACAATTAATACAGCAGAGTGAGATGTGTTGATAGTTGAGGAGTTTAATGCATCAGCTGCTAGAACAGACACATAACTGTGAAGTCACTATTAGTAAACATTAGAAGAGAAGCTGAGATAAAGAACCTGGACCTGATCAGCCTGACATCACAAATCAACAAAATGATGATAAACTCTGTGGAGAACATAGTGGCAGTGTAACTCATAGGGATGCACTGATTGACTGGCCAGAGACTGGAACAGGACGGTTTTCCTGCGCAACTGGCCGGTCAGCATCACATATTCGATCCTGTGCCTGCCATATTTGCATATGATGGTCATGTCATGCGCACAGCAGACACACTGACAGTAACGTCACAGGCACAACAGCGCTGATCACAGCCACACACACTCAGACACATGCTTGCATAAAGTCGTTAGTGACAAATTCTAAGAACAGGATTAAGAGAGGACAGAGAGCGTACAAGGAGATGGGGCAGCTTCTGTGAAATCTTGCAAGATCGTGTTCACTCTAGTCCATAATATTAATGTAATAATATAATAAGGCCTGGCTGTAAACTGAAGCAATGAAAATGTAAGTTATTTAATAGTCAATGTTATTATTAACATCCAATTTAATTTTACAAGAAAAGTTGCAGTGTTTGTGAATGCTGTCAATTATAGTTCTGAGACTGATAATTGGAATCAGCCAAAATCGGAATCGGCAGGTGAGACCCTTAAAAAATCAGAAATCAAAATCAGCCAAGAAAATTGGAATCAGTACCTCTCTAATAAAAACACTAATGCCACACTGTGAAAATAGTCCACTACAAGTAAAAGTCCTGCAGTCAAAACCTTACTTGAGTAAAGGTATGTAAGTATTATCAGCTGTCAGTATGAAAAGTAAAAGTAAGCACTGTGCAGTAAAATGCTCCCTGTCAGTAACTAGTAACTGTACCTGTCAGGCAAATGTAGTGGAGTAAAAAAAAAATAAGTAGAACTATATATAAGCATAAAATGGATGTAATTCGAAATTCGACCTAGGTACAGTACTTGAGTAAATGTACATGGTTTACATTGCCCTACTCAAAATGACAGGGGCTGAATGTGTGGGGTTGGTCTTTTACAAACTTTTAAATAGTTGCTGTTTTGTGCAGAAAAGTGGGTGACACACTTTGAAGTAGGTACTTATATAAACCTGTCAAAGACATTTAACCACAGAGTCACTGAGAAATTTTCATCTCTCGGGGAGAATTTATGAACAAAAAGTACATTTTTAAGCCACAAGGTTGCAATTTTCACATTTCTAATGTAATACCATGTATTTTTTAATTTATTCATTCTTAAATGTTGTTATTTTCTAATAGGTTTCAGTGTATTCAGAATTTTCTTCCATTTAGTCTTTCAGCATAACAAATTGTAGCATAAATGATAATTATTATAAAGGACTTTAAAGCGCCTTAACTTATCTTAACTAAGTAAGTTCTATTAAACTAAAAACTGTTTAATATTCAGCTCAGCAAATACAAATAAAGGCCTTTTCATTTATTAAAATACAGTGGTACGATACGTTAACATTTTCACTATACCCCCCCAGGAGAAAAATTCCCCAGGCGTTACCGCACATGTGTGTACCTCACAGTGTTTCTGTTGTCGTTCCTCCAACATATCCTCCAAATCATACGCCCAGACAGGTCGTACGTGGACATACGACCCAGTAGAGCATTTCTGGTCGCGTTTCTGGTCGTTTTCTGTTGGAGAACAGGCTGCATTAAGAAAAGCAAAAGTCAATAGAACAGTGGCTTGGCGCATCAGGGAGGGTGCCCGCCCCCGGAACAGGAGACCCGAGTACAAACCTCAGCAAGGCCAACTCCGACGGTGCTTCTGTTTTTGGGGGTTAGGGTTAGGATAAACGTACGTATAGGTCGTATAAAGCTGCATTCAAAAACGACCTCTCTGGTCGTTTTCTGTTGGAGGACAGGCTCCGTTCCTCATATACATGTCATTCCTCTCAGTAACCTGCTCTACAGCTGCTCTCTGATGCTTCCTTTAATCAGCCTTTCTCTTGACGGCGTGCATCCTCACAGGGCTCTGCTCGCATGAGGCTGCTTCTCATTTATCACACAGTCACTTTGTTTTTTCTAATCATTTCATTTATGTAGCATCTCACCAGCATCGGGGTGCTAAATGAATTTTAAGATGTCATTCTCATCTTGTCAAATTTATTTTATTGTTTATTGAATTGCAGATGTCTGTAAGTGAAAATCTGTGTGCTACTGCAGGTTTCACAAACTTTTTCATGTCCAGGACCCAGACGAAAGATGCATATGAGAGCACAGAGCACTTTTAGGTATGAAGATAATAATACTTCATTCAATACTTCATTTCTTGCCACACCCTTTAGTATAGTGGTTTTCAAACTAAGGTCAAGGGACCAACAGGTGGGGTTTTTCTACTGCACCACATTGAGTCAAACCATGCTGCAATGATTTGTATTTCTGTTACCACTTTTATCGCACTGAGCCATGCTGAGAGGGACCTCCTCTGGCCTGCGGTGGGCTGCGGTGACATCTTGCTGGTCGTGGCCAACCCGTGACGACCCTCTTTTCTCCACCTTGAACAAACAAGTGTTGTGATACTGAACTTGTGTGTGCAGGAGACCAGAGCGAAAGACATTCCTTAAAGTCTCCTTATGTTCAGCTCTCAGTACTTTCGTAGCTTCTAACTGAATCTTTATGTTTTGAAATGCAGTCTCTCAGGTATTTTCAGGTATCTGCATTATTTTACTCTTTCAGCTGTGTCGGAGTTGTGCTAAGTTACTGCTGATGAAACCCCCAAATGAAAATATTTCTTGTTTGTGCTGCTTCAGATTAAAGTATTTAAATAAAGAAATGACAGGGGACTTTTATGCTGAAGAATTTAAGGAAACAGCGTATATGAATGGCTTATTCACTGCTGTACAGCTGCTCGACTCGAGCCTCCTTGAGCTCATCTTCAGCTAAAAGACATGCCTTTAAGCAGGTAGCCCTGTTGTAATGGAAATGCAAACCCCTGGTGTGCTGGGCTGATGGGCCGAGTCAAATCGAGTCGAGCCAGGCCAGCTCTGTGTGTGGAAAAGGGCCAAGGGTCCTTGAGTGGGTTGTAGGAGGTCCCTAACAAAGCATATTTTAACTTTGATCACATTTTTTGTAAGTTGGAACAACAAGGAAAGAAACAGGGTTGGCAGTTTTGGTTGAGTTTGATCACTGATCAACTCCAATACTGAGTACATAAAGCAATAATGTTGTAAAGACTACTGAGTACTCTAAACGTCAGCATGTTCATGGACATCGCAGCTGGTGTCCACTCCTTTGTCAAAGGACTCTGGAATGATATGACGGCTTCAGTTCCCTTTGCTGAGTGGTCTCAGACTCAAAGAGGAGGGAGCAGAGAGGTTGCGTAATTTTTGTAATAAATGTTCGAGCATACGCACAACCAAATCAAACCCAATACAGGAAAGTGTACAAAAATTTAAATAATATTTCAAATTTGTTAAAACTGATCTCTAATACTTTTCAGATGGTTACTGTCATGTATATATAAGAACCTAAATTACATGGTTATGGCTCATTTATGCTAAACATTAGATACAGATATGGGTGGAGCTTTCTGTAAAAATCTGCATTAATTTTGTCCACATTTGTGCACATTTTCTGAAAGCCTACAGATACCAAAGACATATCAAAGTCCTGCACAAGAAACTTTGACCAAGAAATTTTGAGTACAATCCTCTCAGTTTTGATAATTTCACCAATTTCTCTAATTTCACACTTAACTTTAAATGTCTCTACCGTCGCGCTCCACCCATTCTTAATACATTTATAATGAGACTAAACTATACTGTCTCTAACACCTGAGGCATGTCAGAAGGAAACTGTAGAAGACAGACACTGTTAGACTTCTTTCGCACTAACTGCATTCTCAATCAAAGGTACGACCCTCTGGAATTCTCTGCCTGCCAATTTAAAGCAGATTCAGGATTTTAAATAATTTTTGCAACAGTCAAATCCGGATTAAAACTTGGTTGGAACTGTAATCATGACATTAACTAGATCTATATATTTAAGTTTTTGTTTTTGTTTTTGTGTGTGTGTGTTTTTTGTTTTTGTCCGTGAATGTTCTCATTGGTCCAGGTCATTGTAATCTCAGGAAAGATTAAATCGAAAGCAAATGGACTTGTTTAAAAGTTTTTTGTTTGTTTTACTTGTCTGTTTGTATGTTGTCATGGATGGTTCTTGTTCCTGTTCTCGATCACCATGTGGACTGATGTTAAGATTTTATACTGTAACATGTGATTTTATCAATTGCTTGGACAATCAGGGCCCATCAGTGGACTGGTGTTGGAAATTAGCTTCGGCTATAAATGTGTGTACAGTACATCGGACGCTCCTTATGCAACTGTCAATGTTTTCTGTGCTTGTCCCTTACACATAAGCCAATAAACTACACTATGGACAAATGGAGCAGTACCACTGGTAGTCTTGGGTGACAGTGTAGCAGTAGTGTAGATAATACTTCAAGCGAGACACAACCACAGGACACAATAAAGAAGTTCACATAGCTACACAGACCACTGCTGTCTCCGCTTTTGCTTCTCTCTCAAGTGGTGCATCATTATAACCTTTTACAGCGTCACTGTGTTTGTTGTCAGAAACTTTTGACTCTTCTTCTTTGGGGGAACTTCTGACTCTGAGCGACAGCCTTTAGTGGACTGCTTAAAATACATACAGGACGGTTACATTGTTTCAAATGGACGCATCTATTTTTGTATGTAAAGGGCGTATGGATGAGCCTTTAGAAGGTTATTGTGAATACTGTCCATTTCCAGTGGCTTTAATAAATCTGACAAGTTCATTGTCAAGTTCATTTCAGCTGTTCAACAGTCTGGTTCTGAATGAGGCCCAGCGTCTGTCCCAGTTTGCATCCATGTCTTGGTTATTAGCTGGTGAATTAGTGTCATTTTCATTGAAATGACACATAATATCTTTACACTCAGAGTGTTATTCCTTTAATATTCTATTCTTTAACAAATCATGACCTACCAAAAAGAACTTAAAAAATGATTAATACCAACACACTCATTCCAATTTTTTTGTGAAAACTGTTTTTTTTTTTTTTTTTTTTTAAGGATTTATTTATATGAAATATATGTAATTTTTAAAATGTTTTGGTTTGCTTTGATTTTTTTAAATTTCTTAACTTAGCAGAAGACTGTGTCAGAAAACAGCCCTCTCCTGGACAAGAATTCACAACTTCAAAAATTAAAAATTTGTTATGAAAATGTTTGCCCTTCAATGTTGTTTCCCAGGTTTCTGTCAGCTCAGATTTCTGTTACAAAAATAAGACTCAGGCATAAAACGGATTAGCTATACCCCAAGGACCCCTATCAGATGTATCTCAATCATAACATGTCTCTGTAGCCCTTCTAAATCAAAGCTACATAAGAATTACAGTTTAAAAATGTGTATTTTAATTAGCATTAAGAGAACTCAGCAATTTTAAAAAATAAAATGGCTGCTCACTACGACTATGCTGTGAAATTTACGTCAACGTTTTGTCAACTCTGTCAGATTCTCTATCTGACAAATTTACATCTACATTGAATAAAAACTGTAATCACTTGGAGGCTGGCCTGTTACAAGGTTTAATAGCCAAGAGTTTGATCTTTCAAAATATATTTTCCAGCATAATTGAAGATTAAAAATCCAAACCCCCTCAAAATACGGTTTTGTCCCAATTCTCAAGAATGAATGATCTATTTTTTGTATGTAAAGGGGGGTATAAATGAGCCTTTAGAGGGTTATTGTCGGTTTCCAGTGGCTTTAATAAATCTGGCAAGTTTATTATAAAATTCATTTCATCTCCTGGAGCTGTTCAACAGTCTAGTGCCAATATCTGTCCCAGTCTGCATCCCTGTCTTGGTTATTAGCTGGTGAATTAGGGTCATTTTCATTGAAATGACACATAATATCTCCACACTCAGAGTGTTATTCCTTTAATAAGGATATAAATAGAACAGGTAACTGAGTGATTTCTAGTTTTTCTGTCCCTCATGACACCAGAGAATACCCGCTATGCTCTGAATAAAATAATTTATGACATATCAGTACAGCTTGTATGTAGAGTGCTGAGAATAGCAAGAATAGCTGATGGCAGTGAGTGACCTAGTCATGACTAAGGCCTCTGAGATTCCCAAAGAGTACAAAACATGCTCAATTTTTAATCCCTTCAAGTAGCAGGGGGGGAGGGGCCGATAGCCACAGAGCAGTGAGGGAGGGGAGGGTACTGAGCTGCTTTGGGCAGTCGGTCTAGTGTTAAACCTCCCTCCCACACACTCACAGTCACACACACACACACACACACACACACACAACACACACACACACACTCCTCTACCTACTTTCCCCGACTTGTTCCCGAGTGCGCCCTCATCTCTCAAGGTGTTTATGTTTCAATCAAAAGAGCCAGAGCAGCGTGACCACAGCTTTCCGCGTGACCAGCAGAGCTCCGGCTGCAGTCGCCACCCTTCACCGCTTTAGGAATCAGCCGTAAAAACGCCACCTCGCCAATCCCCTCACTCCCTCTTCTCTCTACTATTACCGGGCCCGGGCTCTGGAAAGCCTGCTATTGGCCCCGTGTCCCGCTTTCTGAGAAGAACTGCAAAATGAATCCATCACTGTCCCCCGTGGGGAAATTTTAAGAAGGGCTATGATCGACCTCTGTCTGTTTGTTCCTTTTGTTTGAACATCTGTCATATGCAATATCACTGATACAAGTCGGACAAAACATGAGCAGGAATGCATCTCGTCACCGTGTTCCAGAGTTATTCCAGCTCAGTTACATCAACATATTGAGTCAGTGTAGCTTGTACTGCAATCAGATGTTGGACTATAAGCCAAGTCTTGTAGGTTCACTGCCAATGAAGGATGTGCCCTGACTACAGAAAATAATAATTATCCTAAAACCAGCTCTTTTGTGTTCTAACTGCCAAATAAGTTGAAGAAATGTCTCTAACATCTCCTCTAACAAAAACAATAATACCAAGAGAACTTAAGATCACAAGGATAGTCCCAGTCTTTAAAGGGATAGTTGGTAGTGTCAGTAGTTGATTGAACATACACATGGTGAATGATATTCAGGGATTTAATAAAAAATTGGCTGTTTTTGTTTGTTTTAATCTTTTTAACGCATTGGACATGACTGACTATCATATTCTGCTGCAGGAGTAGGCGAGGTGTGCTTTTTACAGAGTTAAAGTCAATTTGTCTCTTACCAAGGATGGAGCTCAACTCTTTTTACATCAGGTGTGCCACAAGGCTCAATTTTAGAGCTGCTGTTGTTCTTATTCCTCTAGAAGAGTAGGCAGGACAAAAATCCATTTTAGTTTCAACTACCCTGCCTGGAGATGTTTTGAAAGTGTCTGACTGTTTTCTTCTTGTGTTTTAATCTCTTATAATTCCTTGTCTATCTTTTTTATATTGTGACTTCCATGATGAACAAGAAATGACAAACAAAAGAAGACATGCCAATATGTTTCTGACCTGACACCCCTGTCAGCAGGATGTCATCATCTGTGCTTTTCACAGCTCTCACAAACTTGAAGAGTCTAGCTAGCAACTTTGGGCCCTGTTGTGGTGGTTGAATCAGGTGTCTTTCTTTGGCAGAGTGCAGTGAGGGGGATGGAGCGTAGACCTGGATAAGGGAGTTCAAGTAGGTGGGAGTAGTTTTAGTTGCTGTTTTGTAGGCAAGTGTCAGGGTTTAGAATTTGATGCGGGCAGCGACCAGGAGCCAGTTTATCAATCTGAACAGTGGGGTGACGTGCTGTTTTTGGCTGATTGAACATCAGATGTGCCGCTGCATTCTGAATTATTCTGTAGAGGTTTGAACGTGCATGGGAGGAGGCCTGCCAGTAAGGAGTTGCAGTAGTCAGTGCCTGATATTATGAGAGCCTGAACCAGGAGTTGTGCTGCATGCTCAGATAGGTAGGGTCTGATCTTCCTGATGCTGTACGGGGAAAAACGGCACGACCAAGCAATCGAGGCTGCGTGGATCTTGAAGATTAGTTGGTCATCAATCGTGATGCCCAAGTTTCGGCAGACCTCAAATTATAACTCTGTAAAGATTGGGGGATCTTTGTCATCGTTGTTGCAGTAATAAACATGTAGTTAAAGTTCGGGAATGATTGTGGTCATGGTTAAAAGAAAATTGTTACGGCATGGGCCGTTCCCTCCCTGTGTGTGTGTAACTGTTGTGTGGCAGTTTCCCCTATGTTAATTGCAGTGTGTCATCTCCGGCTCATGGTTGGCTCCTGTGGACGGGGGGCGTGGCGTGGTGTTGCTTCTGGTACCCGCTCCTGTGCTGTCTGGCCTGTTGATTGGTGTCACCCTTGTGCCCGTCTGCCAATCGCAGGGAGGCCTACGTCATATGAGCTCACTGAGTGTGTCACTCGGGGCGGCTGACACTAGGACACACAGCTCGCCATATGTGCCTCTTAGCATTGTGTTGTAGTCTGTTCTCTTTTATGAGGCACTTAGTAAATGTCGAAAGGAACTGGGCCAGGGAAATAAGCTTCAATAACTGATTCTGTTGTGCACGCCTAGTAGGATTGAAGTGTTGTATTAGAGTACACTAGGCATAGGGGTGCTGTCTCTCTTTGTATTTAAATTTAGGCAAAGTATAGCCAGAGAGTTTGGGTTTACCTCCTTTTGTTTACTAGGTATTTGTAGATAATTATTAGCTCCACTTTAGTGAGTTCTCTTTCTGTTATATTTATTTCTTTGTGTTGAGCAGCACCCATTGGCCCTTGAAGGAAGGGGGTCATAACAAAAACAATGTTGCACTTTAGTTGGAAAAGGAAAACAAACATCTATAAGGTCTGATGTTTTGCCGGCCTGAACTTCTGCACAAACTTTTCCAATCCATCATAGAGCATCTAGGTAAAGATCATTTGCATCCCCCGTCTTTGGTTAGCCTCAAAAATTATGGATAATACAAAAATAAACTAATGGAAAAAGCAGATTCAGGATAAAATCAATACAACAAATAAAACAGACTGTCCGCATGTATATGTGTGTTTGAAACAGAGGTATATGTAAGCATACACACAGGTGACATGCTGATTCATTCAAAACATGTTCAATATTCACGTATCTGTTCATTTTTAAGCCATTCTTTCCCTTGAAAATGTTGAATACTGATTTTGTGTCTTTGTTTCTTTATTCAGATGGTAAGGGATTGGTATAATTTAAGCAGACAAAAAGATGCATGAAAAGAGTCCATGGAAGTCAAAAGAAATAATATTAAAAAAGCTTTTGTTTTGAAGTGCGCAAGTAGGAGTAGAATCAAAGATATGTCTTTAATCTTTTAATTATGTCCAAAATTGAATTTTGAATTAATACATAAAGGCCTCACCTCTTTAGAAAAACAAATACTGATGCAAACAAATCTTTCATTGCATCAGAAAACAGTTATGATTTATAAGGTTCTGTCCTTCTTAATTTTTTAAAGTTTTTTTTTAATCATTCTGTAGCTTCACAGTAGTGTTCCTGATATATTTGTAAATGCAAACATTCAAAGTTTGGTCCAAGAACGTATGTATGAATGCACACCACCAAAATGCTATTTGTGTTGCTACATATACACCTTCTGTGTTGAGGAAGGGGAGGGCCTTTTTGCTAATGGCTGTGTGAGTTTCCCTGTGAAAAACCCCCCAAAAATAGCGCAGATGGAGTTGGCCTTTCATTTTAGTTCTGAAACATCAGTTAAACTAGAGAAATTTAAGCAGATTTCAAACCTGTAGCCTACTTTTAATATTGTTGTTGCAGAGCTATTTTGTTAAAATCTGGCCACTAGGTTGTAATTACAGGGATGGTTTTGATTATTTTTTTAAAAATGTTCCACCAATACAAGTTCTTCCTATTTTGTAGCAGCACCAACAACACACTCCAATAGCGCCGCCCAAGAATTTTGTGATTGCTTTAAAGAAATGTAAACAAGGCAGGGCATTTTTTCCCTTATAGAAGAATTTGTATGCACAAAGCCAGACCTTTGTCCAGCGCTCAGCGCTGAGGAGAGAAGTCTGGCTATGCAAGACTAGAGTATTACCTTCAGTAGATGGCGGTTCACACGCTCCCAATCTAGAGAAGCAGCAGGAGTACTGGTGTTGGAAGCTAAGTAATATACTACTGTTTAAGTGTATGCCAAATTTAGAATATTTTGACTCTTTACCTTTGCTGTCAGACATCCTTTTCTGCCAGGAAACCACCATTATAAAAGCCTCTCAAAACCAGCCAAACTAATTTTACCTCACAGAACGTGGGAATTATTGGTATATTGCTGCTTCAATCTGTTAGTTAGTTTGTGTTATTGTGTGACTTCTGTGATTTTAAAGGTTACTTCAGATTCACCAAATTTGCACAATAACACAAACAAACCATTTGATCAAGACAGCAGCAGCAGAACAACTCCTGTGTTCTGCGACGGTAAAATTACTGCTTTTGCAAAAGGAGTCTGTTTGAACAAGAGAGAGCAACATTTGGCTTTCATAACAGTGGCTTCCTGTTTGAAAAGTGTGTCTGACAGCAAGTTAAAGCAGTGAAAATATTCCAAATATAGAATACACTTAAACTGTTTTCTTGGGTGTCCAAAACACGTGTTGCTGCTGACCCTGTCCATAGCAGGACATTGCTTAGCTTCTTACACCAGTACTCCTGCTGCTTCTCCAAACTGGGGCATGTTGACTGCAATCACACTTCAAATAATCCAAACTCTTCCTTTAAATGATAAAAATTTTTGTCAGCCATGGTATCGCTGGAGTGTTTAAACATCCCATGATGCTGGTTTAGACGCTTCTTGTTTGTTTTGGCCTGGAAATCCATCATGGGACTTGAAGAGCATAAAGCAAGAGAGTACTGCAAAAATACTGATAGTGGCTGGTTTAAATTCACAGTATTTGTATATCATCTTCAGAACTGCTTGTGAACCTTAAATCTCAAGTTAGTTGTGCTTCTTGTGCAGCAGCCTCTGTTCTCTGCAGAGTGCATTTACAAAGAGCATGCTGCAAACCAGCGTCAGGAAACGATAACCCCAGCCCCAGTCTGGTGAAAAGCTATTTCTTGCCACTTTGTTTCCATGGCAATGTTGATGAGCTGCTTGGTTAGGAGGGGGGCTTTGCAGCCGCCAAGTCAGGCCTGGGCATTTTAACAATTCATAAAACTGTTGAAATCAATCTGAGCTTAGGAGATTTAATAAATCTCCCTCACACTCTGTGTGTGAGATGAGCAGAGAGGGAGAGGGGAGGCAACAATGAGGTGGAGGAATAGACAGCGTCAGGGGTAATGCTCATATTGGCTGACACAAGGGAAAAGCAGCTTTTAAAGCGTTTAGCTTTAATTTCATTCAGGAGTGACATAATTGATTTTAATGAGATGTTTATAGAGTGAAGTGCCGGTGTTGCTAAATCATTTGCGAGTCTGCCTGACGGGTACTTGTGAGGCTCGCACCGGGGAGAAGCAGAGAGGCACACAAACCTCTGCTGCCAGAACTCCTCCAGCAAACTACCACTCAACTCCACACACACACACGCACACACACCACACACACACACACACACACACACACACACACACACACACACAAACACACACACAAACACACACAGCTGAATACATCTGGCTGCTTATTTTATAATTAAGAGCATATTTAATTCATGGAATACTTTCTTAAGTTTGACGCTCTATTGACTGATCTGCTTCAGCTGCACTCTGAGAAAGAAAGGTGCTAACTAGAACCAGAAAGGGTTCTTTTGACATGTCCCCGTAAGAGAGCCCTTTTTGGTGGAGCCTTTTATAAAGGTTCGACTTGGAACCTACCTTGAACCCAACACAGGGTTATATCCAGAACCATCTGTCAAAGTACCCAGCATCCTTTATGAGAGGTTCTACAGAGGACCTTCTATGGTGTAATGTTGCACTCAGAACCCGCTCTGGAGATTCTATCAAAACCCTTTCCACCTTCTAAGGGTGCTAACAATAACACTCCCAGGGTTCTACAGAGAAACTTTTATATTCTACGGTTTTTATCTCGAATACAGTCAGGGGATTCTACTGAGAACCCTTTTATATACTAGAACCCACACCGGGGGTTTAACCAATAACCTGTTTACATTCTGCATTTCATCTAGAACCCACCCAAGGGTTTCTACCAAGAACCTTTTTATATTCCAAGAATTTTATCTAGAACCCACCAATGGGGTTCTACTATCAACCATTTTATATTTCAAGAGTTTTATCTAGAACATACTCAGGGTGATCTACTGAGAACCTTGTTAAGGTCCAAGGCTTTTATGTAGAACCTGTTAAGGGGGTTCTACTGAGGACCTTTTTATATCTGAAGGGTGTTATCTAGAACACACTCAGGGGTTGTATCAAGACAAGAGATTCTTTTTTCTATTTTTTATCTAGAACTCACCAAGGGGTTTTACAGAGAACCTTTATAAATTCCAAAGGTTTTATCTAGAACTTACCAAGGGGGTTCTACCAAGAACCTTTTTGTAATCCAAAAGTTTTACCTAGAACACCTTCAGGGGTTCTATTGAGAACCTTTTTTATATCCCAAAGGTTTTATCTGGAACCCACTTAGGGGGTTCCACTAAGAACCTTTTTATATTCCAAGGGTTTAATCTAGAACACACCCTGGGGTTCAACAGAGAACTTTTTTTTTTCCCCCAAAAGTATATATTTAACCTACAGAGGGGGTTCACTAGAGAACCTTTTTATATTCCAAGGGTTTTGTCTAGAACACACTTCTTAGGGGCTTCTACCAAGAACCATTTTATATTCCATGGGTTTTATCAAGAACCCACCCAGGAGGTTCTATTGAGAACCCTTTTATGCACACCTTTGACGAAAGAGCTAAAAATGGTTCTTCAGAAGCAAATGGTTCTAGGCAGAACCCGAGCCCTTCAGGAAGGACCTGTGTGGAACATGTCTTTTTGTCCATTTAGCCTTTTAATAAGTCACAGCAGCATGAAGTGAGTCAGTAGCAGGCAGGTCTCAGCTGTGTGGGAGATGATATAAGTTTACTTCTTCCACCCAGCAGATCCCGCTGACTTCTCCTGTTCGCAGTATCAGTGCTGTGATTGACTGACAGGGTGTCACATTGCTATTATGAGGTCCCCGCAGGCCTGTGTGGTTTATAGCGGAGAGAACGGATGGCGGTGTGAACATCACAGAGCTGCAGCTCCTGCCCTCAGCACTGAGAGAAAGACTGGGTGCCATAAAGCTGGCAGTCACAATAAACTCTGTTCCAGCCAAACACACAGTGCTGTTGAACCAAAGTAGGTTTTTGTAAGCTGGTATCACAGACCATCCTCACCAGAAACACAGCAGTAATCAGGATTTCAAACCCTGCAAACGGTCTCGCCAATTTCTTGCATTCATTCCAGTAATAACTGTTGTATGTCAGAAGCAAAGTGTCAAGACAAACTTTAGGAGAACATCAGGGTCTTTGACATTGGAAACAGCTGTTTATATTCGTCTCCTACCAACAGCCAAGGATACTTTGTTTTAGACAGAACCACATAGCCAGATTTTCATCCAAATGTTAAGCAAATTTTAACTGTGATAACGGTGAAAAACAATGTAGAAAACAGGATGGAAATCAGTTTCATGTGTTAATGTGAGGAAGGTTCCATCAGATCTGTGTGGAACCATCATGGTGTGTTATAGAGCCATGAGAGCCAAGAGGAGACTGTCGGCATGGAAACAGCTGATCAGTCATGTGAGTTAAATGTTCACTGTGTCAGAACTTATTCAGAAAAGGTGTTTCCATCTCCCATTAAGTGCTCTAGCACTTTTTTCAAAAAAAGGCAAAAACAAACTCAATTGAGTGAAGACTGTTGTGCAAATGAGAAAGGTTATTTTTCCGAATTTTGCCGTTTCCATCAACATTTTCTATTGCGATACTTGGTGACATATGGTGACATAGCTAGTAAGTAGCTGTGTTGTATATGGGGGCCTCCTGGGTGAAAGTCTTTGTTTGTTGTTTGAGCCATCCAATCATCTCACCTCCTCCATATGCTGACTTTCTCTGTCTTTATACTACGAAATAATTTAAGCCCAATCCCATCTTTTTTTTTTCATTTTTGCTGATCCGATCCATGACTCAAAACCGTGATACGATCCGAACTGTGATCCGTTGCACCCCTAGTAGCTAGTAACATTAACAGTAGCAGCTGAGCAAAATGTCCAAGAAAAGGAAAGCTGACATAGAGAGAAGGCAATTTAATGGGAGATGGGAAAGAAAAAAAACATGTTTCTGCTCACCACAGATAAGCCAGAGTGTCTTCTTTGTCTTATACTACGTTGTATAGGCTTGCCATTATGTTTCCTAGACTTAATAGATGTACACATTCATATACTGTAGTCTTACATTTACAACTGACCCTTTTAGGGCAACTGTAATGCTGATATGTAAGATATGTAGAGATAGATATGTAATTAGTGATTTCTATAATTGTGTGTGGATATTCTTGAGTGGTCCTTGCACTGACATTTTCACTTGCAGATACAACAAGATACTTGACAGTCTAACATGTAGCAGGAGAAATTCTACAACCTGAGAAACTACGAGTCAGTCAAAGCAGATCATATCTCTCCCATCAGTGCTGGTTGACACCCGTTGTTACCGAGTATCGGTATAACCCCCAACACACACACTTAATGGTCTCCAGGTGACACCCACACTGCAATAAATTCACACTCCCTTTGCTTCAACACCTTCTCCTCACACAGTTTATTAATACCTCACACTCCTGCGGGCACTCACTGAAGCCTGGCTGCATTTCTACAAGGCGGGCTTATTGACTGTGATTGATTCCGAAACATCTCCGGACATCTCCCATGCATATGGATCCAGCTACACACAACACACACACACACACACACACACACACACACACACACACACACACATCATCAAAGGATGTTGAATAGCCACTGGAGTGTCTTCACTATGCTATTACAGCCAAACTGGCATCTTAAGCTGCAACCTCAATCAGGGCTCAAATAGGGAGAAATGACAGGTTTGGGAGTGATTTTTTTTCCTGCAGGACAAAGCGTTCCTGAGCACCTTAGGGCACGATTTCCATGCAACAACTGTGGAGAGCTGTTTTGATTGCTTTTCAATCAAGCGAGACAAACACTAATTAGATTCTTTTTTTTTTTCTTCGAGGAACTGCAGAATTATAGGCTTCTTTCATGAAGCGTGGATGACTGGCACTTCTCTGATAGCTTCTGCGACACTCCTCTATTTGGACCCACTGTTTGCTGTCAAGACTTTATTATATAAATATATATATATGAAAAAATATAGAGAGAGACAGTAAATTCTTGCAGCCAGACAGGGAAAAGGCTTCTACACATATTGAGCTTGAGAGCTTTTTATTAGTGATTTAATTTGCCTGAATGGTCTCTTATTGCTGTATTAAATAAGATCATTATTGACACCATATTTTAAATGACATGGAGAAAAACTGATGTTTTCACTTCCACCTCCTGCTCCTGGTCTCAGTAGTGTCCTCACAACAGAGCTTAAAGGGACAGTTCATCCCAAACTCAAAAACACATATTTTCCCCCTGGCCTGTAATGTTTTTTTTTATCCATTTAGATGTTTTTGTTGTGCAGAGTTTTGGAGATATCAGCCGTAGAGGTGTCTGCCTTCACTCCTATATAATGGCTCTAAATGGCACTCACCTTGTGGTGCTCAAAGCACCAAAAAGTACATTTGGAAAATTCAAAACTCAGTCCATCTGGGAAGTTCAGTCCAAAAAAAAAAAAAAAAAAAAAAAAAGCCCATGAAATCCTGGAGGGACTGAAAACCTCTTTCAATAATCATGACCCGGTTACTCAAGATAATCCAGAGACCTTGTCTTGAGCAGTTTCTTGTACTTCCAGGAGATTCTAAAATAGTCTCCAGTAGATTCTACTGCAGACGGAAAGTAGTTCCTACATGAAGCTGTTCACAGCAAGGTCTGTGAATTGGATCTTGAGTAACTGGGTCATGATTTTTGGAGAGAGACACTGGTTGTAAAATTTTCATATAGATTTTTGTGCTTTTAGCACCAGATGCAGAGTGCAATTTAGTCCCATTATATTGCAAGAGAAGACAGAGATCTCTACTTGGTTGGGCGACTGGACGACTATATCGTCTATCGACGATGGGCTGAATCCATCGCTGATTGACTTTTTTGGCCGATTTTTAGGGCGATATTTGTTATTTTATTTTGCTAATGTAAAAGTCATCAGAGTGACAGCCTCTGCTCTGCACTGCGCTCTCATCCAACGGCGCAGTACACACCCACTGAGTGCGCAGAGCAGGTGTGGAGTGAGAGGAAAACAGCCTGCCCAAGTCAGACTCTTTACACTCTTTTCACGCAGTAAAGTGAGGATTTATTTTGACCAATGCAGAGTTGGTGATTGTTGGAAGAGTGGACGACTAACAACAGACAGGTTTTGTGAGTTTTATGTGTTTTTCTGTCGAGTTTGAATTAAGTGTGTTTTCCGAGGAGTTAACGAGCCACTTAAACTCGTCTTAGTTCAGTAAAAGAGAGAAACTTGAATTCAGAAGGTGAACGGTTATATTTCTCTGTTTAAACTGGAGAATAAGTGTGAGAACATGTAACTTCTAGACACTTTGTGAGTTTATTGGACGTAGTGAACGTACACAGCATGCCTAACATACTGAATTCGCTGCTTGCGCACATCTCCCAGCTGAGACCCGAGAGGACAGGAGGAGGGAGGTGGGAGGGAGGACGATGGTATCGCCAATCGCCGATGGATGGGCTGACGATGATCGTTTGGAAAATTTTAGCATATCAGATCCTTTTAGATGGATAAATAGCACTACAGGATAGGGGGGAAATATGTATTTTTGATTATGGGGTGAACTGTCCCTTTGATTATGGGGTGAACTGTCCCTTTAAACCAATTCTCTGGATCAGTGTATCCGCCGTTACGGACATGAATTTATCACGATAGTGTGACCACTGCACACCGTGCAGTACTGTAAGTTTTGCACTCCCTCTGGTCTACAGAGAAAGGCTGAGCTGTATTATGATATAGAATAAAGTACTGTAAAGTAGATCGCTGCTGGTTGTGACCACAGTGCGAGTGGTCACACCCTCATCTGCTCAGGCACACGTCTGTGTTGTTTCAGCTAGGAGAGCTAGATAACCTGCTCTTACACCAACTGCTGCTGAAGCTGATTGAGACAGACTGTAGCTGTGATTATGATTAGAACCAGGGTAGAAATTACACAGTGACTTTCAGTGGAGCCCTATTTCTTCTGTGCGCACTGCTACTCAACGTGCACATATACGTGGAAGTGCACAGCAGCGCGGCAATTGCAGAGTTACTGCAAAAAAAAAAAAAAAAAAAACATCATTCTACTGTTACTGCTGCAGACAGTGTCAATAACACTTCACAGAGGCTCAATAACAACAACATAAAGCTACAGTTTCAAAAATCAAAGCAAAATTAGAGCCAAAAAAGGAAAAATCAAAACCATGAAATCAGCAGGGAGAAACAGGCAGTGTTTTGCTGCTGCTCATACACAGCCCTTCAGGAACAATAAAGCTGAACATTTGTTAAACTTTCTTTAGCAAACTTTTTTTTAACTACACAGAAATATAGACTTCTTGCTCTGTTTAAGACTTTCAAGGTTTTACAGAGCCTCCTATCAGGTATCAACATCATCATCTGAGCTCTGTGAATGGAAATTTACACAGAAATTCAAAATGATCTCACTGAACATTTGTTTCTACATGGGAGGACTTCATATAAAGTGTCACAGGCACATAGAAACAACTCTGTCTCCCTCTGGTTGACTGTCCCTTCACTTCTCCGTCGTCTCCCTCCTGACTGTGGATTGTTACAATGGGGTTATAATGGAATTAGAGCTGGAAGTTCCATTTCTAACCATGAAAAGCAAGCAGGCTAAGAAACTGAACTCAGCAGCATGTTGTCTGTTCAGTTTCAGCACCATGGACAGCGCAACTTGCATGTACAGCATTGTGATTATTAGGTTTGGAAAAATGGAATGTAATCAGTGTATAAACACATGATATTGACATATTTTTTACTATTATTATTTATTTCAGAAACAATGTACAGAAAATAAAATATAACCTGTGACACAAAAATGGATGATGTTTTTGAGACAGTCATTCTAACCACAGGATGACAGAGCTGTAGATGTTGCTGCGATTGTGGCTGTAGTCATGGCTGTACTTTGGTTGTTCTGATTCTGGCTGTGACACATTAGTTTGTGTGTGTGTGCAGTGAACTGACATGGTTGTAATGAAGCTACTGTACTCCTGAACTCCTGTGGTGCATCAGTAACACATGTGTCATATCCTATCAAAGCCCTGCAGGTTGAAACTGACGATGATTTCTTGGCTCACGTTCACAGGGACGGCACAGGGTAGTTACAGTACAGCTACTGATAGTCCAGCCATGAATGGAGTCATAGTCTGAGCATTAACCATATCCACAGCTGCAGCCGCTCGGCCTTTTGAAAGGAGGAAGAAAAGTGTCACATCATCTCTCCTTCTCTGTACTGTCTGCAGAAAGTTTCCTTAAACTGTCCGTGTGTTATAACTGCAACTACAACAGCACACTAACTGCTTCTGTGGGCCAGAGGAATGAAAAATATAAACAGAGAGGGAACGTAACAGTAAAAAACAATCCCACAATGACCCTTCAGGGTCATTGTACAATTTCACCCACTGTACTGCACACATCTTTGACTCTATACTGCATGTACATACATTTACATGCATTAAGGTTTGTGAAAGGCAGAGAGAGCAGGCTGACGTCCTTTCTTCTGTAAATTAGAGCTGCAGCTAATTCATCTCATGTCATTAGGTTTCCTGAATACTCAGCGAGGACGAAGCTTTTTCCAAAATTCTTTTTGCCTTTTTGTTTGTTTTATCTCGTTGTTTTTACAAATGGCTGGAGTAATATTAGGGTAAGAAAATCATCAAGTGTTAACAATGCAGCTCCAGCTCTGTGGAGAGTGAGAGTGACCTGTACATGGTATCACACTCAGCAATCTCTTCTCTCCTGCTCAGCCAGAGGATCTCTGGATAGACTGCAATAACCTTTCACTAACCAGCATTTACTGTTGTACTGAAACAAGCACAAATAATTTGACTGTATTGTATTGGATCATTACAGTTATTATTAGTAGTATAACATAGTGGTAGAAGCAGTAGTACCTGGAAAAATGTCTTTTTTTCATTTTTGCTATATAAATTCCACTTTACTTATTATCTAGCAATTTCTCTTGTTTTTATGTCTTTGTAAAGCACTTTGTGTTAAAATTGCTTCAAAAATAAATTCATTTTAATCAGATGCCCTTTTTCCCCTTCTGTAAAAATAAACAATTTATTTTAAATTAAAAAATGAGTGCCCGGGCTGCCTTTTTCTAATTGAATTTCAAGTGACAATTTGAGGTAAAATTTTCTAGTCAAATAAATAGAAATAAAAAGGTATTAATTCAGTTGTACTTGAGAAGTTTAAGATATTAAATTGAACCAACATCTTCAGCTGCTTCTGTTAGAGACACTTTGTTCCATCATCAGCACAAAGACAATTTGTGAAACTGCTCCCCATTAATTTATTTTATTTTTATTTATTTTCTTTGTATTTATTATTTTATTTGAAGTAGGATCAGACATCCTGCAAAATTTGGACAGGTCTGAATGACTAACAGCTGTCATGAATCCTGTCCAAAAATGAAGTGTTATAGTAATAGATATGAATGTAAATATGTAAGAGTATTATCTGTTGCACTGATAATACTATCATAAATAACAGAATATTAATGTCCGTCTACCTGTTTTAAACCAGATGATGTAGCGTGCAGGTGCCACTGTGAGAGGAAATTGTGATAAAATGTCTTTAAAATGTGTTTTGGAGCACCTACATCTTAAAGACAATCTTAACTGTTGAAAAGTTGTTCAACATGACTGCAACACACCTGCCATGTGTGCGTACGGTATCATAGGTCTTATAAACACAGCATCTGTGTTCATATCCTCAGAATCTGCAATTGATCTTCGTAATATTAACAACAAATTATCAAAGTTACAGTCTGATGTTGCTGTATACATTTTAATCCTGCTGATGACGCACTCAGCCCCAACTCCCCTGTCCTGAATTTAACCCATTCACATCTGGTCACCGTAGTAACGGGGTTGGGAACTGAATCCAATAATAACCTTCATCACAGTTCAGTGTTTTCATTTCATTTTGTAAAAACAACTTACCTTAGTTTTGTTTTCTTCAAAAGAGTTTTCAACAATGCATGCTGGGAAGTCTGCTAATATGCTGATCATGTCTCTTTATAAACTTAATTTAATGAGTTGATTGAACTCTGTACAGAACATCCATTTAATTCATCATTTCAAATTAAAAAACTCTCCTTTCTTTTTTCTTCCTTCCTTTGTTCCTCCCTTCCTTCCCTTCTATTTCTCTTCCTTCCTTCCTTCTTTCTTTCCAACCTTCTGTCCTTCCTTCCTTCAGTCCTTCTTTTTATCCATCCATCCTTCCTCCCATCCTTTTTCATCCATCCATCCATCTGTCCTGCCATTCTTCCTTTTCCTTTCTTCCTTCCCACCTCCCTCTCTCCCTCACTCCCATCATCTATCCATCTATCATCCATCCTGTCTTTCTTTCTTTCTTTCTTTTTTCCTTTCTTCCTTCCATCCTCCCCTCCCTCCTTCCTTCTTTGTTTGTTAGTTAAAGTCTAGTTTTCACTGGAAAGTTAAACATAACTTTAAGTCAGGTGAAATTGTGTTTATAAGTTCTGAAGTGTTCTGAAAACAAATACTACATATTTTATGTTGAATTAACTTGAATAAATAAAAGGTGTATATTTATGTTGACTTAATAAAAAAAAGATTAACTGATTCCACTGAATTCCTGTCTGATATTTTCAGTGTGCAGACTATTATCACTGTTCCTCTCTTATCAGTGGATGTTATGTGAATATGGAAATAATAAAATATTCATGTCTATTATATTTGTAGCATGAAAAGATGCAGATCATACTTGTGTGTTCTGATGTGAGGCTTTGATTCATCATGATATTGATATTTCTTTGATTGTGAGCAGCTCCGTGCTGCTGGAGCTGCACTGATGTGACGTGTTGCTGTGTTCCATGTTAATGACGCTCTGTTTCTTCGCCTCCCTCTCTGTCTCTGCTTGCAGACGGACGCCGCGCTGATGTATGATGCCGTGCACGTGGTGGCCGTGGCTGTGCAGCAGTCTCAGCAGATCACTGTCAGCTCATTACAGTGCAACCGACACAAGCCCTGGCGCTTCGGGAACCGCTTCATGGCCCTCATCAAAGAGGTAGATGCTCCTCTACCTGCTCCCTGCGCCGTCTCCCTCCTCAACATACACAGCACCTTCACACAGAACACACATGCTCTGAGGAGAGCAGACGGAGACGGAATGTAAATCAGGCCGAGGCCGTCAAGAAGAAGGGGGATTTGAATAAACAGAAATGATTTATCTATGTATTTATTTATATGGAAATAATTCTTCAGGCGTGTGTACATACATCCTCCCCCGACGAGGGCCGCCATCTTGAGCCCACTCTCTGAGCTTCGGCGTTAATCGGCCATGCAGAAACAAAAACACAACATCATCTGAATTTTTGGTAATTGCCCCACAGTTTGCTGCGTTTGTGAAGCCGGGACAGTTAATCCAGAGCGCTCTGTCTGTGGAAAGGCCGGGGATTAGGCAGCCTATATTTAGGGTTCTCTAACCCTCTGTTCCCCTTAAGTTTGCAGAGATCATGAGAAGACTGCAAAGAATTACACTGTGTGGCGACGGCTTGTATGCAAATGCACATGTATTTGGATGTATTTATATTAAGCTCACAGTCTCTCACTGTGAAAATCTCAACTTTTCTTCCCTGACCCAACACTTGTTCAGTGCTTTCAATCTTCTGCTGGTTTTGGGCTCTTTTTGTCCTCTGACTTGACACTCTATAAGCTTACAGTCCCACTGGGGGAGACCAGCATTTCCAGCATCATTGGCTATACTGTAGAGTACAATTCAATTCAGTAGTCCCTGGATGTTGGTAGATACATGTCTCTACCATCCCTAATTCTATACTCTTGCAAGACATAACAAAATGTAATGTAATAGGCAGATGGGCTATGAAATTTTGGTGCAGATGATGAACACCTCTGACTTAAATAACCCCTAGATTTTGCTTATGATCTCAGTTTTTTTTTTTTTTTTTTAATTTTAATTTTGACAACCTGCAACGTTCTAATAATGAATAACACTATGTTGTTTGTTCAGCTCAAACCTTCAGATGTATTGTGAGATGTAATTAACACTGCAGTCTCTGGCCAGGTTTAGACTTTGTCTAATTATATATGGGAACATATCCTTTGCTGAATTGCTGTTGTTTTTTTTTAGAACTGTCTGTACACCCCACAATGCAACAGTGATAAATGTGAAACACACTTTAGCGCACACAAATAATTCAGGTACAGCATAGTCTTGTTTTACTGGGTCACTTTTCAACACCATTGTGGACTTCTTGAGGTCAGTTGACCCCAGTCGCAGAACCACTTTCCTGGCTGAAGTGCAGTCCTTTGTATTAGCTCTCACCCTCAGTGCCTCTATTTTAGAATCTTCCGTTAGATCCCAAACCTCGTTAAAAGCCCCAGCTGCCCACTTTTCTGCAGTAGAACCACAGGGGCACTGAGCTGGTGTTTTGAACAGTTGGTGTTGGGTGCTTTGCTGTTGGGCACAGTAAACAAAAAGATAAAAATGCAGCATGGAGACAGAACTGAAATTTGACTTGAATGTAGTCAACACCTCTAAAATCAAAGTTACTCTGTCTGTTATACTCCACTTAATGTCCAAGCTTTTGTTACCGGTTCTGTCCAAACATAGCTTTAATGTTTCCTTTTGATCTGTAAATGAGCTTTTCCTGATAACAAAAAATGTTTTCTTTTCACTAATTTCAGGTACAACATTGGCTCATACTCTCAAGTCTGCCACTCATTAACGACAAGCTGCCAAAGATTTTTGTAAATCTTAAAACACAAAAAAACCTAGGTGCTGATGTTTTCTGCTGCCATTCTGTGTCAAATGCTGCCACTGAGACATTTATTTTCTTTTAAAAAGCATCATTAAATCAAGTCTTATGGAGTGTTTAAATCAATATCTGCACATAACAATGGCAGGAAAAGAGCAATTCCAATAAATTATTGGGTACCATTTCAAAACAGATGATATTAAGGTTATATTAAGCATATTGGTTTGATTAAAAATGACACTAACAGCTGCTGCTTGTTGTGATGTTTGGAGTGTGTGGACATTTGGAATGCATGCCTATTCAAAGCAGGCTGATTGCTTAGTTTTTGGAAGTGCTGCTTCCAGCGTTCATAACCGTGGTATGGCTGCTTGGGTGCTCAGCAATATACCCACAATGTGTGAAGTCCAACAGAACAGACAGATTTATGCATATCCACAGTTGCAACAGCACAAAGTGTTCTGGAGATGTGACATTTATGCAATATAAGCCCACAGCATTTGAGCAAAAAATTTAGGGCCAGCTGTAGCAAAACTGTCTGGAATATCAAAAATCCAAATTAAGTAACTTTTCTGGCTTGGTCCATTAATGTTCTGTACCATATTTGGTGACCATTGCACAAAATTTGTAGGAGCAGTAGAAAAAAAAAAGATTTAGATAGGTCTACATAGAAACAAAGAGGCACAGAAATTTGTCTCTGAGGCTCATAGTTCAAAAGTTATGGGCAAAAGCATAAAGTTTGTTGTTGTAGCATCACCATCTGGCCAAATTGGACCAAATTCCACACTGCACTCCCTTGGGTACTCAGCAATACACCCGCCAAGTGTGAAGTTGATCAGATGAACAGTTGTTGAGAAAATAGAAGGACACACATACAAACAAACAGACAGAAATTCCTTTCTTTCTATTTGGATTGTTAAAGGACACAGCTAAGGAATGTACTGCTGTGGACAGGGTCAGCATCAAACCATAAAACGTAAACATAAAAAAATCATATTTCAAATATTTTCACTGTTTTACCTTGTTTTTCTGAAGAGAATTTGCCATTATATGAGCCAAATATCACTTTCTCCAAACCAACCAAACTTCTTTGACAAAAATAGTCATTTTACCTTGCAGAACATAGGAGTTGCTGAACTACAGCTGCCTCGATCAGTTAGTCTGTTTTTGGTGTTGTGTGACTTCAGGACAGTTCAGATTTGCCAGTCACAAAATAACACTAGCATACCAACAGATCAGGGCAGCGGTGAACCAGCAACTCCTGTGTTCTGCGAGGTAAAATTACTGTTTTTGTCAAAGGAGTTTGGTTGGAAAATGATACCAAGCCCTAACAGTAGGTAATACCCTGAATATACAATCCCACGGTCCAATCCAAACTATCCTTTTAAGACACCAGGAATCCTCCTCTGGGGACCATGAATATCTGTACCAGATTTCCTTGCAAAATGGACAGAAGTTGTGAAATATTTTCACAACAGACAAATGACTAATTGTTTGTGGATAATGAACAAATCAACATATTGTTAGCTCGCCTAAACAGTCGACAGACAGACCTCCCCCTTCCTTTGTAACAGTAATTCATAACAATCCCCACTGGAGTAGCATATCCGTGCTTCTGTGAACAGCATGGCATCAATGGAGAGGTGTTCAGACTCTGAGTCAAAGTAGTATGACAAATGCTTTCTAGCACAGTTGTCTGCACTGAGTGAGTAACTTCCAGATCTGTGACTCCCACTCATCTGACTAAAGATAGGCCCTGAAGTGCCTGGCTTCCAGTCGGAGCAGCACTGTGATGATTTGCTGTACCTGAGAAAAAGCCTCTCCTGCTCTGAGCCACTTTCATGCTACATTGTATCCTATCACACCCCTAAATATCTGTAAAGATTGGGTAATTGCCTTCCCACTGTTACAAATGCAGCCTCTGAGTGTGTGTAGGCACCTTGATGTCAGGGAAGACTGTACAAACAGGAACAGCATGTGAAAGAGGGAGACATAGAAAGAGTGTGTGTGTTCTCACTCTTTGACTGCTTTCCCTCAAACGCTGTCATCAAAAGCATATCGGGAAGCGGAGATGTGACTTGATGCTGATAGCTGAATGTCCTCTGATGTTCTCTGTGTCTCTCTAACTCTGTCTTTTTAGGCCCACTGGGACGGCCTGACCGGGAGAATCACTTTCAACAGGACGAACGGATTGAGGACAGACTTTGACCTCGATGTCATCAGTCTGAAGGAGGAGGGGCTTGAGAAGGTTGTGTGTCTTTGTGTACCTATGAGTCCACCTGGTGTGATGATGTGCTGATGAGATAAAGCCCATTAAAATCAATGTGTAAATGTAGGTGATTCATAAAAGATCAACATACACACACAACAGGTATGCAACAATACCCCCTTAACAAGTAGGTGTAAAAATGCATTGTATCTGCAGTCCAATAACAGCCTGCCAGGTCATGGAGGGCTTTCAGGTTCAAATATAAAAGTTTGCTGTCTTTCCAAAATGGGGAAATTAACATCAGTCTCATTACATGTTGGTGTGTGATTTCAAAGTTGAGTGTCTCACTGAGCATCCACAAAAATCTGAGAGAAAATAAACATTCAAAACTATTAGAAAGCCTTGCTCAAAAAAAAGAGTTCATGTTGCTGTTTAGACCAGCCATTCCATCTCCTGTGACCCACCCACAGGTGGGATTTTATTTGGGTCGGAGATGGTCGAAATTCTGCAATATTTAAGATTTATATCTGCAGTACACCTTTTATAAAGCATTTAAAATGTGTGTATTGTTTTACTGATGAGAGGAAAAAACAAGAGCCTGTTACTTCCCTCTCAGTGCACTTATTTTGTCTTATTTCTGATGAAGGCTAAAATGCTCTCTTCTGTAAAAATTAAAAAGTTGAGAAAATTCAAAATTTCAAGGCAACTTATTTAGATTTTTGATTTTTGACTCCAACTCTTAAGTTAAAAAAAAAAAAACATTTTACCAACTAGTAATGTTTTGTTGAGTGTCTGGTGTTTTAAGACTGAACTAATGTTACTTGCTGCAGATCGAGCCAACTGTGTACCAGCAACTCCTATGTTCTGTGAGGTAAAATGGCCGTTTCTGTCAAAGGAGTCTGAAGCGATGTAACAGCTGAGATTGGTTCAGACTCAAAGAGGCAGATTAGGTGGGTGCAGAAGCGATGCTCAACTCAACCAATGTCAGGAAGTTGCACAAAACTGCAATATTTGAATTTTCCTTTGCACTAATTATAATTACTAATAGATGCTAACTATTATGTCAGAAGACTAAATACTGTTAAAGGCTTTCGGTTTTGGGTTTTGTGTTTCCAGTGTGGCTTTAGGACACAATTTGCAAACCACCTCAAGAAGACTGGAAGTGGGGGGAAACCACTAACCTGTCTGTCCAAAACTCAAAAATATTCGTACCACCACCTCTAAAGCTTACAAATCACCACGCTTTGTTTAGTCTGTACAACAAAAAGAAATGTAAATGTTTCTTCCAAGAACTTTGTCTTGTTGAACAGCAGCTAGGTGAAATGACTGTGCACAGCTTCCCAGAATCTGGTTGTCAAAATGAGTGTTTTTCCACCAAATCAGTTCTGGTTCTATAATTAAGGATGCCTCATCAATGGAGGGCAGAGCACAATAGCACACACGCCCACTTCAGTTCCCACTTAAGGTCAAGGAAAACCTGTTATTTTAAGGTTCCAGATGGGAACCAAATTTTCAGGTTCTGAGCTAATTTACTTTTGATCAAAATGCTCATAACAGCTCAAAATTAACAATCGCAAACTGGCACAAGTTCTGTGATGGAGGGAAAGGCCCACAAGAGATTGGCAGTTTTAGTACCATACTGCCTGTACAGAGAGCAATAGTGATGCCTACTGACTGTAGCTTTAGTTTGTGTATTAACAAATTACATACAATGTAAAGCTCTAGTGGAGTTGTAAAGGTCTTGTGTATGTGTGATGTTTAGAAGGAGCCAGGCTAGCTGTTGCTAATAGGCTTACCCTGTCCTCTTTACAGCTCCAAGCATGAGATTGATATTGATCTCACACAAGGAATGACAGCCAAAAGACAGATTTAAAGAAATATTGAACTCTAACTTTATGTCAGACTAACACTACAATCACATAAAAGTCAGTAGCTGAAAACAGCCAATAGCTTCTGCAGTGGTTGTGTCGTCCTCTTGTGTAGCCAGACTTTTAATAGTCAACATAACTTGTGGTCTACAGGGTTTTTACAGCTTTCAAGAGCCTTATTTAATCATAAATGGTCTTTGACATTCAAAATGAAAAAGAAAAAAAAAAACTTTTTGGCTTTGGTGTGGTGTTATGCAGCACTCAATAATTCTACTTAACCAGCAGAAAAAAGAGTCCTCACAGCTCAAAGTTCAATACTGCAATGGCTTTGTGATCTCATAGTGGACCAGCATGGCAGAGAATACAACCCACTCTGGAAAAAAAGAAACACCACCAAAACTGTTTAAAGATTTGTATTTGGAGCTTCCAATCAAAAGAAAAAAGAAAGAAAGAATGCAAAGTATATTAAAGCAAAATGGAGATTATTTTCAATATGAACAGAAAGAAGCCACACAACTTAGAGAATGACATTGTCGTCATTCAGGAGCAGAGAAGCCTGTTGAGAGTTGAGAAGCTTTAACGGCATACTGCCAAGTCAGCTGTGGACACTAACAGTAAAAACAGCCGTTTGTTTATCAAAAAGACTCTTCGGCTTTTTAGAGCATACAGCGGCAGCCCCAAATCCCCAGACTAATGTTAAAAAAAAACTTAGTGGAGTTAGGTTTGAAACCACTGACACTTCTGCAAAGTTGAGATGAGGTCTAAATACAAGAAAGTTTACAGTAGGTGAGTTTCCATCCAACCGTTTTATACACATTTTTAAATTTCTCACACAAAATGTAAGTAGAAATGGCCAAAATTTTGGGAAAAAAATCTTAAAATGTATGAAATATATATAAATGGAAATATATATAAAAAAATATATCCTGCCCTGTCCTACCCTTTGCGGTGGCAGCAGTGCACAGTGGGATACACCTATCAGCTGTGCCTAAGTGCTTTGATTAATTCATCGGTGTGTTTTAGGCCACATATGCAATAACTATGCAGAAAAGATTTTCAAGCGAGGAGACAGATCTCCTGGTTCGAGAAGTGAAAGTGCAAGAATGCACAATATATATAATCAGATAAAACATCTAGTTCATTTTGTATGTTATAGATCATAATTGTTTAATCCTTGTTTTTTATGGATCCCAATAAACACCCAGACACAAACACCACAGCTGCTCCAGCTGTCATGTGACTGATCTGTTAAAGACGATCTGACAGTTGTGATCCCATCCCATGCGCAGGTCTTGAGATTTATTTGGGTTTATTCCTTATTTCCTTATTCCTTGTAAGTGCGATTAATTTTAGAGATGTGTGTGTGCTTTAGCCAACTGCAATGGTTGCTTTCTTGTGCAAACAGACTGTTTGTGCCACAGACTTTGTGCTCCAACCAGGTTTAAGGTCTAAGGCGCAGCTGGTTTCCATCTCCAATGCACGGTGCACAAGACAGGAAATGTGCCTTTGTTTTGCCTTCATTTTTAGACTTCCCACCCATTCATGTACAGACTGGGCTTAAGTTCATTTGCTATCTTGTAGATGTGGCAAAAATAGCAACCGTGCTGGTGTAAGATAGCAAATCCACCTTCGCCAGTGGTGCATCTGCTTTGCACTGTGTTTAAGATAGGGCTCTTAGTGTCACAGTGCACCACATAATTATTCTTATGTTGTTAGATGTTGTGTGTGCACACACACACACAAAAATTATCAACATTTTGACTGGAAGCGTCACCAAATCTGCATTTTGATGAGTGGAGAAGACATACAATTTTAATATGTATACTGAAGACAAACTGTAATATTTGTATACAGTACAGTAGATTTGAGATACATTTCAGACAAATCAGACACTCAGTCTTAATACAACGCTTGCATGTCCATACAGAATGTACATTGGGAGTTCTTGGCTGCAATTACTCCTTCAATTTGCACATTTTTAGTGTGACATACCATCGTAGTGTTTCCCGTGACAGTGTTTTCTTACTGAGCCATGGTGGGGATACTCCCCCTTTGTTGCTGCATGTTGCTTGCTACTCAAGAAGAGCTCAGACTCAAAGCGAAGGGAGATTTTGTCTCATTTCTTATGTGTGAATTTGGGGGCTGGAAGGACAGCTAACAGTACAGGCTTTACATTCAGCTAGTTAACAACACAATCCGACTCTGTGTGTTTATGTGCCAAATCAAACTGATTTCAAAGCTTGCTGAACTCGAGCTGTTTTTCTTATTTTACTCACAACTCCCTTATTTGTTGCTCCTGTCTCTGAGCATTACAATAGAAGACAGTCTTGTGATTTTCTGGCATGTTCACAAAGACAGAGAACATTGTATAGTGTATTTAGACAAACAACTGCTAGAAAAATTCAATGAGTGTGAAGGCATAACAAATGCAGAAACACTCCACAGTGAAGGTGTTACAACTCCGGAAAGTTATGTTGTCTCAGGGGTTAGAGCATTTTGTCAACCAATTACAGTGTCAGTGGTTTAAATCCATAATTCCTCCTGTCCACACAGCAACATGTCCCTTAGAAAAGACACTAAACCCCAAGTTGTTTCTGATGGGGAGGCCAGCACCTTGGTAGCACCGTTGCATCGATGAAACGATCTTTGTCAAGCGCCTTATCTGTTAAGGTTCAGTCCACTTATCATTATTTTATTCTCCATCACAATGATCATTAGGTAAAAAGTAGATTTATTCTGTTCATTTTAAATGCGCTACAAGCACGTCTGGAGAAATATAGATGATTTTTGACATTCATTCCCAGGTCATCAGATACCAACACTTTGGATTGTCCAGCTGTCAAACAATGATGCTTTGGGTTGGCCGGGATGTCAAACATGAACTCTTTGGGTTGGCCAAGTAGTCAAATATGGATGCTTTCTTTCTCTATAATTACTTCAAGTAATCTTAAATTGAAAAAGTTCACTTATCTGCAGTCATTTGGGTCTGTGACCCTTCTGTGCAAGCACTGGGACTTTGTCGAAATTAATGTTTAAACAGGAACTTACATCCTATCAGTGTACTGTATTTTGGGGGATTCAACAAGGATGCTGCTGCTCAACATGGAAATGCAACGGACTGTAACTTTAAAAAATATCCATTTGATTTAGCTAAAGATCCAAACAAACTCCAAAACCTACCTTTATGGATATGCCATAAAGGTCATGGCATATACAGTACATCAGCATGTGTTTGTGTACTCATATGAATAGGTGCATCTCTGGTTTACATCTTTTCCCTGGAATGGCATCTCTCCAGTGTTCAGCACTCAATTTAAGATTCATGAGATCATCAGCGGGAAGAGAACCTGCTAACACTGCCGATACAAATAATATTCTCAAATGCAACTGCAAGCACTTCACACTTCGGCATCCTCACCGGTGCTCGCCTCTCAGCAGCTCCTGACCTCTGGTCTGTGTGCTGTGTGCGCCTGCACCTCCATGAATAATTTACTCTATTAATAAAAACCCCTTCAGAAGCCCTCCAGCCTCATGAAGCCTGAATTAAAGAGTTGATTTGCAATTACAAAGCCTTTCTCAGGCCCTCGCACGGGGCATCAGAGGAGCCCTGAGGAGTGTGTGGCTGGTGTGGGTTTGGAGTGGTTGTGGTCCCTTATAGTGATGCCCAGGGCGGTGGGATTGGATAGGGTGTTGTGTGTGTGTGTGTGTGGTGTGTGTGTGGGTGGGTGGGGGGGGGGGGGTGGGGGGGGGGGGTTTACGGGGATGTTTGGGTGTGGAGACTTGAAGGAGAGCTGAGAGACAGCAAGAGAAGCCTTGAGGCACGATCCGATACCCTCGCCATGCTCTTCTTCCTCCTTGCTTCCCAGGCGTGCCCCCCTTCTTCCTCCTCTTAGCCCTCCTCGGTGTTGTCCTCCACCGACCCTTCAAAAGGCCACGGGGGCAATCCAGATCCTAGATCATCTCTAATATTATTCCCTGTGGGACTCTAGAAGAAAGTGCCCCCTGACAGTGTTGAGGGTTCACGTGGCTGTCAACCATGTCCTCAGGGTGCCACACAATTTTCTCTCTATGTATCCTGAATAAAAAGAGGGGGAAGTCTGAGTGCAGTGTATGTCTATGTTGCACGTCTACCTGTGTGTTTCGCAGCATTACCAAAGCTTTAAATATGCCGCCAGAACCAGTTGCCCAACCCTAACCATACCGTAGTTGCCATTTACAGATATTGTTAGAAAACATGAATTTTAAAAATGTGCAGAGTTGTCCAATATCAACATTCTTGTCGGGCAGTAGGGTTTTTTCTGTGGATCTGTGCAGAGTGTTAAGTGTGAGGAATACAATATGTACAGTCCATACAAACAATATCTAACCTCCCAAATCTCAGCATCTCATTTAATTGCCCTTTGCGTCAAACAAGGTAATTGACCCTTTGCTAAGACCCGCCTCTTTAGCTACTGTTGCGACTGTTGCTATGTCTGTCAAGCTTTTCATTGTTGCACTGCACATATTAGTTTACAGTGATAACCGTGGCAGATTTAACATCAAAGTTGGTTGTATTTTTTGAACACAATGTCTTTGATTCCACAGAGAACTAAACAAAAGCAGCTTCTCATTTCGAGCTGACAACTGGATTTTGTTGGATGAAATGATGACTCTCACTAGCAGCTTTCTTAAGCATAGCTAGAAGAAGAACATCCTTTATTAGTCCCCCCTTGGGAGAAATTCTTTTTTTTTCACTCCAGTGTTTATTGTTTACCCCACACATTGGCTTGTATACACACATGCACATACAATTTTGTGGGAGAGGTGGGAGAGTGATGGATGCTGCCCAGAAACAGGCATCCTGAACAGTTGGGAGGTTTAGTGCCTTGCTCAAGAGCACCTTGACAGGGGGTGAAACTGGCACCTCTCTGATCCACCCCTTTACAGACTGAGCTACTTGTCCAGGATTTGAACCCAGGACCTCTCACACCCTAAGCCAGACTCAAACCCCTAGAACAACAAGCTACTAGCCAGCTAATGCAAGCTAATGCAAATGCTTAAACTCCTTAAGTCAGCTGAGAAGTCCGTCTCCATATTTCCGTCTGACAGATTTTAATCGAGAACCCTGTAAAAGTGTATTAAACATGTAAAGTTACTTAATGGCTGCGTACATGAGATAACATTAATGCTAAAAGGCTGAGGCTAAAGCTACATCTCAGCAAACATTGGTTGGACAGTGAAACACAGCACAAATACAGTATGTATGTGACAGACAACAACAACATTAACATTGAAATAGGAAGCAGAGGGATTAGATCAAGTGCAGTGGACTTTGAGATGGTCACACGACCAGACTAGATGCACCACGATCACTCCAGGAATTGGTTCAGGATAAAATCTAACCTAACCTGGCTTAGACATACAGTAAGAGAGCGAGCCAGAATCCATTTCTCACACATTTTTGAAGACTACAAAAATGACACCAACCCCCAAAACTCAGAGTATCACTCTTCTTAAAGCTCCATGCACACCGCTTCAACATGTAAAGAAATGCAAAGCTTTTCAGGCCTGCAGTGCTTCATTTCAGTTGCTAATCTACAATGGGACAGATGCTGTTCAGGGGAGGGGCTTAGGGTGAAAGGGGTTGATCCAAGACACATTAATGTTTCATTCAAAATATATACAAATATTAATAGGAAAATTCACCACTTTTTACATGAATTTGAAGCAATTAATTCCCACAGTGCTGCTATATTGATCAAGAAAGCTGAATTCTCCTGGAGCTTTGCCAGCAGTGCCTACATGTACCAGGATGCATTGTGCGCGAGTTTCTGACACCCACACCCGTGTTGCCATGTATTACCGCCCTAGCCTATAGCTATTAGTTTGCTGGCCAAAACACAGTGTTAGGTGACAAAAATACTCATAGCACACCCCCTGGCTACCCAGAGGAAGAAACTAGAAATCCAAGCTGAAACAGCCTGTAGTCCTTCCTTCACACCATGACATCACTGTGACATCACTGGATGCTAGAAGAACAACAGATTTCGCAGCAGCTTTCTCAGATTTCGCAGCTGCTTTCTCTGTCAACATAGCACACACGGAGGAATTTATTTCTCCAGTTTGACTACATTTACCCTCAATGCTGACCGAACATCCACATGAAAAGTGTTGAATCCTTTTAAAGAAAATCCAGCCTGAAATGTCTCCAAATATTCAGGAAACAGAATTAGTTGTTACTTTGATTATTGCGCTTTCTAAATATCAGAATCAAACAGAATGTGCTAGAGTTATATCTTGCCTTTACCATCTGCTTAATTTGAGTTGCTGTTCCTCTCCCAATGAGCAAGTTTCAAAGAGAAATTGACAGAAAATTGTATGTTTCTGGTTGGAAATATTCTCACTGCTTTCATGGGAAATAGGAGAAATTTCTAATAAGCCAAAAGCAAAACAGCCTAATATTAGTTTTTGAAATGAACAAAGTGAGGAGTAATTGAACCCAACATATAACTGGATTTTAAATGCCTCTATCTGTCCTGAAAAAAATAAAAACTAAACAAATTTATTTTGTTGTACAGATTGGTACCTGGGACCCTCCAAGCGGCCTGAACATGACAGACAACCAGAAGGGGAAGACGACTAATGTCTCTGATTCCTTATCCAATCGATCCCTGGTCGTCTCCACCATACTGGTACTGGTATTTTTTTTTTATTTCATCTATGTATTTGTTTTTTGAACTGTTGCCGGAGAAATGATCACATTTTTTCACATTTCTCTTTCAGCTGTCTAGCAGTTTTTACAGTTTAGTTGCATGTTGTATTATTTGACAAAAATGTCCATCGACACCAAACACAAAAACTGAGAGGGGTACAAAATCATCTAATGCAAAGGTCCACTTGCTTGTTTTGTGGAGCTTTCAACTGCATCTCATGTTGTTTTTTAGCAAATAGACCTGGCTCAGTCATTCTGTGAACTGTCTCTGCAGGCTGCTGCATTCTCTGTACCTCATGGACACTTAAAGTTCCCATTAAATGGCTTCTGGAGTGCTTATTCTTATGCATACGTTATGTTACCTGTAAAACCAGGCAGCTAGGGGGAGTACTTGCCATGTATATTGATAGCGTTTACAGTAGCCATTAGCATTGAATGTGCGTTTTGCCCTCCCCTCACCGCCACCATGCAGCTATAGCGGTCCATGGATATATTAAGGAGAATGGTCTTATTGGCTCCCAGCAGGACCAGGACTGAAAACAGTCTCCGAGACCAACAGGGGGTGGTTTGACAACAGGGACTAAAGTAGCCAGGTGGTTTTCTTGATGAGTTTGGCCCCTGGCAACCTGGGGCTGAGTCACGGATAACCAAGCTAATGGCAGTTAGCAGTTAGCCATTTCAGCAAGAATTAAAACTATTTTCCCACCAGGTAGACCACCATAAACAATCTTGGTTCTGTATTTTTCATTGGTCTTGGAGCCTGGAGCCTTCTGTCCATCAGAAAAATTTGTAGTAGTTGAAGCTGAGCAGCCAGAGGACAGCAGAGGGAAAACAAGAAAAAATAATTTTCCATAAACTATAATCCAGGTTCACCCAAATCACTGAACACAGTTATAAAATTGGGTTTTTGTACAGTGAGTCCTGGTCCCCAGAAACACCCTGCATCATAACAGAGAAAACATGTCATTGGATGGTAAGTTAAGATACGCCCTCGATTGCAGGATGGAGGAGGAGTCATCAACATTTTTAATTGTTTTCCAGGAAAATACCATTAAGAAAAGCTGAGGATATCCTACCTACAAAATGACTTTTTTTTTGTCATTGGTGACATATAGTTCAATAAATATGTGAATGAAAATACTTAAACATTGATTTGACCTCATGGGAACTTTACAGCAGGAACTATAGCAGGTTTATCCAGTCCTGTTTGGTATAGTATCAAGGCCAGAGTAAATATACCATAGCTTAGTGCAGACTACAGAACTTTGACCACAGTTTGCCTCTTCTAGACTTGAAATGTGGGATAAAAATATATCATAGCCGAAACAAGATGTGCTTGTATTTCAGGCACCATGGAGATGAGACATGGGAGATGGGAAGTATTGAATTATTGTGCAACTAGCTTTAAATCTGCTGGGAAAAACAAAACAGCACAATAAAAGCATAAACATAGAAATACATGAGAATTATAATATTGCATGCAGGCAGCTGGAAAGCTTTGGAGAGTTCACGGTCCAGGACAGGATGAGTTTTACTCAATAGAGTTACTAACACTGTGATTGGACATGCACAAGGAAACAGAGTGCAGTCGTTAGCCAATTGGAGTCTTATTTCATCATCCACATCAATTAAGTCAGGCTGGCATTTGATCAGGTCTTTTGCCTATTTGGTAAACACAAACCGGCTCTCTGCATTTCACTAATGTGATCTAGCAGGATCTCTGAGTAATGAAAATTCAAACAGTTACCTCTCACTGCCATTTTGGGCCAGCAGTGTGCAAATTAAATATTGCAGCTTTAAATGTCTGTTTATAGCCAAATCAAATTGTAATGGTGCTTTATGTGGGACCAATTATAGAAGGCTAGAACAGCTCTCAGCCATAACACACTCCCTCCAAAGATGTCATTATTTTTAAGCTTTTCCTCTTGAAAAATCCTTCAGTGCTTTGCCTGAGCTGCCCTTTCTGTTTAGAGCACTTTCTGGGTATGCTGCTTGCCGACTCAATTGAAGTAGAGTACCCCAAAGCACTGCACTCTCAAATTGCCAGTTGACTTCACCACTTTGGAGGACGCCAATTTGGTGGGCGCAGGCTCAGGCAGGGAAAATTGACTGATTGATTGTCCAATAAGATTTCATGGTTTACGGCTCTGCCTCCCATCAACCAATTTATCAGGCATATTGTTTTATTGTTTTTCTTGCAAGCGCTGCCAAAAACTAAGGAAATCAAAAAGAACTTTGAGAAGAAGTAGTACATTTAAAATCTGTTTGATCTGTATCTTTACGGCAATATTCTTTCCGGTGACATTGAGCTTCATGAATGCTAATCCATTTGGCTTTATGCTAAGTTAAGCTTATCAACTCCCAGCTCCAGCTCTGCACTCACAGACATGAGCCTGGACTGGAGGCTCTCAAGAAAGTGCATAAGCATATTTCCTAAAATGTTAAACTATTCCCACAAGACTCCTATCACTTCACAAAGACATTTAATTCAGACTGTAAGCAAATCAGATTTGTTTCTTAAATCAGATCTTTAAGACAGACTGTCTGCACTGTTAGATCTAAGTGATCAGATCAGATTTCTGTGTCCAGACCACTGACATAAATAAAAGATGGATGACACATATCTATTTCCTCCCACTGTGCAAAAATGAAGCCAAAATATCCTGGATACAAGTGTTGCCTTCTTCACTTTTGATGTCTTTTGGAGCCAGAGTCTGTCCAGTAGAGATCAGCGTTGGAGCCACACTTTCGAGTTTACACCCACACAATCGCGAGCAGAGCTCAGCTGTCAATGATGCTATGAAACCCACCTTTTATATCATCAAATGACTAATTAAACCAAACTGATCAGGGTGATAAGGGATACCTAAAATGACAAAAAGCATCTTTGTGAAAAAAAAAAAAAAGATTTAATGTGTACTTTGATGATTTAGTCTGGCCCATCTCTTACCTTTTAATATTGACTGTATTGCAGCCAGCCACCAGAGAGTTATTGGCTTTACTTTAAGGGAGCTCTCATGTTATTCATTTCTAGATGTATACAGTCTATGGTCAAGACATCACCATCCTTTCTGCGTGGGTTCCTGTGGTTAAAATGTTGTTATCAGTAACTACCAAGCAGCAACCTCCGGGGCTGAAAAATGAAGCCAACACAGAAGTGGCAAAAACTGCTGTTCCTCAAATGACCACTTGAAGCTGGCTCCAAAAGTCAATCCCCACAGAACCCCATATTAAAATACCCAACATTACTGCAGAAATAAACATATTTACAGCCTGGTGCTAAAAACAGTTTTGGTCTCTATAGCTAATTTAACCATTCATGACAACTGTAGAGGGGAGAAAGTTTTTTTATAACTCACCAATTCAAATAATGTTAAAGCTTAAGGTTATGCATAATTAAGGTTGTGACAGCTTTGAGTTACAGGTGGGTAACATCACGGATGCTAGCCACTTCATTCAGCCCGCCTCCTCTCCACCCACGCTCCACCTCTTTGTTATGTTTGATTTAGACAAAAGTTACCCAAGAGTCAGGTACTGCCAAGATGGCGACGGCCAGAGCTGCTACACTGAGAACATCATAGTGGGTTTCCTGAAACCTTGGGGGATGTCACGGAGGCTCCATCGACTAGTTATTGCACATATTGTATGCCATATTCTATGGCAGGGGTTTTTGGCATTGGCATTCGGATTTGATGACTGGATGCCAATTCAGGGAGCCAGTATATAACTTAGGGCCACGCACAAAGATCCACAAACAAAATTATATTAATTGAACACCAATTTCACCTCCTTTTCTCCTCAACCATGCAGCGTTTTTATCCGTGGTGGTTCTTCCATCTCACTTCCACATTAAACTTCGTCCACTGAAATACAGCAGTAGCACTGATGGCAGAACATGATTCTCACAACTGTGGTGAGGTGCCACGAGTCACCATGCAACCAGTAGATTTCTATAAGTTTTTGTTCCTAACCTGACAGACACTTGTTAGAAGAGGCAGTTTAGTGCAGTAGTCTACATGTAGGCTAATGAAAGTTAATGGAATGATTAAAATATAATTCATGTTTGGTGGCTGCACAGAATGTGTCTGAGGGCTGCCACTGGCCCAGCAAGCAGCGTTGTGAGAACCCCTGGTTTATGTTAACTACATACACTGGTTACACGGGTCTCCAATATCTCTTGATAAATTGTCTTGTTCCGTTGTTCCCTCTGGTGGCTCCTGATGTGAAGATTTTACAGATCACTTTTAAAGCCCGTCTGGGTCTGGACCCATGCTATGTAGTTGAAATGTTGACCCCATGTGAGCTAGTTCACAGCCTTAGATCCTCGGCCGGGGCCCTGCTGGCGGTTCCACTTGACTTGCTGAGGAGATAAGGTTCACAGAATCAATAGCATCTTTTAAATCGCTTCGTAAAACCCATTTTTAGACTTGCTTTATGTGATGTCATCTTTTTATTGTTTTTTATTACTTTTTATTGCTTTATTGTTTCATTTTTACTTATTTATTCACTTGTTTTTTATTATTTTATTGTTCTTATTTCCTGTTTACCTTTTATTTTTTGCGATTCCTTTATTTCATTGCTTATATTGTTTTTATTTATATTGTCATATATGCCTGACATATATTGTATTTATTTTGACATTCTGCTTCCTGCTTTTTAGTGTCTGTTAAGTCTTCTTGTTTTAACTTTATCTTCATTTGCTCTTGGTTGTGTCTGGCCTCACTCTGCTGTTATATCACTTCCCAACTCCCTGCCTCGGTTAGCCTGTCAGTGCACTTTGTAAAACTCTGTTTTTAAAAGGCAGTACATAAATATAGCTGTTATATAGTGTCCTTCCAGCCTTGACTGTATAGAGGCTGGATTTTGGCTGGCAGTCTGAATAAGGCCTAAATTTACAATGTGTCAAAGTGTACAGAGTTTTAACTAAAAGATTACACTTAATCAGTTTACCATAAACTTATTGCAGGATGGAGGACCTGTTCCATGTGAGAACCATGAGAGTGGAGGGAAACTTCGTCGAAACGAGCCAAATTAAAGTCATATACAGTGTGATCCTGTTATTGAGGAGGCAAGCGTAAAAATAACAATATCAAGTAAATTGCGGGTTGTCATTATTCATCGTGGGCCTTCTTTCCTTCCGCGCGTGCTGTGAAGTGATTGGATTGCAGTTATTAGCAAAGACTCTCTGCGGCTGTAATTGCCATATCAGGATTGAGTCATGGGGAGATGTGTGATGGCTGTGAGCAGTGAGGAAAAGAAGGGAGGGCTGACAATAATTGGGTTTGTTACATTTGATTGATGCACACTTTCATCCAGCTTCTCATCATTTTCGCAGGGATTATGTACTATAAAACATGATGTAATTACTGTTGAGATCTTGGCCTATCAACAGTTTATCTACTTTGGAAATCGCTGCCGTAATGTTGTGGTGGAAATGAAGTACCTTTAGGCTAATGGCTGGAGCTGCAGATAATATACTGTGTAATGTCTTAAAGAGAGCAAGGAGCAGGCCGGCTTCCACTCGCACAGAAACAAGCGGTTTTATTGGGAGAACAATAGAGCTCCCTGCACACTGCTCTAAAATACAAGACACTGCACTAACTTAGAGTTAGTGTTGCAAAATATCATACTGTACATTGAAATGAAAAGCAAAAAGGCCATTAAGGATGAGATGCCCGGAACAGAAGACAGCCAGTGGCAGAGGCAGCTCAGGCAGTTTGTGGGCAGCAGGCTCCTCATCGTAGGCATCACATTTGAATATCTGCTGTCTTGCCAGCGGCTGAAAGTATATCATACCATCATCTGAGCATTTCTAGTAAACCCAGAGGCAGCTAATGTTATGCTTACTGTTCCAGACAGTGGCGGACTCAGGCTGTCTGAGGGGGCAGGGGGGAAAATAAAAAGGGCTCTGGCCAAATGCAGCAGGGCACCGCCGTGATGCTTTTACGGCAAAACATTTACAAATCCTGGTTTAGATGAAAATGGTATTATTATGTGACTTAAAGTACAACAACTACTACACTACTGTAATTGAAACATGCATGGCACTATCAGCTATGTTACCATTTAGAGGTTAACTAAGTTTCTAGCATGTTGCACAGCCTATATAGCACTGCACTGCATTTCCTTCAGTATAAGGGAAACATGTTTTAGGCATTAGAGGAACGTACTTTATCAAGTTTTGTCCACTGGAAGGATATTTAATCGGGTTTTGGGACATTGCACCACCCTAGAGAGCATTTTTTATCATTTTTTTGGACATTGAGCCACCCTAGAGGGCACTTTATCACATTTTGCCCTCTTGAAAGGTACCCTGGAAGGCAGTCTATCACATTTTGCCCACTAGAAGGGCACCCTAGGGGGCACTTTATCATGTTTTTTGGACATTGGACCACTCTAGAGGGCACTTAATCATGTTTTGTCCACTAGAAGGGCACCCTAGAGGACACTTTATCATGTCTTTTGGATGTTGGGGCACTTACCATGTTTGGCCCACTGGAAGGGAACCCTGAGGGACACTTTATCATGTTTTACCTACTGTAGGGGCATTCAAGAGAACACTTTTGCAGTGTTTTTTGTTCATGGGGGCACCAAAACCTTCCAAAACCTTTACCACAATGGTTCATATGACTTTGGTTAGGTTTAGTCACCAAAACTACTTGGTTGTGGTCAGGAAACATTTTTCATTCCTGTTAACAAATCAACATGAAAAGACAAAATCAACAATGTCTTACGCCATCTCTCACTCCTTTCTGACTTCTCTACTGTATCTGTGGATCTCAGCCTTAAGCCTGCTGTCTCTGCTGAAGATGTAAATCAAAGGGAAAAGGAAAGAAATTTCAATTAATTTTATTATAAAAAAAGGCCACCCACTGCAAAGTTAACACCACCCACTCCTGTGAAATTTGCATTGGATCTAAATCACCATGCAGTCCTGTACTCTGATGTATTCCAAATGTGTGCCATCAGTGGCCATGAACCTACAGCCAGTGTTTGATTTGTCTACTCTGGGTATTATAGAAACATGGCAGCCACTGTGGAAGAGGAGCAACTCCCTCTGTTGATGTAAAAGGTTCATTCTACAGTAACAAAAATGTGATTCTTATTTTTTTTTAACACATTTCTTGTAAAAGATGGGAGGATGGGACAATGGGTTTGTTTTCATCAGTAGGTGTTTAATAGGGAGTTGATGGTGTCGTAAACGATTCTGGAGAATGATAGTTGATCTTTGGGTTAAAAATCCCAAAGGTGGGAATAAAACTCATCAACTATCTTTCTCCAGAATCACTTACTGCACCTTTAAATGAAACAGAAGTAATTAATCGTAATTTATATTTACTTCAACTGTACAATATATCAGTCAGCTTTCAGGATTTCTTAAAGGTAGAATCAGTGGGATTTGTCCAAGGTGTTCATAAAGGTGTTCATGCGGACATGTTGGGTTGGTAAAGCATCCTGAGCACAACAAAATAATGAGAAAATAAAAAAATGTGCAATATTTATATGAGTCTATATACTTTTTTTGAGAAAAATGTTGCATATTAAACATTTAAATGGTACAACTTGTGCCCTTTATCTGCACATGTGGACTAAAATCATCAGAAACTAGAAACTAGAAAGCTAAAAAAAAAAAAAAAAAAAAAAAAAAGAGAGGGTGGGGAGGGAGGTGCAGTAACCCCTCAGGCCTAATTGATTAAAACATTTGGCTGGAACAAAATGGAAAATGGAACAAAACCTCTGGTCTCACATCGGGTCTCATTTCCATATGTGTGTCAGTATTCAGGGATGCTGTTCTTGGATGAGATGCGGGGAAATGCAAACAGGATGGTGCCAGAGCTCAGCGACCTTCCCAAATGTGTCACATTCAGGAAAGAGACAGATGTGGAGAAATAATTAATAAACACAACCAGTTGTATTAATTAGTAGATCATGCTGACAAATAAGCAGTGTAAAGGATCATTAAACCAAATGACAGTGCTATCAAACATATGTTGTTAGTGCAACATATCCCGATGATTATCTGCTGCTGATGAATCTCATTTTTCTCACATAAGCCATCAGCTGATCATATGTGGAAAATTGTGACACAACTACATGAACTGAAATATCATAGAAAAGAAACACTGAAGTTGTCTGAACTTTTTGATGATTAAATAGTTGTTATCATCATCATTGTTTAGTTTATACAATTTTATTTTTATTTATTTTGTTGAATTAAACCTATCTGGGTTTACTTGAACATATCCTTCAGTGTCGAATATCAGTTGACAAGGTACATTATTTGGATGCAGACTAGGTTACAATAATGATAAATCTAAAAGTATATTTTGATTGACTTTACGGTCCAATTTAAATTTGGCCTCTCCAAAAGTACAGATACATGCACAACACAGCATTAAAATATGCAATATAAAACATGAAATAGTGCAAATGGCAGGTAGTAGCAAATGCAGTATATACAATAAATAATACTAGACAGTGAAAATAGCGAGTTCCCTGTTGCAGTCATTCTGTGTTTAAAGGTGTAGATATGGCCAGAATTTTTTGACACATTATCAATAGAATGTGAGGAAGTAACATTATGTTGTCGTGGCAAAGAAGTTAGTATCCTGTCCATCCCATCCTGTCTAGTAATATGCCAACCACTCTGTATGTTCGAGAAAGACATAACAAGACAAAAAACTATGTAAAAGATGTAACAAGACAAACACAACAGCTAATAGAAATTTTTACGTTTATACTTTGAGTGTAAATTCAAGTTTCTTTCTTTTACCAAATGAACACAGGCTTGCTCGTAAAACACACTTAAACTTGATAGAAACAAAATTTGGCACGTCTTCCTTTGACTTTCCACTGTTCAACAATCACAAACTCTGCTTTGGTTGCAAATAAATAATTAATCCACCGTGTTCAATGTGAAAATATTCTGGTCTCCCCACCCTCCCTCTGGCTCTACTCAAGTCAGCTAAGGGCCACTAGCTACAGTGCTAACTGAGCTACCAGCAGCTAGTTGGCTAGCTACAGCCAAAGATAGTTACTGCATAGTTAGGAGCAGTTAGCGGTTACTCTGATGATGTTGCCTCCTGTTTGTTTTGAGTTACCTTCAACAGGTGTCCATATTTGCACACACTGACCCTTTAATGCCTGTACAGCAAAGACTTGTTCCTGAACCGACAGCCAGATTCAGAGTGTAGTGTTTGTGAGGTATCTGCAGTTATGTTTAGCCTTCCTGTGTGAAACTCTGTCAAATATATTGCAAATTGCCAATCACCTGAGCTGCAGTGCGGCTGAGAGCTTGTTGGCTTGACATCGTCCCCAAATTAAAAGAAAAACTAGATTTTACAATTTAATTTTCAATATATGTACACATTTTACTCACTAAATCAGAAACAAATTGAGGTTATCAAAAATATGTTTTCGTTCAGATAAAAAACTAGTTGTAGAATTTTATCCACATAGCGTTGGGCTAATGAGCGGCCTTTCATCACACCGCTGCACGCTGAGAGCACCTGGATGATTTGCTTTGTTCTCGGCTTCAGCCTCACCGCATGGAAGCAAATCAATAATACTAAAATAAATGTTTAAAAATGACTCAAATAAGGTAGTATCATTTGTTTTGTTTTTTTCTGCGGCACAAAATCCATTGTTTCTAATTTGCTGGAGAAGAATGGGCTTGATTTTGTGTTTAAGGAGAGTCTGCAGAGAGACATGGAAGTGCTGGAGCTTTAATTAGGTTTGCTTTACAGAGATACTGGGCTTCTCCTTCACTCTCTGTTTTTAATTAAAGATGCTCCGGCCTCTGTCTGCAGCCAGCCTCGCTGCAGGAGACTGCAGGGAGGGTGTGTGTTTGTGTTTGTGTTTGTGTTTGTATGGGTTGTGTATTCAGGGAAGCGGGGTAGGAACTAACTAGAAGGCCCAGCACATACTTGTATCATTGTCGGAGACCTGATACTGTCACCATCATACTGACTCATGTGGAGTCTGAGATGTGGCATGTCATAATTAAATACACCATGTATATTAAATACAGTTAGATTAATTTGTTTGTATTATTTTATTTTATTTTTTTTTTTTCCTTTCACTTTACTACACCAAGAAAATATGAAACTGTATACTGTAAGTGTATATTAAAAAAAGCAATCCTTAAGACATTATGAACTATTTTAAATTTTACTTAATGCTTTAATTACATAGTTCACAAATGTATTAAACAATTAGGATCATTTTGACTAAAACAAACAAACAAACAAACAAAAAAACCCTTAAGATCACCAAATCATACATACTGCATATTGCATATGACAATGGACTATTTTGCAAAAGGAATTATCAACATTTATGCAGAAGATCAAAAGAAATCCAGATTTTTGGTCTCTATAAACTTGTTTCTCTGAACACTTAAGCTTCTACACTACCCATGATGCAAATAAATGATGTTCTTTTGAATGTAAACACAGACAAAAAGACTATTACTGGGTCGTGTATCCAGCCTGTTCTCATTCCCAGGTTGTCACAACGCTTTGTCACGCCCCTCAGCATCTCATACTGGCACACAAAGTACCCTTTAGTCTCTGTTTGAGACACACTGGGATTTCAGGTAACTTCAGTATAACCCATCCACCTCAGGTGACATACTCTAAAGAGCAATTTCTGCAAATGGTGGAAGTGGAGTGGATGGATGGGTCAAACAAACAGGACTTAAACTCAGGAGACCAGGGTTTGTGTCCCATGTGAAGCCAAAAGTCAATATTATCTAAAGTTTTAATTTTCAGAACATTATGTGTGTCATTTCACTTGCATCAGCTGATTTATTTCACTTAAGTCATGTGACGTATACAGTGCAAAGCAAAGCAACGCATAATGTAACGTAAGGTAAAGTACCGTAACGCAACACCAGCAACACAATGTATGTTGACCCCCAACCACCATTTTCTTCTCATCCTAACCAAGTAGTTTTGCCTAAACCTATTCACACTGCAGCGCCTTGTGCAGCCAGTAAAGGGTGGGTGACAAAGACGTTGGTATTTGATAACCTGGAATGAGAACAGGGTGGATATTTTTTTATAAATTGAAGAAAAGATGGAAATTTTAAATGGTGGGAAATCTGACAGAGTTGTTGTTACGTAGTTGACAAAATGCTCCGTTATTTCATTTCACAGCACAGTCGTAGTGAGCAGCCATTTAATTTTCTAAAGTTGCACAGATTCAGTCATTATCTTCTGACCCCCATGCTGACTGAAGGCTGGGTTTAGTTCTTTAGTCCACAAAACACACTTTATCCCTTTAATGCTGATCAAAATACACATTTTGAAACCATAATTCTTATTTAACTTTAGCTTTACAGTTGACATGTTGTGGTTGTGATGCTTCTGATAATAATATTATTTTCTAAATTTGTCAAAAAATAAAAGGTTTACCAGTGCTTGAGCAGTTTTCCCACCTTATTTAAACCAAGAAGTGAGACAGGGGTCCTTAGGGTATAGCTAGCCCTATTAATGCCTGATTAAATCATGTTTTTGTAAAAATCTGTCTGTGAGTTGACAGAAATGTGGGACGAAACTTTAAAGGGCCAACATATTCATAAAAAAAAAAAATAAAAAAAAAAGATTTAAAAACAAAGATGATTATAATAGCCCATGTTAATACCAGTGTAATCAGGAGGTATTGTTAGTTTTAGATTTCTGGCACAGAGCATGTTTTGTAGTACATGATTTGTTGTAGTTCCTCAAAAAACGGGTGAGTTACAGGACATGATTGTGTGTATAAACACACACAATGATCTGGGTGAATACTTGATTCTGACTGGCGGCAGGGTGTCCATTAATTCCTGGTAATGGACACCTCTGGAGGTAAAATGAAACTATTTTAAATGTATTTCAAAAGTTGATTGGCAGTACTATAACAGAGAACAACCTGAAGCTTTTAATAAATCAATTTATATTATTTAGCTCACTGTGTCATTTGCTGGGATACTGTTTGTAGACTCAGGGACACCATAGTGCAGATTGCACACACAGTGCATCAGCAATGTTCTGTACGTAATCTTATTGCTGCAATGTGCTCATGTGTCAGATTATGTTCTTGACTGGGCCCGCAGTGTTGATACGATTAATTGGGATTAAAGCATGTGAATGGTGGAGGGAAACCATGCTGGATGAATCAAACCATGCCATTAAAAATTCTTTTGAACAGTGTCTCTTTTGATGCCGTAATTCTTAAAAGACAGATATTGCTAAATCTCTGTTGGTCAGTGTTGGCCTGAATCAAACCAGAATAAACAAATTGCATAAATTATTGCATAATTTCACTGATTGGAGCTGAAGAGGCTGACAAATAATCAGATTTGGGTCAGTACAGCTTAAATTGTTAGTGATCTACTCTGCTGCCATTGCACCACAGTGTTTAAGCAAGTCACCTTAATTACACGTAAAAGCTTTGAGGTGATTTGTGAAGAGCGAAAAGTGACATTTCTCCGACGCTGTGTCTACCTGTTCGGAAAATATGAAACCCCCTGCCTCCGTACACCATTTGTGGTTGCACGGATGGAAGATAAGAGCTTTTATAATGTCCAGAAACACTCGCAGGTGTTGCTGATTGTTCCAGTGAGAGTTGCTCTTTGTTAATGTGCACAGCGACTGTTTATGATAATTACAGTCTTTCACAGTTGACAGAAGGTGAGGGGTCATAAGCGGCTAATGGGCTCACAATAGCTTCTTTGTGCTCGACATGCTAGATAACAGTTGTTCCGCCAGTTAACACGGCAGCAAATAGAGACTGGGAGAAAATGGTCCAATAATAAAGAGAGGAATTAAATCATAATTTAAAGGGGCTGAGGAGGAATTTACTGTCACTGTGGTCGAAAGGTTCTTTCAGAGAAATAAGATAGAACCGGTGTAAAACGAAAGCAGGGATGTCCATTAATGTGTGTATACCTTGTGTTCTAATTGCAAGGTTGGGTGCAGGGCACCAGGGATGGGCAGATGTAAAAAATTTCATTATTATATATCAACCAATTTGATATTAAGCCAAATACTGGATGCACAATACCAAATGTAACCACTAGGTGACACATGCAGTGTTAGGCATAACTATACTTCCACAGCTTTTTGCAGTAACTAGACATTTAACTCAGTATTTTTAATTGAAATGAGGTGTGCTGTTATTTTGTCTTACCTGAAAACAAGGCAATAAATGTGTAGCTTACAGGTAGGACCTCTAGTCGTTGCTGCCTTGCTGTCACTAAAATAATATAGCTGTGTGTACATTAATGAGAGAATTACAACAGATATTTAAAGGATGCAAAAGTTACTTTCCCTTGAAACTTTTTACTTTCATATTGTGTAATTGGTAAATTAATTGCGACATGACAATATTTGTTCTGTATTTATATTTGTGAATGAACATTTTGCAATTCGAATAGTAAATACTGGACGTATTAACTTTTAAAAGACATTTTAGTGACAACTGTGAGTGACAAATCATTTTTTAAAGATTTTTACACAGACCCCTAAAATTTTGCCTTTGTATTTTGCATTATGTCTGTATGTTTACACTGCAGGATTGGATACAGAGCACTAGGGCTGGGCAAATGTTAAATGTTCAAACCTGTTTGATGTTAAGCCAAATAATGCTCTGCATTTAACCAATAGGTGTCACATGCAGTCTTGGAGATAACTGTAAATCCACAGCTTTTGGTGGTAACTAGAGTTTACCTATTTAGTTTTTTTCAAAATAATAACACACTTACAATTACTGAACTTTAAATGAGCTTGTTACTTGTACTTTGTCTACCTGAAAACAAGAAAATAAATGTGTAGCAGGTAGGAGCACTAGTCATTGCTCCCCCTGGTGGTTGGAGGTATAAATAACTCCTATCAGTGATAATGGGTATAATGATAGATAAAAATTTGACAGTTACCATTAAAATAATATAGCTGTGTGTACACTGATAAGAGAATTGAAGCAGACATTTAAAAGTAACGCAGAAGTTACTTTCGACTGAGTTAATGACGGGGAGTGACAATTTTTTCCTTTGAGGCCCTTTGTATTTTGCAGGATTGTATTTGATATTAAGCCAAATACCAGACTGGTAATTCCAAATTTAACCACTAGGAGTCACACACAATGTTGGAGTAACTGTAACTCTGCTGCTTTTGGTGGTAACTTGACATTTAACTAATTACTTTTTTTTTTATTGATGGCACCAGAAACAGTAGTAGCCCTCTTTACTACAGTAGTAGTAAAGAGGGCTGCAGCACTGGCAGATGTTGGCGCTCTCGGTCCTGGATGTTTTTATGATCACAGCGGGACAGATGATAGCTCCTTAACAGCACAGCTTGTCAGTATTTTGATCTAAAATATGAAAATAAGGTTTTGTGTCAGCTGTAGCTGCACTGTGTACCAGCTAACATCAGCTCTGGATAAACAATGCTGCTTACTCACAGACCACTGTAATCCTGCTCAGTCTGAAAAGTTGAAGCATTTGGTAAGTTTTTGTCATGTTTTGTAGGATAATGTGCAACATTCATAATTCAGTCACACTTTAAAATATGATTTGGTTACTGAAGAATGTGATTAATGGCTTCAAATGGTTCTTAATACATGCAATATTTTTTTTCAGAAAATGTTTAAAATCATCACTGAAAAAGTTGCGATCAATTTGAACTGTTTTCTAAGTGCCAGCAAGTCCAAAATAAAGTTTTAACTTAATTTTATTTAAATTTTTGGTTACATTCCACCACAGGCAGTAGGTATTGCAGGAACGTACTGGGAAATTTGATGGTCCAAAAAATGAGCTAAGCAAAGAGCATTTAGGAATTATGTAGATATGCATCATCTCATTGACTGTGCTTTAAAGGTCACAACAAATAAGGTCAAAGTTAAAACACTGGTGAGGCGTAAAATTGAAGCGTAGTGCTGTATGAGGTTTGGCTACTTTGCTGTCTCGACAGGAGAACAGTGGCACTTTTGCCAATGATTCTGTGGAGAAGACCCAATTAAAAACGGAAAAAAAGTGTTCAGCAGAGTCAACAACTCTGTCAGATGCTAAAAGCTGGCAGAAGTCCCTCGGCTGGCTGTAAAACTGGCTGTGCACTGGAGACAATGAGTTAACAGGAACGGCTGCAGATATCTACGACAGTATTGTGCTTTAATTACTGTGTGTTTCCAACAGTCACTGAGTTTACTTTCATTTACATTGTGACAGTTATGACAGACAACATTTATAGAAAAGGTCTTACAACCAGGTACCACCTCTATTTTGCATTCTTGCATCGCTGAATAGCAGACGAGAGCTGTGCAATCACTGTGTTTAAGTTGTTTGATTCACTGTGATGGGGAGCAGGTCACTGTGAGCACAGATGTCTTCGTTACTGAGAAGGAGATAACTTCTTTCTCTAAGTTGCTTCATGCTGTCAACATTCTTATGAATATCTGCTGGTATCTGGAAAAATCTGTATATTGAGAGGGTTTGATTTTTACTCTTCAATTATAATGGATTGAATTGGAAGATCAAACTTTTGGCTTTTAAACCTTGTGACATGCTAAGCTCACAGTGATTACATTTTTATTAAAATGTGCTCTACCGAGTTGACAAAATGTATAGCATAGCTGTAATGAGACGTCATTTTATTTTTTGAAGTGTCTCAGAGTCTCTTAATGTTAATCAAAATACACATTTTTAAACCATCATTCTTATTTAGCTTTGATTTAGAAGGGCTACAGAGTTGACATATCTAACAGCAATATTATCTAATGAATTTGTCAAAAATATAAAGTTTACTAGTGCTTGAGCAGTATTCTTGCCTTTTTTAAACCAGGAAGTGAGACAGGGGTCCTTAGGGCATAGCTAACTCTTTTTATGCCAGATTAAATCATGTTTTTGTAAAAATCTGATGGTGCTGATGGAAATCTGGGATGCAACTTTAAAGGGCCCATTTTCATTAAAAAATCAATTTTAAAACAAAGATGATTATAATAGCACATTTGTAAACCTGTGTTATCAGTAGGTTGTAGGTTTGAAGGCTTTGAACACTTTTTTAATAGTTTGAAGTTGTGAATTCTTTTCTGGGACAAGGCTGTTTTCTGGTACAGAGCAAGTTCCAAAATGCAAACATTGAAAGCAGACCAAAACATTTCATAAATGACATATATTTCATATATATAACCCCAAAAATGAGTGTTGGTAGTCCCATTTCTCAAGAAAGGGTGAAATATATATATATATATATATATATATATATATATATATATATATAACACATATATATTATAATGATTAATGAAATATAGTTATACAATTATAATATATATAATAATATCACACACCACACAACAACATTTTATTGGTAAACCCTATGTTTAGTGTGATATTAGCCTACACAACTGCTGTGTTTAATGGTGGGCAGTTATGTGACATATCTTTAGAAAAGATAAGATGTCCTGTACCCTTTACATGTCTTGTATAAATCGACAGGCAGATAAACTCCATCCCCAATTACCACACAGTCAATGAAAAGTTTCCAAATAGTAACTATTAATTGGCCTATACCATCAGTAATAGAAAATATGAAACAATACGGATAAGTTCCAGATGTTCCAATAAGATAAGCTACTGGAAATATGATGTTGCTGAATACAATGTGTATCATGCATATTTTCCATTCATTTTACCATCTGCATTTTTATCTGCACACAAACCATTCAAATATCTCTGTTTTGTAAAATAAAATATACATGAATAAATGATGAAGCCAAAGTTTACTTAGTATACTTTCAAAGGCCAGGCCAGACATTTCATCATGTCAGGATGACGTCCGATGAAAAATGAGCTTTCCCTTGGCTCTGACATGGAGGACTGCCTAGTCGCTTCAATTTTTTAAAGAATTCTAACCTTGCAGAAAGTAACATTATTAGCTCTAATCACATTTTTTATTGGAGATGTTGATATTAAAAATAAAATGTGCAGAAACAGACACATCAGGAGTGCTTTTGACTGTGTTACAACTCCTGCTGCAAATTCTTTTGGTCTTCTATTGTGAGCGATTTACAGTGTTTTAGTCTACACAAATATTGCAATATTGCAATAAACATTGCATAAATATAGATTATACATGTACTTTTTGGAATTCAGATAGAGAAACTAGGTTTGGAATATTCCATGTTTTTTCATTGTAATCATTCAAATTAATTTTGGAAATATATGCAAAATTTTACAAATATTAAAATATAGTACTAATGTCCAGATAAATGTATTTCATATTATGTTGTATTTTGTGTTCAGTGGGTTGGCTTGTAATATGAATGATATAATTCAGCTTCTGTTAATTCTTGGTAAATTCCACATCCACAAATTGAAATGGTCTGGCTAACAACTCAAACAATATGTCACCGTAATTCAATATGTGAGGAACAAAAAAGCTACAAAGGCTTTGAATATGTTGAAGGAATTACACTTTATTTAAACTTCTTTATATTATTATTTGGACTCTTAATGAATGAGCTAATGAACGCACTCCTCTGGCATGTATAAAGTTGTTTTTTACCCTTGTACTTAGTTATACCTCTGTGTTTTATTGTTGTAAATAAAGAAAGCTACGAGACTGCCTAGTGGCTTACTGATGATGTCATCAACTAGAGACCATGTGACCTAAAAGACTGCCATACAAACCCACCAGCAGAGGGTGCTAAATAACAATTAAAAATAACTAAGCAATAAAATAGATTACTAATGTTGCGCTTCAACTGATGCAAACCATTTAAAGATACAATCACAACAGCAGGTAGGCTGGCAATCGGTGCCACCAACAAAAATCAATTCCAGAATTCAGGCAACTCACCTTTGAAATGGTCTTGTTACACTGACAAAGGTCCAGTCAATACAAAAAACACTATTACTGTGCTGTTGCATCATTTCAAATGTCCTAATCCTCCACTTATTATCCATCTTAACTCGAGTTAGCATGTAGCTAGCGATACCTTGGTATCAGAGTCGCGGCTGCACCCTGGTCATGCAGTATCCAAGGACTGGAGATCTTGCTGCCTACCAGTTGTCTGGGGATTTCTAAATGCAAGGCAGTTTATTGAACAGCAGCCAATGCCACTGACAAACCTCCATCTCAGAGTTTTTTGAGAACTCGCCTTAGGCCGGTGATATGGTTGCTGTTTAACCTCACATTTGTGTATGCATAGCGTTAATTTCTGAGGACGTGTGCAAGCATTGCTCCAAATGGATGCAGGATACATGAGGCAGCCATGATGCACAGGGGACAAAACACTCTGCTCCCACTCTCCTCAGAAGCAAGCTCACGATGTCATGTCTCCAATCTGAAGGACCACCCTAAAGGTTCAGCATTGGAAGTTTTATTGAAACGCTCTAATTGTTTCCATCCTGTTTAAGCAATGAAAGCTGGGAGATTGTCCTCAGTCTCTATTGAGCGAGCGTTCAGAGACTGTGAATGTAACCGCACTTTGATCTTTCAATTGACACCTCGCTTGAGCCAATATAGGAGCTTCCATGTCGTGTCCACAGCCCACAATAGCATTGACAGGAAGTGCCTGCTCCTCTTCTCTCATGTAAAGACAGAGCCGTTTGGAGCAGATTGTGCTGATGACTGGATATCCCAAAAATGAAGATATGCAGTTTTTATGTGATATAAAGCTAGAACAGGGAAATTATGTAAATTTAAAGAGTTGGCTGTGAGTTGCCTTTTATATGAATTGCTTTTCCACCACAGCACTTGTTTTGGCACCTTTATATGCACAAAGTTTAGTCTCAACAGTGGAAAGAGCACTGTAATGTGTTTATGCTTCAGTTATTCTACAGCAGGGGTTCGGGGGGTTTTCAAATGGCCTTTTGTTAAAGGCCTTGACATACTCTAAGAAAAAGATGTGTAAATGTTTACTTATGTTGTCCTCTAGGCTAGAAAAAGTGGGACAGAAGTGAAATGAAAGCGCTGGTCTTGAAAATATGACTTTGCAAGTGTATGCATGCATTTGTTACATTACCTATCATCAAAAATTAGCGAACTGACAGCTTTACTAACACAGCCACTCTCTACAGCTTCCTCCGCCAACCTGCTTTGGTGCCCATTCCTCAGAGAAAACCTCCTCCTCCCAGTGGTTCAGAGCTCCTGTGCAGGAGGTGTAGTTACCACCAACACTCCCCTGGTGCTCCGAGCTCCCAGCATGGCTAGCTAAATTGCAGTTAGCAGCAGTTAACAGTTGCTTTACTGTCTAAAATCAGCACCATAGTTGGTGATATATGGCGTAATGCTGTACATATTGCTGTTGCACACTTGTCACAACCCGCACAGTGGGAATGATGTGGGCACCATTTACCCTAGGACAAGTCAGTGCAGCATAAAACTGATGCAGCTGTTTTGAGGTAAAATAGTAACATATTGTTGCTTTAATATTCAGAATCTTTGAACGCTAGAACAGACAAGCATTCATTTTGACTTGTTTTCAAATGTCAGTGAATTTAAAAATGCAATGCTACTGGTACCTGACTTTTCCAAAAGGTGTCTGTATTTTCATTCATTTATATATATATATATATATGTGTGTGTGTGATATATATATATATATGTATATATGTATATATATATATATATATATATATAATATACATACATACATACATACATATATATATATATATATATATATGTATGTATGTACATATATATATATAAATTACACAAAACATAGTAATTTTTTACCAACTTGAGCCATAGGTGCTCATATAGACCTAACTTCCCAACAAATAAGTAATTAATTAGACTTAATTAAAAATTAAGTAGGAGAGACAGGGACAGTTGTAACTTTGAATTTTTGCATTAAAGCTTTCGAATGTTGAAACAAAGTACCCTTACTTATCACAGATAGCAATGTTTTCAACTTCTCTTCATTTTATTTTTGTACTCGTTTCCAGCCTTTTCTCATAGGCTGTGATTATTTTTGTGATGGTTCTAGGTGGGAATTTTTTATTAATTAGATGTTAAAATAACATGTTTATAATCTTAGAAAATACATTTAACTGTTTCTTTCTCTAGTAATTCTAGATGGATATAAAATTTGAATAAGATCACTGATGGTTATTATCCTACAGAAAAATACTGCTGTATATAAATGCAATCATTGCAGTTTACTACATGAGATGGCTGCATATTGATAAATATATACATACAATATATATATACATTTTTCAAAATTTACATTTTGGTGTTATTTTATTTTTAAAAGAATTAATAAAAAGAATTAATGCATTAATCTCTTAGTCTGGCATTTATCATGAGAGATAATAAAGTTAAAGGTCTAAAGGACTGCTTATCTAGTAGTTATTAAATTCTGGTGTAGTGTTAATGTTTGCCACAGGTCAAATAATCCTATTAGAATTATGATAATGAAGAAAAAGGGGTGCTGACCGTACTTTTTTCTTCTCTTCTTTTTCTTTTCTTTTCTTTTTCAGCATGGTATCTTTACAACAATATTTAACATATGATAAATGAAACCAGTTGTGTAACACGGCATTGACATACTGTACCATCTTATTGTTCAATACCTCGACTGTGGTCCATTATCATAGTTTTAAGTCAAACCATTCACCTGACAGCATTTGGCTCGCTTTGTTCCATAGCCACTATTTTGGAGAAAAAAAAAAATCAGACTAATCTTTAGCTAGCTGGTTCCCATGGTTTCGTACATTGATAAATCACCAGCATGTGTAATACATTTATTTAGACCTGGATAAATTTGTTCGACAGAACAGTCATTGTACCTGATATGCAGAAAACTGACTTTTTTTTTTTTTTTTTTTTGAGTAAATAAATACTGCCTCTCACCATCACAGCCTGATAGAAAAGACTTCCAGAATGTAAATGTGCACAACAAATGTGCACATTATCTGAGAAACAGGTGGTGGCTTGACGTACCCTATGCCTCATCTTACCCCACTCTCTCCTCTGTGGTATTGTTAAGAAATTTGTTGAATTTGACTAGTTAAGGGTAAATGCTGTGCTCCCACTGTGTTTTCTTGCCAGTAAGCCTCATCTGCAGGCATCTTTCTGCAAAAATAAATCAAGTGGAAATACAAATGCTCTACTTCGCTGTGTTCAGACTTCTGTTAGTCAATGCTAGTTGCACTTGTAGTGATTCTGACTCTTGTGGGAAAACTTCAGACTGTTACCTTTCAATAGAGATCAAAACCATGCATGTCCTCTAAATGGTTCAAGAACAGCTATCAGTTTACCTTGAGTATTCTGGGGTTAAGCATTTTAGGCTAATTCTACAGGACTTTACAGGTCAAGGAAAAGCGTTTATGTTATTGAAACATTTCAAATCTAAATTTGAGCTAGGAGGTCTCACTTTTCACCCACTCTTCACAAAGCAGAACTCCGGTTCAATACACAATAGCCGAGGCGGTGAGTGATAAATAAGCCTAAAGTTAGCGTATTTGAAAATGAAAAGCTGGCAGCCCTCTTCCTTCTCTCAGACTCTAATATTGGCAGTATGAATGAGTGTTGTCCTTGTGCACTCAGTAATAAGTCCCTAGAAAAACTACCTGTGTGGATTTAAAAACACTGGCGTGCTCACCGCCGCTGAAGCAGAGTTTCAGTTACCATGGCGATGGAAAGAAAGGGAAGCGCTGCTCCTACCTTGGATTGCTACATGTTGCAATGACTGTGAACACACCTGCACAGCACACTGCTGTCACGTCAACAGCGGCTGATCTATCATCTCAGATATTCCAGTGGTAATTAGGTCTGGTATGTGTGCCGGTTTCTAACACCAGCATGAGAGGTGATGCAGGTATATGTACATTTCATTTATACTCACCTTCAGCTGCATGCCCGTGCAAATAAGTACTGGTGTGTTTTGGTGTTTACTGTATGTCTTGACATTGCGGGCGCTCTGGTATTGATCTGTATGTGGACTGTGTTTTCTGCTCTTTCATCAAGATTACATCACTATCCTCGCAGTCATGCAGCTGCTGAGGGATAATGCAGCAGCACATAAGCTACAGCACATATAACAATTTATGTTGTGCGCTGTGTCAGCAGTGATCAAATTGATGGTTTCTGTGTGGTTTAAGTCAGACTATAGCTGCTAATTCTATCTGATGGGACAGATTTACATTGTTACAAATTATAACTGATCATAACAAGATGGTGAAGTCATGGTGGTGACTGCCAGTGGTACTAAAAATGAGTTTGGACCATGAATATACAGTTCTTATGTTGCGGGCCAGATTAACAAAGCCTAACCCCTCAACTACATTTTTTGATAAATTATGCTAAAATGTACAATAAATCATGCTTTATTAATATAACTCAGTACAGTAACATTGCCCCGCAGTAAATATATCAAATGCTTCAATAGCTAACATGAGTTACAGATGCACAAATGTTCAATTAGAATTTATACAACCGTAGTACAAATACTGTTAAATACCACTGTGCTTTGCTGAGACACTCATCGTATTTCCATCCATATTTAAAAATATGCTTGATTCTGATGCAGCAGCCTCTCTCTGTCCTATAATAATAATAATAAGCCCAGTGGTTCCCAAACTGGGGAGTGGGCCCCCATGGGGAGGAAGGGATGGGCTCAGAGCTACTGCAGGGGGGCATGGATGGTTGAACAAAGTTAAATTAATATGATTTATGTAGGGGAATAAACAAATATCAGTTTGCTGACGCTAACATGCTAACCTGTGTTTCACAAAAAATTTAATTGAATCCTTTTTTATCAGTTGTTTCCTCAATTACTCTTAATGATTGATAATAAATGTCGGGTGGGGTGTTTTTTTCGGCTTCTGAAGGGGGCATGCCAGAAGAAGTTAAGGAACCACTGATACAGCCTAATAATACTGTGCAGTATCCTACTAAAACTTTACTCTACTGTATTATAATATTATATAATCAGTTCCTCTGGGAAGATGCAACAGTTAAGGCAAATTCAACCAATCCCCATGAATTCTGCACAACCTTGCAATTTTGTCCAATCACTGCAACTTTTCTGCAAATTTGACCAATCATCGTACCTTCCCGTGAGTTCCACCAATCATAGCAATCCCCAGCACAAACATCATACATGTACGTCTCAGTGAACTGACCCAATCTTTTATTGTTTACACTTTTTTTATTTATTTTTTTATTTTTTTATTTTGTCACGAGTACTGAAAAAGAACACAAGGATTATCAACATGCGTCAGATTTTTTTTTTTTTTTTTTAAGAAAAGCTAAATCAGGTGTTTTAGGCTGCAACAGTCCCCCACCAAATCCTGTGAAATCTTGGAGGGGCTGTATAATACGTAATGATAATGATTTACACGATGGCCCACCACCAGCACTGGTTATACTTCACTTCATGAGTAATATCCAGTCAACACTTAAAGCTAAATCACAGACAGGCAGACATACACATCTGCTCCAGTGAGCTGAGATGAGCTGTGTGTCTGAGGAAAGGCAGCAGATATCACCAGTTGCAATAAATATCACAATCTTATGATCTGTTTTTATGACGACAAACATGCCCAGTTTCCCAGTTATACCACTGAAAATACCCAAACTTACTGCCTGAAGATTTCACTCAATGGAGGCAAAAGTGACAACTTTTACATCAGTCGCCTTAAAGCTGGTTCCTTATTAGTCAGATAAATAATAAATTCTACTTACATCACCATGGAAACAACTTGTGGTTTCTATTTTGTCTCTCTGGAACCTTTTGAAAGAAAACTATTTTTGGAAGCTTTGCTTTTTCTTTCTCGGCTGCTTCTTACAATTTTCGTTTCTGAAACCTGCTTTTGTTTCTGTACTCCATTGCTCACTTCTCACTTACTTGCTGTCTTGACACTTCACTTGCTAACTTTTGTGTTTATTTTTGTTATTCTCCTTGTATATGTACAACTTATTTTTTGTTATTGTACTGTTATTTATTTGATGAACAACATCAAGTTTGTGACACTATGAAGCAAGTGTATTAACTGATGAAGCACTGTAAAAAACCTGCCACGGCTGTAAAGAATGAAGAGAGGAGAATTTCAAAATAAGAACTCGTCTGTGTCTCCTAGACATAAGTGAACTCAATTTAAGACCAATATGAGACTAAAAATTAAATTCGGCTCCTGAGAAACAGCCTTTGTTGACTTGTCAATATCAAAAATTTTTTTTTTTTTTGTCATTGCGCTGATCTTAAATTTGTCTTAATCATTTAATCAGCTCTTGAGATAACAGTGAGATCTAAAGTAAACTCGCTTGTCTTAAATGAGATCTTAAATTTGTCTCAGTGGTCAAATTTAAGACTTGTTGCTCCATATGATCATCGATGAGAAACCTCTGAGACACCTATGAGCTCAGCAAAAGATCTCCTGCTTTTCTTTTTTTTTCTTCTTTTTTCTCCTACAGATGGGTTTAGGAGAAACAAATGAGACTTCAGTAAGCTCACGACTGTGAGAAACAAAATTTCCCTCTGGGGATCAGCTTTGTTCACACAATAAAAGCACCGCTGTTGATATCTTGAAATGGTTGCGGTCGTGGGCCCTAATGCAGCTGCTTTACCTGCATTTTTTTTTTTTTAAAATAGGTGAAATAGGGTAACAGTGACACAGGAAAACAATGAAGGACACAATGGACAAACACCTTAGACATGACATGATAACATAAAGCCGTTATGATGATGTCAGGGAGCAGAAATTAGGTTGGCTTAGATAAGGTATGTGTATTTAAGTGTGTGCGTACATGTTTGGTCTTGGGGGCATGATATGCTTGGCAGAGAGAAGGGAAATGTATATTGTTGATTTTGCAATGATTATAGAATGATAAAATAATTTGATTATAATATAATATTGTATCATCATTATATACAATATAATATAGCACAACATACAATAATGTAGTGGGATACAAGATAATATAATATAATAGAATACGATATAATATAATATAAAATAATATCATATAATATAATATAGTATAATACCTGCATATATGCTACTTCTGCCGCTTGTGGTATGTGTGTAAGAAAAAAAAAAAAGAATTATCAAAAATATTATATAGATTATAGAGAAAGAAAACAGGGTTGACAAAGTTATGGTTTTATATGTAGATTTTACTTTTCTTGCTCTATAATTTATCACTTCTGTCCTCACAATACTGTGCAGTGAAATCATTATCCTCAACATCTGTCTACTATCACTATTACGAGTCAGATTGATGATATACAGCAGAAACAGCACATTTGTTTGGCCTGCCACTACTGGTGAAAAGAACAAACAGTTTGTCTTTTTCTTCCGGCCTGCATACCATTAAAAAACTCCTGCCAGCAGAATGTGTCAAAGCTGTTAGCAATCTTAAATGATTTTTTTTTTTTTTCAGTAGCGGCACAGTTATATTATAAACAACACCTGCCTGATGATATATTTGTGGATTTATTTGTCTGACAGGGACGAGGGAGTCGTAGAAATGAGGGACGTGCGGCGAGAACGAGCGTCTAAGGCTAACAAAGACAGATGGTGTGTGGAGCAGAGGTATAAGGAGGGAGGAGGAGGAGGAAGCAGGGAGCAGAGCGTGGAGGAAAGAGAGGACATGGCGGAGGAGATGCTCAGTAGGCGGGAGGCAGGGAGGGGAAAGAAGCTGTATGAAAGAAGACATTAGTAATCGGCCCAGCTGTTTGTGTGAACAGGGCTGAAGCGCCGGCTCTTTTTTGTGTCCGTCTATCAGTATCTCTTATCTTATTGACAAAGCATGGTGGTGTCCTGAAAGCTGGGCCCGGGCCCAAAGCCAGCCTGCTGAGCCTGAGAGGAGCACAGAGTCATTGATATGGAGGATTATCTCTTATTATGGTCATGCCTCGCTTTGCACCCAGCCTACCTCACATCACAGGACTGGGACTGCTGGCGAGCACACACACAAACACAACGCCTTTACACACGCTTTACTAGCCGAGCCAGTGTGTGTTTGGGCCTATCTCACACATCAGACACCCTCTCAGATAGGCCTTATCAGTGGGTAAAAAGATGCCAAGTGCTGTGGAGACTCATTCCTCCTCCTCCTCCTCCTCCACTATTTCACCTGACAGGAGGAGCCATATGTGATGTTCAAGAAGTCTGACAAGCCGCTGTACGGAAACGACCGCTTTGAGGGCTACTGCATAGACCTGCTGAGAGAGCTGGCCAACATCCTGGGCTTCACTTACGAGGTACGCCTGGTGGAGGATGGGAAATACGGCGCACAGGATGAGAACACGGGCCAGTGGAACGGCATGGTGAAGGAGCTAATGGACCACGTGAGTCTCTAAACATCTTTATTATGAATGTCATGTCACTTCATTCTGCTTTATACAACTTGGGTCTTATTTTCATGGCAATGCTTCTTTGAATTATGTAAAATTGTACACACCAATATAACTGCTGAAATTTGGCAATGAGGACCCACAACAAGAAACAATACAAGTCAGGTGCTCAGACAGGTTGTAAACACAAGTTTATTGCTGTGCCCCAATTCCCCACTACACACTAGCTGTAGTAAACTGAAAGTTGTAACACCCAAGTTGTAATGAACCGTAGTTATGTTTTAACACAGTGACTCCCAACCTTTTTCCTCTGAGCCCCCCCACTTGTGTAAGCAAAGCTGAGTGCCCCCAGCGGGCACACACACGCACATACACCAAAAGAATAAGTGATTCATTCTGAAGCTTTACTGTCCAAAATGAACATCAATTAAATTGTTTATATTCTTAAAACTTGTATGGACCTTAATATATGTATGTATATGTAATACATATATATATTAGAGCAAACAAGTCTTGTGGAGACCCTCCTAAGTGGGGCCTGGATCTCAGTTGGGAACCAGTGTTTTAACATATACAGTGTGTGAGCAAGCAGAGTGGAAGTCATAATAAAAAGCAGACAGCAGCAGTAAGTAAATATAATTGTAAACTGACACTAAAAACAATTGGTGTGGCTTTAAAAACATATGTTTAGTGTCTATTAAGCATTTATTGGTCAAACCTGCATTAAACTTAAAGGATAGTTTTTGATTTTTTAAAGTGGGGTATATGAGGTAAAACTTTTTTGGCACTTTTTACAAGCAGCAAAGCCACTGCCAATGTTATTCTCCTGGTCACACACCATGAAAGGTTTCTTTCTCCCACATGGCCAACATGACCTTCAGTGATATATTGGTGTCCTCCACTGGCTATTTTTGCCTTTTTTCATCCATTTTATCCAGCAGCTAGCCCATATCATGTACATATTTGGCTGGATGTGGGGGTCAAAGGTTTTAGGTTTTCACAATTAAAAAATGACAATAAAAGAAATCCTTTTGGCTGATTAGGCATGACATTATTAGTGGATTAAAATATCAAAAATGCTACACAGTCATTGGGTAATTTTCCAATCTTTAGGCAACATGCTAAGGCCTTGGAGCAATTGTGATACCTACACTAACTTTCAACAGACATGCTGTCTCTCCTCCAGACAGTAGATGCAGCTGTCTTCTCCTTTCAGATGAACAAGGGAATAACCTGATAGTGTTGCTATGGTGGCTGAGGTCAGAGAGACGTGTTGCCTTGTCTCTCTGAACAGAGAAGACATAACAGTAATCTGGTTTGGATAACAGTGACCCTGAGCTGTGGAGCCAGTGGTGTGGAACTGTGTTTGGATTACAGACCAATAGGCAAATTCAATGTGTTGGGTCTTTGAGCATAGGTTCATCATGGCCTCATGAAACTCCAGAATTGAAGGGAACATCAGGAAAGAGCATGTACTGATTATTTCTTCATGCTTTCCTTGGCCAAGTATTATTAAACCAGTTTCAGCGTAAGACATATTAGGGCTCCTGTGTACTTTCTTCTTTTGATGTATGGGCAAAAAGATTAAAATCCACGTCAGTCATTTTAATTTCTGATTTCTCCGGGGGGAAAAAAATGAAAAAAGTGCAGGTTGCCAGCAGGTACCGACACCCAATGGCGATCAGTTTGTTCTCAGTTAATAGAAGCAGCAGGAGTATGTATTTGTTTCTCCAAAAGGCCACCAGCCTGCTTTGGCAAAACCTGGAGTTGCTGGTCAGCCTTGTTTGGTTAGTTTGTTCATGTCATTGTGTTTCTGGTGATTTCGACGTAACCCTTTAAAACACCAAAGTCGCACAGAAACACAAACAAACTAACAGATCAAGGCAGCAGTAGACCAGCAACTCCTGTTTTTTGTGAGGTCAAATTATAATTTTTGCTAAAGGAGTCTGGTTGCTTTGCAGAGAGTAATATTTGGCTTATATAATGGTGGTTTACCACCTAAAAAGTCTGTCTGACAGCAAGGTAAAGTGGTGAAAATATTCTAAATACAGCATACACTTAAACTGATAGTGATTTTTTTGGTATCTAAATGTGTTTTGCAGCAGGACATTGCTTAGCTTCCTACACCAGTACTTCTGCTGCTTCTCCAAACTGGGGTCGTTTTGACTATATCTGCTGTAGCTAATACACTGATCTTGGAAAACTACCTCATACAACCCCATTTCACATAATCGGAACTATCCCCTTAATCAAACAAAACATCCTGTCTAAACTTTCCTGCCAAAAGCCCTTCTTCTGTCCACCTCATCAGATTTTGTCTGTCAGAACAGTTGTGTTTTTTGTACTGCTTAAACAATACATTCATCTACTGGTTGAGTGACAAAAATACATTTATAGATACAACTTTTGAAGTCATTTGCAAAGCTAACTGCTGGTCAGACAAAACAAGCATTTTAAATATAAGACAAGATAAGCTGGATTGATTGAATGCAGGAAAGTAGCTTTAAGAAGTACCAAACTAGATGCTCAGTATACACGGAGACAGAGGAAGGCCAAAGAGCTAGAGTATTATATACATTGAGAGCAGATGTCATCTTGGGTTCTTATGATGGACATTTTTCACAGTTTTTTTTTTACCTTCACATTAAGCATTCTCTCTTCTTATATATTAAGAGCGAGTTTTGCAGACATGTCAAGCACCAAATCTGTTTTCTTTTATTTTCATTTTCTGCTGCCGCTATTTTCATGACTTGTTTAGTGTAAACTGTCATATCAACAGCTCTTACAGTCCAAATGTTTGGCTGGAAATGACCAGGAATGAGATGTAATGAGGAGGAGTATTACACTGAGACACAGTGAGAGGGAGAGAGAATGAAACAGAAAGAAGGGGGAGGTAATGACTAGCTCTGTTTGAGAGTACAGCGATGCGAGGATAGCATAGATTCTGATGTGACTTGTTTCCCCTACAGAGCTTATTAAAACACACACAGACAAGCACGCACAATCTGCTCACAGTGTAGATCATTACACTCGACAAAGTCCCAGTTAGGATAAACTGCATGGGCAGAAAAATATCAGACGCTGCACGGCCGGTCGTCGATATCTGACCCCATTAGACGAAGCGCCCACAAGGGGTCAAGTCTCCCTTCACTCCTCCACACTTGTCTTCTGCTTCTGCTCTTGATCAGCGCTGTGATTGGCCATTGTGACAGATAGTCTGGTCTTTAATGGGTGAAGGGCCCAATCCCCTGTGAGATGATGTTCAGCGTGGGTTTGCCCCACTTTTATGCGCAGGGAACCCAGCTTGACTTAGACAGATGGTGATTGCAGCAGACAGGCCCTCAGAAGGCTGGGGAGCGCGGACTCACAGAGAAGAAGTTCAGCTGAGGAAGAAATGCTGAATTGAGCTGAACAAGTTGAAAACATCCTGTCAAAGGAGTTTAGCCAAATTATCTTTGCTCTGTCTGATGCTCAAAGTGGAGCAAACGCATCCTGATGTATTTACACTGCGTAGGGTTGCATTAGAGGAGTTCGGACGAATCCAGAGATGGCTGATATCAGCAGGACTTTTTGTGTAGCACGGCTGTGAGCAATGAGCTCAGTCAAGTCATCCTCGAGTGATGTATGGCAACCTTCAGAAGACAAAAAGGATATATCTTTGAGAAATGAACCACTTGACCTTGCCTGAATGTTTAGCATTTATAGTCACAATGCAGTGCGAGATTTATTAACTGTCAACAGCACAACACGCTTTTCAGCCCAGATGTGGTAACATGAATTTCCTGAACAAGCTCTGTACGTCCCTCCTCTATATCTTTGAAGCACACGTCTCACATATGAGCACAATTCATGTGCTTGCCAAACAAGGGATTATGGCATATTATAAATAACTCAAAGGAAACGTCATGTTAATGTTCATTTAATATCAGAGTGTGTGGTACAAACACTCAGAGTGACAAATTCTATAAGCAAACCTTCTTCCACTGCAGAACCTGAACAAAAAAAGGACAATTCTGCACTTTTCATGTGGATGTCCAGTCAGTGTTGATAAATGTAAATGTAGTCAGTTGAAGTAATAAATTCTTCAGTTCTGCTATATTGACCAGGACAGTTGAGTTCTCCTGCTTGAAGAGCTGTGCTGACAATGCCTACATCTACATTCTTAGAAATGAGGGTTCCAAAATGGTTCTTCCTGAAGGGCTGATGTTCTAGCCAGAACCATTTGATTTGAAGAAACCTTTTTTGAAGAAAGGGTTTGTCAAGGGTTCTTTGTAAGACAAAGGGTTTTATGAATATCCCTTTCATCCAAAGAACCCTTTTTAGAACCCTTTAAGAATTGTCAAAATCCTTGAAGAACTGTTTCATCTAGGGTTTGTCAAAGGTTTTTTTTGTACCATAATATGAAAAGATGTAGTTCTAGATAAAACCCTTTGAATATTAAAAGGTTCTCGGTAGAACCCTCAGAGTGCATTCTGGATAAAAGCCTTGGAGGTTCACAGTAGAATCCCTGGGTGGGTTCTAGATAAAACCTTTGGGATTTAAAAAAAAAAGGTTGCCTGTAGAATCCCCTGAGAGTAGTCTTGATAAAAATCCTTGAAATATAAATAGGTTCTCAGTAGAACCCCATGGGTGGGTTCTAGATAAAGCCCTAGGAGTATAACGAGGTTCTCATTAGAATGCCTGGGTGGGTTGCAGATAAAACCCTTGGAATATAAAACGGTTCTCGTTAGAACCCCTCGAGTGTGTCCTAGATAAAAGCCTTGGATTCTAAAAAGGTTCTCGGTAGAACCTCCTTGGAGGTCACAATGACATCACTGTGACATCACTGGATGCAGGAAGAAAAACAGATTTTGAAGCAGGAGAACTCAGATTTCTCTGTCAATATAGCAGCACTGAGAATTTTACTGCCTCAAATGACTACATTTACCATCAACACTGCTGGACATGACGAAGCACTTGCCAAGGGTTCTGTTGTTCTGGCCTGGTTTTGGGAAGAGTTCCTGGAACAACACTTTGGTATTGCTCCAAGGGTAATATAAATTTGAGGCACATTCAGTGGATGCTGAAAGTGCTGTTGACAGATATGATTGATCACAGCACAACAAGGATAACTACATAAAACACAAGAGCAGCCATCATTTTTTTATTACTACATCTGTATCGATCAGTCCGACAAAAAAGAAGGAAACACTGTTGGAACACTGGAGAAAAGTAACAACCAAAAAGGAAGACCGTGACGAATATTTGCCAGAAGAAAACAGAGATTTCCAAGTCCTCATTAGTATTTAGGGAGAGGAAGATACTCAGAAGGAGTAGAATAAGTGGTTAGAAATTAAACTGAAAAATGTCAACGTGGTACAAGTAATTTGTTAAGTTGCATTATGTACAGAAACTAACACACTTGATATTTTCCCAAACCAGCCTACATACTTTTTGTGTCATTATTTTGAAAGTCTACCTGGGCGTTGCATATTTATTATTGATAATATAATCATGGAGCCCTGCATGTGCAAAACTGATGCAAGAGCATTATAGTCTGAAGCATAGATCCACTGACCAATCTGCCAGAAGTTGGAAGTGAAAATATGGGTGAAAACAACAAAAAAATCATTGACAATAATAGCAACACTTCTTACACTGTTTGCTGCCACATAACCACTGACTTTGCCAGCAAACAGTGCATGAAAATAACATAGGCAGTCCAGATTTTGCCTTTTCATGGCATATTCAGAATGTCCAGTTTAAAATGTATTGGGTATGCGATGCAGAATTTTGTACTAAAGCTTCACAAGTTCATGTTATTGGAAGTTGGAGGTTATGGGGTTGTTAAGTTCTTGCATTAGAAAGAATCACCCCAACAAGTGAAACTATACTACACTGACAGAAAAAGATAAACAAAACCTTGTCTTGTGAGGCCAGGTCTCAAGGTAATTACTTCTATACATTCTCCAGCCTCATTAACTGCCCACAATGTCAATGCAAGAAGTAGTTTCAGGCTTTCAAATGGCACAGATGCATTAGTTATTTTCAGTCTACTTGGGAACAAGAGTGGCAAACGACCAAACCAAACTCCTGAAGCTGTACAGACATTTACTCTCTGACCAACAGCTGATCACAGTTTGGAGCTGTGGAGCCTGTTGAATCAAATATCTGAAAATGTGGTTTGAAACTGTTAGTAGTTATCATATGAGATATTAAAAGAGATATCCTTTTCTGTTTAACAACACGGCAGGAGAGGTGTGTCCTTATACTCAGTGCTTGTTATCTCTGGATGGATGAAAGCTCTTACTAAAATGTCAATATTTTTGTGATTTTGGTGAGGTTGACACGATAACACTAAGAGCTCGCTGAGCAATTGTAGCATTTAGCACTAAACAGAAAGAAAAAAAACCCACACCAGCCTTGTTGTGATGCCCATTGCCAGTTCTCACTCCCAACAAATCAAATACACCAGCTTGCTCAGTGCCCCTGTTCTTCAAACTAAATGTTACATTATATTAGATATAAATTTAGTTATGTGAATAAGTTACATTATGTATGTAAGTTATATTATGTACAATAACTTAGTTATGCATAACTAAAATATTTATTTTAATTCACATGAGTTAAAATAGCTACTGAAGTAGTTTTTGTACCTTTATTTTGAGTCTACCAGCATGTTGCATATTTGTGATTGCTAACTTGACCATGGAGCCCTACATGTGCAAAACTGATACTAGAGGGATAACTGCAGTGTTCGGGCATGCCTTACTCCAGAAATAGCCATAACACAGTAGCCTGGATGGGCCAGTGCAGTCAGTAAATCTGATACAATAATGTAACAAAACAAACAAGCATGTGACATCTTGTTATGTACTCTCAGAGTGCTAAATGAATGCTGCATAACACTGTGCCAAATGGGCTGGGATAAAAAATAGTGTTGCTCAGACTGCGTGGTAAAGTCCAAAGTTTGGCTATATGAGTCTAACCCAAAGGTCAGCAACCTGCGGCTCTGGAGCTGCTTGTGGCCAGTGGCTAGTCTCCCTAGGCTAGCTGTGGATGCCAAATCCCAAAAAAAGAAAAGTCTCTGTGGAAAAAGGAGAATTTAATAGTCATGGCTTAAGACCATTTTTTTTTTCTCTCTCTCTCTCTCTCTTTCAGCCAAAATTTTGATAGTAAAGATTGCTGACTCCTGGTCTAATCCAACATGTTTCACTCCCATCTTATTAAATGCAGCAGTTTGATCAGTGGCCCTACGTTTCAAACTATGATGCTGTAGGTATCTGTGGTCTAGTTTGTGATTATGAATTATGCAATATGGGTAGACTTTCAAAATAAAGTTACAAAAACTTCTTGGTTAGGTTAACGCAACAAAACTACTAAGTTAAAGAATAACTTCAGTATTTTTCAACCTGGGCCCTACTTTCCCATGTGTATGTGCGTGTATGATTGATAGGTACAACTCGTTTTAAAATTGGTTCAGTATTGAGGGAGGCGAATGCAACCGGCAGCCGCGAAATGAGTTATAATGGTAGATATGAGGGCAAATACGTCCCGTAAAAGTTTGTGCATTAAAAGTGCTTTTTTTCACCACAGTCCGGCTCAGATCACCAGTGTAATCTCTGTCTACAGCATGCTTACTTACTTACTTACTGCTTGCTGTGTGTGACGACATCTTGCGGGATCTTTTTTTGTTGCCGGAAGAAAACAGAGGAGTCATGCTGAGAGTCAGAGCGAAGTTAGCTGTCCCGGAGTTCAGTTGACAGTTTTACTGCAACTATTGAAAACAATGGTTCGTCTTTGTGCTTATCTGAATTGCAAGAACAGGATGTCGTGCAACACCCCGTACAGCTTTCATAGGCTGCCTTTGTCGGACAACAACATGCTGAAGTTGTGGCTAATTGTGCTACAATTGGATGCTAACGCTCCTGTCCAGACACTGCACCTTGCAGACCATCGAGTCTGCAGTGCACACTTTTCCCAAGATGACTCCTGCCAGCCCAAGAAGAGAAGACATCCAATCCCGAAACACTTCACCAAACACACCTCAAGAAAACAGCTGTCCCACTCACTGCAACAAAGATAGTCTTCAACAAGCAAAGATCCCGAGAGATGTCGTCACAGAGTGAACGGTAAGGGAGACACTTTGCATGCTGTTGACAGAGATTACACTGGAGATCTGAGCCGGACTGTGGCAGCCCAGGTTGAAAAATACTGAAGTTATCCTTTAAGTTCGGGAAAAGATCATGGTTGAAGTTAAAACAAGTACCTCAGTTACGTAAGTTCATGTCTACAACGTAACTTTCTTATGTTATGTCACCCCATCTCTTCTATAATACGGACTTTCTTGCTCTTTAAACCACGTCACCCAACTTCAATGGCACATAAAAACATAACACTAGAGGGATGCCTCTACAAATGACACTGGAGGGGTACCTACAGCGTAATAGTTAGAAGCATCAGGGCACTGGCCAAGCTGATATATTTCGGAGGCATTGGCAGTTAGCTCGACCATAGAAAGAAAGCAAAACTAATACTATTTTTGTTGCTCGGTTCCTCCTACAGTCCAATAATTACAGATCAGTAGTGGGACTTCTGTTAAAGAACTATGGTGTGCCTCCTAATACACCATATTAACTATAGTCCAATGATAGGCTACAACTCCCAACCATCCTAACAAAAGGAGAAAGTGGGTAAAGAAAATAAATGAATGTCTTGATTTAGGTTCCAGAGAGAGAAAAGTGAGTTTAGTAGCTGGAGTATACTTGATGGGTGGAAAGAGAAAGAGGGCTTTAAATTTCTTGCTAAGTGCCTTGGGACAGACTCTGTAGTGTGTAAAGACCCTGTTTTCTTAATTTGATTGCCTCTAAATGCTTCCTGTGCCCGTGACTTACGGCCTATCTCTCTTTCCTTTTATGTTTGCTGTTGACAGAGAGCTGATCTGGCAGTGGCTCCCCTCGCCATCACATACGTGCGCGAGAAGGTTATCGACTTCTCCAAGCCCTTCATGACGCTGGGTATAAGTATACTGTACCGCAAGCCCAACGGGACCAACCCTGGGGTCTTCTCCTTCCTCAACCCCCTCTCGCCCGATATCTGGATGTATATTCTGCTGGCTTACTTGGGTGTCAGTTGTGTGCTGTTTGTCATAGCCAGGTAACATGTCACTTCCAGTGATCACAGCTTCATACACAGTCAGACACATGCTTAGCTGTCATCGCTCAGCCTCGCCCATCTGACTAACAACAGGCTAATCTCTGTAATTACAGGATCTGCGTCCTGAGCACGCTGACTCGAACATAGTAAAAGATTACCACTCAGTGACAGTGCTGACACTAATCAGTGGTCTCCTAACAAAGCTCAGACTCAACATCATTGCTGTGTAACATGTTTAAAGCAGTTTATCCATGAAGGATCACTTGAAAATTTGCCTTTTCCACCATTAGACATTGATAAAGAACTCATTTTTCACTTCTTGTTTCAGATTGGCACTTGGCAAGGCTGCTAGGTTACTCCAGGCCTGCTTCTGCTCACATTGGTATCAGTACATAAAACCACAGGAGAAACAAGGCATACTGTATACAGGAACACAGAACTTAGACAGAGAAGTTGCAGCCGTTTGAGGGTTGTGTGTTTGTGTCTGAGAGAGTGGCAGAAAGGTTGTGCACTCATATAGATATGTGCGTGCAAGTGTGTGTGTGGGATGTGTTGAGCTCGATGTGAACACTGCTGCCCCTCTCCCACCTCTCCCTCACTGTCCCCAGTGTCTCAGAGTTCATGCTGTCTTTTCTTTTTCTCTCGTTTCCTCCACCTTGCTTCAAACATCATCGATGACTCAGAGATGTAGTCTATCGCTGTTTTTCTGCTTGTTTTGGGCCTGTCTCCAATTACTGGCAAAAACAAAAGTCATGTGGACTTAACAAGTAGCTGGTTTATTAGAGAGTTTTCGGTGTCAAATCTGATGGTATTTCTTGTAACCTTTGCTAAGGATAACAAACTTATCTATATCCTTTCTCTGGTTTTCATTGCAGCTGAGAATCCATCAAGATATCCCCAAATCTATCTGTCTAGACTACTTTGCTATGCTAGGCTTTTAAAGCATAAAAAACTGTCGGCTATCAGGCGTAAACATCTGTTTTTTTTTTCCCTTAAAACCTTACCTATAGGGTTATTTTCTGTAGTTGCTTTGGATTACTTTCTCACTTCTGCACCAAAGTTCTCTTATAAGTGGGGCTATGACCTGCAATTTCAGGTCTCTCACTGCAGTTTATCTGTGCACCCAAGTTCAAATGGCATTAGACTTGTTCAAAGAAACTCAACCCAAGCAGGGAGTGCCGCAGAGTTTAAGTACATCGCTCTAAACATGCTTGTTGCAAACATTTCTGAAGATGTACAAGGTTCTAGAACTCATTTGGAGTTGTATTAAAGGCTTGGTAATGGAAATTGATGAATGGTAGAGTACACAGGGCTATTATGAGTTCTACATTAGGCTTTTGTATGAGCTTCTACTTCTTTGCTCTGTTGGTGTCACTTAATGTGACCTAACCCTAACCAGACCATAAGAAAACCTTGTATAGATTGGTAGGTGTTGTACCTATAGCAGATACAAGCAAATCTGTTTTGTGTTATTTACTTGTGTCCATTTACTGACTGCAGTTAATCTGTGCCACCCAAGTTCAAATGGCATTGGACTTGTTCAAAGAAACTGAACCCAAGGTGGGAGTGCCGTTCATTGCTCTAAACAAGCTTGTTGCAAACACTCCTGATGACGTACAAGGTTCTAGAGCTGATTTGAAGTTGTATTAATGGTGTTGATGATGCAATTTATTGAAAGCATAGAGTACACAGGGGCTATGTTAAGTGTTCTGAGTGTTACAGAAGTATGAGTAGAGCATTGTACTGATTTATAGTAGGAAGCCATAAAATAAATGAAGTCATTATACCTGGTTCTATAAATCAGAAAAGTGTTTGGAAGCACTTCTACTTTTTTGCTCTGTTGGGATCCCTCTGTTGAGACTTTGTGACCCAACCCTAACCCTAACCAACCTTGCATGGATTGGTTCTATAAATCAGAAAAGTGTTTAGAAGCACTTCTATTTCCTTGCTGTGTTGGGATCACTGAGACTTTGTGTGACCTAACCCTAACCAGCCTTGCATAGATTGGTTGGTTGGCTGGTGTTGTACCTATTACAGATTTGTGTCCATCTGCTCTATGGTTTAGTCTGGTGAAGCAGCCAACATCAGGAATGCTTTGGCTGGTGGAATGAGAGAAACGCATTATTTGTAGTGGTTGTCTCTCCTTTTATTGTCTTTGCTCAGACAAATCCTATCAGTTGGTGAAACTAGGCCAATGCTTTTTCGAAGGCTTCCTCACTTGATCTAGCAGCCCCTCCGTTTGAAGCACGGTGAAGAAAAAAAGAGAAAGAAAAGTACATGTTAACTCTAAAACTTTTGGGAGACATCGGCTCTCTTGCGGCCGTGACCCGACAGTTTTACCGTTAACGCACATGTGTTTTTCCGATGTTACTGGCGATATGATCACACAAGAGAATAAAAAGCGGCAACTGTCATCTAAGTTGGCTCAGAATATGCACCTATCTGTATTTAATATCACAATAAGTACGTGTTTGGGTAAGTGTATAAATTTCCCCCTCACTTTATTCCTTCTTTTCTCCTGTATACACAAATGCATGCTGGGCTACAGTTGCATGATTTTGCTGTAGAGTGTAGCACACAACAGTCTCACAAAATTTCGTGAAATGAGTCTCAAAGGCAGATTGCGTATAGTGAACAGAAAGATGGCGAGATGACATCCCTCCACCATGTCAGAATTTCATGACGAGAACATTTTTACATGTTTATAATACAACACCACGTGATGTATGTCTGATGTTAAAAACATGATTAACATTGTCAGATGGCTGCGGTTTGGTTAGGCTTATGAAACAAAACTGCTTGGATAGTTTCAGGCACCAAAACTCCTTGGTTAGGTTTAGGAAAAGATTGTGGTTTGGATGAACAGGAACTGTGTACTTTCTCGCTATTTATACTGCTCTGTGATGATTACTATGGCCAATAGAGGTCACTTCTTAAGCATAAATACAGGTCGTAATAAGCTGCATGCACAGACGACCTATACAGACATTTTTTCTGATGGGAACAGCCTGCTCTAAGACACTGTCAGGCTTTAGGTTAGTATGCTGTAGAACCAAAAACAACTTCACTCAGGTTACTGAACTATCAATGTTAGGATTAAAAGAAGAAGCAATTTTACAACGTTGACTGTTGTCAAAGTCACAGGCTTTGTTCTTCAACCACCCCACTTCACGCTTGCCTAGTTTTCTAGTTGTGGACACTAGCCATCTTTCCATCAACAAACTTTTATGCGCATTTTGAAAAGGTTGAAATTCTGAAAAAGAAAAAAGAAGTTTTTTACAGTCACTTGAGGTGATTTTTGCTTAGATGGAAACCCTTTTTTCTGAATAAGAACAATAATAATTGAGAACATTAAACTCACTGATGTTCATTAGTGACTGGTCACTGTTAGTTAGTATGATTCAGTATTGTGATAAAGCACCTGTGCTAATCATAGACCCAAGTTTTAAAAGACTGCTTCCCTTCATTATGCCTTACATTGATTTGACCCACCAGCTACCTTTAGGGCCTCTTTTTGCTGCCAAAATATTTGATATATGAATTAAGCGACTAACAATAAATCTAGTGAGTTATTAAGACCATCAGGGGGAAAGTGAGAAATATAGACAAATCCATTATTTTATAATTTATTCCAATGTATGCTGTAATCTCAGTCTGCACTCCTCTGGCAGCAACACTGCGTCCCTTTGTCTCCTTTCATAATGTGTGCCTCAGGCAGGAAACTGACAGCTTTTACAATTTTTATGGGGACACTGTGTCTTTATTGTCTGGTTTTTATCCCCATCAACTGTAAAATGAAAATATCCGCCCTTGCATGGCTCTAAAAAATGATCGCTCCACACAGATCTGGCAGAACCTTCCTCACATTAATACGTGAAATTAACGGAAATGTCTGATTTCCATCCTTTTCTACATTGTCATTCACTGATTGAGGTTTGAAAGATGCTCTTTTAAAGACGTCATCCTGTTGCGCCCTCTTCTTCTGCGATGGTAGAATGGTTTTCCAACTGAAGAATTGGCGCCACCTACTGCTTATCTCAATGAACCATCTACTAATAATCACATAATGGTAGTGGATGGAAACAAGCATTCATTCACATTTTATTTAGCCAATTTACGGTTAAAATTTGCAATACTTCTGGATAGAAACACTCTTCTGTCTACAGTCTTTGGGTTGCCTCTCAGTTGAATATAAACGTGCAGTAGTTTTTTAGGTATTAATGTAAAATGGCAGAAATAAAATATCTGCTTATTCCACACAGGTTTCTATCAAATTAATCCTTCCATGGTGCAGAAATGCATTTCTTCTACCTTCTGTTCACTTACGTCATTTGTATGTTAAGAAATCACACTCATTTCACAAACGTTTGTGAGATCAAACTGCTGAGCACATACAGTACATTTGACAGGCGAGACCTAATAACACGAGGTTTAGTTCCACTGTGCATTTATATACTGTTTATATATGTGTGTGTACACATTACACATTTTATCTCTGTATGCTTGTGTTTGTGCTGTACTGTGTGACTGACTGTTTGGATGAGTGGGAGACTGACAGAGACTGAATACTAGGACTGACGCACACAGTGCTAGAGATAGAGCAGCTTCTCTTTGCCATGTGTAGGCCTATACCACATGGGCGCACAGCTAAAACCACATGATTACTCTGTTGTACTGCCACCGGCCCTGATATCTCCAGTTACTGATGTTAATGTTATCCGTTGTTATTGCCTTTATGTTCCCTCTAATGACATCAATAGCACTACTGCTGCTCCTGGCACAGCTGATGAAACACCTGAAATACAAACAACCTCTATAGTACATCACACCTCTGCTAAAGCCTGTGCATTATCACCTTGTTACACTTTGGCAAATCAAATTCTCCACATCCTACACATCAAGTGAATTTCCTTGAGATAAGCGAGAAGCAGAGGTAAAGCTTAGTGGCAGTAATTGATCATAATGTTTTGTGTAGAATATTCTTTGTCTTCCTCTAAATAATTATGACTCATGATATTGACATCTAGTTCTCGCCTGTCTCGCTCAAAATTAGAATATTTCTCTGTGTGCACAGTCTTTCTTCCCTCACATCAAAGTGTAATCTGTCTGTCCTCAGTCTTTGAATGAAAAGCCTTTGGTTAAGTACGTGCTCATATTAAAGGCACAGCCTGCATCGCGTAGTTGAAATTCTCCTTTGAATCCCACGCTGTCATCTAATTTGGATGTTCAGATATAATCTTTTTCTCGTAATCTAGATTCTGAAAACACAACTGGGTGTTGAGTCTTAATGAAGAAAGAGAAGGTTAACAAATATAATTTATTTAGGCCTTAGAAGAAATACATCTTCCTAGACTAGACTGGGTTGCACCAACAAAGATTAATTTAATCTAAGATTAGTTCTAATCAGAATTTAGCAAAATGAATGAATGATTTTAGATTTAAAATTAAGCAGAGCTCTGTTGCACAATTAAAAACAAATCACTGTTTAGTAAATCCAAGTTTATTGATGTAAACAGAAATTGAATAGAGTTTAATCAATAGGAGATGCTTTCTTATCCAAATTAAAATAAATAAACCTGGGACCTTGTAAGTATTAAATAAAACCCTGTAACTTTGGGCTGCTCGATATTCCTTAACACAGTGTTACAATGTTTGTTAGCTAGATAAAAAGTTAACAAATCATTTCCTTGTTTGCTAGTTAGATAAAAAAATTAACAAAAAAATTACATTGTCTGCTAGCTTGCTAAAAGGTTAACAAAACGTTACATTGATTTCTAGCTGGATAAAGTTAACTAAACGTCACATAGTTTTGTAGCTAGCTTACATTCTTTGCTAGCTACATAAAAAAAGTTGGGTAACCATTACAATGTTTGCTAGCTAGCTAAAAATTTTACAAAATATTACATAGTTACAAAGTTACATTCTCTGTTAGCTACTCCAAAAATTAGGAAATTACATTGTTTGCTATCTAATAAACAAGCTAGTTAACCTAGTTAGCCTACTCTGGCTCAACATAGAAACTCTAATTTCTCTCTAAAAAGTTGTTGGCGGAATTAATGGAGCAATATGGCCAAAAAGAAGATTTTTAAAAATAGGGCAACAGCACATCTTAAAAATCATTTGGGTTGAGTTTGTCTTTCAATGTTCTTCAAGGAACTTGATTATTTGCTCAAACCATCTAAAAAAAAAAACATTTTAAAAGTTAAAGCCCCTCAATTGTCAGTTTAATGATATTACTGGATCACATTTTAAATAGGAAGTTAATGGTTTGGTGCTACAAAATTAAATGTAGTGTTTAGTAGTTTAGTAATTGAGTAAACTAAACTTAGGTTTAATTAAAGTTTTAAATGTAAACTTTCTTAATTTTAAGCTACTTTCAAAGTTTGTTGCAACATAATTTAAAGTCAAACAATTTAAAAAATAATCTGTGCAAATTAAATAATAATAAAATAAGTCAGGTATAAAGCTGGTTATCTAAGAAAAGTTTATGATGACTGCATGATATCTGATTTTTTATAAAAAAGATAGTTTTGCCTGATGCCTGATGGACAACAGAGAGATACACCATTACAGTGACTGTTGTACATATTGGTTGAACCTTAAAGCATGTTGCCAATGTTAAGCCAATGTACAACAAAATATTTAGCCTGCACTTTTTTTTTTAATTAATGTTGAACATTTTCCAAGGCACATCATAATGTTTTTGAATGTGTTCTGCCAACCTTCCATACAACAAATCATTTTCTGCCTTTTTTGTGCAGGAAATCGGTATACAGAGACATGAAAAGGGTTAAGATGGGTAATTCTTTACAGTGAGCATCGTGTCTGTTTTGCAGGTTTATCTTGTTACGACAAGCTCCAACTCTCCCCAGCTTGATATTAATGGATGGTTTCCTGTGGTTAAAAGCAAGGCGAGATAAGTTTGTATAGCAAATTTTATACACAAAAGAAGTGCAGGAACCGGAGGCAAATAAATATAGCAAACACAAATTAAAAGGGCAGAGGCCCTTTTAAATGAAAAAGAAATCTACATAAAAATAAATCCTAGATGGGTAAACATGTAAGTGCACGACAAAAACGTTTTCATCTTGGATTTAAAGGTAATCATAGTTGGTAAGTCTCACATCTTGTGAAAGTTAATCCGAGCTCTGTGGTGAACAGCAATTAAGTTCTGCTTCTTTACATTTAATTTGGACTCTTGAAATGTTGCAAACTGCTACCTCATTAATGCAGAGGCAGAGACGGTTCATATAAAACACTCATTTTTGAGAATTGGGACAAAACTGTACGGTTTTTGATTCTGACTCTTCAGTTATTCTGGGAATATATATTAACCTTGTAATGGGCCAACCTCCTAGTGATTCAGTTTTTTATTACATGTAGATGTCAACAAAATGTTGCATTTTTTCATTACACAGTGTAGCAGCCATTTTATTTTTTGAAGTGTCTCAGAGTTCTCTTAATGCCAATCAAAATACACATTTTTTAACCATAATTTTCATTTAACTTTGATTTAGAAGGGCTACAGAGGTGACATGTTATGGTTGAGAAACATCTGATAGCAATTTTTCTTCAAAAATCTTTAAATTAATTTGTTGAGCAGTATTCCTGCCTTTTTTAAACAGGGAAGTGAAACAGTTTTTGTGAAAATCTGATGGAGTTGATGGTCACAATTTTCATAAAAAAAGATTTTAAAACAAAAATAATTATAATACAACATTTTTATACATTTATCCATAGGTATTGTTAGATTTTGATTTTGAAGGCTCTAAACACATTTTTGTTGTGAATTCTATTCTTGTCTGGGACAAGGCTGTTTTCTAGCACAGAAACATTTAGAAATAAAAAGAAATAAAGCAGACCAAAACATTTCATAAATTACATATATGACATATATATAAATCCTTAAAGAATGAATTTTCACCACAAAATTTAAATTGGAGTGTTGGCATTAGTAATTTTTTTTATTTTAATTTACATGCTGTAGTAATTCTCTATTCTACAACACACTGGAAGCCAGAGACCTGAGAATTGGTGTTTTTCTTTCTTTCTTTTCTTTGTTTGGACCGTAGCAGCAGCATTCTGAATGAGCTGTTCAAAGACCATACAATAGTCCAACTTGCTGGGAAGAAAAGATACTACAACGTGCTTTGGAAAATGGTCAGCAGAAATGTAAGATGTGCTGTTCTGGTGCTTTATAGCAGACTGCAAAATGTATAACAACAACGGTAAAAAGCTCCTAAAGTCTATCATCCTGTGACAGAGAAACAGGACCACTCTGGATAACTCTGTTGACTCATCTCCCCTGACATTGGCGTTATCATGCGTATCATCGCTGGAGTTTTCTGCAGGATGACCCTGCCCCGGCAGGAAGATAAAAGCCCTGCATTGTTTCGGCGCTGCTGGTGGATTCCTCGCTTTTTTTTTCGTCCGCGCTTATCTCTGCACTGACCTTGCTCAAAGTTTCTCCCTCTGCAGCACAGATGACCTGAGATAATGTAAGGGCAGTGTAATTGGATCAAAATGACAGCGAATGGGCCAAGCAGCTAAGCTGTGTTGTCTCCTGTAAACGGCATTGGTTTAGAATTCCCTGACCCAACCACTGCCACCACCACCAGCAGCAGCAGTCCAGCCAGCCACTCCCATTATCCAGCAAGGCGCTGACAACTTCGCTCATCCATGTTCATGGCGAGCAGTAATTGGCTTTTCACGACATGATCGGAGGAAACACACTCAGAGACCTCTGCGCAAGTGATTGGGTCACATAAGTCACACGCGCCGTGGCAAGGTCGCAGTTCAGTTGAACTCAATTTGGCATTGCAAATTGACAAGCAAGCAAATCTGGGGCAAATTGAGTGAGCAGACGGATTGATTTAAGGCCAAGGATTCTCTTTAAGCAGAAATAAAAGGGGACGTTCAGAGGTCCTTGAGCTACACTGCACAATATCCTCCCGAGTGTTGTAGGGGTGAAAAGGAACGCCACCGCTAACCACATTATAATGGCAAAGCCCATTAGTCAATGACAGGGTACGGTTATGATGCTGTCACTTTATCGATACAGCCATACATCTTCATATAGAGCCGAGTATTGCAGTATTCAAGCCAGTACTACTGTATTCTACCCAGAGGACAATGGATGGCAGCTCCATCTGCATTATCCTCCATGCAGATGTTCCGTCTACTCGAGGTGATCATTTCTGACTTCCAGCGCAGTCAAAAGGCCCACACTGAGACAAGCCTACATTATGCATTGCAATTTGATTAGTCAAACCCTTGTGTGTGTTAAACAGCTTGAGTCAAGATAAGGCCCTGGTTCCCCCCTCTGCTCCGGCACAAACCAAATCAGGTCAGGATGCTTAATTGTAGACCAATCAACCTTTACTAATGTAATGTCACTTTTATTTAATATGAATAAATGAGAAATCTCTCTGCTTGAGGAGTGCGTCGAGTGAGGGGGAGTGCCGGGGCCCTGGCGTGGGCATGATGGGAATGAACCGTTTGATCTGCTGAATATTAATGCTCCTCCAAGATTATAAGGATTATTAGTTCTTTTTCTCGGCTGACAATGGAGTTATTTTCAGACCCCATCGATTAAATTACTGAGGGAATTGCCTTTGATATGAGCACTCCTACGCGAGGAGTCACTTTTGGAATATGAGTGGTGTTAATTCAAGCCCACTTCCCCCAAGTATTGTATGTTATCAGAATGTAAAAACACACGAGAGGGATCCAGATCCCTTTTAGAGGCTTTATTTAGACTAATGGACCATTCAAATCAACATCTTACAGTAATTCATGTAATAAACTCTTAATTTACTAATCCAATTAACGGCATAGCAATGTGAGGTATGTACATGAAGACATAGCAGTGCTTACTGAAGTGTTCTCAGGCATGATCTGCAGTGTCTCATCTCTGGACATGTCTAACTAACCTTTGTTTTCTCTCCCCTGTCTCCCCAGGTAGGACGACCACTCTTGGTCTCTTTTATTGTCTACTCTTGTGTCTTTATGCAACTGCAGTAAACATATATATGTGTGTGTGTGTGTTCTCTGTTAACTGTCACAGGTTTAGTCCCTACGAGTGGTATAACCCCCACCCTTGCAACCCTGACTCGGATGTAGTGGAAAACAATTTCACCCTGCTAAATAGTTTCTGGTTCGGAGTTGGAGCTCTCATGCAGCAAGGTAGACGCCTCTGCCTGCCCCCTCTTTTTCTAAGCACAAGTCCCACTTTTTTGCTGGGGGTCAACCTTGCTCTTTGACCAGGCCCGTGACCATGCATGGGGGCCTCTGTGCATGATGCTAGATGCTACACCGGTAGTAGAGTCCAGCAGGATTGGACTGAGTGGGATTTTGAGTGATGATGTGATCAATGAATGAGGGTGGTGTTCCTGCATGCTCCCCCTTCCCTTCCCCCCCACCTATTCACAGCTGTCTGAACAGGTAAGTGTGCCCACCCAGAGTACTTGTGATAGATCAAATGGGTGCGACTGAATGAGAATGTGAAGTCAGCAGCTTTACCCTGCCTGTTTGGTTTTGTTTCCTTCTGCCAAACCAGTGCCATATCTTCTCAACTAGTTGGCATCTTTAGACTGAAAATAAAAAAAAAAACATTTAACAGAAAATGGAATGTTATCACATCAGTAGTTTTGTGGCCTATATCCTTTATAATGCATGTCACAATGGGAGATATGTTGCATATTTAAATGAGCATTTCTTCCAAAGCAGCACGTTCTTGCCCCCAACTTGTCAAATACAGCAGCTTGGTCAGTGGTCCTGCACTTCATATTATGAGGTATCCCTCTAGTATCAGTTTTGCACATGCAGGGCTAGTTAGCAATATTAATATGCAACGATTAGGTAGACTTTCAAAATAAAGGCACAAAAACTACATGGATAGATTAGTATCCAACAGGAGTTTGCATGTTAGCTGAGCGACATTGTGGCTTTCATTTTTTTGCACTGCAGCCAATTTTTCTGATGCTGTTAACATGAACACATCTGACCAATCAGAGTGCATGTTGTTGACGAAGTCACGCTCAAAACATTCAACATGGCGATAAAGCGGGGAAACAGCTACGGAGACAACGTCGCAATTTCGCACTGTTCATTTGTGTCGCTGTGTCGTGTGTAAAGGCCATGATGCATAAAAAGTACATTTAGGAAAGAAGAAGGTTTGGATTAAAATAAGTATGTTACAAAAGTTAAGATATGTTCCGTTAAGATCCATTAAAGCGGAACTTAATGGAACATATCTTAACTTTAAGTATACCTTACGTATCGTGACTTATGTACATTTTGTAACATACATCACACAACTTGACTTAACATTGTGATGGAATGTTATAAACAGTACAGAAAGACCATTGGTATGAACTTGCCTTATATCATGGTGACCAGTCTGCAAATTATGCTGGATGATGGTGGTAATACTTGGGGTGGTAATACATGAGGTGGTAATCCAGTTTTGCACATTAAATGTTCTCAAAATACCTCAGTACTACGTGAAATACATCCCAGTAATAAGAATACAGGAATAACTACTATGTAGTTTCCATGCCAGTGCTTTACCCCTTGAAAAGTACACAACAAACAGAACAGTAGAAATGACACTAGAGGGGTACCTACAGTATCATAGTTTGAAGCACAGGGGCACTGACCAAGCTGCTGTATTTGACGCTTTGTGAGTGAGAACTGTCTGTACAAAGCAACTGACAATGCAACATATTTACAACAGGTAGTGATGATTTTAGGGCCTGGAAAGCATGATATATACTGTATGTCTGTATATGTCCTTGCATCTGAACCATGCAATGGAGCACAAAGAACTAGTTGCTACTATCAAAGCTGCTTTAAAGGGTCAGTTCACCCAAATTGCAAGAAATAATGAGAAACCTCCCTTACCTCCAGTGGTATCTAACCATGCAGACAGTTTTGGATGTCCAGGTTTTGCATGTCTGTCTCTGAAGAAAGGAATTTAACAGTCTTGCAAATATTTTTAATGACGTTATCTCAAGAAAAGTCTTAATTATGGTGTTATCTTATAACAAAGCTTGTTTTCTAGTGATAATAGGTTAGGTTAAGTCCTCTGCTTTCCGTTTGTAGTCCAGCTACTATTGACCAGCACATTGAGGCAAAAGAGGCAGAATGCACTGGCCAAAATGCAACTCTGGGAACCCATTGGCTATCGTATGATGACAGTTTAGTTTGTTATTAGCCTTTTAAAAATCCAGTCCTAGATGTCGTCTCTCAACATCAATTCCACTGTTGTGTCTCAAATTGGTAATTGGACTGTAAACAATGACCGGCCTAAGGAAGACAAAGTCTTGGCCTGGATATTCATTATCTGGATATGTGCTGGCTACACCAGAATCCCCAAATTGGCCGTTGCCCCCCAGAGGTTAAATCATCATCAGACGATAGTGGTGTCCAAGATTGTTGAGGAATACCATGAAATTTGGTTGGAAGCACCAAAAAAAGCTAATACCTGGATGTTGAGAGTTTTTGAATTTGAGAAAGATTTGAGATTGAGATTTGAGAACACTTTAAATCACTTCAAATCATTTATTTAATATTTTTAATGTTATGTATATGTATATGTACTAATTAGTGTTTAGATTTAACCTATTTCTCTAAAATTTCAGTTGCTTAGAAAATTCCAATGATTTGACTGTTTTTTGGTTCTCTAGGTTAAGTTTAAGTTTAAGTTTAAGTCATACTTTATTAATCACCAAGGGGAAATTACAGTTTTTTCACTCTGTTGTCATTTTTTCTCTACATACACACAGGCCCGAAATACACATATATTTTAATATAATATATATATATTTTATATTTTAAACAAATCACCAGCAACATTTCTTTCCAGAAACAGTTTTCCTAGTACTTTCCTAGATAACCCACAGAACGCATTTCATTTCATTGCTTGGGTGGAGGGTGAAATCTCAAAGATTGATATCTTGAAAACTCAGACATATAAAAGCAAGACTGTGCCTGACTAGATACCGCTGGAGATGAGTGAGGAAATGTTTTTTGGATGAAGTGACACTTTAAGTCAACAGACATCTCAGTCTATCCAAGGATTTAGTAGCTGATAGCTTATCCCTTGTTGGCTGGTTGCATGCTAACTTATACTGCATGCTTACTAATATTCCTAAATTAGCGACTAAGTTTTTTCACAGAATTTCATTTATTCGACTCCAAAGATGCAGATATTATTTAAATCATTTCAGGTCAAGCTACAATGACTGGTTTGAGTGTAACCTTGCCTCAAGAAAACAAAGATCCAAAAGATTCTATTGAGCTTTAATCAGGTTACAAACTAATGAGGAATTGTTTAAGATTTATGTAAATGTGTTTTAGTGACTAGATGCAGTCCAGAGTAGTGTCGTTTCTTTGAGAAGCCATGAGAGGAGATGTGTAGGGTCGACCAGTTGAGAAGATGTGGCTGAGGGCCAGAAAGCTGCGGGGTTAGACTGGACAAACACACAGTGTCTGCATGGCACCGTGCTGGTCTGCACTGTAGAGAGGCTCCCCTGCCAGGCGGCTTGCCCCGCCCCCCAGAAAACTGTGGGATGTGCTGTTTGGTCATGACGTTACCTTGGGTACATGACAGTCAGCCCCAACCAGGCTCTGTTTGGGTCAGCTCGCTCCTCTGAGCGGGTCGCCCCTCTTTTCTGATCTGGTTTCTGAGGTGGAACAGGATAAGAAGCTCGGAGCTGGTAACATGTTCCACTTTGAAAACCTGCGTCTGATAGCCGGTCATGGGTCCAACACAGAGCAAGCAGAATCCACTGCTAACAGAACTGATGAATATGTGTTTGAGTTCATGCCTGCTACCTTGATTTTTGCTCTTGGTTGTGGTTTGATGAATGGGCAAAGTGGGTGGCTGATGGCTGTGCTGGGTGACTTTGATACCAGCAGGTCTGACATATGACTTCTGGCTAATAAGATGTTAAATAGAAAGTGTTTTAGGATAATATATGACTGGTCTTAAAGTGTTAACAGAGACACTAAAGTCATTGTTTTGTTGCTAATACCAGGGTCAGACTTTAAGTTTCAAGGGCCCTCTGCAATTACTTCTTAACCTTCAAATGACCTTTGATGACAATACATTTACAGCCACATTGGGAATGATAGTTGCGATCTGTAGTCTTTTGTTTGTCTACCAAATGTATAACAATGAAAGAGGTGTAAATGCAAGTTCTACTGTATATCACCCCAGACTCAATGAAAACATGTTGGAGAAAAACAAAATAATAAGAAAAAAGCATCATTATGTTTGATGATAGTAGGCTCCATGCTGAGAAATAAACAAAACAAAACAAAACAAAAACTATTTTAAAATCATGCCCCACACTTTTTAGCACATAGTATAATTAGTACTAGGGTAAGGCAAGGAAAATCTATACAGAACAGCATAGTGAGCAACTCAAATTGCCTTATGTTAGATATAAAAACATGTTAAGGCAAGATATACATGAAACAGAGGGCAATACATAAAGCAAGCAAGCTATGATGAGCAGGCCTTCACACCCCTACAGTCATCAGGGTGTGTGGCAGTTGCAGCCTCATTACTGGATGCCAATCATTTGACATGTCTCTGAATTTTTCAGCATTTTGGACACTGCATGACGTTCAGTGTCACTTCCTGTGTCTGCTAGGTGGTGTTACAGAACACCTGCTAGTTATTATACATTATGTTCTAGTATATCAAGTGTAGACCACACCATGTCAATTTCATGGAAATTAAATTATGATACAATGATTGCTTCCTTTTGTCAGTAGGTGGTGCTATGACTAATTGCCAAGTAGATTACCTCAGGCCAGGACTCTTATCAAACACGTGATTCCAGGCAGATTTTTGAGTTACAATAACTTTTCATGGCGAAACATCGAAATTTGCCACACTGTCAGGGCTACGCTGTCAAAATCTTCACAGTAAAGCACCGTCAAGGTCTTAAGGCTGTCCTGACCATACTTGAGGTGAATTGGGTCAGCCTGCTGAGAGGAGCACATCAAAGTATTTTCCTGTTGCTAATTGCGGTGCTGTAACCATGACTGACTATTGACTTACTGAAGTTGCAACAGCTTTCTGTTTCATTGCAAAACATTGGAATTCAACACCACATCATGCACACACCATTCAATGAAAACTCAAAATTGGGACAACTTCGTCAAAAAGGTCTTCAGATAGTACTGCCCAGGTGGGTGGGTGGGGAGATTTCAATCTTACATATAATTGTGGATATGTGACTCTTGGAATGATATAATCCACTTTTGTAGCATGAGCGATAACTTTTAATCTCTCTTCATCGGCACTAAAGACAAACACCAGGTAAATCTGTGTGCTGCCATGTAATTATGGTCATAATTCATAATCTAAGCTAGATGGAGCATGTGGATATTAAACAGACAAGGTCACGAGAACAGATCCTTGGGGAACCACATATTTTTATTCACTCATATGTGTAATTACTGAGGGACACAAAGTAATTCCCGTCCTTTAAATGGAATTCAGATCAATTTAGGAGTGCGCCAGAAGGTTCCTCATAGTTGAATAGTTTGTGTGGAACTGTGTGGAATGCAGAACTGAGACATTAATACAAACTACTGGAGTGTTAAGTGTTAAAGCACCTCTTATCATTCACTATATGTAGTAATAGTATGCTAACAGTTTAGCAGAAAGTATATTTTACTTTACACTTTGCAATGAGTGATGATGCTGAGATCTGCTAGTGCTGTCAGTTTAAAAGTTGTATTATCAGCATATTTTGTTTTTCTGGCTAAAATTGCATGAAAATATAAATTTAACAATATTTAGAGAGGGATCGTGGTGCTACAAAAGAGTAGGTGTAGTGTCATTGCTCCATAAACATATTATTAATTGTTGTCATGTAACAGGGAAGATAATCTCCCGCTGTCCTCCTTACAGTGAAGGAGGAACCCTGGGAGGTGTGGGCCCCCTCCAGCCCGTCCTTCCCTCTCCATTGCAGTATCAGTATCGGTGGGCTGGAGCTGCAGCCGGCTGTCATGTCTTTCCCTGCACGCTCCCTCTGCTAGACAGCTCACTCCGGGGACTGTGAGAAAGAAAGAAAGTTTGATGAAAAGTGAGAGTGCAGATTGAGTCTTTCACAAAGGGAGTGGAGCACAGAGTTCTTAACCTCCTATCTGTCTGACTCTTTATCAGCTTTCCCTCTGAGTGAATGTGCAAAATCCCTGCTTTCAATTGCTTAAGCCGCTTGAGTAGAATGGTCCTGATATAACCCAGGCCCACCTTCTTTCACCCGGACAACAAACCTCCCTCCCACCCTCACTCCCACTCCACCCACGCACATATGCTCCTTCATCCTCTGCATACATTCAGCAGAAAACCTGAATGAAAAGCATTTAACAGATTAACTGAAGATTTAGTGCACTCTATTGGAGGAAATGAAAAAGACTGAAAGTAACTGATGCTGTGCTAAGCTAAACAACTCCATGTAGAATGTGTATGGGCCTGGTCAGTTTAATTACCACTAAGCCATACAGTTGTACCAGCTCTTAACAGGCTATCACTTATGATTAATTAGGCTAAATTCCCTGCTGTTTAAAATCAACAAGAAAAGAATTCAGGCCCCATGAGACAATATTATCACAGTACTTCAGGTGCAATACGATATTATTGCGTTTTAAAACATTTTGCAATATGCTGAATATTCTGACAACATATATTGCAGTTTATTCCTTGTTCTCAACTGTAAATTATGCCCTCAAAACAAAACTTTGTCAAAATCTGTTTAGCCTTACAGGATTATGTTGTCAGTCTGATTGTCCCACTTTAGGCATTTTTATTGCAGCGAAATGGGATTGTGAGGCAGCTAGCTATCCCTCACTGTGACCTCTGCTGATCCCACTAGGCAAAAACTTAGCACCATCTACTGGACAGAAGAAGCAACTGATTTTATTATTCTAGTGCCAAAAAGTTTAATTTGCACATTAATAATTTATATGATAAAAGGTCGACACTTGGCATCCATGTATTGATACATTATTGTTACTGTATATCGTGATACTATAATGTATCAATTTTTTCTCTGCCCCTGTTAAAAGATAGATGTAGATAGAAACTAAACCAAAATGAGGGGTAACTTTTATTGTCCATCACGGTCTCAATCAAAAGTTGCTCTTTGCATTCATCTGTCTGGCCTGCTCATGTTACATAAAGTCCCACCATCTTGAAGCTTGGAAACCAATCAAAAACAACAAATGACAACCTGTGACTGTGAGGATACATTACTCCTCAAAAGATGGTTTGTAGACAGTTGTAATTTTGCATTCCAGACAATGCAGAACTCGGAAATTTCCAACCTCTTACTAGAAAAAGTACAGTGAAACGCCACTCAGTGTCAGAGTTCCTACTTGGAAATTTAGGCCTGATCCGTCTACTCCAACTTCAGAAAGAAGTAGTTGATAAACTACTGATAAACCATCAACTAAAAGGCAACATTAAGTATATTTGCCTGTATTTAATTTGAATAATGCATAATATTAAGATACTTTTCTAAGTATAAAAGAAAATGCAAGTAGGCTGCACCGCTGAGAGTTCAACTGTATATTCCCTTGCCAAAGAAATACCAGTTTTAGGGCCAGCCATGTTTTTTTTGTTTGTTTTTTTGTTGTTGTTGTTGTTGTTGTTGTTGTTGTTTTTTTAACATTTGGCGCTGTGCACCTGGAATGAAATCGGAAGTTCAACTAGGAAATTATGACCTCTGACTTGAACACTGGAACTGGAACACAGCATAAGACCAAAGTCTCAAATGGTGCAACTAGTCTCCACAATAAACTGCGTTAAATGTGTGTCTTGTTAGCAACCTTCCCAAAAATGAAATTAAAACTAGCTAGCCAATTGTTTCTGACGAGCTAGCATGTTTGTGGCTACCTTGCCAGCAACTTAGCTGACCTTGCTGGTGGTCTTTTTGTCGCCAAGCGTTCAGAAGCACGTACATTGCAAGAACATGCAAGTGAATTTTCCTGTGCCACGTTATGGTGGTACATTTTGAATTTAAAGAGAACTGATCAGAAAATAATGTTGCAAATTTTAGTTGTATCAGAGGCTATACAGTAAAGACACATAATCAGACTGTCCAGAGTACATAATAAGTGTGATTCACATCACCAGTGTGAGACTAAATACCAATCAGCAGGTCCAATCATGAGGCTGTCCACTCTGCCCACTCTGTGTGTCTGTGTCTGAGTGTGTGATCCAGGCAGCAGATGCAGAGGCCTAACCTGGCCTGGGTGCTGCCCCCTCTCCGGCCTAGTTCCGCACCAGGCCTCACCCGCTCCTCTGCTCCTCTCGTTCAGGATCTGAGCTCATGCCGAAAGCCCTCTCCACCAGAATTGTAGGAGGAATCTGGTGGTTTTTCACGCTCATCATCATCTCCTCCTACACGGCAAACCTGGCTGCCTTCCTCACCGTGGAGAGGATGGAGTCGCCCATCGACTCTGCTGACGACCTGGCCAAGCAGACAAAGATAGAATACGGAGTGGTAGAGGATGGCTCCACCATGACTTTCTTCAAGGTTGGTTATAGCTGATGAATGATGATGGATGATGGTGATTGAATGAACCATCTATCATGTCTAACACAGGCTGACTTCTACCAACGCTTCCATGGGTGCTTCTCACTGTTGTCACACCTAAAACCACACCTTTAGGTGCTTGTAGTCCCTCCTAGTGCACTGGTTAGCTGCACCACTTTTGGTGCAGACACAAACAGATAATTTGAAGCCTAGCAACACTGATTCTCTCATGATTTCGCAAATCCAGCTGAATCACAAGGTAAAAGATATACTTGTTTTTGCGTTGGCATGTGCACCCCTACACATCCATATGCATCATGACGGCCTCACATATCCTTCGTCGATTTGGAACAATGGTTGTGCACATCCCCATTTTATTCTATGAATACATGAATGCAAATGTGTGGTTAAACAGCAACTATTTCTCCGGCCCAACCTGCTTAATAACCTTCCTTGTGTTCTGTGCTAAAGAAACCTTTCTTGTGTCAAAAGTTTATTAATTTTAAAATGTATTATTATTATTATTATTATTCTTGATTAAAAGAGTACTAGTGATTGAATTACATTTCAATAATGTTGGGGGACTCAGTGGATCCTATTTCTAATATTGCATCTCACACTCTTTCGCACTTGATGCCCCCAGTTTGTGACTCTGGCTTTCTGTTTCACATTTTACATCTCCAAGCCAAACCTGGATCACAAATTACTCCAATTATGCCCCCAAAGTAATGTTTGTTACATTTCATTGCACTTATTGAGCTGATGCTTTTATCCAAATCGACTTACAATAAGTGCACTCAACCATGAGGGTACAACCCAAAACTTGCAAGAACCATGTGGGTACATTCTTTACGAGCCAAGGTGCTGTCTCGAGAGATGGGTTTTCAGTCTGCGACAGTAAATGTGTAGAGTTTCTGCTGTCCTGATGTGAATTGGGAGCTTGTTCCAGCATTGTGGAGTCAGGATAGCAAACAGTTGTAGGTTTTTTGAGAGGTAACTGGGGCTCCTTGTAGCTTTGGAGTAGTAAGCCAACTGGCAGAAGCAGAGCTTAGTGGATGAGCTGGGGTGACCATGTCCTGGATGTAGGATGGGTCTGAGCCAATCGTAGCAGGGTAGACAAGAACCAGTGTCTTGAATCAGATTCAAACAGCCACTCGTAGCCAATGCAGGGAGCAGAGGAATGATGTGGTTTTGTCAGCAACAAGTTCAGGCAATTACAAAATGGATATTTTCTGATCTGACACCTCTGTGGTTAAAACTTTGTCAAGTTTAGGCACAAAAACTCCTTGTTTTTACTACTTACACCTGTACTCTGACAGATGTAATTTGCAAGGCCACGAGAGGTCAGTTTTTATATGATGACTGTCTCTTTCTAAAACCTGATAAAACCCTTTAAGAGCCACAGAAGACACTATACATCAATTTTCACAGGAGTGACCCTATGATAAAGGGCAAGGTGGCTATCATAGTTCATGGTAGCTACTATGACAAATACATCACCTATAACTTCTCATCTACTGTATTTAATTTGACAAATTAAACAGGTGAGCTGGTAATTGGTGGCAGGCACACTAGTTGTGTGGCCCTATGTATAGAAATGTCAGCCAGTCACTAAGTCAGTTCAATGACCTTCTTTCAGAGGAATATCAAGACAAATATTGGATGGACTGACATAACAGTTTCTACAGATATTTAGTCCATACAAAAGTCCTGAGATAGACTCCTTATCAGCCAGCACAAGTGAGTCAACATTTTCCATCACTCGTAGTTTAATTGAAGCAATATTTGGTATAGGAATTCATGTTCTCCAGACGATAAAGAAGATAAATACTGACATAGGCCATTCCTGTAAATTTCATTTATTCTCAACATCAGATCAAAACTTAATCCATCTAAGTTTTGGAGACACAGAATACAAACCAATTTTACTCATGCTGGAATAATTCCATGACGTGACTGTATGTGTGTGAATTTGTGGTAATTTCATTGAAGACAACTTTCCTTTTAAATTCCATTTTTCTCTCTAATTAAGGACAAACTAGTACCAAAAAGAGTTGACATACAGTTAACCAATGGCCTTTGGACCACTGGAGTGTCTGGGGCCCAGAGTCTGCATGTCAGTCTTGTCTTTAAGAATGATTTGTATCATGCATCTCATCTTGCAGAATAGATGCATGGTTTTCTGCACATACTCTTCTGCAAAGTTATTGTCCATGTTGGCATCTTTTCTTATCTTTGTATAGTTTTTTTTTTGAGTTTGTAAGAGTTTCCTCTGTCTTACTGAACATTAAGGTGTGAGATCTATGCAAGGCCTTCTGGATCGCATTAATAATCTTATGGGCTCACCAATAACAGGTCAGTGCCACTACCTGAGGTTAAAAGCTACAGACCACTCACCTCTTCTTTTACAACTAGTCTTCTATCCCATGTGACATGAAGCCTGCAGTCATTCTAATGGAGATCTGTCCAAGAAAAAGAGGTAGACATGGGGGTGTATGCACCAGAAGAAAGCGTCCTTGCAGACCCCTTCCTCCCCTTATCATACTGGTAACTGTGTGTTACATTTGGAAAAAAAATAGATTTGCTGTGCGCCAAGCGCTTGGTGACGAGATTCTTTGGGGATGCTTGCACCATTGCCCTGACTGAAACCTGGCTCAACCATGTCTCACATTGTGAGGTCAGTCTTGATCATTTTGCCATCATGTGGGCGAACAGGACCAGTCAGTCAGGTAAGGGGTGGAAGGTGGTGTTATTACACAAATCCACACAAAGAAGATATTGACTCTATCATCATCTATATCCCGAGGGGATTGCCTACTTTGGTTGTTGTCTGTGTTTACGTCCCACCCAGCATCAACACCAAAGCAGCAGTGGAGCTGAGAGCCAATGGTGCCAGGTCCATGCTGGCTAAATACCCAAAAGCCCTGCTGTTCATCATTGGTGATTTAAATGACTGCAGACTTGAGGGTATTCTGCTCTCTTTCCACCAGTATGTGGATCTTCCTGCAAGGAAAAACAATATATGAGATTTATATTGTATTGTACCATTTGGTCATGCAGACCACAATGTTGTTTTCCTGCTACTGTACTACAGACCGATCCACTGCGCCACCTGATGGTTAGAGCCTGCCATTACACAACTACAGGGCCCACTGGCATACACAGATTTGAGCATTTATCAAGGTGATCTGGAAGAAAGAGTTTCTGCAATCACTGACTGCAAGTTCTGCATTAACACCACCATACCCACAAGAACATTCAAACAAAATCCAAACTCTGAGCCATGGACCAAAGCACAGTCTCAGAGAAAAACAGAAGGCATTTAATTGTCATGTCTGGGCTTTATTTAAAACAGTCAGCCGCCAAATTAAGAATGAGATTACCAAGCCTAAACTCAAATCTAAGGACAGACTGGAGCAGTCTGCACACTGTTTGACATCCAAAAGCACTCTTTTCTTCATGAGGCTGCCCCCCCCCCCCCCCCCCCCTCCCACACACACACACTGGGGGATGTCTAATACGGCAGGTGTGAGCCTGGCAAGACACCAGGGAGAGATGGCATCCCAGCTAAGGCGCTCAAGCCCTGTGCAAGGGAGCTCTTTTCCATCCTCCATTACATCCAGGAATCCTACAGTATAACATCAATACCCTCCTTTTGGAAAACATCCACCATCATACCAGTAACCACAAGACCTGCCCTTCAGACCTCAACCATTATTGACTGGTCACACTCACTCCAATAGTCATGAAATGCATGGAAAACATTATTCTGAACCCCATATTAGTCCAACCGATTTGCCTATAGGGCCAAATGAGAAAGGATGCTATGGCATGTCTCCTCCTCTCTCTCCTCCAACATCTGGAATCACCAGGCAATCAGGCTTCAGTTCTTTTTGTTAACTTCAGGTCTGCCTTCAACACAATTCAGTGACACCAGATGGTCAAGAGAGTTCAGTCTCTCAACATCCACCTTTTATGTATTGGCTTCGTAAGCAAATGACCACTAGCTATTAAAATAGACAAATTAACATCATCACCTATTATGACACTGGAGCCCCTCAGGGCTGTGTTCTGAGCCCCTTTCTTAACACCGGTAACACGAATGACTGCACCAGGCATTTAGGCAAGAATCAGATAAAAGATCTGCAATCAGCATCTTTGGCAATGCTTGACAAAGATCTCTGTAAGACTGAAATGTTGCTCCATTAAAATTGCTAGGAGCTATCAGTACAGTGTGCAGATCTTTTGTCTGATTCTTGCCTTTTTGATCAAGCACCTGTGATGTTTTTCGGATGTGCGTTCTTATCCTCCACCCTCTTTGTACCAGCCCTTCACCCATCACTTCATACTTCAAGTATTCTGATGACGCTGCCACACTTGGACTACTCAGTGACAATAGCTCTGTTACAGCCTCATCAGAACTCCATTTATCACTTCACACAATGATGACTACCTACAGCTGAACTTGAACAAAACAAAAGAGCCGGTCACTGGACTGAACCCTACCTTCATCCATGTCAAGACAGTTCTATTTCATATCTCAGACTCATTAATAAGTTTTGATCAACACGTCACTTCTATCCATAAATGTTCCCAGCAAAGAGTCAAAGTCATCCTGAGACTCACTGTCTTTTGCCCCCCACCTCCTGTTGTTGAACTGTACTGTCCCCCTCATCTTTACCATGCTGACTATTCCAACAAAGAGACACTTTTCGCATGTTTTGTCCCTTCTGCCATAGCAGCCCTGAGCAAACTGCCTTGCTGACACTGCTGTGAGCTCGGATACATAAGTGTTTACATGAAGATTTTACATATTGTATATACCTTGTACTGGCTGTGAAAACTAAATTGGCCTCTGGGACAACAGATCAGAATTTATATTAATTAGTCATTTTATACATGCTTTCTGTACCCACTTATCCTGGTCTGGGTCATGGGGAGCTGGAACCTACAGTATACCTGGATTGAACACTGACTGGCACTGATAGATAGCCTGACACATTCACACCTTCAGGCAATTTCCACTCCACCTAACCTGCATGTCTTTGGACTACAAACTCCATACTGAGTCCTGGGTGGCCGGGTCATGTTCAATCTCGGGACTTTCTTGCTATGAGGCACCATGATCAAATACTGCTGTACCTTTATGGCAGTGAAATAGCCTGGAACCATGTAGCAGTAACAGTTCTGCCGCTGCCAAGGCTCTGCTTGGTAATCCCCTCACTGTAGGATCATATAGAATACCTGCTGCATATCAAGGATGTTGTGTTAATCCATCCAAGTTTGGAAACTTTCCCGCATTAGATCTCTTTGCTCCAAGTTTCTCACATCTGTCTTCTCTCTCTTTCTCTCTCTCTCTCTCTCTCTCGCTCTCGCTCTCTCTCTCTCTCTCTCACTCACAATCCAGCCATGGCACTCGGACAGCTTTGAGATTTAGCTTTTTTTTCACACCTCGTTTTCATCCATCTGTGCAATAAGCGCACATGAATTCACTGTGTGATTAATATGTTTGTGTGTATCTTGTCTTCACGCTGAAACATGCTCGCACCAATTCATTAGAAAACTGCTGTGGTGATAGTTGCACAGTCTCTTTATCATTTCACCCTACAAATTAATGAAAACAACAGTTGGTGCAAGAAGCAGCATATGTGCTTGTTAATCATCCTACCTATGCTGAGGTCCCTCTGCAGCCATTCAGTTTACAGCCTCGGGTCGGACGCTGTTAGTCCAAATCATTTGTGCTTTATGGGCTAGGCTGTGTTACATACACAGGATAATACCAGTGCTCGTTAGAGATTTTGTCAATTGTTTGGATGGGGAAGTTGTTAGAATGTTTCATTTCGCAAAATAGTAAATATTTCGCAAATATATTTGCTCCAAACTTTTCATACCTTCAACACAACCACACTGTGGTGTCAAACAAAAATGCTGTAACTAAAATAGGGCTGCAACTAATGATTACTTTCATTATCGATTAATCTGACGAATATTTCCTGGATTAATTTCCTCATTGTGGGACTAATAAACGATTATCTCTTCTATCTTAGTTGTTTGGTCTATAAAATGTCAAAAAATGGTGAAAAACATTAATCACTGTTTCCAAAGCCCAAAATGACGTTCTCACGTCTTGTCTTGTCTACAACTAAAAATATTTAGTTAACTCTCATAGGGGACTAAAGAAACCAGGAAATATTCACATTTGGGGAGCTAAAATCAGAGAATTTTTTACATTTTTTCCTAAAAATCTCTCAAAATGATTAATCGCTTATCCAAATAGTTGGTGATTAATTACTGGTCGATCAATAATCTATTGATTGTTGCAGTTTTTATTTGTTTAACATGGAATTATGTATTGATTGTATTGTGTATGAAATGTGTTCTCCCCATATGCCAGTCCCAAAGACAAATTTCTATTTTTTGTGAATTTAATGGACCATAAAGTAATCTGAATCTGAGTTGTACACTAAAACATAGAAAAATTACTTACTTTTTGAGACAGAATATCACAAATTTATACCTGCGGTAATTTAGTTGTAATGACAAATGAGAAGATAAAACTAACAGGATCTTTTTGGTAGACTGGTTACATCACCAGGTGATATTCGCCTGAAATTCATTCACATCACCTGTAAAGTAAAATGCTCCCAGGCTAAACATCTTAGATCAAAAAGCTGTGGGTGTCAAGTCAGCATACTGCCTGAGGAGTTCATGAGCAGAGGACGTTAAATCTGCATCACATGTCTACACTTTGCAAACTGTTATCAAATAAAGTGAAAAAAAAGAATTATGTGAAAAGAACCAAAATCATTAAAGGTTTAGTTCAATGAGTTTAAAGTATTGTATATATTTTCTCATTTACTTGTCGTGGTATCAAGACGTGCAAATTTGGTTTTATATGTTTACGATATTTCTTTTTCCACCCCAATACAATGGAGCTGAATGAAATTTAGTCTGTGGTTCTTCCAGCATTTAACAGTGACCTTCAATCATGGCCTGGCAGCTCAGTTGGTAGAGCGTTTGCCCCATGTACTGAGGCTGTGAGTCCTCTGCAGCAGGGTGGTAAATTACAAAGCTAAATCCTTTAATGTCCAAATGCACTCAAGAATTCACATAAATAAAAAACATGTCCAATCAAAATGCATAATTTCAGTGGCCAGTTACTTTTTAATCGTTGTTTTTATTGTCACGCCATTCAAAACAAGCGCGTTAGCTAGTTCCCTCTGATACACTGACACAAAAGATCAGTTTGAATTGTTTCTTAACATCAGAGGCAGGTCTTAACTTATAAAAGACCCGTGATCTAGTTTAAACCATGTCAAAGATTAAAAAAAAACAAAAAACTAGGGCTGTCAAACGATAAAAAAAAATGAACTCAATTAATCGCAATACTACTCTGTGATTAACTCGATTAATCACATTTAAAATACCACATATTATATAAACTAATATTGTATTTTCTTCTATTCTTTCTTATATAGTATTGAAGGATACAGTACAGTTAATCCATTACAATTTAAGGATGCAATTTTACAGATTGGTGAAAAATAATAACACATCATAAGTGTTTATTTTTTCACATCAGCACTACATTTTGATCAGTGTATTAAATAAATGCCTATGTATCCGTCTGCACACCTCAACTTTCATAAACAAGTCACATCCATACAGTCTATGGTCACTTGGTTGTGAATGGAGAATACTGTCCCCCTGAAGCTGCCGTACATCTGACAGGCCACCGTCCGTCATAGGAAACACTCGCGGAGTTACAACTAGTCTGATTGTCACTGTCACTGACACCATCAAACCAAGAGTTTAACAGTGTTTTCCACTCTCGTGTGTGATCAAACCACCGATTGCAGTGAGTTTTACCCGATCACGGGCAGAGTCGGACGGCTCTTCACCAGACAGTGGGTGGGATGAAGCTGCTTTCAAGACGGAAATACGAGACAAACCCTGTCCCGCACTGATTCAAAATGGGACATGCTATTTAATCCTCAAATACGGGACGATATCGTATTTCAGCGGACGCGTGACAACTCCAGTGGCAACACAGACCACAGACTGTAAACACAGACAGACTCTACCTAAGTCACGTGACGCGATTAATCATGCGTTAATTTTTTTTTTTTTTTTTTTTTTTATTGTTTCCAGATTAATTGCATGCATTAACATGTTAATTTTGACATCCCTAAAAAAAACACATAATATAGTTTCTTTTATTCTTTTATGTTTTTTTTTTTTTTTTTCTTTTTTGGGGGGGGGGGGGGGGTATACACTCCTTAAATGGAAACTGTATTTGACAAAATCTACATATACCTAAAAAACAGAAAAGGTCGATTACCAATAAGTCCCAAAGTGACATATATGGCGGGAGGAGGGTACCAGCGACCTTAAGTATTGTAAGCCACATCAAGTAAGAAAGGTGACATTAAACACATGGTTAACACTGTGAAACAGCGGCAGTTTGGTGAGGTTTTGGTATGCTAAACTATTTGATTAGATTTAGGAAAACATCACAGTTTGAGTTAAAATAAATAGCTCATGTTCATAACGTTAGAACCTTAGAAAATTAAATAAGTAAAACCTTGACTTCTGGTTTCACAGTGGTCACAAAGTCCTGCATTCGTTTCCCAACCCCAACCTCCTCCTTATGTCACTTTTTATGTTTCCTGTGCTCCTGTCATAATCACACTTACTGACCTTCACTATTTTCCTGGGAGACTCCCGTTTTTCATTGCCATCCCCTGATTTTTTTCCCACTTAATGACAAATTTACACACTTTTTTCTCTTTTGTCCCCTTTGCGACCCTATCACAACAAACAAACAAATGTTGTTTTTAAAGGGGCACATTTTTTCTAATAGCAGCCCAGAAAAAACGCTTAGAAAAACTTTTGTCAAATATTCATTTTTTGTGCAATTTTTGGTTATCAGATTTGAAATAGGATAGGTAAGGCTAAATGCTGTAGCCCCATGAGTTTTCCAGCTAATAAAAGTCAGTTATAGGTCACCTGCAAGCATCTGTTTACCAAAAAATGTGTCCTTATTATTTCATTATTTTCATTATTTAAAAGTCACCATGAAACTTACATTTTTCTCAGCTTTGGTTTCAAAATCCTCCCTACAGTATTTCTGAGGTCTCAAGGTTGGCAAGTATAGCCAAAATTGCTACAGCCACCAGAAGTCACCACTTAACAAAACATGTAAATATGGGTCATAATAAGCAGCTTGTATAGACGACCTTTATGCCTGTTTTTTTGTTTTTGTGAAGATTGGCAGGTATTGGATCACTTTCTCTGGAATAAACAAATAAAACACACAACTAAAAATTAATTTAGAATACATAAATACATAACTAACGTAAATGAACACCCACAGAACAGCAGCTTTAGTATGAGATACACGCGTTGCCTCTTTCTGCATCGTCCTTTGATCTCCTTCTTTTTTGGAGAATTAATTCGTCCTCCACTCAGTAAACAGATTCTGTCCACACATCCTGTCTGAGGAGTGTAAAACACTCTGTTGTGATGATGGATGGCGTGTCTTGATCAGACTTATGATCAGTCTGGATTCAGCGCAGCACGGCACAGATGATGTGCGCACGCATCACAATCACTTTTCAGGAAAAACTGACAAAACACCTACTGTTTGGGTAATTATTGACTTCTGCTGTAAAATACAAGTCTAATGGTGGCTAATTATGTAAATGTCTGTGCGGGATAGTCTCTGAAGCATTGAAGCGTGTCACTCGTCTTCCTAGCAGGGACGTTCCCTATGGACTGCCGCTACAATAACACTGAATAATTTAATAAGCAAACACACACCACTGCTGTGTCTTGCTTGTTAGCTAATAAAATCACATCTTATTAAAGGCAGGGCTGTTCCTTCACCTTGTGTGTGTATAATGGGGCGATGGCCGTCAGAATGTGCGGCACAGACAGTAGCCTTCACACGGCTGTGGCATGAGCTTGTGTCCCCAGGCTGTACAAGCCTGATTGTTTTGCATTAGCCATAAGACAAATGGGAGGGACGCCTCCAGCATGGTGATTAAATCACGCAGATAAAGCTCACTGAGATGATGTGCTGATACCTGAGAGAGCAGAGAGGCAGACTGAGCTCATGGCTGCATCACCCAAACTGTTTATGATCACATGAGTAAATTCACAACACATACAGCAGCAAAATGCATTAATATAATATATGAATATTTTTATGACTACAATTTCTATGTATCTACATTTAATCCAAGTCTCTTTTCCATAGCATTTCATTGAGGATGGACTCTACTGAGTTATGGGCATCATCAAAGCTACTCAGCATAGGAACACAGTAGTCTGCTTGTATAGGTAATCTATAGGTTGATGTTATGTCATGAAATTTAAAGGTGAAATCTGTAATTATTTACTGTAATAAATCATAAAATCACCATGCATGTCATCACAAACATTTTTCATGTCCGTTTCAAGTTAATTAGAGTTCAAATGAATGCTGAATGTTCACAGAATGAGTACATGTCTGTTTATGAGTCTAAGAAATTATTAATACATTTTGTAGAAGGTATAGGTGTTTATAACTGTTAAATTGAACAAAATGTTAATGGAGTTTGGCAGCAGTGAGACAGGCAGCCACTTAACTCATCATACAGAGTGTGTTATTTCAGAGCAGTGGGCTTTTGTTTTCAGGATAACAGGCTTAATTTTATATTGACAGACAATTGACAGTTAAAAACAGCTGATAAATTTGCAATGGAGGACTCATCTTTACTTGTTATTGTGAATTTACAATTTTGTGTGCATCCTGTGTTCCTGCAGAGCTCCTGCAGCCTGCCTGCCTCTGTGTCTCTGAGAGGGGGAGGTGGGGGGAAGACAACTTGCTTCATAGCTCGTATATTAAACAGGATTACAGCCTATTTAATATACAATCCATGGCACCAACTCATGATTTGGACTGTTGTGCTCATTTTTGCATGCGCAGTAGCTACATATTGCTCCTTTAATTCAAGTCTCTTTTTCATTACATTTTACTGAGGAGGGACTATTGGGTTATGTACTTTTTTAGTAGCATCCTCATTATTACTCAACATACGGACATGGGAATCAAGATAAAGTAAAATCTGTCGGTTGATGTTATTGCCATAAAGTTTACATATTTTAACTTATAACTTAATTGTGTCAATTTGATGGGTGGCTGTAAATATTCCAATTTCCATGATCCTCAGCTCCCATTGCTATGGAGAAGAAACCAAAGGTTTGTGTGAGAGGTGTAGTAATCAGAATGGCAACTGCGTCTCGTGAAAATTAACCCAGAATCTGAAAGACAACTGATTTAACCCTTTGGCCCACACTAACCAATCTGCTGCAGAAATTTCCTCCCCTCTTTTCTAGGTCATAACTTGCGCAAATCAGAACAGCAGGACTTGCTCTTTCTAGCGATGTCCATAAATCATAGAAACAATACAGACTATAAAAATGTGTCCTTATTACTAAGATTGCAATCATAAACAACAAAAGTAAACTTTGTTAAAGGATCATAGTTTGGCAACAAAATTACATGTTTAGATGTGGGAAAAGGAGGTCTGCATTAACATAAGTATATCACATTACATAAGTCATGTGCCATTAACATTGCAAAGTGGTCACCGATTTGTTAGGTTTAGGAAAAGACTGTGGTTTGGCTGAAATGAAGTATGTTACACAAATCATGTGATGTAAGCAGGGTTCGAATTACACAATGGCTTTCGGGGGAGCCCTATTGCACCCCCCAACCCCCCCCCCCCCCACTCCATGCGGGTGTTTTTTTTGTTTTTTTTTTTACCTTGTTTCAGGTGTAGCTACAGCTCCATCAGCATCCTCACGTCCATGACCCTTTTTTTATTCCATTTAACTCTCCTCAAACACGTAAAGCGGGTGCAGAAAAAAATCCTCTGGTCCTGATTTCACTCTCCAAAATGTAAACAAGTTCGGAATGGAGGCGTTAAGGCAAATTGACGCGCATCAAGATGCTCTCAGTGCGCGTTCTGCCGAGTCAGACGCCATCAGTGCGTTTTGGCCTCAATATTAACATCATAATCTGATCTTTGTGATGTAAACTAATGTGGAGATATCTTAAATCAAAATTAACTCACATTTGTTTTTACATGGGACAACTTTATGAAATGTCATAGACACAGAGAAACAGCTGTTCTGCTGCGTGCTCCTCTCTCTCTCACACACTCTCTCCTTACTGACTGTCCTTTCGGCTCACTGTCGTTTCCCTTCTGTCTGTGGATTGTTAGAATCGGGAGAAAGTGGAATTCAGACCAAAAGTTCAATTTGCAACAACGAAAAGCAAACAGGAACTGAAGTAACATGTTAAGTCTATCAGTCTCCTCTGCTCCGTGTCAGAACCACGGACAGCGCAGCAGTCATGGTGGCACACACAACAGCGCACACAGCATCGTGTTAATTAGTGACAATACATAAAATGTGTGAATAAACACAAAACTTTGCCATATTTTCACTGTTATTATTTATTTCAGGACCATCATATATTAGAGCTCCCCCCAAATGTCCCAAATGAGGCTTTTGGGGGAGCTCATGTCCTTTTCAGGTGAGCCCAGCTCCCCCTAGCTCCCCGTAATTCGAACTATGGATGTAAGTGACACAAGACACAAACCCCGTCTCCTGGGTGTAAGTCCTGCGTTTGTATGAGCCTTTGATCCGTAACACCCCCCTCACAGCATTTTGTGAAATAGCCACAAAATTTAATCTATTAGATTTGTTTATTAGATTTTGCGCGCAATTTTCAAATTAATGTATTATCCACTGTCATTTTCATTCCATGGTCAGGTTAGTAATTAATACATCTGCAACATCCACAAAAATATACTCAGTATACTCAAAATAAAGGTCTTGGGTAGGTTTAGGGAAAGATTGTGGTTTACGCTCCTTAAAACAATCAACATTGACTACTGGTCTCACACAGGAACCAAACCCTGGTCACCTGGATGATAGTCTTGTGTTTGAACCCACCAATCCATCCGAACCTCCTCCATGTGTGGATTTCCTCACTCTCGATACTACGTTCACTCTTATTAGTTTGAAAGTCATGCTGACTGTCATGAAAGATATCGACAGGTCATGTCCATACACGGAATTCTATATAGATTCCATCTGGTGACTGTTTCAGAAACTGCAGTGATACTGAGCTGAATGGTGATCTGTGTTTTGGACCGCACTAATCAATGATGCTGAAAGGGATGTCAGATCAGAAACTGTTCATATGCACCCTTTTAAATGGCAGGTGAGCATGACCTGTTTTAATTGTGTTGATTGGACTTGTTGACCTGAGAAAATATGCATACCCAACCTTTAAAGGTATTTCTGTTCACTGGTTTTGAAAAATCTAGAGGAAAGACAGATGGAACTCATTTGTTTCTGTGTACACAGCTCCAGATATCTTATATTGCCATTATGTCCATTTAAGTATTTTTTGCCTTGGTTTTCATGATTTTTTATAATTATTTGTGCTCACTCTAGAGATAATATAAATCATATTTGTCTGTGTTCTCTTACAATTTTATATGTCCCTTACATCAGGCGTCATCAGTCGTTTTATGATCTCAAAATCCTCCATTGTTGTTTCTGTCTTTCTGTAAATTTCCCTGCAAGAATCATTAAAGTTTCATTCCATCTCATGTGAAATAGACTCAGTAGCAGATAAAACATTTAAAAAATCAATGCGATTCCTTTCCTGCACTACATTCCAGCATCTGATCTGCTGTGTTCCACTCAACTTTCTCGCAGGTCGAGCTGACAAAGCTACAAATGTGACTGTGAATGCAGAATTGCTTTTCCTTTTATAGCCACTTGTGTTTAGTGTCAACAGTGTATCATAAACAGTACGTGTAAAATCTGGCGTGAGAGAAAGCTTCATAAAAGCAAAGTCGTTGTTTGTGCTGACAAAAACTGTGCGCCGTTTCCCTCCGCGCGCTGGATTCTTTTGATTAGGGCCCTTTGAAAAATATGCAAACCACTTTGGCAAGCAACGAGCACCGAGTCTTGACAAGGACCAACAGAGTGACTGTGTGCTGTTGATGACAATTCAAGGCTACACTCACTCACACACACGCTAAATACTGTATGCACAAAAGCCAAACCACGTTGTGTGTACCCACTCATTCAGTTTCACTCAGATTCTCAGAAACACAAAAACCAAGACACTAGTCACATCTACAGCAGGAATACACACAGCTGCACAGACATTATCACACACACAAACACACACACCTGCTTAATAGTCCACTTCCTTTTCTTTTTATTCTAAAAAATCTGGAAACATAAATCACCTTCTGTGGCAAAGGGTTTTTTTTATCATGCAGAAACACAGATATTGGGTGTTTTACATGGTTACTAAATACCTGAGGGTTAGATTGCTGTTGTGTTTTGACAATAGAGAACATCAGTAGACAGGTGATTATTAAATGTGATAATACCTAAAAGACTGTGTGGCCTTGAAGCATGAGGTGTCAATAAAATGATACTGCAGGAAGCTAAAACATTCAAAAATGAACTGAAATTATCAACAGCATGTGAAGAAATAACAGTTTTGACATTATGCCAAACAGTCTATGTCTTGTGTTGCAGCAACACATCCTCATACCTAAACACCAGAATAGGTTGATTACTCTAAAAATGACATATATTACTGGTGAAGAGCACCAGTGGCAACAGGCTGTTATGTAGGTCATGTGACCTAACTCACCTGACATTACACACATGGTTTATGTCATAAAACGGTCACAGTTTGATTAGGTTTAGACACAAAAACTACTTTGTTAGATTAAGAACAGGTCATGGTTCGGACTGAAATAACTATGTCACATTTGTCACATGGCCAAAGTGATGTCACTCAGTGGCCCTTGTACTTCAAACTGTGACACTGTGGGTTCCCTCTCCTGCCACTTTTGCATGAGTTGGTCTCTCTGGTCAAGTTAGCAATGATAAATATGCAACATCTGGATGGACTTTCAAAATAAAAGCACAAATACTAAGTAAGTAGTTTAGGAAAAGATCATGGTTTGGGTTAAATACTTATTTACTTATATAACATACTTATGTTATACATGGAAGTTCATGTATGGAACAGAATGTACTTAAGTTACATATCCAGTGTCCAGTGAAAACCACTTATCCCCATAATGTCAACTTTTCAGGAGCAAAGAAAAACAGCCATGTTTTCAGTTTTGTGGCAATGTATTTTTCAGATGATCCAGTGGCTTTGTAAATGGTTTGTTTGGCTTTGGAAATCAAGAATTGTCTCAACTCATAAAGAACCCCTCCCCCCTTCAGTTTTATCAAAAAATTCAGAATCACCAAATTTGGAGAGGTAGTTTTCACAGGACAGCAACAATTTCTAAGTACATAATGTAACATTATGCAACTTACAACATATGCTTTCTCACTGCACTTTCTCCTTTGTTATACTACAGCATCTCACTTCGGCAGCATCAAAACATAACACCACAGGGGCACCTCCAGAATGCACCTCCAAATGAACAACATAAAGCATAGGGGCACTGACTAAGCTGCCATATTTTACACATTGGGCAACACATCCTCATACCTAAAAGCCAGAAGTTATTACCCAAAACAACACATAGTACTGGTGAGAATACCAGCAGCAACAGGCCTAATGGACCTTAATTACCATATGCAAGTCATGTGGCATAACTTATGTGATACATGTAGTTTAAGTTGTAAAATGGTCTCAGTTTGGTTAGGTTTAGGCAATAAAATGGTTAGCTTTATGAAAAGATTGTGATTTTGGTGAAAATAACTACATTATGCACGTCACTATGTGGCATCACTTGCACTAACAAAGTGGTGTGATGGCCACCACGTCCATAACGAAACTTCTTTAACTCTACATTTACAGGTCTTGTACCCTGTTCTCCTGGGTGAAAACTCCTGTGCTTGTATGAGCCATCCATCCATCCCACTTCCTCAAAATGTGGACTCTCTTGCTCCTTACACTTCTCCTGTCATAACTACTATGTCCATTAGGGGGTGCTGCCTAACAATAAATAGGCATAAGTCAGAATAGGCTGCTTGCACTTTTGCCCAACATGCATATTCTTGTGGGCTAGTTGCAGAGATATCTACAAAAGGTAGCATGCAAACTGGTTAGCTGTTTAGTATAATACCACTTTGTACGTCAAGGCGTTATAGTGACTCACTGTAGCATCCAGTCTCCCCTGCCTGGTTTGGCTCCCAGCACCCTGCTGTAACCCCTGCTCAAGCCTTCTGGAGGTATGCTGACTAATGCCAGAACAACATCTAGCTCCTCTCCTGCTTCACGCCTCTCCTGTCTCGCTTGAGCATACCATGTCTTTGCCGTCCCCATAGTCAGAGTCCTGGATGGAGCCCTTGCAAATCACCTCAGTACCATATTCCCTGTCGTCAAACTGACCTCTACTGGTCTCAGAGGCTGGGATGCTACTGAGCACAGTTACATTGCCCCCTTGCCTGGCTTCAGTTCTGGTGCCCATTCCAACATCAGCATTCTTATCCTGTCCTGTCTTATGTATGGACGGGTTGACTGTTAATTTCACATGTACTTGTGACAATAAAGGACTTATCTAATCTAACCCATTCTCATCCCAGCTTGTCCCCTCAGCACCTGACACTGAAGCACGAGGTACTCTTTATTGGCTGTTACAGCAAGAAAAACATTTTTAACTTGTGGATAACGCTCACAGTTTGGTTATGTTTAAGCACAAAAATACTCAGGTATGTCGGGATAAGAACATGTTTGTGTTTACAATAAGTATGTTCCATTACATACGTCATGTGATGTAAACACCAACACTCCCCCGCTGCTCTGGACTGCTAGCTGCGCATCTAACTGAGCTAACTAGTTTACTGCAGCTACAGTTAGTGGCAGTTAAAGGTTATTCTGGTGATATGCTTCCTCAGATTTGTTTGGAGTATGAATTGGACAGGTAGCCAATTTGAAATGTGGACAGGTGTGAATGGCACAAATGTTGTAGTCTCACCCACATAGTGACAATTCCACCTCTGAAGGCAGGAGTGACATAATTACAGAATTGACCAGGTGTGCAGAGGTGTGAAAGTAACATGGAGTTATGACTTGATACCACTGGGCACAGCTGTGTCATGTTACAGCTGCACTGCAGCCATTCTGCCACAAAAAGCACTGCAGAGCATCCAATAAGTGTCTCTCTGTGGTGTTTTTGCCAGAAGCCATGTAAAGCCACAGTTTGAGCTGGCAGGAAGTCTGAGACAGAAACAGCATACAGAATCTGGTCAATTTTCAAAATCAAAGACTCTGTGCAAACTTGGGATCAAAAAACAGGAAAAAAAACATAAACTATTTAACTACATAGCCTATAGTAGACACAGAAAAATCCAGGAAAAATCATGTTAAGTTGAAATACTTGCTACAGCCACGGTGTGGCCCTTTGACATTTCTATTAGCTATCTTATGTCAATTTCACATTAATCAGAGTTCACATTAATGTTGAATTCTGCCAAATGAGTTAGTGTCTGTTTGTGAGTTGCAAGAAATATGAAATAATCTTGTAGAAGGTGCAGATGTTTATAACTGTTAAATTCAGCAAAATGTTAATGGAGTTTGGCAGCAGTGAGACAGACAGCCACTTAACTCATCATCCAGAGTGTGTTATTTCAGAGCAGTGGGCTTTTGTTTTCAGGATAACATTGACACACAACTGACAGTTATAAACAGCTGATCAACTTACAGTGGAGGACTTGTTGGCGCTTGTTATTGTTAATTTATAGGGTTGCGCATGTCCTGCACTCCTGCAGAGCTCCTGCAGAGCTCCTGCAGCCTGCCTGTCTCTGAGGGGGTGGGGGACACAACTTGCTTCGTCAATAGATTGTATATTAACATGGTTACAACTCAAAATTTATCTATTTTTAAAATCTTTTTTAATCTATTTTATTTACTTTTGCACATGCAGTGGCTATATATTGCTCCTTTAAGTTACATTAAAAAATCATTTTTTAGATTCCCAAATGTCTTTTATTGGCTACATACACTGTAGCACCTTCTTTAGGCCTATCTATGTAGCCCACCCTGTCATAGTTGAATAAATTGATTATACATGTGAGCTAATAAAAGTTTTTTTCTGTGAAGAACTTTGTTAATGTTAACAGTGAATCTCACAGGACCCTGCAGTAGTCCACACTCCTCTTGATGAATATCACAAAGTAAATATAGTCTTGCATCTGCAACAACATTATCATGTTAAATGAGTCCGCCCCCTTTAAGTCTGCTATTTGATTTTACAGAACTGGGATGATTACTGTGCACTTTTGTTTCTAGCTCCCCAAGGTCCTGCAGCGCAGCTTTAGTTTGATTTGTTATTTTGTTGACTCTGCACTGTTGGCCAGAAAATAGGCTCCACAGCTACTGTAAGCTGTTACGTGATGTTTCAGGGCTTGCTGACCCAAACCCGCTGCTCCCCTCTACTCGCACTGCTCAGAGAAGTGAAGCAAATAGAACAATTAATGTCTTGTTTTCGGAGGAGAAGCTGAACTTTCTGTGGAAGGCTGGTAGAGCTGTCTGACAGGGCCTGCAGGGGATTTCTCTGAATGGGAACTTCAGGCTTGTGTGAGGAATTTAAATGTATGTTTTCTGCATAAAATAGAAACTGAGCAGAATGCTTTGTCAAGACCTTACGCTCTGAATGCTTATTAGAATGTATTCATTGCTGAACAGCTACAGTTTGTGACAAAGACATTTCTATGGGCTTGAAAGCAACATGAGAAATATTAATTCATTTAATTAGAGTTACAAAAGAAGATAGCAGACCTGACATCAAGTTTAAAGCAAAATGTCAATTTCATATATGACCTCTGACAATCACACCTTGAATATTTTATCACAGCAATAAAATCTGCCAAATAATCATCAATCAGTGATTTTTCAATAAAAATTACTCAAAAAATATATCACCAACGTGCCTATAGGTTAAAAGTCCAGGCAGCTAATTCTGACTGATTTGTCCATTTATTGGTGGGTGGCGCTCCTGGTGGACATAGTAAGTATGACAGGACAAGTATAAAAAGTGAGAAACTCTGCATTTTCTGGAGCACAGGACTGTGGTTTCACTGTGTGGAACAAAAAGTAAACGTGGAGTTATTTAAAGTTTTGAGTAACTTAAAATGTTGTTATGGACGCAATGTCTGTTGCGTCACTTTCATCATGTGACATATAACGTAATTATTTTAACCCAAGGCATGATCTTTTCCTCAACCTAACCAAGTAGTTTTAATATCTGAACCTAACCAAACTGCGGCTATTTTATAAAGTAAATCACATGTGTAATGACACATGAGTTATGTCACATGACCTATGTAATATAGTTAAGGTCTGGTCAGCCTGTCCCCATCGGTAATTTATGCTGTTTTGGAAGTAACTGACTGATCAGCTTATTTTGGCATTTATGTCTGATGATCTGTTGTCTTTACTGTAACTAAATCATAAAATTATCTCCAACAACACTACAGCCAGTATGTTCTTCTCCATGTTCATTACGGTGTTGAATGTCAGTTTTTGTTTGTTTTACGTTAATTAGAGTTCAAACTAATGCCACACGTTTGCTGAATGAGTGTCTTTTCATGAGTTGTTAGAAATCATTAATAATATTTCTGAAGGACTAGATGTTAATAACAGTTAAATTGGTTAAATTGAGCAATATGTTAATGGAGTTAGGGTGGCAATGGACGGCCAATCACTGAACTCCAACTCCAGAGTGTATTTTCAGAGCAGTGGGCTTTTGTTTTCAGGATAACAGACATTTCAACCTATGTAATGTGTAATTTGTGGCTCCAACTTGCTATTTGGACTACAGTTCTCATTTATGAACGCTGGGGTCTTACATATCTCTTCTTTAAGTCTGTTACAGAGAAAAGGCCTGTGTATAACTGTGAAAAGAGATTTTAGATTTTTCCCACGATCTAACAACAAAAACGTCCAACCATAATGCTATTGCAGTTAACATTGCATCTGATGGCTTACAAATATGTTCTATCCACTGTTGGCTCAAATCGTGAAAAGAATAATAATATAATAATAATAATGTTTTTTGAAAAAGTGGTGGGGTGGGTGGATTGGTCAAACAAACAGGACTTTCACCCAGGAGACCATTTAAGTCACATGTGAATCCAGTTACTTGTTAGTGTATTTTAGCCTCAACCATGATCTGTTCCTGAACCTAACCTTTATTTTGAAAGTTGACCCTTATGTTGCATATATTTTCTATTTTTATTTTATTGCTAAATTGACTGTTGACATAGTTGAAGCATAGGACCACTTGACAAGTTGGAAGTGAGAACATGTTGCTGTAATACATCCATGATGGTTCCTCACAGATCTGATGAAACCTTCTACACAAAATAATACATGAGTCTAGCAGAAATGTCATATTTCCATCCTGTTCCTCTTGTTTTTCACTTATTGAGGTTCAATTTGCTGTTTTAATGAAGTCTCTTTATCTACCCTCTTCTTCTGCAATGCTATAATGGTTTTCCAAGAATTGGAAAAGAATTGGAGAATTGGCACCACCTACTGCTTATCTTATGAACCAATTCCTAATAATCACATCATGACAATTGGAAAAAAAACATTCTTTTGCATTTAATTTTTTTTTTTTTTCTTGAAATTCAGTTAAAATGTATGATAAATTTGGATGGAAATGTGGATAGATCTTGCATCAAGGTTCAACTGCTAATGGTGCTTGGACAACAAGCTCTTCTTGGTTGAGGTTAGGGAAAGGTCGTGGTCAAGGTTAAGAAACCAGACTGTCAGTAGGAGACAGGATGCAGCCTGAAAGACAAACAGACACACTAAATTGTCAGTTGGCCTCCATTTCAGCTGCATTTTGCAGGTGAACTGTGGATCTAAAGTGCTGCCGTTGGCTGAAAACTGCATTTGAACTAGTTTGTTTATCCCGGGGATGAAGAGTTGTTGTACTTATTTCAATCTACTGTGTGCAGTTGGGTAATGTAGAGAAAAATAGTAAAAGATCAAATAAACCAGATTGGACTACTCAATATTAACAGACTCTGGTCAAGAAAGGGAGCAAAAATCAATTATCCATTACTTCCCACGATACAAACTGCTGGTGGAACAAGAAATATGCTGACAGTCTTTTTTATCTATCTTTAAAGGGATAGTAGCATTATTTTTAAGTGGGGTTGTATGAGCTACAAATAGCCCCTAAGTACCGTAATTGCAGTAGAAGACTCTCCACACTCCTCCCGTTAGCAACGCCAGCCCATAGTCCTGCTCAGAGATTTCCAACATACAGTGTTGTGAACGGTCCCAAAAAAAACGGCCTATTTTCGCGGCCTAAAAGAGGTTTTGCCAGAAAAAAATACACAGTTCCATTGTTCGCTATAGTAAAATTATGCTCAGCCCCTCAAAGTGCAGGAAAAACGCAGTTTTTATTTGGATCTAACCAACTCACGTATCCCTCTGCCCAGGGTTAGCGCCCGCTGATCAGCCTACTACACAGTGTACTACAGTGTACTCCGGTTCATACAGATATCTGCTTGCTTCCAAAGTGAATGGCACTTCATTCTCGCTGTCACTGTCAAAATCACTAATTTTTAAAAAGTATATTATATATCTACTCTTCCTCAAAAAGCCAAGACACTGACCAAAACAGCTGATCGGCGGAGCACTACAGCGCTCTGCGTAGTACACTGTGTAGTAGGCTGATCAGCGGGCGCTAACCCTGGGCGGAGGGATACGTGAGTTGGTTAGGTCCAAATAAAAACTGCGTTTTTCCTGCACTTTGAGGGGCTGAGCATAATTTTATTATAGCGAACAATGGAACTGTGTATTTTTTTCCAGTAAAACCTCTTTTAGGCCGCGAAAATAGGCCCTTTTTTTGGGACCGTTCACACCCCTGTATGTTGGAAATCTCTTAGCAGGACTATGGGCTGGCGTTGCTAACGGGAGGAGTGTGGAGAGTCTTCTACTGCAATTACGGTACTTAGGGGCTATTTGTAGCTCATACAACCCCACTTAAAAATAATGCTACTATCCCTTTAAAGCCTTACCAGTAGTGAGCAAAGTTGACATGTTGGCCTTGGAGTGATGGTAGATGAGAGCTAAAATGCCAAAATGGAAAGAGTTTTGTCTTCTGTCAGGTCTGTCAGCTTATATCTATATTAGTAATCACGAGTTTTTGTGGAGCTGAGGTAGATGGTTGAGTGAATAAAACTCATGACTCTGAAACTCAGGCTTTCTTCCTGCACTCCATGTGTTGTTAGGACTGCTAAAGCACTTGGTTAAGGTCAAGGAAAGATTGTGGTTGATGGTGTCTGAATACTGAAAAAGTCACGCTGTGAAAAGTGCATTTCGTTGGTGGTTGAAGTAATGTAATGTTTTGAATGAGTCTCATTCAGCTTTCTGCTTTAGTGATGGCAGTTTACTTTGGTGGATTTTGACAACTTGAAATTACACCCTGTTCCCTTAACCTGCTGTTACTTCAGTAAAAACACATAAGGTAGGTTTCTCTTAGCATTGTGCATCTGATGTCATGACCTCCACATCTTTTCTAGATTTTTCTCTCTGCAGCTGAGTCACCATTTTCTCTTGGTGACTCAGAAAGAAGCCTAATGCAAGATAAAATTCTATTTTGTGATCAAATAATGCACAATGTTCGATATATGGTCCAAGTTTTCAGTGGCAGACTCAGGCTGTCTGATGAGGGGGGCAAAAAAAAATTAAACATGCCAAAATGCCGAAAGATGTGATGCATGATATTTTGTCACCTGGAAGGGCACTCTAAAGGGTACTTTAGCATATTTTCTCTACTGGAGGGAATTCTAGAGGGGATTTGACCACATTTTGTCCACTGGCAGGTCACCTTATCACAGTTTATCTTCTGGAGGGCACTCTATGGGGCACTTCATCGCGTTTTGCCCACTGGAAGGGGACTTGGTTTTTTTCTGGTGAGCTCTCCAGGGGGTACTTCACCATGTTTTGTCTACTGGAAGGGCACTCTAGAGGGCACCTAACCACACTGTGTCCACTGAAAGGGCACTTTATCACCTTTTCTTTACTGGAAAGGCATGTTAGAGGACACTTTAACACATTTTGTCCACTGAGAGGGCATTTTATCACATTGTCTTGGACACTGGGACACTTTTATCTACCACAGGGGCATCAAAGAGGGCACTTTTGTTTCGTCTTTTGAACATGGGGGCACTAGTGCTCTGTCCATTAGAATGGAGTAGAGACTTTACTGCCTTTTCCAATTGTGCACCTTTGTAAGGCAGGTTTCTCCCTTATACCGGCCACAAAAAACAAGATTTCAGAATAGAATGAACATAGGAAAGACAATCCCATAGTGATTTTTCCACACAATGACAAATGTGGAAACAAGCCAACATTTCTCACTTGGTGATATTCTTGTATTAAAATTGTCATATCAAGTCTATTAAATATTAAAAATCCTTAAATGTCCTTTCTATCTTGAATGTGTCTCAGTGTAAGACACAAAGCAGTTAATAGACAGTGTAAAGATTCACTCAAGCAGTAATAGAGAGGATTACTCACTCACCATGTTGATCTAACTGAGGCTGATGGTGGTTTTGGCTGGCTCTTTTCTCCCCATCACCCCACATCACTCACTGCTGCGCCGCCTAACATACAGCTGGGGGCCGTTCTGCTCTCAGTGATTGTGATTTAAGGACGTCCAGGGTTGAAATCTACAGCACACATCTGAATACAGTGGGAGTTTGCAGAGCAGTGCTAGTCTGCAGCCACTTCAATGTGATGAAGGGATTAAGTGAGTGTTTTTACAGATGAAAAAGGAGGACAGCATTCTTTAACAGATGCAGGCAGGTGATGACTTGAGAGGATCCGACTGGTCTGGACCTGGTGTTTTTTTGTAGTTATTGAAGGGGCTTGGATATTCAGATTCACTTAGCTTAAACAAAAAGGATGTGACATATCCTGCAATGTCATGGGTGGATTATTTTGGACTTGTTTGCTATTTTGGATTTGACAGCTATTCATCGCATCGTGTACCCATTGCGTTTTCCAACATCTCTCTTATGGTTTAAGCGTAATCAGCTCTGGGTCCCTGTGTGGAGGCTCCGGGAAGCCCACCTTGGCTTTCTGCCTGACTCGGAGTGTAGGTGGTTATCTGACTCCCCGTGTATTCACAGCCACCGCTCTCGCCTTATCAGCAGTCTGAAGCTTGCATGCTCAATCGCCTGATTTGTCAAGGGTGACTCCGAAAGATTCTGATAGGCACTCCGCAAATCACCCAGTTGATCTAAAATATCGACCAGCCACAAAAAGTCATTACACACAATAATGGCGGGCAGGACCTTGAAGATGTGACTTAATTAGGTTTCAAATGGCTTCAAAAATGCCTTCAAATCTGCTCCCCTGGAGAGTAATGCGCTCTCGGATTTTTCTCCATGATTACAGGTGTGGAAAGTAAGGCACACTGCTGCTGACAAGGCCGCTGCTGCTCCTAACTATAGGTGATAGCAGCAGCCCAGACAGCAGAGATGTACCGTCACACAAAATCACACGACCACTTCTATTTAGCATGCTCGTCTGCTTCAGCCTATATTCTCCCCCACAAGCGATAATGACTGAGGCAGACAGAAGGCATATAACGCTGCCGGAGATGCAGAAAAAAGTTCTGCTGAAGCAACGGATGTGTTTTCCTAATGAAATTTTGAAAATAATTGAATGTAAATGTCTCTGCAGGCCTTGATAGAGCTGCGTACTTGTGGCAGTATTCAAATGAGTGATGTGAGAACTCTGCCCGTCTTCGTTTCCTTTAGTGGCTCAGGCTATTACAACTACAAAAATAATTCTTCATTAACCTCCAACCTGGAACTTCACATCCATCAAAACACAGTAGAGCTTATACGTTTACATTGTTCTGTTTCTTTTCTTACTCACAATGCCAACCTGTGTCTCCTCACAGAAAACCAAGATCTCCACGTATGATAAGATGTGGGAGTTCATGAGCAGCCGGAGGCACTCAGTGATGGTGAAGAACATTGAGGAAGGCATTCACCGTGTGCTCACCTCGGACTACGCATTCCTGATGGAGTCCACCACCATCGAGTTTGTAACGCAGCGCAACTGCAACCTCACCCAAATTGGAGGCCTCATTGATTCAAAAGCCTACGGGGTGGGCACCCCAATGGGTATGTATATGATTATTTATAACTCACCAAAGGGCTTTTTGCACTGCACTTATCCCACGGCTAAACGCATTCTTAGCAACCTTCTTAGTCACAGACTAAGAAAGCTTTCACTCCCATTCCAAAGTGGGCTAACTCTGACTTTAGCTTTGGGCTTGCTGGCCCTGCTCTGTAGTGGGGTTGGCCCTAAACCTGTGGTGTTATTTCCTGAAAATCAACTCAGCATGGGGCCTTATGGTGCCACTGTTGAAGAGTAGTCATGCACATTCTAAAGCAGTCATTCCCAAAGACTGGGTCATGACCCACACATGGGTCACAGAAGATTTTATTTGGGTCCCCAAAAAAATAAAAGACAGAGATGGAAGAAATTCTGCAAAATTTAAGATTTATATCTGCAGTACATCTTTTATGAAGTATTTAAAATGTGTATACTGTTTTAATAAAGAGAGGAAAGAACAAGAACCTGTGAATTCCCCCTAAATGCACTTATTTAGTCTTATTTATGAAGTAGGCTAAAATGTTCTCTACTGTAAAAATGAAAAAGTTCAGAAAATTGAAAATTTCAATGAAACTTACTTAAATAGATTTTGAGCCTAACTCCAACTAAAAATGTTTTGTTGAGATAATTTACTTTTTTTCTTTAGATAAACTTGAATCTTTGAATTCGAGAAGCCCCCCAAAATTAAATAAAGTTGAAATTTTGAGTTATCTCAACTTTTATTTCGGTTTGTTTTCTTGATGAGAAGAGATAAAAGAGTGGAGTGAGATAAAGTATTTAATATGTATGTGCACGTGTCAAGATAATATATGGTGGTGTGGAAATGGCGTAACAATGGTCAGGAATGTTCATTAGTGCACAAATTAACTTTCCCATGATTCATTAATAAGGCCTATTGTGAACTGGGTCATGATGGTTTGTAACTTTTACAAAGTGGATCCCCAGAAAAAAAAGTTTGGGAAACACTGTTCTAGAATGAAAACATTAGTCTTGTGAACGAACAGACATTTAACCCAGGGCTTGTAGAAGTGCAGTGTGAGTCGTATCGCCCTGGGCTTAGGTTGACCCTGGTCTAACAGTGTGTGTGTGTGTGTGTGTGTGCGTGTGTGTGCGTGTGTGTGTGAAAAGGGGCAAAGTTTTCCCAGGGTCAACTCTTAGCCCAGGGCTGTCCATAGCCTGGGGCTAAGCTCTCATACGTTTCAAAAATGACATGCTGCTCAAAGTTGAGCAACATTGCATGTTAGCCACAGTTTGAAGAGGTTCTGTAGCGAGCAAGAACAGGGCCAAGCTGTTTTCTTTGAATTGAGCTCAGCATCTGCTTAGAATCTGACAAATGAAACTGTAAGATTGTAAGACTGTAAGCTTGCTTTTGGTCCTCTGTAACAGTTAGTGTTAAAGTTCCACCGCTGCTTGCTGGTTTTGTCAGCACATTGAGGCGTGCTGGGTATGGACAGCCATGAGTTTACAATGCTTAGGTCATGGTTTGTCATTACTTTTTGCTAAATGTCATCTACACAGAGTGTGTATGTTTCAGGCTTGAAAGGCAGCGGGTGGCTCAAATGTTTGCACTTTACCACAAGAAGGTCCTGGTTTGAATCCTGGCTCAGGCAGGCCTTTCTGTGTGGAGTTTGCATGTTCTCGCAGGTTTGCATGGATTTACTCGAGGTGCTTCGGTGTCCCCCACCAACGACTCAAGTGTTTTAGATAATTTTTCCTGTCAGCGCACTTGAACTAGTCTCGCAATAGCAGACAGTTGGACATCTTGCCGTCTACCCAGATCTGGGGGTTTCTAAATGCAGTTGTGAGAACAGTTGCTGACACCTTATCAGAAATGATGCTCTGTCCCCATTCTCCTCATATCACCACCCCAGCATGAAGAAACGCCCTAGAGACTTTGGATTGGTTCAGCATTGGAGGTTTTTTTTGAAGCTCTAATTGTTTCCGGACAGTTTTAGCAACAAAAGCTGGGAGATTGTCCTCAGTCTCTACAGAGTGTAACATTTAATGACTGACTTGTGAGTCTACCCTTGACCAAGGTTCTGGCCTAGAACTGGAGCTGGTCCCTTGGTCCCACTGCACAGTGGTTGCCCACTGTTTCTAATACTGGGATAGGTCAAATGCAGAGAACTCATTCCACTATATACATGGTACTTGTGTAAGTGATAAATAGTTTATTTACCTTTAAAAGCTTTATGGCACTGAATGCAACATTAAACAAAACACATTTGATGAACTGTACATGTAACACTTTTAAATTATGGGTCGATAATTTCTGAATAATTTCTAGGAGGTTTACTGCAAATAACTACGTAATCTAGTTATAATTAGGGTAATAATGGATAATTACATTCCCTTGAGAGAAAATCTTCACTTAAATCGACAAAACTATGTGTTTAATTATGTATTCATTAGTGAAAACTGAATAAAAGGTCTAGGTAACACTAGCAATTCCATGGAATTGTTGCAATTGAACACTGTTTCCAGTTTCCATTATCACAACCAAATTACACCGTCCTTTTGGGAAGTTATTAGGAAACCATTCCAATATTACAGACCAGTTAAATAAATTGTTACCAATGAGCCCTTTCTACTCTATGTTTATAAAATGTTAATGATGTTTTGGATTATGTGAAGGGAGCATGTAGAAGCAGGAAGTAGCTATTAGCCGACACTGCAGTGGAAGCTGAGGGTGTGAAGGTCAGAACTTGATGGTGTAAATGTTTGTCTTTTGTTGCATTTAGGTTCCAAATCATGACAAGAACTTTGAGAGCTATGGGTCATTTTCTCAAATGTCTTCTTCTTTTACCCCAGACATCATTTCACAATATTTTATGAGAATAACATAGGTGTAAAAATGTGTTATTATAATCATATTTCTGTTACAATATATTTTTATGAAAATATTAACCCTTTTAAGTTGTGTCCCAGATTTCAGATTTTTACAAAAACATGTTTAAATCAGGCGTAAAAATGGTCAGCTATACCCTCAGGACCCCTGTCTCCCTTCCTGGTTTAAAAAAGGCGGGAATACTGCTCAAGCACTGATAAACTTTCTATTTTTAGACAAATTCATTAAATAATATTTCTATCAGATGTGTCTCAACCATAACATGTCAACTCTGCAGCCCTTCTAAATCAAAGCTAAATAAGAATTATGGTTTAAAAATGCGTATTTTGATGAGCATTAAGAGACTCTAAGACACTTTAAAAAATAAAATGGCTGCTCACCATGACCATGCTGTGAAATGAAAAACGGAACATTTTGTTGTTTTTTGTTTTTTTTAAATCATTAGGATTAAATTGAAAATTTAACAGCCAAGAGTTTGATCTTTTAAAATATATTTTCCAGCATAATTGAAGAGTAAAAATCAAAACCCCTAAAAATGCCGTTTTGTCCCAGTTCTCAAGAATGAGTGAAATATAACCAGTAATGTAGTAGCATAGATCAAAAGGCAGAACAAAAATATGATCCTCCCCTCATGTATAATCTAGGTCATGAACATTTCTATAAAACGTTCTAAACTCTAAGCTGTGTAAACTGTTTTCTGCTGCGTTTATGCTGCAATACATCCCTGAGGGTAACCCATGTGGAGGAATACTTAGCGGGGAAAATCCTGGGGCTATCTCCAGCAGGCAGAGTGTAACAGTGTAACATAAATAGAGGGATGAATAGGGAGGGTGGCACATTACACGACGTGTGTGTGGAGGTGCAACATTTGATTACGGGGCTCAGCGGCAGATTGTCATAATCCTGTTACAAACGCAGCGAGAAGAAAAACTCTGCTTTAAGTACCTGCAGAATTACAACCGGCAGACAAGTTAACATGATGACCTCGTGCAAAAAGCTGCTCTTAATCATATTCATTCACAGAGAGGAGATTGTAAAATAGTTCCTACAGCGTTTATGCCGTCTGCAAACAGGGCTTTTCAGCAACGTGCTGTTTCAATGAATGCCTGTCTAATAAACCTGAAGCCTGAAAGCACTTGCTACATGAAAGGAATGTCCTATCATTTGTAAGAATGCATCTGGTTTATTTAATACCTGCCTGGAAAATATTATGAACATACAGCAGTAAATGGGAGAGTAAAGTTAGACTAATAATCTTTACATTTATAGTATTGATTTGATAGCTGATAGTAGTCTGATACTGTCTTTAACAGTTGATTGTGGATCATAGAAATCATTTTACATTAAGCAGCTGTACAACAGAGGACTGAGAGCTCTGCATGAACTCTTCCTACAGTTGCTTGGATGAAAGCATCGTTCACTGGGCTGTCATTAGTCTTTGCCTCTGGAATGGATATGCATGGCAAATGTATTGAATACATTGTCAAACTGTTGTGAAATTGTATTTAAAGAAAATAGTTTCTGAATACATTTTAGATGGAAAATCAAGCAGCAATGCAAAGTTCCAGAAATTTAAAACCCAGGTAACATCCAGCCTGTTCTCACTCCCTACATGTCAAATACAACAGCTTGGTCAATGCTCCTCTGATCCAAATATGACAGAGTTACATCAATAAATATCAATACTGAATATTTGGATGTTTTTAGCAGTATCCAGCTGCACGTTCCCACTCTTTCTTCTCTCTGACAGGGAGTTGTCACAAACTGCTGCTGTGTCTACATAGTCCCGCCTCCTCCTACTTTCTACTGCAGGGCTGTTGTCTTTCACATTGCTCTTCTCATTTTCTGTATCTGTTGTCATGTTTTAACCTTGTTATATATATGTTAAAATAAAAGTCTAAAATTTTATGCACTCAATGCTGAGTCAGTTTTCCCGTGGGATCAAACTCAGTCTCAAATACGGATTTTTCAATGTATTCAAATTAGAACTTGAAATCTGTGCCCAAGCCTGATGCAGTTTGGTTTGGTCGGGCCGTATTTCACACATATTTCATGGTTTATGTCAGTTTTCAGCTGTATCATTATAATTATTATTATCAGCAGTAGTAGTAGCAATGTTTTTTTTTTTTAATTTGTCTTCCCAATTCCCAATCGGCATCCCTCTATTGTTATGTCTTGATGCTGCCAAAGTCAGGTGATGTAATATAAAGAGTGAGAAAGTCCACATATGGAGGAGGTGGGGTGGTTGGTGCTAAAGTTACATAATTTTGCATACATGAACTTATTTCACCCAAAACATGATCTTTCCCTAATCTTACCCAAGTAGTATCTATGCCTTTATTTTGAAAGTCCACCCAGACCTTGTATATTTATTATTGCTAACTTGACCGTGGAGCCCTGCACGTGCAAAGGCTACAGACCAAGCTGCCATATAAATTCGATGAATTGGGAGTGAGAACAGGTTGAATATGATCACTCACACAGATCTGATGGAACCTTCATCATATTAATACATAAAACAGAAACATTCTGATTTCCATTCTGTTTTCTTCATTGTTTTTCACCATTTGAGGTTCCATTGGCTTTCTTATAATTCCATCCAATCTTGTTGCATCATCTCCCTCTGCAATGTATAATGGTTTTCCAACTGTAGAATTGGCGCCACCTACTGCTTATCTCATAAACTAACTACTAATAATCCCATGACAAGTGGATGGAAACAAGCATTACAGAGCCCAGCATGTGTAAAGCTGACACTAGAGGTGTCATTGCTTGAAGCACAGGGCCACTGACCAAGCTTAATCGTAGGTGCTAAATCAGGAGCAGTTTTAGCATGGCTAATGTTTGGTGTGTTAGCCTCACCCTCTGCAGTTTAACCGGTGGTTTTTGATAATAACACGGCTACTGTAAGTGGCCAATATGTTTGAATAATACAAAGCTAACTAGTTTATTGTTATGGATACCTGCCACACAGTGATTTAGCAGCTAGCTCACATGATAGCTGAATTACCTTTGTTACGCTGAATTCATGCTAATTTGTATTTTCAGACATATTTTTATTTGTGAAAAAAACAAACCAAAAAAACAGTAACAACTTTCAAACAATAATTTGGGGAACCTCTTGCAGTAACTATGGGGACCCCTGGTTTATACTAATAAAACTGAAGTTATCACCATAGTTGTCTTTAAAAGTAGTGTGGTGGGTAAAATATTTGTGGATAAGTCAAGGCTTTGCTGAATCATTTTGGGTACCTATGATTGTCTATATGACATGTTACTTTTAATACCTAATTTTACCCTTATTTCTCTTCAGGTACCTCTAAGATTGTCAACATCTTATTCCCCACAGTTTTGACACTGCCACATATTGTGCATCAGCTCTATATTGAGTCCACGGTGTGAGTGAAATATTAAACCAGAGACTCCATGTTCACGGTGGCGCAGTGGTTAGCGCTGCCACCACACAGCAAGAAGGTCCTGGGTTCAAATCCCCGAGCCGGCAGGGCCTTTCTGTGTGGAGTTTGCATGTTCTCCTTGCGTCTGCGTGGGTTCTCTCCGGGTACTCCGGCTTCCTCCCACAGTCCAAAGACATGCAGCGTAGTAGGTTAATTGGTGACTCTAAATTGCCCGTAGGTGTGAATGTGAGTGTGAGTGGTTGTTTGTCTCTATGTGTCAGCCCTGCGATGAACTGGCGACTTGTCCAGGGTGTACCCCGCCTCTCGCCAATGTCAGCTGGGATAGGCTCCAGCCCCCGCGACCCTCACGGATAAGTGGTTACAGAAAATGGATGGATGGATGGATGGAGACTCCATGTTTTTCTGGCTGCACCATTCAACCAAATAGAAAACATTCTGAACCTCCCCAAAAGTCAGCCTGACATATTCTTTGGAAACTCTCACAGTTTTTAAAAAAGGCGCAGTGAAATACCGAGACATTTTGACATGAAAATCATCACATTTATAGAAATTATCTCTAACTGTGGTCCAAAAAAATCATCAGCATCCCCCTTCAGAACTCTCCCTCCGCGGAGGATAGATGATATCCAGTAGCTGTATCCTCCTGACAAATCAGGCAGATGTCCTCTGGGACTGTGAGTGTTGGCAAGGTCGTTGGCTGCTGTTTGTGTATGCTCTGCTGGTCAGCCACACAAGGTAATTTGAGTGACTGTTTTGCTGTGTGTGAAAACAGTGGAGGTAGGCTATATTTGCTTTGGGTGATTGCATTTCCTGACTGATGTGCTCCTTTTGAAGGTTTGCTACAGTAAATGCGCGCGTGTGTGTATGCATTGGCTTTTGTGTGTATGCATTCGTGCTGGGGTTGCTGTATATGTGACTATGGCATAAAGTGCACAGTGCATATATTTTACTGTGATGTTTATACATAACAATACATGTATTTATTCATATTACATGTGTGTGTGTGTGCGTGTGTGCGTGTGTGAGGAAAGAAACAAAGGAGCTCATGAGGGTGAGGGGAATGAAGTGTTTGCCTGTGGCAGCTTGTGCACCACACACATTGTCCGTAGTGAAGAAAGGAGAGGTGTTAGCATCATTACTCCCTGGTGGCCCATTCACATGCAGTCAGAACAAGGTATTTAAATTGCTAATCCTACCCTTTTAGTACCCTTTACCATATGCAGCCTGTATTCCCATGTAGCCGGGCCATTTAGCATATATCTCATTGACTTGAACGGAGAATAGGTGTCGGTCTGCATTAGTACCCGGACCCTGATAGAGCCACAGCACTCAGCTTTCAGCCCCTTGGCAGCTCCCTGGGCTCAGTAATGGACAGACTTAGTTCACCTGCCAGCTGTTAGTCATCGCTAATGGTGTGTTAACTACATGAAACCTCCACCGGCAAACTGTGTTGATTCTCAGGACAGCATTTAAACATATGAAGGACTGTTGTAGAACAAAGATGGATCCTGTGTGAGTGTGTCCGGAGGAGCTCACTTTTATGTTGTTCTTTGCTATTTTTTGTAGCCTGGACCAATTAGCATATGTGAATTAATGTGTAACATCCTCATTTTCAGTTAACAAGGGCCGTTATCAACACCCACAGACCAAAATGCCTCTGAATGCACTGAGGTAGACCTAAAATCAGAGCAACAAAATGTTTGACATAGCAGTGCCTGGTCTATTTTCAAGAAGGACACAAAATGGCAGCCTCATTGTCACAATCATTCTTGTATTACAGCTAAACTGTGCACCAAAATATGTCTCTGAAAACACCTGAGGTGAGAAACAGGCAGTCAAGTAACACACTCTTGACCTATATTTGATCAACACTGACTGGTTTGACAATTTTACCTGAGTTTTAGGAGCCTTTGTTTGGAAGCAGGACACAAAAAAGCAGCCGCCTGGTCGCAGTCCTTCTCGCATTGCAGCTAAACAGTGCACCAAAATATGGTTCTGCAAACATCTGAGGTGAGAAATAGGCAATTTAGTAGAAGAATCTTGATTCATATTTGATCAGCTCTTTAAGTTTTACCTGAGTTTTGGCTGCATTTGTCGGAAAATATGCAGGACACAAACTGGCACAAAAAACGGCTGGTCACAATCTTTCTCATATTACAGCTAAACAGTGCACTAAAATATGTCTCTGAAAACAGGCAAGAAATATGTAATGTAGGTACAGAATATTGATTCCTATTTGATTAACTCTGCCTCCTTTTAAAGTTTTACCCAAGTTTTGATAGCATTTGTTTAAAATCTGTTGAGATGAAAAATAGACATTAAGTGACAGAATCTTGATCTATATTTCATCAGTGCCGCATAGTGTGACAATTTTAGTGAAGGGAGGCTTTGATTGGAAGCAGGACACAAAATGGTGGCCGCCCTGTCAGTTTTTTTAAATTTTCAAATTTTTTTGTGTGGCCAAGTTTTTATTTTTTATTTTTTTTCCCTTTTTCATTCATTTTGGAGGTAACAATTGATATGAAAAATGCCACAACAGAATTTGAATTTACAAAGCTCATCTATTCAGTTGGGTAATCCCATAAACTTATGTACTTGCTTTCATTCATATATTAACATGAAATTAAGCAAAATAACCGTAAATACATAGGTACATCAAGTAAATGGTACATATACCAATATACTCAGGATAAGACCCAAAATAAGAACATCAGTGAGCTATGTTTGAGTCAACACATTAAAACAGGTTTCAATTCACTTATTAAAAAGACAGAAAGAAAGAGAAAACAATAATAATATAAAATTCTAACCTCCAGCTACACGTACTTTGACCAAATTATGTTTCTGAAAACATTTGAGGCAAGAAATGGGTAACAGAATCTTATATTTCATCATAGTTTGACAGTTTGATCTGATTTTTTGAGCCTGAAGCATTGCACTAGAGAGACCTCCTGACTGGACGCAAATGGATAGATCTACAACCAATCAGAGCAGTGAAACATGTGACTTTTCACATCTGGACCAGTGACACTTCTCTGTCAATTATCGTATAGAACCTGCCCCTTTGATGCCGGTGGCATTCTGTCTACACAGAAGTGGAGCCAGACGTATCTCCCAAAGAACAAATGAAAACATGAGCTTGGCAGATTGGTCTGGTTCCCAGGCTGATGGGTTTTGGTTTTGTTTAAGATAACTACAGAGATCTGTGGCCAAACAGTCTTTGTCAATGCAAGCGCCATCGCAGAACCTTTCAGAGCCCAACCATTTTTGTAACTTGTGAGGCTCAGCAGAAGAGCTTCCATAATTCAGGTTCATGCCACACCTAATGTCCTTGAGCAATCTGAGCCCAACTGCTCACTGCTGGCAGCCTGCATGTCTGCAGCATCGGTGTGTGAGCCTGCGTGTGAAAGGGTCATTGAGAGGCAAATTGTAAATCACTTTGGATAAAAGCTCGACATAAACGCAGTCCATTTACCTGCATTTCAGCTGGGATAATGAGGGTCTAAATTATTTAGTTCCTCAAGACAGTTCCTGTCCAAAGGTCCAGGGACTATCTGAGCCTTATTTATGCAGTCAGAAAGAACTGTGAGCCAGCTGTTGTTATAGGAAGCAAACGTTTTACGGAGTTCTTACTGAATAGTCCAAAGAGACAGATAAAAAGATGTGTGTGAATGAGAGAACATAACAGATATAACCAGTGACACAAATGCAACAGAATGCAAAAATCTAAGAATTGTGATGCTGGTTAATCAGTCCGTCTGTCTGTCTGTCACTTTGATTTCACAACAATTATACTGGCCAGATTGTGATGAAATTTGCTGTGACCATAAATATGGCCCCCAGATGATGATGTCAGTGAATCCTTTCAAAATTCATGGAAAATCTGGAGGAGTTTACCAGTCAAAAATAAGGCGCAGCAGTGTTGCAAGACTGAGGCATAGAGTATTTCTAAGTTTGGGTAATGTCTACCTGATTGTGGCATATGATGACGTCCATAGTAAAACGTTGCTGATGTACAATGGCATCATCCATCTGTATACCCTACATTTATTTATTCTCTTATTCTATTCCTTAGAATTGGGACAAATCATGTCCTACCAAAAAAAAAAAAAAAAAAAAACTTTAAACATTATTAATATCAACATTCTAATTCCAATTTTGGAGGTAGGAATTTTATTCTTTAAGGATTTATATCTGTGAAATGTATGTAATTCATGAAATGTTTTGGTTTGCTTTATTATTTATTTATTTATTTTAATTTCTAAACTTGCTCTGTGTCAGAAAACATCCCTTGTCCCAGACAAGAATTCACAACTTCAAACAATTTTAAAATGTGTTAAAGCCTTCAAAATCTAAAACTAACAATACCTACTGATAACATAGGTATACAAATGTGCTACTATAATCTTTGTTTTATTTATTTATTTATTTTAATAAAAATGTTGGCCCTTTAAAGTTGTGTCCCAGATTTTTGTCAACTCCATCAGATTTTTACAAAACCATGATTTAATCAGGAATAAAAAGGGTTAGCTATACCCTAAGGGCCTCTGTCTCACTTCCTGGTTTAAAAAAGGCAAGAATATTGCTCAAGCACTGGTAAACTTTCAAAATCAAATGACAAAATCATTCAATAATATTTCTATCAGATGTGTCTTCTAAATCAAAGCTAAATAAAAGATTATGGTTTAAAATGTGTATTTTGATTAACATTAAGAGAACTCTGAGACACTTTAAAAAATAAGATGGCTGCTGATGCAGTTGACGTCTACATTTAATACAAAATGTAATCACTAGGATGTTGGCCTTACACAAGGTTAATAGCCAAGAGTTTGATCTTTTAAAATATAGTTTCCAGTATAATTGAAGACAATGAATCAAAAACTGCTCAAAATACGTTTTTGTCCCAAGTGATTTGACAATTTCTGCATCATATTTATCTGGATATGACATATTAATGGAAAACAGGGTTCCTTTCCCTGTCGCCAAATGCTCCATGTTGTGGAATGGAAATAAGAAAGTGGTATCAAGCCATCCCTAATTATGACTGAACAAAAACAAAACAGTGAGATGAAAATATATTCCCTTTTCATCGGAGCAATTTCAGTCTCTTGCATCTGCCCTAGTGGCTGTCTGCTGAGAACCAGGCAGGGAAATCTGCCCTCCGCAGTCTCACGGTGTGAAGTCAAGATTAGTTTTCTTTCTTTAGGGTTGTGTTTTTGGCAGTGTTTTTACACTCCTGGATGCTCTCGCAGCCTGGGCCCTGTGTTTAAAATGTGTTCTTACCAACCAAGGACAAGCATCCTCCCTTTAGTTTATTTTCTCTTGTGATCATTGCTGCGTTTGTGTGTTTTTGGCAGTGTGTGTGTATTTCTAAAGGCAGCCGCTGCCTGTACTACTACTACTGCAGGTTTTATTTGCACATTTTGCACAGGCAGCCTGCGCAGCCGGTGTCTCCTCCTCTGCCCTGACTGGAGTCCCAGGAGGCTCCACATTATTCCCTCATCCTTCCTTTCTCTTTGTCTCTCTCCCTGATGACTATCAATCTTAATTTAGCTTCATTAGGCTGCATTAATCAAACAGGGGAAGGGGGAAGTGTCTGAGCTGCTTGTCAGCAGGCTGCTGCTGTCCTTCGTGTCGTCTCCACTGCTGCCCGCCGGGCTGCTCGGCTCCGCCTCATAAACAGGAAGGGTCCTGAGTGCTTTTCTCTCAGATAGAAGATCTCCAACCGCGTGACCCGCAGCGACTTACCCCAACCCCGCCCCCAACCCTGAACCCGCCACTTTCACCACCTCTTGAGCACGCACTGGGATGACTGTGTGTGACAGAGAGAGAATATTAGACTCACACAGAATGAAGATGCTGCAGCAACATCAATTCTTCATTAAAGGTTCAGTTTGTAAGATCTAGATGGATTTATTGGCAGAAATGGAGGATAATATTCAGAAGTATGTTTTCATTATTGTATGATCATCTTAAAATAACAATTGTGTTCTTGTTACCTTTGAATGAGCCGCCATGTTTCTACAGGAGGCCAGAACTGATGAACCAAACGCTGCACGCTGAGAAATAAAAGTGCTGACTAGAACCATAAAGGGTTCTTCAGCTTATCCCCATAGCAGATCCTTTTTTGGTTCCTTCTAGAACCTTTGTAGAAAGGTTCCACTTGGAACCCTTTCAAAGAGTTCTACCTAGAGCCCAACATAAAAGGTTAGACATAGAACCATTTCTGAAAGGTTTCACCCAGAACCCCTTATGAGAGGTTCTACAGAGAACCCCTCTATGGTGTAATGGTTCCATCCAGGACCCTTTCTGGGGTTTCTATACAGTACCGTTCCATCCTCTAAGGATGTGAACAAGAGCCCACCCAGGGCTTTATCAAGAAAACACACAGGGAGTTCTAGTAAGACATCTGTTAAATTCAAAAGGTTTATATGGAACCCACCAAGGGGGTTCTGCTGAGAACCTTTTTATACTCCAAGGATTTTATCTAGAACCCACCCAGAGGGTTCTATTGAGAATGGGTGGGTTCCTGGGAACATTTTTATATTACAAGGGTTTTATCTAGAACCCACTCATGTTCTTGATGTCAACAATCCTTGAAGAAGTCTTTCTTACAAAATGGGTTCTTTGGGTGAAGAGGGTTCTTAATTGTACTTATAATCTTACAAAGAACCACAAACCACAAAATGGTTCTTTAGAAGTAAATTGTTCTGAGTAGAACCTCAGTCCTTCAGGAAGAACCATTTTGGAACCCTTATTTCCAAGCGCACAGCTCTAGAGAAGCCAGTTTTGCATCCATCATAGGTCTCCCTACACACTTGGAAGGGGAGGGTGAGATAAGGATATGAATATGTATTTGTGCAGCTTTACCAGCTGCAAAAACGTGCAGACCTTTTTTGAATTTGCTCCTCAGCCTTTATCTTCAAATCTTAACGGACAAAATCCAGAGCTTATTGGACAGATCCAAAGGGTGACACACTCAGCTGGTTCTGATGATATATATATAGTATGTATGTATGTATATATATACACACACACACACATTACATATATATTTATCTCCATAAATAGTATGCAGTTCACATACTTTTGGTTTAATGTTTTCAGGCATACTAATAAATCTCAGAAACATGCATAATTAGCATGTTGATGAGGAATTTCAGACACACAGCCAGTAGCTAAGTGTTGGCTAATGCTAGTAGAAATGCTTAGCCAGTGTCAAGACAGTGGAAAAAAGCCCAGCTATCCCCAGCAACAACTTATCTAATGAGCTAATTAATCACCTTCACTTAAAGTTTTGTTGTCCATGGAGGGCTCAGCTTTGGTGCAGGTGTTTCCTCTCACTTAGTCTGTGTGTGTTCAAAAGTGAAACCACACTTTTGACCACTTTTGTCTTGCCATTGCGCCAACTCACACTGACTTTGACAAGCTGTAGGGGTGATGTAGTCTCCTCTGTCTTTCTCTGTCTAACTTACTCTAACTCACTCTCACACCCTGATACCCTCTCAGGTGCCAAAATGTGGCACTAATCGATTTAACATGAATCAGTACTCAGTAATACAGACGTAATTCATTCTGTACCCCTAAAGTTATCGAGTTCAGTACCCAACCCTAACCTGATTGTAGCTGTATAAAATAAAAAAGGTGCCAGTGCTCTAAACCAGCAGCCTGCATGGCATACACTTGTGGCATGTGAGGGCAACACTTGTACAATAATTATGTATTTGAAGGTGCAAAATACTCGTTTGTAATACAAAAATTGATAGTAAGTGATTTGTGCACATTTTCATATATGTAAACAACTTAATGAAACATTATGAAAAGTTCCAAGATATTATTATATTATTATTTTATTTATTTGCTTTTCTGCAATAATGGATACAGGAATACTTAAAGCGATATTCCACTTTGCCAGAATAAGCCACTCAGTATGTACTCACCCCTATGCTGACGTGATGATGGGTGAAGATCTTCAGTTCACTAAACAATCCTGGAGTTTCAGCAGAAAACAGGGTTGCAGGGCGGCACGATGGCGCAGTGGTTAGCGCTGCCGCCGCACAGCAAGAAGGTCCTGGGTTCGAATCCCCGAGCCAGCAGGGCCTTTCTGTGTGGAGTTTGCATGTTCTCCTCGTGTCCGTGTGGGTTCTCTCCGGGTACTCCGGCTTCCTCCCACAGTCCAAAGACATGCAGCAGGTTAATTGGTGACTCTAAATTGCCCGTAGGTGTGAATGTGAGAGTGAGTGGTTGTTTGTCTCTATGTGTCAGCCCTGCGATGAACTGGTGGCTTGTCCAGGGTGTACCCCGCCTCTCACCCAATGTCAGCTGGGATAGGCTCCAGCCATCCGCGACCCTCACGGATAAGCGGTTACAGAAAATGGATGGATGGATGGAACAGGGTAGCAGCCTCATCCAGTACAATGGCAGTGAATGGTGACCACGGATAAAATGTTAAAAAAAGAACACAAAACAAAGACAAAATGTCTCCATCCTGTTCGTGTGGTGTAATCCAAGTGTCCGCGAGCCACGACGTTAAAAATTAACCGCAAAAGATGCCATTTACACCATGTTTTTAGCCAAAATGTCAACTGTAGCATGTAGCCAGTAGGATGTAAACATGGCGTCGATCTCACGAGACTTCCGCATGTGCGTCCATTAAGAGATATACGAAATCTCACGAGATCGAACGCCATGTTTGCATCCTACCGTTACATGCTACAGTTGACATTTCGGCTAAAAACATGGTGTAAATGGCATCTTTTGCGGTTAATTTCGCGGACACTTGGATTACACCTCACAAGCAGGATGGAGACATTTTGTGTTTGTTTTGTGTTCTTTTTTTAACGTTTTATCCGTGGTCACCATTCACTGCCATTGTACTGGATGAGGCTGTATCCTGTTTCTCCTAAAACTCCAGGATTGTTTTGTGAACTGTAGATCTTCATCCATCATCACATCGGCATAGGGGTGAGTACATACTGAGTGGCTTATTCTGGCAAAGTGGAATATCGCTTTAAGATGTTAAGAATAACCTCTCAACTTAAAAGTAATTAGGTGTTTGGACACAGCATGAAAGCCCGAGAACAGACTGAAAGAAGCAGCAGAGCAAATAAAAAGCTCAAGAAAATCACCTATAAAATCCTTTGCATTATCAGCTGTTTTGAAACAAGATACATTCAGTTGCCACATAAAGTGCAACTGTGAAGGGAGTGGATGTGTATTTATGTATACACATGTTTAAATATGCCTGTATATATTGTGTATGTATATAAATTCACAATAATCTCTCCTCTCTGTCCTGATGTATGTATGAATGTAAATGCTTATTCAGGGATAGCCCTGAATAAGCCCTTAATTGGGAGGCCAAAATAGATTTTTGGTAGCCCAAATTTAAACTTTTGTAAAAACAACAGAAAAGGAAATTTATTGCAACTTAACTCAGTCTTCCTCAACTGTGACACTTGTTTTGTCCACTTTTGCCTTGAATTGTGATGTGGTGTTTCCTGAAGGCACTGCTACAGATGAAAAATGATCTAGGCTACGCGGCTATTTGAATCATTCTAGCCAGTTAAAATCCTGCTTCCATTCACTCTGAAATTTTCTGTGCTGATTTGTTTTCATTTGTTTTCTGGTTCTTCTGCAAGGATCACGTAAGCACTTCAGACTTCTTCAAATTTGGCCAGGTGGTTAAAAACGCATGTTTCTGTGGTATGACAAACTCAGAGTGCACATTTATTGTTGCTTTATATGATCTTTAATTTCAGACATCGGGCTTCAGTGCATAAAGGACACACACTGATTTTCCCTTCCTCTAAAAAATGTACAATACCTGCCAGGCTCTGTTTAGACTATTTATAGAAGAGCTTTTTAACTGAACTAGAGCATATTTTGTCCCTCACACAGCAGCTACAAATTTTGCCTTCTTGTGTTGTTTGTTTGCGCAGGAAACTAGCCTATTTTGACAATTACAGACACCACATCGAGTTTATGTACATCCATTAGAAGGAGCCAGTACTGAATAATAAAGTAATGGGACTCAGTTGGATGGAAATCAAACATGTCGTGAGCATTTCCCCAACTCGACAACCATTTATGCACCAGAATACATCTATTAGATCTTTTAAAGAAATGATGGACTCAGCGGAAGAAGAAAGATCAGCTGCCTCATATATTTATAAGACAGAATCCAGAATGCTCTCCGGTTTATAAAAATCCCCAGAATATAATCATTTTAAACACTTACACGTATTTATTTGCTGTTCTTTGTGTTTGTTCCTGGTCTCAACATGCAAAACAAATCTCTCGATGTTTTATAAAAGGAGCAGAATTGCTCTTGCTGGGCTAAAAATACACATGCTCACAGTGTCAGGCATTGCAACACATTTGAATTTCTGTATTTTTTTTTTCCTCATTGAGAGACAATGCATGAGGGATCTTTGTGCTATTACTCTCTTTGATCTGGCAGATTACATCTATGTGTCTTATTCTGGATTCAGCGTGGCCTGTCATTTCTCCACTCTTCCCTGAATTGGAAGATTAAGCAGCTCTTTTATGGGCGCACATGCAGAGGCCTGTTTTCAGCTCACAAATTAACATATTCTGTTTAGCAATACACGGATAACAACACATTCCTCCATCTCTCAGGAGAAACTCAGCACTGTATATCCGGTCCCAGTGAGATTTGATTGATGTCGCTTCACCTTGTTTATTAACACAGCGATGTGTGCACTATCATATTTATATTCACACATTAGCTGAGTGGGGTTTTTTTTCAGTTTCTTCTTCCTTATGTGATCACATCTGATGAGGACGAATCAATGTGAACACTGAAACAGACACTTTCAGGGTTTGAGCAAACAACTTACATCATTTTGTGTCGAATTGAGAAAGCTCTCACATGTATCTTTAACTTTTCTATTTTTAGAGGAAGTGCAAAAGTACCAAATTTATTAGCAGCCTTCCCAGCATGCATTGTTTGAGAATTGAAACTGTCCAAAGACCTGTCTTTTTTACAGTTTGAAGAGAACATATATGAAGAAAACTAATACACTTTAAAATAAATCATGGTTGCTTGTTTTCACAATCATGAAACCACTGCAGACATGTTTTCTCATGTCCAGCAGATTTAATATCAAGTTTATTTGACCAGAAAAGTTTATTTGTTTTGAATCATTATAAAATTACCTAAACTTGTCTTTTCAAATTCAGCCAACTTAAAATTTTAAGACAGCTCAGACATTTTTTTTTTATTAAAACAAAAAGATATATTTTTTACAGTGTACAGAGAAATCAAGAATCAGGAAATAGCCACTCAGGATGAAGTCCCACGCATGTTGTGACAGTCAACTGTACTTATGTCAAGTTACAGTCAAGTTAGCAATAATAAATATGCAACATTTGGTTACACTTTCAAAATAAAGGTCATGGATAGGTTAAGGCACGTAAGTACTTCCTTAAAACAACCAAAACTGACTATTGGTCTCACATGGGAAACAAACCTTGGTCTCCTGGGTGACATCCTATGTTTGTTTGACCCCCTCTATCCACCCCAGTTATCTCCCAACACAGAATTTCTCACTCCTTATACAGCAGTGGTCCTTAACACTTTGAAAGTATAGAATAGAATAGAGCAGAATAGAAAATACTTTATTGTCTACCATTTGTGTGCAAATGACAGAAATTTGTCTTTGCTTCCATGTGCAGAAAAAAAACAGGTATTAAAAACACAACGTATCACATCCAAACAAAACACATTAAAAATACATTTACATAGAGACACAATAGAAGCTACATTAAAAAGAGCACCAGGTGCTTGATGGTGAGGACTCAGTCAGGGTTAGGATAAAGATAGAAATGCTGTTATGAAAAAAATTACAGTTGCTGGGCTCCTGGGCTGGCTGGTAAGGTAGGAAGAAATGAAGTGGATTTTGAGGGGTTTGTTAGCAGTTGGCGACAGGGGTGGGAGCATCCTAGTGATGAGAAGACTTTTTTTTAATGTAAGCTGCTACATTAGCTAAAGTTTAAGAGAATATTACAGATCCAAGACAGAAATGACAGAGCAGCAGGACTGAAAGAAAAAGGCGTAATTACAAATCAATCTGCTACTTCAGCACCATGGACAGCACCATTTTATCTATACACAGCACAGTCATGGCCTTTTCAGATGGAGGGTGACAGTCCACCTGCATCCCAACTAGGATCCATGTGGTCCTCACTGCACTCATCATGTGAATAGCCAGGCAGACAAGAGCTCCGTGAGTAAACACCAGGTGCTCTATGCATGGTAACCAGGGAAATGGCTTCCCATACCTGATATATCCAGTCTTGCCCCAATGATCTGCCCTGCAAAAGCTCTTCTACTACCATATAACTTGATCATTTTGCTTACAACCTACTATCTGTATGTGAAGAGAAGGAATCTGAATTGAATGTGGATGTACTGTGTTATATTCAGGACCATGGATGATGTGGTGTCGGCATGTATCAGCTTTTCAGCAGAATGAAAGGAAATGGGCATTGATTTATTGAATAAAGATGAATAACTGTTATGGTTGGACTGATCAGATGATGCTGCCCTGACCACCAGACAAACAGATCAATTTTGAGCAGTTATGTGTAACTGAGTATGGAGGCCTGCAGTGTTTGTAGAGCCTGGAGGCATCCCAGCTGAGGCCGGCCTCATGATGCCATCTGGTCCTCTGTATGAATACGCCGGGTGATGTGATGGTGTGCAGTATATTTTACACCTCCGACATAAAACACATTTATTGTCCAAAGGAAACACTGTTGCTCTATTTTCAGCTCAGCGGATCAGAAGGCAGATCAGATTGCTCACCTGTTTTATGCTCATGAGAATGTGGGCGACGACACTTGCCAAAAACACAGCTGGCACGGCGCAGCACAGGTCCTGACTGCATGACACAGCGCTCATGTTCACCCAGTCCATGATATCACAGCACAGGTCTTTCCATTTGTTTTGATCGGGCAGAGCTGGCCCAATTTCAAGGCTGCCTGTTTCTTTGTTGTAGCGGTAGTGATTTATCTGACACACGTTGGCTTGTTGTTCCACTCCAGCGCTGAAGGGAAAGTATCTACTGTAGATGGCAGTGAATAACTAGGCACGATTCACATTCGCCATCACCATGGTGATAGATGCTTTTGAAACATGCTGAAATAAAGAGTCAGATACCAGAAGCCCTTGGGCTGAGATGAAGGACAGAAGAGGTGTTAAAGAGTGTGAACGCGGCCTTGTGACTGCAGCCACAAGGCTGATGGCTGCAGCTCAAAGCTCCACTCCAGCATGGGAGCGCGGCTGATCATTGTCCCTGTTCCGGGGGTCTTTTGGGTCTACCTCATAATACTGCTGCTCCACCCGCTCTGCATACTAACTACTAATCACAGAGATCGCTCCTCCACTGGAGCCAGCCAATTGATAATGTTTTCTAATCCAAACATGTTTTTCCCTCCTGTGCTCCAGGGAGAGTTCATTCTAAGTGTTTGCGATAATAGGTGTTATTAGATTTTTAAATAATTCAAGCTGCATTAACATCCTGATTGCAGCGTATAGGCTGTACCACAGGGAGGTGTGGGGGAGTGGGAGTCTCTCAGGATTCTGTTTCTTTTTTTCTTTTTTTTTTTTTTAATCTTCTTCTTTTACAAGGCTTCACCGTTTAGGTTTAATCTGTGTGTGTATGTGACTGCTTTTTTGAGCAGAAGGGGGGGAGATGCTAGAGTGCTTCACAAGAGAATGGAGGAGAAGGAGGTGCTGGGAAAACAAAAGAGAGATGGGGGGATGGGAACCTTCAGGCTCACTTGGGGACGTTAACTTATTACGCAAAGGTAACAGCTTGGAGTGAAAACATTAGCACAGATTAACTGGTTTTAATTAGACAGGTATGAGTGGAAATATGAGCTCATAGACGTATTTTGGGTTTATTAGTTTAGAGTTTTGGGGCCCGTGGGGACAATGAAATGGGAATGCTAGCCATTAACATTAATATTTTACAGTGTTTTATATGTACAATGAAATACTGAAAATACTAAAATGTAGACTGAAAATGGTGTGAATAGGGGAGAGTGGGGTAAGATGAGCCAGTTTTCACTCATGTTGCCCACTTGGGAAAGTGAGACACCATAATGAAATTTCAGATCGTCTCAATCAAATGAAATTATCAGAATGCATCTGTGACATATGGGCTTAACAATAAAAATAAAAGTGCTCCTGTGGCTTAACTTGCCCCAGGTTAGAGTCAGTGGGTAAATTAAGCCACCTGGGAGAAACTGACCATCTGACTTTTCAAGTTTAAACCTGAGCATAATTTAAAAAAATCCATCCATCCATCCATTTTCTGTAACTGCTTATCCGTGAGGGTCGCGGGGGGGCTGGAGCCTATCCCAGCTGACAGTGGGCGTGAGGCGGGGTACACCCTGGACATGTCGCCAGTTCATCGCAGGGCCGACACATAGAGACAACAACCACTCACACTCACATTCTCCCTACGGGCAATTTAGAGTCACCAATTAACCTATTATGCTGCATGTCTTTGGACTGTGGGAGGAAGCCAGAGTACCCGGAGAGAACCCATGCGGACATGAGGAGAACATGCAAACTCCACACAGAAAGGCCCTGCCGGCTTGGGGACTCGAACCCAGGACCTTCTTGCTGTGCAGCGGCAGCGCTAACCACTGCGATTTAAAAAAATAACAATAATAATTTAAATAATTTGATAATACATTTTCCCTTTCCAAAAAGTCATATTTCTTTTCTTAACAGGAGACGTTCTAGGATTCCATAACTATTACAATGTCCATAAGTGTTTTGACCTTTGACTTCCAAACAATATTATCTCTCATGATGAATACCAGAATATGTGATTAAAAAGATATTCCACCCCAGAATAATAATCCACTCAGTATGTACTCACCCCTATGCTGATGTGATGGATGGTGAAGATCTTCAGTTCACAAAACAATCCTGAGTTTCAGCAGAAAACAGGGTTGCAGCCAAATCTAGTACAATTGCAGTGAATGGTGACCACGGATAAAATGTTAAAAAAAGAACACAAACAAACACAAAATGTTTCCATCCTGCTTGTGTGGTGTAATCCAAGTGTCCGCGAGCTGCGACATTCAAAATTTAACCACAAAAGACCCATTTACACCATGTTTTTAGCTGAAATGTCAACTGTAGCATGTAGCAGATAGGATGTAAACATGGTGTCGATCTTGCGATATTTTCACACGTGTGTCCATTAAGAGATATACGAAGTCTCGCGAGATCGACGCCATGTTTACATGCTAAAAACAAAATAAATTTTAATGTCACGGCTCACGGACACTTGGATTACACCACACGAGCAGGATGGAGACATTTTGTGTTTGTTTTGTGTACTTTTTTTAACATTTTAACTGTGGTCACCATTTACTGAATTGTACTGATTTGGCTGCAACCCTGTTTTCTGCTGAAACTCCAGGATTGTTTAGTGAACTGAAGATCTTACCCATCCTCACATCGGCATAGGGTGAGTAGATATTGAGTGGATGATTATCAAAGAGTGGAATATCGCTTCAATGCATTTATTCTGTTATTTCATTTTTTTTACACCAAAATGTAAATTTTGTCAAATTTATTTATTTATTTATCAATATGTAGCCTCTCATGTAGTAAACTGTACTGATTGCATATATTCACAACAGTATTTTTCTGTAGGATAATAACCATCGGTCATCCGATTCAAATTTTAGATTCATCTAGAATTACTCTAGAATCTAGAACCTTCACAAAATCTAATCATAGCCTATGGAAAGGCTGGAAATTAGTACAAAAATAAAACCAAAAAACTTGCTATTTGTAATCAGTAAGGGTACTTTGTTTCAAAATTTGAGAACCTTAACACACAAAATTTAGTGAGTTACAGCTACTGAGACAAAAATTGTTACAACTTGTCCCTAGTTTCCCTTACTTTATTCTTAATTTTGTCTAACTAATTAATGATTTGTATTGTAATGTTGGAAAACTGGAAATCAAGATCACTTGTTAAGTTTTCTTGACAGAGACAATGATAGTTGCTAGGAAACCAAGATCAAGTCCAAAAAGTAATATATCAGTAATATATCAGCAATCAGCATTTGACCACATATGGCTGAAAGAGGTAAAGATGAAGCTGTTTTCTTTGCCTTTTATGTAATTTACATAAGAAAAAAACAAAACAAAACAAAACAAAAAATGTTAAAAACAAACTCTTCAGTCTCCTCCCCTCTGCCACAATGTGTGTAGAGGCTGAGGCCGGTTACATTACCTGCTCACCCCGGCTCCAGTTCTGGTGCCCATTCCAGGGCTTTGACAAGCAAAAAAAAATGTTTTTTGAGTAAATAAATACTTCCCACTTCTCCCATGTGCTTTTTGTCATCACAGCCACATAGAAATGACTTTATGGTCACATGACAACAAATGTGCACAGCTTCCTAGAAACAGGAGGTGGATCAACTTACCCACTGGTTCATCTAGCACCACTCTCCCCTACACACTGACATATAATAGGGTTTTTATTGAAATACACCAATAAACATGAATGTGTATCACTGTAGAAATGAATGTTTTCAAAAGAAAAGAACATAGGACAGAGGAGGCTTTAGGATTCAGAAGAAAATAAATAGAAAAATAAAGAAAGTAAGAAACTAAGTTTCATGAATAAAAAAGAAAGGATAAAATGACTAAGACACGGTGATACACAGTTGTGCTAAAAAAAGGTATCAAGGTCTGCAAAAAGACACACAAGTTGTGCATTTAAAACAAATAAATAAAGCAGCAAACACTGATTCATCATAAGAATAAGATTGTAAACAGAATTCATAATGAAAGAATAAATTATATCACATGTGTTGTCACTTTAAATGTGAAGTAACTTAATCACATTTACAAATACTGCTGGTAGATATGGGACATATGAAGCTAAATGCCAGCAGCATTAGCAGAATTTACCAGCTATAAGCACTCTGATAATCTGAACAGTAAACACATTTTAAAGCAGTGTGTAAACAGTAAAGGTGATGCAATGAGAGTTAATCTGTATATTGGGTTACACTATTTTTTACACTTAACCCTTCTTACACAGAACTTAGTTTAATTTATTGTTCCTGTCTGCATTGAGTAACACTGAGAGGCAAGACAAGACAGGTGATTTGATTGGGGTGACCCAAGTGGGCCACTGACTTATACAGGTGTGACATGAAATATGTGTATCCCCATACATTAAAGCTACAACAAGGAGTTTTTAACTGGTTATGAAACAGTCACAATTTAATACTGATGCCACAATTTGATCTGCATAAGCAAACGAGACCATCCATGAGAAGATCGGCTATTTTTATATAGTTATTCTTAATGGCTGCCACCTGGTCAGATTCTTCTTAAAATCAGATGAAATAGGTCATATTCTTAGAATTAGAGTGAGTAGTACATTAAAATGAAGCAGGAGATTTTTTATTTACATATTTTTATTTTTGACATTATATTTTGTGGTTATTACAGTGCAATTACTGCCACTTTTGTCCACAAGGGGCTCCAAACTCAACAAAATTTGAACGTTCCTTGTAGTATCTTTAATTTACCATCTAATCTACTCCAATTATCGTCATCATTTATTTATTGGATTCCTGTGTTTAGATTTTTTTTATTTAAAAGATATATAGTCCTACAAATAATAATAATAAATATTATTTATTCACTCATTTGCTGTGTATGGATATTTGTGCATAAAACTGACTACAACTCAATTGATCAATAAACTGTAAAATGATGTAAATTTTGAATGTAAATTGCATTAACTTTGTAAAACACTAAAGTAGACTACATACAAAAGTAAAAAATGCACATTTGCTGGTTCAAACTTAGGTTCCACCTCCATCTGCACAAATAGCCACTATTATTTAAGGATAATGGGGCAGAACTTCAGGTGGCCAATCAGATTTCAAGGGGAGCCAGTGCCCCCCCAGGCTTCCCATCTAGAAACACCCCTGCTCTGTCTAATACTATATTTGACCTCAAGAAACAAGCAAAAACACTGACCCAAAAGCAGTTTTTGCATATGTAATGTATTTAAGTTTTTTTTATTTAAGAATAAGAGAATACTGGCTGATCATCATTAAAATCAATTTTCAACAAAGGTGTCAATCTGTGCCTTCTTTGATAAGATCAAGGCACTGACTCCATCATGTCGGCTGCTCACACTCACCTCATGTCTTTTGGTCCTTCAGGCTCTCCATACAGAGATAAGATCACTATTGCCATCCTGCAGCTCCAGGAGGAAGGCAAGCTGCACATGATGAAGGAGAAGTGGTGGAGAGGAAACGGCTGTCCGGAGGAGGAGAGCAAGGAGGCCAGCGCCCTCGGGGTGCAGAACATTGGAGGGATCTTCATCGTCCTGGCTGCCGGACTTGTCCTCTCCGTGTTCGTGGCAGTGGGAGAGTTCCTCTACAAGTCCAAACAGAACGCACAACTCGAAAAGGTAAGAAAAAACTCAGACATTCATCTCTGCTTTGATATTTAAAGCAATGATAGCAGAATTTCTTACCACATGTGCCATGAAAGGCAGCCTCATGACAAAGACAAATACATCTTTAAATGCTAACAAAATGAAACAAAATATATGCTAAATATATTTGTTTTTATCATTTCTAATATATAATTTAAAGTTTGCCAATTTGCGGAAACTCACACTTTAATGACGATGCTATATCAGTAAGTTAAGGGTTGGTTTCTTTGCATTTATTCACTTAGGCCCAATGGCGACAACGAGATAAGAAACGTGAGGAATTCTGCTGTCACCATGGATCCAAGCTAGACTTTAACCACCATCTCAAATGACCTCAAGAAACACTCCAGAAACTTTTTTCTATTGTAACCTAACATAATCTAAAACTTCCCAAAACTACTGAGCTGTTTGTTTCTTTTTTCCTGACACTCCCGAGGGATTGGGAACACTAAGGGCAGTTAAATAAAACCTTTGCAGTTCTGGCAGTAATATATACACAGTTGCATCACAGGCACATGTGTAGGGAAGGTTTCCTCTGCTGCATGACCACATCCACTAACACACACTCCCCACTCCCACCACTGCTGCTCTCCATCTCCACTCTGCAAACTGCCATCCTGCTTCTACTGTGACTATCCTCACTGTCCATATCTGTGGCTTTTGGCCCAAACAGAGCCTTTCTGCATCAGTGCAATAACACAACACAGGTCTGTGAGCTTTCCAGCAGACGTTCTCACACTGAACTGTTGCTGATATAATGGCCTGCACCATTGGAGAAATACTTCACTCAACTCAACACGTTCTCGCTCCCAACTCTTAAATACAGCAGCTTGGTCAGTCGCCCTATGCTTCAAGGTATGACGCTGGAGGCACTCTTCTAAGCATCAGTTTTGCATGCACAAGTCAAGTTAGCAATAACAAATATGCAACGTTAAGATAGACTTTAAAAATCGGGGCACAAAAACTACTTTGGTAGGTTTGGGAAAAATATGGTTTTGTTAAAATAAGTGTGTTTCTTGCCTACGTAAGTAAGGTAACATGCATAACTTGTGTACAAGTACGAGGAGTGTAACGGATCATCATGTGATACGCAGACTAAATGAAACCATCAGTCTCTGTTACCTTTTAAAGTAATAATTCTCTAAGTCTCGATGCAGAGTTGTGGTGAACAGGCAGGACAGAGGCTTCAGTGTTTATTTGCTATTAAGTTGTAACGAGTCAGACAGTGCTAAGGATAAGATATTGAGCCAGACTACAAAGTCATGCAGTGCACTATACTGTACAGTGTATATTTATCGATTATATGTAGTACAGTAGAGTATAGTATTCAAAGTACACTGTATAGTATTATTAGTATGGTGTAACTTTTTATTATATACTTACATTTAACCCCCAGTAAATACTGTGATGTAACTTGAGTATGCAAGTTATGTAACTTGAATGACATAAACGTTGACTTTCAGTTTCATATGGGACATGATCCCCAGTCTTCTAGATGAAAGTCCTGTGTTTGCTTGAGCCATCTATTTACCCCACATCCTCCATTTGGAAAGGTGGGAAGGAGCTGCCAAAACATAACACTAAGGGCGCCTCCAGAAACGACCCTACAGGGTCATATACAGCATCATAGTTTGAAGCACAGGGGCACTAACCAAGCTGCCGTATATGACACCTTGGGAGTGAGAGCATGTTGTTTGTACATACATAAAACATGAATGAAGTAAGATTTCACCATAAATGTATATACTGGGGTATCAATGTTCAGTATCAACCCCATTTTGTCATAAATGCTCAGTTTAACTTTACAAGAAACATTATACAAAATATTATCATATTATTAAAAGCTTCTATTATCTTAATGCAGACTTATCCAACATATTCATAACTGCTTTAACCCAGGTCTATTTTAGGCCCGATGCAGCTGTAACTCTTTAACAATGGACTACAATACATAAGTATGTCCTGTGAAATAAATAACTCAATATATAACATAGTATGTTTTATATACATGACACTGTATGGATCTGTAGTTATTGAGTCACAGTGGTGTGCTGTGCAATGACAGATTTGATATATTTACTTGTATGTTTTGTATGGATTAATGTGTTGGCATTAGCTGACAAAATAGCAGTAATGAGTTATTTTATATGTAGCAAAATAGAGGCTAAAGCACTTGAATTGAAGCCAGTTAGCTGAATAATGACAGCATAAACTCTCCATTTACATTGCAGCTCTGACTACTAATACATAAGAGAGACAAAATATGTGACACTTATGCTATATAGATTTTTATCACAATTGTTATCACAAAAGCTGATATTGAATAGAGCAAAACCACAATGCTGTGGACTGAACAGATGGTATTATGCCAAATATATATATTTATCATGGTGGAAAGTGGAGAAAGCTGTTTTTTTAGCAGAGACAGAGAAAAAGCAAAACAGTGGAAACTGTCCATTTTTGCAAATAGAGAAAATGTTTTTTCTAAAAAAAAAAAAAAAACTACAAAAGAAAAAAAAAGTTAAAAATATATGATTTAATGCTGATTTTTCTTTTCTTTTTTGGTTAATTTAAATAATTATGAGGATATTGCATAATGAGATCATTTTCACACAGGTACATGCCTAATATACACAAGTTGTTGTGTCCTATGTTGTGAACCAGTGTAAATACAGCACCAAAATGAAGCAATGTCCACAGTCATTCATACACCACTTCAATTATTTAGTGAAATCTGGATCTTTTTTATTATTTTCAAATTAATTCAAAACATTTCTGAAAGCTGTTATTTCCTTATTTCCTTGTAAGGTCACACCTTCTGAATTGTGTTCTGATTAGGTTGACATATCCAGTTGAAATTATATTTTAAAATCTGTGAGGGCAAACAAAATGAACAATTATCCCAGAGACAGAGTAAATCCTTTAAACGAGTCTTCCGCCCCTGCTGTTTTGCCTTAAAAGTAATAGGCTCTCATGGGAGGAAAGAAACATTAATTCCAATTTCTGGAGCTGCACAGTAATTATCCTGGAAGAGTTCAGGAACCGCTTCCTTTAACATTTGATTGTATTGATTGTACAGTGTTTTAGCTCGGCCCGCTGACCCTGTTGTGTGCAGTTTGTTGGAAGTTAATACACTCCAATTTGTTAACACACACATATAGATGCACAAATATACGGATTTAGCATAAACGCACATACACACCTCAAGGCTGTGACTGTGAATAAATGGGTTGGAAGCACAGTAGTGAAATAATAATACATTATGCTGTAGGCCATGGCAACCAGGGTTACACTAATGTTTCTTTATCACTGTAATGTTTACCTGCTAAAACGTGTCCATGACTTGCAGCCATACGGCCTTACAGACAGTGTTGTATTACAACAACAGACTGCAACAAGTGACCATGAACAAGCAAACATCTCCCAGGAGAACAAATCATTTTAAGCAGCTTTTATTTTTAACTCATGCAAGAATTTGCCTCTATGCATGAAAGCCAGTGCAGAAACAAATACATTAACAAGACAATAACATCTAATGAGTGTTGTACCAGAAACAAGCAGAGCTTACAAAATAAAATATATGGTATCTTTATCTTATCACAGGACTGAAAAGGATGTTTAAGTAATTAATGTACAACAAAAAAATTAACTGTTAAGCATAAAGTGTGGAACAGATTTAAATGTTAGAGACACAATTTATGATTCATGATTATATTCCTTTACCACAGTGTAGAATATGTGCAATAGATAATGTGCTCTGTCTTACTGCCAGAGGTAATATGGCTGTCCTGGGCATTGAGGCTACCAGAGTACGTTACATAGTGCTCAGGGTAGACTTGGGGTGCAGTAAACATATGCAGGATCCATATCATTACGGCAGGCTATTTTAAGATTTAATCAGCAGGACTGATGATTAGCAATTTAATTTTCACTAGCAGATTTGACATTTCAGCATTTGACATGTCAAAATGTAAATTCAATTCAATTCAATTTTATTTGTATAGCACCAAATCATAACTGAGTTATCTCAGGAAACTTTTCAAATAGAGCAGGTCCAGACTGTATTCTTTATAACCCAACTGTTCCCACCAAGAGCAAGCACCGAGGTGACTGCAGCGAGGAAAAACTTCTTTTTAAGTATAATTTTACATGTAGGAATTACATTTTGACTAGTCAAAACTGATTGACTGATATCTTTAGTTTAGAATAACAATTACACATATTTACAATTGAATTTCCTCGTGTTGAAAAAGGATTGTGACTCATGAAAATGCCTTATTAATTTCAGATATGTAGGCAAGACAAGTCATTTTTGATATCTAAAATTCAATTGTGACTACTTGTAAAAGCACATGTAAATATCTCATATATAATTGCTATAGTATGAATCTCATTTTCATTAGTTACAGTTGTATATCAGATATCTGAAATGCATTTCTAGATATCTGAAATTACATTTTCACTTTAACTGACTAGTCAGAATTGAAATGGATATCTAGAATTCCATTTGTGATATCTATGATGTAAGACCAACTGTAGATATTAGAGATGATAACAACAGGTAATGAATCAGGTAAAATTTAATCGATCTTTTATCAAATAAAGATCTGAAATATAACACAGATTAACGTCAGTATACCAGTCAATATAACAAATATAACAGAGATCTTTATGTTTCATAGACTATGTAATGCTGTCAGAATATGCAATATGTTGTTGTGGAAATAAAACTTTGATTGAGGGAGAAAAAAAGCATTTGGTTTTGTTTGGTATAAGCAAATTTCTTATGTGTTTTTTTTTTTATATAACAATTAACCAATTAATTGATTGTTAACACTACCAATGATCAATTAAGGAAAGAGCTTACAATCTGCAACCCAAGTAGATATCCATTGTGAACATTGCCACTAGTAAGAAGTGAATTGCTGATATCAACAACTGACGTCTCCACTAATTTAAACTAAGTTGTAGATTTCATTTATTGGAATTGCAATCATCAAAATTACATTATGGACATGTCACCTTGGAATTATAACATGTCAAAACTGAATTATAGATATCTGTAACTGAGTTTGAATAGAGGTCAATGGTAAAGAGCTGACTAGTTGTAATTAAACCTACTGAAAGGAGATTTTAAGTGGTTTATAAATGGTCTTCTCCTTGAAATTAGATGCTAATTTAATTTTTGAAGTTATATTTTGTGTTTTCCAGTGCAAACACTTCCAGTTTTGCTGTGGTAGATTTAAGTTACGGATCTCTACGATGAACATTTCCTCTAGTAAGAAATTAATTGTTGATATCAAGTAACAAATTGGAGTTACCTTTAATTACAATTGCCACTCACAATGACTTTGGATTACAACTAGTCAAATTCCTATCACCGCTACTGGTTAAATGTTAAAAGAACTTGTCAAACGTAATCCACCACTGGCAATAAAGCATTTATGTGCTGCTTTGCCTTATTGTCAGTGTAAATATACCCCTACTACTCCAGGGGTACATTATGTTTTGCTCCAGGGGTACATCATGTAGAACCAGTAGCATTTTTTTGCCTCAGGTACATTACTACATGCATGATTCTGCATAATGTACCTCTGGCAGTAAGGCTTCTGGGGTTATATCATGTACCCCTGGTAGCCTTCACAAAAATGCCACAGGTAGCAAATATGTGTGACTACTGACATCGATCTTTCATGTGTGTACTACTACTGGTATTTCCTCAGGTTGGTGCAGGCAATTGTAACAGCATCAGTGTTCCAAATCAAAATACTGCTCCTTGGCTACTGTGTTAATATGCTTATAAATAGTGCACTTTTTACCTTCAAATATAAATTTGACTTATCCAACTGGTTATCACCTAATTCAACTAAGCCCTTTTTTCAGAAAGTTTCTTTGAATTCAAATAATACATTTAAAACCTGTTCCCTGAACCTTGATAGAGGGTTTGTATACCTAACAATGTAATGAATGAGTACACCAGGGTATAATGGAGTATATGCAGTAATAAGATAAGACATACACCGTGCGAGTGTGAGCTCCACAACAGCACTGCTCCACCAGAACACCAATCCCTATTCATCTATTCAGAACAAGCTAAATAAAGGCAGACATGATGAATAGACCTAAGAGTCACCTCACAGGAAAATAACAGATAGTCTGATTTTTTTTTGTATCTTCTCAAGGTTTGTCCATTCAAATTATAGAATTCCACTCTACTTCAAACCTTGTATGACAATGAATTGCTTGCACTCTTGTTTCATGCACAAATGCCACTAATGTCACATGTTTTGCACTCTGGTATGTGTACATTCCCCTGATTGGAGCACATGAAAATGTGCAGTAATTAACCCACTGTCACTTATTTGCTTGGGATTGCACATATTGATTTACTATTGAAATAATATAGGATCACTGGACTAGACTGGACTAGAATTAACTAGGGTTTGACTAATATTGGTTTTTGAAGGCCGTTTAAATTGAAGCTGCTTATAGCTAGTATGTGCTGATGTCCTTTCACTTCTTTCCTGAATGGTGTTTAGACCATCATGGAGGACCAAAGCTCTCCACTAAAAACCACAAGAATTAAATTCTTTGGATCTCCAGAATCTGCTGCAGACAACAACCCAACAAACAAACAGCGATTGCTGACGTATTTGAGCAGCCTTCTAAATCCAAGTTTTTCTCTTTCACCAAACTAAAACTAGCTTAATGGTGGTGTTAAGATTCTGGACAGAGAGTTGATTGATTGATCGATTTGATTGATTGAGTCTCATCCCAAGGTCATCAAATACAGACACTTTGGGTTGGTGGCTTGGTTGGAAACTCTGGATTGAACTCAACAATCAACTATAGCCACCAACCCAAAGAATTGGTATGAGACTCACCAAACAACTATCTTTCTCCAAAACTGTCTTGGTTCATCTTTCCACCGATCCAACAATACCAAACTCTGATTTTGTTGAAATGAATCATTAATTCACTGCGTTAGATGTGAAACTATTCTGGCTGTTTTCCTCTCACTCATTCTTTGGCTCAGTGGGTTTGTACTGTGCTGCTGAATTAGGGTCTTCTGCTGAACAGCAGCTCTCGTTCTTCGGAAGTACTTTGGAGACTATTAAATTTGCAAAAAGAAGCGCCCAAAGAAACTTACCCAATCGCTGACAACCATCCCATTGCCCAACCCTACTATGAAGTCCACAGTTACCTGATGTAATCCCTAACTAAACATGCAGTTTCCTGCTCACAGAGTCCAGCCCTCAGTGCCTACATGTACTATGATGTACTATGTCTATCTCAATGTTGAACCCTTCAGACCAGCTTGAAGATGTTCTTATTTGGCTGTCAATAATTACTTCAGGAGGAAACCACAGAAGGATCAATATAGTTTGTTATACCCACTCTAGTTTACAGGTGCCATTACAGCAGGAATACAGCAGGTTCAGTGATCAATGATGTATATTTATTTGCCTCATGTTTCAATCTGCACACACCTATGATATGGATAACATACAGAAAGATTGTGGTTTTGGCAAATAAAACATTGTTAAGATTAGGCAATGAAACCACTTTGTAGAGGATAGGGGAAAGATTCATTTTTGGATTGTGACAGAACATGAATTACAGTCTTCACCACCTCAACCAAAGGGTGTAGTATTTGGTAGAGATGGTAGGGACATTACCCTACCAGTATGCAAGTATTATTGACTTGTTCCAAGAATAATTTTCCTTATAATATAACCACTTTTGTCCATCAGGGACTAGTTAGTCACTATTTTAGTTTGTGAGATTCAATATTGTGACAGAATACATTATATTGAAGATGCAAAAAAACATTTAAGAGAAATAAACACAAATGTTTTATATTGTAAATTCCCATGAATGCAGCAATGTTAGTCAGCACTCCTCTGGCAGCAGCACAGCCGTGTAGCTCCAGCTGGGACATGTTTATTGTCCCCACCAACCCTAACATGAAATATCTGCCCTTGCCTCAACCTCCACATCATTACTTTCTGTAATTGCTGACGTTCACGCAAGGTTAATATGAACACAATTCCAAGGAATCTTTGCTGCATTTTAAAAATGTTTTGGTTTCTTCCAATTGGTGCGTTCACATCCAAAATCAAAAGCTATTTTAGCAAATTTTTAGCAACTGCAGCTAAGAAATGATTGTGCCTAGATGGGAACCCCCCTAACTTGTGTCCCTAAACGTAAGCAGATCTTAACCACAGAGTTTTTCAAATCTAGGATTCCCATGTGGACATGACCCTAAGAAATAATGCTGACCATATAAAAATACTGAGCTCCAGCTTAGCAAACGCTCAGTACTAAAAACAGCCCTCTTGTGTGTGTTGGCAGAGGTTGAATTAGTGGTGTCATGGCTGTGGACACTGTGAGCAACCTAGGCTACCACAGCTGGGTACAATGATAAATACATTAGCAGGTCTCACCCAATGTGAGCTGGGATCAGCTCCAGCCCTCCACCACCCTGCAAAAGGACAAGCGGTTATAGATAATGGATGGATGGAAGCCTTGTGTCTTGTGGACATTAAAGACATGCAACCTCTAGAACTGTGAGTCATAGAAATAAGGTTGGAAATTGGCAAGGTGTTCCTTAAAGATAGAGTTAACCACACTCCTATTTAACAGAATGGGAAACTCTTGGGGAAATTATTGACTTGAAATGAGGATTGCATTTAAAATGTATCTTAAGGGTGGACGTCTAGCTCAGTTGGTAGAGCATCTGACGCATGTATGGAGGCTGTTGGTCCTCTGCAGCGGCTGCTGGTTCGACTCCTGCCTGTGGCCCTTTGCTGCGTGTCATCCCCTCTCTCTGCCCCCTTTCCTGTCTACTCTCTAGCTGTCCTGTCAAATAAAGGCAAAAATGCCCCAAAAAATAACTTAAAAAAATAAAAATAAAATTGTATCTTAAAAATTATAAAAGTATAATATGCAAATAAAGAAATATTTGCTTTCCAACTTTGATAGAATGTTTTTGTCTTTTAGGAACAAACCTCATATAACCTCAATAATAATGATTCAGACTCATGACTCAGACTTGCTAGAATGATACATTAAAAAGGCCAGTACTTGAAAACCAATATATGTGCTAACCCTAACCACAGTTTGATTTATTTTGTCCAGATATTGATTTTAAAAAAAAACAAAAAACACTGATAATGTGAGCTTGTGCATCCCACAGTCCAGTGCTAATTAGTATCAGGCTAATTTGTGAAAACGAACCTTCTATTTTGTGTCATTGTGAAAATCAACCATATATTTTGTTTCATTGCTCTAGGCCCCTCATATAATTGAATACCACCTACTTTTACAATATGGGGTTGTTTTCTCACCATGATGCTGAAAGTGTCAAGTTGAAAAATGTGGTGCTAAGCATCTCTTTGTTGTGTTTCACATGCTTGACAGTGCACACCCTGCAATTTGCATTTTATAATTACTTCTGTTCTGTAACATTAGAAAGGAGCAAAAATAGCAGCTAGTCATTTATATAATGGGATGAGCCATACGCCCTCATATACAATAGAGGAACTGTTAATAGTGTTTTTAAAGGTTAAATAGACATGTTAAGTATGTGTTTTTGAGATTACTGCATTTACTAAACAGATTGTAATACCACGAGATGAGAGCATTGTTAGAAGAAAATATACACTTGTTAAAAATTTTAATAAAAGTATTAATAAACATTTGATAACTTTACAAACAATAGACCTTTGATTCATCTGCCAAGACTCTGAGACTTCTTTTCTTCATGTTTTTTGTCTCAAGTGTCTTCCCTTTCCATCATCATCATACAGCTACATGGCGACATATTCATTTTAAAGGAGCTCTCCAAGACTCCTGCTTGTTTGCCTTCTGATCCACAGGCAGATAAGAAGATAGATCAGTTTAATTTCTGTGCACCTACTACAGAAGTAGATCTTGGAATGTTTTAGCCTAGCTTAGCACAAGACTGGAAACAATAGTAAAAACTAGCTCCCATCAAAAAAGAATCTGCTTTCCAACCAAGCTGTGTCAAACACTGTTTATGCAGGATTTCAGTGTAGGCCTTGTTCTTCAGTGACTAGAAAAGTTCCAAGAGGTAGGTCTAAGCAGACAAAGACATTTGGCAAACTTGGTGCTTAGATCTCAAGGTGTCAGTCTGGACATACTTCATAATAATTAGCATTTTTATCAATATAATGTAGAGCATTTTTGAACTTGCATTCTTGGGAATTCAAACATTAACTTGGGAATCCAAATTCTCAAGAACAGAGGGAAATGGTACACTCATTTTGCAGTCAAGGCGAGCGCATTCTTGCTCAGCCAGTTCTTACTCCCACCATGTCAAATTCAGCAGCTTGGTCAGTGCCCCTACGCTTCAAACTATGGGGCTGTAGGTCTTCTGTGGTGTCATTTCTGGAGGTGTCCCTCTAGCAATATTTTTTTATGTGCTGCTGAAGTCAGACGACGTAGTATAGACTGAGAAAGTGTACTCATGAAGGAGGTGGGGTGGATGGAAGTGAGACAAACAGAACTTTCAACAGGAGTTCTTGTCCTGAGTGAAACCAAGAGTCAGCATGTTGATTTACATAACTTATGTAGCCTACATTACTTAATCCTTAAGTTATGTTACATACTTCCATCAATAACTTACATACGATACTTTACATTTGTAAACTTAGGTAAGTACTGCAATTATTTGAACTAAAACAAATATCTTCTCCTAAACCTACTGAAGGTTTGTTTCTTAAACCAAACCAAGTAGTTTTCTTGCCTAAACATACCCAAGTATTTATTATGCCTTTACTCTGAAACTCTACCTGGATGTATATTATTGCTAACATGACCATGGAGCCCTGCACTTGCAAAACTGACACTAGAGAGGTACATAGAGGGTCATAATGTGAAGCATAGGGCCACTGACCAAGCTGCCATAATGGACCAGCTGGACATTGTGGTCTTTGCTGGCATCATCAGCTCAACCAGACTCAAGTGATTCTTCAGTGCTATATACTTACACAATAAAGAACATGAGAGAGCCAAACCAGTTTGGTTTGCAACAAATTTAGGGACATCATAACCAAAGGACCTGTTGAGGTAACACTTTCTCACTGACATTACCATGACCTGACCTTGCAGATCACCTGTGAGATGATCAGTTTTGATCCACCAACAGGCCGTCACAACTTAGAAAATGTCAGATCACATTTTCCCTGACGCAGTATTAAACTGAAAACTAAGTTTAGTGACAACTGTACAATTAAAATGATTTGCATCTCCATTACCACTTATAATGCCCAAGTTGGACCCTCTCCAGTGTGGGGTCAAAGCATGTCCAACCTGCCTCCAAACAGGCTGCAGTGATGTCTCATCCACCACAGCCAACCTGTAAAAGTGTCTGTGTTTGTCTCTTTTGTAGCTTCTAACTGGATCTCTGTGATTTGATGTAAGCTTCTCTCCTGTGTCCCTGTACATTCAGGTTTATTTTACTGTTTCATGTTCACTTTCAGCTGGATAGGAATCATGTTAAGATATGAAAACCTAATATTTCCTGATTTTGCTGCTTCTTAATAAAATCTTTCAAATAACAAAATAACAGGGGACTTTTGTGGACAAGAATTTATAGGACATGAAATGTATTTACCCACTGTTTTACAGCTGCTTGACTTTAAACAATCGCTATCAGTTGAAGAGACACCCTCGAGCAGGAAGCCCTGTTGTAATGGAGATGCAAATCCCTGCCATGCTGAGCTGAGTCAAATCGAGTCAAGCTAAGCCAGACCATGTATGAAAAAAGGTTTCTCAAATGGTAAATTTTTTTTTAGTTTTCAGTCACTGGGTTTTCCAAAACTAACTGCTTCTACAAACATAATGTCTCATTGGCGTTTTTTTTTAAGGTTTGAACTAAACAAGATACAACATGACAAGACATCAGCGTTAGATTTTTTTGTATTTTTATTACTTGTACTTTTTCACCCCTGATGGAACTCAGTCAGCAGATTCCTCCTTCTAGCCGTTGTGTTAACTAGGCTATGGTAAACACTTCCAAGACTTTTGAATTAAATCTATATCAATCTTCTCAACTAACCATGGGTAAGATGGCAAACAAGAGGATTCCTTTAAATGGCAATCTGAGTTTTTCCTTTATGTGTATAGTCAACGTGTTCTCATTTCCAACTTGTTAAATACTGCAGCTTGGTCAGTGGTGTGACACTTCTAAACTATGATGCTATAGGTACCTCTCTGGCATTAGTTTTGCATGTGCAGGGCTCTGTGGTCAAGTTAGCAATAATAAATGTGCAACCTCAGGGTTGACTTTGAAAATGAAGGCACCAAAAATAGTTTGGTAGGTTTAGGAAACAAAACTACATAGTGGTACAAGGTTAAAATAAGTACAGCTAAGTAAGCACAAATATTACTTTTGTTGTACTTTCACATGATGTAATGTAACATAATGTATCGTATGTAATGACTTAAAAGAAGTCAGTGTTGTCTATTGATTTCACATGGAACATGAACCCTGGTCACCTCTTGTGTGAATGTCCTGTGTTTGTTTGATCCATCCATACAGCCGATCACTGATGGACTCAGAGACGGGGCAGGATGGGCAATTACCCCGCTGCTGGCCCTTTGTCCAAAAAAAAAAAAAAAAAGGTCACATACTACTGGTGCCCTTATTTTTTTTTTTCCCCACATCCTCCATAAAAGAACTTTTTCGCACTTTATAACTGACTTCACTGCATCGCTAGAGGGGTACTTATAGCGTCATAGTTTGAAGCACTGAGGCACTGACCAAGCTGCTTTATTTAACGTGTTGGGAGTGAGAATGGGTTGATATAGTCTAGTGTACAGGAAGTGCTTAATGTTGCTTTCAAAGTTTTGAGTTTTGGGTAGATAGAAATATTAACCTCCCTCTCATAAGTCCTGCAAGGAAGAGCAAAGTCAAGGCAAAGGAGACAGTTCGTTTGGTTTTTCCCCCAAAGGAGATGTCAGTGTGTGTTAAAATATGCTTCAGAAAATTAGTCTTGCTAATTTAACCAAAGTTAAATCTTTCAGAAAACTGATTCTGGACTCCATAATTTTCCACTGAATCACATGCCTCATAGACTTTCAATGGACCATTTCTTTGTCATCTCCATGCTAGTCTGTCAGATTTCCATGATTACCATGGTTGTCCCCTTCCTCCCTCTCCTCCTCCTCCACCTCCTGTTCCTTTCTCTCCTTTTCTGCCCCCCATCCCTCCCTCAGCTCCTCCTCCGCTTCCTCCTCCCGCTCCTCCTCCTCCCGCTCCTCCTCCTCCTGCTGCTTTTTCCTCTCTTCCTGCCTGCTGCTGAGGCTGCTGCAGACTAACCTGACTCGGGGTGCAGGGACCACCAGCTGTGTGAGGAACCCATCTCATCAACCCAGCACACACACCAAAACACACACCACATGCCCGCTGCATGCATATGGATGCACACACACACACAAGCACATGTAGAGATGTCTGTGCCCGAAAGGAAAAGTCTAATGATTCAGGTGGATGGTCTCTGTTACATGGCAGGGTGGAGTTTTTTAACTATAGATTTTTCTCAGAGCTGCTTTTGAGGCAGAAACAGATTCAGTGGTGGAGCTTAAATCTCAAAGGGTGGAGTCAGATAAGCTCCTGTTCCAAATTAGCATCCACCTGACATGTGTCATGCAAGATTTTAAGGGCTGTCCCACTCCTGCATTGGAGACCAAGAAATGTAGCTGGCTGCATCAATTTTAGAGGCTATCTGCGTAAAAATGTAAGTACTGGAAGATGCAGCAAAACCCTGGGTTACATCTGCAGATGGGACCAAGTCATTGTTTTACAAGTCACAAGTAAGTCTCAAGTCTTTGCACTGAAGTCCCAAGTCAAAACAGGCAAGTCCTGAGTCCTCAACTTTGAGTTTCAAATCCTAAACAAGTCATAATGTAGCTGTGAGTTATCAAGTCTCATTGGTTTACAAATTTAATTAGCTGTTAAGCTAATGTTAGCAATGTTTAAATTAGCCTCAACTTATCAAGCAAAAGTTTAAAAAGTTTTAAAGAATGCTGAAGAAAGAAATTGCTGCATCTCTGTAATTTTCAACCGACCTGTTTCGCTTTTCATTTACCATCACATAGTGTTTATGATGATTTTTGATATCAGTAACATAACTCTAGTTCATGGTTCTCTCCTGCAGCTTGATTGGATGCTGTCAATGATTGGTTCAACCAAAGTGGATCTGGGGAATCAAGGGTTGACTGGCTGAGAATTAATAGTGTTAATGTTGGTTGATTCTGGGAATGAGGGGAAATACATTCATTGATGGATTCACACTTTATCAAGTATTTTAAAATCAAGTCCAAGTGAAGTCAAAAGTCATTGGTGTCAAAGTGCAAGACTTTTTTGAGTCATGTGAGAGGAGATTAAAGTTCTCACTAAAACGAAAATCACTGTAGAAAGATCACAGCTATGGTTGATAAAAAGGTGAAAGTTAATTACAAGTCTATGATAGGATGCATAATCTGGTCTCTGCATTGCTACTGGACAAAAATTGGAATTGGAAGTAAATTATGAGGCGCAGAATGATCTAATGTGGACTCAATTCCTTGGACAATGGGGTGCATTATTCCTGAGAAATGTTAGTTGAGATTTATCAACCATTCTTATAGTAATTCTGATTTGCCAGTTACAGCTCACATGACATGAGTTAAACATTGTGAGCCATTCCAAGTTCCATGTGCTAAATTTGGCAATGTATGGTTTTCAGTGAGAACAGGCCAAACACCAAACAGACTTAAGCCTCTGTGATTCTCCTGTATACTGTCACATTCGGTTCCTTGGTGCAGGGTTCATTTATTTGAATGGAGCTAGTCCAGATAAGATAATTGCTGCCATGACGGATTTGGTAAAGCCTTTAAAAGCATTAATCTGCGACTCAAACTGATCTTCTTGGATCATATTTCATTGTTTCAATTGCAACTTAAACAACACAACCTCACCAATGCAGCTTCTTGCATTGTTTTAATGCATATCTGTTTTCAGTCTGAATCCCTGCTAAGTTCCATTCTCTGAGTGATTATTTAAAACGGTGTGTCTGTTTCATCCAGGTGAAAATAGTCACACAGCAGCTATTTGACTCTTTACACCTCCTCTAGTTTAAAGAGTGATGCAGTCTCTACAGTCTGGAGGTTGTGGTGGATGAATGGGTCAAATGCAAGACTCTCCCCTGTGAGGTTTTAGACACTTTTGAAACCATTAGTCAGTGTTTACTTTTAATTTTTTGGACTTATTTGACTTTTTTCAGTTTATTTTCATTTCCCCCCCAGTTTTCAGCCACAGCTTGGTTAGGTTTAGGCAACAAAACACCTTGGTTAGGTTTAGGAAAATGTACAAATAGCCACCAGGGTGCAAATAGCATTGTTGGCTGCAGACACCTGGGTGCTTGTCCCTGCCATGCTAGGCTATACATACACAAGTGTAAAGAGCCACACTGGTTATTCCACCAGGGTGCAAATAGCTCCTGCCTTATTTAAAATGTGTCTCTGAGTTTGGTAGTTAACCCAGCCGACCTAGACTGAAACTAACCATAGACATCTATGTACTGGCCTATGGTGATCTTTTGGATGCACAGTTCATTGGGTATAGTTTTTATGGTATATAATATTCATAAGGTTGTTTTTTTCATGAATGTGTAATCACCTGAAAATAAGAATCATTGTTTTTGTTATTCTAGAATGAACAGGAGCGGGTCCTCTTCCATGGAGGCCACCATATCGAACCACCATGTTTCTACAGTAGACGCAAATTAACCCAAATTAAAATAAATAAATACATTTTACTGGTGTCAGGACCTAGTAAGTATAAAAGAGGGGAAACCATGAACTTGCATCTGCTCTATATTCCTTAACAAAATGTTACTTTGTTTAATAGTTAGCTACCAAAACGCGTATTGTTTGCTAGCCAGCTAAAAAGTTGCTTAGCTTACTTATCCTCCTCATGATAGCTCGACAGAGAAACTCTAATTTATCCTCCTTTGAGAAAAACTTGTTGCTTGAATTAATGAAATGTGGCAAATAATTGAAGATTTAAAAACAGACACAGTGAGGAAGAAAGACTGGCTGGCAGCAACTGGCAGAATGTTTTAATCAATTAAGTGGAGTGAAATAAAAAATCTAAGTTTAAAGTCTAAGTTTAAAGTTAATTTTAAATTAGAGTTTAAACCTTGATTAATTTTAATTTTGCTGCAACAAAATATTAGAGTAAACAGAGTAGAATAAGTAGAGCATAGCGAGGATGTTTCTTAATTCTAAGCTACTTTAAAAGTTTGGTGCAACAAATTTAAAGTTAAACCGCGATTTAATCAGTTTAAAACTTAATCTTTGTTGGTGCCACTCGGCCATACAGCTGTATTAATTTTTTGTGTGACATTACAGGACAAAAATAACGGACTTTAAGGGCAAAGGACACGATCTAAATCTCTCAAGATTTTTCCCACATGTTGAGATCTTCTTCACACTCACTGGACATGCACACAGAGATAGAATTGAACAGGAGGGCATCAATCAGGACACAGTTCATCCGCTGAGCGGAATACACACCGCACTGCACCAAATGTGGATGACAGCTCAGAGGAGCCCACAGATTAGGCAAACCCTCAAAGCAGCTAATCATTTACTGCCCACCGGGGGCCAGAGACGCAGAGTAAACTGAGGATTACAGCGCAGCCGTGCCCCATCCCATCTGCATCACAGCTCCACATCTGTTCCTCCTCCATTCAAGCTAAACGGAGCCCATTAGTTCACTCTCACAGGTGAGGGGCGTTCTATGTTGGACTGAAGAACTGATCAACAATGTTCCTTTGAAACTGATTCTGATCAGGATTAATATTTACCTGCTAAACGTTCATAAATCATCTTTTCCAGATTACTTTTGGATTACTGCCCCATAAAATCTATATACTATATGTATGAATATCTATATAAAATGAGATTAAAGCAATAATATCCCTGTAGAAATATCCTTATGACTTATTAACCATTATTCATCTGTACAATCAGGCCTGTGTAAATAATCACACTAAATAATAATCACACTAAGTCTAAATGCACCTTTTTTCTTTTCAATGTCTGCTCTCAGCTTTAGATTTACGACCTTTCCATTCTCCTCAAAGCGGGCAGGCCCTTCCTCTAAGCTATCCCACAGTGCCATGCGGTGATACAGCTGCGGCTGATTGTTGAGCGTCATAAAAACTCTGTAATCCAATGACCCTAAGCAGCCGCCATCAATCCAACATGCCACCAGCAGGCAGCCATGATGGCAATGTGTCCCCTGAGTGTGAGCAGAGTGGGCCCAGTGTTCCCTGAAGCCTGGAGCTATATGGCTGTAACTGGTGAAAAAACTGCCATGCCATTTAATTTTACAGAGGGGGGAATCAATAGAGCTATGAAAAGCCTGTTTCAGAGTGGCTTACACAATCAGCAGGTTCACTGTGAGGAACACATGAAAAAAAGAAAGACATTTTTGGAGACATTTCACGCGTTTGTTGCAGATGTAACATAGTATTAGCACTACACAAGCAGATGCCTACACAAACAGCAGAAATTGTGGTTGTATATGATAGACATGAGTTTAATGAAGCAAAACAAAAAAATGATTGAACACAAAGGATGGCCCCTACCTCACACCAGAGGCTCCTTTACTCTTAAAGGAGAAATGTGTAATATATTTACTGTAATAAATCATAAAATGACCACGATGTATCATCAGAGATCAAGGAAACATATGAAGTTGAAATACCCGCTTCACTTCACATTAACGCCACAGCAGCAGTGTCCTCCTCAAATTAATGCTAAATTTTCACCGAACGAGTAAGTGTCTGTTTATGAGTCATAACAAATCATTAATAATCTTGTAGAAGGCGTAGATGTTTATAACTGTTAAACTGAGCAAAATGTTAATTGAGTTTGGCAGCAGTGAGATCAGCAGCAGCTTAACTCATCATCCAGAGAGTATCATTTCAGAGCAGTGGGCTTTTGTTTTCAGGATAATGGGCTGAACTTTACACTGACAGACAATTGATAGTTATAAACAGCTGATCAACTTACAGTGGAGGACTCGTCAACGCTTATCAGTTTCCGAGGTTGTGTGCATCCTGCGGTCCTGCAGAGCTCCTGCAGCCTGCCTGTCTCTGCCGTGTCTGGACAGAAGGGGGCAGGGGAAACAACTCGCTTTAACAATAGATTGTATATTAAACAGGATTACAACCTATTTAATATACAGTCTTTGGCTCCAGCTTGCTATTTCAACTGCTGTAGTCATTTTTGCATATTGCTCCTTTAAAGCTCCACTAATCAATATATTAACAAAGGATCAAATGTGAGGAGTTATTACAGAGAAGTTATATTCTATATTTTCACCTGATTCTGCAGCTTTTTATCCTCTTTGATTTTCTGGCCCACAAACTTCATTTCCAACCTGGTTTCCAGCAGCAGCAGGCGGCTGCTTTCAGTGAAAATCTCTGATAAGCCCACTGTACACTACCTGCTCAGTACCAAACTGTAAACAAACACAGTCAGAGACCAGCTGGTGAATGCACGTTATCATCTCCGCCCCTCTGCATTTGATACTGAAGCACAATGTACCCTTTAGTGGCTGTATGTGATGCAGCCAGAAAGCCTTTTTAGCATGTGATTAACACTGTAAACAGTCACAGTTTGGGTAGCTTTAGGCACAAAAAACAATTTCATTAGGATAAAACCATGTTTGGGGTTACAATAACTAAGTTACTTACATTGCGGGACGTCACTGGGAAAGTCACATGATAAAAGTCATGTCACTGAAGTGAATTGAACGTCACAAGACAAAAGTCTCCTAGGTGAAAGTCCTGTTTTTGTTTGAGCCATCTATCTACCCCACCTCCTCCATGTGCAGACTGTCTCACTCTTTATATTATATCAGCAGCCGGGGGCATCTCATACAGTCATGGATTGATTTACATTAAAGTCACCTAAAAAGCCCAGGCTGTATGAGTCGCCAAGGAGCAGCGACAAATTGTTGGTATGTGACGTGTTTGGAACCAGACCGGGCTGGAGCACAGAGGAGCTTTTAGCAGCTAAAGAGATGGATATCTTTCTCAGGAGTTGGTGGAAACCAAGAATTTTGGACTTACATCAGAGTTCTGCACGAGTCTATTTTTGCAAACTTGCAGCCACCCGCATGTGCAAAGCTATGTACCAGAGCTGACCTGTGACCTGCAATCACCTCCAAGTCAAATCCAGGCCTGCGCCCCATCCTGTGACCCAACCCTTGACTAAATACACATTCACAGTCACTCACGTGCCACTCACTTGTGTTCTTGGAAAAGTATCCGTGAATTGGCACAGCACCTGTGGCTCTGTGGTGACAATGTGCCTAGCTTGCAGCTATCAAAAGCTAATTTTTTTTGGCACTTTTTACAAGCACCAAAGCCACTCACAGTCTTGTTCTCACAGTCTTTAATCATACCAAATTTCTCACCCAGCCTGGCTTTACAAGATCTATTGTCTACAATTTAGTATTCACTGGCTATTTTGTCTTTATAATATCCATTCTGATGTACAGCATACATCTGGTAGCGACAGACTTAAGTACATTATATAAGTCACATAAATAAGTCACATGATGTTAAACATGTGGTTAACTTTGTTACACAGCAACAGTTTGTTAGTTTTAGGCACCAAAGCTACTTGGTTAGGTTCAGTGAATGATGTGGTTTTGACAGAAGTGACATAAGTAATGAGATGGAAGTCACATAAGAAATGTAAGTAACTTATAACTTTAAAGTGGAAACAACTCTCCCCTAGTGTTTCCAAATAGTATTATTTTTTTTGTCACAACATCGGTACACCACACAAGATCACTTTCCATTTCCTCAGAGCCTCAGAGAGAAGAAAGAAGCACGCTCACTGAAGAGGTAAATTGACAGCTACTGTAACAATGTTCATTTAATAGTAATAACCTAGTTTAAGAGACTAAAGTTATTGTTTCGCAGAAACAAGTAACTACAGTAGGCTCTGTGTTTGTTGGACCCGTCCATTCACTCCAACCCCCTCCTTACGCAGACTTTGTCGCTGTTTATACTCTATCACCTCTTCCTCCTTTGCTCCTGTCATAATTACTGTAGCCAGTAGAGGTCGCTACCGAACAATAAATGTAAATATGGGTCATAATAAGCTGCTTGTTATGGAAGCTTATTGCATTCACTTAAAAAAAGTGTTTTATTGAATATATGAGATATTTTTTTCATGTAATAATTTTTCATCTTTCATTTTTTGTTTATGTCACTTTATCTGGTGAGGCCAGGCTGATTAGATTCCCACATTGTGAATGATTTTAGTGCATAATTTATTGCAAAATTATTTGAAAGAATTTTTTACTTTTAGAAAGCAAAGATCTCACTTTCTGTCTAAAAACTGTGTCATTAATGATAAAATTAATGCATGGAGAATTATTACAATATATAAAAGAGATACTATAACAATAACAATAATGACAAATACTGTAAATGCAATAAGAAGTGTGTAAATGTGCCTGTGCCTTATCTACAATATATAACAGCATACAAACTATAAAACTGCAATATATGGAAAATACATGATGAATAGAAATAATAACAAGTAACCTTTAGAAATAGAACTTCAACTACTTTGAATACACAGCAGCAAACCCTGAAATGAATCATGTTTTTTTATGTTAAAAAAACTGGTTAATATTTGTAGGAGCAAAATCTAACTGCAAATTTTTGAAACAAATTGTAACATAAGAACAGTCACATGCTATTTTTCACTTAGTCGGTTTGATGATGTGGTCATTTGCGTTCAGCCTGTTAGTAAGAGAAAGCTTTGTGTGAATGCTGGCCTAAAATGCAGGACAATGGCAGCCAATAAGGAGTGGCCACACTTTCATGTTTTAATGTCTCAGAATCAATGTAGTATAGATTTCCTGATGTTAAAATGCTACAATATCTCCTCTGAATCGACATCATGCTACATTACAAAAATGTGTCCAGTTTAAGCAGCATTGCTTCATTCACGACTGGTATTATGGGTGTCACAGAGGGAGATTAATGGTTAGCATAGGGCTGGCCTTTAGGTAAGTGCTGGGATTAGCCTCTAAGTGATTATAATACACACCTAAAGATCTCACACACCAGTCACATTCACTGTGTCTCCTTCCCACTTGCATGTAAATATAATAAGGATAAGTATACAGTGGGCCACGGTGCTAATTATCACTTTCAAATACAACTGAACACTTTATTCACACACACACACACGATGGGTTTCCTTTGTAGCGTCTCCAGGAACAGGACTGTTCCATTCCTGGCTGCCGGTGTTGTCTCACACAGTATTTGCAGATGCCACAGTAGCTTACGAGAAAAGAAGAGAGAATGTGAAGAAGCAGCAGTTTAATTGGGCATGCAGCAACACGGAATTCCAGTCTGATGATGTGCATCAATAAGTGATGATGCTCTATGGGCCTGCAACACCCAGCATGCTCGCTGAGGTTGTGTTTACACACATGTGCAGGTGGCTGTCGCCTTTGTGTTTGGGCATAGGTTTTGTTTTTAACAGTCCCGTGTGACTGGGGTGAAAGTTGTTTACATTGGTGACGTGTTGGAGGTGTGCTAGTTACAAGCACACAGGCCGGCATCCATTTTCAGTTCACTGTGGAGACAGTCACAGGTTGGCCATGGACAGCCCTGCTAACAAGCAGGACCACAGCAGTGTGGCTGAGTGCAGCTATCTCTTCTATAAGCAGCCCGACCTCACTGGAAAAATGGCCATATAGGTCGTCTGTGCAAGCTGCTTATTACAATCCATATTTATGTTTATTGTTGGGCGGCAAACTCTACAGAAGCAGTATAAAGACTGAGAATGTCAGCCTAGGGAGGATGTCAGGGATGGATGGAACACAGGTTGTGTGATGTTAAATATATGGTTAATATTGTGAAATGGTCACAGTTTGGTTTGGTTTAGGTTTAGGTTTAGGCTTAGGCTGAGGCTTAGGCTCGGGCACCAAAACAGCTAAATTATAGTGATCTAAAAATTCCAGGTCTGGGTTCAAATAAGTATGTTGCACTGCATTGCATTGGATTGCATTGCGTTGCATTGCGCTGCGCTGCGCTGCGCTGCGCTGCGTTGCGCTGCATTGCATTGCGTTGTGTAGGAAACAAAACTATTTGGTTAGATTTAGGAAAATATCAGGACATGGTGGATGGATGGAACACAAGGACTTACACCCTGGACAAGGGGGTTCATGTCCTTTGTGAAACCAAAATCAAAGCTGACTTTTAAACTTTGAAGCCACTTGCATCATGTTTAGGTTTAAAAAAAAAAATGTTATGTTACATTTGGTTACGTAACTTTACGTTGCATTGCATCACATTATGAAGTCACATGATGTAAATCATGAATGTTACATATTTTAAGTGACAAAAAACTACAAATATAAGTCAACTATGAATTTAGGTCTTACGCCGACATGAAATCCAGTATCCTGCATTTAATGTAATGTAATACCATAACATAAATGAGCGCAACGTAAAGGACCATTACATAAACAAATGTAACATAAATGAATGAAATGTAAACAAATGTAACATAAACAAATGTAACGTAAACTAATGTAACATAATGTAACATAACATAAACAAACGTAAAGTACTTATTTTAACCCACAACCTAAAATTTTATTAAATGTAAGTTGTTTTGGTCCCAAAAAAAAGGAACAAACTGTGACTGTTTCACAACATTAACCATGTTTCTTAAGTCACGTGACTCAAATAACGCAATGTACCACAAAGTTAACGCAAACCATGATCCTTTCCAAAACTTTAGCTGTTTTGGTGCCTAAACCAAACCAAACTGACCGTTTCACATCGTTAACTATATATTTATCATCAATGACTTATGTCATGTGACTTACATAACGTCCAGCACTGCCTGGCGCTGGTACTCTCCAACGGTCTTACATGTCAGTTTGGGAATCACTGGCAATCAATCTTTTCTGTCATTATATGGCTGTTGTAGAACTGATTTATACCACAACTAAAGTGGATTGACCTGGGTTACATTCCACATGTTCAGCCTAAATTGTCATTTCATTAAAAAAAGAAATCATTTTGAAAGGAACATCATTGAAAGAAAAATTCTTTTTCTGATGAATCTTCTGTATAGTTAAGCTGTTTTGTTGAATTCCCAGTTTTATGAAGCACAGAGACAGGAGATCAACCATTTCAGTAATCCAGCTAGCATATTACTCATCCGTCATGCGAGTGAGAATGTTGTTACAATGACAGCTGTTGGTTGTGAGTCACTTCCTAGATGAACAGAATGAGCAGGCTGATGCAGCGGGGTGCCGGCTGATTTAGAAACTACAAGGAGCACATTGAGGCGTGTTTACAGCCAGAAGTTCATTTGACTGGGCATGAATTATGAACATGACCCCAGAATCCCCAGTATTATGTTCACATAGCGTGTCCAATGCCAACATTCGATGCCAAAGCATAAAGCAGTGTGCCCTTTATGTAGCAATGTTGTGGTGGTGGATGGGCATGTAGGACATCCAAGTTGATTCCAACCATAGTCCCAGAGTTAATATTTCCTTTTTTCTAAAAGACCATAATGATAACATCATCCAATATCAATGTCGTTATCTGCTTGTAGCGCCAGTTTCTCACTGGAGAGGCCTTTAAATGCACCATCCAATAGAAGCCACATTTCAGTCAGAGTTTCCAAGCAACAAAGTTTTTACTAAAGCCAGGCACAAATTCTGTAAAAAGTAACAGTGACAGCAAGAAGAGACAACCCGTTCTCCTAATAAACATGTTCATACACTGCTAGAAACATAATGCCTGCCAAATGTTGAGGTTTTTAATCAATTTAATGAGAAACTGATGAATGAATAATGACTGTGTCAGTAAAGTTGCAAAATGTCCATATGTACCCGAAGAGCACTCACTGACAGTCCTTTTTCTACAATATTCCCTTGTGACAAATGAAGCATGGTGAACATCTTTTAAATATAATTTTGAGGGTATTTGATGCGTTATTAGACAGATGACAGGAGAGAGATGTGAGGAAAATTGAGAGAGAAAGACTGGAATTACATGGAATGAAGGTTCGCATCTGGATGGCGCAGCATATGATAACCATTTTCATGGTTTCATTTAGGTTAACCAAAGCTCTCAATTTAAGTAAAGTTTATGGGCTTGGTTGATTATTAGAGGGACAGTTCTGCACTTTTCATGTACATGTGCAGCCACCATTTATGATAACATTTAGTCAACTGAAGCAATAAATTCTGCAGTGCTACTATACTGACCAAGAAAGCTGAGTTCTCCTGCTTGCAAAGCTGTGCTGTGCCTACATGTACCAGAATGCATTGTGCATGGGTTTCACATGCCCATGCCCATGTTGCAGTGTATCACCTACCTAGCCTATGGCTACTAGTTTTTTGGCAAAAACATAGCTATAGGTGACACAAATACTAAAGCTGCGATGATTATTCAATTATTAATTAATTGAATTAATTGCCAACTATTTTGATAATTGATTAATCAATTTGAGTAATTTTGTAAGATTCCAGCTTCTTAAATGTGAATATTTTCTGGTTTCTTTACTCCTCTCTGACAGTTAACTGAATATTTTTGAGTTGTGGACACCACCCTGGACAATGATCAACATTTTCACCATTTTCTGACACTTTATAGATTAAACTAATCAATTAATTGATAAAATAATTGACAGCTTAATCAACCATGAAAATAATCATTAGTTGCAGCCCTAAAAAATCATCTAGCCCGCCCTGTGGCTATCCGTAAGCAAAGACTAATAGCTTGAAGTTCTTCCTTAACATCAATGACATCACTGTGACATCACTGGATGAAGGAAGAACAACAGATTCTGCAGCAGGAGAACTCTGCTTTCTCTGTTTCAGTTGACTAAATTTACCATTGACGCTGACTGGACATCCACATGGAAGGTGCCAAAGTTTCCTTTGAAAGACTTCTTTCAACACTTAATCACTGCTGTGAACTTTCCCCAACCATAACCAGATATTGGATATAAATATTGCAAATGAACATAATTCAGGCAACAAAACCATTTAATAATATATAAGGGCTGGACTGGGGTAATGATAATTCAGGCTGAGAATCTAACATCGACCCATATTCACAACAGACCACATACAGTATTCTGTAGCTGTGTAGTTGAAATACTTACTTCTTCTTTCTGTGACTGTTCAGGAGATGAAAAAAACAAACAAACTGTTTTTAAACTAACTGAATGCCGCTTAATCAAAGTAGTAGCTCTTTTTAATACTTTTCCATGGTTAAATATTTGTAAAAACCCACAGCACCCGACAGCGATGATATCTTAGTTTAACTACGGACAAAAACTGCTACATAAAACATATCAAATAGTTAAAAAGTGCTACTGTACATTGTAAAACTGAACGTTCAAATTAATTGATTTTAATAAGTAGTGAAAACTTAAAATTTGTTTAGAAGTTCTACTTACTTAAAATGTTGAGTGACAGTAGAATTTTCTTTCTTTGTGTTAATTGAAGTCATAATTTTCAATTTTTTTGAATATAAACTTTATTGCATGTAAAATAATAGGTTTTCATACTTTTACTCAGTTCTGTAAACTTGCAATATTTGAGTCGGGTTGATCAATGATTTTGATTTCACTATAGTCAAGGGGTATACATGTCATGCTACCTCTAAATACTTAAGCTCTGATCACCTCTGACTTTTGAGTTTATGAATTCAAAAAAATCGTTGTGACCAATTGCCTCATATTTATTTATTTATTTATTTTAGTACCGGGTTTATAGTGCATTTGCACTTCGATTGCTCCCAATGGCCAGTCCAGGTCAGTACAGACATTTTCAGAGAAGATTGTTGGGAACACGGTCTATCTCAATTCTCAAACCTTGTCGACAAAACATTTTGAAGTGTCTTATTCTTATGTGTTTACTGTATGTTTTGTGGAATTTAGACTTAACTGTCTTCACATCATACCTCTGGCATTCTCTTTGAGTTTCTGTTTTCCTTGAATGGGTCGCACAGTACATGGATCCATTTAATCATTCAATTATGCATGTATCCTTGCATTAATTAGGTATTCATGTAATTCATATGCAGTCAGGCTCTATACAGTGAAATTGTTTGGCATGGAGTCCAGATGTTCAGCTACAGTATGATAATCACAGTGTGTGGATAAAAGCTGCACTAGGCAATATTTAAATGAAAATACGTCAGAGTACAGCTGTCTGATCGAGTTAAGTTACAAAGTGGGGCTGGAACAACTGAGTGTCTTATCCCCACTGGAGAGTTAGCTTATTTTTCCAAAGTGATTCATCAATCACATTCTGTGTGGAGATTTCTCCACAGTGCACCCATCACTAGAATTTAATGCAGTTGATGCAGGGATCTTGATTAATTCTTAACCAGCTATATTTACTGTAATCCAGTCAGCAAGCCATCCACAGAAATTTGCATTCAACATTAGACCTTCTGCTTCAAAGGAAACAAACGGAGTAGCAATGTAAACATGAACCTGTGCTCTAATGCATTTCTTGCTGGTAGGATATTTTTAGACTGTCCTCCCAAAAAGAATGACAGCAAGAGCTGTTCCAGCAAGTGCCCCAGAATTCCCTCTTCTCACCATGGTATTTATGAAAGAAATAAAGGAGGAAATCAGGCAACATTATCATGGAACAACAAAGTCCATAAAGGGAGAGGGTTGGGGTGAATGAATGGGTTAACAAACTTTCACACCACTTCCTTACTGGAAGTAATGCAAACGATCATTGTATTGTTTCTGTGTTTACCAATGAAGACGTCCCGACCTGCTCTGTGCGTGTTGCATATATGAAAAAATGCTCATCCTGGTTCTATTTTTACAAACTTTTGCACGCTTGCTTCACCTCCAGCCCGCTTTTCAAAGTCAATGCCCTTGACGTTTCTGTTTCCCCTCCAGTCAACAGTCAACACTGACGAAGTGAGACTAATTACAATTTTGAGAAGCAGCACAGAGGTACGACCAAGTCATTGTTTTGCAAGCCACAAGTATGTCTCAAGTCTGTGCACTCAAGTCCTAAGTCAAGTCCAAGTACTAAACCAAGTACTAAAAACAGTTCACCAAATGTAATGCCAGTTTAATAACAAAGTCTCAGCTTGCCGTTCTCTGTAGAAATGTAAATGTCAAACAAACTTGGAAACTGTTGCATCTCCATCTATAATTTCTGACCCGAATGTTTTTTCTTACTGCAAATTGTTTTTTGTTGACCATCACGTAGTTTTGTATGCTCAACAAATGATCTTTGATATAATTTTTTCCCAAGTGGAGTGCTTTCATGTAATGTTATTTCTCCATGGTTCTCTTGCAGTTTGATTGGATGCAGTCAGATTGGTTCAAACCACATAGATCTGGAAAAAGTGTGGACTTGCTGAGAGTTAACAGCTTTAACACTAGTTGATTTAAAAAACAGACTTTTTAATTTTTGAGGTCAAGGGAAGGTTCAAGTCTAAGAGAAGCCATGTGTCATTGATGTTAAAGTCCAAGTCAAGTCGCACATCTTTTTGATTTTGTCAGTGAGTATCAAGTCTTCCCATTTGCAACCTGACTCGAGCCCAAGTCCACAACTCTGGTGCCATCGCTCCCTCTTTAAAGGGACATCCTAAAACCGGATAAGGTTTGAAAGGAAAACAGGGGGAGTTAAGTAAGTAAGTAAACTGTCCCCAAACTACCATACATAGAAACAGGGCTGACTTAATAAAATTAATTTGTGAATAGATAACTTGTCACTTCATAATGCAAGTAGAGTCCATTAACAAACAACTTATTTGTTCAGATTTTTGCATTTTTTTTCCTTTCTTTCCTCTGGACAGCTTGTGGAACTTTTTAATTTTGTATCCACTTTTGGTCTTGTCAGAATGGCTTTATCATTTGACAAAACGATCTCCACTAAACTCACTTGTTCTGCAGGGTTTGACTGTATCGCAGCAAATAAAGTTTGCTCAGTTGTCATGGAAGTAGACACATTCATATTCTCATTATTTATGGGGACCTCTCTCTATAAAAGTTTAAAAGTTTGGCTTAACATGAATTCTTGACCTGAAATTAAGTAAAACTTCTGGATCTAAAACTTGCAAAAGCACTGGCAAGGTCTTAATACTGACTTTGTGGTATAGTGGGCTCACTTTCTTTTTCCCATCCATGCCCACATAACATGACGTGTCACATGGAGATACAGCATCTCAAGGGCAGCACTGTCACCCACTGAGCAATAGAGTGGAACCAACTGAGTGTACCAATTGATCCTCAAAGTAGGTTCTGATAGTTCAACATACAAAGTTCTACCAATCCAGCCTGAAGTAAGCATCTGATAGTCAGGTATAAATCCCTGGTAAGTTAGCCCAACTGAATACAGCTGGCAGTGTTGGCTGGTGGGAAGCCAGTTGGGGATCATGTTCTCATCCATTAGAAACTCCACCTTGGTTAGCATCTACATTTGTTCTGTCTACACCCTCCACTGTCCAAGAATGAGAGTTAGCAGCAATGAGGAATCTTGCTTTGCTTCTGTTGAAGAAGGCACCGAATTAGTGCTATAATGCAGTCATATCTAGGTGGGAATCTTTGATTTGCAAAACTCTCATGAGATTCCTTCATTGTATATGTTGCACAAGGTAATTATGTTTCATAGTGTGGAAACAAAGTGGTTAAGATCTGCTTGGGTTTAGGGACAAACAGCACTTGGTTTGGGTCTGGGGAAGATCATAATTTGAATCCATACGTACAAGAAGAACAGCCATGTATCATGAGGAATTACACTGACCTTGGACAATTCTTCTCACAATTTAGTAAATAGTAATAAAGTGCTAGAATCATACTGTTTCACTTACCTTGCATTTGCCATAACCATGATTTTCTCCTAAATGTAGTTACTATGTACAGATAGTATAGATGCACCAAAAAATGAATCGTAAAATGCTATGGCAACTGTACTGTACATTGCTCAACTGTCATTGGACCACAGAGCAGAGTCTATCAGTTGGATAGACCTACAACCAATCAGAGCAATGAAACATGTGACGTGGTTTAGTTGGTAAATTAAACTTACTAAATCATGTTGAAAGGGCAGAAAACACAGTGCAGTTTGTTCTTCTTTTAGAGTTTGTTTAATACTGCCGTGATGGCAGATTCGACAGAAACAGTTCTACATCAGTGGCATACATCTTGGTTGTTTATGAAAATACCTCAATAGCCAATAAGGACACACTCCTCAGTGCAGTAATCATATCAAACCCAATTGGCCATCAACATGAGCTTGCAGAGTTATTGGATTGGATGTAATCTGGGGTTTTGCAGAACTGCGAAAAATTATGTTTTTGTCTGGAGATAGTTTTAAAAGAAAGGTGTTCCTCCTTCTTTGAGACTGTGGAAAGGAATTATGGGAATCGCTAGCTAATTTAGAAGTAAAACTGGAAATGCATACACAAATAAGTAAAGAAAAAAACAATTTACAACAAAAATGACATGCACTTTATTGGACATCAAAGATAAATAATATATAGCAGTTTGGAGCTATGAAATGTAGAATAAAAAGCCCTGCATGAGCAGCAGCAAGCACAAACTCACCACTGATGGATTCTGACACGATGCTGAGTAATTCCACGCCATTACACTTTGCACTCTACTACACAGCCTATGGACCTGCACCTCCCTCCATCCTCCTTTCTCCCATCCAGCATCCCCTCCATTCACCAGCCTGTTACACTGTATATTTCACGATTTTCCCCTGTGGCAGCCCCGAGCCAAGTCGGTGGGTGGTGATGAGGGGTGAGGGGGCCAGAAAACGAGGCTGCTCACAGGGAGAACAGGCTTTTTTTTTTCTTTTTTGCCCGTAAGATTTGGACGGGGGAAAAGCGGTCTGAAACCCGTTCTGTTCTGCTCTCTCTGTCTCCCCTCTGCAGAGGTCCTTCTGCAGTGCCATGGTGGACGAGCTGCGGGTTTCCCTCAAGTGCCAGCGCCGGCTCAAACACAAGCCCCAGCCGCCCGTCATGGTGAAAACGGAGGAGGTCATCAACATGCACACCTTCAACGACCGCAGACTGCCAGGGAAAGAGACCATGGCCTAAAATGGGAAACTCAATCACTTTATCACCCTCTCTCCTGCAGCGAGGAGGTGTGCAGAGACACTGGGGAAAGGGGTGGGGGTAAATGGTAAGGGGGGTTGTTGACGGTTGACAGTCGGGTTATTTCGAACACGGAGCAGAGTTCATTGACGAAACATCATTCTTGTTTCTTTATAAATAGCTAGGGATAAGAGATTCAACAATATTTCCTGTGGAAATAACTTGAACCTGGGTGAAATTTCAGCGAGTTACCTCATTACTCTTACCACCTTGGCAAGGCGGCGAACTACAGGTGCCAGGATTTTCAAAAAAACAAAAAAACAAAACAAAACCCAGGAGTCGAAAAAAGGGAGAGAGTCTGGAGATAAATTTTAGGTGGGACAAAAAATGAAAAAGAACAAAAAAAACAAATTGGACCTATCGTGTTTAGCTGCTGCTCGGTCAGTCTTTCACCGCACAGCTCAGAAGAGGCTGGTCGAGCAGCATCAAGAGATTATGAGCGAATATATAGACGCTAACTGGGGTAACGGGGAGACAAGTTTGTAAAGGTGTTTATTTTCAGAAGGTGTGAATAGAAGGACCAGACGGGCTCTCGACTAAATTCAACCCAAAGCCCCGAAGACGACGACGACGACGACGACGACGACGAAGGCGAGCTCGGCTGCTCCCACACTGTATAGAGAGGCATTGCTTAGTCACATATGATATTGATCAACATCAAAAATGGATATACTGTATATCATCCATCAGGCAATAAGTGATATCATTTATTTGTGTTTCAGAGTACTAACACTTTTAGTCTTAAATGTAGGGGGGGGGGGGGGGGGGGGGGGGGGGGATTTTTAGAGTATTTGGTGAAATACAAGCAGAGATCGCAGGAGTAGGGGCAATATAATGAATTGTTGATGTACATGTATCAGCCAGTACTCACATATAGAGGATTCTATGGAGGTACACACCCCTAATGTCAATAAGGAGGAACCTTGGACGTCTAAATTCACAGCAATCACAACACACAAACTCTATTTATTCAAAGTATTTATTGTTTTATTTATAAAAACTCCTTATTTATATCTCTACGGACTGGACTTTCACTACTGCCGTAAATACACCTCATGTCAACTCTTTATGGGTATACACGGTTTCTTTCCATTTGCTCAGTGTCGAGTCTCCAATTTCATTTTGTACTCCTGTGGCTTTTTTTCTTTCCTTTCTTTCTTTGGCAGCAAAGCTCCACATTTACTTGTGCAAATGCAATTTCTATGAAAAAGTGTTTTTGTACGAAGAGAATCAAAATTTTGTTAATGATTTTTATCAACACGAAAACGCACCATGAGGAGTGTCATCCGTGGCAGAGGGGTGGTACTCCAGGCTGGTAGTGAGGCTTTCCTAGACACTAGACACACATGTACACACACACACACAAATACACATACACACACACCCCCTCAAGAGTGCAGGGTGCACCCCATCCTCCATGGAGCAGATTCACACCAATTAGTACTATTAGTACTGCTGTTAGTACAGAGCATTCTGGTAAGCATCAGTGACATAATGTTGTTTTGGAGAAGAAGAAAAAAGAAACTATTTTTATCATGTAAAGGAATCATATTTAAAGAAAGATATTTTTACTTCACATGAAAGAAGAGTAATGATAATACTGGGTAGAGCAAATATATAGCGTACACACACGGAGGGGAGGGGAGGGGAGGGAGGAGGACGGCTGGTGATGCTTATCATTCTACACCCCCGATGATTACTGATAGACTGCTAGAATCCAGTGCTGAGCAATCGTGTGTAAATGGTTTTAAAAAGGAAAAAGATGTATTTAAAAAAATAATGAACACTTAACTAATTTTGAACTTGTTGTGAAAACAAAATGGAGTGCACACAGTTTACCCTTTGAAGTTGATGCACAAGTTTAAAGAAAATAAAAAAAAGTATTCACAACTTTTACCTCATCTGAGTCTTTATTGGTGCGTGTACATGAAATGTGGCAAGAACAGAGTGAAAATGACAGAACTTAGGGACAGTTCACCTCAAAATCAAAACATACTTACTGTATTTTATCTATGGTAGAATCCACCGGAACTACTTTTTTCTACTATAAAGAAAGTAGTTCCTACATGAAACTGCTCGCAACAAGGTATGTGGATTATCTTGAGTAACTGGGTCAGGATCTCTGGAAAGAGACACTGGTGTTGAGTTTTTCAATTTTTTTTTTTTTTTTTTTTTTTTTACTCTTTGAGCACCGCAAACCGAGTGACATTTAGCCCTATTATATTCAAGAGAGGGCAGACATCTCTACAGCGAATATCTCCAAAATTCTGCAACTCACACCAAAACTACCTACATGGATAAACGGCACTATAAGCCAGGAGAAAAATATGCATTTTTGATTCTGAGGTGAACAGCCCCTTTAAGCTTGAGGCAGTGAGGAAAGTAGCATTGGTTGCTTGGTAACAGACATAAAAGTTGATAAGTGATGTTGAATTGAGTATTTAGGATTTTCTAACCTGAGATAAGATAGGGCTAGGACTAATGTGTAGGATTTAGTGGGATCTAGTGAGGTTGTAAACTGCAAACATCTTACTTCACCCTCCCCTTCCGAACACATATAAGTAGTAGTAGTTAACTCACACAAGGCCATATTTAGGGCCAGTGCTTGGTTTATCCAGTTTGGGCTACTGTAGCAACTTGGCGGTGCAACATGGCAGCCTCCATGGAGGAGGACCTGCACCCTCTATAGATATAAAAGGCTCATTCTAAGTCTGGAGATATACTTGCTTTTCAATCATGCATTGGCATTCACATGCACAACCAGCACTCAAAACAGAACACAAAACACAATGAATCTTATTTTCAGGCGATTATACACAAATGATTGCATACTTATGAATATTATTGATTCTTAAAAAAAAAAAAAAGAGTGTCTTAATGCTAATCAGAATACACATTTTAAACCATAATTCTTATTTAGCTATGATTTAGAAGGGCTACAGGGTTGACATGTTATGGTTGAGACACATCTGATAGCCATATTATGTAGAAATAGAAAGTTTACCAGTGCTTGAGCAGTATTCCTGCCTTTTTTAAAAAAACCAGGAAGTGAGACAGGGGTCCTTCAGGTATAGCTGACCCTTTTTATGCCTGGTTAAATCTTTCCATTTTGTAAAGATCTGACAGAGCTGATGGAAATCTGGTCAAAACTTTAAAGGACCAACATTTTCATGAGAAAAAAAAAGATTTTATAACAAAGATGATTATAATAGCACATGTTTATACCTATGTTAATAGTAGGTATTGTTAGTTTTAGATTTTGAAGGCTTTTTATGCATTTTTAAATTGTTTGACGTTGTGAATTTTTGTCTGGGACAAGGGTGAAATTAAAAAAAAAAAATTAAGCAAACCAAAACATTTCATGAATTACATACATTTCATACAGATAAATATAGGTAGATAAACAATACAGTTTCACTGAAAAAATCAATTAGATTTTTTTTTTTTTTTAAGTTTACTTAGGACATGATTTGTGCAAAATCTGAAGAATGGGTGATATTATTATAACGTGAGAGTTCGATGTGTGGTGGTTGGATCACTCTTGTTGGGAATAAACAGCAGGATGGAGATGGATATTTCTAGGGCAGCACTTTACTGATCTCCTCACTTCAGCAGCTTCACAACAACAACACTTCCCTGGTTACACTTCCTGTTATCGGTCACATGCCTCTCAACTAACCAATGAGAAGCTAGAAGGACTGAGACTGAGGTAAATGTGTGTGAGACTTCAAAAGACAGATCCAGTAAATTATTTAACTGTTTTTAACAATGCTGCTGTAAATATTTTAACTTGTAAATATGTAAATAATACTTTTGAACATAAGTGTGTAAATAGTTAACTGTACAAACACAGAAAATCTATTTTTAGCAAATTACTAAAATACATGAATTAACTTAACTTGTAAACCTTAAATATGAATTAACTTAACTTGTAAACCTTACATTATCAATATTATATTCTGTTTCTGCACTATTCTGCCCGTAGATCCCTCTAAATATAACAAATATAACACACTCTTCTAATTGTTGAAAGCTATTAGAGGAGGGTGATTATAAAATATACAGCCACAATACCCATGTGGGCCATTTTAATAATGGGATGGAAGCTGGGCTGTAGATAACCCTATTAGGCAGGAGTGTGTCCAATTAAGAATTACTTACAGGCGTGCCTTATAGCATCTTAAATAAGTTCAACCACTATGTACAGTGTATATGCAGACATCCAGGTCAATCAAACCCTTTTCCTTTCAGGAAAACCAAAGCGCAGGGGCTTCCACCGTTCAAAATATCATTAGCATGCCCATGCCAGTAAGATCTAAAAATATTCTTTCCCAATTTGATATTTCAGAAGTAAATACTAACAACTTCATTCTATCTTATCTCAGGTTAGAAAATCCTAAATGCTCAATTCACTTATCAATTCACTGCAGTATCCAAATTGTAGAACCAAAACCAAATTGCAATTTTTGAAAAAGGAAAAATGTGAGAAGAAATGGCATCATATGAGATACTGTAGTGTTGCAAAAATCCCAGTCCTTCAGATGAAAGACCACGTTTGTTTGGTACAGGCACCAACAAATATCACATAATCATGATCATAATAGTCTTTTTTTGCTTTTTGTTTTTATGGTAAAAATGAAAATTCTAGTGCAAAAATAATGATTCCCACTAAATGTATCACATATCGCCATCATAATTTTAGTCAAAATAATCACAATATGACTTTTTTTTAACCATAATGTTCAGCCCTAATTGAAACTTACAAAAAATGGAGCAAAGATGCTTCACAGATGAGTTGGAGGTGTAAACAGCAGACATGGTCTCTATTAAACAACTTAGCTAACATGACCTGGAGGAAAAGTAAAATCTGGGACAGCTTAACATTTATCCTAAACTTAGAGGAGTTCATTTAAGATTTTGGGATGTTAGGATGCACTTTGCCCAGCTTAAGTTAGTTAAGTGATGGAAAGTCTATCTATAAAGGCTTTTTTCACTAAATGAGGTCCTAACCCTACACTGTATACCCAGACAAGTTAGCAATACGTAAAAACATTGAGGCAATCGGTTGCCACAATTTTCTTGCGTTGATGAACTTAACAGTTGGAGGTTATCAGAGCCGAAATATAGTTAGTGTTACATGTACTCTTTTTCAACTCAGAATTTTCTTTCACACCTCTCATTCTCACAGTTCATGCACTGTAAAAAAGGAGAACACTTACATTTTCGAGGTGACTTAATTCAGTTAATTTTAATTTTGAGCCAAACACAAGCTTTAAAAAAAGGTTTTAACAACTAATAATGTTTGTAATTTTCAAGCATCCAAACAAAGACAAATCAGATTCATAGTTCACTGTGAACTGTTTTTAAAATACAATTTTTTGGGGTGGTTTTTCACAAAAAATCCCACGATTCAGTTTCTCAACAGAAGATTATAGGTCAGCAAAACTCTGTTTAGTTTATTTCAAAAGTTTCAAAACTTTCTCAAAGTTTTCAGTTTGAGTTTTCTCAACAGAACTGATTAACAATATTTATTTAACAATAAAAAAAACAATCATGTCATGTTTGGTAAAGCTTAACCTTAAAAGTTTAAGTTTTCACTACTTATTACATTTAATTAATGTGAGTATTTGGTTTTAGAGAGCGGTTACTGTGGTTACCAAACAGTTACGAGACCATCTGTAAGTCAGGAAGTTTCTGTAATACAGCCTCAGCTGGACTGTTGATTGAGCCAGGGTGGGCAACAAGACCAAGAAGTTCCCTCATGATTTAGTAAAGGATGTTTTTCACAGCAGCCATATTGGTATTAAATAGTGTAAACACAGGTGTTAGCAATGATACTAATTAAGATTCTCTTCCATTCGGTGCAGCAGATATGTAAAATAGCAGCACCATGACTCTGTTTGACCTGAATGGGACCTTAATTAGGATTATTGCTAACACCTGTGTTTACTCTACTATGCCATGAAAAAGGTCTGTCGGGCAGCATTGGTGCTCATTTAGATCTCCCGACTGGGCAGTGGCATGTCTGGTTTGTTAGGGGCATTCCTCACAGATAATACACACCCATGGTAACTCACACAGGTGATTTTAATGACTAATTAGACCTCCTGTCAGGACTGTGTGGGTGTATACAGTCTGTGTTTGATTGCCTGAATTTCTAGTTAGTATTTTTGTACCTCTAAGGGCCTGACTGACCAAGATCCCAAACAAAGAGTGCTAAATTGCATGTGTATTCTAACATATTGCACATTTGGTTGGTGTGTGTTTTGCGGGTGATCCACTAAGAATAATTGCATGAGTGACAACAGGTCCAAACACTGTGGAGACAGCAGGATTTAAATGAGAGTTTTGCGTGTGTTACAGGTTTTCAACATGGGGAGTTTGGACGGAAAGCAGAATGACTGCAAGCGCAAAATGAAATTTGATCCCATGGAGGTGTTAGTGGAAGTGGCAAATAAACATATTGATGAGCTACAGTGAAAAAGTTAAGAACAACAGATGAAATTAAGAGAAAATGGCAAGATATAAGTTGAATAACAAAAGAAAAATCGGCTTATAATAAATACTACTATTAATAAATAAATCCAGTGTGCTGGGGGTGCGAGCTGTGTCCTCTGTGGCCTGAGCAATGAGGTGGGACACTTTGGCTATTGTTACACACACCAGGCAGCCGGTCAGTACTGCATCTGGTCTGACAATGGCCATCAATGCCCTGACAAGAGGGATCAAAGATGGGGTGTACAGGCAGTGCTGAGGTCTCTCAATCCGAGCGATCTCACAGCTGGAGAGGGACTGGAGGAGAGGATCACGCTGGGGGAAAAACCCAGTTGGGAAGGACATAAAAAAGGTCAGTGCTAATTTTCTTTAGGCTACAGTGGCTGTGAATGTTCAGTTTTGTTTGGCTGCAAATAGGCTACAATAAATGTATGTTTAATCATGGTGTTTTTCTGCATTAAGGATTATTCAGTGAAAATAAAAATAAATGCATCACCCAGACAGCTCATGAGAAATGATTTTAAATCAGAGTGTCTCCTCCTCACCACAATAACAGCAGCCATCTGTGCACACCACTGGGCAGATTAGCACCTTCCTTTCAAACATACTAAATACAGACGCAGTCACAGTCAGCGCAAATTATGTTCAGGCTCCGTAAATCGCAGTTCATGTGCTAAATGAACCTATTTGCATTTCCTCCCAGTATTTTGCACACCAGCGTACAAACACCCTATACTGCATATTCATTAAGGCAAACGCGCTCAATGGACAGTACGTGCTGTCCTGCACATTTGAAAGACGCAAGTGCGCACTACTAACAGTCCTCAGTGCGCACTGTTAGTAGATCAGTTTGCACGTTTGTTTGCAGGTGATATCAAGTTTGCACACGTTTTTACACACGCAAATCTTTAGTAAATCAGGCCCTGAGAATGCACTTAGAATGCTGTCATTGACTGAATCGAGTCAGAATTGACTATTTAACAAAGCCATGTAATAAAGCGCTATAACTGATGCCTCTACCATTCAAGCTATTCTTGGCATGTCAACAAAAATAATGTCCATAAATATTTGGTCTCTGTCATCAGTGATAAAATAGGCCAATGAGAGCAGTCATCCTCAAGTCCCATTGGCTCCTCTTTGTTTTAATTATTGAGCCAAAGCAACAAATGGGCCCCGAGAGTGATATCTGTTGTTACTGTCCCACCATGTCCCACTGCAGCATGTTTGGAGCTTTCGTGTCCATGCATGGGTTTCCTCTGGGTGCTCTGGTACCGTCAGCGTCCCTGACCAAGGTGCTGGTTTAGAACTGGAGTTGGTCCAACTGCTGCCCACTGCTCCTTACACTAGGAAGGCTTAAATGCTGCTGAGACTGAATCTGACAGTATGGTTGTCTGTGGCACAATAGAGCTGACCTTTACTCTTAGCCTCTTAAGCAGCTCACATGGGAATGGGTCCAAATCAGGCCTGTGTGCTCCGTCCTTATTTATATCTCACTCAATTTTTTTTTTTAGCAGCTGATACTCAGATGATTACAAAATCAATAAGGATACAACTAACATGCCAATGAAATGAAGCCCATAAATATTTGTCTATCACCTCTAAAGTGGGATGAAATGGAGCCCACATGAGCAATCATTTTTATGAACCACAGGCCCCCTTTGTTTTCACTGACAGTATATGCTAATTATGGGCTAATTATTGGGTCGGGGTGGACAACAAATGGGCCCACAGTGGGATACCTCTTAGCTCTGTACACATTTAAATAAGCTTGTAGCCCAGGTTAATAACACAATGAATATCAAAAGGGCCCATGTGGGGCCCCACTTGTATCCCTCACTTGGGTTGGTACAATCTTATTTATGTTTCTTTTTCTTTTTCTTTTTAGACACTGATGCTAGAAAAATCTAATAATTAATAATGGTTTAATTACTCCACTCTTTATTCTTTTGTCTTTTGATCCCATTCCAGGATTAATCTGTAAAATTTAGATGTAAAAAAGCTATAAAAATATACATTTACTCCATGGTCATCTAATACTGTTAAAGGCATCTTTGTGAACTGGTTACATGGTTGGAAATTCGCTCATAAAACCACCTGACTCAGCAGAGGCTGAACACCTTGACAAGGTCACTGCGTAGCCAATCCCTGACCTCTGTCAGGGACTGCAGTCAAAGCTAGCCACAATGACTCAGCAGAATGGCAGCCAATCAGATTAAAGCACCCATCCTCCTTGCCCTGACCCTCGAGCCAGCACAGATCTGAGGAGAGGAAGCTGCTGGAGATGCAGCCAGAGATTAAACACATTAAACACATCTGTGTTTAGTTGTCTTCTCTGCTGGTTGGAGTTCTGTCTGGTAGCAGAGTGATCGTGGCAGTAGAGCTCCATCATCATTTGTTTGTGCTGTTTACAGCATAAGATGCTCTCTGACCTCTATGGTAAAGTTTGTCTGTAGGTTAGATTAATGTTTACCACAATGATGCTGCACCACTGATACCATCACAGGTTAATGCAGTGGTTCCCAAACTTTTTCTGGCATAGCCCCCACCCCACAATTGAGATCAATTATTAACAATAACAGGGGATGGAATTGATAAATAAAGGATTCAAACATTGAATTTTAGTGAAATAAAGGTTAGCAGGATAGAATCACCAAACTCTTGCTTTTTTATTTCCCCTACATAGATCATTTTCATTCAACTTTGTTTCATTCTTTATGTCTCACCCCCAACAAAGTTTAAGAAGAAAATCTCCATTAATATAGTTTATTTAAAGGGATAGTTCACCAAAAAATGGAAATTTAGTCACCCTCGTGCTGATTGAAGGTCAGGTTTAGTTTTTTTGTCCACAAAACACTGCTGGAGATTCACAGGAAACAAGGCCTTTAGGAGACCGGGATTACACCAGATGAGCAGTATGGAGGCAATATGTGTGTTGTTTATATGTATGTTGTTTTCTTCTGTTTGAAAACTGGTCACCATTCACTTCCATTCTTTGGGAGATTGTGCAACACTGTTTTCCTGTGAAACTCCAGCAGTGTTTTGTGGACTAAAAAACTAAACCCGACCTTCAGTCGACATGAGGGTGAGTAGATAATGACTGAATTTTCATTTTTGGGTGAACTATCCCTTTAATCAATTAAAACAGTTTTTATTAAGTGATTTATTTGCAATTCCTTTAAAAGGCAAAGTAATATGAATATACAGGATTTTAGTTACTTGTTGTGCATGGTGCACAGTATATTTCTTCCATAAATCACTGTCGCCTGGATATAGGCAAGGCATCAAATGATGACCATATTTTGGTAAAAATTAAGAGACCAGTGTGTAGAATTTAGTGGCATCTATCTGAGCTTGCAGATTGCAAATGCCTCATCTCACTCTCCCCTTCTATGCATGTCGGAGAACCTATGCAAAATATGAAAGGGTCCTATCTAGAGCCAGTGTCTGCACTACCTGCTCCCTCTGTAGATATAAAGAGCTCATTGTTCAACCCATTCTGCTTTTGAATGGGTTCATGTTAAAACAGGGTGTGCAGTTGGTCCTTGAGGATTGCCAGGTCCTGACAAATGAGTTCAAGTCAATGTATCTGCGTCAACAGACCAAAATTATATAACTGCCTCTTTCAGCACTTTCTGACATCTCTGACAATTTTGGTATTTTTCAACCTGAATGCTATTTTACCATGTCTTTGTGTCTAAGTAACTAATGGAGAAAAAAGTAATTTCCCAAAGTCATTTCATTTCAGCATTGATTTATGAAAAAAGTGCAGACATTGTGTCACAGAGACCTTTCTTGAAATGGATTTTTGGGGGATTTGATTCCCTGCAACACAAAATAGACCAAGCAGGCAAGTAATGTGTGTCTTGCCTACTCATCTTCTAAGTGACTAATGGGAACAACAATTTCTGAAATTGGTCCAGTATTGAGCGAGAGAGTTGTAGCCAGCAAAAGTAAAACTGAGCTGCAGTGTAATCCCTATGAAAAAGACAGACCTTTTTTTAAAGATTAAGATCCTTTTTGTTTAACCAGAAACAGTCTGTGTATAACTCTGTTCAAAACAACCAGACTCCACTGACAAAAACAGGTCCGCCGCTGCCTCGATTGGTTTTTACCCTTTCAAACACAGTAAAACACGAAAGTCACGCAATAAAGAAATCAACGAACTGATGAAGATGTGAATCTTTCAAAATTGCTCAGAAATATACAAGCAGTTTGTGAGCAACAAATTGCTTTTTTTGAAGGCTCAGCAAACAGCCGGGGCAAATGTTACTCAAACAGGAGGAAACGGTGTTGGAAATCTACGACACAGAGGAATAAGATCTGACAGGCTTTGATACTCACAATACGTGAGTAGGTTACATTTATTGTTGGGTGTGTCTGCACATGGGATTTGTGGGATTTGTTGACGGCAAGATACAGAATATACCAGACTTATCCTTTAAAGTTTGTCTTGCCGTCTGAAGCTGTAAATGCCAGCAGGGTGTGCTGAGTGTCTGATTGGGGAAAGATCCCTCTAAAACACTGAGCCGCAGCTGACCAGCTGCTACGCTTCTGCTTGGCCTGCACCACCGGCTGATGGACTTGATGTACCAGAGGACTCTAGGTCCTAGTCCAGTGATACTGGGCCTGGCCCACCCATTCGGGGGCATAACCCAAGCACAGTGTGGTGGTTTCTTGCTGGTTGCCCTCCACATATTCCTCTGGGTACCCAACTCTTCCTTCTCCTCTCGGGGAGACACTTTGTTTGCTGCCATGCAAATGTGTAAATAGCCACATGGCTATTCCACCCTGAATGCAAATAACACTACATGCTATTGTCACCTGGGTGCTAATAGCATGTACCACAAAAAAAATGAAGATTTGTGGGAAACAAAAACAAGATATTTAGTGAATACCTGGAATATTAAATGATGAAATACATTTATTTCAAAGATATAGCAAAGAGTCACTCAGCAGTGCATGAAATCACAGGAAATGAATCCATTAGAGAGGTAGTGATACAAAAATGATTTTTATTCAAAAAGTAAGAAAGGAAAAATGAAAATAAGGATTTGTGATGATCAAAGACTAGTTCATGAGGAATACCTGGAATACTAAGTGATGAAATCAATTTATTGCAAAGATATTGAAAATAAGAACTCAGTCAGGTCTTTTTAGACCCACATTGCACATCAAAGGGTTAAAAATGTTCTCAATATGCTGAAAACATTCAAGGCTCAGGTTGAAGAAATAACAGTAATGGTGCCATTGGACAGCGGCCGCTCCTGCTCCACAGAGCTCAGCTGTAGCTGTCCCCTCCCTGTCCAAAGGTGGCAACAACAGAACAAAGACACAGTTCCCAATGTTCCGTCCATGAAAAATAAATCAAATGTGCCCTTTGTCTTTGTCTGCCCCACTGGACAACGGTCTGAACGGTGGGAAAACATACTAACAACACACACAATGCTCTTCCTTATTGTGTGGATCATTACAGTGTAGCCTGTGGTGTTTGTGTCCTTTGTGTGTCTGTGTTTAGGTGTCAGGCTCTCCATTATCACACTGATGTTTTCACACATAGACCTGTGCATTCAGATGACAGATGTTATAATCTTGGTGGTGTGGGGGGGGGGGGGGGGGGGGGGGGCGTATAACCATGCCACATCCCATTAATTGGCTAATTATCATGGCCAGTGGGGACCGGCTCTGATGTGGACACGAGAGGCAGACACTGTGTCCCCGGCTGCAGCTCACATCTCAAGAGTCACGTCCTGTTGATCTATCAACAGTTTTAATGAAGACTTTTACAGAGCTGCAGCAGGGGGACGTCTTCAACACAGATGTTCTGATGTCCTCTGGAGTCCACGTTTGTCTCTGAAGAACATTAAAGAATAACACCCTCTTTTCAACATGGACCTTGTTCTTCCAGATCAGTTGTTTTGGTCGAGCTGACTGCGTCTTTCTGCAGCGCTCTGCTCCAGTTTTAAAGGAACAGTCAACATTTTTGATTCAGGAGTCAAAGAAGTTAAAAGTTATTTTATGTCCAGCACAGGCAATTGCTGCAGGATTAGTTTAGCTTAGCTCATCAAAGACTGTGGAAGATTGACAACAGCTTAATTTGAAAAAACAAACAATCAGACAATGCAATACACATGGTTATGTACTTCCTTTTCCTTTTATATACATTTACTATGTCATAGTCAAATGCCTATAATGTTAAAAGACAAGTGTGTGGGATTTAGTGGCATCTAACAGTGAACATGCACATTGCATACACCTCAGATCTCCCTCCCCTTCCCAAAGAGTAGAATTACAGAAGTGAAAGATGTCTACTTCTGAAATTAAACTCTGAATTCTTATTACTGTAATTTCTGAAGTCTGAGTTAAGAGCTCAGAATCCTGATTCACAATTCTGGAATTCTGACTTTATTCTCAGAATTTTGACTTTACTTGACTTGACCCTAAACCCAGAATTCTGGAATTCTTACTTTTAATGTATAATTCCGGAATTCTGACAATAAACTCTGAATACTGGAGTTTTGGCTTTAAATTCAGAATTCTGGAATATTACCTCAAGCACAGAACTCTAGAATTTCTGACACACACACACACACACACACACACACACACACACACACACACACACACACACACACACACACTTTTCAAGCTGTAAACAAAATTAAATTAGAATTTAGAATTCTGAGAATTCTGGGATTCTGACTTCAAAATAATAATTCTGAATCCTTACTTATAAACTCTGGAATTCTAGAATTCTCACTTTAAAAACCTTAATTCCAGAATTCTGACTTTATTCTCAGAAATTTGACTTTAAAGAGTTGCTGCACACCTGAACATGTTTTTCAAGCAGTAAATGAAATTATATTCCTGCACTGTGATGAAACACATCAGTCCTGGTGTATTTGAATTTCTTAGTGAATTTATAAAAAGTGGCATTTCATGGGGTGAAAATGGCTCAAACTATTTAAATCATTCCAAGCCTTGCAAGGCCAATACTGACATAGAGCTGAAACTCACAATTCTGTAATTCTTACTTTCAATGCATAATTCTGGCATTTTCACTTTAAACTAAGAACTTTGGAATTCTGTTTATAAACTCAGAATTCTGGAATACTGATTTGGAATTCTGACTATGGAGTCATTACTCTGGAATTCTAACTAGGAACTTACAAAATTCTGATTTTATCCTCAGAATTTTGATGGTAAAGAGTCGCTGCACTCTTGAACATGTTTTTCAACCTGCGAAATTATGCTGATATCAGGGCTGTCATGTTGGAACAGGCACGGAACAAACACAAACTGTTGACACAATGATGTATCTATGACACATTAATAAGACCAACATCCTATCCAATCTCCTATAATTCTTCTAATCTGATTACTTCAGATGGGATAATTTTCTAAATTCTAAATCTAAATGTTTACAGGGTGAGCTGGGTACTGATCCTATAATGTGCTAATGGTACATAACCAGCATTCCAGGTGCTAATGGAACGTGAACAGCATTTCAGGTGCTGCTCACGCTGGTGTAAAAAGCCGTATTCAGAAATTCTGTGACTGTGTTACAGTCTCACTGAGCTTAATACAAACTAGGTCGTCCAACCACGTCTGAAGTGTTTATAGCAGTTCCAAATGTTCAAAGGCAAGCCCAGAAGCCTGCTGCCTTACAAAGGTGTGAGGTGTGATGAGTCATACAAATGGAGACAAGCGCACTTTCTGATAGTCCCTCCTTCAAAGCGTACATTGTGTTCCACAAACAGTGATGGGGGTAGTTGTGTGAAAATTGATAAAAGAACCTTGAGAAACAAGTTCAAACTCTGTCTGCTGTCTCACCTCTTCACACCTGGCCAATCACTGAATAGGAGCTTTTTTGGGGGTTCCATTCACAATGAATGGCAGCATGTCATGCCTCTATTGTTTGCATCTGGATATGTGAAGGGGGAGAGAGGCCAGAGTTTAGGTTTACAAAAAGAACGATTAGGTTTTTTTTTTATTGTGAATGGGCAAAGGTCACACTAAAGGCCAGGATATGGTTGAAACATCTAGTTTGTACAAAATTTCAATTGACCACAGCTAAAGGTAAAGGTGTTGGTTCGAAATGACCAGACGTGATGTCAAGGCGAAACAATTTGGTGTCAGAGAGAGGGGAAAGACATGAGGCATTGAACAAAATGGGATAATAGCCGGCACTGGTGAACTTATGTTTGAAAAAAATGCACCACTTGATGGCCCTACGATAGATACAAAGAATACCCTGCAGGGTGGCTTAGTGTCCAAGAAAATGTAATAAAATGCCCCCTAAGGTGGCCCAGTGTCCAAGAAAACATGACTACATGTCCTATAGGGTAGCCCGGGTGTCAAAGAAAATGTAATTAAATGCCCTATAGGGCAGTCCAATGTCCAAGAAAATGTGACTATGTATGCTATAGGGGTGCCCACTGTCCAAGAAAATGTGATAAAATGCTGTCTATGGTGGCCCAGTGCCCATGAATATGTGACTATGTTCCCTACAGGGGGCCCCAGTGTCCAAGAAAACATAATAAAGTACCCAATTGGGTGGCTGAATGTCCAAGAAAATGTGACTATGTGTCCTACAGGTGGGCCCAGCATCCAAGAAAATGTAATAAATTGCTCTAGGGAGGCTAAATGTCCAAGAAGTCAAGTGCCCTCTTAGCCCGGTGTCCAAGAAAATGTAATAAAGTGCCATTTAGGGTGGCCCAGTGTCCAGGAAATGTAACTACTGTAAGTGCCCTTTAGGGTAGCCCATTCTCCAAGAAATGTAATAAAGTCCCCTCTAGGGTGGCCCAGAGTTTGACAAAGAATTTTTAAAACCCTGCCTACTTTAGCTTCTTCCAACTTTTGTGACATATAATCAGTGTGATTGTTGGCTTGTCTTTTTAAGAGGGTTACATAGGGTTAGGCCTGGTTTTGACTCAGCCTTGAGATGGAATTCTGGGTTAGTGTTAGGCCCAGTGTCCAGGAAAATATAATAATGAGCTCTCTAAGATGCCCTTCCAGTGGACAAAATGTGATAAAAAGTTTCTTGGGTTCCTTTCAAGTTGAAAAAAATGTGATAAAAGTGTCCTCTAGGGTGCCTTGCCAGTGTACAAAACATGAAGAAGAAACCTCTAGGGTTCCTTTCCAATGGAGAAAATTTGAGTTGAGAGTTGTAAAGTGGCAGAAATGACAAAAAAGATTGTATGAAAAAATGTTTAAACCTTGCCTACTTCAGCATCTTCCAACTGTTGTGACATAGAGTGGATGTGATTGTTGGCTTGTCTTTTACATAGGCTTAGGCCTGGTTTTAACTAAGCCTTGACAATGGATTCTGGGTTAGTCTTAGAACAGAGGTCCAGTAAATGAGTAAGTGACATTACGATGAACCGTTTCTTTTCTTTTCATGGCCGCTGGACTTTCAAATTAAGGTGCATTTTCCATATGTTTAGAGAGGACTACAAAAAGAAACATGGTCTTTTTTTTTAAACTGCTTCTGTTTTCCCTGAGAAAGATCTGAGGACAGGAAAGGTAAGAGTGGTCATACTGATGAGGGAAAAGGTCTGCTGTTTGTGGTAGGAAGGATTTGGCCAGAGTCATACGTGCTGGAACAGAAACACATCCTGAGAATCTGTGATGGTGTGTTAAATCATAGGTAAAATTCACAAGGCCTCGCCAAGCTTCTCATGTAACAAAAACACTGGCAGCACCTCGGACTCTGAAACACAGCTAAATCCTCACACAGCTACGAGGGATGAATAAGCGGTTAGGATCAGAAAGAAATGAAAAATCACACCATGCGTAATATGACGCTGAATCAGATGACGGTACATTTCTTCCCTGTGTTGAAGAAATAAAAGGCTGTAGTGTTTCTTGGTCTGTGTGCTGCTGGAGATTATTGGCCCAGTAAACACAGGGCTGAACGGTTCAGGGGAGAGCAGTGAAAAGGGAAAGTCACAGGCGTTTATCCGCCTCTGATCCCCACCACAGGAGATTTACTGACATAATCCCAATTCCACTGAGCGAGAACCACACGGACCTTACAAGCCATGACCAGATTACACAGATTGAGACCCGCGGAGGACTAATGGAGCGCAACCAGATTACGGCAACTGAGATCCACCTGTGCCTGCAGAGAGACCCTTTGTGGAAGTGGTGCCATTTTGCCTTTTCTTCAATGGAAGATTTGATATCCAAAATGATTATTAATGACTGTAAAGAACCAGAAGTTATTTTGTATCATCATGTGCAGATTGTGTTACATGGTTCCCATCATCCCATAAACATACATGTAAGGATGTAAGAAAACATGCAAAATCAATGAAATTAATACACATATTTAAGAATTTTATTTTCACCTGTCAGGAAGTTCTTGAAGGAACACACAGTTCTAGAAATCTGAAAATCTCTGACATTTATAAAAAACAAAACAAAAGGCCTTTCTCAATCTGCATTCATGTGCATACACTTTTAGAAGTAAGGGTTCCAAAAGGGTTCTTGAAGGGCTTAGGTTGCACCCCCCAAAAAATTTGCTTGAAGGACCCTTTTTTGAAGAGTTTGTCAAGGGCTCTTTGTAAGACTAAGTGTTCCAGTTAGAACCCTCTTCATCCAAAGAACCATTTTTGGAAGAAAGAGTTCTTCAAGGATAGTTTAAATCCTTGAAGACCACTTTAATGAAGGGTTTATCAAGCGTTCCATGTACCATAACACAGGGTTAAAACCCCCTGTGTGGGTTCTAGATAAAACCTTTGGAATATGAAATGGTTCCCAGGATGTAGGTGGTAGGCAGGTGGCAAGGTTCTAGAAAAAGCCCTCAAGGAGGGTTCTGGGTGGAACAGTTACACTTGAATGAAACTTCACAGATGGTTCCACATATAACCCTTTTTTGTTGCTATAACCCAATATAAAGGCTTTTAAAGAATCCTTTTTTGAGGGGTTTGTAAAGAGTTCCTTGTAAGACTAAGAGTTCCATTAAGAACCCTTTTCATTTTAAGAACCTTCTTTGGAAGAAAGAGTTCTTCAAGTATTATTGAAGAACTTTTGTCAAGGGTTTCTCAAGGATTCTTTGTACCATAGCATAAAAGAGTAATCAGCAGAACCCCCTGGGTGGGTTCGAGATATAACTCTTGGAATATGAATTGTTCTTGACAGAATCCTTAGGTGGGTTCTAGATAAAGCTCTTGGAAAACAAAAAGGTTCTCAGTAGGTGGGTGGTAGGCACATGTCAAAGCTCTGGATGCAACCCTCAGAGAGGGTTCTGGGTGGAACATGACACCATAGAAGGGTTCTCTGTAGAAACTCTTATAGAGTGTTCATGGTGAACATAAAGGGTTATACTAAGAACCATCTGTGACAGGCAGAACTGTGTGAAAGGGTTCCAAGTGGAACCTTTAGAAAAGGTTCCACCTAGAATCAGTTTGCTTCTGAAGAATTCTTTCTGAAGGGTTTGTCAAGGGTTCCATTAAGAGCCCTTTTCCCGCAAAGAGAAAGAGTTTGTCAAAATCCTTGAAGAAGTCTTTTGTTGAGGGTTTGTCATATAAAAGGGTTCTCAGTAGAACCCCTGGGTGGGTTCTCAATAAAACCCTTGGAGTATAAAGTTCTTGGTAGATAGGTGGTAGGCAGGTGGCAATGTTCTGATACAAACCTCAGTGAGTTTTCTGGGTGGAACATTACACCATAGAAGGGTTCTCTGTAGAACCTCTTACTGGGGCTTCTGGGTAAAACCTTTATAGATGGTTATACTTAAATCCCTTCATGTTGCTAGAACTGAACATAAAGGGTTATACTCTCTGAATGAGTTCCAAGTGGTACCTTTAGAAAAGGTTTTACCAAGAGCGTTCTCCTATGGGGGACAAATCAAAGAGCCCGTTATGATTGTGAAGGGTTCCACCTGTATTTCTCAGAGTGCTTGTGTTCTTGTGGACCAAAATGTGGTCATGGTAAATAAATTCACATTTAGCCAAAAGCAGCCCTACTGCTGTTCTACCCAGCTGTCAAAGTAGCTTTGGGGAACTTTTGATCGACAAGTATCCCAGCATGCATTTTGCATCAACTAGAATCAGTGCTGGAGAATTTGAGGGAGACTCGCAGAGGAGTTTATCCCTGTTCAGTACTGAGGGAACACTTGCTGGTCTGCAGTCAGACCTCCTGCCTGCAAAACCATTCTGGAACCTTTCTCTCTCTCTCGATCTCCTGGCTGTCGGTGCCTCATTCCAGATGTTTGGATATGGATCTTTGTCCTCCAGGAGGTTAGGCCTGTCCTCTTGTCTCTGTCTCTCCCTTGTGTGAATGTCATCCTTGTCTCTCTCTCCCTGTGTGTGTTTCCTTTCTTCAATCTGTGTGAACAGTGTGCTTGAGGTTTTTACAGTATTTGTATTCTTTCCAGGTCTCTGTGGTGAGAAGAGGTCGTGTAGCTCGGGTCTTTTATATACATATACATATATGTGTGTGTCTGTGTGTGTGTTTAGAATCTATCTATAATTTTATCATCCTAATTGTCTATACCAGGGGTCTGCAACCTTTAAAATCAAAAGAGCCATTTTTGGCATCAATACCATCACCACCATCAAAATTTAGAGGAAAAGGGCAGCGAACCATGATACACATTTTAGTTGACAAATATTAAAACTTTTTTTGTTGGAAAAACAAGATTTTCCTCCTCCATTAAGGAAAATCTGACCCGTCCAGCTCCGGAGCTTCATGTGGCTATTTTGCCCCTCTCCATTGGCTCCCTGTGACTTTGGCAGAAAATTATATGGAAATGAATAATGGTTCTTTTTTGTTTATTTTAACCATTTTAATTTTCATTTATCATCGGTCTTGGTCTAAAGTGATTCTTGCATCCTCCTACTGTAGAAATGTGTAGCTTATCAAAATGTGTGTCATAACCTACATCTATGTCTTGTCATCTTTTCCACGGTAAGCCAGCTAATCATGTCAAATACAAAAAAGAAAAATCTCTGAGGAAGGGAATTTAATAGTTTTAGCTTTTTTGGTCAAAATGGCTCTTTTGATCATAAAAGTTGCAGACCCCTGGGTTAGGGTGAGAACATCAGGGTAAACCAAACTGGCCTTCTGATGGTCTTGGGGTGGGGCTCGATGTCTAGAAGGGGAGCTGGACATAGCCCCATCAACGAGCTCTGTGAACTGACTTTCTTGGTCTTTATACTTCACCATCTAGAAGTAAACATAAATATGGGTTGTAATAAACTGCTGTATTTCTGGTGAGGACGTGCTGCTATACATGGACTTTCTCAGTCTTTATACTAGGTCATCTGACTCTACTGGCACTTTAAAGCAAAATGTAGGGGGGTGACTACAGCATCATACTGGGGAACTGACCAAGCTGCTGTTTTTTGGCACTTTGAGAAAGAGAATGGCTGCCTAGTCGAGGGTGTAAGAATAGAGAGCGTCATATGCTGCACAGATTGTAAAGCCCCTCAAGGCAAATTTGTGATTTGTGATATTGGGCTTTAATAAACTGACTCATTAGAATTGCTGTGGAATAATTTCAGGCTTTGTTAAATGTGTGTGTGTGCAGGTGCTACACACATATACACACCTGTAAAAAACTCCATATTCTCCCTGGTTTGTTTGCTGTAGAGCACAAACACACACACACACACAGTGATACTGTATGTCCCACTGGGTGGCAGGTGCTGTGCTCCAGGGACAACAAATAGCAGCAGCCTCACATTGTTTGTTCTATTAGCCAACAGCAGAGTTACAAGCAAAGCTACTAAAAATGGGAAATCCATGTGTAAATCACTTCTTCATAATCCGTTACTGCAGCAACGAGCTCAGTCTGCCGCCGGCTGTGGGCTGAATGAAAACACGCCAAAGCCATCAAGGCGCCTCATCTGTAATCCTTCCCCAGGATACGGCTCACAAAACAACACAACACAAAAAATAAAAAAACTGTCTTTGTTCCACTGAAATCAATAGGCCTAAGAAATAGTATGTAATACAGCACAGCGCAGCGTTACTGTAAATATAAACTGGACGGAAGGAGGGAAAGTTTGGCTCAGGTTCTCTCTGACATCATGTCATCAAATTTTAAGTCTACAACAAAATTCACTGGGAGTTAAGAGTGTTTTTATATGGGCCTTAATATGCATGTCATCGCACATAATAAATTAAAGTGACTGCATATATTCACAGCAGTCATTTTCTGTAGGAAAATAAACACCAGACATCCCAGAATTACTATATAACATATAACATATGTATGTATTTCAAGATTATAAAATATTTTATTTTAACACTACAACAAATTTCCTCCTAGAAAATAATCATATTATATGGAAAGAGGACACAAGCTACTATAAAACATAAAAGCATACAGAAGCATAGTATAATACGTATTAATCAATATATACGTATTCATTTTTATTCTGCATACATCTTCTCCAAACCTGGCGCTGCCTCTGTTTTGGTGTATGCAGTTGTGTTGGTTGCTTTTGTTGCTATTTCTTATCTTTGTCCTTTTTATGCATTAAAATTATATATGTATATATATATATATATAGACAAACCATCCACTGGTTACAACCGTCCCAGGTCTCCCCTACTTTCTGTTTCTCGAATTCTTTAATTATTACACTGATTGGGACAATTAGTCTATTTATTCATATTTCAATGTGACCAGATGAATGGAACTCGAGACCAATGAAAATGTTTCTTTGACAGAGACAAGGATGGTTGCTAAGCAACCAAAATGCAGTATAAAAAAGTGATATATCGTGGCAATTCCCGTGCCACCGCACATGGCCAAAACAGGTAAAAGGGGTATCAATTACTTTGCCTTTTGTGTAATTTATATAAAAAAATCTATGAAAATACAGACACTTTTAGGAAAAGTCAGATACGAGCATCAGAGGCCCCAAAATTAATCAGAATGACAAACAATTAAGTATATTTAAGATACAGTTACAACAGATTTCTTCCTTGAACTGTCACAGAGAATAATCGGCCTACAGGAAAAGGCAGGAAACAAGCAGATCTAAAAACATTAAAGCATACAGAAACATACAACATAATGTAGTGTTTATTAATATAATATAATATAATATAATATAATATAATATAATAGACATGATTCTGTCTAATAGGAGTGATAAAATTATTGCTTCTGGTGTCTTCGATCTTGGAATAAGTGACCATTGCCCCATAGCTTGCATTGGGGATACGAGGTTACAGAGAACTCAATCGTGAATTGTTGTGAGGAGAAATCTCAGAAATTTCAGTGAACAGGCCTTCTTACATGATCTTTGTCATAGTAATATTTCAACCACATTAGAAATCTCAGATGTTGAATTAGCATTGGATCATTTTATAAATACCTTTAACTCAGTTGTTAACAAACATGTCCCTTTTAAGAAGCAAAGAATTAAAGACAGGTCTAGTCCTTGGTTCACCTCCGAGCTCTCATCTTTGTACCAAGTCAAGAATAAAGCTTGGGCTTTAGCTAGGAAATCTGGGGATCCTTCACATTGGCTTGATTTTAGGCAGCTAAGAAATAAATTTACATCATTTGTGAGGAAAGCTAAATCTGATTATTATTTAAATACTATCTCTAGCTGTTCTTCAAACCCAGCTAAATTCAGCAAGGTAGTGAATTCCACTAAAAATCAACATACTGTTTCTCTGCCCTCACATGTAACCTCTGGTCAGCGTGTAATAACAGATCACTTGGAAATATGCACAGCTTTTAACAAGCATTTTGCAGCAGCAGGTCATCTTTTCAAAAATGGGAATATGGGTTCTGGGGAATCAATATAAATTGTCCAGAATCTGATGTCTCAGTATGTACTGTAAGACACATTCCTCAGTTTACTCTCCAACTTTTCACCTGTAATGTAGTTACTGGAGCACTTCTTGCCATCGACTCCAAGAAAGCGACTGGAGAGGACAGTCTAGGCCCTTTCTTTCTCCGGCTTTCTGCATTAACAATTTCAGAATGTGTTACACATATTTTTAATTGAACCATTCTATCAGGTACAATTCCCAAAGTATGGAAGGTCGTGCATGTTACTCCATTGCACAAAGGAGGAGATATTAATGATCTTAATAACTACCTATATCTAAATTGTCCTGTCTGTCTAAAATACTTGAATCATTAGTAAATAATCAATTGAAGTCTTTTTTAACCACATATTCTACACTGAGCCCACACCAGTCAGGTTTTAGAACTAATCATAGTACCATCTCTGCAACATCTCTCATTTTAAATGATATCGTGTCTGCGATAGATGATCACAAATATTGTGCTGCTCTGTTTGTCGATCTATCAAAGGCTTTTGATACAGTTGATCATTCCCTGCTTTTACAGAGACTGTCAAGTATTGGATGTGACACTAATGCTCAAAGATGGTTCCACAATTATCTCTCAGATAGACAGCAGTGTGTAAAAGCAAGTAATGTCCAATCTGCATTTTTATCGTTAATAAAAGGTGTCCCTCAAGATTCAGTTCTAGGGCCTATCCTTTTTACAACTTGACACTTATAACTGTGGATACCAACACATCATTTTGCTGAACAGAAATGATTTATAGATGTATTATGTGGCTAATAAACTGTTTTTAGAGTTGGCGGAAGTCATGTCAAAATAAAGTTGTATGTAGCAATATTTTCATAACTCTATATCTAGCAGGAAGCGATTATTCATTTTTTACCACCAAATAATTCCTCTGTTGTTTCAGTTCCCTACTGTGATAAATAAATTTTATTTTATGTTGTTATCTTTCACAGCAACTTCTATGTTTCAGATAACAATGACAGTGTCAGGTTTAAGCTTGGATGGTATCAAGGTATACCCAAATCCTGAAGGTATGGTTTTCAGTACTGTGTCCATTTTGGTGTACGCAGCTGTGGTGGTCACTTCTGCTGATATTTGTTATATTTGTCATCTATTTGTATTTTTTTGTATTTTCTTTAATTGTCCAAAAAGTAAACAAAAGTTGGAAGCATTACTTTTTGTAATAAGTAAGGGTATTTCATTTAAAAATTTAGGAGCTCCAGCACAAAAATTCAGTGAGATAGGAGGTGAGACAAACTGCTGGACTCATGGTTACAACCGTCCCAGGTCTCCCCTACTTTATCATTTTAAAATACTTAAATTATTCTACTGATTGGGACAATTTAGTCTAATTATTTGTATTTTAATGTGGCAAATGAACGGGACTCAAGACCACTTGAAAGATTTCTTTGACAGAGACAATGATAGTTGCTAAGCAACCAAGATGCTGTGCAAAAAAGGAACAATGAAGTAACTATGACCGCATACGGCCAAAATAGGTAAAAGTGATGACAGTCTTTTCTTTTTGTGTAATTTATATAAAAAAATGAAAAATCAAAAACACTTAAAATAAGTTATTGCACATATAATATACACATATAAGTGTTAAGATAGACTTGAAAAAATATGAATACATATACATCCCAGTGGCAGGTTGTAATAATTATCTAACAAATAATCTAACAAGCTGAGTATTATCAATGAAAGTGGAGTGTGTGGTTGTGCTTTATATAAAACATGGAACAGCTTTAATGACTGAATTTCTAATGAAGTTATTTCTTGATCTTGGAGTTCCTCATGTCCCAAACATCTCCAGTCAGTACAGCTTCTTAAGTAAAGTAAAGCAGAGGCTCACTGCACCTTCACTCAACCAGATGAATAAAAGTAAGGAGCAGTGACAGGCAGGATAACTTTGATCATGCATTATGAATTCTGGATGTATTATTTATATGGGCGGAGAAGCACAGCTCGAGGATGTGGCCTTTTCCCCCTCTCCCTGGTGCTCACTCCTACATGAAGTAATCCAGCCCCGTTTTCTCTCCACCGCCTCGTCTCCACCTGCAAATCAGAAAATCTCTCCCCTCTCCCCCAGGAGGCCTCACGCTCTCCACCTACCCACCAACCGCTGCTCTGTGAGGGCTGAGAGCGTGTTCTGTGCAGAGGAGGAACTGTTGGTTAGACAGGTGAAACATTACAACATATCATTTGTTCCACCGTGAGTCTGCTGAGGATATTAGCTGGATGTAGGTGATCAGAAATAGGTGAGGAAAGGCTTGTTTGATCACTACACTGTCAAGCATAGCAGAGGTTTATTGATGGTAGAAACTTGGCTAAACAAATAAATGAAAGCTTTAATCAGCATATACGATTATAAATTAAGATTTAAGATCATGCAGGAACAGATTAGTAAATGATCCAAATGAATTTAGAAGCTTTAATTCTGCAGTTCACGACAAGGCGCCCACACCTGAGTATTAGGTTAGCACAAAACAAATCTGAGAGGTAACCAATCTGCAAGTCAAGACTTGAGAGTGCAGGGATGACACACAAAGCAATAAAGGACAGGATAATAAGTATCAGCCATGATTTAAGCCTCAAAGCTCTGATAACATTATTGAACAATAATTCCATAATAACCTTTCAGCACATTGTAAATCAAGTGGTCTGAGAGGAAACTAGACTTCTGCACCTCCTCTTGGCTGTTTTCTGGCTTTAGGAAATCTGGCCTGTGACAGGAGACTTTGACCATCTCAGAGACTGGGCATTCCTATTGGCTGTTCTACTGGTGCAGCTGTCCCTTCGGTGGAAAGCCTGGATCAATGGCAGAAACTCCTGCAGGAAAAGTTGTTATTACAGCATTGGCCACTACTGACAAAACTACAAAGCAACTCAAAAAAAGAAGACAAAATTATCAGAAAGAGAATCTGAAAACTAAACAAGCAACAGCGTATTTCAGCTCCCCTGGTTACTTTTGACTTTATCTTCAGTTGCATGTGGAGAGAACCGAGGCGGAACCGAGGCACAGAGCCGACAGACGGCTGCTGAGAGCCGGGGAGCTTCAGGGAGGAGAGCTGGGGGCAGACCGGAGCTTCTGTCTAAAGAAACACCGGGGTCATCCTTATTTTGCTGTGATGCTGACTCCTTTACTGGCAGAAGAGCAGCTCAGAGTTTATGTTTCAAACTTTTGGGATTAAAAGGCAGATTTATCTTCACTCCTGCCTCTCAACCTGTCTGCAGCAGTGACCCACGGAAGAGATGACCCCGCTCGACTGTTTACTGTACGCTAATTAGTCTCTCTGTATGTTGACTGCTGACTGGAGGAGAAATGTGTTTTAAACTTAGAGCATACATACAAGAGGAGGCAAAGAAGACATAGGAGGGACAAAGCAGAAAGAACTGGCTTCTCTGGTTAGTGCACACACAAGCTAGCTGCAGCTGCCTTGTTAAACTGTTGAGTGCAAACATCTGCACATGCTCGTCTGACAGGAGGGGCTTAGGATGGAGGGACTTCTACCCAAAATGTTGGTATCTCATGTTCTCATGAGACTCAACAATTAACTGTTTTTCTAGGCTTTCTGCCCATTGCAGTGTTGGGCCTCAAAACCTGACTAGGGCCTGCATGGTCTTACTACAGCCTGACCACCACAGGAAAGGCGCCAGAACTCAAACAAAGGGAGTCCTTTAAAAAAAGAACTCCATTTCCCACCAGTCACTGAGGCATTCACACTCAGGTGTGAAATCCGGTGAAGTAAAATCCTGAGCTCTCATTGGACGAGACCCCCGGAACTCACGTGACGTCCCGCCTCTCGGACGTGACGTCACCGTAACTATAACTACCTGAGACGCCCGCATCCCCATTGCTTCCAGTGACTGCCGTTACCGAAAGAAGTAACCCAAGTAATGTTACTCCTCTCTTTTCTTTCTTTTTGCAACAAGGCCACGTGCTCTCTCTCTCTCGCTGGACGAGCTCAGAGACTTTCCTTTTTCTTTTTGTTCGACCGAATGTTTTTACTTTTATTTTTTTTTTCTCCTGGATCCATCTTATCTCCTTCGATAAGTCTACCTGCTGCATTCCCCACATCCCCGCCGAGGATCAGCCACAGTACACCAGGTGGTACGGACCCGTTGTTGTTCAAGCCACAAGGAATCGGACCGAACCTCATAACGATGAGGAAACGCCCGATCGCTTGACGAAGCGAGTCTTAGTGTCTGGGCAGAGCTAGATTTAGCTGTTTGTGTTATACTGTTGAGTACCTGTGAAGTATTGTGCTGCTTAAGGTTACACTTTGGTGTTATTGTTTTCTTTTGTTGTTGAACATTTGCTGTTTGTTTGCTGCTTGTCTCTAGCCGCTGCGCTAGTGTAACAGTGTTTGACCAACTTCACTGGACTGCTCCGGTGATAGTCAGACCTCAATCCGTCTCCCTCTGTGTGATCAAAGACGATCTCTGTGCTTACCACCTCTTTGTCGGTGCTTTCAACAGCTTTCCTTTCTCTCTTTCTCTCCCTCTGTCCCCCTACTGACCACACACATACACACACCTACACACCCATACACGTTTTGCTACACATTCGCTCCCCATAGGTGGTGAGCTTACAATTGACAACAGAGTCTAACGCCCTAGTGTAGCACCACTATTTTCTTTTCCCTTTGCTAAAAGCACGTGTCGTCTTCGGCGGAGGCCATCAGCCACGTACTTTTAAATCACGCGGTCACTCCTCGTGGCCGGAACCTCGACGTACCACCCCCACACGTGGGCTACGTCTAGCTTCCTGCCCCTCCTCCTCCCTTCCTTCTCTCACTCACACTCATACACACACACACACACACACACACACACACACACACACACACCTCCTGTGTCATTGTTTAGTAGAAGTAGTTTGTAGATGTAGTTGTAGTATATGAGTATTTGTTTACCAAAATAATGTCAATTGTAAATTGAGATTATTTCTTGTTAAATAAATATTGTTATACTTTTCTTAAAACTACTTCTGTGACTGTTTGTGTACTTGTGTATTATGACAAGAACTGGTTGAGACAGTCTGTGCTCGGATTTCACGATCTTCATTGATGAAGTTAATTAGTTATTTTAACTCATCTATTTCGAGGCTGCTATCTATATTAAGGTTATTGGTCCCTGTTTACAGGGTAGTGCCCCGAATTATTAATTTTATTAATTCTCTTAATAATTTTAATATTTTTATTTTTTGGACAATTAATAATAATTTTAAATAATTATTAATTATTGCTAATAACCTTGTCTGCTCCTTCTAGTCCCAACAGCAGCTTCAAGCTGTGTTGTATCTCTAGATTCCAGTTGTTTTCAGTTGATTTCAAATTTTCTCACTGTGTGTTTTGATAGTTTGTTTCACATGCATACTTACACCAGCAGCAGAACAAAGTCCACTGGATTTGCAGCAAAGTCTCATGGCAGGTTTTGAAATAGCGAGGAAATTTAATCTGTTGGATTTGTGAACAGAAATAAAATTTCCAGTTTCCACAACATGCACAAGTTTCAAATCTGCTGTCCAACGTCATTCTCATTCTGCAGTCAAAGTCAAGCCCAACTCGTAAAGCTTTCTTGCTGACCCCAGTGATCAATAGTGGTCATTTCCAGAGCTCTGGAACACTTGTGACTTCACTTGAACTTGAGACTTTTGACTTGAAAATACTTGATATCATCCACCAAGCCCAAAGATTCAGTCTGAATCCACCAATCAATTAATTTCCCTTCCTCGCCAGAATCAACTAACAATAAGACTATTCATTCTTAGCAAGTTGACTTTTAATTCTCAAGATTCACTTTGTTTGAACCAATTGACCCTTCACTAAGCACCGCTCACTTTTCATTCTTGCAGTGCATTTATGCCGTTTACGGTGATAACGTTGACAGATTTAACATTGAAATTGGGAGTAATTGTTGAAACATGAGGTCTGTGATTCCTTAGAGACGTAAACAAAAGCAGCTTCTCATTTCTGGCTGACGACAGTAGATTTTGTCGGCTAAAATGATTCACAAGCAGATTTCATAAGTGTTGCTAGCTACTGTGAGCTAATGCTCATGCTAACTCCTTGAGTCAACCTAGAAGTCTTCAGCTGACATTTTACTGTTTCCATCTGACATGTTTTAAAACAAGAACCCTGTGTAGTGCTGTAAAGTTAGCTAGCAGCTCTGTACATGATATAATATTAATGCGAAAAGACTGAGGCTAAAGCTAGCTTACATCTCAGCTAACATTGATCAGATGATGAAATACAGCAGGTATATCTATATGATAGATGACAAAAATACACTAATTAACGTGGGAAGAGGAAGCACAGCGGACTGTGAACCAGCCGTACCGCGATTGTGGAAGACAGCCGGGATTAAAGCTAAGCTAACCTGGCTTAGATCTGAGACAGCAAGTCAGAGAGAGATGCATCGTCATCGACCCACTTTGATTCTGCATCAGCCCACATCCTCCTCCTCAAACCCCCACAGAACAAATGCAGATGCAGTGGTATCTAACAAGTTTGTCTGGAGGTAAAGTTACTGCAGCTAGTAAGTTAGGGTTAGTTAGCTGGACAAGCTAACGTTGGCAGCTTATGTTAGAGCAGATGAAGGCAGAGTTTAATCCATTCACCACATGTGTGCTCCTGTGTTTCACGCATTGGAGAGACAACAGAAAAGACGCCACTGGACCAGATTCACGAAACGCAGAGTATTGCTCTCCTCAGAGCCTCCTGCACACCTTAAACATGGAGAGTAATGAAAAGCTTGACAGCTCCAGATACAGTTGCTAAGCTATGATTGGACAGTTGCTGCTTGGAGGTGGAGCTTAGTGAACTGTCAGTTGGACAGCAGAACTAGCATAACGTTAGTGAGCTCCTGGTGGAAAAAATGATTCGATAGATAAATTTGTTCATGTACAAAATGTATGAGATGGTCAACAAGAATAGTTGTGAAATGCAAAACGTGCAGGTTGGAAATTACATATGGAGACACAACAACTTTCAACATTTGAACTTGGACAAAGAACAGTAAGTTCAGACCCTTTTGTTAAAACGGCATGACATTTGGTGAAGAGCACATTATAATTTGTTCAGGACAAGAAAGACTTGAGACTTACTTGTGACTTGCAAAACAATGACTTGGTCCCACCACTGTTGGACAGGAGACAGGAGCCGTTGGATTTGGCAATGCAGAAAGGCACTTTTTTCCAGAAATCTTTGATGACTTAATTAGTTACAATTAAGTATTAATGCAGCAGGTTCCACATCAGCTACTCTCATGGTTGTGGCCTTGTGTGCTCAAATCTTGACTTTGTTGTCAGTTATCTTTTAATAAAAGGAAAAAGGCCAGTCTCAAGAACATCCTCCTCTGATATATTCAGTTCCATTGTGCATAATGTATCAGATCACTCATTAGGTCTGCCCCTGCAGCTTGTCACATAAGTGATGGAGAGGCTCATTTTAGACTTAATAATAACTATAATCTGGGGCCACAACAACCATTTGGACTAATTTGCTATTCACTGTAGTGGCACTTCCCTGCAATCCATCTTGAATGATAAGGCTGTCTGGGATTCAAAGAGCTGAAGACGTCATGGGTTGTTTTATGTTTTAAGAATCAAATAAAACCACACCAATTAGACAGAGAGTTGTGGGTGTGATAAATGTCTTTGATCACTGAGAGTGTTCTCTATCAATTAGCACATGTAGAGGTTGTAAATATTCACAATATCTGGACTTCAAGGAACCAAGTACCCTCAGTTTTTTTCCACACATACATCAGGATGATTTCTACACATTTTGGTGCCGAAAGACCAGACATGCAATGAAGCCTCTGAGGGGATTTCATTTCATTGATATTTTATAATAATCATGGTAATTTACTGATGGAATATTTTAATTCCACTTCACTTAACTTTCATCAATCTGGCCATCAGCGCACAGTCTTTCAAAGACCCTGTTAGAATGAATCCTGGTTTTAAGGGGAACATGAATAACCTGACAATTTGAACCCTTGTTTGAGTCTATTATTGTCACATTCTGACTCTGTCCCACTGGTGGAGGGAGGCAAGAGGTGCGATCATCTCCTCTGGTGCCCCCACATTCAAAAAAATGTTGTAAAAGTGCCCTCTTGGGTGCTCCTATGGTAGATAAACATGATAAAGTGGCCTAATGTCCAAGAAAATGTGATAAAGTGCCCTCCAGGGTCCCCTTCCAATGGGCAAAACAAGCTGGGGTTCCTTCCCAGTGGGTAAGACATGTTGAAGTGCCCTCTAGGCTTCCCTGCCAGTGGACAAAATGCAATGCAGTATAGACGGCTCCACATGCTAGAAAATTAGCTGGTCTCTACGTCCCTATAAAAGGTTAAATAGTTAATAGCTCCCTGTGTGTGTTTTTATTACAGAGGTGTAGCTGTTGTACTTTAAATCCCATAATAAAATAATTTTAGTCTAAACCAGGGATTGGAACTGTTTGACCATAATTGCTTCATGACTTTCAGCAGCAGTGCCCCACCTTATACAGTTGGTGCCCTTTTATTTTCACCCCTGCCCCTCACACAGCCCGAGTCTGCCACAGCTCTGTCCCTCCCTCCAGCCACATTTCCACTTCCTCAGACCCATTCATTGCCATTTTCTACTTATCCTCTGACTTTTCCACCACTCACTTGACTTTCCTTCACCCACCTGCTCAGCCCAGCCCATTTCTATTCACTCCTTATCAGATCATCAAACTCACCATGTTGCTTAATGCCGCTGCTTTTGAGCCACTGGAATCTGAACCTCAACCTCTGACCCTGTACCAACCTGCCTAAATGCATGCCTACCTGTCCCTCAGTCTGCCTCAGCTGCCTGAGTTTGGGTCCTTCTCCGTTTGTTCCCAGAGTTCACTGGGTTCAGGTTTCTGATCATCTGTGCAGGGGTGTCTTTGACCTTGCCATTTTTTTTTATTATTTTTTTTTTTTCTTCATATCTAGATTTTATCCAGATTGAATTTTAGAAAGTCTGGTCAGCAAAAAACAAACAAACAAAAAAACACAACAAAAAAAGAAAACAAACAAACAAAAAACTCCACACACTCCACCACAATTTTTGCTAATGCTTTGGTTTTCAGCCTTGACCATTACATGCAGAGATTTCTCTGGATTCTCAGAATCTTTTAATGATATTATGGATTGTAGATGGTGAAATATTGAAATTCCTGCAGTTTCATGCTTGTGAACAACCGATGACGCCCCCTACACAATCATGATATTGTTACTTTGTTTAACTGTGGAATGTTCCAAACAGGTGTTTTTTGAGCGTGTGTATATTTACAAAAAAAACAATAGTTAATCAGACTGAACACTGCGTATGTTGTCTTTGTACCGTATTCAACTGAGTACACATTGAAAATGATTTGCAAATCATTGCATTGTTTCTATTTCCGTTTTACACAAGCCCAAAATTTTCGAGTTACATTCTCATTCCATTTTAGATCATAATATGATATTATGGTAGTCACATCTCTGTGTGCATGATCCCTGTTCAGAGTCATGGATGAATGAACTACAGGGTCACAAAATAAGCAGCAGCTACCGCATGCAATTAATGATATGACAGCAAGTGTCAGCGTCCAACTGTGTCCCCCTATAGACCCTATAGCCTGGATGTTTCTCACAGCATCAGGTGGGTGTCAGTGACAGACAGAAATGCAGATTAAGTGTCTGAAATTAATTAGAAAAATTCAATTCCACATCTTTGGCCCCCCTCCAGCTGATGCTGCCCTCAGTGACCACACTGCTGGCTTATAACTAAAAACAGTCCTGTATTATACACTAACATTTATGTTAGGTAAAAATCTTATGGGCTGCAGCTGAGAGAAAATATCCATATCCCAAAGACATAAATCCTGTACAGTAATAAGGTTAACTCGTCGGCAAGAGATGAGAACATTTCCAGCGATCCCACGCACGTCTGTCCATTCTGAAAGCTCCTTTTAACTGCTGCCCAGCTGCAGCAGCTGTACACACCATGTAAGCTGCTGTACAAACACACAAACACAACTCCAGAATCAGGTCATACAGCAGCTATTCAAAGAACTCGCTCCGCAACTCTGCCTCCGTCGATCGATACCAACACCATCAACAAGAGCTCCGCAAACACAACTGAATAGAGATGCGGGGAGCGTTTGAAGTGAAAGGAAGAAAGAGCCCAAGAAGGGGAGGAGAGAAAGAGGGATGTATCAGAATGTCAAAGAAAGGGAGGAAGATGAGACAAAGCAAGTAAAGGGAACAAGAATGGAGGGAAGAGGGTGGGAAAAAAAGAAGAAAGGGGTGGAAAGAATAGATGGAAAGGGAGTTGATTGGGTCCTATTGAAGTTAATCCTCATCCAGCAAGCAGCCGGCCTCCCAGCCCCACAATTAGAGGCAGCTGTAGCTTCAACCATCATCTTGATATTCACTAACTGTCCTATAAACACAGTCATTAAACTGATGGATCCACCTTTATGCCGGCATTTCCATTCTCCTCAAAGACGATGTTTACTGCCATTTGAGAGAACGGATATAATGGTGGAAGTGCTGCTGCATTAGCCCCCCCACCAGAGGTGAGACCAACCTTGAAGATGGAAAACAGACTGATTTGTTTGGCTCACCCGTGAAAAATAATATTCATGCAATTATGTAGCATTTGTATTTATGGGTCATGAGGCGGGTGGCAGGCACTAAAAGCCAGCAGATTGTTTCTGGATGAACAATGACTTCTTCTTTTTCTCATGTGGACACTGTTGTCATTTATTTGCTTCTTATAAAAAATATTGAGGAGATATTTAACTGAAGCAGCTCTTAAATGGTACTTGCTAATATTCTTAATTAAATAGTTTGCACATGATGTGCTCCATTTATTACTGTTGGGATACTATTTACAGCAATAATCATTAGCATTCATTTATTTTTTATTTACCAATTGGAACAAAAATATTACAAGATTATGGCACCCGTTTGCTTGCAAAACTTAACTTAATCTTTTCATTTTAGTGGAACAGCTGCAATCAGTAGAGATCAACCACTTCTCATTCCAGCTCATCACATACCGATGTGATGTCGCTGCCCTTTGGTGTGGCACTGTATCAGACACTGCTAGAAAGCATCTTTTTACATGTGATTAACACCAGAACAGCCAAGGCGCTCATTCTGACTGCAGATGACTTTGTGAATTGAAAAAACATAATGCTGCTACTACTGACTTCTCCTAAAAGTTTCTGTATTCTCATTTAATTTTTTTTTCAATATGCAGCATATTATAAATTACACAAAAGGCAAAGAAAAATGTGATCACCTATTTCAGCCACAGACTTCACTGACAAACATACTGACAACATGGAAATTGCTGCTGTTATACTGTTACTACTTGATCTTGGCTTCTACGCACCTATCATTGTCTCTGTCAAATAAACTTCACAAGTTTTCTCAATTTCCAATTTCCCTACATTAAAAGATAAATAATTAATTAGACTCAATTAAAAATAAAGTAAGGGAGATCAGGGCCAGTTGTGACACTTTTTGTCTCAGCTCCTATAACTCACTAAATTGTTGTAGTAAAGTTCTGTAGTAAAGTACGCTTATTTATCACAGATAGCAATGTTTCCAACTTTTTTTGGTTTTATTTTTGTACTTGCTTCCAGCCTTTTCCCATAGGCTGTGATTATTTTTGTGATGGTTCTTGGTGGAAATTTTTTATAATTAATGTTAAAATAACGTTTATAATATAAAATAACATTTAAACTGTTTCTCGCTCTCAGTAATTCTAGATGAATCTCAAATTTGAATCAGATCACTGATGGTTATTATCCTACAGTAACATACTGCTGTGAATATATATAATCATCATGGTTCACTACATGTGGCACATGATGGCAGCATATTGATAAATATATAAATATATTTCACAAAATTTACATTGTAGTCTTACTTCAAGATAAACTAACAGAATAAAGTCTGGTATTTATCATGAGAGATAATAAAGTTTGGAAGTCAAGGTCAAAATGAGCACTTATGGTCATTTTAGTTGTTAAGAAATTCTGGTACTTCTTGTTAAAGATCTTGTAAACAACAACAACAACACAACAACAAGTGTTATTAACCACCCAGCCAAATTTGAATGATTAAAAAAAAAATCTTGGTGTCAGTTCCAGATGTGCTTGGATTATGCATTATAAATGGTTGCACTTCGTAAAGTTTCATTCAAGGTATGGAGAGAAAACTGTTTTTGGAGAGACAGTTGGTATGCAATTTAATGCTGTAGACACAACTGAGAGGGCAAACTACGGGATTTGTCACAGTTTTACAAAATTTATGGCTTACTGAGCTCCATTTGTGGGTTGTACACAGAATCTGATGTTGTACTTTTTCTATTAAATAATGGAGCAGCCCAGGTCCCCAACTGCAGCAGTACATCTGTGTCCAGCAGGCCAGCACATAATTAAATAAAGAATTTAAAATACACACACATATATATATATCTTTATATGTGTGTTATGGCATGCCGTTCAGGAAATTATTATATATATAATATGAAGTTTGAATATATGGAATGAATGAAAGTCTGAATATATTGAATGAACCTTGAATATATGGAATGAAAGTCTGAATATATTGAATGAACCTTGAATATATGGAATGAAACTTGAATATATTGAATGAAAGACTGAATATATTGAATGAACCTTGAATATATGGAATGAAAGTCTGAATATATTGAATGAACCTTGAATATATGGAATGAAACTTGAGTATATGGAATGAAACCTTGAATATATGGAATGAAAGTCTGAATATATGGAATGAAAGTCTGAATATATTGAATGAAATTTGAATATATGGAATGAAAGACTGAATATATGGAATGAAACTTGAATATATGGAATGAAACTTGAATATATGGAATGAAAGTCTGAATATATGGAATGAAACTTGAATATATGGAATGAAATTTGAATATATGGAATGAAACTTTGAATATATGGAATGAAATCTGATGTTATCCTACTGGCGCCACCTTGTGTTTTCAATTTGTATTATTGCTTAGCTTGATGCTAACACTTCATGGGAATCACCATTAACATGCTAACTGAAATTAGCATTGTGATTGTGGTAATATTTTCTAAACAAACTCATCTATTTGACTTCACATGATAAACATAAAAGGACGTGTGCTCATACTTTGAGTCACATATTTCCTTTGTGGAAACAAACTAATAGCTGCTGATTTTAACTCAGTCTGTCACTCTGGCTTCAACACTCCACACTGATCAGCTACAGCAGCATCAAAGGGTCAAAACTGCCTTTAAATACGAGGTGGAGACATTTGAGAGGCAGCATACATATATTTTTATTTTTCTATTTTATTCATGATTTTCCTATGGCACTAATCTGGTGAGCAGGAACAGCTAAATGTACCAGTTTAGTTCAAAAGGTATATGTTTTGTTCATTCTGTTGTACATTTTATTTACCACTTTTATAAGCAGTCAAGTTCAGGGTTTTAAAAGTGTCAGTGTTCAATTTCATATGTGAAGGATGGTATCTTAATGGCTCACATTTGTGCTCTGTGCAGTTTTCAGGAACTCTATTAATTTGGGTCAAATATATGTTTTTCAGTGATAGCCCTCTGAACTCCCTGGATTTACTGAAGGGCTCTAGCTGAAATATTCCAATACTTTGTTGAGCTGGAAAACGTTTTTGCAACAGCTGCTCATACTCCAAACAACAGTGAATACATTTCTTCATTGGTTCAACTTTATTGAGTACAATTACCAGTTATTTTGGCCTGTACATGTATTTACAAGGGTGTTAATTACTCTTCATTACATAGGATTGCTGTGACTACATTTTGTGCTGTCTCATTCCTACAGCCAGACTGTACAGAATAATATTTAGGGCTGGATGATCCTCATCTCCCCAGTCGTTACTACCACAATATTTAGGCAGGCGTTTTAGTGATTTGGTCACTGTGAGGCCCCTCACCATTTTGCTTAATGAAGTCACAGCTAGTGAACATAAACTATTTGGAGGTAGCTCTTTTCAGTTAACAGACTATAATATGTCTTATTCTGAAATGCATCATTCAGCATAATGACAACTTTTACTTTTGGTACTTTAAGTACGGTATATCTTTATGCTGATACTTTTACTAAAGTAAAACTATTTTTGCACTTGGGTTTTGAAGGGACACTGGATGGCAGTCAGTTGGAGAGTCCTGAGAGAATGTTTATATAAAGACGTCATACTAAACAGTGCGCAATATTCATATTTTTTTGATTAACTTGAATGGTGATCCTTATAGGATTAGTTACTAACAACAATTTGTCTCAAAAACAGTATCTCAAAATAATAAGTTATCTCAAAACAATGATTTATTATCTCAAAATAATTTAGCATCTCAAAATAATTACTTAGTAATGATTTAGTGTATAAGTAGAATAGTTTGAGAAAATTTCTCAATATTTTGAGACAGTCTACTGAGTGATTGTTTTTAGATTAGATTTATTATTTTGACATATTAACTCAATATTTTGAAATACTAATTAATTATTTTGAGAAAGTTTCTTATTATAATGAATTACAGGATCTTTCTTTTTTTCCATCATACTGCTATACTACATCACATCAGTCAATCTTCATGACTTTTACTTAAGCTGCATTATTGCTGAGGTAAATAAAATACTTTCTAAAAGTAGACTGCTAAATTTAGCTGTTCCTGCTCACCAGGTTAGTGCCATAGAAAAATCATGAATAAAATAGAAAAATAAAAATATATGTACGCTGCCCAGTGCTTTAAGTGGAAAAAAATAAGTGCCGGTACTCCCCTTATTCGACTGTTGCCAGGTAAATTAGGCGGTGGGTAACAGCAGATCATTAAGTTTTATATTTAAATACTAGGACATGATACTGATTTTTAAAAAGAAATTTGTTTTTATTGAGCTTTCAACTTTACAGATAAATTCTGTTTGTTCACTTGGATATTGGCCCAAGGGAGGTCTTCAGGGGGGCGGCCCTCAAGTAGCATACAGGCTGATGCACAAGTGAACTGGCACCTACAATTTCCTGTGGACACACACATGAGAGAAATAAATAGAAGATGGAGACAGACAGTACATGGAGAAAATTGGAGAAGTGAGCTATGCAGTTGACAAGTAAATCAATTAGGCTAAATGACATACTCCTGTGTTTGTTTCTATCATAACAAAACAGTAGACAATGACTGTTTAATATTTTAGACCTAAATATTTGATTGTAGTGTAACTTAACTGAGCAAATTCACAAATTTAGGAGGACCAACAACATGATATTATTGATGAATAAGATCTCCATATACTTAAACAAATGCAACCAAATCCTGGACAGGAGGTTGTCCATCAAGCAAGGCAACTGGTACTGAACACACCCTGTGGACACACACATGCACACACACAGACACGCTCTAATGTTTGCATTCAACGTCCGCGAGATCTCTTCTTCACGTCCTTTTTCTGGCACACTCGACTCGCGAGACCTCCTTACAAGTGAACGCCTCGCGACGGGCAGGCATGTGGCGCGTACCAGTGCACACTGGGTAATGTAGTATAACCATAGGAGTATGAGTATCATAAAGCGCAAGAGAGAAATAGAACAAGAGAGGGTACTGGTATTGAGAAGTGCTGGTACTCCGTACTGGTGCGTACCGGCCCACTTAAAGCACTGATGCTGCCTCTCAAATGTCTCCACCTTGTATTTAAAGGCAGTTTTGACCCTTTGATGCTGCTGTAGCTGATCAGTGTGGAGTGTTGAAGCCAGAGTGACAGACTGAGTTAAAATCAGCAGCTATTAGTTTGTTTCCACAAAGGAAATATGTGACTGAAAGTATGAGCACACGTCCTTTTATGTTTATCATGTGAAGTCAAATAGATGAGTTTGTTTAGAAAATATTACCACAATCACAATGCTAATTTCAGTTAGCATGTTAATGGTGATTCCCATGAAGTGTTAGCATCAAGCTAAACAATAATACAAATTGAAAACACAAGGTGGCGCCAGTAGGATAACGTCAGATTTCATTCCATATATTCAAAGTTTCATTCCATATATTCAAGTTTCATTCCATATATTCAGACTTTCATTCCATATATTCAGACTTTCATTCCATATATTCAGACTTTCATTCAATATATTCAAGTTTCATTCCATATATTCAAGGTTCATTCAATATATTCAGTCTTTCATTCCATATATTCGGACTTTCATTCCATATATTCAAGTTTCATTCCATATATTCAAGGTTCATTCAATATATTCAGTCTTTCATTCCATATATTCAAGTTTCATTCAATATATTCAAGGTTCATTCAATATATTCAGTCTTTCATTCCATATATTCGGACTTTCATTCCATATATTCAAGTTTCATTCCATATATTCAAGTTTCATTCAATATATTCAGACTTTCATTCCATATATTCGGACTTTCATTCCATATATTCAAGTTTCATTCCATATATTCAAGTTTCATTCAATATATTCAGACTTTCATTCATTCCATATATTCAAACTTCATATTATATATATAATAATTTCCTGAATGGCATGCCATAATATATATATATATATATATATATATATAATATACATATATATATATATTACATATATGTGTGTGTGTATATATATGTATATATATATATATATATACATGTGTGTGTGTATGTGTGTGTATGAGGGGCCGTACAAGACTTAATTCATTCTGGCTCTCTCACACACATACATTCTTCTTTCACGTACATATATTGTCACTCTTACACACACATTCATTCTCCTTTTGCATACATATATTTTCATTCTTGCACGTACATACATTCTCCTTTCACATGCATACATTCTCCTAAATAAATAGGCATATACGTATATGTACAAAGAAAATATATGCATGTAAGAGAAAAATGTGTGTATGTAAGAGAAAAATGTATGCATGTGTGAGAGAGTAGAGTGGAAAAGGAAGTCCATCATTTATTGCGCTGTGATTGGCTGAGAAGCTCAAGCGGGCGGGTCACGTTCAGGTCACAGTCAGCATGGAAGGTGGAGAGGAGTCTCGAGCACTGCAGCAAGCCATTGGGGTATTACAGTTTTTTCTCAGTCGCTTTGGTACATTTCCCAGATCAAAATGAAATTCTCAAAACTACTTGTTCAATCTTCAAATCATTGTGTCACTTGTGCACACCAAAAAAGCAGTTCCTCATTTCTTTGAACAAGCTGCAAATGCTTTGGTACATCCATGAAATGACTGTGTACAATTCTCTGCTGTTTCCTACATTATCAATTGCTTATGTCATGTTGATCAAAATGTATTATCATGGGTCTCTGTTGAATAGTCTCACCCCCACAACATTTAGGCATTAGTTCATCGCATAAGTCTTTACATGCAAAATGGTTGAACAAGTTTTCATAATATGTCAAGCATATTTCTATACATTTCCATTAGACTTTTTTCTAAATCTGTCCTGAATTGGTAAATTGCTCCCAGGTGAATCTCGACTTTCTCTAACGAAGGGAAATGTGTGAAGCATTAGATCAACCAATGATCAACCAGTTTTCTGAAATAGCTCAAAGGTGCATCTCATGAACCATCAACTGGCAAGTATATTTATAGCTGGAGCACAACACAGTGTTTCAATGTCTGACAATGGAAGGACAAGGAATTGGACGGGGTCAACAGCCAGAGAGAAGAAGAAGAGGAAGAGGAGTGAGGCTGCGTGGTGGAGGAATTGGGAGGCAAAACAGAGGAAGAGGCAGAAGAGGCAGAGGACATATGCGTGTTCCAGATGAGATAAGAGCCACACTTGTAGACCATGTTGTCAATCATGGACTTACAATGGCCGAGGCTGGTCGAAGGGTGCAGCCAAATGTTGGGAGAACAACTGTGTCCTCAATCATCCAGACTTTTCGTAGAGAGAACAGGTAGGTAATATAACAAAACGTACTGTACTGTAATACTGTATTGTAATTCTGCAATGCTTCATACAATGTTACAGTATTTCACTTACATTTTACAATATACTGTATGTATACTTTATACAGTGACATTTTTATCTTACTCAATTTTGTGTTTTGCATGATATTTCTTCCACATAGGACTGCAAGACAAGTTCACAGGGGTGGCAGAGGGCCCCTTTTCACACCAGAACAGGAACAGGCCATTTGCACCATGGTTACAGAAAACAATGCCATAAGACTACGGGAGATAAAGAGCATCATTATAGAGGACAACAACATCTTTGAAAACATCCAAACAGTCAGCATCTCAACCATTGACAGGGTGCTGAAAAGACACCAAATGAATATGAAGCAGCTGTACACTGTTCCATTTGAAAGAAATGGTGAAAGAGTGAAGGAGCTGCGCTACCAGTATGTACAGGTAAAACATGTATGAGTATGCAGTGACTGCATCTCACAGTAAACAATACAACATTCTAAAGTGATATACAGTACACTAAGTGTAACCTTTACACATTTGCTATGGCTGTAGAAAAGAAGATGCAATATTTGCTGCATACATTTGATGTAACTGTATCTTGTCCACAATGAAAATGAATGTAATTCATAGAACTAATTTTGTGTCTTCTGGATATAGCGTATAATGGAACTGGAGGCAAGTGAACCACCACACAACTTCATATACATGGATGAAGCTGGCTTCAACCTGACAAAAACGCAGAAGTCGTGGTCGAAATATCATCGGCCACAGAGCAACAGTTGATGTACCAGGCCAGCGAGGCGGGAACATAACCATGGGTGCTGCCATCTCTGAGAATGGTGTGCTAACACATATTCCCATTATTGGCCCATACAATACAGAGCGTCTTGTCACCTTTTTAGACACTCTCTACAGGGATCTCATCCCAGAACAAGAGAGGGGTCAGGCTGGAGATCACTTGCCCAGGTATGTAATAGTTTGGGACAATGTTAGTTTCCATCGCTCTGGCATCATCAGACAATGGTTTGCAACCCACAACAGAATGCTAATGGAGTTCCTCCCACCCTACTCCCCATTCCTGAACGCCATCGAAGAATTCTTCTCAGCATGGCGATGGAGAGTGTATGATCATCAGCCACATACACAAATGACCCTTCTGGCTGCCATGGATGCAGCCTGTGAAGACATCACAGCAGATGCCTGCAGAGGCTGGATACGACATTCTAGACGATTCTTTCCACGCTGCATTGCAAGAGACAATATCCGTTGTGATGTGGATGAGAATTTGTGGCCCAACATAGAGGAACGTCAAGAGGTGTAGGAGGACCTCACTGTAATTCCTTCAGCACTGCATGTACAGTTTTCCCTTAGGATATTGTCTTTGTTCACATTTTGACTTTTGTTTGTTTGTTGTTTTTTCTTTGTGCTATGCAGTGCTGTCTTTTTCTTTGTGTATCACAATGACATGGTCTGTCAACAAATTACAAAAAAGATGGTGAAAGCTTAAATGTGAATCTTGTCCAGTCTCTTGCAATCATTCTCCCACATACACGAAGGTGCAACTTACAATTTACAACAACTGTCATCAAAACTTTAGCCATAGTTTACATCAGTACATCCCTCCAGAGTACACTGTTATATTGACAACATGACTAAGCAATTTGACTGTCTTATCCGGACACAATGACACAAGGACTTGTCATTCTGATGCACTGACATGTTCATCGACACAGGTATTTACTTTTGAGAGATGAACTTAGGATTTTGAGCAAGAGACTGGCTTTTGCAGGTAATCCATGGTGTTTTGCTATTTGTACAAATTGTTTTGAGAAAAGAACTTACTGTTTTGCAAATATCGAGGATGATTCGAGAAATGTACCAAAGCGACTGAGAAAAACTGTAAGAAATATTTTATCATCCCCAGAAATGGTCACATCCTTATCCTCGTCGCTTGAGCGGCAGGTGACAGGTTCATCTGTACCAAACTTTACTCACAAGTCACTTCAGCAGGACAAGCAGCTAACACTAACGCTACACAAGGCGGAACTGGAGGATTACGGCAGTCTTTGCGATATCGGTTTGAATGTGATCACGAAGTTCACCATGCAGCCTCTCATGAACATAAGAATCTGTAGCTACTCCATGCAATCGTTCAACACATTGTAAGACATTGTTAAAAAAAAATCTTATGTCATTTTCATTGCTACTCACTCCCAAAATGAAAAACTGGCAAAATAGGATGACTTTGAATAGCATCATTGTCTAGTTTCGCTGTTTGATATCTGGTTAGGATAAGCCAAGCAAGCACATTTATTTCCAGGTTTGAGAGTCACTTCCTGCTTAAAGGGGGACTTCCTTCTTAAGGAGGGACTTCCTGTGTCCCTGGAAAATGAGTATGTATGTGTGCGTGAGAGTGAAAATATATGTATGTGAAAGGAGAATGTATGTGTGTGAGAGAGTGAAAATATATGTATGTGAAAGGAGAATGTATGTATGTGCAAGAGTGAAAATATATGTATGTGAAAGGAGAATGTATTTATGTCAGAGGAGAATGTATGTGAGTATGAGAGAAAATATATGTATGTGAGAGGACCAGAATGAATTATGGCTTGTACAGCCCCTCATACGTGTGTGTATGTATGTATATATATATATATTTATATATATATATATATATGTATATATATGTAGATGTATTTACTTTCACTTGTATTTGTTATACTAAATACAGTTCCAGACTGCAGCAGTACTTTTATGCCACAGCACAGAATTAAATGCAGAATATAAAACATAAAACTCTGTTTAGATTGAATGTATAAGTTTGGCGTTCATATTTTATTAGATGTACATCTTTTTCTCCACAGAAACAATAACAACAACATCGTGTGTGACATCATCTGAAAACATGGGACCCCAAGTCGATCTGGCAGGCTGAGCACATCTGGCACACACACCGGGAGGCTGCACTGAGGATGTAACGCTAACGTTAGCTGCAGCAGATGCTTCTGTCCCAGGTGTTTCATGAGGTGGCTGGTTTGTTGCTACACACAACCACTTTTTTTTTTTTTTTACATATATTGCATTTAGCTTCATTTTTGAAAGATATAATAAAGCGGTCCTGCACGTTTAACCGTTTAGCCCTGTCAGCCGTGACTGGAGAGCACAGAATGTAAACACACCATCATGAGAGGATAGTTAGGAATTTGAAAATGCCTGCTACGCTGGAGCAAAATAAAGTAACATAAATATTGTTTGTAGTCCTGTTTTCCAGGAGCTTATCAATATTTCACTATCGACCAATTAGGTACCAATGAAGTACTGACTCTCAATACCTATCCTGAGCTACTGACCAATAGCAAACATTATTCATTGTTCATTTTCCAAACTTACTTGTAGAAGTATTTTTTGTCGTTTTACTAAAGAACTACAAGGTGTTGCAGTTTAATTTATGATGAAATCAACCCACATCCCACAACACTAATCAACAGACATGTGACATCACTCGCTCTATTTTGCATGAATTTTTCATATTGAGACAGCTGAAGTTGCTTTTGAATACTGTGGATCTACAAATAATAATAATAATAATAATAATAATAAGAGTTTTTGATGCCACAATCATAACACACTGCACATTCACATGAACAGACTCATTCATTCACTCGTTCACCCTGCTGCAACCCAAGACTGGACCTTTGAAACAAGTATCTTCTTCAAGTGAGTGGCATACAGACAGTTTATTGTGAATCTGGATATTATTTTGTGATGAAGAAAAACTTGTGGTCAGACTCAAGGACCCTCAGTTGTCCTTACTTGAATATACGAGGTTAATACAACACAACTGTTGACAGAGAAGACCTTGGTACAGCGTGTACACATGGATACAGTTCATACCAAACGCTTAAAGATACAATAGAAACACTCAGTTTTAGACAGTTGGTTCTATATGATGTGAGACAATGTATCATCAGGACACTCGACAGGTGAACGCTACATCACATACTGTAAGCAACAATGTCAATGTCACAAAAACTATTAGAACTTCATCCACAGATCACAAGATATCTGTGTATCAGACAGGAGAGCACTCCAGCATTTTAATCTGAAGGTCACTGAGGCCTCTCAGGTCAACACAGGTCAGGTTTAATTATATATCAGCCACTTATTAAAGTTATTAAAAGTTGTCTTTACTCATTAATTATCTGACATTCTGGAAGAAGTCCATCCATAAGCCTTTATTGATTACTTGAATTGGTTACTTTGTTTGAGTCATTGTGTGACTGTGGTGTATCCAATCCAGTTATTAAGTACGGAGTGGACTGGTAGCTGGAGAGGTGCCCTTGAGCAACACACTGAGCCCCCAGCTGCTTACTTCTGGGCAGCATCCATCACTCTACCACCTCTCCAACAAAAAATTGTTGCATGTGCATGTGTGTGTGCAAGCCTATGTGTGTGTAAAATTGCAAACAATGCAGTGAGAGAACTGAATTTTCCCCAAGGGGGACTAATAAGGGACCTTCTTCTTCTTCTTCTTCTTCTTCTTCTTCTTCTCTTCTCTGCTTCTTCTTCTTCTTCTTCTTCTGCTTTCTTCTTCTGCTTCTTCTTCTATCTAAATTAACCCTTGGAAACACCAAAGTCACACAATAACACAAACAGACCAACTGATCCTGGCAGTGATAGACCAGCAACTCCTGTGTTCTGTCAGGTAAACTACTGTTTCTGCCAAAGGAGTCTGGTGGCTATATATCTTTTTAAAAATGAAATACCAAAATGTACACTTTGAAAATGTATTTATGTATTTATCAATTTGCAGCCTATTTTAACATTAATAATAAACAAATTTCCACCTAGAATGCTCACAAAAAAATAGTCACAGCCTATGGGAAAAGGCTGGAAACAAGTACAAAAATAAAACCAAAAAAGCTGGAAACTTTGCTATTTGTAATAAGTAAGGGTACTTTGTTTCAAACATTCAGTGAGTTATAGGTGGTGAGACAAAAAGTCTTACAACTGTCCCACACACACACACACACACACACACTTTATTTTTAATTGAGTGTAATTAATTAATTACTTGTATTTTAATGTCGGGAAAATAGGAAGTTGAGAATATTTGTTAAGTTTTATTGACAGAGACAGTGATAGTTACTAAACAACCAGAATGCATCTCCAACTGTGCAAAAAGTAACACAACAGCAGCGATATCCATGGGGTCAGAATGACCGCCTGTGGCCAGAATGGGTAAAAATTATCACTTTCTTTGCCTTTAGTATAATTAATATTAAAAAAGACACTTTTAGGAAAAGTCAGGTACCAGCAGCATTTTTAATTCAACAAAATTATTGGACATATAAACTTGAAAATGGTCAAAATGACCCTTGAGCCTTGTTTGTTCTAGTGTTAGAATGATATTGATATTTTAGGTGTTGCTGCTGACCCTGTCCACAGCAGTAGATTGCTTAGCTTCCTCCACCAGTACTTCCGCTGCTTCTCCAAGCTGGGAGTGTGTTGACTGCCATCTACTGCAGGTAATACACTGACTGTGGAGAAGTACTACAACCCTCACTTCACCCCAACTTTTTTGTCATCCATCTCTATGTAAACAAGGCTCATACCAAAACTTTTTCAGACTTGGTAAAAATCCAATGAAAAGAAATGTTGTGAATAGTGAAAGTGAAGGAGGTGAGATTAGGTAGAGGAGGAGAAAATCTTTTCAGTTTTGGGATCAGTGTGTGATGTGGAAAACTCCTTTGATATCAACATGTGACAGTAACAAAACTGATCTTATCTCGGCAACAGAGGATTTCAAAATACAAGAGAAACATCCCCACACAGGAAGAGATGAACTGATGCCCACAGTAATCAGAAAAGAAAATCAGACAACAAAGGCTGTCAGCCTTTTTCTGGAGGTTCCTGAATACCCGTCAGTCCTCCCTTCAGACCCCCTGGTGACTCTCCCAGACAGGCTGTCTGTCTCCAGTAGAGAGGACTATAGAGGTTCCTCTATGTAGTCAAGGTTTTATAGTCGTGTTTTATTGAGCAATAACAAGTGATTTTAATAAAACATTTACTATATCTTCTTCAGTTTTATGTTTGGATCAGATCTGTCTCCCAGTCTCCCAGCTTCCACTGACTGAAGACTGCACATACCAGTAGTCAGAGCCATCCTGCTGTGAAAAAGAGCTGTAAAATGTACCTGTTGCGGCTGTTTCTCTGTTTTCTTATTGTCAGGAGAGCCTATGAAAGGATAGAACTTTCATACCTACCAGTAACCTAGTTACGTAACCTTTGTGTTTTTGGAATGTAGAGAATGTAGGAAGGACCCAGAGCAACCAGAGGAAACCCACGCAAACATGAGAAGAACATACAAAGTCCAGGAAGGAATGCTAATGGCTGCCTTGAGGCATTGCGGGTTAGCTACTAGACCACTAATAATAATAATTACTGGAGATCCTGACATTTGCTGAAAAAATGACCTTGTATCATCTTCAGTCAACTTTAATTAAAAAATAAAGTATTTTTGAAGCAAGCTTCTCAAGACCATCACTGACCATCGCTGTTTCTTGACCACCTTTTAACACATGGATAATGCAAGATTAGCCAGTGGCCTCACCCTAACCCAACACAGAAGAAAAAATGAGTACCATCCTGTAGGGTTGTAACAATTCACTCATGCATCTGATGCATCAGGCTTTAAAGCTCTAGTAGGGAACATTGTTTTGGTATAATTGAGAAATAATTTCATAAAAACCTTTAAGCATATTGTAAATCAGGTGTTCTGAGAGAGAGCTACACTTTTGCACCTCCTCGATGGCTCTATTTTTAGCATTTAGAGAATCTGTCCCGTGACGGTAGACTTGAACCAATCACAGGTCTTTTAGGACCTGGGGGACTCCTCCTACTAGTGCAGCTGCACTTTCCCGTTCTTTCAGTCAGACCCTGAATCAATGACGGAAACTACTGCAGGAGAAGTCGCTATAAAACAACATTATAATAAAGAGAAAAGAGCCTAATGAGCAACATGCTAAACCCAGGAGTATGTCAGCTCACTCAGTTACTTTTGAGTTCACCTTCAGTTGTGTTCATTCACTTGTATCGCTGAGCTTTGCCGAGTGCTGAGAGGACTGGGCGGAGCTGAGACACAGAGCCGACACACAGCTGCTCAGAGCCGGTGAGCTCTTTAGAGGAGGGTCTGCAGCAGACTGGTGCTTCTGGAGGAAAAAACCACGGGAGCTGTTGTGATGCCGACTATTTTACTGTCAGGAGAGGAGCTCAGAGTGTATATTTCAAACTTTTTGGATTAAAAAGAGGATTTATCTTCACTCCTGCCTCAACCTTCTGCAGCAACAATGAAGAAATCATGGAGCCACGGACCGGCCAGAGGAGAGCTCGGCATTTGTTTTTGAAACTTCTGTGATTAAAAAGTGGATTTATCTTCATGTTTGCTTGTAAACCTGTGTGCAGCAGCACCATGGAGGAGCCCACCGCGCTGTTTACAGGGTGAGTAAATGACACCGTGCTTTTGTACTGATATTTTTGGCTGCGCGAGTCAAACCGTGTTGCCGCTGAGTTGCATTTTCATGACCGCTTATATCGCGGAGAGTCGCACCTGACATGAACCGCAAGCCCGACTCGCCTCCAAGCGGGCTGCAGTCATGTGGCGCTGACCGCGGCACAAAGGTGGTGAACCTCCTTTTTGTCCCCCTCCAACAAGCGAGTGTTGTGATACTGAGCTCGTGTGTGCAGGACAACAGAGAGAAAGACGTTTTTAAAAGTCTCTTTATGTTTAACTCTCAGTACTTTTATATCTTCACACTGAATCTTCATGTTTTTAAATGTAGTTTCTCTCCTCTGTCTGTGTTTTTTACTGTCAGGTGTCTGTTTTATTAAACACAGTTGATGTCTGTCGGTCTGTGCTCGCTCACGATAGCCTCCGTTAACTGTTGCTTGTGCTCATGAAGGGCATACTGCTCATCTAGTGGGAGGGACTGAGAATGCAGAAAACCAAACCTAACTTTAAGGTCCGGTATGCCTGTCACTGGGAGTAACTGACAATCAAGCTATCCTTGCATTCAGGTATGAGGATGTGTTGTTACGGCTGATATCTGCAAAACTCAGCAACTTGCACCAAAACTATCTAGGGGAACAAATAGCATGACAGGTATGAGAAAAAATATGAATTTTGATTTCAGGTGAACCGTCTCTTTAATTTGATGTGGACTGTAGGTTTGAACACTCCAAACTATTTCTAACATTCACTGGATTTGCTCCATGTCCAGGCTTTGAAATTAAGTAAACTGACACCCATAGATTTCTTTACATAGTTTTTGTTTTAAATGGTTTAACTGCCAAACTTTGAGAAAGGCAGCCAACTGTAGGTTCAAATCTAAGCAGAAAAACATCATCCTGGATTTATTCATTCTTTACCTTATATCTCCCACAGAAGAAAAGAGCTTTAAATATTCAAGCGGTCTTACTATTATCAGCCCTCTGCTTCCGTGCTTTGGCAAGTATCCACTGTTATCATTGCTGAGAAGGAAATTATAGCTCTATCATCCGGCCCAGAAGCTGTGTCAGCCCACCCCAGCCACGACCCCCACCGTCCAAACCCCTACTCCCTACCAGCCTCTTTTCATCTTTATTATACAGGTTGGGAGCCCTCGGTACATCTCCAGCATATTAAAACTGGATGATCATTGTTCCTGCCTCTCTCAAAGTCAAAGCAGGTCAACATCAGCAGTCCAGCCCAGACCACCTCAGTTCAATTCAACACATTTCCAAGACCTGGTACCAGTCCAGCTTGGGTTAAGAGCTGGTCCAGATGGGATCAAGACCATGTCATGACCAGGGCAGAGCAAACAGAGTCCTATTCACAATTCAAAAGGGAGACCAAAATAGGCATGTTTTTTTATGTGTAAAATGATGCCTGAGGAGTTTCTGTAGCACAGTCTACAGCTGTGGATTGGTGCACTCTAGCAATGAACTAATCAACATACAAACTACACAACAGTTTACAGGAATATAAAGGCCTTCCATGCAAAGGTTAAAATCCATTCTATTGCCTGTAGTGATGAGTAAAAAATAAACCAAACATTGATCAAATTATTCAAACTAACCTCTGACCCGTTTCCTATTATATTATTTTCCTATTATATCCATTGTGTGCATGATTACAAGCTCACAATGGCAATTTTAAGGTATGTTTATCATGTGGATGTTGTGGAAAGTGCAAACACGCAGTACACAAAATAATACAGAAACACTGATGGATTGAAAATTAAATATATATTGGAGACAGACACCATACAGAATCTGTTGAAGCGTCTGTCTCTGGGTTAAGAACTTGCTGTGTTTTAGATTTTCAGCAGGACAGTAAACTAATACTTCCAAATGCCACAAGCAAACTATTTCCAGCAGGGGTCAGAGGTTAACATCTATGGGATTACACAAGAGGCCACAGCAGGTGACTACAAACATAAGACTTTCCAAGCGCCCCCTAAAAGAATGTGCATAACCTTCCAAATTGAGATGACTCAGTCTTCTCTGAGATATTTCTTTAACCAAAACAAAAGCAAATATGAAGTCAATAAAATAAATCTTCATACTGATTTACCTTTACATTTGACACTTGAGACCCCATGAAGGCCTAAACAGCAAAATTCTGTGGGTCATTGCATACTGGCTGTTCTTCATAAGTTTGTACTATTTGGTTACCTTGCGAGGCAGCTGAAATTGCCAGATCATGCGAGGATCCATCTTGCCAGGCTTCAAGTTATTCGTTTATGTTGGCACCAAAAGTACTGCAGCCAATCAGCATCTTAGGAGGGACTACTGGCAGCTACAGGTGTGGTGACAGCGAGAAGCGTCCATGGAAGCGACTCGTCTCAAACATAAAATACCTCATAAACTTATACTTATTTTACTTTTAACAAATTAAATTAGGTCTCTCTAAAAATTGCTGAAATGGCATCAGTCTCTCAGGGCCTCCTCACTGAAGGCCCGAAAGTTTTGCGTGTTTAAGAACGTGTTCAAACTTGATTATCACCCGCCAACAAATGTGCAAGGTGATCTACTAACGGTGTGCACTGAGGACTGTGTCTTTCTGACGTGCTCTCCATTTAGTATGTTTGCCCTAATGAATATGCAATATGGGGCATATTCATAGGTGTAAAGTACTGGAAGGAATAAATAAGTTAATTTAGCACATGCACTGTGATTTACCAAGCCTGAAAATAATTTGCAGTGACTATGACTACATCTGTATTTAATACATTTCAAAGGAAGGTGCTAATCAACCCAGCGGTGTGCACAGATTGCTGTTTGGGGTATGCCTTTATTTTTATTTTCATTCAAAATCCTTAACGCAGAAAAACACAGTGATTAAACATAAATTTATTGTAGCCTATTTGCAGCCAAACTGAACATTCACAGCCACTGTAGCCTAAAGAAAATTAACACTGACCTTTATTATGTCTTCCTAGTTCCTCCTTTTGGCCAACACAATTTTAAGTGGGGTTTTTCCCAGGTTGCCCGTCTCTCCCACAGTGCACTCCTCTTCTCCCTCTCCAATCCCCAGCTGCTCCGCTGTGGGACCACTTGGATTGAGAGACCTCAGCACTGCCTGTACCCCATCTTCAATCCCTCTTGCCAGGGCATTTATGGTCTATTATTATTATTATTTATTTATATTTTTTTGTGAAGATAGTAGAAGCAGTATTATTATGAGTCAGTTTTTCTTTTGTTCTTCATTTTATATCTTGCCACCTTCTGTTAATCTCATCTGTTGTTCTTGACTTTCTTGAAGGTATTCTCCTGTATAGCATTTGTTTTTGAAATAAGTTTTTGTTGTTGTTGTTGTTGTTGTAGCTCAACAATATGTTTATTTGTTTGCTTTGGTCCCAGAATGACTACATCCATCCCTGCTCATACAACCTGAACAAGCAGTGGATTCATTTTTCTGCTTCAACATCATGGTGGTTACAAATATGGACTCATTACACATCAAGTTGGCAAAATGTGTCAAAGAGACTTTCTCCCTTTGGATTCACTTCTAAATAAGGTGAATCAGAATAACAAAAAACATTGCAGAGCTAATTCTGGATCAGCAACTAGCACATGCACAGGTGAGTTTGGAACTCTTCTTCCACCCAGTGACTCCCCACAACTAGGTCAAGTCGAGGCTGACGAACTCCTCTTGAGGAGACAGAGGTGATGTCTGCTAACATAAGTGACCTGCAAAGTGTGTAGTTGATTGCTTTGGCGTGCATCCATGAGATCTTGTATGTTGTGTATTGAGCCACCGTCAGGTATTTCACACACTGGCTGATGGGACTGTCACTCGCTCCAGACACCAGATGAGTTTATGAACTGAAGACAGATTGAGGCACGGTTGCGTTGTATTGATCAGAAATAGAGAGCAGCAAAGCAGACATGTCTCTTTCATGGGAATGTCACCGATTCATTGTCGGAGTGATCCAGCTGAGCACTTTACATGCTGACCTGTCCTGTGTGTCTCTGAGTGCATCAAAGTGAAGACTCTCACCTCGTCCTCACTGACCGTTTACATACCGAGCAGGGTGGTGTGGACATGTGGTGTCAGAGGTCTAATCTCCCAGCAGCCCACGCTTTGGAAAAAGACAAGAAAAACATGTTCAGCTCACAAATCAATCAATAGAGCCGAGGCCCAGCAGCTTCAGGCAAGCAGGTACGGGGGGGTGGGGGGCTGCGGGCTCAGTGACAGGGGTCTGCAGGAGCCTCTTAATGCTCCTCTGTGTCGTTCAGACAGGGTAAGCAAGACCTCAAGGGATATTTCTCTGTTGCTTTCTCTCTCTTAACCATTGCCAATTAAACTGAGCAGCGTTTTTTTTTCCCTTCACCAATAAGAGCGGATGATTAACAGACCGCTGGCAGGAGGGAGCCTCCCCAGCCACAGACAGCACACAACAGACAGCAGCTCAGGTGTCCTCCTTACCTTACACAACCAACCGGTGTGATACTGCACCATGAAGTATCTGCCGGAGTCCAGAGATAGAATGGAGAGGAAAACTGAGCATTAAAAGGTTTGTCAGGTGCAGGGGATTGGCCCAGCAGGGGGATCCGGGGAAGCAAATGGTATTTAGAGGCTTATGTATGCACGGAGAGATATCTGCGACTGAAACTGAACTCCATCCTCCTACAGACGCTTGGTCTGTCTCCCACACACAATGCAATAAACAGGGAGACACATGCTGCTACCATATTGGGCCATTCTTTCCTTAATATATTAGCTCATTTAAATTCAATTGAAGTCCTCCAGTTTTCTAAACTGCTTATTCTGCTCAGGGTTGCAGGGAGTCTGGAGCCTATAGGCTGCAGAACTGAATCCTTCCCAGACACTTCCTGCCTCTTCTTTACATAAGTTTTGAGACAACAGGTAGCTGAAGTGAACGCTGAGGCCTGAACTGAGCTGCCCCGTAGCAGCGAGCACCCATCCTGCTGACATGCCCTTGAGCAAGACGCTGCTGCTCTGCAGATAACCCTTTGTTCTGACCTCCCAGTGGAGATGCCAACCAAGAGGAGGGTGATGTTTCTTTACCAATAATACAATAAAAAAAAACTTTTTTAACTTTATAATCTTTGCATTCTGTTCCAATGTGGCCTGACCCGAGTTTTCTCTCCAGTATAAACTCGATACAGCAAGCACTAGCATTTCTTTTGACTTTTGACCCAGGTAAACGCTGCAGGCTACATTATTTGATGAGACTGAAAGTTTTGCTGTTGGAGTTTTATTATTAATTATTAATGCTTCTGCTGATGATTATTCCAACAACACACACTGTTTTTTCAAGTTTAGTTACTAAGCTACTGTTTTTTCAAATAATTCCCGAGCTTACAGCGATAATATTTAGTGAATCAACAGCCCGTTCTCACTCTCAATGCGTCAAATGCAACGGCTTGTTTAGTGCCCCTATGATTCAAACATTTCACTGTATACTTTCTGTCAGCATCCATGCACAATATGTGAGTATTATCAACAAAGGGAACATGTCTCTGTTAGTAGAAGTCACTTAAGATAGATTTTCTATAAACACATAGAAGACTTTTGGAAAGGAGTAATTAACATAATTTCCAAGATCATTCACAAAGAAATCCCTCTGCGCCCAGCAAGGGAGTAGGTTTGATTTTGACATTGGTGGGGACACAAAAGTGCTCCAAGGCAGCACTCCTGAAAGTTGATGTTTTTTTTTGTATTTGCAATCATAATTTCACGTCATGTAGAGCTGATCAAACAAGCAAACAATCATAGTCAGAAAAAAAATTCAGTAATTGACATGTTTATAATGCATATCTGAATATCTAAAGAGAATACAAGAATTTAATGCATTCTGCAATGTTATAGGTTAAAGCAACTAATGAAAAACAAGGAGGCAACTTCTTAGAGTTCTCATCTTGACTCTGTAGTGCAGGGCTGTAGGGCTGTAGTGCAACTGTGCATCATACTGTCAATTAACATACTGTCCATCAACAACATTGGAAATACATAAATACAATACAACAAATGCCATAAATGACCGTGTAAACCCACTCAGTAAGAGACATTGTTATGTCGCTCTTAATATTGAGAGAATGTTGGTAAAATGTGCGTTTAAAAGCCATGAAAACAGTCAGTTTATCACATTAAAATCCCACGTAAGGGCAATTACTGTTCAGAACACATTAATTTAAGGTTAGACTGATATTATAATCATAATATTCATGTTGATTTCCGGAAATACATTTTTCGGTTGCCCTCCCTACTTACACTCACGGTTGCAGATACATGCACTGTCTCCCGTCCTATCCAACTAACTGGTTGCAAGTAGCTTTTACAAGCAGATGGAGTGACAGCAGGGACGGCCAATCACATGTACGTTAGCGAGAAATCGGCAGAGCCAATCGGAGAGCAATATTTAGGTTAGAGGCGGGACTTGTAGCAGAGACCGACTGTTAACCCTTTGTGTGCCATAATCATTGACTAAACACAACGGACAGCGGTTGTATTGATAGTGACTACACATTAGTGGCTGGATATTGGTAGGGACATGTCCCTAGCGTCCCTACCCAATTCTACGCCCCTGGCACCCCGAGACCTGTATCCTTGGTATTATTCCAGAAGCATCAGCTCTGAGAACTCATGCAACTAAGTTAACTAGCATATGTCATGTGAAGCATCTAAATTGCGAGATGTTGGAGGAGCGTTTATTGTGCATCTTTACATAAGTAACCTTTTACAATCAAACAAAAAAAGTTACATCTTTCATAAAACATGAGATTTATTCCTTACATTTTTTCCTGTTTTTTTATTCTATTTTTTTTTCTTCAATCACATTGGCTTGTTTCATTTCTTTATTTTCTTTTTCCAGCTGATACACAAGCATGTATGTATGCATTTACATACATGAGTATGAGTGTGTACCTTTTTCGTTTATCAGTGGGTGGGGATGGAAGGGAGGGAAGAAGTTCAAAGAACTAAATATTGTAACAAACTGTTCAAAAACAATAAAAATATGTGTTAAAAAAGATAGATTTTCTTGATGTTTCTTTATTTCCTGTAGGTTAAAAGTGTCTAAAAGTGTTTAAAATGTCTGCACCACTGCTGTTAATGTACACCATGCTTCATCTCATTATTCAGCCATTTTATACTTTATGTTAAAAAATGGCTGAAACTGACATTACAGGCAGTGTGTAATTCATTTCAATTACTTGTGTTATCTTATTCATCTGCATATGGCTCCAGTGATGACATAACTCCACATTATAACCAGTTTAAGTCAAGTAATTATGTAAAAATACTGATTGAGGTAAAGATTGTTGAGGTCCAGTATTTGTCTGATCAGAAGTCTATTAAACAGGGTGGAAATTAGATTAACTTAAATAATATGCCACTATTATCATTATTCTAATGTGCTTTATGTGTTTTTCAGGATCAAAATGTTGAAATATTCATGAGACAAGTTGATATTTATTTTAGGTCAATTCATTGTTGTAATGATTAAATAATAAAAAAATCAACATTAGATTCCATCCATTTTCTGTAACCGCTTATCCGTGAGGGTCGCGGGGAGCTGGAGCCTATCCCAGCTGACTTTGGGCGAGAGGCGGGGTACACCCTGGACAAGTCGCCAGTTCATCGCAGGGCTGACACATAGAGACAAACAACCACTCACACTCACACCTACGGGCAATTTAGAGTCACCAATTAACCTGCTGCATGTCTTTGGACTGTGGGAGGAAGCCGGAGTACCCGGAGAGAACCCACGCGGACACGAGGAGAACATGCAAACTCCACACAGAAAGGTCCTGCCGGCTCGGGGATTCGAACCCAGGACCTTCTTGCTGTGCGGCGGCAGCGCTAACCACTGCGCCATCGTGCCGCCCTCAACATTAGATTATTCAATAAATTAATCATTAGGATTGATCAATTAATTGAAAAAATAACCATTAATCATTTCAAGATAATCATTAGGTGCAGCCCTACTTTTAATGTACATAGGCAAGTTATGCAATGTTACTTATGTATATTGAATTTCACTTGGTCGTTGCTTACTTATTCATTGCAATTATTATGTCATTAATGACCTATAAACAATAAAGGGACAGTTCAGCCCAACACAGAGCCAGTCGGTCATATACACACTCTACACAAGTTGTGTAGGGCCCCGTGAGGTATGCAAGGGCCCCATCTTCCCCTCATGTCAAAGTGGGTGTCTGTGTTTACAACTCACTGAAGTAAAAGTATGTAAATATTATCAGATAAATATACTTAAAGTAAAAGTATTCATGTTGCAGTAAAATGTTCCTGTCAGTGTTATTATGACTGATGTTTTTGGATTAATATCACTGCATTAATGTTACTGTTGTTCACTGCTGCAGGTGTTTAAGGTTGAGCTCATACACTACTTTATAGGCCACTGTTGGCTGGTTTAATCTACAGCAATGCATCATGGTCTATAAGACCATCAAATGTCTGTAGCATCACTGTCCTGTGAGAACCATGTATCTCTAAAAAGTCAGAAAACAGCCTTTTTTCACCTTTGTGGATTAAATGTACAGTATTTGTCCCTGGGATGTAGTGTAGAAGCATAAAGTTGGATAAAATGGAACTCAGGTAAAGTACAAAATAAGTACAGTACTTGATGTAAATATACTTAGTTACAGTCCACCACTGATTACAACTCTGGACTAATGCAAGATGGAAATTAATAGATATTCACTGTATAGATGTCTGCCTTTTCTCCAATATAATGGGAGTCCAGAAAAACATTTGAAATCATGACCAGGTTACTGAAGATCATCCTTGTTGTGAGCAGTTTCATGAAAGAACTATTTCCTCTCCATGGTAGAATCTACTGGAACTACTGTCTTTCTACTGAAAGAAAGTAGTTCCTGCATGAAATTGCTCACAACGAGGTCTGTGGATTATCTTGAGTAACCGTGCCATGATTTCCAGAATGGGACATTGCTTTTGAGTTTTTCAGATTTTTTTTTTTTTTTTTTAATGGCTTAATTAAACTCCTGCCACATTTGCTTTTTATTTGCAGAGCCAGAACACATATATAGTCTGGCCTGCAAAGCCTAGACAAGCAGGATGCATCCATGTGTTTAGGTACCGGGTGTAAATACCAAGAAGGTGATTGAATTGATCATTATCTAAATAACACATCTGGATACAGATCGCAGTTTAACAGCCGGTGTAATTGCTTCTGTGAGGTTTTAAGGGGAGGAGACTGAGGATCAGGATGAGGCAGCAACAGGTTCACTGGAGCACAGTTAGCTTTTTACTCCCGCCCAACACAGACAGCAGCCAGAGTGGAACAATAATCATCAAACTGTCCACTGCGAGCACAGTGATGGACAGGAATGGCATGTTGGCTAGTACTGGACATGTGTGGTTTGTCATCTGGGGGCCAGGCCAGTCTACAAGTGATCAGACACCGGCTGCAGGAACAGAGAAGGTCTCCCACGTCTTGGCCAAACAAAGACAGCCTCCATGTCTGTGCTGGCTTTTGTGCCTGGCAAGATTCAGTAGACAGGTGGACTCACTTGGGCTGATTGTTGGTCAGTTGGTGGTAAATGGACTGTATTAATATAGCGCTTTTCTAGTCTTGAACTACTCAAAGCGCTTTTACAACTACTAGTCAGCATTCACCCATTCACACACACATTCACACACTAATGGCAAGTGGCTTCTCTACAAAGCAACCTGTTCATCAGGAAGTCATACACACACAGTCACACACCGATGGCACAGGAGCAATGTGGGGTTCAGTGTCTTGCCCAAGGACACTTCGACATGAAGACCAGAGGAGCCGGGGATCGAACCACCAACCTTCTGATTGGGAGACGACCCGCTCTACCACTGAGCCACAGCCAGATGTTTTAAGCAGCCTGATGGTGTTGTGTGAGCCGGGGCCAGAGCTGGCTCCAGGGCCCGGCCTGGATTTATGTTCATGTTTAGAAGCAACATCTGATGTTTCACAGGAGCTCATAGCAAGTATGGATAAGGTTTAACCAGTGTAAGCCCTCATCGTCTGATACCTGGAGAACCTCAAGTGTTCATTCATTGGCAAAGTCAGTAACAGTGGTGGACTCAGGCTGTCTGAGAGGCAGGGGCAAAAAAAATGAAAAGGACACATTTGTTCACAAGAAGGGCACTTTAGAGGGCACTTTACCATGTTTTGTGCACTACAAGGGCATCCTACTGGGCACTTGACCACATTTTATCCACCAGAAGGGCACTTTAGCAGGCACCTTACCATGTTTTGTCCACTAGAAAGACACTTTTGAAGGCACTTTAACACATTTTGACTAGAAGGGCACTTTACCACATTTTGTCCACCGGAAGGGGACTTTTGAAGGAAGTTTACCATGTTTTGTCCACAAGAAAGGCACATCTGAGAACAGGTTAACATGTTTCCAATCCTCTCTACCATCACTGTGATGCCGTCTTCCAAATGGTTTGTTTTTCTCTTTTGGTCCATGGCTATTCCTGACTAAACTTTCATCTGTGGATCAAGGATTTTTAAGTATCTTTTATGAACTGCATATACACTCATTGTCAGAAAAAATCTTACAATTAAGTTCAAGAATAATTCTAAGAACATTTTAATAAATGAGGCCCATAGGGATGCAAGTCTAACTGGTAAAAGTTAGACCATGAAAGGCCATGAAACATACTGATGCTATGCATCGTAATTTACTGTTTCAGAGGTTACAAGAAATCTGTGCACTTAACAGTTTTGCACTAACACAGAATGCTACAGTAAATGCATGACGGATTTTAAAAAATTCATCGAGCGTGATTTTGAAATTTCATGTGATAATTCATTCATTATTTATATATTGTACACATGCAGCATCTGTTTGCAGGGCTGCTGACATGGAGGGGACACCAGGTCAGTTGAATAACTTGTCAAAAATACACATTTGTAAAAACTTTATATATTTGTATATAAAGGCTGGTTATTTTTTTTATTTTCCTGACTTTCCCTGACATAGTGTATGAAAACATTTTTACCTCCCTCCCTATAATGCAAAACATAGCGGGCAAAAAATGGTTTTTGGATATCATCTTTTCCTGGACACTATCAAGACACACTGTATTTACTATCAAGACACACTGTATTTACTGCATACATGTGTTCAGAGATGATGTTTCTTGTGTGTATCTATAATTAGTTGCTAGGAAATTATTGGACAATTAATAAGGAACATAAAAATAAAGATTGCGAAAGTCTAAAGTCATAAAATAAAGTGTCACCAGTGAATGTGACCAGGATAAAATTCCGGAGCTATAAAATCCTGTCTCATACTCCAGGGAAGTTCACTGTGCAGTCTTTTGGTGTCTGATATGCCCTCATACTCATGGATCTATTACTGAAACTGGGCTGCTAGAACTGTATTTCATTGTCTCGCTGCTGCCTGAGCAGCTACTTCTGCTCTGAATTGCGGCTTAGTGCAGCGTGGTGTTCTGATCCAGGTAAAGACTCCACTCTTGTGACATTTCTCCCCTCATATTAAGAGCAGTGCAGTAGAGTTCCTGGTGCCTGCCGTGTCGTCGTAGTGCATTCTCCCTCATGATCACCACTGACTGATGCCTTATTGCTGCTGCTCACCTCCATCACACTAATGGAGCAGATGCACCCTAACAGCCCTTCAGCTGACGGGTGCACATTACAACATGCAAGGTGCTCCTCTCTTTTTCATTATTCCATGATAATGTACCCGACGCTGCGCACACAAACACACGCCCCCACCATACATACATGCACACTGCGCCGTACGCACACACGGCGCTTCACGTCTCCGTCATCAACAGAACATTTGCCCTGTCCTTCGGGAATATGACCAGCGATGAAGCTCATCTGTGATGGAGCCGGAGCTACTTGCACCATCATGTACGCCACAGCCAGGCGTCTAATATGTAGATTTATCATCCCGTTCAGCAGCTCTCACATTAATCAGCTGTCAGGACGGGAGCCACTCAGCTTGAACTGAATGCATCTATTTGCCCTCGACAGATGACAGAGAGCGAAACATGTCTGAAACCCTTCCACACACTCACACTGTCGTTACAATGTAATCACACACTTGAACATTGTTTTCAGTTATAACATGTAATTAAACCTTAAATGTGCATTATGAAGGATGATTGTAGTTCATCTGCAATCCTTAGGACATACAATAAAGTGCAATGATCTTAAAGGGACATTTCACCCCATAAACAAAAAGACATTTTTCCCCTGGCCTGTAGTGCTGTTTATCCATCCAGATAGTTTTGGTGTGAGTTGCAGAGTTTTGGAGATATCAGCTGTGGAGGTGTCTGCTTTCACTCTTATATAGTGGCACTATATGGCACTGGGCTTGTGGTGCTCAAAGCACCAAAAAAATACATTTGAAGAATTCAAAACCAGTGTCTCTTTCAAAAAATCATGACCTGGTTACTCATGAGGAGTTTCATGGAGGAGCTTCTTTCTTTCTAGCAGCAAGGAAAGTAGTTCCAGTAGATGCTGCTGCAGAAAGAAAGTAGATCCTACATAAAACTGCTCCCAACAAGGTCTGTGGATTATTTTGAGTAACCAGGTCATGATTTTTCATGAAAGAGACACTGGTTTGGAGTTTTCAAATGTATCTTTTGGTGCTTTGAGCAACATAAGCTGAGTGCCATTTAGTCCCATTATATTGGAGAGAAGACAGACATCTCTACGGCCAATATCTCCAAAACTGTAACATACCACACCTAGAAATCTGGATTGACAAATAGCACTACAGGCCTGAGGAAAAATCTGTATTTGATTTTGGGGTTAACTGTCCCATTAAGTTTATTTTTAAAAAAAACATATTAAAAGACGTGGTGTAATCAAAGCCATAACCTGCCAGAGTTTGAAGTCATCTTCTGCTCGTGCTTAAAGAGGAGCTATTATACTCATTTTCGGGCCTTTGTATTTGATTTTTGGACTCCTATAGAGCAGCTACACACAATTGCCGGCACAGAAAGCTTTGTAGATCTTCGGGACGCTGTGCCTCTTGCTGCATCGCTTCCTTGTATTTCCTGCATCCCGCGAAAACGGTCTGTGTAATTTACTCCACCCCCCCAGCCCTCCTCCATGTACACCTCCCGCCGAGCCCACTCCGCTGTGATTGGTCACACTACCGAGGACTTCCGAAGGGCTGCCGAGCGCTGCTGAGCCGCACCTCCTCATTTTGCTGGTGCGGGAGTTGAGAGTAAACAGCGAACTTTACGAAACTATCAGAATTTCTCTTTTGAAAACTTTTGAAATACAGCTCTATGCGTTGGATCCCAAATCCGATCCGGAGGTACAGACTGGACAGCCTGAAGTTTCTCAAGAACAGAGGTTACTTCAAGACATCTCTGAATGGTAAGTAACGTTAGGCGTAGCTTGTTATTGTCATTACCTGCTTACCTGTGTGGCGTAAGGATGGATTTCATTTTTCTAATAGAAAGCCGTTTCTACAAATTACCGACATTCTTTCCCGTCACTTACATATAAGTAAGCCCGGCACGCATTAACGTCACTGGGACTACACTGTTAAAAAAAGACTGTAAAACACAGTGTGCAGAGCCATCCAAAACAGCTTGCAGGGCTCACTTCCAAATGCATGAACCTCATTATTTGACGCTTTGGCATCGTTTGACACGAGTATCCGACATTGTAACAACATTTATAGGTCAGAAAAGAGGAAAAGCTTAATAGTTCTCCTTTAAAGAGGAAACACACACATTTCCATTAGAAAACCGGCCACCATTCACTTCCATTGTTTGGGAGATTCTGCAACACTGTTTTCCTGTGAAACTCCAGCAGTGTTTTGTGGACTAATGAAATAACCTGTCCCTCAATCGGCATGAGGGTGAATAGCTAATGACTGAATTTTCATTCTGGGGTGAACTATCCCTTTAAGGTTTATAGAGAATACACATTCCCTCCATGTTTCTGAGACTGCTAATAAAAGTCTGCTTATTTTTCCACCACACCTGCCAACATCACGTTACTTACTTTACAACTATGTGCATCTATGACTTTGAATGACCTTTTTTATATTTTGTCATGAATCACAGGGTGTTTGACCTTTTATGCCCTTATAAGTTGGACTGCGGCTCCAACATGAACATTTATGTTTGGCTGCTGTTTATTTAAAATATTGAACTTTAACAGGACCTTGACCTTATATGTTTAGACAGTGTGAATATTTGGTGCGGGTGTGCTGCTGGGGATGTCAGTGAGATGCTAGCTGCTGCAAAGCAGAGAAAGTCATACAAGAGTTACAGGAGTGAAGGAAGAAATGAAAGGGTAAGAAACTAAAAGGGGGCAGCCTGAAGCATCAGCACTTCAAGGAGACAGAAATGATAAGGCCTGCCATGCCAGACAGGTAAATATGTTTTCTGGTACTTTGCAAGCTAACAGTGCAAGCTAACAGTCTGTCAAACTGTTCATCAGGATGACTGACAAGTGCTAACATATGATCTTACCCAGCTGAAGGTGAGGGTGCAGGACCTACCTCACTTCACTTTTGGCAGCAAAAGTTGCAGATTGTATGTTGTCCAGTGATATTTAATAGATTAAATTCAGATTAGATTTTGCTGTGAACATGTTAAAATAAATACAATAGAATATACAAGGACAAAAAACAAACAAACAGAACAAAGTAACAAATGAACTGAACAGCAAACATTCAGCAGAAATCAATAATTCATGTCCAAAAAGGAGCAGGAAGAAGTGGATACTTACTGAGTCCTTCCCAATTTTCACCAATCACAAATCAAAATCAACTACACATCCTGTCTTCTGTTCTTACTCTGCTAGTGCCTCTCTCCGATCATCCATCCCATATGCATTCAGCATGTTTATTTCAAACATTCTTTTAAATTTATTCAATGTTGGACATGTGTCCATTTTGTCATCACATTTATTCTGAAGAGTAACTCGCAGTGTTGGTCCTCACTAGTTGCTTTTTGAACATAAAAAATCCTCTCAGATGTTGACTTTCTTTCATTTTTCCTCTAGATACTGCTGCTGGGTAATAATTGATTTTTTTGCTTTATATAAGATTTTACTCATTTTTAAGTTGGTCAGGTCTTTAAACTTTAGTGCTTTTAAAAAGATAAAAAGTGGTTTGGTTGGTTCTCTGTATAATCATAATAATAATAATAATAATAATAATAATAACAATAATAATAATAATAACGCCTCTTGCACAAGACACTGTTTTAGTCCCTTTTACTCTGTTATTGCATGATGTGGCAAAATATGCATTCAGGTCTCAATAAAAATGACATTTTACTCACCAACAAGCTGTATCATTTAAAACTTACTCTTTAAAAAATAAGCAGTGTGACGATGGGAAACAATTCTAAGTTTCTTGCTCTCTTGATCTACACCCAGATCTAACTCTCCCATGTTATTTTGGCTGGGAACCCCCTGCAGCTGATCTCCACATGGACCTGCCATGCCTACCATCCACTCTCCTCCTGACCTAAGGCTGATATTTCAAGACCTTTCTCTCGTGGGCTTCTTCGCACCCCTGCTCCCACGGCACTGTCCACTTAACCAAAGTGATTTTCCAGCCTTGGGTTGACCACAGTATTATGTCCAAACTGAGGGCTGTGTGCACTACTTCTAGGACCTGCAGCCTTCTTCCTACATCAACTCCCATCTCCCCCGATCTGGCAGTTTGCAGCAGACTGGGCTTTGGTGTTTTGGTCGAGGAAGGCTAGGCTCCCTCCTTGATGATGGTGGTCTTTGCCAAAGCCCATGCCTGCTGGTATCTTCTTTTATCTCCCCTGCTCCAGTGTGTCAGCAAGAGCCAGAAGCAACTTATCATTGCGCCACCTACAGCTTCCTCGGGTTAGAAATGTTTTACACCTGGACAGTATATGTGCCAGTGTCACCTTTTGACCAAAGAGCTCAGTGAGCTCTGAGGGTCTTCTCTGAGCCTCATTCATGGGTTGCACGAGAAAGGAAATGTGGAAAGGCAAAATCATTAGAAATGATCCAGGAGTACAAATTAAGTGGCAATCTACCAGGTGGTTGTCCAGATATCTTGCTCTGGAAAAAAGTGTTGATGGACAAATGGGCATGTAAGAAAAGGAGCAGGTGGTGCTGAAGGTCAGACACAGTCTGGGAGTCAGACATGTCTGTGCTTTAAAGGCAATTACTAGAATCTTCATTTTAAAACTCTTCAGGTAACCAGTGCAATGATGCAAGGATTGGCATGATGTGTTCTCATTTTTGTAATGCCAGTTAAAGCTATGGCTGTTGCATTTTGGATAAGTTGAAGAGTGCAGAGAATTTTTTCCTCATACTCAAGAAGACAGAAGGGGACTCACCTAGACAGAATGGAATAATTGTATGACTGTATGAAACTGAAAGAAGCAAAATGTTACCACCGATTTCACATCCAATGCAAAATCTCCCAAAATTAGATTATTTGAGTGATGAATGAAGGTTAATTAGAAAAGTTGCTGTGAGATTTAGAGCCTCTAACTGCCCAAGCCAGTCACAGGCACCTCTGGGCCAATCATATTCATTTGCATTTGTGATTTAAATGCAAAGCCAGTATATACAAGCAATGTAGAAAGTACTTTAAGTATGACAGGGTACCACATGGGTATAAAAAGCTTTGGGTTCATTTCATTGCTAACTTGTCAACACATTCCTCTTGCAACATATCCAGTACGGCAGCCTGGTCAGTGGTCCTACACTTCAAATGATAACACTCTATGTACCAGGTCACTTTGCGTCACTTTTGCAGGTACAGGGCTCTGTACTCAAGTTAGCAATAATAAAGCCAGTGTTAACCATTGGCTTTCCTGAATGAAAGTCCAGTGTTTGTTAGGGACACTGACAAAGCTGCTATATTTGATCTGTTGGGAACAGCCTGCACGTATAGTCAGTGTTGACAGGCCTATTTTATTTCACTGACCACCATCTTTCCCTAAGTACCATACTTTATTAACCATGAACACTGCATCATGATGGGGGAAATGCATCTTTCCAACAATAATATTTGGTCAAACAGTAGTTTGCAATGAAACTACTGTAAATCTGCTGTAGATAATAATACCTTAAATACAATGATTATGTTTTTCCCAACAAAGTTACTAGGTTACCAGATGAATAACACAGATAAATAATATAATCCAATTCATAATAAAATCTCATAATACAATTCACAGTGCCCTGTGATTTCACACACATCTTTAATTCATCAGTTTAAGTCTGTTTGACCATAACTGATTTGTGTCTCACAAAACCATAAATGATTTTCTAAGGCAATAACAACAGCAGCATTAAGCCACAAACTACTGCGTGCAGATAACCTATAAATTACATCTCAGGTCTTATATGTCAACAGAAAGTAGGACTGTGTATCAAACTTTCAGTACCTATGTTTTGACAGTTATTTATATTTTTTATATAATCCAGGACTGTGCAGATATTCCATTATTATTGCTAAATTATTCAATTGCTATACCAAACTAAGTAGCTTTTGTGCCTAAACCTAATCAAACTGCTACCATTTTACAATGTAAACAGTAGCCCTTTCTCAATACCAAGTACGCCAAGTTCGGACTTACGTACTTGGCAGTTTGGACTTAGCAAGTTTGACTTTGGAGTACAGTCTCTCGAGGACGGGAGGATGCAGGACGGTCATTCTGCAATTGGGACGGCAGCGTACTTGATGACGTCACCATCTCAGCTCGTCTTCACTTACCCATGGTCCTTGTCGACGACGACAACATCCCGTTAGCAGGACAACACATCTCCGAAAACTTCGGAGCAAATTTTAAACTACGCACTATTGTGATGAATTGACCACAGATTTTAAGTTTTAACATCTACTTTCTCGCATAAAATAATCTTAAAACTACATTTTGTGATACTAAAACAGTAGTATTTCAACACTTGTGACTCACAGTTGCGGGTCTTCTCCTCCGTCGTTGTTGCTACAAAATGCATTCTGGGATACTTGGCTGCCCTGAGTCCACACAAGTCACCATCCGATGCATTCTCAATAAAATGGTCGACTCAGACTGCTTACTTGTATGTTTTTTTTTGGGCAGTTTCTTCCACGTAAACGCTGCAGTGTTTTTTGTTTTTTTTTAACACAGCACTCTAAAACCACCATGGTGCCACCTTCATGGCCTGTCATATTCTCCATCAGTAATTCATGTAAACACTGTGTGCATGCATGACAGATAGAGTGCAGCCATTTATTCTGGTTATATATTCTCACAGTCAGCCTTCTTTTGTACCATAATGCATCGTGTCTGAGCGCCGCATTTGTCAAGCGCACGCTCTCAATCACACCACCTAACTCAAGCCCTCCAGAGTCTTTGATCACAGTCTGTGACCAATTCAGCTCCGGCCCCCACGCTTCGTGCTAATTGTCAAAAACACTGTGTGGTCTTTTGTTTACTTGTACAGCAAATCACAACGCTTTTTAATGACCACATGTTTACACAGCACTGTAGCTCTGTGGTGCCATTAATAATGTGGATGACTAAGTACAGTTGCAGAGTGCTGACTGAGCACAGCAGCACTGTGAAGAATCTGAAGAAAAGGTGTTTGTGTGTTGGAGAACAGAGCTGTCTTGTTAGCTCTTGTATGTCACATTCACAAGGTAAATATTTGCTTGTTATTAGATGTTGGAGACACCTCAGACATCCTGCAGGAAGACGGATGTAATGTCTGGTGGCAGTGAGATGATGGAGCGGTCCATCTGCAGTGACAGTACAACATGCAACACTGCATACTGATGACACAGCATTAGTGAGGTGGGGATGGAGACAGATGGTTTAAAGAAAAATGGTTGTTTGTTGCTTTACTCTCAGTTAAATGAGAGGATCAGAATCAGTTGCACCTCAGTTCAGAAGAGATACAATCAGCCTTTTTCACAGCACACACGAAAAACACAGGTGCTAATATCATTAATGATGGCTCAGGTGCGTTCAGGTGCATTTTACAGTATAAGTCGTGGCAGTATGCCACTGAGCCAGCATGAGCAATCCCTGGAGCAGCTGCAATTCAGCTAGGCCTGTGTGATATAGCTGAAAAACCCATCATGACACTGAAGTTTCATATCGTTTGATTTCGATAATTATTGATCATGTAGATTGTAACTGACACCATGTTTTATGGAAACGGCTAAGATGATAACATGAGTAAATATCACAATATTTTTGATCAAATACCTCGATATTGTAACAATATTGTAGGGATGATTATTATGGAGAACCAAAAATGACGTAAGTATAAATAAATAAATAAATAAATAAATGTATAAATAAATAATTAAATACACGAATAAATGAAAAACCAAGGGCATTTTGGTAATAAAAAGGCTATTTCTGTTATTTTTTATATTTATTTATTTATACATATATTTATTTATTATTTTATTTCTACATTTATTTATTTATTTATTTATTTATACATTTATTTATTTATTATTTATTTATTTATTTCCACATTTATTTATTTATTTATTTCCACATTTATTTATTTATTTCTACATTTATTTATTTCTGTGTCAGTGTCACACAGAAATGTAAATATGCTAATTAGGTAGGCAGGCCTATGTCAGTCGATGTGCTCGGATCGGATCTACTAGTGCTGCCTTGATTTGACACACATCTAGTGACACTAACATTAGGCTACTTGATGCCAAACAGGACAGTAACCAGGTGGGACACCTGTGAACTGTTCAGTCACGGAAAACAGAATGAAATATTGATAGACCTATTTAATATTAACGTTAATGTAACTGCGCCTTCTCCGGAATCGGGCTGATATATTAATTTGGCGTCTCCAGTGCATCAACACATTAACGTTATTCTCTAGCCGCAGCCGCGCTTCATTTTCAAACTCTATCGTTTGCAGAGAGTGATACATACAAACGATATAAAAAGAAATGACCAGCGCTACAAACAACCGGCGTACTTGTGTGTCCAGTATAGCTAACGTTTTTTCTCCTTACTTTTCAGCGCTTTCTGATTTCTACCGGTAGTCATGGAAACATGACTCCCTCCAGCGGTGTGGTGTTTGGTCCAGAGTGACAACAAGCATGTGTGACCACACAACTGAAAAAACAATATATTATTTTCGCATCTGGAGCGCACCCTAGTGCGTACTAAACATGTGTGAAAGCACCCTGAATGTAAATAAGACAGACTAGACGGAATTATAATAGGCTGATATAACGTTACACACATTATCTTATCCCATACTGTGCCATCCTCCGATGAATTGTTCTCTCACACACGCCGAACAACTGTGCAATGTCTCCAAAAGTGTGTCCCAAAAGCAGGTGAGCTTCAATTATATCAGGAGGTAAAATGTATTGTGGACGTCCAAACGTCGCTCCCTCTTCCTCTGTCACTGAGCGGATTTGAAGTTCCGTGGGCAGCTTCTTGGAGACCATCTAGCACCACGTCAACTTCTATGTCCCTATGAGCTGAGAGTTGTGCTAAATCTTCGAGTAATCTCTCAGAACGAAACTGAAGATAGTCAGCAGGTTCGTTGTGATCAAAACTGTCCGCTAATGCTCTTAAATCAGCAGCAATAGCCCGCACAAAACTATCCATTGCTGATAGCAAGCTAAAGGCTAACGTGAGAGCCAGCCAAATCAAGGCAGCACTAGTAGATCGATCCGAGCACATCGACTGACATAGGCCTGCCTACCTAATTAGCATATTTACATTTCTGTGTGACACTGACACAGAAATAAATAAATGTAGAAATAAATAAATAAATGTGGAAATAAATAAATAAATAAATGTAGAAATAAATAAATAAATAAATGTAGAAATAAAAGAATAAATAAATATATGTATAAATAAATAAATGTAAAAATACAGAAATAGCCTTTTTTATTACCAAAATGCCCTTATTCGTGTATTTAATTATTTATTTATACATTTATTTATTTATTTATTTATTTATACTTATGTCATTTTTGGTTCTCCATAGATTATTGGTGCTTTCACAAAATATCAACCCAATGAGATTTTTTAGTCAATAATCCTTGAGAATGTGAATATAATGACTAAGTGGGTGAAAACAAAAGTTTAAGTTCAGATATCCCATCACTTTACCACAATGCAGCCTTTAAAAACAGGAAAAGACAACACTTATGCCATAATCACGATAGAACAATCTGCTAAATCTATCACAATACCTGGTGTAATATCATTATTCACTATAATACTGATATATTGCTCAGCCCAAAATTCAGCCTGCAGTCATTTTAATATTTACACTTGTGCTTTCCATATGATCACTGCAGTGATGTAGTCGTCCACGTGCATGCCAGCCAATGGTGATCACTCAGCTTAGAAATAAAAGAAATGGAACTGCACAATCAGTGATGACTAGGAACTGAACTGAAAGTAAGAAAGAAATAGGAAGAGGGATTCAAACCAGCAAAGGGATTAGTGATTTGTAGCTCCTACTACCAGCAAAAAAATATTGTAATAATTATTGATGGACTTACTGGCTTAAATTGTGATATGGAAGAGGAATCGGGCTAAATATTTATGTGAGTTATGAGTTTAAAGTCAGAATTCTGAGAATAAAGTTAGAATTCTGAGAAAATCATAACTCTGAATTTAGTCATTTAACTGAGATTAAAGTAACAACTCTGACTTTAAACTCAGATGTAGCTGTGATTTTGGAGACTAAACTCAGAATTCTGACTTAATTCTCAGAATCCTAACTTTTCTGTCTCAGAATTCTAAGTTTATCGAGAAGAAGAAGGATGATGATGATGATGATGATGATGATCTCCGAATTTTGTATTCATTCTTTAAAATTCTGAGATTAAACTCACAACTCTGACTTTATTCTTACAGTATAATTCTGAGATTATTTTTAGGATCCTGGAAACTCAGCATCCTGACTAATTCTAACTTTGTTCTCAGAATTCTAACATATTTAAACTCATAACTCTTTATGAACTCTTTAAACTCAAATTTAACTTAGATTTCTGAAACCAAACTGAGAAATCTGACTTTATTCATCATCATCATAATCCTGACTTTAGAATCTTGACTTTTCTTTCAAATTTATTCTCATAATTCTGAGATTAAACACATAAATCTGACACTCCTCAAACTCAGAAGTCTCACAGTATTCAGAGTTTAATCTAGAATTCTGAGAATAAGTAGTTAGAATTTAAAAAAAAGTCAGGATTCTGAGTGTAATGTCAGAATTCTGCATTTAATCTTAGAAATCTAAGTATGAGTTTAATGTCAGAGTTATGAGTTCATTCACAATTATAAGACAAAATTCAGAGTTATGAGTTTCTCATAATTCTAACTTCATTCTGACACTGAACTCAGAACTCAAACACATTTTTTTACACGTGGCTCTAATCTTCTTCTGTAGTGATAACACCAAGACTCATTAAACTTTTCTTTTTGCTTTTATTAGGCAGCTAATACAAAGGTATGGCAGTAAATGAGAGTAGAGTGAAAAAGTTGATATGCAGCAAAGGTCACTGACTAGTTTTAAACCTGTGGGCCACAAAGACTCTAACAGCCGTTTCTTTCATAATCAGAAAGTTTTTGGTCTAGCAACTGGCATGCATCCTGGAGGTCTGTCAGCAGTCAGTACACCTAAACCACCTCACAGCCCAGTGCTGCTCCTGAGGGCTGTGGGGAGAAGGAGAGATGAGTTCCAGCTGGTGAAAAAGTGGGTGAGAAATGGACAGTAGATTGGTTGCACTGTAGCTTTTCTTAATCACTGGTTGGCTGTTGCAGGTGATTGTTTTCCTTTCAGTGTGCTGATTCTATCCTGTTAACCTTTATTCCACTAAAATTCAACTTTTGCATCCTTTTATATTAGTTCCATCCCCAGTTATTGTTAATGATTGATAAAAATTGTGGGGTAGCGGGGCACAAACTTCTTTTGGCTTCTGAAAGGGGGGCATGCCAGAAAAGGTTTAGGAATTCTTCTTAGGAAGTGCAGTTCTGTTGTTTGGTTTGAGTCATATAGGGCTTATACATGATGTACAGTCTCAGAAACATGTTGGGATAATGAAAAAAACTGTGAAATTTTTTTCAGAATTTGGTAGAAATACAGGAGAATTGTGATCCTGGGAGGAAAAAAGGAGAGGGAGATGAAAAAACAGGAGTCTTCTGGGAAAATCAGAAGGGTTGGCAAGTCTGCTCTCACCTTCTACAACTAAAAAACACATATTGCAGGTACCAAAGCGTTTGCAAGTATAATGAATGCATAAATTAGCATGTTTTCATGTAAATTTGTGGTTTTCAACTAATAGCACTAAACACTTGAAGAAGGGACAGCCCTAATTACTGTCACTTTAACAGAAAATTGTGCTTTTCTTTCTCTTTTTCGCCTTAGGAGAGCTCATCTTGGTTATTAAGTTATTTTAGTGTAGCATTTGGGTCATGTGTCCCTTAAAATAAAAATCCACTATATTTCACTCCTACTTGAACAAATTACTTCAAAACAAATCGGTATTGAGATCATTGAGGAACCCTGAAATCTACTGTAATATTCGTTATTCACCCTTCACACTCTAATTAAAAAAGTGAGGAGAAAAGACACTAAATTTAAATGCCATTTCTTTCACTGTCTTTCTCTCACCCACGCACACTCAAAACACTGAAGTAGCACATAATATTTCTGAGGTCCACTGCATATCTTTTATTAGTGATGTACAGGTTAATTTATGTGTTTATAATCCTCTGATATTCTAATCATTCAATCGTTCCAGCATTCATCCTTGAAGGAGAATCTTCTATAGACGGGATATTAAATTTACAAGTTAACTAGAAGTGGTCACTCAGTAGAGTGCAGATCCCCACCAGGCAACCGATGGTGAAGCACCTCCTGCAATGACCCCACAACTACCAAATGCAACCAGCGGAGAAGTTCCACCAACATTAACATGACCTTCACATCGTTGTCCTGAGCTGAAACAAGGATTCAGACTGAAGCCGTCGGTTAAAGAGAGTGAGAAGTCAGCTGTCAACGGTCGTATAAAACAGAGCAGTCGAAAGTATGTCTCCGCCAAGCAGTCAAGTTACAGTTTACATCCATCTCTGTTATGAAGACTTTGAAGGAATTTAATATGGAACTTACCACTATATTGACCTGTAACTTTGAAGAATTTAATAAAAAGTATTAAGTTCTTGCTATACGTGTGATTCCAGAGAATAATTTCCATGTAGAAACATGTTGTCTTCACGTACAGACTATTTTTACAGAGGAGGACAGAGGACTGATAGAGAACTGAACATTATGATGTCACAGTGAAGTTGACCTTTGACCTTTTGGATATAAAATGTCATCACCTCATCATTTTATTCCGTTAGATACTTGTGTGTAATTTTGTCATAATTAGCATGTCAGTTCTTGAGTTATGGCCAGAAATGTGTTTAGTGAGGTCACTCTGACCTGTGACTACCAGAATCTAATCAGTTCATCTTTGGGTCCAAGTGAACATTTGAAGAAATTCCGTCAAGACGTTCTCGAGATATCACCTTCACACAAATGGGATGATTTGAAAACGTAATGCTTCCAGTCATAAATACATAAAGGCATAAAGGTCATTTTAAAAAAGCTTTTTCAAGAATTTTGAATCAGAGAGGACCTTCAGCATTCAGTCATGAATGTGCATTTAAAAAATTTGGCTGATCGGTCCAGTAATATTTGAAATTAGCTGCGGACAAGCTGCAGTTCCAGTAATCACTCACTCACACATGCACACGCACTCAAGGAAGTGATTACATGATCCCCTCCTGGCTTATGCCTGGTGGGGATAATATAAATTATGATGTAAGAAGTCTAACAGAAAGTAGTAGAAAGTATGTGATGTAGGCCAAACTAACGTACTGATTTAGCTGTAAAAAAGATGTCCTCTGATTACTTCATTAAGAATGGAGACGAAAGTGAAGGTAAACTCTGGGAGTGTGAGGACAGTTTGTTGTGAGGACAGTGGACCCTGAGATTCTGTGAAGTAATTGTCATTCTATGAAAACATTAAAGCTCTTTGTCTAACCCTTGGGCCACAAACAGAGTTGAAAGAATGGAGTACTTTATTTGCATATATTTACCCTAATGGCTTTTCCATTAGGATGAAACACTCATCAGCATAATAAAATTGCTCTAGCGGGAAAGAGAACCAGTCACATCTGGAGACAGTCACAGAGAAGCCTGAGCCAGTAATTCAGGATTACCCAGGCCTGCCTCCAGCTCCCGTACAGTGAGCTGGGAGCTTTTGTTTCAAGGATCAGGAGGGGTACCGCTATGGTTACACTATACAGTTACTGTCAAAATCTACAATGTTACAAGTGCAGAAATGCAACATATTATTAAGGCTGTCAAAACTCCTTCTTTCTCAAACAAAGAAAACCTAATTGAGGACTGAACCCACACTCGAACTTTCAGAAAAACCCATTCTAATGAGAAAAAATGGCCGCACAGGTCTTCTGTCTAAGCAGCATATTATAACCCATATTTACATTTATTTTTATGCAGTGACCTTCAGTGGCTGTAGTAATTAAGAAGCAGTATAAAGAGTGAGATAGGAGTGGGGGTGGATGGATGGCTCAAACATACACTGGACATTCACCCAAGAGACCTTGATTCGTGTCGGTGTTAAGTTACATAATGTTTACGTAACATGACTTACATAATGTAACCTACTTATTTTAACCCAAACCACAATGATTTCCTAAAGATAACCAAGTGTTTTTTCTGTCTAAACCTAACAAAGCTGCTACTCTTTCGCAACGTTAAGGCCTGCACCTCCCGCAAAAACGTGTAGCAGGTAAAAAACATAATTGAATTCATGGGTGAAGGAACTAATTGCAGGCAGGCAGAAAGTGAGAACAATAATATGACACATAATATACCATACATACATGCATTTTTTGTCCCTGGATAAATCATAAATGAAAATTATTGTGCAGTATTTTTAACATTTATATTCGCTAATACAATAATAGTAGACCCAGCTGCCAGGATTTTATTGTGAAAGTCTACAACACAAACTTTGACCCCACAATCTGCCAAACAATGCGACATCACAGTTTGATCTGACAGTGATGAAGGCTAGCTGATCCCTAAAAGTGATGACATAAAGGCAAAAATAACCAGTGGAGGATACCAAATTGTGGACAATATATCGTTGGAGGCCAAGTCGTTCCAAGACATTTGGGAGTATTTTGCACATGTGACTGACTGTGTATGTGTGTTTAATTATGGGTACGGGTTGGGTCACAGGGCTTATATATAACAGTTGTGGGCGGGTGTGGATTTGACATGGAAATAATTGCGGGTAAAAGGTCAGTTCTGGTCTTCAGCTTTGTGAGTGCGGGTGGGTTTGCAAACTGGACCTGTGCAGGATTCTGTAACCATACATTTATAGTCAAGTAACATCACATGACTAGTTGAGTCATCCAGTTGTGTTACTTACATAATGTAACCTAAGTTATGTAATGTAACCTACTTGTCCTACTTATCTCTTATCTTGATCTTTTCCTAGATTTAGTGTTTAGAGCTGATCCAGCTGTGTCCGTTTCATGTTACCCATGCGCTTAACTTGACTCAAGGCAGGTTCACACTAGTCTTGTTTAGTCCCCTTAAACTGAACCCTGCAGTGTTTACCCCCTTGGTGCAGTTCGTATGGGTTGGTGTGAATGCCAGACTTGACCAAACAACCGCTCTCTGGTCCAAGTCAAAGAGGTAGTGTCAGACCGCTGTCAAGTGAACTTCGAAGCCGTTTATTTCTGGTGTTAACACAATTTAAACCAATCTTAGAAGTGTACCATTGAATGTGGCATTTTATTAGTTGAAAAACATTTTCAATTCCTGTTTTGGTGACTGGTGAACTAGTTGCTCTATTTGCTACCAAAATGTAGACTGGCAGGTGACAAACCTGTACTCATGACATAGTGAGCAATTCCTGCATTATTAAATGACTTAATAGCTGCTGTCTTACAAGACGTTAATCCTCTAAAGTCTGCTGATATGAATTCCAGATCAACACCGGCATGACATCCAGGTAGAAACTGGGCTGCTTGTTGTCTACCTGCCGACTGTATGACCAGTAATCCTGGGACATTTCGACCTCATGACCTGTGTTTTGTGGACCATTTTTACCTTTGTGAACGCAAACTGGACCATTTGGAAAACTGAACAGAACCTTCCTTAAGTAGTTGTGTTGCCTAAACCTAACCAAACTGTGACTATTTAACAACGCTAACTACATGTTTAACTGAACTTGCTCACATGAATTGCACAAGTCCAGTACCTGTTGCTGGTAATTTGGACTGGCCATTTCATTTTGGGAGACAGTTGCAATTGACGTATACTGTCATTTAGGTTTGATGAGTTGGGGAAATAATGTATGGTCCTGTAAGACTCCAATAAATGCAAGAAATTTCACAATCTACTCCAGGGGTCCTCAAATACAAATCTTGAAGGTCCACAATTGTTTTTTTCATACAAGCATGGGTCCATTTATTAATGTCGGTCAAGTACAAGGCAGGTCGATGGTGGTAAAGGTGGTTTTCTTTTGTCCAAACAAAAATACAATGCACATTCTGATTAAATAAAAATAAATTAACAAAACATTTTCTTGACTTAAAAATAAAAATACAAAAAAAAAAAACAAAAACGTGCAAGTACAATGTTTACACATGTATATCATAATAATTGACAAGATCTGTCATTAAGGTGCAAACAACTATTGACAGTACATTTTGTAACTGTAAAACACTGCTGGACAAAAAAGAAAACATGTGCAAGTAGTACAGTACATGTTCACATGTACAGAACATAAATGACAAGCTCTGTCATTAAGGGGCATGTAAACAAACAGATTGCAAAGTGCCGGGTACGACTCGTGTTTCACACTGCTGCGGTCCGTCCAGTCTAGCTGGCAGCATGCACGCTCTCTCAGCCAATCAGCGCATCGTTGTCATAGAGATGACAGCCCATAATACCCTGTCACCCAGGCAACAGCCAATCAGCGCTGTCTCCCGAAGCACACACTTTCTCACACACACACACGCATGCACGCACACACACACATGCACACACACACAGCACGCAGAGCGCAGAGCGCAGAGCGCATGCAGTGATTGAATACAACAGAAGTGGGAACATGGGAGATATTTGACTAAAAATGAAACAGAATTTAGCGATAGATCGGCGATTAATACAAATAACATATGTTAAAAAAAAGTTTGTTTTTTTTTTTTCGTTTTTTTTTTTTGAAAAGTGCCATTTGTCCTGGGTCCACAGAGAGGTGTGCCGCGGTCCGGTCGTGGACCGCGGTCCGCTAATTGAGGACCCCGGATCTACTCATTCACTAGGATCATATCAATCTTGTCTAAAACACAGCAATTTATCAAATTCTCATTTAAAATTTCATGTGTTCTGAAATTGGGCATCTGTTCTGCTGCAGGTAATCAACAAGAACACATTTTTCTGATTCACTTTGCCTCTAATAACGCCTGTAGCCACAACATGAAATGCACACACAGACTGTGTTCACACATGACACTAACATGCATCTCATATTCAGATTTGCTGCTATATTTGATTTATCTTAATCACACCTGACACTGAATGATTCTTTTCCTGCAAACCACATACATACAGTGTTGAGTATTGAAAGTTGGCATTGAGGGTTTGGTGAGATTCTTAGATGAGGTTTTCGATTTAATTGAGGAACTCGCCCATTCTTGAAAATTGGGACAAATCATGTCCTACCAAAAAACAAGTTCTAAACTTGCTCCGTGCCAGAAAACACCATTGTCCCAGACAAGAATTTACAACTTCAAACAATTTAAAAATGTGTTGAAAGTCTTCAAAAATCTAAAACCAACAATACAAAGCTATAAAATATATAGGTACAAAAATGTGCTATTATAATCATCTTTGTTTTGAAATAGATTTTTTATGAAACATGTGTCCCGGATTCCAACAAAAACAGTGGCTAACGTTAGCTTTTGGAGGAGGAACGTCATGGCGCTGCTTAGCATGACTTCTGGGGCGTGTATTATTTCTAATTACATATCTTCATAGTGTGATAGTTCAACAGTTTTACAATAAAGGGTGACTTTCTTGACCTTCGTGACTTTGCCTCTCTGACTCGGGGTAGATGGATGGCTCAAACAAACAGAACTTTCACCCAGGAGAGTCTTGTGCGAAACGAAGAGGCAACATGGAATTGGAACCCATATATGAAGGCTGAGCCTCCAACAGGGATCGTGGATCCGATTCCAGCCTGCAGTCCTTTTGCTGCATGTCTTCCTCCATCTCTCCACTGTTTCCTGTCTATCTACAAGCTGTCCTGTCAATCAGAGCCCAAAAATTAAACCTGAGCAGCTGGATAGAGCAGCGTCGCCACCTTTTGTACAGCTGATTGGGGGTTCAAGGCAAGCTTCCAGTAGAGATGCACCTGAATCAGAATATATATGTATATATATATATATACATCTGGATATATGTGTGTGTGTGTGTTGGCCAGCAGTGGCTCATTTGGACACTTGAGCAGGACACCAAACCCCTAACTGTTCATGGCGCCTAATTCAGGTCAGCTGGCTCCGACACCTCTCCACTGATGCATGTCTGTAGGTCCTGTTTGCTGTTCTTCTGTTTTTATTTTACACACAGTTTTGTCTTAATTACATGTCAGCTCAGTCTTGAGTGTATGGAAACATGGCTGTGAATGTGTCACACGGAAAGGGTGCATTTATATTTTTTTCCAGCATCGTCTTTCTCAGTAGCGTTAGATGTTCCATTATCCATTACATAGAGTGAAACACAGAGATTTATCCATGTGCTTAGACCCACAATAAATGCTGCTCTGCTAATTGGATTATAAACCAGTGGAAAATGTAGGTTGCCGTTGAACGTGTCAGAGATGTTTCCTTTTTTCCTGTGGGGCGAAATGAGTTTTCCTGACATCAATCAGCCCCACAAATTAATTGTTATTCCCTCAAAACATTAAGCCATGATTCAAAGCTGCCTCAGAAATCAATGCCAAGAATTATTAAAAGCTCTCCAACATCGGAATCATTTAAGTGTGATGGCAAGTGTGAAATCCAAAATAAATCCTTTCACAGTGTGTGGTGTTGTGAAATGAATTGGGGACAATGTATTAATTTCCCTCTACAGTTTTTATGAAAACTTAAAAGCAGTATTTATAATACTTATTTTCATAATGTCTTCCTGTCGGTGCAGTTTTTGGGGGTTTTAAGATTTGCAGTCAGTGCTCATATATTGCATCACAAACCATAAATTCTCAAATAGAGCCAAGAGACTTTATTTATCTCAAATGCGGAGAGAGCCGGGTCTTTTAGCCAGTTCTCACTCCCAACTCATCAAATACAGCAGCTTGGTCAGTGCCCATATGATTCAAGCTATGGTCCTGTGGGTACCCCTCTAGCGTCATTTCTGGAGGCACCTGTGAGCCATAGGATAAAGGGCTTGAAAGTTCACATTTGGAGGGGGTGGAGTGGATAGATGGGCCAAATAAATACTGGAGTCTCACGCAGGAGACAGGTTTGCAACTTAGGTAACTTATGTAAGTTACTTAATATACATAATGTAAAATTACATTATGTAAGTTAGGTTAAAGCTGCTACAAGGAACTTTCATATTTTGTTGATTTTGGAGGCTTCTGTGGATTAAAGCAGTGCATTTTTGTGCTATTTTTGTGCCTTATTTTGAAAGTGTAACCGGACGCTGCATATTTATAATTGCTAACTTCAGCAGAGGGTGCTGCACATGCAAACTGACACTATTGTCACGGTTTAAAGGATAGAGCCACGGACCAAGATGTCATATTTAACGAGTTGGGAGTGAGAAACACGCACTAATAAAAGAGAGGATTTTATTTCTAATTTTCACCCTTTTAAATTTTTTTTTGTCACTTTTTAGTAACTCAACTATTTTCTGCTCAGCTCTTGTTTTCTAATTGATGTTAAATCAAATTCAACAGTTCCTCCATGTTTACCTGTCAAATTTGATATCAGAATTTATCTTGTTAACAGAGAGGCTGTTTTCATTCATAAATTGCTTCTGTTTTGCTGCTTGTCAAGTGCTGTCAAGCTGCTGTCAGTGAACTCCTGCACAGATGTGTCAGATTAAAACTCTTCGAGTGGCTGTGATCCTGCCTTTTCATGGTAATATTTAATTGTAAACATTTGCAGAGAGAGTGAATGATGAGCATCATTAACCCACACATCCTCATACCTGAATGCCAGAATAGGTTGATCGCCAGTTACTTACAAAACGACATGAAGAGTAATGGCAGGAGCAAACTTGCTAGACGTTAACGATGATAGGTAGGTCACTTGAAAACTCATATGACATTACACACATGGTTTATGTTGTAAAACAGTCGCAGGTTGCTTAGGTTTAGTCACAAAAACTACTTGGTTAGGGTTAGGAAAAGATTGTGTTTTAAGTTATGTATGTGATGTTATGATGGTAGTGACACCACAGACACAAAGTCCATAAAATCTTTTAAGTTACTGACTTTTCATTTCACACAGGACTCAAACCCCAGTCTCCTGGATGAAAGTTCTGGGCTTCTTTCAGACATCCACCCCACCTCCTGCAAATATGGACTTTCTTCTTCCTTATATTTCTCCTGTCATATTTACTATGTCCATTAGGGGGCGCTGCCTAAAAGTAAATGAACATATCAGTTAAAATAAGCTGGCTGCACTCCTGACCAACACACGTTTTTCTGGTGAGGAAGGGCTGCATTAACTGTAGCTTAACAGCAAATGACAGAAGGCAAAGTAGAAGCCATTGAAATTGTTTAGTAGATTAGCCACTGACAACCCCAAATTGCTAACTAAGGCTATTGTTCCTCTGCATTTGTGGCTGACAATAAGTATAAAGTACTTCAGCTGTAGCTCATTCATCTTGTTGGTCAGAGAGCATATGTTTGGCAGATTTATTTCAAAATCAGTTAGAAATCCCTGCTGTTGCAGTTTAACTTCGCCCGCTGGTGTCTCCTGCAAATCCCATAGAGAGCTGCTGCTCCACTGGCCAAAATCTCTGTGACTCAAACTTTCCAGCTGAGTGAAAAGTGGTGAAAAACTATTCCAAGTCTTTTTTACTAATGGCTACAGAAATCGTATTAGCTACCTTCAATTGAAAATACTAATGTTGTTTTTATTGTTTTGTTTTTTTTGTCAACTTTTATCTTATTTAGTGAATTTGTTCATTGGTAGAATCAGCAGGATTTGTCCCAGCTGTTCATAAACACACCAGAAAGATGCCAGGATGTCAAAAAAAGGTTGTGGGTTTGTCCCGAGCACAGCAAAATAATGAGAAAACAAAGAACAGGCAGGGGGCAGGGTCTCTGCAGATAAAATCACCACTACAAACTAGTTGGTCACAGGTGATGACTGATTATGTTAAAATGAGTCTATATATTATATATTTAGGAAAATGTTGCATATTTTGCCTTTAAATTTAACTTAAGCATTAAATGCAGCTTTGTAAAAGTGCAGCTCGTCAGGTCTTCAGGTGAAATAACACAAGTTTTGCACTCACTGAAACGTGTGTGTTTGCGAGTGTGGCCTGCTCAGTTCATTTAGCTGGGAGTAGGGTGAGACCACTACAGTGACTTAATGCCCAAGTAGTTTTGCTCTAAGTGACAGCTGGAGAGCACTTTAAGGCCCCCACATGGGCCCATACAATATTAAAGTTGTCTTAGTAAGCAAGAGAACACATGAAAAATACAGCTGTCACCGCCTCAACAGCCCCGAGGGATTTACATACAGGTCAGCTTCAGACCCACAGTACTCCACAGCTGCAGCCATACACTATAAATGATTTTTTTTTTTTTTTTGGTTGTAATAAGTTAAAAAAAGGTTGTGATGTGTGGAACCTTTGTATATTATTTTGCATAATTATATTATTGTGTCTATATTTTAGTAATTACATCCATATTTCAATACATATTAGCAGTTAGCCTTTATTTGTTCAACTATTATTTGAGATTCAACCGAGTTTATTTTAATGAATTTTCTGTTTTGTTATTAGAATTTGTTCTATTTGTTTCACATGTGCTTTGAAAGGGAGAAAAAAACATGAGTATGATTTTTAGTCATTATTAATTAGATATCCCTGTTGCTGGACATGGTTCAGTCTTTTTGGTGATTTAGTTATTAATCCTGAAGCTTCTCTAGTAGTTAGACAGTTTGTGTTTATCAGACACTGTTTGATTACCAAAATAAAAATCATTTCAGCTAGACAATACTCTTATATGCCAATGGCTATTCATTCAACTGAGCGTCACCCTTAAAGTTCTAGTGCAGCACAGATGGTGGAAGATCGATCGAATCCTGTGTTGTTTATTTTTCCACATTTTGTAGTAAGCGCATTCCTATCAGTCATTTTATTTCATACGACCTTATGCTCAGGATGCTGAAAGACCTTGAAATTGTAATTTCCCAGTGTAAGTTATCTGTACTCAGAGCAGAGAATGAATTAGAGTTAGTGCATGGAGACAAAAAAAAAAAAAGTCAATTGTTTGACCTCTCCTGCAGCCTTGATCAAGAACATCCTCTGCTATGTTGGTTACCAGTTTCCCCACAACTCTTCTGTCAGCAGTCTGAAATGGAAGTCTTGAAATAGAAGGTATCTCACCACTAAATAAAACAATAACAGTATTGTTGTTTGCAATGGATGGATGGATGGATGGATGGATGGATGGATGAATGCAGTGGCAGACTGTCTGAGGGACAGGGGTGAAAAAAATAAAAAAGGGCATCAGTGCAAGGAAAATTGTGATGCACTTATGGTGAAACAGTTCCAATCCCTGGTTGAGATTAGTACAACAACTATATTGCAGCCCATATGGCACTGCATCACGTTTTCACTACTAGGAGGTACCAGGAGGGCAAGTTTTCACATTTTGTCCACTGAAAGGGCGCTGTAGCGGGCACTTTTTCCTGTTTCGTCCTATGGGACGTACCATAGAGGGCAGTTTTTGCTTTTTTTGTCCACTTGAAGCACATTCTAGGGGGCATTTTATCTCCCATAGAAACATTCAGTAGGGCACTTTTGCATTGTTTTGTTCACCAGAAGTGCACCCTAAAGGGCACTTTATTATGTTTTATCTATCTCCCATATGGCCAGTCAAGAGGGCACTTTTGCTGTTTATTTATTTATTTATTTTTTGGAACAACTGAGTCTGCCAGTGAGTGGATGGATTGATGGATGGACGGATGGATGGATGGATGGATGGATGGCATAAGTAAGACAAGGCGATGTCTGAAGAGCAAATTATTTTAAAAAATACCCAAAGCATAACTAATTCTATCAGAGTAACACAGAGCCCAAATCTCCAAATGGCCTAATGGTCTTTTTTAATTAATACAAATATTGAAACAAATTTAATCTTACTTTGGTAACAAAATACACAAAGTTCTAGACATGGGTTAAAGATTCTTGAGAGTTTCTGAATTCAATCCAGTGATGACATTCAGTGTGATTTCAATCAGGAAGACTATCTTTATGAGTCATGGGCATTTTCACTTTCAGATTTTTCCACAATCTCCATCAGCCAATCATGTCGTTGCTGTCACACTTTAAATCTTCTCTCCTCTCAGCAGCTGTCAGCCCTTTTGCACTCCATTCACCTCCAGTTCATCATATCCAGTGCCCAGGATGAGCTCATCAGAAGTCCTCTTCTCATTACATCCATTTCCATTTTCAGCCACTCTTCATCCCTTCACCACCACCAGTGTCTAGACTTGAGCGGGGGCGGGGCGGGGGTGGGTGGGGGTGGGGGGGTTCTATACTAATCATGGCTTCACAACCCCCTTTAAATATGATGTCGTCACGATGGGTTTGCCAAAACTTTTAATATGTCTCATCTTGATTGTGCACATATTAATTAAATATATTTTGTACGCTCAGAATGAAGTCTGTGCTGATTGAAATACTGTAATGGCTTTGTTCAATGAACTGTACAAAATCTTAAGTCAGCCAAAGTCATGAATACTAAGCTCAGATCGTTGTGATTCATAAGGTTGCTGTATAGCCATTGATGGGTGTAATTCTTTCAATGTGAAATGCCATTACACAACATTACTTTGTACACAAAAAGTAATCCTTAAGTTGGGTTCATCCAAATATTTTCTGTACACAGACAGCTGCAGGTCTTGTAAATTCTGGTGAAATTCTCTGACGACACTGCGCTTTTGTCTCTTCTCCAAGGTTCAGAGTCGGACCATGGTAGCACCTTACCTGCCTTTGTTAACTGGTGTGACGAAAACTTCCTTGACCTTAGCGTGTCAAAAACAAAAGAGCTTGTCATTGATTTTAGAAAAAACTATGTAAAACCTAAATCAAGCTCCATTCATGGTAAGGATGTTGAAATTGTTGACACATACAAATATTTAGGAACTGTGTTTGACTCCCAGTTAAAGTTTGATGTGAACACTGAATGTATTGTTAAAAAAAAACACAAAGATGGTGGCGCGTGTAGACGCAGCGACCTGGTGCTCTTCTTCAGTTAGCAGCTACACATTGAGAAGGATTTACACCCGAACTGAACTTATCAGTCTGAAACAACACTGGACCGGCTGGACTCTCCCAGAAGGGTTCGACTCGTTCCCGGAGAGGATACGCCGGCGAGAACAGACAGAAAGGAGGCGACGGCGGCGCTGTGAAAGGCGCCAGAAATGAGGCAAACGAGCCGGCATCAAAGCTAGGCTAACCGCGACTCCGCATAAACCAGCGGTTCCAAGCGTCTTTCTCGCCAACGTTAACAAGATGGACGAGATTAAACTATGGGACGTTAACAGCCGGATAAACAGCTGTATCGTGGTGATAACAGAGACCTGGCTGCATGAAAACATCCCCGACCTAGCCGTGGAGCTAGCAGGACATACAATCTTCCAGGCGGACCGCACATCAGACTCTGGTAAGAGGAGAGGAGGGGGTGTGTGCATCTACATTAACAACAATTGGTGCACGGACGGTGCCATTATTAAGAGACACTGCTGTCCAGACCTGGAGTTTATAATGTTGAAGTGCAGACCTTTTTATTTGCCCAGGGAAATAACCCAAGTGTTTGTAACTGCCGTGTATATCCACCCGCGAGCTAATGCTAACGTAGCTATGAGCAGGCTGCATGACAGCATCACCAGGCAACAAAACAAACACCCAGAGGGCTTGTTCATCGTGGCTGGAGACTTCAATCACACCAACTTAAAGACTGTGCTCCCCAGATTCTACAAGAATGTTGACATTCAAACAAGGAAGGGCAGAACACTAGACCAGGTCTACACCAACATCTCTGGAGCCTACAAAGCCCGCCCCTCCCCTCACCTCGGACACTCAGACCATCTTTCCCTGTTCCTGACACCAGCGTACAAGCCCCTTATCTGTAGGTCTAAGCCACAGTATAAGTCAGTGCAGTGCTGGACTGAGGAGGCCACACTATCTTTGCAGGACTGTTTTGAGGACACCATATGGGAGCTCTTTGAAGACCCAGACATTGAGCTCCACACTTCCTCTGTACAATGTAACATCAAGGAAACAGGTGAAAACATTCCCCAACCAAAAACCCTGGTTTAATGCCAAGATCAGAGCACTACTCCAGGCCAGGGATTCAGCACTGAGGTCAAGGGACAGGGAAGCCTACAGGAAGGCTAGAGCGGACCTGAACAGAGGCATCAAGGCTGCAAAAACGAAATACAGAGAGCAGATAGAGATCAACTTCAGGGAGAACAACCCCCGCTCCATGTGGAAAGGCATACAGAATATTACGGACTATAAACAATGCCACAACACCCCCTCCCCCATGACACTTCTCTCCCAGATCAGCTCAACACCTTTTTCTCCCGCTTTGAAGAGGACAACAGACAGGCAGAGGACACACAGCTGACATCATCAGAGCACGACCAGCCCCCCACCATCCAACAATACCAGGTACTGCAAGTCCTGCGTGGCATCGACACCAGGAAAGCATCAGGACCGGATGGAGTACCAGGGAGGGTGCTGAAATCATGTGCTCATCAGCTTGCTGCAGTATTCACTAACATCTTTAACCGTTCACTGCAGCAAGCCACAGTCCCCACCTGCCTGAAAACTGCCACCATAATCCTTGTGCCCAAATCCTCTGCCATCACAGGGTTGAATGATTACCAGCCTGTGGCCCTGACACCGGTGATCATGGAATGTATGGAGAGACTAATGTTACAGCATGTCAAGACCCACATCCTACCTGGCTTTGACCAACATCAGTTCACCTACAGGTCCAACAGATCCACAGACGACGCCACCTCCATCGCCCTCCACATCGCTCTCAGCCACATTGAAAGCCCCAACACATATATCAGGATGCTGTTGACTTCAGCTCGGCATTTAACTCCATCAGCCCCAGCCGACTCGTCAACAAATTGCAGACACTACAACTTGGAACCTTCCTCTGTCTGTGGATCAAGGACTTCCTGACTAACAGACCCCAGCATGTCAGAATGGGCACCTCCACATCCTCCACCATCATCCTCAATACTGGTGTTCCTCAGGGCTGTGTGCTGAGTCCACTCTTGTACACACTGTACACTCATGACTGCGTCGCTACTCATGGCTCCCACACCCTCATCAAATTTGCGGATGATACAACCGTTGTGGGGCTCATCAACAAAGGTGACGAGGCACCATACAGGATGGAAATCCAAGCACTGGTGGCCTGGTGCAGCGACAACCACCTCAACCTCAACACCAAGAAGACAAAAGAAGTCATCATTGACTTCCGGAAGTTGAGGACCACACTGCACTGGACTGTGAACACCACCCACATCATCAAAAAGGCCCAGCGGCGTCTCTTCTTTCTGAGAACGCTGAAGAGGAACAAACTCCCTCCACCTCTGCTGAAAAAGTTCTACCACTGCACAATAGAGAGTGTCCTCACCTATGGATGTACAGTGTGGTATGCCAGCTGCACTGCATCTGAAAAGAAACAACTTCAGCGGGTCATCAAGACGGCTCAGTGGATCATTGGCTCCCCACTTCCACGCCTAGAGGAGATCTACTCCAGCCGTCTCCTCCGACGGGCCACAAAGATCCGGGATGACCCTGCCCACCCTGGACACTCTCTATTCACCAGCCTTCCCTCTGGCAGACTCAGAGTCATGAGAGCCTGCACCAACATACTGAGACACAGCTTCTTCCCCATGGCTGTGAAGAGACTGCTGCAGGAACCATGACCCGCCCCTCAGAAGCACACGTACACACCCACTACTACCTGGGTAGACTGTCTTGCACTCTTGATACAGACTATTACAGTCTGTATCTGTTGTAAATATTCTAAATTTTTCTGCACCCTATTTTTATTATTTTACTATTTACATTACATTATATTTTATGACTAGGACATACTGCTGCTACAAGGAAATGTTGCCAAACAGAATTTCATTGCACCCCCTTGCAATGACAATAAAGCTTCTTCTTCTTGTTAAACAAAGTCAACAAAGAATTCACTTACTGAGGAAGTTAAACTCCTTTGATGTCTGTAACAAAATGCTATGTATTTTTTTACCAGTCTTTTATTGAAAGTACTTTAACTTTTTCTTTCATTTGCTGGTTTGATGGCTTGTCTGTAAAACATAAGAATAGCCTTTACAGTATTGTTAAGGTCTGCACCAAAATAATCGGAATTCAGCAAAGAGACTTGAGACCTCAGGCCGCCACTTTGTAGCGCCCCTCAGGAAAACAACCCGTTACTCCAAATCTTTCGTTCCTTCTGCCATCAGGCTGATAAACCTTGATGGTAGTAACTTGGCATAAACAGCTTGTATTCTCTTGTTATTCCCTTCTTGTGTTTAACAACATAATGGTTTATTACTTGTAACTCTTTTGTTGGAGGCCTGTTCATACATTCTCTGAATGTAGACTTAACATGCAATGTACAATGCATCTTCGTATGCCTCATTTATTTATACATATATACAGATTTTGTTTTTATTTTTATATTTATTGTTCTTAAACTGTGTACTTCACACTGCTGTGTCAATAAGCATCTTGTCAAGGTACTGACTGTTTATTTATTGTTTATTTATTTATTGTTTCTGGCATACTCCTACCTGCTGTTAGTAAATGTATGGATGGTCTGGATAGACTGCTAAAACTGAATTACCCTTTGGGATAAATAAAGTTGTCTGAATCTGAATCTGAAAATATGTCATTTACCAACTCTGCTGTTCACTGGATGAAATTTCTGCAAGGATTCTTCAAATTTTACAAGTTCTAAAATTTGTGCAAATGTAAAACGACAAAGCTGCGGGATTGCCAGTAAATAATTAATTAATCATTAATTGACATAGAACATGACAAAGAGCAATAGGAATAATAATAAATAAAATACACATTTCAGTTTTGCACCCACAAATCTCCCTTGACGCAAAGTTTTTGATATTCATGCTGGAAATCTCAATTCAAAGAACACTGCACTGAAAAGGGTTAAAAGCAACTCATGCTTTATGTCATACAGTTTTTAACTGAGGAACTGTTTGATTTAAGGAGACAGAAATCTATATAACATACATAAATCGAATTAAATCCACAGGGGTGATACATACATTAAATAAAATATTCAGTTAAAAAGCTGCCTCTTCTTCTGCCTTTCTTTGTGGTCTTCTAGGTACTGTACAACCTTGTCTTTATTTTGGTTTTGGCCTTTTAGACAGACACTTGGTTTTGGGGTAGTGGATGGCCCTGGAGCAGAGGCACTGGGCACCTCATCAGGCTCCTCTGCAACATCTGATGAGGTGTCAGCTCCTGTGGTGATGATGTGAAGAGGCATGATGGAGTCCCTCTGCCCCAGAGCCTTGTGCAGTGCCTCAAAGAAAGGCCAGTTCACAGCTGGCATAGCTCCACCCTCCATCCCTGATCCAGTCTGTGGTAATATGAATATAAAATGTAAATAATCTGTGTGGTGTTATCAAAAGATATAATTCTTTTTTTCTTTTTTTTTTTTATAATAATAAGACTGGATGATTCGCTATCAGTATAAAATAAACCCACATACAGAAATGGACTACATGTGATCTAGCAGCTCATTTATCAGATAATACAACATACAAAGTGATCCATCCTATAGTTTTGTTTAAGTTATCATTTCATTTATTATCATTTATTATGAGTTTGAAGAGTTCATGTGTTAACTTTGTTGTGTTGAGTCATACACTGGCTGGCTAAATGATCATGAACTGACATTTTACCAGCCAAATTGGAACCAAGTCGAAACCTTGAGCAGAAGCTTTCTGCAACTAGTAAAGTGCAGTTTGTACTCCATCACACAATTTCATCAAAAAAAAATTTTTTTTTGCTCCCTGTTTGGAAGAAAAATATTAATGTTGTTGGATCAGATCTTATGAAAACATATTTGGAATTCATCATCATGCCATCACACAACTACAAACAGTTCTGGATGTAAATTGCCTGTGATGTTAGGGTTAGTTGCACCTTCTGTGCTTGCTTGTTTTCCATTTTTGTAACCCTTCTGCATGAATTAAGGGCAAACACTATGAAATGTGGGTAATTCCCTCACACAAAGAATGCAGAAATGCAGACTTATGAAAAATGTGCATAAAGGGCTCAAAATATCTGCGAGAGAGTCCACACGCACTTGAAGATATGACAGCCCTAAGCCCTTGCGGACCTAGGACCTGTCTGTCAGTCTCTAAGCCTGGTCATTCGGATTAGGCTGAGGTTTCTCCAACTTCCTGATACTAGCAACAGACTCAATAGTTCCAATCATACATTGATGGACTCAGGAGTGGGCACTGGGCAGATGATCAAGCAGTACAAGGCATTACCAACAGACTGACCATCAGGGTCATCAGTAGTATTATCCCTCTCTGGACACATGATATACATCCGACCTGATGCAAGAGCTGCACTATGTAGCACTAGATGATGCTGAACCTGACATAACAGCAGAGAGAGAAGCTTGGGGAGCCCCTAATGGCATGCTACTTCAGCAGGACCAACATCGGGAAGTGACTAGTGATGTTAGAGTCATGACTCAGTCAGCTGAAACTTGAGGTTCTCTTCAGTGAACCAGGAGTGCTGAGTCCTCACCTCAATTAACTCATTCATTCACTCACCAGTCCTGACAGCTACTAGCAAGCACGAACTGTGAAGACGAGGCGAGATCACAGTCTTATAGTAACAGTATTTGTGAAAATGTATCAAGTTAACTACTGTATTAATCAGCCCTGTGAAAAAAAACAATTACTTGGGCACTTGTTTCAACTGGGGACTGCTCTCCCAGTTCAGAGCCCGCTCCGTGCACTGAGCTTAAGTTCTGTCCTGGGCTCCATGAATCACTCACTCACCCACAAGTTCCATGCAACAGTCAGTAACTGTCCATGAATGAGCATCGCAGTCCCCACGAAATTACTTGCTTCACTTTCAGAATTTGATCCATTCCATCCAATATCATTTGGAAAGTCTAGAGGAGCTGCTCGATTAAAATTATTTTATCCCTTTGAAGTTAGTAGAAGCCTAAACTGGAAGTTAGCCAGCTCAGGCCCCCAGCGGGGGCTCTGGGTGACTGATTTGGTGACTCAAGTGACTTGAAAACCTGACTCTTTTTTGTGAGCGGTTCATTCAAACTTGACTCAGTGAAAAGATTCAAACGTATCATCTCTTATGGTGACACTACCTACCTACTTTGCTGCTCTTGTATAAAACTGTAAACCATGTCCTTTCCTAACAGAAGACAAGTATGAGGAGCTGGTGAATTCTTCTATATATCCTTATGGGAATCGTGAATGGTCTGAAGAAAGAGGAAACACATTTAGTATAAGGAAATACATCAACCAGATGCTGCTGCAGAGCAATGGTAGATTCTCCAAGGATATTGTCTGCCTTCTAGCTGCTCAGTATGCAGTTGAGGGAAAACAGATATATTGCTCTGTCAAACTCAAGGACAGATTTTTCAAAATCAGAGAATGAATGTTGGTGTTATGAAGTGCTCTGGCAATGTTCACACAGTACACCTTGACTTTCTTGCTGTGGTCAGACAATTGGGGATACCAACATGGTTCCTGACCTTTTCTGCTGCTGACATGCAATGGGCAGAAGTGATCCAAAGCATCACCCATCAGTATGGGAAGCACCAGATGGATGTCAAAAACATGCCATGGGAAGGAAAATGCGAGTGGTGGTGTTGCAGTCCCATTTCTTGGACTGTTTCTTCAAAGAATTCTTTGGAGTAAAAGCAAAGCCAATCAGCAAACCCCAGGATTACCTGATCAGAATTGAGTTTCAAGCAGGGAAAGCAAGGTTTCCATGGTAGGTACAGATCTACTGCCAGCTACAAGACATTACCGAGAGATACTATGGTCCATATTCTCGCTTTGGTGGAGTCAGTATTCTGGCTGTTGAAGACCTGTGTCAACTTCAGCCTATAAGGATAGAACCATGTATTTGGTCTTTCTCCAGACAGGTAAATATACATACAAAAATCACTTTCCAAACTTTTAGGTATTGCAGCAATGTGCTATCACTACCACAAGAGGTTACTAAAGTTCATCATCCCACACACCCCTCACTGTCACAGACACACCTCCACTCCTGAGCCAATGTCCGCAGTCACCTCCTTTCTTACGGTGATGACGAAAATCCAGAATAGCGAGCACAGTGCTGTAGGGAAGCGTGAGGCTGTCCTGCCAGAGCAGATAGCGTTTTGCATCCGTCTTCTTTCATTTTTGTTTGTTAAAGTCTATGTTTCATAACCCATAGGCTGTCCTGCTGGAACCCCAGGCCGTTTAATTCCTGGAGTCGGCAGATTGTCTGATCATATCCTCATCAAAGCTGCAGCAGCTGCTGGAGAATATCCCCCAACTGACTTGATGAAAACAAGGACAGGACTTGACTCACTGTGAGATAACTCCGGTAAATCCTTGAGGAGTTTATTTTGGTTTCCCTTTATCTTTTTTCTTTTTTGCAAACAAACTGTTTTCTGTTTGAATCAAACTGAAATGAATTATTTTTTGCAGCAGGTAAGAACATATGTTTAACTATTACATGCATTTTAATTGCATCTTTGTTAAGCTCCATGTCTCTCTAAAAGTTTACCATGATTGAGCTTACTGAAAGCATGTAGAAAAAGGAAGACCAAGAGTTTGCTCAGCTGTTAATGATGGTTGAAAGTCTTCAAGTCTGATCCTTCTTACCCAGCACAGGCCCTGCATATGTTTAAAACCAACAAGCAGGTAGACAGGAGAAATCTGATATTGCAGCTGTGTGAAATTAGAGCTGTTGACAGAACTGTTTGTCTGCTTGGATTTGACCTAGGCACAATTAGGATAAATGGTGTTGTCCTCGAGAAGATGAAACAACTCGAATTTGCCCTATTCAAGCACAGAAACTTCCTGATGTCTGGCCCTACATGAAGCACCTCGTGGATTGGAAGTCTGACCCTTGTTTTGTAGATGATGATGTTCTTCTTTGTTTGAGAGCTACAGATAATTTTTTCTCAGCAACAGCCTTCCTCTAGCTCAAGCTTTACCAGATTGTTAGAGGAAGATGTTTGAAAAATGATTTACCCGAAGAACATGCCAAATCTTGGAGTGGTACTGATCTACCTAAATGAAGCCCTGTCATCAAAAGAGCCCTGCACAGCATCATCAGGTATACCCCTTAAAAGCCTACTGAAGGAGATAATAATATGGATGACAGTAGCTTTGATCAGGACGGGAAGTAGGACCTTGAAATTACATGAAGTCACTTGAACAGCAAAATCCAAGTCGTCCATATTACAAGAGCGAGGCACAAAGAGCAGTAAGACCTTGCTTTCTCCAGGGCTTCTGGGTGGAGGGCTGCTACTACGGATGTGGCGACCACCCTGTATGCACACATCGAGGTCCATGAAATGTGGGCCGCTGACACAAATCTAACAAGCTGCCATGTTCATGATGCTATCTTGGTCCAAGCATTCGATTTGCACATATGCACATGATGATGAAGTATTTACTGGGGCCATATACAAGTTGCTATACACAAAAACCCTGCATGAACAGGGGCAAAATGTACATTTGTGTCTTTCACCACAAATGCCAGGATTTACAGAAAATTTCTGTGTGGAAAAGGATGTGCATTCCTAAAGTTTTTTTTTCTTTTTCTCATCAATGCAACATCTCAAGAAGGTCTTGATGGAATTTCTTCAAACTTTGCTCAAATGTCCACTTGCACTTAAGGATGAAGTGGTTGGATTTTGGAAGTTTTTCTAGTTTTGTCCTGTAAAGCAGTACAATACTAAGATAGCCAAGGGGGCGTGATAACAAACCAGCTGAAACATTGATCTGGAAGAGAGTGGATGAAGGACCAAGGCTGAAGGCCAATGTGCAGGTGATCAGGCCATCTGGCAGCCAGGAGAGAAAGACACCATTAAAAACACAGAGACTGGAGTTATAGCACTAACCATAACAACAAGACCACGGCACTCACTCTCCCAAAACAAAGAAAACACCAGGACTCTGTACACCCCTCAGATTCCTTGACTTTAGCCTGGATTCACTCGCCTTTCAGCATCACTCCAAACTGAGAAACTGCATCATATCTCCTTGTATATTCAAACCCACCTCCTCGCCAGTTTCTCTCCCTGCTTGGACTCTTGAATTTTGTTATCAGCATCATCCTGCTAGGTCGATCCCTCCTCTCCGACTTACTGTCCCTGTCTGCCACCATCCCGTCACTCCACAATTATGTCTTCTTAGATGGTATTTTTTAAAATGGAGCTCAGACTTTTCCCTTGACACTGCATTTTCTTGTTTGACATCGTCCAGGATCATCCCATAAATTAAGGAACAAGCTCCTCCAGTGATTCTATTGTGTGAACAGACCAGACAAAGAGCATACTTTTCTACAAGTTCTTTTAATACAGTACATATTTTTCCAAGTACATTTCTTATGTTAATTTGTTTACTAATTTCCCTGACTGCAGCACAGCATCAGTGAGGACATGGCCACTTGCACAATGCTGGGGAAGCCACTGGGGCTTAACGGATCAGACACTGGCTGAGCTGTTCTCTCACTTGAAACTGTGTCTAAATAAAAAGGAACAAAATCTTAGTGCATTTGGCTCGAGTTATTTAAATACTGTGTGAGGTGACGGGTCAGACTAAGAGCGGTTCCAAAGCCCCTGATGATAGATGAACACACAAGGAAGCTTACGTCGCCCGGATTGGCGTCACCGGGGCCCCACCCTGGAGCCAGGCCTGGGGTTGGGGCTCGCAGGCGAGCGCCTGGTGGCCGGGTCTGTGCACGGGACCCGGCCGGGCACAGCCCGAAGGAGCGACGTGGGCCCGCCTTCCCGTAGGCCCATCACCCGCGGGAGGGTTCAGAAGGGGCCGATGCATTGTGGTTTGGGTGGCGGTCATGGGCGGGGGTCCCGACGGCCCAATCCCTGGACACAGAATCTGGCTATGGGGACATGGAATGTCACCTCGCTGAGGGGAAAGGAGCCTGAGCTAGTGCAGGAGGTTGAGCGGTACCGGCTAGAGATAGTCGGGCTCACCTCCACGCACAGTCTGGGCTCTGGAACCCAACTCCTTGAGAGAGGTTGGACTCTCTTCCACTCTGGAGTTGCCCGCGGTGAGAGGCGGCAGGCTGGTGTGGGCTTGCTTATAGCTCCCCACCTTAGCCGCCATGTGTTGGAGTTTTCCCCGGTGAACGAGAGGGTTGTTGCCCTGTGCCTTCGGGTTGGGGGCAGGTGCCTCACTGTCATTTCGGCTTATGGGCCGAATGGCAGTGTAGAGTACCCGGCCTTCTTGGAGTCCTTGGGAGGGGTGCTGGAAAGTGCCCCGACTGGGGACTCCATCGTTCTACTGGGGGACTTCAACGCTCACGTGGGCAATGACAGTGTTACCTGGAGGGGCGTGATTGGGAGGAACGGCCTCCCCGATCTGAACCCGAGTGGTGTTTTGTTATTGGACTTCTGTGCTAGTCACGGTTTGTCCATAACAAACACCATGTTCAAGCATAAGGGTGTCCATCAGTGCACGTGGCACGAGGACACCCGAGGCCGGAGATCAATGATCGACTTTGTGGTCGTGTCATCTGATCTTCGGCCTTATGTCTTGGACACTTGGGTGAAGAGAGGGGCTGAGCTGTCAACTGATCACCACCTGGTGGTGAGTTGGATCCGCTGGCGGAGGAGGAAGCTGGACAGACTTGGCAGGCCCAAACGTGTTGTGAGGGTCTGCTGGGAACGTCTGGCGGAACTCTCTGTCAGAGGGGTTTTCAACTCCCACCTCCGGGAGAGCTTTGACCAGATCCCGAGGGAGGCTGGAGACATTGAGTCCGAATGGACCATGTTCTCCGCCTCCATTGTTGACGCGGCCGTTCGGAGCTGTGGCCGTAAGGTCTCCGGTGCCTGCCGCGGCGGCAATCCCCGAACCCGGTGGTGGACACCGGAAGTAAGGGATGCCGTCAAGCTGAAGAAGGAGTCCTATCGAGCTTGTTTGGCTCATGGGACTCCTGAGGCAGCTGACAGGTACCGGCAGGCTAAGCGTGCTGCAGCCCGGGCGGTTGCGGAAGCAAAAACTCGGGTATGGGAAAAGTTCGGGGAGGCCATGGAGGAGGATTACTGGTCGGCCTCGAAGAGATTCTGGCAAACCGTCCGGCGCCTCAGAAGGGGGAAGCAGTACCCTGCCAACACTGTTTACAGTGGAGGTGGGGAGCTGTTGACTTCAACTGGGGATATTGTCGGGCGGTGGAAGGAATACTTCGAGGATCTCCTCAATCCCACTGTCACGCCTTCTGTAGAGGAAGCAGAGGCTGGGGACCCAGAGGTTGATTCATCCATCACTCAGGCTGAAGTCACCGAGGTAGTTCGGAAGCTCCTCGGTGGCAAGGCACCGGGGGTGGATGAGATCCGCCCTGAGTACCTTAAGTCTCTGGATGTTGCAGGGCTGTCTTGGTTGACACGCCTCTGCAACATCGCGTGGCAGTTGGGGACAGTGCCTCTGGACTGGCAGACCGGGGTGGTGGTCCCTCTATTTAAGAAGGGGGACCGGAGGGTGTGCTCCAACTATAGGGGGATCACACTTCTCAGCCTCCCTGGTAAAGTCTATTCCAGGGTACTGGAGAGGAGAATTCGGCCGATAGTCGAACCTCGGATTCAGGAGGAACAATGCGGTTTTCGTCCTGGTCGTGGAACACTGGACCAGCTCTATACCCTCTGCAGGGTGCTTGAGGGTTCATGGGAGTTTGCCCAACCAGTTCACATGTGTTTTGTGGACTTGGAGAAGGCATTCGACCGTGTCCCTCGTAGCATTCTGTGGGAGGTGCTTCGGCAGTATGGAGTCCGGGGCCCTTTGCTAAGGGCTGTGCGGTCTGTGTATGACCGGAGCAGGAGCTTGGTTCGCATTGCCGGCAGTAAGTCAGACCTGTTCCCGGTGCATGTTGGACTCCGGCAGGGCTGCCCTTTGTCACCGGTTCTGTTCATTATTTTTATGGACAGAATTTCTAGGCGCAGCCAGGGGCCGGAGGGAGTCCGGTTCAGGGACCACGGGATCTCATCTCTGCTTTTTGCGGATGATGTTGTCCTGTTGGCTCCCTCGAATCAGGACCTTCAGCATGTGCTGGGGCGGTTTGCAGCCGAGTGCGAAGCAGCTGGGATGAGAATTAGCACCTCCAAGTCCGAGGCCATGGTGCTCGACCGGAAAAAGGTGGTTTGCTCCCTCCGGGTTGGAGGAGAGCTCCTGCCTCAAGTGGAGGAATTCAAGTATCTTGGGGTCTTGTTCACGAGTGAGGGGAGGATGGAGCGTGAGATTGACAGGCGGATCGGTGCAGCGGCAGCAGTAATGCGGTCATTGTACCGGTCTGTCGTGGTGAAGAAGGAGCTGAGCCGAAAGGCGAAGCTCTCGATGTACCGGTCAATCTACGTTCCTACCCTCACCTATGGTCATGAACTCTGGGTCATGACCGAAAGAACGAGATCTCGGATACAAGCGGCCGAAATGATTTTCCTCCGCAGGGTGGCGGGGCGTTCCCTTAGAGATAGGGTGAGGAGCTCTGTCACCCGGGAGGAGCTCAGAGTAGAGCCGCTGCTCCTCCACATCGAGAGGAGCCAGCTGAGGTGGCTCGGGCATCTATACCGGATGCCTCCTGGACGCCTTCCTGGGAGGGTGTTCCGGGCATGTCCCACCGGGAGGAGGCCCCGGGGAAGACCCAGGACACGCTGGAGGGACTATGTCACTCGGCTGGCCTGGGAATGCCTCGGGATTCCCCCGGAAGAGCTGGAGGAAGTGTCTGGGGAGAGGGAAGTCTGGGTATCCCTGCTTAGACTGCTGCCCCCGCGACCCGGACCTGGATAAGCGGAAGAAGATGGATGGAGGAGTACACACACTCATAGTTTATAGGTGTGCACTAAATGGTTGTACAGATCTGAATAATATCTTGCTTGATTGTGAGTATGCAAGGTTTTAGGATGGAATCTGTGCACAGTTTTACAAACAAGGCTCTTGTTAAGTAGGGCTGTAACAAATTGCCTTTTGGGGCTTTGAAGCCTCTGCAAACATTTCAATTTTTTCAAGTTTTGCTATCAGCAGGAGTGGGGGCAAATCACAGTGTCCGTGACCCCTCCTCCACTCTGATCAATTGACCACCTCAGTGTTGTTGTGCTGCCAGTGTCTTGTGAGTCTGCCTCCAGTTCACGCTAAAGCTGCTGTCTCTCTCTCCATCTGAGAGGCAGTGGTTTGAGAAAGGCAATGGGAGAGAGCGAGTCAAAGCTGGTCTGGTGCATCCAGCTTACAGTGATGCTGCTGCTGCAGCACCTGGCACATCTGTCAGAGACAGATGGAGAGAAGCAGGAAGGCACACAGCATGGGGACCCACTGGAAGAAGCAGCAGCAACTTCAGCACAAGCTAGACACAGACAAAGCACCAGCAAGCAGCAGCACGAGTCACAATGAGGTGACCAGTGGGAAAATATTTATACAACAAGTCAAATACTAATTTTGCCATTTGAATACCATGTCAACAAACAAACCTTTTAAGAATTTCGTACAGCCCTAATGTTAAGCATGTGACAGCTGGAATGATGAGGCTTCAGCAAGGCAAAACCATATTTTGACAATAACTTTTAAAAGTTTATAATATATATATATATATATACCACACACATATATATATAAATGTGTATATATGTGTGTGTATATATATATTATATATATATATATATACATATATACACACACATATACATATATGTTGTGTGTGTGTGTGTGTGTGTGTGTATATATATATATATATACATATATATGTATATATATATATATACATATATATGTATATATATACACGTACACACACACACACATATAAATAGTAATAATAGTGGGAGTGTGCATTTATCCAGACATATATAGTGGCTGTTTTAGTACAGGTGTTGTCAGGTTGCCCTACTAGTTTAATGTAGTACATGATAGCTGTGGTTCTTATTTCTGCTAAATCTGGTGAAACACTGAACAGTTTTACCACCTCTAAAACTTCTTCAAAATAACTCAGTCATTCAAAACACAGAAGAGATTGCATGTTGACTTTGCTTCCATTTAAAGGGTCACAAATCAATAAAGTTGAGAAGCACTTTCATCTAGCATTATTTTGAGTATTTTATAGTCGTACAGTGTTCATACCGTGTAACACCTCAGAAAATATTAAGCTCACCAGGTACCACCATTATGACCAATGTTAAAATACAGTCGTGTTGGCCTACTCTGTTCAGCTACAGACAGTATCTTGCCATCACAGTTTAGCTTATAAATAATCATGAATGACCTATTCAGGCGCTACGTGCATAAACGTGACAATGTAGGCAGATATTGAAAGAAAAATATTACAGGAAAGAAATTATATTTCAGCAATCCAACAGTTTAATTATTTTCATTTTAAAATTTTGTAGTAGTATTTTGATCAAGTTTTTAAAATAATTTATTTCATTTTCAAAATTTTACAAGGTTCCTCAGTGTACCACTAGAGGGAGCTCAAGTTCAATCACTGGTACTTGTACAACAATTTGAGAATGTAAGTGGGAGTGAAATAATTTTCCTAAATTGTGGAGTTGGTTTGAGAAAAAAGTTAAGTACAGCACATGATGGCGACGTGATGCCCCAAAAACTAATCAGCTCCTCTTTGGCTCATAGCAAACCTAACTGAGATCTGTTTAATCCTGCTGACTAACAAAACAACATGCACACACATAAAATCAGAATCTTAACAGAATCCCTCTGGATGGAAATAACATGGATGAGTCTTCCATAATCAGTCAGTTGAATTCATCTTCTTCAAACCTTTCTTGTTCAACTATGGCAATTAAAAGTAATTGTTCAGTAAGTAAAGCATGTTAGCTATCTGTATAAACATGAGTACAGGTTTCTGCAGCCTGGAGGAGATTGGAGAGGAAACTGATCCAACCAACTCAACCATCTGAGACAAACAGCAGGGAGTCCTGGTTCAGGGAAACTGTGAGGCATCAGTAGTCACATCACATCATTGTGTTCCAACTGCAATTTTCAGCTGCCGAGTGGTGGAGAGTGCAAACAGAGAGAGGTAGGGGGAAAATTACAGTAGTCACCTCTGTGATGCAGCTTGTCTAATGGCATGGTGTGGAGGCAGCAGACACACCCGCACAATAAGCCAGCACAGGGAGAGAAAAAAAAACTGCGTCATGGGACTGATGATACAATAAAGTCAGAATTATATGTTAACCAGCGATGAATGACAAGTAGACGAAAGCCAGAAAACAATCATTATCATCTTCGTGGTTACATTGTCTAAAACAATAATGAGTCTGTGGGACAAAGCAAAACAGATACTGTGGAAGACGCTGAGTTGCGAGCAAAAAAAGGTGACGCTTTAACCTCATTAATGTTGTTTTTGGTAATTTGATTTTCTTTTTCCCCCAATTTTTTGTATGCATGCAAGTAAAATCAGCACCCAATGGAGGGCAACCAGAGAGCTCTAACAGGCCTGTCATCATGGGCAGCCCTAACTGGCACTGCAATTGTTGCAATCACGTTGATTTAATATTGTCAAAAAAATTAATTATGAAATATATTTTCACATACTTGCACTGTGCTTGTCACTCAGTGTCTCATCTACTTGTACTCCTTAACTAAACAAAGTTTTATGAACTGTCTGAACCCCACCAGCATGACCCTTTAACTGGAGGAGAATAAACAGTAACTGAAAAAAATCAGAGGATTTTGTTTTAAAATATAAGCAGAGTACAGTAAAGATAGAAAAGTAGATAAAAATATCCAGTAGTTGAAGTGAATAATCATCAGTCCCATTGATGCTGCATTTGTGTTTCTTCATGTGTTACTGCAGTTCATTACATTAATGTGCAGAGATGAAAAAAAGAGTACTAGAATTTTGTACTCAAGTTCTTGTGCAAAAATGTAGAAGTTAAACGTAATTGAGCCAACAATACAATAAACAATATTCGATGAATAAGTTTGCAACCCGTGCATACTGCTAATAATCAATTATGAATATATAATGACAGAGTTACAAAGAGGAAATATGTCAAAAAAACAGGTAAGGAGAAGTTCCCAGAACAGGTTATGTAAGACCAGCAAACGGTCGTCAGATCAGGAGTTTGATCTTGCAGAATGTGCAGACCAGTTTCATGGACTAATTCTCCTAAAATGCAGAGAACCTGCAAGAGCAGCATTTCTATTCCTGACAACTAGACCAAGCATCTCTGCTCATTTTACCACTACCTTGGGGCAAGTTGTCCCATAGGACTAACTTCTTTGATGGGTCATTGCTCTAAAACCATACTAAGTAGATAACTTGCTTTTACTTCCATGGGTACACAACAACCTGCAGTATTTTTGACAAACAAATACACTTTTATTTTGCAGTAAAAATAAATGTAAAAAGTGGCTCAAGTCCCACTGTTCTCCCCTATAATTACCCCTTGTCTAGACTGCAAACATCACATCAGCACCACACTTGCATGATACGCCACACTGAAGCATTTGTCTATATAGGATCATTATTATGTGCACATTTCAAACCATCCAGCAGCAAATGAGCAGCCAAACTTTATATGCAGGTTCCTTTCAAAATGCATGAATATTCCTGATATATTCTCCATCAATACAATGTGTATGATTGTCGCACAAGCACAGCAGTGTGTGCACGTGATGGGTTTGGATGAGCCAAAGAAAGGGAAAAAAAGAGTGACAGTGGCTGCTCTCAGAGCATACATGTTTGGGCAATCAGACCAGTGGGATTAAAGTTTAGCAGTGAAGTTGTCTAGTGGCAGTAAACGTAAACGTAAACGTACAGTTTGCCCGTGGAAAACACTGCAGAAAAAGTTCAAGATGCACTCGTGTCTTGTTTTCCAGCTACTGGGAAAGTGGAGTAAGAGTCTGTGGTATTAAACCAGAGCAGAGTGAGCTGATCTCAGGCTGTGGTGCACACTCTGCGTTACCTAGGTTATATAATGTGGATAAAATACATTTCCAGTGTCTTTATACTGGGCACCATGTCTGACCGTTTACATCTGTCAGGTGCAGTTCGGATAGAAAATGCACGGAGCTGGTGCAGATAGCTGCAGGGATTAAAATGAGAGCATTTCTGATGGGTGAGATGTGTGAGTGAAAAACATGCCTTGAGTCACCTGCTGTCAAGACAGGGAGGTAAACTCACATCTTTGCACATGCAGCCAAATATCTGCAAGTGTATCTTTTAATGCAAACCTGCAAGGACTTAGAGAAGTGCATTGCATTCACCAAAGTTCCAAAAAGAAAAAAATGACAGGCCGTATCCATAATTATGACTTACATATATCCTAAGAATGAGAAAATATCTTACAATTATGAGATCTGGATCTGAAAGTTGAGATAGGTTTCACAGTTTGTCCAGTCCAATACAGGGCTGTTTCCTTAAAACAATAATATGACACTGGACAACTACCCAGCTGGTTGCTAGCTAGCTGATAGCTACCTGTCTGACACTGATGATGATGTGGTCACCTAGATAGTTTATCTAGTAGAAATCAAAAAAAGAGTCTGCAGTGCACGCAAAGCCAAAAGGCTTTACAGGTGCTGGAAGAAAAAACAAACTAAAGAAAAACCACACAAAAGATCTGCACACTGCACTGATAGCTCCTAGCATTTTTATTGTAGCAATGGTTCGATCTAACAGAGCTCTTTGTCAGGCATTGCAAAATCACCATCAGAGAGAAGAACAGGCAATATATAGACATAGGAACACTGATCACTCAGCTGCTTGTGATCTGCCTGATTAAGAGTCAATCAGGTCACAAAGCTGGACCAATCAGAGCACAGCTGGACAACAGTGATACTTCTACACAGGGGACAGAGCATGCCAGTCTAGCACATTGGATGTTAAGTTAAATATTTATTATAAATCACACGTCTCCCAGCAAAGACAATTATCATCAAAACTACTGCCTGAAAAGAAAAAAAATAAAATAAATAATAATAATAGAAAAACAGATCTGCATGATTGAGAGTCAATTGAAGGCTGGGCAACACTGTCTAATACTCCCACACAGGAGACAAAGCACAATTCTATGCAAAGGGCAAAAAAAAACAAAAAAAAAAAAAAACAATTCGAAACATCAAAATTGCAAAAATCTTGCATGCCTGTTTATTAAAAAAACAATACAGAGGAAAAGCCTCATGGCATAATGAATTCTTTTAATGAATTAAGAATGTGTGATACCAACACACACCAGCCCTTCTTTGGCATCAGAAATAAACACAGTTAATTACTGTTTGATACAAAACATAGAAAGTCGAAGGGTAAAATAATTTTGTGTCAGATGGTGTTGCCGCTCCTGCTGTACAAACGTTACCTGACTGTGCTGACTGTTGTGTTTGCAGCACAGCAGCAGTGACTTTATTTGGATAGACTGTATACGCCATCTGCAATCTACTGCATATTGTCTCCTCTGCAGATCAATGAGGCTCATAATAGGAGTTGGTCTTCACTGCTGTGATAACTGGATGAAATAATTACACTGGAGAGAACGATCATAACAAGAAAGGAGGAATGCATTCCATTACAAGTTGTGTTTGTATTGATGTATATCGTAAAAGTCAGATCAAAGCCGTGGAGGAGATGAGTGATGGAGGTAGCAGGAGTATAAAAAGGCATGCAAATATATCAGGATGCCAAGCAACCAGCAGTGTTAACCTGGGAAGGATTCATGCTGCAGGTTCCGCACAGGGGGTTATTTTTGAACTATCATTGCCCTTTAGTGGCTGGTAGTTATATAGTTTGCTTCTTAACTGCTGACCCCTTAACCATAATGCTGAAGCTTTCCTAACTGTAACCAGATATGCATTTTAACTTACACCATTATCTTTCCCTATAACCTTAAAGTTGGCCTGTGGGGTTTTCTTGTAAACAAAGAGCAGAATCTTTGAATAGTTTAAATCCTGTATTGTTTACAGCCATTGCTAGCTTGCAGGCTTCTTCTTCTCTGCCTTTGTTGGTGTATTGCTATGTTTAGGTTACAGCCATAGACCTTCAATAGTAGTGTGAAAAAGGAAACAGTAGTGTGTATCATAGATGTTATATGTAGATGCCTCATTGAGCTCTGTGGCTTGTTGCTGTGTTACTTCAAATGCCAATGCTGTTTTTATATGCATTTATGTCTACAGTGTATGTTACCTGACCCAAATGCTGGCACTCATCCCTGGGCAACCTTGCATGTGTCCAACCAAATGGTGACCAACTTGTAAAACATTGCTCCTACTAGTGGTCAAAAAAGTAGTCTTAGGGCACTATCATACAACTGGTGCAATGTGGCGCACAGCAGAGTCCACTGGTCCTAAAACGAGCTGTGGTCAGGTGCATTGTTGCTGTATCATGAGGCAGCGGAAAATGATTGTGCCAATAAAACACAAACCAACAAAAAAACACATTATTCAGTCAAGATGTGCCTACATAGAAAAGTTCATTGGTTCATTGGTTTAACTCAAGCTATGCCCAAAACACACATGATTAATTAAGAGACTTAACACACCCCATTGCGCCTTACTTACCACTCAGATTATGACTTGTTTCCTCAGAATTATGACTTTAAACTCAGAATCACAATTTTTTCCTTCAAAATTCTGTCTGAATTTTCAGATTCTGACCCTTTTCCACAGAATTATGAATTGTTTCCTCACAATTTTGAATTTTTCCCTCAGAATTCTGACTTTAAACTCTAAATCTGCTTCCAGATTATGCACCATTTAACTAGAAAAAGTGAAGCTGGATGATGGATAGCATGTGGCGCACAGGCACTTGGGCTGTGTCCAGCTTCATTTTGCTTTTTAAACAGCGCTTAATCTGGGCACAAACTAAGGCACAAAGACGTATTTAGTCTGTTAATTAATCATTGGTGTAACATGAATGAAACCTAACAGAGTGTCATCTCCCATTGTCTTTAAGAGCCAGGTGGGCCTGCCTGTGGTGCATTGCTATTTAAATGACGGATTCGGTAAGCTGGAGAAGGAAATGAAGATACTGAAAGACTGACCCACTTGTCGTGATGCAGGCACTGTGGTGAATCTGCAGGTTGGGCAGGCGGGGCCATAAAAATTAAATTTATGATTAATGACACATGGACTGCAGGTAGGTGAAATAGGCTGAAGCGCCTCCCCAGAGAGAAAGAGACACCCTGTGTGTGCATTTATGCGCAATCTGAGGCACAGAAAGATGACTGCTGTGACATTATAGGACGCATGGAAACATTACTACAATATTTTAATTACTGAAAGCAGCTTTTCTGATATTTAAAATGAAACATTACACTCATATGTCAATACAACACACAATAAAGAAATCATCTTGAAAGCTTGTGCTGCCCAACATCATTTAAATGAGGGTTTAATTATTAGAGGCTGCTTTCAGTTCCATTACCATGCATGCAGTGATGTGTCTGCAGCAAATATCGCTAATATTTAAGCATCAAAACTAAAAACCGTACTTATAAACTTGACAGGGCAGAGGAAACAGGATATCATCTTGTAGACAGCGTCTTTTTTCGAGTGCTCCGCCCTTTTGTGTGGCTGCTTCGAGAGTGTCAGGTTGAAAACCTCTGAACTTTTCAGAATGGCCTTTTTTGTAGGTGTATGTGTGAATCTCTGTGGTTTAGTTTCTCTCCTGTGTTGCTGTTTATACTCTGAAGTTTCTGCTTTATTTGACTGTTTTGTTCGCTGTCAGCTGATAGGAGTCATGTAAAGTTACACAACTGATTGATTGATTTTGCTGTTTCATTACAAAAGCATATAGATAACAAAATATCAGGGGGCATTTATTGTGAAGAATTTATGGGAAATGGCATTTGATTAACCAGCATTTTACAACCACTTAACTCAAGACAAGGCTGTATCAAGATGCACCTTCAAGTCCACAGATACCCGCCATGTTGGGCTGTCTCAAACTGAGACAGCACATCAAACGGTTGGTGCTCACAGTTAAAAAATGTATAATACAAATATATGATGAAAACTGAAGGGGCAACGCTAGACATGCAACTTTCAAGATATTGTTGTCATAGAAACAAACCCATGTGCAGCATTTTTTATTTGATTTTTTTATGACACTTTCCAGTGCTCTGTTGCATCCTGCAAGCACCTTTCTGCCCAAAAATAAATAAATAAATAAATAAAAATAAATAAAAACGGCATATGGACACAGACATGTTTCTTTTACATAGCAGGAAAATACTGCACCATTGACTTCAGACCAAGTTTTTGTTGGTCAATGGTGCAAATGTTTTCTGCTGCCTCAAGATAGCAATCTACCAACAATTTGTCTGACCACATCTCACTTTAAAGGATAACTTCGGTATTTTTCAACCTGGACCCTATTTCCCCATGTGTATGTGTGTGTATGATTGATAGGTACAACTCGTTTTAAAATTGGTTCAGTATTGAGGGAGGCGGATGCAGCCGGCAGCCGCGAAACGAGTTATAACGGTAGATATCGGGGCAAATTAGTCCGTAAAGGTTTGTGCATTAAACATGCTTTTTTTCGCCACAGTCCGGATCACATCACCAGTGTAATCTCTGTCAACAGCATGCAACGCGTCTCTCCTACTGTTCACTCTGTGAGGACATCTCACGGGATCTTTGCTTGTTGAAGAATGTCTTCATTGCAGTGAGTGGGACAGCTGTTTTCTTGAGGTGTGTTTGGTGGAGTGTTTTGGGATTGGATGTCTTCTCTTCTTGGGCTGGCAGGAGTCATCTTGGGAAAAGTGTGCACTGCAGACTCGATGGTCTGCAAGGCGCAGTGTCTGGACAGGAGCGTTAGCATCCAGTTGTAGCACAATTAGCCACAACTTCAGGATGTTGCTGTCTGACAAAGTCAGCCTATGAAAGCTCTACAGGGTGTTGCACGACATCCTGTTCAATTGCACTTCGGCGAAGCAAAAACACGAACCATTGTTTTTAATAGTTGCAGTAAAACTTTCAACTGAACTCCAGGACAGCTAACTCCGCTCTGACCGGCTCTCAGCATGGCTGTTTTCTTCCGGCAACAAACAAGATCCCGTGAGATGTCTTCACACACAGCAGCAGTAAGTGAAGCATACTGATTACACTGGCAATCTGAGCCGGACTGTGGCGAAAAAAAGCACGTTTAATGCACAAACTTTTACGGACTAATTTGCCCCGATATCTACCGTTATAACTCGTTTCGCGGCTGCCGGCTGCATCCGCCTCCCTCAATACTGAACCAATTTTAAAACGAGTTGTACCTATCAATCATACACACACATACACATGGGGAAATAGGGTCCAGGTTGAAAAATACCTAAGTTATCCTTTAAGACCAACACACACATGGGTGCACAGATGGGGGCAAGATTATTCACTATTGTCAGATGCCTTTATCCAGGGGTAAGTTCCCTACGAGTCTCCAAGAATGACAAGATAGGTTTCCTTATTAAGTAGAACTTCTTCACAGACCCTCTCAGTGTAAACTCGAAGTTTTCTGGTTAAAAAAAAGAAAAAAAAAAAAGACATTACATCCTCCAGCCAAGCAGCAGCAGATGGACCAGTGGTAAATTTCCAGACCAGCAAAATTCTCCTACAGGCCTAAAGTGATGCGAATGCAATATTGTCAGACTGGTTAGCATTCCACCCAGTTTCATCTGCTATTTAGCCTATAAGTAGGCAGGGTCTTAATGTCACCGCAAGAACTTGACTGTTTTAAAAACTGTTGCCCAGTAGTTGTCAAGCTGAGGGCGACAGTGCATGTGCTAGACTGGCTACAGAGAAGGAGCGCCTGTCACAGCCAGCGTCTGTCCCAGGATCCATGTCAGCAGGCCTGGATTTCAGCACATGATGATGTGAAACAGACCCTCTTCACTAGTTTAGACCAAAGTTCCTCAGTCAGATCAGTACGGATGAGAGTTTTAGTCTCTTCTATCTTTTCCTTTAGAATTATGACTTTAAACTCATAACTATGACTTTTTTCCTCAGAATTATGATTTAAAACTCAGAATTATGAGTTTAAACTCAGATCTATGACTTATCGCCTTACAATTCTCTTCATTCTCAGATTCTGACCTTTTTCTTCAGAATTCTGACTTAAAACCCAGAATATTGACTTTTTAAAATCAGAATTCAGACTTTTTTCTCAGAATTATGACTTCTCCTCATTATTCTGTGTTTCTTCTCAGATTTCGACCTTTTTCTTCAGAATTCTGACTTACAACTCAGAATTATGACTTTTTTTCCCTTAAAATTGTGACTTTAACCACAGAATTATGACTTTAAACTCAGAATTATGACCTTTTTCCCTCAAAATTCTGCCTTTATTCTCAGATTCCAACCTTCCTCCTCACAATTTAGACTTTTCCATCTGAATTCTGACTTTAAACTCCAAATTTTGGCTTTATTTTTAAAATTCTGATTTGATTTAAACTTAGAACTTAAAATTTTCATATGTGACCCTAATCCTCTTCTGGAGATAATTACCAAGTTGTATCTCCCAAAGACATCAGTTGAGAATATAATACCGATCTTTCCTTTATCATCAAAGATAAGACTTTTTCCAACACTGTGGCAGGTGGGAGATCAGGAAAGGAAGGACATTTTTCCATGGCAAAATGGAGTGGATCTGTGGGCAGTTAAAGAAATAATTATGTGAAGGGTGATATTTTCTGCACAGTTCAACATGCCTCTTTCCATTCCACACTGGTGTGTGTTTTCAGTTCGAAGCTCAGGATTTAAGTTTGTTTGTTTTTTTAATTTACTGCCATCTATTTTTCAGTATTATGGAAATCATCTTCTCTCTGCATCTTCACAAAGCTTGATAATCCATGCCATAAACATGAAACCTTCCTTTGGTTTGGTCAGACCTTGTGTTTCTTTCTTTGTTTCACTGCATTCAAGTGGAGTGTTTTCATATCAGAGCAGCATTAGGCTCCACTTGGCTCGCTGTCAATCACCTGACGCCCACAGGAGGAAATGAAAGACTCCGCCAGGATATAATCCCTTAAAATCATGTCATCTTACAAAGACTTTTATTTTTTAAATCTGTTTAGCCAGAACAGCAGTTTATTTGAGGCTCGGATTGACACTGTGAGATATGTGTTAAAGAAAGAAAGAAAGAAATGTTACAACTGTAATCATACTCAGAATACAGTCCAAAATGTGTGCAAATGGTGGAGATACTGTTGACATTGACAAATGCTCCAAAAAAAAAAAACAAAAAAACGTGTAATTAGTTAAATGTAAATTGTCTAGTGGCTGCGGCCTTTAACTGCAGAGAGAATCAAGTCTTTATTTAGAAAATACTTATATTAGAAAGAGGTTTTTATTTCTAATTTCCACTGGAGAATCTTTCTTAGAAGCTTTTTTAGAAGCCTTCTCATCTTCTGCAGTTATAATTAGCAGTTCATGTTATAGGCTCAAAGGGCATAACCGGCTGTGGACTCAGGTGGTCTGAGGGGCCAGGGCAAAAAGGGCACTTCACCACGTTCTGTCCACTGAAAGGACACCCTAGAGGGAACTTTATCTCATTGTCTTGGACACTGAGCCTCTACACTTTCTCCTGCTAATCTACTATACTAGGAGAATCCAAGTGGGCACTTCTGCAGTGTTTTTTCAAATATGGGTCCTGTGTCCATCATTGGGCGTAACCCCACCTGTATGGGATGGCAGTAGGTCAGTCCATTGGAAGAGATGCCACTTCACCTCCTGGGCACTGCCAATGTGTCCTTGAGCAATGCACAGAACCCCTGCTTGAAGCACAGACTATCTGAAATATTTCCACAATGAATGCATGTATACAGGTCCTGTGTGTGCATGTTAGTGCAACGACAATGACCAATAACAGCAATAAAAATAACAAGAGAGTGTAAAACTTGAATTTCGCAAAGTAATAAAGTTTTTCTTCTGTTTCTGGTAGGCTTTTGATTTAAAATAGGATAAGAGGGGTTCTTATCACTTAGGTGTCCGTGGCCTACAATGCTATTTGCACCCAGGATGGAATAGCCAATGTGGCTATTTACACTCAAGTGTGTAAAGCCTAGCACGGCAGAGACAATCACCCAGGTGTCTGTAGCCAGCAATACTATTTGTAAAAAGCCACATCAGCTATTTATAGCTAAACCAGGGGGCTGGGTGTAAATAGTCAAACCAGAAAATGTAGGTCTATTCAAAAACAAATAAAAATCAACAGGGATATGGCCAATTGTATTATATTATACTGTTACAGTGGGGTTGGTTGGTGCTTTGGCTTAAGAAAGGGAACTAAAAAACTTCCACTTCTGGTTAGTACACCCACAGCCTAACTGCTCCTGTGTGTTTCTCATGGATATGTTAAGGAGAACTGGATACATACATTGGAGGCAGTCCTCTGTTCATCCCACAGTGGCACATGAAGCCAACTTCTGCATATGATATGCCGCATATGCTTGCGCGTTGTGCAGCCCATAAAGCAAGTGTAGTAGAGACTTCCTTCGGCCGAGCGGCTAACCTCTGATTTAGCCCTCCACTAACTAGAATGGGATGATAATGATTTAATTGTGCGTCTCTCCCAGACTTTCCAAATGTTATCAGACTGAATGGATCTAATTCTAGTAGTAACAAAAGACATTTCATAGGTTATAAAAAAAATGTATTCACTGTATTACAGCTGCTTCCATTATAATGTAAGCTTATGGAAAAAAGGTTTTTTGGCATCATGTGACATTGTACGGTTGCTCTATGTCAAACTGGCTTCAAAGCCTGGGCTCTTCCAGGGGGCTTGGTGTTACTGGCTGAGTCTTCCCCTATATGGAAGGTGGGCTTCTGGGAAATCTGTGTTTGACTGGTCTACTGTGGTTGTTGTCTTAGTCTGTCCTGGTGCATACGGGGTAGTTACATTACTGTAGTCAGCCATAAAGTGCGCAGATCAGCTCATGTTGCAATATAATAGTTACTGAAAGGCTCTGTGTTGTATTTACTGCCACAGAAAGAAAGAAAAAGTTCCTGTTAATCAACGTTACAACGGCATCTTCTTGTTCAGTGAATAGCTAGTTAGCAGCTACAAGTCAGGCAAAGGTTAATTAAATTAAAATAGCCTGAAACTGAAGGTTTCCCTGATAGGTTTTGGGGCTACAGAGCTGACGGTTGCAGGGATCAGATGATTGATCGCATGTTGAGTTCAGTAGAGCAGATAGCTCTGCAGAGTCATGTAGTTAGAACTTCATGACGTTTGATAAAATTCTAAAGCAACCATAGCAATAAATGTAACGCTATATAGTAGAAACATTGGCCAGGTTCAAGCCAAGATGAAGACAGTCTCTGGTTATTCCAGTGCAGAGTGTGTTTTAGGATCAGAGCTGCCTCAGTCAGAAACATGGGAAAATATATAGTCATTTAAGCTATCTTACTCCATAACAGGATAAAAAATAAAACCTAATAAAAACCAGTCAAACAACACTTCTCAGTACTTGACACCATGACGGACTGTTATGTTCACAGTCTCTTAGATTTCCAATCTCTAATCTTGTAGCCTGAATTATTCTTGCCCTTCAAATGCCAAGCACCTTCCTGTGATGCAAGACTCCAGCCAAGGCTTCATTCACACCCACTACCTCCAAATCACCATGCTGTCACACCTGAAACCATGGCAACAGGCATCACAGTCTCCCAACACACTCAAGCAGTTACATGTGCAACTCATTAAAATTCATTTGCATGCATATTAACATTCCTGTATTTTTAGGATTATTCAGTGCTCCCTCCATCAGTTGGCAGGTAGAAAAACCACAGCCAGGGTAAGCTGCTGTATTAATCAGGGAGTCTGACTGGAAGTTGAGATGTACCAACACTGTCTCGTTTATAGGAAGGGCTCACACCCCCACCCCTTGGCTTTATGAGTGAAAAATGCAGGAGTTTAATGGCGATTTCTTTAAAGAAAGTATGTGTTTACCGTAAACTGCAGTGATTGGTCTTATTGTGCAGAAGAATCACTCATAAAAAACAGATCATTTTGATCATTTATTTTCACACAAATTAAGTTAAAGCGATATTCCACCTAGAATGATAACCCACTCAGTATGTACTCACCCCTATGCTGATGTGATGATGGGTGAAGATCTTCAGTTCACAAAACAATCCTGGAGTTTCAGCAGAAAACAGGGTTGCAGCCAAATCCTGTACAATGGCAGTGAATGGAGACCACGGATAAAATGTTAAAAAAAAGAACACAAAACAAACACAAAATGTCTCCATCCTGCTCGTGTGGTGTAATCCAAGTGCCTGTGAGCCACGACATTAAAATGTAACCACAAAAGACGCCATTTACACCATGTTTTTAGCCAAAATGTCAACTATAGCCTCCCAGGTAGAATGTAAACATGGTGTTGATGTATTGCGAGACTTCGTATATCTCTTAATGGATACATGTGTGATAATATCGTGAGATATACAAAGTGGGTATGGGTATGGGAAAAATCTGCAGATGCTCCAGTTTAAGATGAGACCAAACTTTTGTATGAAAGTCAGTTTTTGAGCCATGACATGGGTCAAAATGTGGCCTTGTTTTAAGCCTAGCAGTTGTTGATGACTTGTGGCCGTCACTATACAGCAGAGCGGTCAATATAACAGCTTCTTCAAACATTTTTCAAGATGTCCTTGGGCATACAGTGCAAATGTGCACAAAATTACCAGGACAATTAACACACACAAACAACCAAATCCTCTCCAGGCTTAAAAAACCTTTTGGACATCTTTAGTGTTGTGTTTAACCAGTTGTCTTTCGGCATCAAAGTCTCAGACACGGACAAGTCATTGACATCAAGAAGCTCACTGAGTGTGAACTGGTGCCATCATTAGTTATTTGACTGTGATGCTGAATATCAGCATTTAAAGTTGTATTACAGCATGAGATGAATGAAACATCACAGGTAATAATATTAATATGCTCCGGGTGTATTTGCATTCCTTCCCTTCTGTCCTCTGTTTAACTCCTTTTTGTTCTTTTTTGACAACACTCGCTCACAGAAGAGATGGAGACTTACATTAAACAGGATTAAATGCCTTCAGAGTACATTATACAAAACCCGATCCATCCACTGGAGCCTCACAAGATTAATTTGGGTTCAATAACAATTCCAAACGTCACTAAATGACTCACACAATGTGAGCCGGGACAGTATTGACAAGGGGGATGTTTAATTATGATAAGCAAGGAAAATCAAATTTATCATTTTAGAATTTTAATTGATTAATTCAAATCATTTCCCCCCTTTACTGCCGGAGATAGAGAATGGGCGCTGAAAGGAATATTAGGAGAATTATGAAATGAAGCTCTTGCATTTGAAATGAATGATGTATTAGTTTAGAGGAGATTGGAAAGACTCCTTTGTCCTCACAGAGACACAGTTTCCAGCAGTGATTACACAACCGTTTGCCTGACAATCCATCCTCCTTCCTCCCAAGTGCACTGTTTATGATTTGTATATACTCGCCATACAGTCAATATAAAATGGTCATGGTTTTACAGTAATTCAAAGGTAACATAATCCACAGTCTCAATAAACTTCCTCCTGCTCAGCGGTGAAAGATGAATTAAAGGAACTCCATACATAATCTGAGAAAAACTACAGATATCTCTATTTTTTTAGACACACAGTCATATTGAATATACTGGAAGCACATAAATGATACATCTACCGTAAACAAAGACTCTTCCTGGTGGATTTTCTCATTATTGTGGATTCTGATCAGGGCCCAGTTTCCCAAGAGTATATCTTCAAGGAAAACACTGACGATGTTGGGAACTTGCTGCCGTACCACAACAGTGCTCAGTTTAAACACGCTTTGTCTTTATTTCCTTCAACTCATTTGGCAATGGTAAATAAGACCACAAATTTTAAACCCTCCCATGATTCCCAGAAGGCTGTAATGTTCATAATGCCTCACAATAATAAATAATAAGTGATTTTCCTTTTCATACCCACTCTTCAGTAAGCCCTGTCTCCTAGAAATTACATTTAAATTCAACAAATTTCTGTCCCTCCAGGAAGTTGCAATGTTGCAACAATTAACAAAAATTCTAACTAATTCACTCCCTGTGAATTCTGCACGACTTTGCAATTTTGTCAAATCACCGCAACTTTTTCGCAAATTTGATGTAGCTTCCCACACGTTCCGCCTATGATAGCAGTTTCCTGTACAAACATCATACATGTATGTCTCAATAAACTGACTCAATGCTTTATTATTTGTCACGGGTACTTAAAGGAACCAGCAAAAAAGAAGGTTTGTCATTGTTATTGACTTTTATCAATGCTCTATGCACTTGTTATCATGACATTTTATAATAACAAGTGCAGAGATATAATATTTTATAATTTTGTGTTTGCTGTTTTGACTGAGTTTGAGCTCCAGAAAGATTTTGCTGAAGACATTATAGTGCTTTTACAGCAACAAGTGCTGTGGTGAAAAAGCAGTTCTTATAAAAAAGCAACTTATTGAAAAATATGTAGCTACATCTGCATATTGTCATTTCCGGAGGATTCACTGGCTATACTACTCACTACTCGTCAACAAAGTCCCAATCACTTGCTTTCAACTCAGACTACTGTAGACTTGACATGACTTATAACAGGGACTTGACCTAACTTGTCTGACTTATAGCAGGAACTTGACTTGACTTGCTTGACTTGTCGCAGGGACTGGACATGGTTTATAGCAGGGACTTGGCTTGACTTGCTCGACTTGTAGCGGGAACTTGATTTGACTTGGTTTAGAGCAGGGACTTGACTTGTTTGACTTATAGCAGGCACTTCACTTGACTTGCTTCACCTATAGCAGGGACTTGACTTGGTTTATACCAGGGACTTGACTTGACTTGCTTCACCTATAGCAGGGACTTGACTTGGTTTATTAGCAGGGACTTGACTTGACTTGCTTCACCTATAGCAGGGACTTGACTTGGCTTATCTGACTTATAGCAAAGACCTGACTTGCTTGACTGGTTTATAGCAGGGACTTGAATTGCTTGACTTATGGCAGAGACTTGATTTGACTTGACTTATAGCAGAGATTTGATTTGACCTGGCTTATAGCAGGGACTTGAATTGCTTGACTTATAGCAGAGAATTGACCTGACTTGCTCGACTTATAGCAGGGACTTGACTTGCTGAACTGCCAAGGGTGGCGAGCTTTGTAAAGCTACAGAAGATAATGCATCTGAGCAACATGACCTGCAGAAAAGTCAGATTCATTATTAAGTTTGAGAGACAATACAGCCAGGCTCTGTTGATTAAATTATCTTACTTAGCAGTCCTCCAGATCCAACGTGTTGGCATCATCACTGGACACACACTGAAATTTATCTGAAGTCCAAGTGAAAACTTCTGACTATGCCAGTTGGACTCTCCCTGGAGCATTTAAAAAGAGAGAAAGATGTTTGTGTTTTAAACGCTCCAAACTAAAGTTCATGTGCAGTTCTCCTCTTTTTAAGACAGCAGGCTGTTGGCCAGATTTCACTATGTACCATCTCAAATCCTTTCTGACTTGCTTCTGCTTCTTCCTCTATGACTGAGGCAGCGTACATGCCATCTGTCTTGCTTGGCTGTTTTTTATGTCATGTTGCTGTACAGACCCTAAACAGAGCTGTGACTCCAATCTGTTCTCCTCCCCAGCTCCTACAACACTGACGTTTTGTCAAACCCACCGCCGTCTCGATAGATGTGCAAAAGGTGCCCTTTGGCATCTGAGACGTGCTGGCTATTTAGTGGACTCTATTGTTAACCCACCCACAGCAATATTACATGCCCACAGCTACTGCTCTGGCCCTGCATTGACCCAAATGTTGCCCCACCAGCAGCAATAATGGACACTTTGAGCCTTGTGATTCCTGTTGGAGAGCCGAGGCATGACACACATTTTCTGCCCAAATAAGAGATTCAGTGGGAGGACCTGCTGCCTGGAGGCATACCACTGTAAATTACACTTTTAAGATTTCCTTTTTATGATGTTCCATTTTATGAGGGAAACACAAGAGTCTTCTTATAATTGTACAATTTAACAATGCGATGGGTTTATGTAATGGTCGTCAGCTTTAATCAGTCCAACTTTGTGTCTGAGAAAACATCATTTCTTTCAGTTTTGTACTGTGGAATACTAGATACCACTATATGTGACTTTGCCAGTGTTACCTCAGACAGATTTAACTTTTTCAACATTTTTCAGGCCAGGGACTCCTCAGCTGCCCACAGCAGGGAGTCCCTACTACATATACTGCATTGAATATTTTTGGGTTTCTTGTTTCCACTTACCCATAGGCACAGCGGGGTGGCCCTATATGCACACTGCACAAGTCAAATAGGACCCTGTGAGGTACCCAAGGGCCCCACCTCCTCCTCATGTCAAAGCAGGTGTCAGAACTAGTCAGAACTAAAGAGAAAATAACATCCTGAGAGTGAACAGTAATCAGCTAAACTCGTGTTTCCTCCTCTACAAGTTTGATATCATTCATTCACAGTAACATTAAGTTGATGCTCCTCACTCTGTCTGTCTGTCTGTTGTTAGATGTGCTGCAGTCTAAGTCATGCTTACAGACACATCCAGGGCTGTTCTGTGACTTTATGTCTGACAGAGGTGAGAATGAAATGTGTGGCAAATGGTTTACATGGCTCTCTGGTCAGTTAGGAGGGCCCCTTAGCAGAATTTTGCTTAGGGCCCTGTGGAAGTCAGGACTGGCTCTACCCGTAGCTGCTAAGTTAGCATCAGTTGCAGCGTAGCTAATGTTCGGTGCCTTAGACTTACCCTCTGCACTTTCAAACCGGTGGTATCTGAGGTGGAGGGGATGTCAGAGTCTGTTGCCCGTGAAGTTTCAAAACAATCTATTGTGGCTCACAAGACTGTCTGTAGACCTGGGCTAATTTGTCCAATATGTTTCAATAATATGAAGCTGTTTAGATGCTGTTTAGAAAGAAAAACATTTTTATAGACAGCATAACACTGCAGCTCTTGTTGTTAATGTGTTTTTGTTATGTTATATGGTGGATGAACAGTGTTTATCTTTGATGTAGGTCAAGTATTTAAATTTTTGCATATGATGTTGATGATAATATTATATAATAATGTATAAAGACTAGTGGAACATAACACATTCCCCACAGAGCTCTTGTGTCAACTCGGGCATTTGCAGCTTGTGCATACAACTGATTATCAATTATAGGAATATACAACCACTTTCCTCAATAGAGCTTCAACAGAATTCACCAGAAAAGAGCAAAACAGAGAGACAATTATATATACTGAAGCTTGACCAAGGCAGACAATACAGAGTATGTACATACATGCATGGACAATGTAATCTGTACAGCAGCTACGGCCCACAAACACACATTTTAAAGAAAAGGAGAGACTGCACAGCTAACACAGTGGTTGTTGAATTTCTCACCTGAGCAGAGAGTTACAACAGTCAGTGAGTTTGGTGAACAGCATTTTCACAGATTTGTGCACCGTGAAGTCCTCCACAATCTGCTCCAGGTTCAGCTTCTGCGCTCGTTCATTATATAACCAGTCCACTCAGCCTCACCGGTCCCACCACACTCCACAGAGTTTTCAAAAAGTTTGGAGCTGAGTGAGGCTCTGCAGTCACATCTAGAAAAGTGCTACAGAAATGCAAGTCCATTTACCGTTTACCATCAGGGATTATCAAAAGGTAGAGGTTCCTCAGTGAGAAAAACCCACTATTGCATGTGGCTGTGTGTGATGTATGACTTATCAGTCACTAATTAAGTTAATTAAGTAAGTAATTAACTGACCTTCTTTTTAAACCTACACTGAGTTACAGTAGTACTTATCTTAACCATAACCCATAATGATATCATCCTTCACCAGCTGCTGATTTGTCTCCTTTCTTCTGTTTCATCCACACAGTTTATGAGGACTTTTTCACTGGGCTCTAAAAAGTAGACAAAAAACAACTTTGTAACCAAAGCAAATGTAATTTGCTACTACCTCCACTGCCAACAACCTCTGTGCAGTAAGAACACTGCAAATAAACACAATCCAGGCAGCAGTGACATTTCCCTCAAAATGTATTTGGCAAACAGTATTAGTGGTTTATACTGTCCATAAAATTTATTGGATACTGGTCTACTACACAAACACGTATTCAGAGAAAACAAAGTATGCATACTCAACATTTTCTGCTTTTTTTCTCACAGAGGTTTGTGGTTTGTGTCTGTAAAACAAGCCTTTTTTTCTGTACTTTTTGTCAGTGGGCCATCTTCAGTTTCTGAGATCAGCTAGTCTACATCCCCCCACTGTACAAAACTGAAGCCAAAATAGCCCAGATACAAGCGCTGCCATCTTGCTCAAGTGACATCATGTCGTTCAGAGCCGGAGTCTGTGCAATCCCACCTGTACAGCCGGCTGAATCAATGGTGAGCAGGGCTCAGCTGTCAATCACGACGTGAAAACCTGCTTTTCATACAGAGTGTTGGTCACAAGTGCAATTTAATCTCACTGATATGTCCATTTATTGTTAGACAGCGTCTCCTAGTGAGTGTAGTAAACATGACAGAGGAAGGATAAGGAGTTAGAAAGTGGGATGAACGGATGGATTAAAGAAGCACAGAACTTATATCCAGAAGACTGGTGTTTGAGCCCTGTGTGGAACAAAAAGTAAATGTAGAGTCATTCTGAGTTTTTTGAGTATTTCGTGACGTTCATCACATCACTGTCGCACCAGTAACATCACTTCCATCATGAGGCATACATGACTTGGCCATTTAAATCCAAACTATGATCTCTTCTTAAACCTAACCAAGAAGTTTTTGTGTCTAAATTTAACCAAACTGGAACTCAACCAGTTCAGACAGGGTGCAGCGGGACATGAACGTGGCTCCAAGCTAAGGATCTACAGTGAAGATTCAGGCTAAAAACATGGTGCAAATAATGTCTTTCAAATCAACTTGGCATGTCAGGGCTTTAGGAGACTTGGATTACACCAGATGAGCAGTATGGAGGCATTTTATGTTTTTATTGTTTTTATTTATTTTTTAGATTCCGCAACACTGTTTTCCTGTGAAACAGCAGTGTTTTGCAGCAGTGTTTTGTGGACTAAAAAACTAAACCTGACCTTCAGATCAGCATGTGGGTGAGTAAATAATGACCGAATTTTTCATTTTTGGGTGAACTATCCCTTTAAGGTCCGGTAAGCTCGTCACCACCAGTACTGTACCCCTGTCTCATGTGCTAACATGGAGGGGGCAGGATTTAAGGCATATACTGCTACCAGCCACCAGGGGGTGATCTAGATGTTTTGGCTTCATTCTGGAGAGCTGTCATGTTGTCCATGTTTACATACATACCAGCACTCCAAACTCATGAAACACGTCAGCTTGATCAGTGGTCCTATGCTTCTAACTATGACACTATACCATACACTATATGACACCCCTTTAGCACCAGTCTTGCATGTGTAGGGCTCAGCTGTAAAGTTAGCAGTAATAAATATGCAATGTAACAGCACAAAATTACTTGCTAAGGTTCAAGTTAAAATAAGTGTACTGAATAAATTAAGAGACATAAGTTAACTTACATAATGTAATAATTCACATATTTGTAAAGCTCAGACAGACATAAAGGGTGACTAATAGTGGTGATTTAAGGAAAAAAAAAGTCAAAATATGGAGATAAGAGGTTTGTGCCTGACAGCAACATTATGTTAGTTATGTGCATTACATATATTAGAAAGAAGTCAGCATTGACTTTTTGTTTCAGATGGGATGTGAACCCCAGTCTTCTGGGTAAAAGTCCTGTATTTGTTCATCCATCCATCCATCCATCCACCCACCTCGTCCATACAGTCAGCCTTTCCCACTCTTTATACTGTTACTTGGCATCGACAATACATCAAAACATAACACTGGAGGGACGCCACCAGAAATGACACAAGAGAGGTGCATACAGTGTCACCTATTGATACCACTGGGCACTGCATATCATGGTTTTGATTTGTCCTGCAGCGTTCCAGCAGCAAAGCATTTTCCCTGCCAGATCATGTTGACTTGCTCAGATTTTGTTGATCTGATGTCACCCGAAACCACATGTACACATAAATCATCCACCCGCCACCCAAATGCACAAAATTATTGTCTTTTATTTAGAGACCCGCACCCACACTGTAAGACTGCTCTGTTCTTTCAGTCGAGCAGTCAGTTTTTTCCTTTGTCAGTCAGTGTGCATTACAGTGGCAGGATAAAATAGAAGCTTATAAAATGCATTTCAAGTAGGAACTATAAATAAGGGGAATCATGAATGTAGTTTTATAATACCTGTTGTTTTAAAAAAAACTCCAGGTAACAACATGTGATGGTGGTTAACCAATTTGAGAAGGTGAAACAGTGGTTGGTAAAACTTGTTTCAGCACTTGCTTTTAAGCTGCAACATGGTACACAGAGCAATGCAACATTATGACAGCCTGTAAACTTTACAAACTGAGTCTCTGAATCACCACAAACTACAAAACTAACTATGATGGAAGAGGAGAAGAGGAGCGCAGGTGATGCACTGTGAGCCAGAGCCACACCGCCTGCACTGCGGAGCCACAGGACAGGTGATGCTTGCTTGTTTACTTGCGCTTGTTTTTGCCAGACAGGTTCAGACTTATTCTAAGTGTCTGATAACATTATGAAATGGATCATGACAGTGAGAGTCTTTTAAAGAGTATCACCGACTCTGTGTTAGTTGAAGTAATCCTTTGATTCACAGCGTGAAGGAGCATGCAGGTGCGCATGACGCCGGACAGCAGCTGCTGCAGCCTCTGGACAGAAGCTCTGTAGGTCCACTTATTTTATAACTGAACTATAGGCTGATGCTCACTTTTACTCTCGCTTGCTGTGTGAACGTCTACTGTTTTCACATCACAATGAGATTGATCATACTGAAGGCTCATATATGAATTTAGTGTGCGCAACAGGCACAATGAGTCTACTCTGCTCATTAGTGCCTGCCTGTCAAAAAATTAAGCTTAAAATGTGTAGCAGATTTTAGAGAAAGTAATTCATATTTTCCTCATTAATTATATATTTTTTTTCACCCACTGGAACCACTCACATTAATTTAGTATATTAAATTTGTACGGTCCAGCCCACCCGATTCAGGATTTATCTGCATCTCTACTGTATATAACTTTCTGATTTTGATATATAGTTTGAAAATGTATTGAGTGTTATATAAAATTATTAAAACCTGATGGAGTATAAATTTAGATATGTGTACACCTCCACAGTGGCATAATCACAACACTGAATAACCTCAGAAACTGAGCAATGTGACCAGCTCTGAATATTTGACTGTGCACTGTTTACCTTTCCCATATTGGAAGAAGAAACAGACTTTATTTGCCAGCAGAGAGCTGAACAACATTCAGGCAATCAGCCCCTCACAGGAAGAAGACAGACACCATGGCAACAGCAGAAAGTTTGAGAAGTTGCGAGCTGGGAGCAGCAGCAGCAGCAGCAGCAGCAGTGCTTGTGTTGAGTCGTTGGACTGGAACAGATATACGTTAATTGGAAGTAAATCTGACAGCTCTGGGGGAGAAATGAGGTAGGCAAAGAGAGGGGGGAAGCAACACCATCAGCAGACACCTAGACCCAGGAATGCATTAAGCAGTAAGCTCCCAGATCTGAAGAGGGTACTTCAAACATCTTGTCCTCATTATGTATTTATTGTTTGTATTATAGCCTGTATTTCTCCCCACTTTGTACATCAAGTCTGAGGAAGAGGCAGGGGGTGCACCCAAGGTCTGCATTCACAATTATTTCCAGGGAGGTTTTGTTTCCTGAAAAAAAATAGTTATGAAGTTATGTTGTTTGGCTTAACTTTGAACTTCACAGACGGATGGTGATTCTAATCAGGAGCAAACGAATATGATGCTTTCAGACAGGAGAGGGACAGGAGCAGGTGGTGGTGGTGGTGGTGGTGGTGATGGTGTGGGTGGGGCGGGGATGGAGGCTGGAGCAGAGGAGGGGGAGGACAGGGACGCTGGCGAATGAAAGGGATGCTTTAGAGTTTTCAGGTCAGGCTGGGTGTTTTTGAAGCTGACAGCTTCCCCTGCCATCTGAAAGAGCACGGTGGGAAGTCAGGGGAAAAATATGGGCTATGAAAGAGGGAGAGGGGCCCGCATTGAAGCCTGCTGCCAGGGAAGCTGAGATAAAAGCACTGGCAGATAATACAGGAATATTAGAGGTGTGTGTATCTTACTGAAGGAGGAGGACTATAAAGCACCTTTCAGTTAATAACTAGTTCTAAAGGCAGCAGTGATTATCTCTCAACAACTTTGGTGGAGAAGGAAACAAATAAACAGATCAGTCTAGTGAGATTCTCTTCTATTAAAGGACTGGTTAGCATGAAAGATACTTCAATAACAAAACTGTAAGTCTGATGTCACTACTCAGTGCTCTAATGTTCATTGCATTCCACAAATCAACACACATTCTGAATATTTTACTATTCTGCAGCCTCACCAGAAGTGAAGCAAAGGGTGGAGCTAGAAGAAGAAGTCTCTACCATCTTGTGAGTCAAGAGTTCATGTTCTTTAGCCCTGATGTAACAGTCTCACATAAAAGTGTGTAATAGACCTGTCGATCCCCTAGAGGATTGATGCTGGCAATTTTTTGAGGACATGAAGGCCAAATGCCACAGCAGGAAGGCCATCAAATAAAACAGTGTTTTAGCTCCATGGAAATAATGAATTTAACTTAAAGGTAGAGACAAAATCAAATACTAACATTTTAGGTTGGAGGAACATCCCAAACACAGCAAAAAAAAAAAAAAAAAAAAAGGGAAAATAAGGAAAACAGGCAGAGGGCAATATTGATGAAAATATTGATTTTTTTTTTCAACTTATATTTTGTTAAAAGGCAGAATCAGTAGAATTTGTCCGAGCTGTTAATAAATACACCACAAAGACACCAGGATGTCAAATACAACAAAATAAATTGAAAAGAAAATGAGGAAATACAGGCAGAGGGCAGGGCCACCAGCACACACCTGTAGTGGGTCATAAGTGATGACTGAAAGGGATTATGTATATATGAATATATAATGTTGCAGATTATACCATTAGGGGTTAAGGAGGATTTTATTTTAAATGGATGAATGAAATGGGGAGTTAGGGGGACTATGTTATGTTGTATGTTGTGTTTGTTAACATTAATATTACAGACATTAGGCGATAATACATAGTGATATATGAGAAATGCGTAACATTATATGTTGAGTTTCTTGTCAAATTTGCTTGCTAATTTATCAGACTGTAGTCACATCAAAAACACCCATTTTTTCCAAGCAGTTCATAACAGGCTAAAATTCAAACCCACGACTGGTTATTTGCACAGTGTTTCATTTGAGTGAGAGCGAGGCATTAATGCCACTGTGGCCTTAGGCCATATCATTTTTTGGAGGGGCATAAAGGCCAAACTGAGGGGGCGCTGCAGCCATGGCCTCCATGAAATTCCTGCCCTGCAATACACATATGTATGAAGGTGAAGTACAGAGGGCGATAATGATGGGTGCAAAGGACAAACACAAGACCAAGAAAGTCTACATAAGGAGGAAAAGGCTGGGATGGATGGATAGTACATAGGAGGAGGAGGCTGGGGTGGATGAATGCTACATAGGGTGGAGGAGACCAAGGTGGATGAATGGTGCATAGGGAGTTGGACAGGAGTGGTTGGATGGTACATAGGGAAGAGGAGGCTGTGGGGGATGGATGGGTAAAACACAGGGCTGTCACACAGAAGACCAGGGTTGTGTTCCTGTGTGAGATCATTCATGATTTTTAATTGCATCCATCACCTGAAATTTTTCTCAGCAAACTTTATTTTGAAAGTCTAACCAGAAATTCCATGTGTGTTATTATTGCTAACTTGAGCGTAGAATGAGAATGCATACTTTTCAGATGAGTCACAGTGGACCAACGGTTCTGTTACACATTTTGGCGTGATAATGGGTTGCATTATATCTTTAAGCTGCCTATAAATCCTGCTCTCACCCAAGCAAAGAGCAGTACTCAGCTGCTTCATATCCACTTTGTAACTGCTGATGGCTGCCCCTCATGACTTGGAACGTTTTAGGTATATTCACTTCACCAGGTTACAGCATCAACCCATAAACCAAACAATCTTCAGATTCTTCACCAAAGCAGGCAACAAAGCATTTGCCTCAGTCACCAGCTATCACCTTTAGCTAATAACATGTTACGTTAACAAGCAGCACCCAGATTCTTATATTTCTGTGCATGATAACCTTTATGCCTGATTTTGGTATTGCAGGAAAGATCAGAGGGTCTTGGAACCATGAATTTTCACATTAAATTTAATGGAAATACAGTCAATAAATGTAACTGCTGGCCTGATGACACCATTAGATGCAAGATGAGGGGGTCACCGGAGTAGTTAGGAATCATCCTCTTGGGACCATTAAAATGGAAAACAGATTTGGTTAATGAAATGCCCATGACAATAACCTTTCCTGATTTTCGCACCGCTAAATGGAATATGTTTGTCAGCGACAGTGTCTCAACATGTTTTTTGCTTGCATGTCTCATGCAACAAAAACCCTTTCATTTATATCAGTGCAGTCTGCACCAGTACACATTTTGCATCCCAGTTTTGTCTGACAGGCGTAACTGTGAGCTGAAGGGTTTATTTAGACTTCAAGTCTATTTTTTTGACAATAGGCACATAAAAGCGAGGCTGGTGCAGAATAAAAACTCACTATGTAGTGGACTTGTATGATGTATGATTGTATAATATATGTGCTTAGTAGTTCTCTCAACAACCTCCTCTGCCAAATCCAACTTGGTGTTACTGAATCTTAAAATTGCATTTTCTTGTGCATAAGCAGAACCTTTTGCCTCATTATAAAACAAGAGGAGGTCACAGGTCAGCAAAACAACACAGAATTTAAGGATTATGATTAGAAAAAGGTTATGAATATTCTCAACAAAATCATTAGCAATCATCTCTCTGGAAAGCTGAATGTTTAATCAAAAGTAAAGTTAAATCCGGACACTATTTGTTGTGAAACCTTTCTCTATGACAAAGTGATCTGCCATCACTGCTTGTAAAGAATATTTATAGAGTAAACAGGACTGTAACCATTTAATCGCACCATTATAAGTTAACTTGGCCGTCTAATTGCATTTAAGATTTTAATAATCACTTATAAAGCTCCGGCACAGACTTTTAAAAGCCACACAGGTCAGTGTAGCCTCATATACTGCTTTTAAAAATCTTCCAAGCTTAAAGGTAGAGTCAGTGGGATTTTTCCGAGCTGTTCCTAAATGCATCAGGATGTCAAATATAAATATCAAATATCTTTTTGGGTTGGTGAAAGGTCCCAAGCATGGCAAAACAACGAGAAAAAAATCAGATATTAAGCTGCAGGGTCTTTGCAGACACGACCACACACTACTAATAGATCATACGTGATGATTGAAAGGGATTATGTAATCAATACATTGTTTTCTTTAGGAAAATGTTGCAGATTATACCTTTAAAAATAACAAATTTACACATTGTCAAGTGTGAAAAAATAACAATAGACTGTAAATTTGCTTGCTTTAAGTTATTGTAAATGACTTAAACACAAAACTTTTCACGTGCGCTGTAAATAATTTTGAGCTGGTTCAACATAAAATGTAAGTTAACTGAATAATTTGTGTAAAGTCCTATTTGAGTTAAGTGAAAGTATTTTAAATAAGATAACTAAACTTGAGAAAACATGTTCAATAAGCTTAAGATGTTTAGTTGAACCAACAGTTGTTCAGTCACACTGATGAACATTGCAGACAAATTTGATTTCCTTTGACATTTTCTCAGTTTGAAGAGTCGGTCCTTCATTTCACACAAAGAACTTCCAGCTGCAGCTGCTCCTGTTGGAGACACTTTGTTCCAATACTGGCACAAAGACAATATGTGAAACAGCTCCCAGTGAATTTATTACATCTGAAGTGTAAAAGGGTAAGAAATGAATTCAGAACCATCCTTCATCAAGGCTCACAGTGTTTTCATTAATGTGAAAACAAACAACTGTGACTTAAGTTAAAATGTATTAGAGACACAGCAAGTTTCCATCATATATATTCTCTTCAAACCATAAAACACACAATTCTGGGAAGTCTGCTAATATGCTGTGCCTGGACTCTAAAAATACATGTTTCTTCGACTCATTTTTATTAAATTGTGTGTACAAGAAAATTATAAAAGGTAAAACAAAACAAGAAATTGCTGCAGTTTTATTTTGCAAAATATTATAGGATCCTTTTATTTGAGGGTTCTAATAGAACAGGTTTACATGCATTAATATTTAAAAGAGATTATTCTTCTCATACTGAGCACTGCTGCAGCATCTCTAACCACCTTCCGTTTAAGCTCCTCCCCCTTCCCCAAAAAGACACGAGCAGGCCCCGCCTACTGTGATTCACCAGGGCTGCATTCAGCCAAACATTTATTTAAACAGAAGCAGTGGTGCGTTGAAGACCCAGTTGTGTATGTAAGCACACAGCACACAGCTGTGGTTATATACACGTCACTGCTGATTGGGTAACATGTCTGACGCACCCACCAAATGAGAGAAAACCTGTTGCACACTGTCTTCAATCTGGAAAACGTAGCAAAACGCTGCACACGTACCTCAGGTATTCAGTGGGAGGTGGAGCTAAGTCCTTTGTGACATCATAACAGTAGGTACATCTGACAGGTGTTTTGGAACACACATTTTCTGAAAGACAGAGAAAGAGAAAAAGAGAGATGAGGGTCTTTTCTCATCTTTTGAGGGTCTTTAGACACATCATGGAAAAAATGTTTTTTTTTATTAAAAAACAATAAAAATATATATATTTCACATAATATATGACCTTTAAGTGAACACAAATGACTATTTTACTGAACAAAAACTTTACTAGATTTTATATTAACATAAAAAAAAGAGTTTAAATTATAGTTAATTCAGTTACCAAAATAAGAGCACCAGGTATGTGTTGTTAATTGGTCTGGAAGTAATTCAGCTAATTTAATAATTTCCTCAGGGTCTGCCTCTTATTGCACCATAACTGAGGATGTATTGTGTGAGCGTAAAGGGATAAAAACTAGTATGTTGCCTAGAGGCTGGTCCATAAAGGGTTAATCTGTCTCTTGTGAATCAGTCACAGATGTGTGAAATAGTCATGATTCCATGAACACTTTTCTAAATTCTTGCATGTGAAATATTTTAACTTTACCTTTAGGCTTGACTTTATCTTGACTCTGCACTTAATATTAAGATAATTTGTTAATTTAATGCTGTTGGTAGGGATGATAATATTGTGCCTTTTTACATTTGTACTTGTGAGGCATGTGAATCCGTAATGAAGATTAAAATTCATCATAATGAAGATGAATATTTTCGTTTCATTCAATGCAGAATTATTCAATCATACATGAAGCCTGCAATCAGAGTGCGACAGTCAGTGTGGGCTGGGGAATATGTTTGTTTTCCTCTGTCATCAACACTGAGTCTCACTCCCGCCCGTCGCCTCCCCCGTTATCTCACCTCCTGATGAACAGAGGCGAGATGTAAACTGGTGTCACAGGAAATGTGTTCCAGCGCAGGTACGTCCCTCGTTTAGTTCATGTGAATATTTGATAGCAGATATGTGGCGCAGCAGTTTGCCCCCGGTGTTTGTGTTTGTTGAGCTGCCATGTGGTTACACACAGACAAACGCTCCGCACATCCAGGCAGCGCTTGGCAGACTACATCTGCCAATTTGTTCTCAACGCTCATAAAAATATTTTGTTTGACCTACTTGAAATATTAATAGCTACACTTTCTGGCCATGATATAAAAACATACCTCATTTCCAAAAAATGAAAGAGATGAAAGAGACGTGATAACCTTTATTTTTCTTTATTGCAGCTGAGAATATTTTTTGGAAGATGAACAAAAACACATAAAGATATATAACACAATTTATTAAAATGCACCACACATAGTGCACTACGCCATCAAATAACTTATACAGTTACACAGGGCTCCACTCCTCTTTATTCTAGGAAACTGTTTTCAATATCTGCATTTACTATATGTAGTGACAGCTGCTGTGATTAATAACTGCAGTTTCATCCACATTATGTTTTTATAAACACATTCTCACTCCCAATTTGTCAAATACAGCAGCTTGGTCAGTGAACCTGTGCTTCAAACTATGAGACCCCTGCAGGGCTCCGCAGTCAAGTTAGCAATAGCAAACATGTAATGTCTGGCAAGAATTTCAAAATAAAGGCACAAAAACAGTTTGTAAGGACAACTTTGGAGATGGTTCTGTGTAACAGACATCTGACATTAGGTTATGAACCTCCTGGGTGAAAGTCCTGTGTTTCTTTGACCGATCCATCCAACCCACCTCCTCCAGATGTGGACTTTCACTCTCTTACACTAATTCACCTGACATCATAGATCTAGTGTGCAAGATTTATGGGGATTTGTTGACATAATGTGGCAGATATGGAATAAAATATTCATAAGTATGTTTTCATTAGTGTATAATTGCCTGAAAATAAGAATTGTTGTTTCTAAAGTAGCCCAGAATGGACAAACTAAACACTGGCTCTAAAGAGGACCTTTCACATTTTTCACAAGTTTCCTGGCCACCATAGGTCCTGCTGTACAGGTGGAAGGGGAGTGTGAGGTAAGTCATAATTGGATGCCACTAAATCCTACACACTGGTCCTTTAAAACATCAAAACACAATCCTAGACGGGCACCTCCAGAAATGACGCTACAGGGTACCTACAGCCACATAGTTGAAAGAATATGGGCACTGACCAAGTTGCTGTATCTGATGCACTGGGAGATGCACTGTTAACTTCATTACTAGTTTATTTATTGCTTTATTCTTATCCTATTTATTATTTTCATAGCACTGAGTCAGGAAGCTGCAATCTTGATGTGCTTGTGCAATGATAGTGAAGATATTTTATTTTTTCTATCATATAATACAAATAACTATGGTGGAGAAAGAAACATGAAGTGCCAAAATTGGTTATTTACAGCAGTAATTTGTAAATTGAGGCCAGAAAACACTAATTTCAGCACAGTCCTCTTTTGTAACAATGCAATTTGTAACAATTTGGTGGCAAACACTCCAAATTTCAGTGTTTTTTAAGGACCACACCTCTAATTTAAATTTTGTTAGACTGCAATTGCTGATTGGGTGATTGGGTGCTTAAAATGATGGAACAGGTTGATTGGAAATGACTCCCAAAACAACCTGGCCTGGCCTTATGTCATGTGGCGTAAAGTCACATTACATGACACATGTGGTTAACATCGTGAAACGGAAGCAGTTTGGTTAGGTTTAGGCACCAGAACGTCTTGGTTAGGTTTAGGAAAAGATCATGGTTTGGGCTAAAATAAGTATGTTGTGTGACGGAAGAAGTCATGTTACAGAAGTGATGTGACAGAAGTCACTTACATAAAGCAACTTAAAGTCAATGCTGACTCTTGGTTTCACATGGAACTTCAGTCTCTTAGGTGGAAGTCTTGCGTTTTCTTGAGTCAACCATCCACCCCAACCACTTCCTTATGTGGACCTCCTTGCTTTTAAAACTACGTCACCTGACTCCCACCTTTGGTTCTCTCATTATTATTCAAGGTTGCAGCCTAACAATAAGTGTAAATATGGATCATAAGTTTCTTGTACAGATGACAAATATGCCTGTTTTTGTGGTGAGGACTGGCTGTTTCTGAGAGTTGCGTAAGGTTGGTATTGAGTTACACAGTCAATGTTTTTTAGTTTCCAAAAAAAAATTTAATGAACTCCTCAGGAGGGTGAAGCGGGCGAAGAATAACCAGAACTTTATTTTTAGGTAGTACATAAACTTCTATGAAATGTTTTGGTGGCTGATAGAGAGGCTGTTTCAGAGACATCGTAACCTTCTTTTCTTTGAATCATGCCTTTGTTCATTACCATTCTGAACCCGTTCCAGCTGCACCACAGACAACTGAAATGAAAAGTCCTGTTGGAGGTGATTTTTAAATAATTTCTCTTTCATTTCGACTTTGTTAGAACTGTAACTACTTTGCAGCCGTCGCTATTTATTTAACTGCCAAGTAATGACTCTTCCAGACAGCTTTGATGGCATTGAGGAATTCAGTGAAGTTCAGTGGACTGGCTGTGCTCCAAGCAAATCAAATAGGTCTGAGACATGCAACAGGAAATACCAGGCTTATATTTGGATTATTGGAACTTCAGTCCCACCAAGTTAACTGCTGAGATCTGTGACATCACTAAAAAGAAGGTGGATGACCAACCTGCCATACTTGCTGTAGTTGTGCAAGTACTGCAATCAGGGATTATTAGTTGTAAGTCATTCTTAGACCTCAACAGTCATTAAAATAGACATCTTGAGACAAATAGTCCATCCTTTTCCAAAAATGAGCCTGAGATCAAAGCACAGAGTTAAATGACCAAAGGTACTTCTGAAAGGACTTTGATGTAACTGTTGGAGACTTATTACTGCACAGATGAAGAATGATTTGTGTGCATGCATGTTAGCAAGGTGGAGTGATATTGAGAAAGTATAACTGTGTGTGTGTTAGAGTGTGTAGGGGAGGTTACAGATAAATAGAGAAAAGATGATTTGTTTGGGTGTGTGCTGGACTGAAAGGTCAATCTCTCAGCCTCCATCGGCAAGAGTGGCTCTTTGGAGGAAAAAGGCAAAGGTTGTTAATCAATAGCATTTCAGATTGGTCCCAAAAGTCTGCTGTGAGCCTAGAATATCGCTGCCATTTTGATTACCCCAATGATTAATTAAAACTTATCCCGCAATCAAACTGAGCTTAATCAATACAGAGTGCACCGGCTGTGCCGAGCTCATCTTTCACGCTTTCACTAACAAATATCACATCAAAACTTTCTGCTGTGCGCTGCACTCCCACCTACACCGCCGCAGGTAAACACACAGCTCTGCTGTTTTACACTGCATCAGCAGCTGCTGGCTCCAATGTGTTCTCATTTACAAATTAAAGAATTAAGTTGGTAAGAACTCAAGTGAGTAAACAAAACAATCAATGCCATGTAGAAGCAGTTTGAATTTCAGAAACACTGTCAGAGCCTGTCTCCTGCCTGTCAAAGATCTGCACACGGTTTTAAGGCAGTGGATGATGACAGTATTAATAACATATCTCCACAGAGTTCAGACGCAGATATGTTGCATGCCGGCTCCACTGCAGTTGCTTGAGATCCGCAAGCCTCACAGTCCCAACAGCAACTCCTTTTTCTGTTTGTTTCTGTCTCTTTCTCCTTCTGTTTCTCTTGAGGCAGGAGAAGAAACCTTACGCTTTGTATGCTATTAAAGATAGCTGAGAAATCTATCAAATCATCACTTTAATCCTGCATTTTTTTTCAATATATAAGTCCCTGTAAAACACTTTTATTTCTATTTATTTGCCTCACAATCCAAATACAGCTCTTGTGACTGCGGCTCCGGTAGAAGTACAATTGAAAGATTGGCAGTTCGATCCCCGGCTCCTCCAGACAGGATGTCGAAGTGTCCTTCTGCGAGTGCCATCAGTGCGTAAGTGCGTATGTGGGTAAGTATTAGGTACTTCTTCTTGATGAGCTGGCTGGCACCTTTCATGACAGCCTCTGCTATCAGTGTGTGAATGTTGACATGTAGTGTAAAGTGGTTTGAGTGGTTGGTAGACCAGAAAGGCACTATATGCAATGCCAATTCCAAAAAAGTTGGGACGTAGTGTAAAACGTAAATAAAAACAGAAAACACTTTTCAACTGAACACAGTACAAAGACAATATTGTACAAAGTAGTACAAAGACAGATATTTAATGATCAAACTGATCTACTTTGTAGTCATTTCTTATATACACACATGATGAATTTGATGCCATTTTCAATTTTCAATGGGAGACAGGTCAACAACAATCATTTTTCAAAAGATATACAAGCCTACTTATTGTTTTATTTGTATTTGTTAATAAATGTCTAACATGCTGCAGATCATGAGTCAGTAACTGTTCAATATTAATACTGATATCTCCAACTACATAATCAGCTGCTCTTTAAAACATTGTCTTACTCACAGGAATTTGATTTACAAACATTATCTGCTCATTGGCATTGGAAGTCAGAAACTGAGATGAAGCAGAAAAATGTAAAAATTATAGGTTGAATAGGTTGAAGGGGGAAATAGAGAAACTGGAAAAGTCTACACTTAAACACAGCAGGTCATGGTTTGGACCTTAATGTTTTTTGTCTTCACAGCTTGAACAAACGAGTGACTGAATAAATAACTTCTTTAAAACTTTAAAACTCAAATGATAAATTTTAAGCTTTTAAATAAACAGGTTCACTCCGTGTCAGAGAACTGTTGGCCTGTGAAGACATCAAAGCTTTTGTAAGACATGATTTTCTTAACTTTTTCAGTTAATATGTTCTTTGGAGCTAAATTAAACATGTAAATTCATGCTCGATCACACAGAAAAAAGTCTGGACTTTTGCTTCTACATAGATAGAAGTGATGAGAGCACGAAAGACACTTGATGGAGGTGATGGAACTGTCTATTTTAGATTCTATTTCTGCTTGTCAGGAATTCTCTGACACACGGCTAAATTAAGCTTGACAGTTAACCTGCCACAGAGCAGGCTGGTTCAGTGATATGAGTTACTATGATTATTGAGCAGGGATTCCTTTAAGCCACTGTCATGGAACGGATCTCTCACTTAAATTAGCCAGATTTAAGCCAGGCTTTTCCTTTATCCACGTTGATGGAATACCCCGCTGCCTCGATCGGTTTGTTTGTGCTTTTTTGTGACTTTGGTGAATCCAAACTAATGTTTTAAAACATAGAAGGCACACAAGGCAGCAGTAGATCAGCAACTCCTGTGTTCTGTGAGGTAAAATTATTGTTTTTGCCAAATGATTCTGGTGGCTTGACTTTTTTGTGTCCACAGCAGTACATTGCTTAGCTTCCTACACGGATACTCTTTTCTGCTTCTCCAAACTGGGGGCATGTTGACTGCCATCTACTGTAGTACTACAATGACTATAGATACTACCTCATACAACCACACCTGAGATTCAAACTATCCATTTAAGTCAGAATGCTCCCATTGAGTTTGCTCCAATTGCTCCGATTGAAATTAAACAGAATTTAATTTAACAAACGTCTGTGAAAAAGTTGTACTGCTAAACAGAATAGAAACATTTAATTAAAAAAAAATCTCATTAAATTATATTTTCAAGAAAATTAACATACTTTATCTTTTTGACTGCAGGGCAACATTTGACTAATTACTTTTGAGTAATCAGCATATTTTTAATTATCATACATCACTGAATAGTGAAAAGGTCCAGATCCAATAACTGGAAATTGTTTAACTGAGTCCAAAACAAATAATTCCTCAAATAAAGTGACCTCCCTGCCCTGCTCAGTGGCACTCCGGCAGCACATGTTGAAGGGAGAGGATGTGAAATGATGCATCCTTTGTTATCTACAACCAGAAACACACATCTAACCTCTCCACTGTCACAATCACAGCTGCTGAATCAGTTGTAACAATATTGTTGGTGATGATATGAATAATACAAATGTACATGCTTTGATTTCAGTTTACAGTTAATGAAAGCAATAAATAATGATTTAAACTGACATAGCAGGCTCAGAGAATGAATAATTCAGAGATGCAGATTTTGTCAGTGTCGTGCTCAGGAACAGCTTGCCAGGGGATACAAACAGTGAGATGTAAGATGAGCAAGTTGCTTTTTAAATTACAACTTTGCATTTTAGTTAACATTTCTGAGTTTTCCATAATAACTGTTAATTATGCCATAAATATACAGATTATAGATATAAATAAATATTGTATGTAGATATTTCAAACTGCACAAACTTGCTTATCAAATTGCAAATTTTTACCTCCTCTTTTTTCCCCACATGTATTTTAGTAGATAGACTCTCCTTCATGTTTTCGTCATTGAAACATGTCCGTGTAAATGTTTCTACTTGATATGTTCTTGACATATTGAAATTGTTGCGTAAGTGACATTACATCGCCTAAATCTAAGTCTACCCAGTTGTTGCATATTTAGTGTTGTTAACTTGACCGCAGAGCAGTGAGAATGTTGTTGTGTTGGGATACACCACTGTCCTGTGTCCTGGAGTTGATGTCATTCCTCTGAAAAGCACAATTTCATTTAATTATGACTTAACTCTATTTTTATTCATATTTTGCTGGGGTTTTGTGTATCCAGTTTTTACTGTTGCAATGATCAACCTTGTCCTGTATCTGTATCCTTACAAATTTACATTCATTGTGGATTGTTTGGCACCTTAAAATTTATTTATTGAGGGAGTTGCATGTTGCGATTGCAACAATAAATGCAAATTCTGCAGGACTTTTGTCCAATCACCATAACTTTTCCACAAAAGTGATGAATCATTGTAGTTTCCCATGAGGTCCCCCAGCCGTGGCGGTCCCCTGTGCAAACGTCATACATGTACATGGCAATGAAGCAGCTACATGTTTTATTGTTGTTGCTTTTCTATGTTGTCACTAGCACTGAATAGAACAAAAGGTTCTGTGCTTTGCTCTGTGCACTTTTATATTTTTTAATTTTGCTTGCTTTTTTTGACTGAGATTTTGCTTCCTTGTGAAATACCCCCCAGTTGCGCTTCTTCCTTTACAAATAAGCATATTCTGTTAGAATTTTAGTCAGTTGGTTACTTAGAACACAGAATACGGTTTTATTCTTCTTGGATCAAGTGGTCTTTGATTTTTAATGAATTATACACTTTTTGTTTACAATTTTCACTTGCTCCCACAAACTCATTGCAAAAAAGGTCTAAAAACATTGCAACATGCATAACAATTTGTGAGAAAAGTTGTTGTGTCATTTTAGGCTGCAACAATCCCAAAAAAGTGCCATAATAACGGTCTTCCCCTCACCATGACCATACCATAGCTGCCCTTTGGAGATAATATAAAAATAAGCATTCAGAAAATATATATATAATATATATAAAGCTCAGTAATCATATCCATTTCCAGCTATCCGTCCTTTAACTGCTGCTTATCCAGGTCTGGGTCATGTTGGCAGGAGGCTGAGCAGCCCAGACAACCTTCTTCTCAGTCATGTTCTCCAGCTCCTCTGGGGGATCCCCAAGCATTCCCTATCCATATGGGATATATCATCTTTTCAGTGTCCTCTGGAGCAGAAATGTATAGAAAACATATCCAATAGTGAGGCCACTACAGTAAACACTCATCATCCCTGCAATACCAAGAGATTCTTCCATGAAAATCACAAGCAGAACCAGTGAAAAGGCAAAACCCTTTAGGGAATACAGACCTGTGGTGTCCCTATTATTTCCCTTTATTCCAGTCATAACCATTGAAGAACCACTATTTGACAATCTTGTAGTCACAGCTTCCCAGAGATGATGCATGGAAATGGGAAGGATGTTGATATCACCAAGAATTCTATGGAAAATATAACTTTATTCTTATAAAAAGTCAACCATAAGCCTGAAAAAGTAATGCCACAATTTGGCCAAACATTGCAACACAATGATATAAATGGTTTAAAGACATAACTCCAGGTTTTATCTTAAATCTCTGAAATCTAAACTGGAGTCAACAGCAGCAGAGATACAACACAAGGCAGACGGTCCTTGAGCTCTGTGTTGAATGTATAGTTGCATTTATATGAGCGTGTTTGAGTGTGAGGTCAGTCCTGACCTCCCTCTCAGCTCCATCTTTACCCCACTGATGGTATTCAAGGAGTGGCTGGCCTGTCAGACCGGCCATGGTTGGATGACTGCTGCTTAGCAACGGCAGAAAAGGATGAAATATTATTCAATCTTTTCTCTTTTCTTTTTGTCTCCCCCTTTGTCTCAGGATAATTATTGTTGGATGGTTTCGAGTCAGGTTGAAACTCAGCGAGGGAAGGTGCCACAGGTTTGAGGTCTTTGCAGCTTCGGTTTTAGTATCAACACAAGAGATCAAATGAAATAAAATTTTACAACGGCTACTCCTCAGTTCCTCAGGATTAAAACATCATATTCATCAAATATTTTCAGCTCTCTTGTTTTCATCGGGATGGTGTCTGCAGCTGCTTCCTTGAATACAGTTTAATAATCTGTCATGTGGCCAATAAATAACCATAGAAACCATACATATTTATAAATGATTATTTATATTCACACTCAGTGGCCGCTTTATTAGGTACACCTGTGCAGTCTAATGTAGTCCAGTCCAACTGTTCTACCATGAAGTCTACATTAATAATGCCTATTTATTATTATTATTATTATTATAAATTATCAATACTCTTCTATATAACTTAGTCCAGTCCAACACCACCTTTTCTTATGACTTCAGTAACAAACATATAATTGAGTTTACTCATTTCTGACCAAACCTGAGCATTGTGATCTTTGTAAAGATAGATGACGTGGCAGTGTGCAGGACTCTTTAGAATGTACAGGTACACCTAATAAAGTGGCCCTTCCAGTGGATAAAATGTGCTAAAGTGCATCACAACTTTTGGTGTGCCAGTGCCCTTATTTTTTTGCCCCTGCCCCTCAGACAGCCTGAGTCCAGCCCTGGTGATTTATTGTTCATGTGACAGATCAATAAACTGTATATATTGTAGGGAAACCTGAAACAGCCTCTGACACCATCACCACCAACTGATAATGGCAAGAATAGCCAAAATAATGAATAAGTGATGAATAAAGGGCCACCCATACCAAGAACAATAACTAAACAGTGTTGCAGAATCTCCCAAACAATGGAAGTGAATGGTGACCAGTTTTCAAACGTAAAAAAAAAACAAAAAACAACAGAATAAAAACATAAAATGCCTCCAAACTGCTCATCTGCTGTAATCCAAGTCTCCTAAAGCCCCAACATGCCAAGTCAGCTTGAAAGATGTTATTTACATTTTAGCCTGAATCTTCACTGTAGATCTTTAGCTTGGAGCCACGTTCAAGTACACATGCACACTGTCTGAACAGCATGTCAGGACTTTAAGAGACTTGGATTACACCAGATGTGCAGTATGGAAGCATTTTATGTCATTATTCTGTTGTTTTTTACGTTTGAAAACTGGTCACCATTCACTTCCATTGTTTGGGAGATTCTGCAACACTGTTTTCCTGTGAAACTCCAGCAGTGTTTTGTGGACTTAAAAACTAAACCTGACCTTCAATCAGCATGAGGGTGAGTAGATAATGACTGAATTTTCACATTTGGGTGAACTATCGCTTTAATGATATTGTGGACCGTAAAAGAGGACACCAAAAAGGACCAAACAAACATCAGAGACCCCATTGGTGCCAAAGAAACATTTGGCAGTATGTCTCATGTAAAGTGGCTCTTTTTTTTAAAATATGTAACTTGCAGCCTAATATTTCCACCCATAAGCATTTAATAAGTTGTAGGCTACACCCTGTGAATTCAGCTGGATTTTGTTGGCTGTCTTTGTTTCTATCATTCCAACTATATCATTTGCCACTGCTGTCATTATAGTTGTGGTGCAGACTCTGACATCTACTTTAGTTAGAAAGATTTTTAAAACAATATATTGACCATATTATCATTGCCATCTAGTTTCTGCTGTTTACATTCAACCTGATGCAAATGCAAAAAAATGACCTACAGAATTATTTCCTGGATGTATATGCATATATTATATAAATAACTATATATTTTTTTATTACATCCTATTGTATTCTGAATTGAATTATCTGTATATACAGTATATTCTATATGTGAATAGCATGACGGGACTACATCTCTTATTTTTACAACCCTGTCTTGTATGATGATAAAGAAATTACCTTGTAATTTATAAATTACCTTGATAGATCATGAAGCACACACTTCTCTTGACTGAAACAAGTTTCTCTCCAGTCTGGAGCTTTGCATTTGCCAACTGTAGAATGTTCACATCAATATTTCTGTCAAAGTTCTTTTCATTGAATTTCACAATTTATACAAATATGCAAAATGAACACCAGTTCCACCGTACAACGCAGATCCCCTGCCTCCTGGTTAGTTAAACTTGCTCCGTTTTATAAAGAATTTACCACATGATATGTACATATCAAAGTGTACACAATGAGAGATGATCTTTAATTTAAAGGAGAAATCTGCAATATATTTAAACATAAAATGATCATGATGTGTGATCAGAGATCAAGGAAACATGTTAAGTTGAAATACTCGCTTCACTTGACATGAACGCTACAGCTGCAGGGTTCCCCTTTGAAATTTATATTCCGGACTGTTTCATATATCCGTTTTACATTAATCAGCTCAAATCCACGCCGATTTTTGAATAAATGAGTAAGTGTCTGTTTATAAGTTGTAAGAAATCATTAATAGTCTTGTAGAATGTGTAGATGTTTGTTACTGTTAAATTGAGCTAAATGTTAAGGGAGTTTGGCAGCAGTGAGACAGGCAGCCACTGAACTCAGTGAAGTAACACTGTGTGTTATTTCAGAGCAGAGGACTTTTGTTTTCAGACAGTTATAAACAGATGATCAACTTGCAGTGGAGGACCCATTGTCACTTGTTATATTTTAAACAGGATTACAACCTATTTAATATACAGTCTATGGCTCCAACTTGCTATTTGGACTGCTGTACTCATGCACAATGGCTACATATTACTCCTTTAAGGCACTTAGTAACTTGAAATTAAAGTGAGAAATAAAAAAAAGTATTTGAATAACAATAAGAAATTAAGCAGAAGCAGCACATCCAGGCCTGAGATGTCAAAAACAATATCCAGCTGTGTGTGAAGGGCCAAAGCATAATAATTTTGTTATTTATGCCTGTACTAGTGTGGCGGATTTTCAAATTATGCCAGAAAAGGTCCCCACTCTTTAATAAATTTCTAGTCAAAACTTTGCACCAGTATTTGCATACAAATTACATGCTTCATTCATCAGGTCATATCAGATTACAGCCCATTCTCACTCTCAATGCATCAAATACAGCAGCTTGGTCAGAGCCTGTATGCTTTAAACTATGATGCTGTAGGTACCCTTGTACTGTAGCCTCATTTCTTGTGGCAACCTCTAGCATAATGTTTATGTTTTTTTTGTTTGTTTGTTTGTTTTGATACATAAAGAGCGAGACAGCAGAGTCCAGCAGAGAGACTGCAGGGTCCAGTTTGCAAACCCGCCCCTATCTGCGAGAACCAGAACTGACTCGTTACCGCAAATATCTCTAAGTCAAATCTGCACTTGCCCAGTAAGTCCCATGACCCAACCCACGATTAAACACAGTCACTCACCTGCAACTGTGTTTCCATAGTGACAACAAGCCTAGCTTGTGGCTATCAAAAGCTAATACTTTTTGAAGCTGTTTAGAACTAGCAAAGCTACTGACAATGTTATTGTCACAGTCTTGAGAGCACCAGAATTCTTACAAATGTCTGACTTTGCCTTTGACAATGTATGGTCTGCAATTTCATTCCTCCACTGGCTATTTTTGCCTTTATTTCATCAGTTTTAACTGTCAGCTAGCTTTCACTGCTGCCTCCAGTGACATCCCATTGTTTGGCAGGTTATGTTGTAGACACAATAAAAAACCTACAGGCTGATTAGGCTTGATATTGCTGTATAACAATGTATGTAAGTAAGTATGTATGTAATAAATGTTAAAAAATACTCAATACACAATAACCCCCCCCCCCCCCCCCCCCCCCCAAAAAAAAAAAAATACATAAAAAAAAAAATCCAATGCATCTTATGCACTCTGTGCACACTGCCACTGGCATTGCCTGTAGGCACCTCATCCTGTCAGACTTGATCTTTGCTTCATGGCACTGACTCGTGTTGTTCTCTCCTGACTAGATCCTTGCTTGTGTTGTATCAGCTCTCAGATGTACATCGCTTTGTATAAAAGCTTCTGCTAAATGAAATTGTAAGATTTCTGATTTCTCTAGAGAAAAAAAAACAAAAACATTATTGTATTGTATGTGTTATATTATTGTTCTCACCTGCTGCCCGCTCACAATTTGTTCATTTTATATCCACACCCGTTAATATATAGAAATATATTTTTTACCCGTCACACAATGTTTTTGTGGGTCACCTGTCGGGCACCCAACCCAGTGCAGAACTCTACAAGAAAGTCTGTGTATGGTGGGTGGGTTGGTTGAACAAACAGGATTTTCACCCAGGAGCCCAGAGTTCTTGTCGTGTGTAACCAACAGCCAACACTGACTTCTTTTTAACATACATAATTCACGTTATGTTAAGTACATGAACTTATATAACTAATTTGGTTATCAAAACCATGATATTTTCCTCAACCTATCCAAGTAATTTTTGTGTCTTCTATTGCCAATTAAAGAATTTCCCAGTTTCAGATTTAAAAAAGTCCACCCATCCATGTTAAAAGTCTACCTGGATGTTGCATATGTATCATTGCTAACTTGACAGCAGAGGCCTGTCCTACAGTATCATAGTTTGAAGTGCAGGGTCACTGACCAACCTGTTGTATTTGATGACTTTGGAGTGAGAACGTGTCACATGAGATCATCTTTGAGGCTGAGCATACCTTAGATATTCTTATTTTCTCTCTTTTCTTTTCTGGGATTTTGAGGAAATTCCTGGAGTGTTGCATTAGCTGCACTTTCAGTCATAAAGCCCTGGAAGGTGTTGTATTTTGATGTGATTCAGCTGTACTGCTCGGTAAACTGTGTGAAGATGATTCAAGACGAGTGGGTTTTTCTGTTACTATGACTGCAGGGCTGGTGTTGTTGACATTATTTATTTCACAAAATATCCTGTTTTGGTAAACTTCTCTTTTTATATTGCGTTTTCTGCTCACATTCCAGTTTCTTATAGATGACCTGCTCACAGACAGACACACACTCGCCCACACACTCAGTCAGAGCATTATAAATAAAGCCTAATGACAGTAAGCACATAAGCAGGAGCCTCACTTTCTCCCAGAAATAACATCCTCCTGTTTGTGTTGAGGTATCAGACGCCATCCATCAAAGGCCGATCTGTGTTTCTATCAATAAAAACGCTCATGCATTTTTCAACATTCAAATACCTTGCAGCTCCAGGGACGGATGTTGCATTCCAGTCTGTCTACCAGCTCTGCCACAACAAAAGAACGATTCATAAATATTAGAGCGGAGCATTCCCAGCCTGCTTTTTCTCTCATTGCTCTCTCTTGATTTACTGTAGAACTATGGAGTCAGACCATTTCTCTCTCAGCGGCTTTGTTGGGTTTTATAAACTCTCTGCCTGCCTGCTGTCTGTGACACTTCCCCTGAGGATCAGCCGGCATATATTTACCATTTCTTTACTAGCAAGTTATCCATTCAAGAATGTATCTCTGAAATAAGCTGCAGAGATGTCCATGGAACACACACATAGACATGGATACGTTAATAAGAGTTAGTAAGGCCTACACAGTTAAGACCTTTTTCACAGCATTCATTTTAACATGAAATAGTGGTGTAAACAAAGGTGTTAGCAATGACACTAATCAATGTTCTATTCCTTTCAGGTCAAGCAACAGAGCAACACTAACAAGAACAACAAAATGAAATCAAGTCAGAATCAGCAGAAGACAAAATAGCAAATGTATGAGTTCAAACAGTGAGGAAAATGATTGGGTTTTACCATTATATATGCATGGACAAACAGCTGCAACACAGCTAGCACAAATTCCAACACATCCACACACCTAAACAATTAACCCTTTCTCATTCCAGTTCATCAAATGCCAACTCTGCTTTGTTACGCCCTCCAGCATCTCATAATGACGCACAGGGTACACTCTAGCATCTGTAGGGGACGCTGCCAGAGAGCCTTTTAAACACATGGTTAGCATGATGCAACCTTCACAAGGTTTAGGCACCAAAACTACTTGATGGAGAACTTATATTTAAAGTTCTAAAATATTTAAGTTTTGTTATGTATGTGGCTTCTGTCACATCACTTCTATTATGTGACATAGCTATTGTCTTTTCGAAACCTAACTAAAGTAGTTTTTATGCATAAACCTAAAAAAGTATATTTGTATTATATATATTAAATTCACAGGTGCACATGGCTAAAAATGAACTAATCTGAGGAGCAGCAGCTGAGAACAATAATATAACACATACAGTAATATAATATGTTTATATTTTTTTCTTGAGAAATTGGAACTGAAAATGATTGCAGTATTTTTAACATTTGTATCTGCTAATACAGTAATATCAAATCCCCAAATCTACAACACAACCTTTGACCCCACATCCTGCCACATGATGGGACGTCACTGACAGTGATGAAGGCTAGCTCATCGCTATGACTGATGACATAAAGGCAAAAATAGACAGTGGATGATACCAGATTGTTGATAATACATCATCAAATGGCCAAGTCGGACATCAGGAGGATTTTGGTGTGATCAAAAACTGTGAGAATAACACTGCCAGTGGCTTTGTTGCTCTTGACAACCGCAAGCGAGGCTTGTCATCACTATGGAAACACATCAACAGCTGCAAGAGCAAAGGTGCTGCACCAAAACCAGTGAGTGAATGTGTGCGTGTGTTTAATCCAGTGGTGGAAAGAGTACTGAAAATCTGTACTCGAGTACATTACTAAAATATTATTCAAACACAAGTTAAAGTATTGGTGTTTGAAAAACATTTAAATAAAAGTAGAAAGTACTCATCTCAACTATTTAGTTGTTTTTTTAATGCAGACGTTTAACATATTATCAACAGCAGACATTCAATCAAACCAGGTTTCTGTTTCTTTAAATCTTCATTCTAAATTACTCTCAACTCTCCTCTCTGTTCTGCTCAGTGGTCACGGTTTTAGTTTCCTTTATCAGCAGATGTTTCCGCCAGACAAAACAATGTCAAATGAAAGGTTTGGATATGAATTCAACTTGTTCTCAGAACTCAGTTATGGTTTTGAAAGTAACTAAGTAGATTACATGGTATAATGAATCCATAAGTATACTTAAGTACAAGTAAAAGTACAGACTTGAAAATCTACTCAGAAAAGTTGAGTATTTATAGTTAGTTACTTCCACCCCTGGTTTAATCACAAGTGTGGGTTGGGTCGCAGAGTTTATATTCACAGTTCCAGGCAGGTGCAGATTTGACTTAGTTGACTTAACTGCAGGTAACGAGTGGTTCTGATTCTCACCTTTGTGGGTGCAGGTGCAGGTTTGCAAAACTGGACCTGTGCAATGTAGTTAAGTTCTGGTCAGCCTGTCGCTGCTGGCACTCTACTACATATATCGCTACTGTCTGATAAAAATCTCCAAAATGTTGAGGAGCTAAGAGGAACAGCTCTGTTTTCAGCTCTGTGACAGTGCATTTTTCAGATGATCCAGTGGCTTTACAAATGGTTTGTTTGGTCTAATAAATATGAAAAGTGTCTCATATTTTACAGGACAGCAACAATATATTATTTAGGAGTCATTGGAAATCGACCCACTCTGTAGTGTAGATGTGAGGATGTGTTGTACACCTTGAAATACACTTTTGCAGCAGGTCAACATGATGTAGAGTGTAAGGGAGAATGGGATAATTTAGAAGCTGCCTTGAATCTACTTGTGTTGATGTTGGAAAACAGCGCAGAGAGGAAGCACTTGAGAAAAAATCTGAATTGGGCGAGACTTTGAGGCGCGCCGATGATAGATCACCCAGCATTTGCTCTTTGGCTGTTTAGCTACTGTGTTTTAAAATGATTCATCTCTGCATCTCTGAAAGCTGAGTCGATTTTTTTCTTTGTTTGTGTGAATTTAATCACTACACAGACGCAATCCTTGTCTCAGTGTGACACCTCGCCTCAATTCCTGGGTCTGAATTTGCAGATGTGGCCAACATTGTTATGGATCTTCTGTATTTTTATTTTTTTTCAGAGTGATTATGATAAACGGATGTTTCGCTCGCCCGCCCATTTCCAACCTATTCATCACAGGGCCGATAGAATATAAAAGATCACAACAGAGGCTTTTAAAGTGTCTCACAATGGAGGCAGCGGCACAGAACTCGTTCATTTACCCTCAAGGGGCTGCTGACAAGGATAACACAAGGGCCAGATATTTCTATTCCAACACATACACACACATATATCTGAAAGGATAACACACCATGTCACAGAACATGTCTTCCACCATGCAGCCCCGTCCTTTTCGTTTTGCTGATGATGACTCCTGGCAAACTGAGTAAATTCCTGTCACATACAGAGAGGACAGCACAGACAGACATATTGCGCTGCTGCTCGAGATGGAGACGGATGTGCTGGCAAAATGCTGACTGGCCACAGACGCACACACAAGTCAAGCTGCCAGGTCGTGAAAAGTCTCTCTGGCTGGTGTTATTGTCCCCCTGCATGACACATGCTCTGTCTTTTTGGCTCTTTAATTCATCAGGTCTGGTCGGGGCATCAAAAAGACTACAAATAAAGTAAAATAAAACTTTTATAGATGTTTACAACTTAGAAACTACCCACAATTCTAAAAATGAAAGGGTATTCCTTCCACCCACTAAGGGTATTTATGATAACAAAACTGCAAAATATATTGAATAACAGCAAGGCAGCACACATTGATGCAAAATAAAAATAATCAATAATTCCCTTCAAATGCAGTAAAACTAAAATAACAAGCCTGTTTTGACAATGTAACAAATACAAGGTGCAGTTATTTGTGTTAAAATGTGTGAAGTAAAAAGTTGTCAGAAAAATAAATACTCAAGTACAGTACAGAAACATGAAAACTTAAATACAGTGTGAAGTAATGAAGTATTTGTACTTAGTTACTTTTCACCTCTGGAAAACTGTGATCACTAAAAACCTCCTCTCTGATGAAGAAAACATTTATGAAAATCACCCAGAAACAAAGACACAATTAAGTTGAAAGTTGGCCTTTGAATGAGAAGAACAGTTTGAAAGAGTTGCATTGAGAAAATATATATAAAGCAATCCATAAAATGACTCCATGTGTCGGAGGAAGATTTCAGAGGCACAAACTACATTTAGTATATCAGTGAAATCAGACAGTTGGAGAAGCTGTGGCGAAAGAAAATGAAAAAAACAAAACAAAACAAAACACTGACAGCAGCGGAATTCTCTCTATATAAACTGACTAATACCGTACATGGAGAAGATACTCTGAATTGCAATTATGAAACATATAACTAACTATAGAAGGAAGATCCACACCAGGCAGAGATATTTCAACACCTTAAAAAACAAACTTCAAACTTTAGTCATTTCCTGACTATGATGATCAACCACCACATACTTTTGGGGTAAATACAACATGAGACAAGTCACAAGCAAAATTTAGAGGAAAAGTTGCCAAGACTTAGACATAGGCTGTGACACACATTTAGTTGGTGAAATATTAAATTACTTTTTTTGTATACACTGTAAAAACAAAACATTGAGAAAACTCAAAATTTCAAGGCAACTTACTTCAATGTTTTTTTTTTAACCCAACTCAGACTCAAAATTATCAGCTAACCACGATTTATTGAAATAATTTACTTTTCTTCTTTAGATTATCTTGAATCTGTGAGTTTTGGAAATCACCTAAAATTGTGTTTCAAAAATTGTTGAGTAACCTCATTGAAGTGAAAGTCTCAATCTTTTAAATACAAATGTTTGCGGGTTTATCTAAAGAAGAAAGTAAATCATCTCAATAAAAGAGTATGGGCTTGCAAAGCATTTAGTTTCATTAAAAACTCCCTTTAAATGATTTTTTTTTTCAACTTTTTTTTTATGTGTAAAACAATACAGACTACACATTTTTTGTGATTGAATATTAAAATCACTTTAGGCATTCAATCACTTTAATAACCGATCTTAAATGGCTTAAACGATTGACCATAATAAAGTCATTAGATACAGCTTGTAAACCATTAATTAAAAAAGTGGTGTACCATTTAGTTTTAGACTTATTTATTTTGTCTGTCAGAGAAATATGAAGGGTTTTTCAAACATCTGTGTACAAAAACTACAGACGGAGCTTGTTAAGGACTCTGGAGAACAAAACAATAAACCCACAAGAGCACAAATATGAGAATACAAGAGATCATTAATGAGTCCTGACTTGGTTTATTCATGTTACAGAGCATACTTGACTGTCTTTGTCCAGTCTTAAGTGTAGTCCAAAGCCACAGTGTGTAAAGCCAGAGATGATTCATCATGAGCAGTCAGTGTAGCACGTTTCAGTTCAACAATGCACTTGTACAGTGGACATTCAGAACGCTTGTGATTATTCTTATGCAAATTTCAACCATGATGATATTGTTGCACAGTCCTGTACTCCTGTATTACCTTGTATGGCTGCATCTCTTTCATTCTTTGACATTTGCATGATTGTAAAATGAAATAATCAGAGATCGGCAAGAGACTAAAATGTACCAAAAGAGCAGGCACGAACATGAACACCTGTAACTCATGTATGTGTATTAAACTAAAAGTTTTAAGCCTATAATGCTGTGTTGAGACAGTATAGAGCTTCAGATCATCTAGAAATGAATGCTGAATTTATTTTATAAAATGTCTGCAGGGGAAACTGTTGAATAATGTTGAAACTCCAGAGATCAGTCATCCATCACTGCAGTAAACAGGTGCTGACAGTTTTGCTTTGCAGAGTTGCATCAGACTTGTAAGATTTTGTCTGAATTTCACCTTCTGCTTCTGTGATTTCTGCTTTCTCCAGAACAAAATTTATATCAACAGCTTTCAACACTTGAGCTGCAACTATTATGTCCATTGATGATCTATCAATTACTTTTTGATCAATTGTCATTGCTCAGTCTATGAAATATCAGCCAGCTTCATGAGGGAGATTGTGTTGAATGCTGAGCTGAAATCAACAAACAGCATTCTGATGGAGGTGTTGTGGTCGTTAGCACGCTAACTGCTAATTAGCACTAAACACACAAACACACCAACTGAGGATGATTAAATATCATAAGTGTTTGCGAGAATAAAAGTAAAAGCAGCAAAGTGAACAAGAATGTCTGTATGTACCAAATCCATCTGCTAGTTATTAAGACTTTTCACTTCACAAATATTGACCTTGTGGTGGTGCTGAATAAAAAGTAAGGGGATCACCAAGTTCAGTAGGATTTATCTTCTGGGAACATGAATGTGCACAAACATATGACATATTTTAGTCTGGATCAAAGAGGTAAATCAACCAAACAACAAAGCCCTCCATAGAAGATGTCACATTAGGGTTGTTCCTCGTGACTAATTTCCTGTTGATTAAATGCAAATTTTAATTTAGACCAGTTGACTAGTCTAACAGTAAGAAAACAGCCAGAAAGCAATTAAAATTGAGCACAGTTTATTAATTGATAATGTTAAACACTGTCCAAAAAAATACTATGCATTAAGAGCCATTTGAAGCCGTTAATCACAGTCTACAAACACCAAATTGTATTTTATATGCTGCTGAATTGTGCGCTACTTTGAATGAACATTGCACATTAACCTACAAACACAACAACTCACTAAATGCTTCAACTTTTTGCACCAAAAAGGATCACAGAGTCTGCAGGTAAATGACATCCTTTACCCGGAGCTGATGTTATCTGCCACACAGTGTGGCTAACGTTAGCAGTGCTAGCAGCAGCAGCAGCTGCTTTCCTTGCAGGTTGATGTCTGTGATTATATACCAGATTATTCTAACATAGCCAACATTCAATCTTATTTCCATTTTCTAGATTAAAACACTGAACCACGCTGGTTTCACAAGCTGTCATCTGTGCAACTTTGCTGATAAAAAACATTTGGGGTTGGGTGGGCCATTGGGGTATACATGCTAAGCGAGAGGGGCTGCAGTCTGCATCTGATGGGGCTGCAGCATCGACTAGTGGCGGACAGCTGCATAACACCTTAGAGGCAACAGTTAACTGGCATTGTGCATGAATAAAATATTGATAAATAGTTTAACCAACTACTATTTCTGATAGTGACTAGCAAGGGTGGCGATGTTTAATCATGTAGTCAACTAATCGCATGCATCCCTGATATTAATGTGCCAACTTCAATCAGCTGGCCAAGTCAAGGTATCTCATCTTTTTCTGAAATGTTAATTCAGCGTGTGGCCTCCAATCCTCTGGTTCTATCCTTTTTACCACATTTTGGAACCTGTCATTCAGACGCCAGTGAAGTTCCAGTTCATTCCAGACATGTTGGATGGGGTTGAAGTTGGGGCTCTGTGCAGGCTATAGTCAAGTTCCACCACACCAAACTGGGAAAAGCATTTCCACACAACCAGCAGGACTGACAGGGGCCAGTTTGACAGGGAATACAGTACTGAGGTGGTTTTCTTGCTGAGTTCATCATCATAACTCTGTAAGCTGAATAACCTTGGTTCTGTTGTCATACTGGCCTTATAATATTCAATGACAGCTTTATGACAAGTCCAAATGGTACCACTTCATTTTAATTGAGGTTGAGGGGATTATTCATGACATGACATCTATAATGTTCCTCTGACAGTTTCAAAGCAACCACATGTTTAATATATAATGTAATGTTAAAACATAAAGCTAAACAATTCTTTAGGTTTGATAAGGTCAAGTTGTCATAAAAGACATCTCAAACAACTGCCAGCAACTTTGTCACCTAATCGAATTACACTTGATGACAACAATCAAAACATAAATTAAAATTCTCATGTTCATGACATGTCATGACATGTTATGACTGTGTAATGACTTATAGTTTCTTATGCAAGGACTTAATGTTTTAAACACGCCCCTGAAAATAAAGTGTTCATTAATTTGTGACATAATTTTCATGCATTTTGCAGTCAAACTCTTCTCACGAACCATAACTCTGTTTCCCTGGTAACACCTGAGGGTTTGACTAATACCTGGAACAATCATTAACCAACACATAAAGGTTCTTACACAATGGCACTATTGTTCGTTACTCCAGTAAGTAGGACGAACCTTAGATATGATTTGGCAATGGGAGATATTTCTAGTCTGCTCAGCTCATCATCGGCTGTGAGCCAGATCTGGTCAGCTTATCTGCCGAGGTGCCCTGAGCCGTTTATCGCCCTCAGGTGCAGACGTGACAGACAACAGAAGCATCACCGCACCCACCAGTGTTAACATTACAGCACCACTAAGTCTAAATGGTTTACAGCATGGCAGTATTTCACTCAAAAGGATTCCAACACCAGGCCAGATGTGCAACAAACAATTGTGTGTAACAGGAGGAAGCACCCGGTAACAGAGGGATGCACCGTGCTCGACTGCTTGTGTGACCCCATGCCAAGCGCACCAGCTGGCAGAGTGGGCGTCCACAGCGGACATGGGGAGCACAGACATACAACATTAAATGCAACATTCATATGTATGATGAGGAGACCACCAGTGATGATGACAGCAGCCGCTCCTCTGGTTAGACAATATGATCATATTTCTGCAAAAGAATCAAGTTTGAAGCTTGAAGAAAACCAAGAATACCAACTCAAAATTTGTTTTGCTGTTATGAATATTGAAACTGTTATTTATGAATAAATTAGTGTTAGGTTTTATTTATTACATAAAGCGTTTTTTTATGGGATAGGATTTTTTTTTAATTTTCTAAAGCCTTACCCCAGAAAGGAATTCACAGTTAAATTTAAAAACGTGTTACAGAAACCTGATTTAATTGGGCATAAAAAGGGTTAGCTATACCCTAAGGAACCCTGTCTCACTTTTCGACAAATTCATTAAATAATATTGCTAACAAATGTGTCTCAATCATAACATGTCAACTCTGTAGCCCTTCAAAATCAAAGCTAAATAGGAATTATGCTTTAAAAATGAAACTACTATGACAATTCTGAAAAATGAAAAAATGTAACATTTTGTTAAGACATCAACTTAAATGTAGACGTCAGCTCCTTCAGATTTTCCATCCCTAACCCTAACCATAACCCTACATTTAATAGAATGTCATCACCAGGAGGTCGGCCTGTTACAAGGTTTAATTGCCAAGAGTTTGATATTTTAAAATATATTTTCCAGCATAATTGAAGAGGAAAAATCAAAACCCCTCAGCAGCTTTGTCCCAATTATCAAGAATGAGTGGTTTATTTATAGTTATATACTTTAAACTATTAACAGTTATATTGTTCAGTTTTTAGTCAAAATTTGCCCAGTGCCCACCAGTATCAGAAAAAATCCAAACAAAACTGGCCAGAGGCTGATACTGTAGATACTGATACGAATAAAACAAATAAAACACGATGAGTGTGAATATTTTTATTATTATTATTTTGTTTAATCTTACTCACAAAATGTATTTGGTATATTTGTATATTTAAAAAGCTGTATTTAATTTGATAGATAGATAAACTAATTAATCCCTAGAAGGAAATTTAATTGTTGAGCTGATGTTATTTTAACAAACAAGAATATCTGCAACAGTGAATTCTGGGAGAATATTTCTCTTTCAGTGCTACATGATAATAATTTGAATGTGAATGACATGTAAACTAAGTTTTACTCACTGTTAGAAATGCTAAATCTTTATTTTTCTCTCAGAGGAAAATAATTCATGTCACTTTTCACTTTCAGACGAGAAATACTGCAGACAAGGTTGTTTTATTCTTTGAATAAAACACAGAGCGACTCTGAAACATGGGCCCATAAAGGAGAAGCATCCATTTGGTGTGTGTTCATAATCACTGTCAGACGGCTGTGACCAGATGGCAGAGATGCTACTTTGGACAAACTCCAGAGCCACTTCTGTTCTCTGAGGAGATTTCTCTGTGAAATCTAACCTTGAATCTGCCAAAGAATTTTCCCAATATCCGCATATGCGCCACAAAAAGTTGCTGCTGGCTTTGTTGTTGTGCTTTCAGGATCGGATTCTCTCAAGTGAAAGTCATTCACCTTCAGTGATCAGCTTGAATGCCTGCCATCAGCTCACCGCAGGGCTTCTGAGGACCTGGAGAGGAGTCCAGAGAGCATGCGCTTCACACACATGAAGCAGAAAATGCACTTCGGAAAGAAACAAGGAGGAATACATTCTGCTGGAGATTGCTGACTTTCAGAGAGACGGGTTTTTGAACAGTTTCCTCCAAAAGTTCGTCCGTTTGTCATCTCATATGTGATATGTCCTAAATGGCCCCAATCTCGCAGCCAGTTTTACACTCCAACAGAATTTCATCTGCTCTGAATAGGGCTTAAAAATCTTCAAATCAAAAAAGGCTTTTCTCAAGGGCGAGTAAAGTCAAGGTTGTTTGGGATGACTTATTATTTTGATGACGCAGAGCACTCTAAGTGACGTCGTGATGGGGTTTCATGCCTGTCCTACAGAGTCCTTGATTAAAGGTGCCGGGAGAAAGCAATAACAGCAAAGCTGTGCTCCAGCATTAACCCCTGTGAATTAGAGAGGAGCAGAGACACAGAGACGGAGACAGAGACAGAGGAGACAGAAGGCTTATTGTCACATGCAGCCATGTTTAGCATTCAAACGGCCGTCCTGTGACAACTGTTCAGTCCTCAGCCTGCCCAAATGTTTTGGCTCTGTTAAACATACATTTGGTTTGCAAAAATATTGAAATGAAAGAATGTGACATATTTCCATATTTCCTACATATTTGAGGGGAGGCTCTGTTCCTCGTTCTATCACACAAGCCTCTTTACGACATGTAATTTCAGGCCTGTCTGCTGGAAATTACATTAAACACATATATGGTTAAATGGACTCAGGCAGTTGCCCCTCTGCCCCCATGTTAAAAAAAAACATCAGAAAAATGCCCTCCTGGATGCCCTTGTGGTAAATAAAATATGATAAAGTGTCCTCTAGGACACTGGTTCCCGACCTTAGGTCCGGGCCCCCCTTAGGGGGACACCAGAGATAACAGGGGGTCCTCAAGACTTTATCTGCTCTGAGGTCCTCAAAATCAGATTTGCACACGTCAACTAAAATCACAATTTCAGGGTCAAAACACCCTTTTCAAAGTCAAATTCAAGCATTTTCCCCACAGCTTACAGCTGATAAATGACGTTTATATACAAAATGATTATTTCACCTCTTCATCACATTAAATCAAAGGTTATTGTGATATTATCAGCCAAAATGATGTTTTGTGATAGAATTCTACAGAGGGGTGACAAGTTCAAGGAAAACACAACAAACACAAGTTTCATGTTTCAAAATGAGTCACCTGTCTGTATGCAGCCTTGACTTCCTGTTAGGGTTGTAAATGTGCATTTTCCTTAAACGACTGAAAATACTAACAATTGATTAATCATTAATAATTAACAAGAAATAAAACACACATTTTTTTCTTATTTTCACAATTCTTATTTGAAGTTTAATTTGAAGTTTCCTGATCCAATGAGTGGTTCCACCAGACAAGACAATATCAAATGAGGCACAATTAATGACATTTCTAGACTATCAGTTAATTATCAAAGAAAAAAGGTTGGGAACTTCTGTTTCAAGTGGATAAAACATGATAAAGTGTCCTCCAGGTTGTCCTTCTAGAGGAGAAAATTAGCTGGTCTCTAAATGGTTAAATACATTTTAAGTTCCCTGTGTTTTTATTACAGATGTGCCACAGTTGTTTTACTTTAAGTCACATAATAAAACAATTTTCATTCTAAACCAGGGACTGGAACTGTTTCACCATGAATGCATAACTACTTTGAGAGTGCTGGTGCTCCTCCATGCACAGCTGGTGCCCTTCTGATTTTTTTTTCACCCCTGCCCCTCAGAAATTGGGTCAGTCTGCCACCGGGTCTCGCCAAATATGTTTTGCAAGAAACATAACTGCTGTGTGCATTATGTTAAAGATCCTCTCCAGACAAGTATTAGGACATACAGTACATTTAGATAGTTTGTGTGGAACAACAACGGGTGTCTGATTTGTTTTTTTCCACAAAAAATCATAATTTCCACATTAAAATTCGTAAGAAAAGCATCTAAAAAAAAATTATCTTTTTACTTTAACCTTTAACTCGCTGTGACTTTCCTCATACAGCCATTTGCACTTGCACATTGCTGCACTTGTTATAAAATGTTGTATTTTCCTTGATTTTCCTCTATTTTAAATTTTATTATTATTATCACATTATTTTATTTTCCATCTTATTTTATGTATTCTCTTTTTTTCCTTATCTTTTATCTTACTTTTACTAGTATTACCAAGTGGGTTTTATCCATGTGAAGATGTATTTGATGTATTCTACTCTCATCTTATTTTTACATGTGGGTTTTATTTTTCATCCTATTTTACATTAATTCATTCTCTGTCTTTTATTGAAGCAGTTGGTGCATGTAATTTCTTTGTTGTGTAGCATTTTGGGTTGTATTTCTTGAATGGACTATTGTCATTATTGTCATTATTATTATTATTATTATTATTATTACTATTATTATCATTATCATTATCATTATCATTATTATCATTATCATTATCATTATCATTATCTATTATTATTATTAGTAGTAGTATTTGTAGTAGTATAGTCTACTTCATCTACCCCATTAAAAATATGTAAATTTTCTTTATTTCTAAAGTTTTTCTGCTGAACACTACATGTCTCCTGCTTCACTGTGAAGTCCAGTCTCAGTCTGAGTTTCCACATCACACTTTGTAGAAGCTGAATATCGGACAGAAGATTGACTTCCAAACTCGCTGTGATGTCACTAATCATGCTTGTAGGCCTGCCCCCAGAAAATCAGTGAGCGTTTTCAGTGAGATCAGAGAAACTTTCCACTTTCCCAGATGGATGTTAAAAACACTGCACAGACATCAGTCTGCACAAACATGCAACTGTAGGAACAAGAAGAAAAACAGAGTTTTGAGTGGAGGAGGACTTTACTGGTAGCTTTATCCTATTCAAAGTAGTTTTACATTCTTATATTAATGATTAGACTTTTAGATAATTTCTAATTAGATCATTTTGATTGGGGTGATCCAACTGGGGCACTGTCCAACTTTCTGCTACTTTAATTACAAACATTATAGTTTGAGTTTGTCTGCAACTAATCACACATACCACTGGACCCATCAGCCTGATATTTTCAGTGCACATTTATGACTGTATGCTCAAAGTGCCCTTATCTTAAAGTCCTAAAATTGTTGTGACATGTACATGGTGGCCAGTGTTGAGCATGAACGCACTAAAAGAGCAGCATTCATTGAACGCGCTCATTTATTTGGTGAACTGAACGGATCAGTTTGCAATCACTACTGAGTTGATAAATGGCGCTCACGTCATAAGCTGATGAAACCAGAAGTGTGATTGCAGCAGAGACAGAGGGATCGTGTGAATACAGTCAGAAATGTGGATGCAGCATCAAGTGTGTGAACTACACTGCAGACTGGAGTTTGTGTTACAGTAAGAAAAGGACAGATAGATCTGCATATATTCACTCATCTCCTCTCTCTCATCTCCCTCTTCATCTCCTTGCAGTTCTCGTGCATTATGGTGCGTTCAATTTGAACTGGAAAGTCGGGAATTTAGATTTGCCAGTTGAAAATTTCAACAGTAAGTGTTCAAGTTTGTTGTCTGCTGTAGTGTAAAATGTTCTCAAATCGTTATAAATTGTTGTTAATAACTAAAGATATAAGTAATCCTGGCCATTCAATATTCATCTTTTAATATAAAAACATGAATGTTGTGTACCATTTAGTAAGATGTCATTATAGATTCTTTTAGACTCCAGCATTCCTGGTAGGAAGAGGTTCTATCTAAAATGTAAAACAAACAAATGGCTGAAGAAAGAAATGCAGAAGAAATGAACGTGAACTAGTTCATTTTTGGGACAGTGAACTTAGTTCAAAATACAAAATTGTGAACTAGTTCATTTTAATTTGTGTGAGCTGAACTTTGAGCTCGCTCTCTTTAAATGTGAACTTACACAACAATGATCTCGGCCTTCATGGAAGAGGATCAGCTCACTCTGTAAATATTAAGGGCTCATTCTAAGGTAATTTTCAAGTGATTATGCACTAATCAAAACATTCTTATGAATGTCATGTTCCATTTCTGCCAGTAAATTCCCTTATTTCCTACACCTGCACCTTGAAGGCCCAGTACAGCTGTTGCAGTTACTCTCCATATAATGTTTTGGGAGTCAGTGACCTGTTCCTCCTGTCATTTAGGTGTGAGGTTGTGTTGTGTATGAATGAGACATTTATACAGAGCTTTGGATAAAAGCAGCCATTTACCAGACATTCTAATAAAAAATACATTTAAGGCTCCTCAATGATGCAACCTTTAACCCTCTTCTTCCTTTGCATTATTGTCCATCTCACCACTGCAGCAGTGAAGGTGCTTTCGGCTCCAAATATCACACAAGCTGTTTCCTTAACTGTTCTCTAATGTCTGAACAGAGCTGTTGCAGAACATTTACATCACCGAAAGCTGTATTCTAAAGCCCAAAAGCCATTACTTGAAATAAATGAAGCCATCAATTCTGCAGATTCCAAGTCTAGACCGTTGCTGCGGAGAAGCCAGGACTCAATATGCAAGCATTTTACCAAAGCGATAGTGACCATTTGGCCCATCAAATAGCTGGATGTCTTGTTTCTGCTTGTGCTGCGACGTGGAGGGTAAAAATGGAGGCTGAAACAGCTCTTTTCCTTTGTCTTTGCCATGATCAAATACCCGTCCAAGCAAGAAGCAACTAATGATTAGCATAATCACTCAGTCCCCAGAGCACTCAATCACCTCCAGTGGCAGTTTATGATGCAGAAGGGCAGACATGATGGAGAGGAGCTTTTCTAGCCCGTAATTGGCTGTAAATATTGTATGCAGTATATATATATATATATATATTATACATATATATATATATATATTATCTGTTTTGTGGCACAGATCCAGCTGTATGTATGCAGCCTGTGAAATGTAAATATGAGCGAGCAGAAGGAATGGAGGAGGACTCACTATACTGTTGTTTTCACCATAAACAGGTGTTCAGATAGATAGCTCACCCAGCAGAAAACACACACGTTTGGATTTAATAGCAGCCAGGTACTAAAACAAGTATGTTTATAGAGCTTGAAGTGTGGTGGTGTGTGTGTGTGTGTGTGTGTGTGTGTGTGTGTGTGTGTGTGTGTGTTGTGTGTGTGCCTGAAACAGCGGCAAGAATGTGACGATTCACATACATATAATGATACAGGACTTTTGGGGGGTTAACTTGCTTTCACAGGTATACAGAAACTCACCACTATCTTTTTTTTTCTATGCAGTCAGATAGAGGTGTTCCAAAACCATGTTTTCTGATTTTCTGATTCTGTTACCTTTTGAGAATTGGAACAAATCATGTCCTACTAGAAAGAACTATTAAATAATACATTGTCACCAAAAAATGCAATTATGATATTAATAGTATAGTATTAAGTATTTATACACATGAAATATATAATTTAATGTAGAATTTAAAATGTTTTGGTCAGCTTTAATTTTTATAATTTCAAAATTTGCTCTGTGCCAGAAAACAGCCCTGTCTCTGACAAGAATTCACAACACAAACTATTTAAAATGTGTAAAAAGCAAAAACTGATAGGCATAAAAAGGGTCAGCTATACCCTAAGGACCCGTGTCTCACTTCCTGGTTTAAAAAAGGCAGGAATACTGCTCAAGCACTGGTAAACTTTCAATTTTTTGGACAAATTCATTACATAATATTGCTATCAGATGTGTCTAAACCACAACCACTAATAAGAATGATGGTTTAAAAATGTGTATTTTGATTAACATTAAGAGACTCTGAGATACTTTAAAAAATAAAATGGCTGCTCACTATGACTATGCTGTGAAATGATAAAATGTAACATTTTTTCTACTCTGTAACACGTCAACTCGGTCAGATTTTCCATCTGACAGAGTTGACGTCTACATATAATAAAAAATTGAATCACCAGGAGGTTGTTCTGTTACAAGGTTTAATAGCCAAGATTTGATCTTTTAAAATATATTTTCCAGCATGACTAAAGAGCAAAAATCAAACCCCCCTGAAATTTTTTTTGTAAAACAGCTGTATATTAATAACCCTGTATAGATGTGATGTAACTGCTCTTGTTGTTGTATGTCCTGGCTGAGTTAAAAACAGTGACGGGACACTGTATGGTATTGGATCTGTGCTGTGCTCACTGATACTGATACCAGCATTCTGGGCAGGATCGGAGGCCGATACAGACAGCGGTATCAGTATCAGAGCAGCCCTACAAACACAACAGTGAAGATAAATAATGACACTATTGCGTGGTCGGAGACTTCAACACAAATGAACTACTGCCATGAATCTTTGCATGTATCAGAAATCATGATACAGTGTATTTGATAACTGATACAGTATTACAAAACATAATACTGTGACACTCAAGTGTATGGATGTTTTCCTACAGCCCTGTAAGAGGCTGTATTAGCAAGAAAAAAGTGTGCAAATAAAATGTTCTGCTCTTGGAAGCAACAGCAGAATGATGAGGCATTTGGGAAGAGTGCTAGATGTCAGCTTGTATCCACATTCCAACATCATTAGTGTTAATGTCAAGCTAATGTCCCCGAAATATCCTGCTTTGCCTTATTTGACATTTTCGGAGCCACATTTGATGTCAGAGAACGCACGCCCGAGGACGCATCAGAGAACAATTCCTCACAGAAATGAGCAAAGAGAGTTTTTTTTCCAGTCCCTGTGGAGAGATTTATTTATACAACTGTCATCTAACTCACACACACACACACAAGCCAGTTTGTGTCTGTGATGCCCCCCCAGGAGAACTGCCCTCTACTCTGCGTATCCCCAGAGAGGGAGGTCATGATCCGGCCCGGTCCTCCGGGGAATTGCCACGTAAGACGGCGCCGCCGCTCCCCGTCTCCCCGCTGCAGGTTTCTGCACACTGTCGAGCTGCAAATTAAATATAGCTGAAACAAACAAACCTCAAAGAGGCTCTGTGAGGGCACTTCAGTCCTTCTGGGAGGAGGCAGAGCTCGTCTCCCGCGTTACCAGCACCTCAGACATGACAGAACGCCACGCCGCTGGTCACCTGCCACTCGCTTGTCAACACCGACTCAAAGACAGTCTCACACCTCCTGCGAGCGGCTCAGACCCGCTGATAGGAACTCATCTTCACTTCAGACATAAAAGCTCGTGGCTGCTGCATTGTGTGAAACAGTCACCCGCCGCATAAATCAATCACACTTCCGACTTAAGCCTGTATTCTAAATAAGTGGTGACTTGTCAGATGTGCAGTCTGGGAGATGAAGGGAGGATTTGTCAACCGCAGCTTCCTCAACACTTTTACCCATTGACAAGATATTTTATTTGTTAGAAATATGCTGCAAGTTAGAGGATTGGGTTGTAAAGAGTACATGCATGTCACTGCACTGTAAAATATCACAAAGTAATTAAATTGAACCACCTCTTTGATTTTACAAACTCACCCAGAGATCATTAGATCTCAGTTTTATTTCTATAGCCTAATATCACTGACTGTACCAAATGTCATTTATGTCAGGTCATATTAATTTGAGGCTTTGAATGAAGATTGAATGTCTGTCATCATATTTTATAAAGTCATCACCCTGAAAAATAAAAATAATCTCGAACAAAATCCTCAATCTGAATGATTCAGTGGTTTAAATGGTGTGCTAAGCACCAAAAGAGTTCTAATTACAAATAAAAGTTCTGGTGCTCAAACATTTCTCAGTACAAGTACAAAGTATTCTTCTAAAAAAAACGAATCAGAGTATTAGTTACAGTTGTGCTCATAAGTTTACATACCCTGGCAGAATTTATGATTTTTTTGGCCATTTTTCAGAGAATATGAATGATAACACAAAAACTTTTTCTTTCACTCATGGTTAGTGGTTGGGTGAAGCCATTTATTGTCAAACAACTGTGTTTACTCTTTTTCAATCATAATGACAACAGAAACTACCCAAATGACCCTGATCAAAAGCTTTACATACTGGAGATTTTGACCTGATAACATGCACACAAGTTGACACAAAAGGTTTGAATGGCTACTAAAGGTAACCATCCTCACCTGTGATCTGTTTGCTTGTAATCAGTGTGTGTGTACAAAAGGTCAGTGAGTTTCTGGACTCCTGACAGACCCTTGCATCTTTCATCCAGTGCTGCACTGACGTTTCTGGATTCTGAGTCATGGGGAAAGCAAAAGAATTGTCAAAGGATCTGCGGGAAAAGGTAATTGAACTGTATAAAACAGGAAAGGGATATAAAAGATATCCAAGGAATTGAGAATGCCAATCAGCAGTGTTCAAACTCTAATTAAGAAGTGGAAAATGAGGGATTCTGTTGAAACCAAACCACAGTCAGGTAGACCAACAAAACTTTCAGCCACAACTGCCAGGAAAATTGTTTGGAATGCAAAGAAAAACCCACAAATAACTTCAGCTGAAATACAGGACTCTTGAAAAAAAAGTGGTGTGGCTGTTTCAAGATGCACAATAAGGAGGCACTTGAAGAAAAATGGGCTGCATGGTCGAGTTGCCAGAAGAAAGCCAATCCTACGCAAATGTCCACAAAGCATCCCGCTTACAATACGCCAAACAGCACAGAGACAAGCCTCAAAACTTCTGGAACAAAGTCATTTGGAGTGATGAGACCAAAATTGAACTTTTTGGCCACAACCATAAACGTTACATTTGGAGAGGAGTCAACAAGGCCTATGATGAAAGGTACACCATTCCTACTGTGAAACATGGAGGTGGATCGCTGATGTTTTGGGGATGTGTGAGCTACAAAGGCACAGGAAAATTAATGGCAAGATGGATGCAGCAAGTTTTCAGAAAATACTGGAGGAAAATTTGCACTCATCAGCCTGGAAGCTGCGCATGGGACGTACTTGGACGTTCCAACATGACAACAATCCAAAACACAAGGCCAAGTCGACCTGTCATTGGCTACAGCAGAATAAAGTGAAGGTTCTGGAGTGGCCATCTCAGTCTCCTGACCTCAATATCATTGAGCACTCTGGGGAGATCTCAAACGTGCAGTTCATGCAAGACAGCCCAAGAATTTACAGGAACTGGAAGCTTTTTGCCAGAAGAATGGGCCAGCTTTACCATCTGAGAAAATAAAGAGCCTCATCCACAACTACCACAAAAGAGTTCAAGCTGTCATTGATGTTAAAGGGGCAATACACGGTATTAAGAACTGGGGTATGTAAACTTTTGATCAGGGTCATTTGGGTAGTTTCTGTTGTCTTATGATTTAAAAAGAGTAAACACAGTTGTTTGATAATAAATGGCTTCACCCAACCACTAACCATGAGTGAAAGAAAAGTTTTTGTGTTATCATTCATATTCTCTGAAAAATGGCCAAAAAATCATAAATTCTGCCAGGGTATGTAAACTTATGAGCACAACTGTACTTTATCCACAATGTTTAATGCATTATCAATAGCAGCAGTTAATCAAATAAGTTTCTGTTTGTCCAGATCTTTTGTCTAAATTACTTCAAACTGTTCTGTTCTGCTGCTCAGTGCTCAGCATTCGAACTTTTACCTTTTTAATTTGTTAAATATTTAATGGTGATAAATCGATTAATGATTAATCATTAACACCTCACTCCAAACCTGTGCTTCTGCAGTGTTTTCATCCATGTCATTCTTTTCATTGGCTCGTTTGTGATCAGATAGCCTTACTGGCTACAAAAATACAGATGAAAGGTTTTGATAACAACTGAAATTGTACTCAGTACTCAACTATGATGTTAAAGGTAACTGAGTAGATTACACAGTTTATTGCACACTCAAGTAAAAGTAAAAGTATAGGCTTGAAAACCTACTCATGAAAGTGCAAGTACCCTAAAAAACTGCCTAATTACAGTAATTTGAGTATTTGTAATTAGTTACCTTCCACCTGAGGGAACTGGAAATGTTCGGATCACACAAGTCAGAAAGAGTCCTACACCACCACTGCTGGATTCTTCTTCTAAAAATGCTGTAATAGTCCACCAATAATATTGGTGTAGCCTAATCTTAATCTGAAATTGGTCAGAAATAGAAGCTGAATAGAAAAACAACAAACAAACAAGCAAACAAATAAACAAACAAAAAAAGACCCTGCAAAGTATGTATCAGGCTCTATTTTCTCAAACTGTGGTACATGTACCACTGATGGTATACAAACTCCTTCGAGTGGTACGTGGAGGAATTTCAGAAATTTTTTAAATGAAAAAAGTTATTTAAAAACTGCTTGGATTGTGTTTATCTGCAACAATCAGTCATCCTCACCAAAAACTCAAGAAGTAGTTTAGAAGTAAACATGGTGAACAATTAGCAGGTAAGTACAGCAGGTACAGAGTTTCTGAGGTGAAACAGACTGAGCAGAGAGTTATTTTCTTCATCACAGAGTTGGTTAAGGTTGTTTAATGCTGCAGTGTGTGTCGCTTGTTTCAGCTGATCACTGCTCCATGAACTACTTAACATCTCTGGGTGATGGTAAAAAAAGTATTCACATTCATCTTGCAAATGCAGTTATTAAAACATGATTTCAACCGCTGCCTTTTGAGAAGATGAGGTACATCTCCCTGTTAACTGCTGATAACTCCAGTGTGTGCGCACTGTAGACCAGTCATTTCCAAAGACTGGGTCGGGACCCACAGGTGGAACACAAGAGATTTTATTTGGGTCCCCAAATAAACTACAGAAAGACTACAGAGGAGATTCTGCAAATTTAAGATTTATATCTGCAGTTAACCTTTTATAAAGCAGTTTTACTGATGAGAGGAAAATACAAGAGCTTGTTAATTCTGCGTAAATGCACTTATTTTGTCCAGAGCTAAAATGGAATTGTTTTCCTGATAAGCCTAAATTCATTTATCAGAATCAGAATCAGAATCAGAAATACTTTATTGATCCCGAGGGGAAATTGTTGACATTACAGGTGCTCCTTACAAGATTAGAAAGATATATCTTATCTTTATTTCTCATTTTTAAAGTTTTAATGTGTATGTTTTCAGTAAAATGTCGAGATAATACAGGGTGATACAAAAATGGCAGTTAAATAGTCAAGAATGTTAATTTATGCACAAAAGCATTTATGTCGAACTTATAATTAGACTTATTGTGACATGGGTCACGATGGTTTGTCATTTTTAAAAAGTGGGTCTCCAGGAAAAAAAAAAAAACTATTTTTGACATTTATGAATCGATTCAGAATCTTCCAGGTCCGCATCACGATGCATCTAAGAATCAAGTATTTCCCCCACCACTGGTCAGAGAGGAGTAAGATTTATCAGGCCTGGATACACACATTCATTGTTATATTGAGTCTTTCTGCAGGATATGGCGACAATAAAGGAAATATAAATTATCATCAGCCTCACGTTTAATTAAATTGTAATAGTTCATATTTCCAGTGAAATGTGTTATTTACAGTGTTCCTCTCTGAAACCATGCAGAAAAGGAGAAACTGAGCTTGAAGTGCTTTTAAACACCTCGCTGTGATCTGCCAGCTGTCACATGTGAAAGCCAGTGTAAATAAGCACAATATGTCTTTTGTCTCGATTTGTCCAGTTTCATCTAAAGCTCCTATTTTCCTCCGGGTGTGTTTAGTTCTGTGCAAGGCCACCTGGTCTTTCCTTTTCCTTTAACATTTTCTCAGCAGCCTCTTTCCTTTCTCTCTCACAGTCGATTAAAAACACTGCCACCGCACACGCGCTGATCAATGCTATCTGCCGGCTGATGAAACAGGAGTGTGATTGCCCATGGAAACACTGTGTTTAGTTCCTTATTAGCATGTGAGCTAGCGCTCCCGGCGGGGGGTCAGCTTCATCAGCTCTGACTCAAACTCTCAGCGGTAACCGTGGGGTGGTAGAGCCTGTCAATAGGTTCTTTTGACCTACCTGCACAGCTTCAGAAGCTCTCTTTGAAGAACGTCCTGATGCTCGTGATCAGAACGGCTGAAGGAGAAAACAGGATCTTACACATCACACACTCATAACTCCTGATTATCATTATTAATGCTGAGCTTAAGAAATGTACTGCATCATGTATTTCTTTGTTAGCTCTCCTCCTCGTTAAACAATGACCTCTAGTCCCGTGTGAGCAGGGTGAGTGTACTGGGAGGACTCTGTCATTAGCAGTAATTAGCAGCACACACAAATATAGGCTATATGCAGGCAGATGGCCTCTAAAGGGAACATAATCACTGAGAATGACCTCAAGAAAAGAAAAAAAAAAAACAACTTTAAAGTGACCTTTATGTTCTCACAACTTTTAAGGTGTCAATGTTTTCATTAAAGAAAAAAATCGATTAAAAAACAAAGATGATTATAATAGCACATTTTTACATCTATGTTATTAGTAGGTATTAGGCTTGAACGGTATAAAGGTATAACGGTATACCAGGGTATTATTTTCAATACCGTCATCCTCAGGGTTCCATTGCACAGTGGCTCTCAAGGGAGCTCTATTTTCTGGTGCAATGCTGGTGCTAAAACATGTGACACGCACATGCATACAAAAAAACCCCAAAATATTCTACTGTCACTATGACAGTTAATACTGTCAATAGCATTCAACCCTTGTGTGGTGTTCGGGTCTGTGGGACCGTTTTCAATGTTTACTAAAAGAAAAATTATGCAATAAACTATTTTTTCAACCTGAGACTCATTGGCCTTGGCTCATTTCCTTTAAAGAACATATAAAAGAACACATTTTCAGTGAGTGCACACTGTGCACCCCTTACACATTTATGTCACATACATGGTTACGGGTCCAACTGGACCCAATGTGATAAAAGCTACAGGAACCACCCCTAGGACCAGTCCTTCAGCAGCCAGCCTGTTAGCAATGCCAGCGACAGAGACATAACTGAGTGTTATCACAATTCTACCCCTCATGGTGTTGTATGGGCTCGATATGAACAGGTTAAGTGTTCAATGGGACTTGATGGTGTGATGTCAACTGGCATGAATGTGCTCAATTTCAATTGATTCAACGAAATAAACACAATAGGAAAGAAAAACCGAATAGCACTTTTATTGAAAATGTGATCTAAAGCAGTAAATGGCAATATTAAATATATATATGCCTGTCTAAATTATTATATTGAGATACAAGTAAACATCTGTTAAATATTTTACATAAGTTGTTTTGGATGCATTGATTTAAAAACCAAATAATGCAGTGGATCCACCAGACCCACAAACACTGGCTTAGTAAACAAAAACGTGAACACGGCGGACGTTTAGCTCAGTTGGTAGAGCGTCCGACCCATGTATGGAGGCTGTTAGTCCTCTGCAGTGGCCGCTGGTTCGACTCCTGCCTTCGGTCCTTTGTTGCGTGTCATCCCCTCTCTCTCTGCCCTATTTCCTGTCTGCTCTCTGGCTGTCCTTTCCAATAAAGGCAAAAATGCCAAAAAAAAAAAAAAAAAAAAAAACTTAAAAAAAACAAAAAACAAACAAACAAACAAAAAAAACATGAACACCACACAATGGTTAATAGATGTTACATAACAACAACATAAGGCTACTGTTTCAAAATCAAAGCTCAAAGCCCCTCAAGAAATCAGCTGGGGGACATAGGCAATGCTTTTCTGCCTCTCCATAGCAAGGTTTGTCATAGGCAACTGGACTCTATCAAGTCCAGTTGCCTACGACAAACCTTGCTACAAATACCATGACCTGGATGACTGAGAACCTTCACAGACATCTTTTCTGCCTCTCATTCACACCTCTACAACAATCATACATCATATGATAAAACAATAAAGTGAATTTGTGTTTTTTAACTACAAATACAGATACTTCTTGTGCTGTTTAAGGAAATAAAAAAAAAGATCTGTAACACTGTAAATGGACAATGTTTTAGAGCTCTCCCTACATGTCCCAAAGTAAACTTTCAGCAGAGCCGAGCTCCCCTTAGCTTCAACATAATTCGAGCTATGGTCATTGTGAATAACGTTATCTGAAATATAGCAGTTGCTGTTTTTATTGATGGAAAATGAGAATTATCTGGGGGTAGAAAAGAAATAATTGGCTGGTCATTTCTGCTCTGTGACCTGGGTCCCCTTTACCTTGTGAGGCAGCTGTGTGCATGCCTAGTGAGGCATCTCGAGATCACGCAAGAATCCATCTTGCCAGGCCTCATTTCTGCCATCAGGGACTAATGGCAGCTATGGGCGTGGTTTTAGGTGCACCGACAACAAGAAGCGTCCATGGAAACGACTCGTCTTGAACAAACAATGGCGGCTCTTGAAGAGGTTAGCATAGATACTGTGATAGCATCAGTTATATCAAAACTGGAGAGGATTTCTTCATTGAAAGAAGAGCAGAGAACGACTCTGAAGGCTTTTATTGACGGAAAAAATGTTTTCACGGTACTTTCGGCCAACTTCGGTTCAGTCAGTTGATCTGATTGGTTAAAGTTAGCCCATGTTTTGACATGACAGATGGTCCATCCAATCACCCATCAGGGTTTTCTCGAAAGCACCCGCCCTTTTCCAAACAGTTTCTAAGGATGACTTCCCAGATGGTTCTGTGTAACAAACCATCTGGCGTGTCAGGTTAGGGTCTCCTTGCTAATTAATTAAATATAACTAGATATGGAATTATGAAAATATTGCCATGTATAGCTTTTTGATTTGACTCTCTCCAACTATAAAAGCAATCTATTAGCCACATGATATATCTGTAAATCATCTCCATTCAGCCAAATGATGTATTGGTATCCATGGCAACAAGTGTCATCAGGTCCTTTAGAAAAAAAGCTGTGAAATAAGGGTGATTATCACCTCTGTATTCATTAACCTATGGACCAAGTATTTAAACCCAGCAAGACCTGTCTAAGAAGGATCACTGCATATTAGATACAAAGCATTGTAAGCTAGACAGTGTCATGGATGCTACGATGACTTATATCACCAGCCTTTAATGTTCTGTCTACCCTGGTTAAATGTCAGGAAGTTATGAAAAAATACTGTAGATACCGCCAAGCCTAGTAGGTATTATTAGTTTTAGATTTTGAAGGCTTTTTAAAAATTATTTGAAGTTGTCAATTCTTTTCTGGTACAAAGCAAGTTAAGAAATGGAGAGAAAACAAAAAATCAAAGCAAACCAAAACATTTCATAACTACGTATATAAATCCTTCAGGAATACATTTTCACCTTAAAACTGGAATTGGAGTGTTGGTATTACAGTTCTTCTCAGTCATTTTGGCTCATCTTTTGAAACAGTTCTCTGAACTGTAAGTGCAGCTGTCACAACTGCTTCCTGGGACATCAAAACTTTATGGCATGTTTGCAAAAGGAAGTAACTCACACAAAATATTTTATTCAAGCATTAAAAGCCAGTGCCAACAAAGTGAAAAGTTGTTTTTCTCACCGTATAAGCTGTACTAGTTGAATTTTTTTTAATTTTTTTTTAATGTTTTTTTCACCAGTCAGCCTGGTAAATGTTTCTTATGTACAAATCTGTTTTATTCTACTTGCTGGTTGACACTAACTGCTTACTGTACTATACAAGAGTGTCAGTTTTGTCCAGCTGAATTCTATTGTGTATCACACTGAGTTTTTTAGATTGAAGTTTCAGTTTGTAGTACACAGAAAAATGATACACTCATCTCAGCCTGTCCTCATATACAGTTGTTTTGTAAAATTATTTGTGTAGTAATGTGTTACATGCAGGGGTGTGGTGGTAAATATAAGGGGTAAACTGTAGTTTACCCAGCTCTCCCCCCATAATTGACTGATCCAGTTGATCTGAAAATAGATGAGGAGACGCTCAGCCTCATGTCAGTTAGTCTACATGGGTTTACCCACCACCACACCCTCGTTTGCATGTACTGTATCCATGCGATCTTCTATGTAACGTCATAGAAAATTTACCACGTTTCCTAGTTCATTACCGTTACTGTTACAGGTCATAGATATTGATGGAATATACATGTCTGACAGCTTTTGATAACTGAATGGATCATTTTTGCATGTGACAGCTCAAACGATGAAAGAATGTTTAGAAGTTATGAAGAGTTTGACAGTTTCACTGAGAATCATCTCATTAGTTTTGATCAGCGAGCCATGTGCAAGTGGTGGTTGTGTAAATTGTAGACAATTCTACTTAACTCTTTTGCCCACTTGTGTATTTTGCTTGAAAGGAACTTACAGTTTTGAAAAACTAAATTCTTTACATAGGACATGATTTCTCAAGAACGGCTGACAAGTACCTCATACAACTGCACTTTAAATAATCTGAACTATCTCTTTAAGTGCCTTACATCCATTTATTGTTGTTGAGCGGAGTTGAGCACATTGAAGAGTACATGCAGTAATAGAGTTTCAAAGGCTGAATAACACTTTTGGATGAAGTAGGTTTTAACTGATAAAAGCTGCATCAGTTCCGTGTTCTAGAAGGACGTTCAGGAAGCTTTTGTAATGATGTGACCATCTTTTCATCAACAACAAAGCCAGTTTTGATGCAGATATAATATCTTTTGTGTAGTTTGTATAATTTTGGTTATTGACAGTTTCACTGCAGACTGTGTGCAGCAGCACAGGCCTAAAAAAACATTTTATTGAAACTATACAATACATGGAGCCCAGACAAACCTAGTGACCTTTCCAAAATAACATCCCTGCTCCTTCTCTCTGTCTCTGCATGATAGAATCAGATTGTCTTTTCTGAGGGTTTAATGAGAGTTTAGGGTGAGCAGAGCATCTTCTTCCTACAGCAGGCGGCTCTGAAGATACAGAAGCCTATAATTAGAAGTTTAAACATGGCCATCATTTACTCTGCCTCTGATGTCTCTGTCTTCCTCCACCTTTAAAATGCTGTCTCACTGACACTGGGGAGACACTGAGACAAAGAGAGTCATTTTGAGTTTCAAAACTCTCCATTAGTTTCACAACTCTCTATCAGACTTTGAAGTGGATTTTAAAGCTGTATGTGTGTGTTGAATGACATTTTACCACACTAACATATGATGTACTTACAGTGGAGGATTAGGGCCTTGTGTGAAAACTGTATTTAAGTTCTCAGTTTAAAGTCAGAATTCTGAGATTAAAATCAGAATTTTGAGTTTCAAGTTAAAATTCTGAGACAAAACTACAGAATTCTGATAATAAAGTCCCAATTCTGAAAATGGTAAACCTCAAGTTTCAAACTGCATTTAAATTCTGAGTTTAAAGTCAAAAAATCATAATTCTGAAAATAAAGTCATATTTCCAGGGTTTTAAGTCAGAATTTTAAATAAAACGAGAATTCAGAGAATAAAGTCAGAATTTGAATGACATCAGAATTTCGAGTTTCAAGTCAAAATTATGAGAATGATGACAAAAAAGTCAGAATTCTGAGAAAAGTGAGAATTTTGGGAATAAAATTAAAATTATGACATTCAAGTTGGAATTATGAGAATAAAGTCAGAATTCTTGATTTGTAATCAGAATTCTGCAAAATCAGAATTTCCAGTTTCAACTTAAAATTTTGAGACAAAACTACAGAATGCTGATAATAAAGTCCAAATTCTGAAAATGAAGTCAGATCCTCGAGTTTCAAGACAAAATTCTGAGGACAGAGACCAAATTCTGAGTTTAAAGTCAGAATTCTGAGAATAAAGTCAGAATATTGAGTTTCAAGTCATACAAAAAAAAAAAAAAAGAGTAGTCTGAGAATAAAGTTAAGAGTTTAAAGTCAGATTTCTGATATTAAACTCCGTTGAGCTCTGAGAGCCTCTCACAGTGGAACATGGAAGCAGAAGTGGAAGGCTGGTAAAAAAAAAAAAACCCCCTCTTATTTACAGAGGCAGCCTTAGTGGAGTCAAGGGGACTTTTCATGGAGAAATGGGGAACAGTTAAGATACTGAGGAAGACAAGAGCCGAGCAGTCTGCAAAAAGAAACAACAGTAAAGAGCTAAGGTACGACTAATGGCCCCTAGAGGCTGCAAAGTACATTACAACCCCATAACACAAAAGCATCAGACTGCAGAGACAGAACATTGTAAAGTGCTTGTTTAATCATTGAACAGTGTCTGACACACAAACACACACCTTGCCAGCATTGTAATTCATTGTGAGGGCTGCATCTGAGGATTTTTGTAAACTTTCAAAACAGACAACCAGACAAGCACTAAGAGCAGAAGTGTGAATGTAAGCAAAAAGGTACCCCATTTTTCATTCTTCACACAACCAGAAACACACACAAATGTTAGTTTACATGTGTGTAAAAGAGTAAACAGCATACATGGTTTTGAGGAAAGGTTGTCTAAGTGCACACAATCAATCTCTCAATGTGTGCCATTTGGAAGATTTATAAATATATTAATTTCAGACATGCTCAGATGAAACTTTGTACTTCTTAGTTAAAGCTTAGAAAACCCTTAAAGAACATACTGTTGGAACATCAGGTGTCTAGAGTCAGTGATCATGATCATGATGTACAGATAGTAAAGCTCTTTGAGATCATGACAGATGTTGGTTCCTGACCAGTCATAGCTTGGTGTCTTTAGAACCATCCACCCCATGAAGGATAACTACTACAATAAGCATAAATATATTGTTCTAACTCAAGTAGAGTCCACACCACAACTATGATATATAGTATTAGTATTTTTATGTTCTAATAATATCAGTGAAAAACAATATTGTTGGGTTTACTTTAAGAATGATAAACACTGACAGCCAGTCAAAATCATAAAATATTGTGGTATACAACTAAGTTGTTAAATGCTTATGGAACGTAATATTGAGCTGTAAATTACACTTAAAGGGGTATTCACCCAAAAATGTAAATAAAGTCATTATCTACTCATCCTCATGCTGAATGAAGGTCGGGTTTAGTATTTTAGTTCACAGACTTCCTTGTATTTAATTTTTTAACCTTTTAAGCTTTAAACTATTCATCTTTCTTGTCCCACTGCACTGCATCACCAAGTCAAACTCATGCGTACTTTGTACAGTTGGTGAATAAAGTAATTCTGATCAGGAAAACATTGCTGGAGTTTCACAGGAAAACAGTGCTGCAGAATCTCTCAAACAATTGAAGTGGGTGATGACCAAAAAAGCCCCTATAAAATGTCTGACATGCCAAGTTGACTTTAAAAGACGTCATTTGCATTGTCTGAACTGGGTGTGTGTGGTGTGATGGTGTGCGTGCACACCTGAACGGCTTGTTGGGGCCTTAGAAGACTTGGATTACAGCAGACGGGCAGTATGAAAACAGTTTTTATTCTGTTGTTTTTTTTCCATTTGAAAACTGGTCACCATTCACTTCCATTGTTTGGGAGATTCTGCAGCACTGTTTTCCTGTGAAACTCCAGCAGTGTTTTGTGGACTAAAAAACTAAACCTGACCTTCAATCGGCATGAGGGTGAGTAGATAATGACTGAATTTTCATTTTTTGGTGAACTATCCCTTTAAGAAAAAATCATTTTACCTGAGACATACTGCCAAAACTGTCTTTGGCCCTGATGGGATCTTTGTTTGTTGATCCTCATTGATGTCAATGTCTCATATGAAAGTATGAATAGAATTTGCCTTAAAAGACAACATCTCTCATAACAGAAAGTTGGATTCTTCTGCCTCTTCTTGTCTTTGAGTAATTTTGCATATTTTTCAGATTTTTTCTGTTTCTCTGCACAGCATTAAGCAGTAAGGTTTGGTACTGAAACCCGATGTAAACATGGCACCATGTTTTATATGTCCGGTACCTCCTGGACTGAATCACTACACAGTGATTCATTTTGGTGCCACATGCCAGAGCTGTCGGTTGAAATGGTTTCCCTCTGATGTGGATGCTGTAGGTACATCACTCAACTTGCCTCATTAAGATTACCACAGCATAGCATACCATAGCCTTTTGTCATAACTACCATAAACTCAGTTAAAATGCTGAGCTAAACAGTCTAAAGTGAGGCTGTAAGGAGAGGGATACAGCCTGCTCGACTACTTGTGCGAGCTCTGTGGAGATGGTCGGACTGACTACGACTTGAGTGACCCCATGACAAGCCCATCAGCCGTCAGTGTGGGCGTCCCTGACCCCGGAGATGAGGAGCAGAGATATGAATCACTCATGCTTTCCAATTCTATTAATAATTAAGATGAAGGTGACAGCAGCCTTTTTTGAGGTTAGTAAATATGATCAGATTTCTGAAAGGAGTTGATTCTTCTGCAACTGTTATTTAGCTTTAAGTTATAGTAGTTCACTTAGGGTTTATTTATTATGTGAATTTGTTATGTTTTGTATTTATTTATTTATTTATATAATTAAGAATATTTTAAATCAGTCTTTTCCAAAGACTGGGTCGGGACCCACAAGTGGGTCACAGGAGATTTTATTTGGGTCCACAAATAAATAAAAGACTAAGGTGGGAATTGTACAAACTTAAGATTTATATCTGAAGTACAGCTTTTATAAAACATCATATATTATACTGTATATAGAACATATATTGTTCTCCTGATAAGAGGAAGAAACTTTTGTTTTCCTGAAAGGAGGGAATAAAAACAGTGAGATGGCCTGTTAACTAATCCAAAATGAATTTGTCATTTCTAAAGTGTTAACATGTGTCTATGTTTTCAATAAAGATGATATAGGGTGATGCAGAGGTGGAAGTAAAATGGTCAGGAATGTTCATTTGCGCACAAAGTCTTCTCAGAGTTTATTGATAAGGCCTATCATCAATTGAGTTGCAATAGTTTGTCATTTTTAAAAAGTGGGTCATCAGAAAAGTTTGTGAAACACTGTTTTAAAGTGTTAAGAGTTAATATACTGTTCAATTTCAAGTTTGCCTCTTTCATGTCATTTCTGTTTCCGGTATCTGATAAAACCAAAACACCCAACCTCATACAGCAGAAACAACTCAACAGTATTCATTTTCCTAAATGGAGCACAGCTGGACACAGCTGGAAAGTGAGGTGCAATATTTGTAAAAGGCAAAAAACAAACAAACAAACAAACAAAAAAAAACTTTTAAATGAATGAATGTCATGAGGCTTTCCTCATAAAATCCAAAATAAGAATTAAAACCACAAGCAGCATTGAACAGGCCGTCGCTCCCATCAGGATGTGTGCACGTCGTGGACCCCATCAATGAACCAGACAACAAGACTCTGAATTGTCACATGTTCGACACTACAGGAAGGAGTTCGATGCTACTTCCTGTCTTCACTAGGCGGCTCTACAGAGCAGCCACTAATTATATGTTCCAGTATATTAAGTGTAGACAACACTGAAAATTTCATGTAAATCAGCTGATGACTGTCACGAGAGGCTTGCTTCCTGTTGCCAGCAGGAGGTGCAATGAGTGTAACTCCAGATTGGATGTAAATGTGATCATGAAGGGACTCTTATCAAACGTGAAGGGGCTGTCGCTGGTCTACACACTCAAATTAACTCAAATTTACAACTTCACTTCTGAATCTTGAATCATGTATAATTGAATGAAATTGTGGGGAAAGTGGAAAAAAAAGATTAAAGCCTTCACATAAGAATTGTAATACAACTCTAATCAAAATTGTTTGCATAAATGTCTCTCATAACTCTGCCTGTTTCATTGACATCAAAAATAGCATCTACCTTGTGTCAGCTGCTGTCAGAGAGAAGAGGTCTGAAAGATTCAGGAGTGATGAACTGAGCCCGGCCTCCATGTTGGAGATGACAGTGATATTTGGGAGAGCTAGAAAAAAGAAGTAAAAGGGGTTAGCCTCCATTTGTCACCTCAAACATTAACACTCGAAAATATTTCATATATTTAATGAATTCTTGAATGTACCTGCGAGTCCATAAAGGAGGAGGGGCCCCACTGCTGATTGGCTGATCGGTGAGTCATAACCAGGAAGTGTTGTTGTGAAGCTGCTGAAGTATGGAGAACAGTAAATTAAAGTTATGTCATCATCCTGCTCTTTTTTCCTAGTAAAAGTAATCCAACCACCACATCTGTATGAAATGTTCATGAGTTTTAATATTGGTGAGAAGTGGTGGCTAACTTGTAAGTTCTGGTGAGCTGAAAAAAAAAAATCTAATCTCTGCAAACATTTTGTAATTAAGTTTCTGTCTTCACAACTGCAGCACTCTTTACAGGTTCACTCCAACACTTTTCAGATTTGTCATTATTCTACTGGATTTTATATTGCAGGTTTGAAGCCTTGTAAAAACAAAAGTTGAGAAAACTCAAAATTTCAAGGCAACAGACTGCAATAGAATTTTGAGTTTTGAGCCCAACTTAAATTGTTAAGTTCTGAAAGAGTTTCACCAATTTCTGAGCTTTTGTTGAGATTATTTACTTTTCTTCTTAAGATAAACTTAAAGCTTTGAATTTTAGAAGCTCAAAACATTGTATTTTTTTTAAAAAAAAATGAGTAAATTCATCAAAGTGCAAGTAAATATCAGGTCTGCAGCTCTGTGACCAATTTTTGAATTTTCATTTTCTGAAAACTTAATTATCTCAGCTGAAGATTAGAGGTCAGCAAAACCTTTTAAAGATTATTTCAAAAACTGAAGAGTTTGAGTTGGGCTCAAAACTCAAATCTGTCGCAGTGTGTTGTCTTGAAATTTTAAGTTGTCTCAACTATTTTTCTTACAGTATGGTGGGCAGGAGCTGGCAGAAATCATGTGACTTTACAAAGTTTCAAACCTGGAAAACAAAAAACATTGGGAGAACAACAAGTCTGAAACAAATTCTGTTTGGAGAAATACTGTAACAGAGTGCTGCAGCTGTGAAGAAAAACTCAAACACAAAACCTTTGCAGAGATTTGTGTTTTTCCAGTGTTCAAAATTTGGTATCAATTTCACAAAAAAAGCAAATTTTAAATTAAATTTCAAGCTTTCAAACACTGAAAGCTTTTTTTTCTCTGTTTTGAATAATGACATGATAATCATTCCACAGAGGAACTGGATAGAGGAAATGAGAGCCAATACTACCTACAGCATCCAGAGGAAAGAAGGCGAAATGAGAGAAACCAGTAGAAGTAGAAAGGAAAAGATTTGGACACACTGGTTTCAACAGGACATTAATGTATAAACCTGCTACAGGTGATGTGGACATTGTGGACTGCAGGAAATGGTGGAACATGTTATTTTATATTAGTCAAGGTAAACATGAGACACTTAAAACTACACTTCAAATAAACCAAATGACCCCAGACATTAGAGTCTGATGAAGTCTGTCTTGTGCAGACTGGACAAAAGTTTTAAATACACAAGTGAGTTCAGCCCAGAGCCTCAGTAACATTTGGGAGAGCTACAAAAGTAAAAGAGGTTATTCGCCATTTGTCACCTCTAACATTAACACTCATACAATGAATTCATTCTTGAACGTACCTGTGAGTCCATAAAAAGCCTCTTTCATGGAGCAGCTGTCTCTGTGGCCGAGGAAGAAACAAAACTGTTGTGGAGCAGCAGTGAACATATATAGTGACCAAGTCAAACCAAATAACACACAAGAGCAAAACAAGATGGACGCCAACTACAACTAATACAAGGCAGAAACTAACTAAAGCCTGAACCCCCCCCTCTGACTTGGCAGCACGTGGTTTGGTCTGATGAGCTGGCTTTAAGATTTAAGAGGTCCCCTCAGACACACCTTTTGCTCAACCAGGAAGTGAACTGCCCCCAACAACCACAGTAAGTCAAAGACAAAGAAACACATGGTTAATATAACAGAAAAGAGCTTGTTTAACCCCACAGTGTGAGAATATCTGCACTCAATTTTAACAGTGTGAGGATACAAACAAGTTAACAAGATTCACATCAGTCAAACTGTGTCATGTGAATTGTTTGGGTGTGTTTGGCTGCAGATGAAATTAACCTGTGCAGGTGAATGTGAATGGCTGTTAGCATGTGTGGCTGTTAGCATGGTTGTTAGCATGTGTTGCTGTTAGCATGCGTGGCTGTTTGCATGGCTGTAAGCATATGTGGTTGTTAGCATGCATGACTGTTAGTGTGGCTATTAGCACATGTGGCTGTGAGCATAGCTGTTAGCATGTGTGGCTGTTAGCATGCTATTAGCATGTGTGACTGTTAGCACATGTGGCTGTTAGCATGGCTCTTAGCATTTGTGGCTGTGGTCATCAAACATTTAGCACTCTTTTTAAACACTGTTATCAACCATGTGAAACAGTGAAGTTTCAATGTACACCAGGCCTGAACACATCTACAGGCCAGTCTTCAGTCAGTGTTGGAAATTGGCTCGATAGTGTCCCCTATAAAATTTCAACAAAGCAGCCCCTGCGTCCCATTTCAGTTACATATACGAAAATTGGTACACACATGGATCATGCACAGATGCACAAAAAAGTCTCTTAGACCCATCACCTAAACCCAACAGGAAGTCAGCCATTTTGAATTTACTTCTCAAGAGTTTTCTTTGATACGTTTTCCACTCATTGTATTTCAATTAACTCTTCCTACAGAATTCATCATAACAACTTCAAAATCGGTGTGTGCCATCTAGACTACTATGTGATCAAAAGTTATTAACAAATTTGGCTATTGTTGAAGGGCGTGGCTGTGCTGTTGTGCTGGATTTTGATGTCTTGCCATGAAACACGAAATAGTTATAACTTTGGTGTAAATGGTCCGATCTGCACCAAACTTCACATGACTGATCAGCATCCCTGTATGAACACATCTACCATGGGTCGTGATTGCAGCATGCCCCGACGGGCATGGATGTGCAAGCTGCTTGCAGTTTTAACTGTTCCATCTATGGTTCTTAGTGTGGACAGCCTGTTTCATGAGTGGCGTGATGCTGTCAGGAAAGAGGTGCTGGGGTTTGACTTCCAGGAACCAGAATGTGAATGAACAATAGCATCCAAAGAGCTGTGTACAATTATGGCTGTTTGGAAAAGATTTTAAAAAATGAAGAAAAGTTGACCTCGATCTTTCCTCTGCCTCAAAGTTCCATCTCACAGCAGCAAACAATATTTGTCGTAGAAGGCAAAAAAAGCAGTTATTTTTAAATCTGCTCCAATTTGGTTTAAATATAGTAAAATAAACTTTGCCTCATAAGCACATCCTGAAATCACTTATTCCTCCCACCTTCTTTTTTGACTTTATTTTTTTTACAGTAACTCTATTTTCAGTCAATATATTCACAATCCTTATCCTTAATAAAAGCTCCACTGCTTTAAAGTGCAGCACAACCTGCCAGTGTTTCCCAGATAAGGGGGGTGGGGATGCATTTTGCTCATTACCGCAACCCCCTGGATGCTGTCCCACCACTGCCGCTGTGTCGCAGGTACTTCTTCATGCGCCATTTGATTAATAGATTAATTCCAAAGTAACATGCTCTTATTCATTGTTTTCTCTGGTGGACTCGATGGCGGAAGTGTTGATTAATGGGATTGAGTGTGGAAATGGTAATCTGCACTTTTGAAATTCATGACCTACTTTATGCACTACTTAAAAAAAAGAAAAAAAACTAACAGCCAGCTCTCTTTAGCTGAGTCTTTCTCATATCATATCTGCGGTAAGAGACTTCTATGCATAGAAGCTGCGGCATAATTCCCCTGGGCCATTTTGTTTATATCTGCAATAAAGTGCTAGTGTCACATTAAATATGGTAGACTGGAGACAGGGGAGAATATATTTAGTGCGGAGCCTTCAGTGAGTGAGTGTTCCCAGGCCTGGCTCGGGTTCCTCTCCATGCATTCTGCGCTAATGAATTGGTCCAATTAGTGCACCAATTAACAACACCAAGAGCTGTGCTATCAATTCTGCAGCTCTGGGAGAATAAGCTGCACATATACTGTACTGTAGGCTATATACTGAGAGGAACTGCTGTGTCTAGGGTATTGACTTTTGGTTTTGTAAGAGATTTCAACCTTAAAGCTGCTCCGGGCAACTTTACATGTTAGTGGTTCAAAATGTCAGATGAGCAAATGTTTGAATTTGCAGAAGTTAAATACCCAGAAATCCCGTATGATGACACCAGTAAACTGTAGGTAGCGTGCTGGTGTTTGCTCACCCAGCCTGTTTGTATGCTAAAGAAAACTGTGGAGTAAAGAGAAGATTGTACAGCTTTCACCCAGCACGGCTGGGATGTTTCACTTTTAAAGGGAAGAGCCACCACTTTTCATGTGGATGTCAAGTCAGAATTGATGGTAAATGTAGTTCTACTGAAGCAAGAAACTCCATAGTGCTGCTATATTGACAGAGAAAGCTGTGTTGTCCTATTGCAAATTCTGTATTTCTTCCTGCACCCAGTGATGTCACAGTAATGTAATCTCTGTTTCAGCTTGGATTCCTAGTCTCTGCCTCTAGATAGCCAGGGGGCATGCTAGAGGAGTATGATTGTCACCTAACACTATATATTTTCTATACTTTGCAAGGCTGATGGATTTGGAAGATCGCACAAGAATCTATCTTGCCAGGGTTGGCAGCTATGGCTGTGGTTTAGATGTGAAAACGAAACATTTATTAGTCCCTCATTAACACTTTTCTCATTTGATGTTTTTTTTTTAAATTCAATATGATTTTGGTATTCCCAAGAGTACCTTTGATGTGCTCATTTTCTTTACAAAAACAACAAGAATCATCTACTGATATGCTAGCTACATAGTTCAGACTGCAGCTTGTCATTGTGTTTCCTTCTCTGCGCTGTTGTGTTTTTTGAAAGTACCTGCCCTCTTCTAAACAGTTTCTAAGGACGACTTCCCAGATGGTTCTGTGTAACAAACCTGGCAAATCTGGCATGTTAGGTTATATATTTTGGCCAACCAAAGTAATGCCTATAGGTTGAGGCGGCGATACACGGCAACACTGGCATAGGCACCAGAAGCATGCGCAAAATGCATCCTGGTACATGCAGGCACTGCCAACATGTCGTATGTTTTGAAATAACCTTGATGAAAACTGGAGTGCAGTGTTTGATGGTTCCAGATCATTCACCAACATTTTTCTCCACACAAAATGCATTTAAAACTGCACTGATCAATGTTTTTATATGAGCAATAGATTTAATTATTATATGTAGTTTAGAGATGAACACACAGAATTGCCACCAACTCTGCAATTCACCTGAGTTTTTACAGACCTTTTTTTTTTCTTACAGAGCAGATTTACTGACCACATCTGTACTTTTTTTTGACTCCCATCACTGTAATTAACCTGGTATCCAGCAGCAGGCGCCTGTAATTAGTGTAAAGCTCCACAAACCAACTGTTCACTACCTGCTCAGCAGCAAACAGCAGATAGTTGCAGTTGTGAACATAGTGGAGCATTTGGTAGCTGAAGAGCCTATTCTAAGGAGTTGATGGAGACCAAAAACAGAGCAAAAGAGAGAGAGAGTGAATATTGGACTACCATTGATCAGGTGACACACACATCACTCTGAATGAATGCTAATGTTCAAGTGTCTCCTGGAAAGGCAAAAGACAATTCTTCAAAGATACATGTTAATTTTTCTAGGGGGTCTGTCATGGTCTTGGATTTAGTCATTTCCTGTTTTATTTTGAAGTCTTCCCTTACTTATCTTTGGTGTATTTCATGTGTCATTTTGTGTCTTTGTCTGCTTTTCTACCCTTTTGATTAGCTTCAACTGCCCCTAAATTTCTATTTGTGTAATTAGTGAATGTATGTTGCCTCATTAGTTGTCAGGTCAACTCTGTTCCTACTCCTGGTTTTCTTTTGGATTATTCTTTGTTGTTTGTGAAACTCTCTCATTTGGATTTATTTTTGTTGGACTTATTTTTACCTGGACTTTCCTTCTGTTACTTTGTGTTTCCTTGCCAGTAAGTGAATATATTAGCTTTTTGTTTCCTCAATCCTGTGTGTCCTATATTGTGGGTCCACTTCAAAACTGAACTTTGACAGTCTGACCAGAACAGCCATGGGCCCAGCAGACAGTGATGAGTTTGAACTTAAGGACTTGGTTTCTACACTTCTGTCAGGGATGTTTGGAGGCAGGACCCTAGTACTGAAATCAGACAGGCAGCTCTGACACAGAAAGAAATTCCAGCTGACCTCTCAGTCTGTTAGCCACTACTGCACCTCAGCAAGGTAAACTCCAGCCAGTTAACCAGCAGCATGTTAGCTCCCAGCCTTCTACTCAGCTTGCACTCCAGTCTTCTGTTCCGGTTGTGCTGTGGCCATCTCTTTTTTCTGTGTTGGACCTGTTTTTCCTGGACTTTCCAGCCACCTTTTGTTATTTTGTTTCCTTGCCACAAAGTTTATTAGTTACCTTTCTGTTCCTTCACTCCTGTGTGTCCTGCATTTTAGATCCATTTTAAAACTGAACTTTGAAAAGGCCTATGCAAAGAATATGTGGGTAAACATAAGTCCCACGCAACACGGTTGTAGCTTAGTTAGACTGTAGAAAAGATCATGGTCTGGGTTCAAGTAGGTATGTTACATTACATAAATCACATGACAATTAACATAAATGTAAAAATAAATTTGAAATGTAAATCTTTAAATAAGTCATTGTCGACTTTTGAACCCTTTTCACGCATGCAGTCTATCCCTTAAATGTTCAGGAACATTTCCTGCATGGGGCCACGTGTGAATGGGAGCAGTGATCGATATTCTGGGAAATCTGTGCTTCCAATTTCCTACTTGAAGACCTGGTAACATTTCAGGGACAAACACATTTCATTTGTCAGTGCAGACTCAGGGAAGACAGGAAGAGACCAGAGTAATATATGCATTATGTACACTCAGAGACAACATCTTATATGTCACTCACTTCTGAAAGTACACACACAATGAAAAAATATTTTGATATATTAAAGTGCAATATAAACTCAGAACTGAAAGAGCAGCTTCATTGATCATGATTGATGGCTGCAGGAAATGGCACTTGCAGGTGTTAATTAACTGGAATTTTCCTGCCATACCTCCCCTTGTCTGTCACTAATCTTGCGCCGCCACTTTTAACTGTAACAAGATCCCCATGATTACCACTACCTGATGGACTGTCACTTGGCTCATCTATTTGCATATGTGAAAAGGTGCATAAGGACACTAAAAAACAAGGAAGGGACATTACATCACTATAGGACATTGTATGCTCTTTTTGGTGCCAGACTTTGGTACCAGTTCTATTGAAGCCTATGGCAGAAGCACAGCCCACATATCTATGTGGTACAGTATGATCTTTGACATTCCTCTAAAAAGTGACCTTCAACTTTCCTTGAAGGTGCAAGACTGTAATGTTGTAGAATAAAGCTACATGTGTGACTAGTCAAAATCACTTGTAGTGCCTGAAAGCTTATCCCAGTATTTCACACTATACACAAACCCTGGTCTTTTCCTGTGTTTGTTTGAGCCAGTCCATCTACCCCACGTCCTCCATACCCGGAGGTGAAGTAACTTTAAAGCTGCTTGTAGGTAATGAAGCTGTGTGGAGGATAGATCAAAACTGCATACATGCAACGTGCCCAGTGGCATCAAAAGGGTTTTTGACACCACATATCCTTGGCTCTGGGCTAAGCGTTAACCCTGGGATAATTTATCCTCTTCTCACACATATTGTTAACCCAAGGTTAAGCTAAGCCCAGGACTATATGATTCACACTGCCCTTCTTCTAGCTCTGGGTTACAGCCTCTGTACACCCACACAGATGTTTTACATTAACCTGTCTGATTATCTTCTTCATCTAACTTTTTAGCCCTGTTTCACACTTGCAGCTTTTAGCCCTAGGCTTAGTCGATTTTCAGGGGATAACCCTGCAAACTCAGGGCTAACCCTGCTCCAGAGCAGCCAGCTAGCCCTAGGCTAAAATCAGGGTTAGCCCACTTTGCAGTGTTCCAGGATTGTGCCAGTGTGAAAGCTCTTTTAGCCTAGGCTAACAACTCCCTTAGCCTGGGGCTAACTGCTCTCTTAACCCGTAGCTAAATGCAGTGTGAAAAGCTCTATAGTCATACAGACACCCTGATATTATTATCCTAACCCTAACCACTATCACTCCTCATACCTAGACCTAAACAATAATTCATTAATAAATTGAAATAAATATTTTATTCATAAACATCCAATTTATATATAAAGTTATTTCAGTTTTTTCAGTAAGTGATCGGTGCAATCCAATTGAATCAGTGTTTTCTAAAGCTTCAGCATCCTCAATAACCCTCAAAACCACTCCAATATTGTCCAATCAGCCAAGCAGTTGCTGAAATATTGTCCAATCAGGAGATTTTTTGTAATTAATGCTAATTATACTAATAATTTAAATTGCCCAAAATATACAAGTTAGCACCTGGCGGCTTCTTAATGACGGGGACCCATATTTTACATTTCTGACATAAAATGTTGGGGTAGTCAACATTTCCGGGTTCACATTAGAGCGGAAGATCTGTGCCCGAGCCCAACCAGACCCAACAGGTTTGGGTCAGGTTTCTCACATATTTCATAGGCTCACTTCAGGTTTGGGCTGTATTCTATTTTTTTTTTTTTTTTTTCAATTCTTAGTCATTGCCAATTCCAATTCCCTTGCTCCTAGTGCTTGGTGCATAAAGAGAAGCTTGTTAAGAAAAATGTCGTGCTGTAATCGGGTTTCAGGCTGAAATATGCTAATGAGTGTCGCGTTCGGGTTGGTTTCTAACAGAATTTTGCCAGCATCAGGCCTTGACGAGCTCAACTTTTCAGGCACGATTAAAGCACTAATCCACATTAGGACTATATTAGCTGAAAATAGACACAGATCTCTGGCTGGAATCTAACAAGAGACTGCAAGTGTAAGTTACCAGGATGTAGCACGACAGCTGCATTCTAAGACAACTTTAACAAACCATATGTTACAGCAGCAACAAAAGCAAGAAAATGAAAAATGAACTTTTCCGTATTTTTCTGCTCTCAGCAGCTCTTTGTTACTGCTGATTAAAAAAAAAGTCCATGGGAAACATGACTACGTGTGAATTTACACATTTCACTTTGAGCAGCGCAGGTTCATCTACAGTCTGTCCGAATCAGACACCTTTCAGACGCTCGCTCCTGAGGGAAGAAAAGAAATCTTCAAACATGAATTTCTCTTGGAGAAAAGCAAGGACGTCCAGCGAGTAAATCCTGTCTAATTAGCATATCAATTAAATCTGCAGCTCGAGATGGCCCAGGCTTTAAAGAATCTATGTGTTTGCTTCAGTCCATGAATATTCCTAAAGCCTGATCAGCTCCAAGAAAGAAAAAAAAAGAGAGACTTGGAGTGGAGAGCTGAGGCTGACCTTGGATATTGGAACTGCTGACCCTTGGCTGGGCTGGCCAATCAGAGAGTGTTGTTCCTCACGGGTGGATGAGCCAATCGCAGCGTCCAGCGCTGGAAGCCATGTGTCCTCCGCCGAGATGTGTGACCGATCTGGAGGTGATCACACACATGCAAATGAAGCCGAGAAACAATTAAATGTTTGGAAAATTATCCTCAAACTTATTTAATCAGTTTTAGATATTAAATATCAATATAAGAAAATGTTCTCACAAAAATCTTGATTTACAGAGTGCCCTGAATGCCTCTGATGTTTTAAATCCCTGTGTCAGTTTTATGATGAGAGCTATTTGTCCTGTAGTTTTATGTTCATTTTTTATAATCCTTGCGTGATCACATTTCACACTTTTAAATATAGCCAGCATGTGTGATGTAAAGCCTTTCGTCCTCCTTTTTTTTCCCACTCTGTCTTGTCCTTTCAGTGATGAAACCTTCCCCTCAGCGGACATCCTCTTCTAGTCGCTGGGAAGAGAACAAAAGCTGTCATTCACTGATCTCCCCATTACGCACAGTGTGCTCGTCCCTGCCATCGTCACCTTTAAATCCGGCTCTGTCTTTAAACGAGCTTCTCAACGCCACAGAGAACAGAGGACAGAAATGGAGAGGAAGAAAAAAAACACACTGGATTTGTAACTTTTTTAGTTTTCAGATTGCTGTGAGACAGATCAATATTTCTTCTCCTCTCCAGTCGGCATATTTTTGGAGGATAGGGAGCTAATTACAATTCCCTTAACTGCCTACTCTGTCATCTGTAATATTATTTTAAAGCAGGCCAACCGGAATCCTGTGACTTTTTTTTTCATGCGGAAAAGCTGTCTCAGCCGCTGTTCTTGTATATTTGTGTTTGGGATAAAGTGCTGCTTTATGAAAAAAGAACATTCAGGTCAGGTAGAAGCACCTTTCTGTCTCTGTTGAGGGAAAAATCACAATCTGGGTCAAAATGACTACTTTGTTAAAGACTGTGTAAAGGATAAAGGGAGTTTTTCTTCTAAACACTTTAGACGCATTAAGGCTTATTTATGCTCCCTTTATATACGAAAATAGACACGTACGTTTTAAACAATATAACCGTCCCTGTCAACATACTTCCATGTGTCCTTTGTGTTGGCATGGATGTTAAGCAATACATCCACTAGAGGGCACCACTCAGAGACAACCCCAAAGAAGAAGTTTCTGAATGGAGGTGATCTATGCACCATTAAATACATGACTTCATGTGGATGGAGAATTTGTTTTGCTGCCTATTTATTAAAACTATTGGATATTTAGGTCTTCTTCGTCGTCTCCTGTGGTCATGTCTCACTTGAACTATTGGCTACTCTGCTACACTGCCCCCACAGCTACTGGGGGTACTGTTCCATTCAATCTGTATCCAAAGGCTTTCTGAAAAATGTGCAAAAATATGAACAAAATGAAAATACAGTACGGACAGTAGACTCCATCTGTATGCATATCTAATGTAGAGCATAAATGAGCCTTAATACCAGCATTTCCAAGTCCTGGTCCTCGGGGCCCACTGCCCCGCATGTTTTAGCTGTTTAGATGTTTCCCTGCTCCAACACACCTGATTCAAATGATCAGCTCGTCATCAAGCCTCTGCAGAAGCCTGATAATGATCTGATCTTTTTTATTTTTTTAAAGATTATTTTTTGGGAGCTTTTTGCCTTTATTTGGATAGGATAGCTGAAGATATGACAGGAAGGGGGGCAGAGAGAGAGAGAGGACGACACGCAGCAAATGAGCCGCAGGCGGAAGTCAAACCTGCGGCCACTGCAGAGGACTAACAGCCTCAGTACATGGGGCGCACACCCTACCAACTGAGCTGACCCGATCATTTGAATCAGGTGTGTTGGAGCAGGGAAACAACTAAAACATGCAGGACAGTGGGTCCCAAGGACCAACTAAACTAAACTAAACTAAACTAAACTCAGAGTTTTTGGGTGGCCCTGAAAAAAAGACTCACTTTGATGTCAAAGTCCAGTCCAGTCCAGTGGTTTGTTAAAGGGGTAGTTCACCCAAAAATGAAAATTCAGTCATTATCTGCTCATCCTCATGCTGATTGAAGATCAGGTTTATTTTTTAATCCACAAAGGACTGCTGGATTTTCACAAGGAAGCAGCGTTGCAAAATCATCCGGACAATATGTTAATGGTGACCAGTTTTCAAATGTGAATTAACAAATGGAAAAAAGCATGAAATGCCTCCATACTGCTCGTCTGGTGTAATGCAAGTCTCCTAAAGACCCAACATGCCAAGTTGATTTGAAAGACGTAAATTTACACAATGTTTGTAGCCTGACTCTTCACTGTAGATCCTTAGCTTGGAGCCATGTTTACGTGCACACTGTCTGAACTGGGTGTGTGTGGTGTGATGAACGGCATGTCAGGGCCTTAGGAGACTTGAACAAGCAGTTTAGAGGCTTTTATGTTTTTGGTTTTTTTTTCCAGTTTTTTTTGTGTTTGAAAACTGGTCACCTTTCACTTCTATTGCTTCCATGCTCTTTTTGCCATTACTGAAACATTGCACATCTAAATGTACTATAATCCTGTAAATTCTGATAATGCAAGATGCTGTATTATGTAACTGAATCACAAAGAAATCATACAGCTATATGAAGGTTGTGTTTTAATGTAGCTAATGATAAACTACAGAAGTGAAGCAGTTCAGTGTGTTGGTGTTTGTGCTCCCTGACTACACATTTGGGATGTAAGTGTGAAATCATTTTGTATCAATTACTCCTTTTTTCCCTTGTCATGTTAGTATAAATGTGTTTTTAATGGAATGACAAAGCAGTGATTTGTTACATTTACATTTTCCCCAGATGGATGCTCACATGCTTTTAAAGTTTTATTTGAATTCATAACTTAGACAGGCTGTCAGCGCATGTCACCAATGCAAGCAGTGTGAAACGTGTTTAACGAGAGAAACTCATTTAAAAAGAGTGGCTGAATGTGCTGATGAAAGCAGGTAGTGCTTACACCGCCATTAAGCAGAACAGACGCATAAAGCCTTAGTTTACTGTACTGAGCCTAAGGCAGCGAATTAAACAAACAATGTTTTAAAGGTGCACTAACACAGCCCAGGACACTTCACTGCAACATTAAAACTGAGTGTCCAACTACTGCAGCAGAGGAGGAGCTGTACTATCTTCATAGTGTCCCAATACTTAGTACTCCACAAGCCCAACAACTCTCAAGAGTTTTATTATTAATTTGGCCCAAATATTAATGATTTTAAATATATTTAGCTTGATTTACTCCTGCTTTATTAGTTTTCCTCTGCCTAGCATTAACCTTCTTAGTTTTAGCTGCTATAAACATAATATTTAGGGCAACTTTTACATTTTAATTATTTTCAAAGTACACTCTTAGAGATAAGGGTGATAACTAGAACCATAAAGGGCTTTTCGGCTTTTTGGTTCCTGTTGAAACCTTTTATAAAGGTTCCACTTTGAAGACTTTCAGAGAGTTCTACCTAGAAGCTAACATAAAGTGTTATATACCTAGAACCATGGGTGATTGGTTCCACCCAGAACTACATACGAGAAGGTCTACAGAGAACCCTTCTGCAGGGTAATGGTTCCACACAAAACCTTCATTGGAAATTCTATCCAGAACCATTCCCTCTTGTAAGGATGCCAACAAGAACCCACACAGGGGGTTGTACCACAAATCTTTTTGTATTCCAAGGGTTTTCTCTAGAACATTCTCAAGTTTCTATGGAGAACCTTTCTATGTTCCAAGCGGTTTTATCTAGAGCCCACCAAGGAGGTTCTACAGAGAAAACTTTTAGACTATGGTACAAAAAACCCTTGATGAAGACGTTCTTCAAGAATTTAAACAATCATTGATGAAGTCTTTTGTCTTAAATAGAACCCTTGACAAACCTTGACAAACCACAACAGTTGTGGGTAGAACCTCAGCCCTACAGGAGGAACCCTTTAGAAACCTTATTTCTAAGCTTGTAAGGATACTGTTGTTGCTGTTGCCCCTCTGAACAACAATGTTGAAGTCATGAGACTGAAGCTCTAAGAATAGCGATACATTAGTTTGAAGAGTGACGTCTTTTTTTTAGTCTTTCAAAAACCTAAAACAAAAATAAATGTTTTGCCCTTATCTGCTCAGACGTGAACTGCAAATGTTAGCATGTCCAGCTAACTAGCTTACTAACTGCAGTAATGTTACCTCCAGTCAAACTTGTGTTAGATACCACTGCATCTGCCAATCTCATGGCTTATTTCCAGGGGTTGAAGTGAGATTTATGTGGGGGGGTTAAGGAGGACAGTGTGGGCTGGTGCCTTAATTACTGTATTTCTGTCATCTACTATATACATACATGTCATATTTCACCGTCCCCCCAGCATTTACTGGTATGTAGCTTCAGCCTCAATCCTTTAGCATTAAAGTCATATCATATTTCAGAGTCTTTTACAGGGTTCTCGTTTTAAAATGAGTCAGATGGAAACATTAAAAAGTCAGCTGGAGACACACTTCATGGCTGACTCAAGCTGTTTAAGTATTAGCTAGCTAAATTTATTAAATCTGCTAGCAAGAGTCATCATTTTAGCCAACGAAATCCATGGTTAGAAATGAGAGGCTGCTTTTTTTTTTTTTTTTTTTTACTTCTCTGTGGGATCATAGACCTCGTTTCAAAAAGTATTGCCAATTTCAACATTAATTCTGCTGCTGTTATCACTGCATATGAGCAGCGCAAGGATGGAAAGCTGGACAGGTGTAGCACCAATGACCAAGAAGGGTGGGGCTTAGCAAAGGGTCAGTTGGCATCTCACTGGTGCTATGCATAATCTTTTTTTATGAAAAGATGTAAATGTTAAATTGTGTGTTTTTTTACCTGTACACTGTATGTCTGCAGTTTTTCAACATGGAAGATATAATAGTGCACAACAAAAAAGTAATACCTGTTATTTTTGATCTTCATTAGGTTAGTATATTTTGAGATTTTATTGGCTGGATTACAGTCATGCTTTGGGAGGAATCACTGTAGCAGGTAACGGACTCAAACACACTGCCTAAACACAGGCAGGTTACTTAAAGCGATATTCCACTCCTAGATGATAATCCACTCAGTATGTACTCACCCCTATGCCGATGTGAGGATGGGTGAAGATCTTCAGTTCACAAAACAATCCTGGAGTTTCAGCAGAAAACAGGGTTGTAGCCAATGGCAGTGATTGGCGACCAAATGGAAAAAAAAAAAGAACACAAAATGTCTCTATCCTGCTCGTGTGGTGTAATCCAAGTGTCCATGAGACATTAAAATTTAACCACAAAAGACGCCATCTACGCCATGTTTTTAGCCGAAATGTCAACTGTAGCATGTAGCAGGTAGGATGTAAACATGGTGTCGATGTATCGCAAGACTTCGTATATCTTGCGAGATGGATCACAAGACTTTGTATATCTCTTAATGGATGCACGTGTGAAAGTATCGCTAGATATACGAAGTCTCGCGATACATCAACGCCATGTTTACATGCTACAGTTGACATTTCGGTTTGAAAACTGATCACCATTCACTTCCATCATTTAGGAGATTATGCAACACTGTTCTCCTGTGAAACTCCAGCAGTGTTTTGCACTGTATGAAGAAAACTATCATCTGGATTACATTTCATTCTGAAGATCTAAATTCAATGATTATGACACCTAATTGCTCTTATTAATTGTCATGTATTTTGATCATTGTCATGGGACCAATCAGCCACAGTAAGTCTCTAAGCAGAGCTTCATGATGGAGCCCAACAGGGTAAAGCAACAAAAGCTGTCAAAACTGTAACATTACTGAAATGTGAAATATCAGCAGAATTGGCACCAACCTTCCAACTGTATGTGGCAGTGAAAGAGGAGTGACATACTGAGTTGAACAGCATCAACGTACCACTAGTCAAAGTGGCATACCACTAAAAATGCATATGACACTCAAACCTGAGTGGCACATCACCAGTATGCCAGAGTTTATAAAAATTCACACACAGCCGTGGCGTATCATAATCAGCAGTGGCATATGTCAATAGGAAATGAGTATATGCCCGTGAGAAGTGGTGCATGACAGTGGAACATGAGTGACATACAGTCTATAAGTGCCATATAAGCCAAGAGAATGGCAACAGGATACCGAAAACTGACAGTGACATAGCACACAGTCCACACACTAGGATAAGAGTGGCATGGCGTTAACCACTTCTCCATCTCTGAATTTCTCATATACAACTGACAAAGATCTCATCTACCACCAAACAAAACATTGTGTAATTTATAGAAATGTGTTGGTATCCAACAAATTTGCCAATTGAGGTAAGGAAAAAAAATTACTTGACAAGATCTCCTAACTTGACTGACTATCGACCATCTATGAGCCACCATTGCTTTATTTTGTTGCAGCAGCTGATATAGCAGTATTGTAGGTCAGTTTGATTGCTTTGTCATGTATTGGGATCTCCACCAGGTGGCAGCATTTATAACCCAGGAGATAAATGCTGTGACTGTACTATGTGAGGTAATTAAAGAACTGCAAAAAACAGAAGTTGATCTTGTTGATTTCTGATTCTGTCAACAACATGCTTTTGCTTAGTTTGTTCAATCAACAGAGCAGAACAAAGAACTCCCAATGGACAATGTAACCACATGCAGAGCTCCAGACCAGTGAATGAGGTGGACGGCGGGACTGGTCACATGCACACACACACAGTTTTTGTTATCATATGACTAGATAAATAAGAGTTTATTATACTGCATGAGTTGTGTGAGTTCTTGAAGTTGGTCTAACTCCACAATTCAGTACTACATATTCTCAGTCTTTTCACATTTTTAAATTTACTTCCCTTTACACAGACTTTACATAGATGTTTTGACAGTTTAGTTATTTTAAAAACAGGAGCACCATCAATAAATCTGGATAGCGTATTTTGGATTCATTCTACGATCACGTGCTGGTAACACAATGCAACAATGGGCGAGTCATCGATATACATATATATCAATATATTATGTTGGGGATGAAGTGTGCTTTTATTCTAGTTAGCATGCAACAATGACACCAACTCAGGTGAGAATTGGCCCAGATATTTACATTATTGATCAGTTTTCATGATCAGTTCTTGTAAGCATTATCCGATCTCTTGATCACATTTTTAGTGAATATCAGCCAATAATGATCAGCAGCCCACACAAACCAGTAACTTGACCCTGAAACAAGAAGGAAAGGGCTCGATATAGCCAACAAACGTCAGAAATCTAAGATTAATTTTTTGAAACTAGATTTGTCTTCACTGGTCACAATTTAGGAGAAATTAATATCTTTAAAAAGAACTACAGAGACAAATCTTTTTGTTATTTTATTTAACGCTCAGGAATAAATTATTTTACAAAGCTCAAAGCCATACATATATTAGAGTCAGAGGCAAAAAGACAATATCTGAATGAAACATAAGGTGGTTATGAGGGTTTGTTGCATTTATTATTGTTCTAGAATGAAAGCTGATCTCAACTTAGTACCTCTCATATAGTAGCGGAACATGGTTATACATATACAACATAAAAGTATCATGCATACTCATATCCATAAATATACACTGTATATTTATGGATATGAGTATCAACTATAAGTATATTATATTACATAATATTCTTACATACATCTAATACACATGTACATGCACTAATTGTGTCTGTTTAGAAAACAGATCTGTTGTGGTGTTTATGTTATTCATCTGGATTGGATATGTTGATATAAACTTGTGCATTTGATTGACTTGATTCCAAGTTTTCATAGTGAGAAGTATATAAGGAGTTAGACATTTATTCTAACCTTAATAATTTTGCAAAGGTTTGTCAAATTTTTGTCTTCTCGTTAAAAAATCTTAATAAATCTTTTAGCACTCATAAATCCAACAGACAATCTTTTTGTGGCCATCTTCCATCCTCCATATAATTCAGAATACATAACTTGATGGTTCTTTAATAATTGCTAATAAAATAAAAGTAACCTTTTGCTAAATTGCTTGCAGTTTGGAACATTTCCATATCAAATGAAAAAAATAGGCCTCTCTCCTCAGTATAATGCCAACACATTCATCTGTTATACAACTTCAGAAGTTTAAGTTTTCTCTGGGTATAAAATGTCCTTTTGATAAACTTAAAATTGATTGTTTTGTTTCATGCAGAGTTTGATATTCTATGCATTTTATGCCAGACTGATCCAAGTATCAGGATCTATGATGTCTTTAAGATCTTTCTTTTTCAGAGAGGTGTTAATGGTGTTCCTTAAACCATTTCTAACAGACTTCAGCCCGGGGGCCAGATGCAGCCCACTAGATGGTTCCATGTGGCCCACAAGGTCAAAGTCAATATCATTTTTCTTACCTACTTTACTTGCTTATCTTTACTTAAACTGTATAAGTGCATTGCTGTGTTTGCCAGCTATTAACTCATAGATATCTATGTGCCCATGTGCCCCATATAGAAAACTTCTGACTATTTCATTATTAGAGATTTAGCTATTTTTAGGACCTTATAGTGCATTTATGTCTGGCCCACGACAGCCTGATCAGTTTCTCATGTGGGCCCCCATGAAAAATAATTACCCACCACTGGTGTACAGTCTTGTAAATTTTATGCATAACACTACACAAATTAAGGCTGAAGTTGTGAAATTAGACCAAACTTGCAATAGCATATCATTTCAGTAAACCTAATCCCAGCTAGCAGTGTGAGAAATAAGGATCAATGAAATCTCTGAACACAAGGTAGCTGTCACAGACAAGACAAACACAATCACACACAAAGGCATGAAGTTGTGTCTTAGAACCAAAGTCTTCAGGGTTGTCCATTGTCCCTCCATTATTGATAAGCGCTGCTGCCTGCTGGACATTTTCCAGTCTTGCAGTGTGGCTCCACTGTGATCGAGTAGGGAGTCCTTCCTCTGCTGCTTGCCAGTCTGAGCAGGATGCTAGCCAGTTCTCCAGGGGAAAGCTGGAGTGTGACTCGCCACAGTCTGTTTGTCGCCAGGCTCTTTCTCCCGACTCCAGTCCACAAAACAAACTCATCCACGGCCAAATCAACATGACAGGCTGTCAACTCATCAACAAGACAAACTCCTCAGCTTAGCGCAGTCACTCAACTTTCCATCAAACCCTGTGACATCCAACTACATCATGAGCAAAGAGACAAGGAAGACACAGCGTCCAGATGGTTCATTTTGGGGTCTTTTACTCTCCTTTATAAAAATATTTGAGGACAGCTCACACCTTGTCAAGTAGAGTTGGCCAATAAGGAGATTAGGTTAGTGTTGGTTTATGGGGCTTTTAAAGTGTTGGGGGACCATGGCTCCACTGTGTCATCACTATTATAGAACTCACCCAAGGGGTTCTCCAGAGAACCTTTTTATATTCCAATGGTTTTATCTAGAACCCACCACAGTTGATCTGCCAAGATCATTTTTATAGTCCAATGGTTTTATCCAGAACACACTTCTACTGTGAACCCTTTTATATTATTGTACAAAAAAAGAGTTCCTCAATCCTTGAAGAATTCTTTCTTCCAAAGAGGGTTCTTAATGGAGTCCTGAGTCTTACAAGGAAGTCTTGATAAAACCCTTTCTTCATAAAAGGGCTTTTCAAAGGTTCAAAGCGTTCTGGGTAGAACTTCAGCCCCTCAGAAAGAACCTTTTTGGAACCTTTATTGCCAAGAGTGTATTGGAAAAATGGGACAGAATGGAGTTCCTCTACTGGTACTATCAACAACTTTTATGAATGGAAGCAAAAAAAAAAAAAAAAAAAAGTTTAAATGTGTAACAAACTGAACTGAACTGTCTGGTGGAAACACAAAAATACTGTTGTGTAACGCTGTAACTTTAAATTTAAACATTTCACATCAGTGACATTTTCTTTTATTCTGGTGCTCAACTGCAGACTGATATAGATAGGTCATATATAATTTAAAATAATTTTTTGATACACAGAGACCCATATGTCCACCCATATGACACGGCCCATATGTTCTGTGGCAGCATTCAATCACACAAAAAGTCTCCAATAAAAAGATAAGGGAGGAATGTTCTGGGGTTAGATCCGACAATAGCATCATGCCAACAGTTCCTCAAAAGTCATTAAATTTGCAACTTGTGTGCGGTTTTGCAAATAAAATTGTTCCCTTGATGGTTGCACATCATCAGACTCAAACTAATATTCATTTTGCCATAGTATCAGCAGACTGCTTTACAAACTCATGTCCCACTTGATGGAGGTTGAGTACGGCACAATGAAGGGAAAGGAGAGATCCAGACTATTTTGGGAATAACAGTCATTTTGTATTTTCAAGCTCTTTGCACTCAGAGAGGAAACCAGCTCCATTGTTCGACACACATCTGCACGATGCATTATTTGTGTGAAAAGATATTAAGTTTTGAGAAGTGTTTTGCCATAACTAGAAATGCAGAAATCACAGCAGTGGGTCTGCAAACCTTAAAACAAACAAGCATCATGTCTAGTGAGAGGAGAGAAGAAGAAAAAAACAGGAGAGAGGCAGAACAAAAACAAATCCAGCACAATCTTACTCATCAAACCGCTAAAAAGCGTCAAAGAGAACATCTTGGATTATTACCGCCTTAGAGAACAGAGATGCATTTTGAAAATGATCCCCCCCTAATCTGTAAACATGCTGGAATCCTTGTTGTCAAAGGAGAAATCCTCAAATCATCTTAGTGCATAACGGCCTTTTTAGCAAAACTGGGTCGTTTTAGTTAATTTACCTATTGCACTAGACTTTTCATTTCTTTCCAGAGGCAGATGCTCAAACGGCATTTCTAAAATAGGAAATGAAATCTGGACGAGCAGCTTAACAGACGTGCAAAAGGCACATAAACCAAACCACTACAGGGAAGGAATGTAGGGTGCTCAAACATTTGTCTGATACTTTTGTATAGGTGACAGCGAAGACTGACATCAAAGAAATGGAACCAAAACATGCAGAATTTAATGTAAAAAAAATAAACAAAACTGATTTGATATGGAGTATAAGAGGATTCTCATCATCTGATAACAAAAAGGAATTGGTGCAGAGCAGCAGCTACTGTAATTATCTGCGATCATTCAGCACGGAGAGGACTCTACACTTAAACACCTACATTCAGACTGAATTGCATCTGCAAATCTGCCATTCAGAGAGCTGCCAAGTGTTGTGTAGGCCCCCGGATCAGTAAAGTACCACCCTGAGCAAGCTTTCAGCGGGAGAGAGGAGGGACAACATAATGCCCATAAGCATATAACACAGTTACCAAAAAGCTTGTGTTAAATGTTTAATTAAGCCACAATCACGTTTTTTTAATAATGCAAGACCAAATCTCTGAAATACTTCCTTGTTTTTAAATGCACCTCCATGCGGCACGGCGTAAAGGCGCTCCACATGATCTTTGCGAGGAGCAAAGCCGTGACCCTCCTTCAGTTTGCTGACAAACTCTCTTGTATATTTGCTTTAAATTTTAATTGCGTGGTAAATTATTAAGAGTGTTAGAGCTTGGCTCAGACTCCCCAGGCTGCGGGGCTAGCCATGCAATAGCACAGCAACAGTCCATCTATATGCACAGGACCCCTCACTGTCACTGTGTCTGCCGCTTCAGAGCAACGTTTGGTTTAAACATGATAAAATACTTTGAAGATTAATCTGATAAGGGCCGGTGCTGCTGTGAATACACGAAAGATGTCAAGTGTTTTTGTGGGGGAGACTTGCACATAATAACTTGGACCTTTTCAGCGTCTCTGCTGTTTTCTTCAGAGGAGCTGCCTGTTGAGGAGCCGAGACTCATGGGGGATCCTGTGCTTCTAATCTTTTTTGGAGGGAATGTAATTTGCATGGTGCATTTCACCTTACTTTTTAGAATTTTTTGGGCTTTCACACTGAGCAGCATACTATGGGTGTGCATCTTGATACATGTTCAGCAATACGATACATCTTAGAAATTTTTAAATAGCTAACGATTTGGTGCGATACGATTCAGCACCGCCACGATAGGGTACTATCAGTTGCAAGAAGAAATCCTGATAGTTTCACTAAATCCAGTCTCAGGAGAGACAGAGATGTTAACATCATGATATACTGTAGCCTAAATGGGAATCTGTGAACAAACTTTAAAACTTTAAAATGCATTTTTGCAGTAAGATGATCTGCTGATCTGTTTCATAAGAAGAGTGCTGTGGTTTTGATTGAATTTAACTATGTAGAGGACATGGGGTGGGTGATGCTACGTGTTACCTGCTCTCCCAGTGACATGACGTCTCCGGTGGGGGTCGGGAGACTCACGGCTCTATTTCTCATCTTTCTTATAAAACCAAAACTTATTTTACACTTGCGTGTTATGAAAGTTTATATACTTTACAAACATACTAAAGCAGGGTTGACAGGTCTGCGTGACAAAACTAGCCTGATGGCACATCAAAATCAGCCCAAATCTAACCCAATGGCCAAGACGGAGAGTGGCTGGGGCCATTTTGAGCGGAGTTTGCATGTTCTCTCCATGCGTGGGTTCTCCCATGTCAGCTCCTCCACACAGTCCAAAAACATGCAGATTGATTGGTGTGAGCGGTTGTTTGTCTCTATGTGTCAGCCCTGTGAAGAACTGGCAACCTGTCCAGGGTATGCCCTGCCTCTCTCCCAGTGTCAGCAGGGATGGGATCCTGGGTTCCAGCCCCCCCCCCCCCCCCCCCCCCCCCCCCCCAACCCTTCATGGATAAGCAGTTACAGATAATGAATGAATTTTAATGTGTATAATTCTTTCCAACAGTGAGATGAGAACATTGATCTCAGTCTAATGTCAGTGTGTCAGGTTTGGAGCAGGAGTCAGTATGTAGTAACATAAAGAAAAGCATGGTGCACATGTTGCATCTTTTTGAATTCAACAATGGTGCAATGGGCATGTGATAGAGTCTGCTTTTTCCTGATTTTCTCTGCTGAAATACAACAAATTGTCTTGCTTCAAGGTGGAATTTGTATTGCTTTCCCTGCAATAAGATCGATCCATCAAGTCACAACAGGTGACATCATACAGCCATGTTACCATCTAGTATCGTTAGCATTGTTACATTGTTCCAGCGTTGCTATGTTGGCAGCTACCAACAATATTACAACAATGGTCGATCACCTTATTGTTCCTGTCTGGCAGCAGTCGATGCTCTTTGATACCGCCCATATGAACCACACTCAGGTATTGTCACTTCAGATGCAGTTAGCAGTAAATGAGAAAACGTGTTCTTTCAAATAGATCCCTGCAGTGTCTGAAGGTGCAGAGCAGACAGCTGTTGGTTTGCCACAGCCTGAGTCTCTGTGGATTTTAGGACTGTACATTAGAGTCTTCAGAGTGAGCAGGGCTGGTCTCTCTTCTGTCTGCTGATACAGTTTATCTGCTTTCCATACATTTTAAGATAAGGCCCTATTTTAGAGGCCCAAGTGCAACAATATGTGTGTTAATTCTGTGAGTAACTTGACAACAGGACAAAATCAAACTTGGCTGTAGTCTGTCAAAGACTGTGAGGGATGAGCCTCCACTCTGTAACACCGCTGTACTACAAATGGACTGACTTTTCTTTCGTTCATACAACTCCAACAGAGTGATATATCTTCTCACTGGATGATCGGACCATGTCAGTTTCAGAATCGAAGTATTTGGATCAAGCGGCTCATCAGACATAAGGGGGTGGGTACTCTACAGCCGTTAATTCAATGTGTCATATATATATATATATAGTATGTTATCTACATTTAGATAATTATAAGCATAGATTGGACTTTATTTCATTATTAAAAGACCCAGATTAGGATCAGGCCAAAAACTACTTGATTGGATCAGAGTTTGCAAACTCACCATAGTGATAAACTCAAAAAACACATTAATTGTTGCTTTACACAAACTTTAAATCAACACCTCCTTATCCCTTAAAGACAGAATAAGTCAATTGGTTAACACTGCAAAATGGTTGCAGTTTGATTAGGTTTGATTCAGTGACTCGTGTAGATTATGTGATTTAATTAACATAACTTAAGTGACTTTAAAACTCCCTCCAGTGAAAATCCTGTTTTTAACCTTGTCAACATGTCCATGTGGTGTTTTTCATGTGTTACAAGACATATCAAGAGTGACATAAGCAGTAAAAAATGGTTTAAGTCAGGCTGGGTATATAACTTTTACCTTGCTAGGCAGCTGTATTCTTGAGATCTTGAGATCATGTGAGAATCCATCTTGCCAGGCTCCAAGCTATCCATTTGTGTCCTCAGAGGGACTATTGGCAGCTACAAGCGTGGTGTTAAGTGTGCCGACAGTGAGAAGCATCTATGGAAATTACTGGTCTCCAACAAACAATGGCAGCCTCTGAAGAGGTTAGCATAGATACTGTGACAGCATCAGTTACTGGAGAGTGTTTCTTCATTGAAAGAAGAGCAAAGAATGACACTGAAGGCTTTTATCAACAGAAAAGATATTTTCACTCTTCTTCCAGGTGGCTTTGGTGCAGTGAGTGATCTGATTGGTTGAAGTTAGCCCATGTTAGACGTGACAGACGGTCCATCCAATCACTTGCCAAGTGTTGTTTGAAAGTGCCCGCCTTTTTCCAAACAGTTTCTATGGACCTCTTCACAGATGGTTCTGTGGAACAAACAATCTGGCCTGTCAGGTTAATATGACATCATAAACCTAAGGAACCAATCCCGTTAATTGAGGTGGTGGAGCTATACATACCACCAGCCTACAGGAGAAGCTAGATGTAGCTAGTTACTGTGATTAGCTAGCAGAACAGAAGGAAAGCTAGGTGGAGCTATTTAAGGGTAGGTCGAGGGCTTAGGGTGTGTGGAGAGGGCAGGGACTAATCATATTCATGAATCCTTGAAAACTAAATGAAGGCAAGGTATAGAGCTATATGTAAGCCATTTTAACAAGGTATTTGAACTTATTTTGAAAAAAAAAGCACATTAGACACTATTTATTACTTCTTGCAACGCATTTTATATTGTTTAAAAATGACTGGAGGTGGACTTATTACTAATACTTACATAACTCAATGTTGAATTTTGGTTTCACACTGGACACAAATCTGAGTCTGTAGGTGAAATTTGTTTGGTTGAACCACCCATCCACCCCACCTCCTCCATACATGGACTTTCTCACAATTTCAACTGTTCCATCATAGTTACTATGCCCACGAGAGGTCGCCGCCTAACAATAGACATAAATACGGGTCATAATAAGCTGCTTGAACAGGAATTATACGGCTGTTTTTCTTTCTTTTCTTAGTGAACTAAGATCTTGTTACAGTGTTTTGATCAGTTTTGATCAGTTTTAATTATTATTGTATTTTAATAATGACAAATTTTGGGAGAGGAAAATAATTCTGAAATGGTTAGAAAATACAAAATGAAAATTAACTGTACAATTACTAGAAATGTGTACTTTCTTGTGGGAAAAAGACACTTTTATTTTAATGTTTACCACTCTGACTTTGAACCAATTCTGTAGAATAGTTCTAGTAAGACTTTATAGGTTTGTTAATGTGTTACCATTATAATATTTACGAATGCAGCATTGAAACCCTTTCCCTTCCCTTCTCTCCCCTTCCCTTCCTTTCCTACAGTCGTTTCTCCTCACTCCTCTGTTGCACATTTTAAATATTCAGGGTGGGTGGGCTTTGACAGCATATTTAACGTGTTGTATATTAATATTTGGGGTTCCCAGCTCCACCTGCTGCTGCTGTATTTGTCCTATTAATGATGTATTCATTTAGCTACATGTCTTTGCACTTGCCATCAGTCACCAGAGGCCTTGAGTCTCGTTGTGCTGAACAGTTTGTGTGAGGACAAATCAACTTGGACATAAAAATGTAATGCACTTTATTTTCTCATGTAGAGCACATCACTCAGTGACCCCACACACCATTTCAAAAACAGTAAAATTAGTGTTTACGTCAACTCATCCGAGATTGTTTTCAACACGCACGTCTGAGCACTCTCAGTTGACTTGTTTCACTGGTAAGTGCCACGCTTTACTCTTCGTTTCTTTTTTTCCAGTTTTATTGCTGTTTTTATATGTGCCCCTTTCAATTCAATCTGTTCGGCTCATTCCCTCCGTATTGGCCACATAGTTTCTCTACCTTAGATTCACTCAGCTCAATCACTTCACCACTGATGGCAATCATCAGGGTGCTCATTTTAACAAGCGGGGACACACTAGCTGCAAAATGGCTTTGGATAAGAAGCAGCTTTTAAAGGTACAGGCTTTAACTTAGTCACAGTCACTGAGGGGAACTCGGCGCTCGTGTTTGCTGCGCGAGGTAAAAAGCTCTTCCTGATACCCTCATTAATATGGAAATTTAAGCCCGTAAGTGCATCCTCACACCATTACAGAGTCATCAAGCTCCTTTTTGCACATTTTGTTAACGGAGCGTGAAAATGACAAAAGAAATGGAAACACATTTAATGGTGAAAAAAAACTATTCCATGTATCTTTACTGTTTACATAGACAGACTGAAGTACACTCTCCTAAAATGAACTTGACCCACAGTACAGTGTCAGGAAGTGTCTTTAAGATTAAAGTGTGCTGCTCTCAGACTGACTGGAGGCAGAGAGTCAAAAGGAAAAATGCTGATGAGATTTCAAACTGTTTACTTGCAATTATGTCTAATCAGGGATGTGACTGAATTAATTTCAGTGCGTAAACAAGTTCAGCTTTGAGTCAAATGTACTTTTATTCTCCTCGAGTCATTTGTGTGAGCTCATGGGTGGTATGTATTTTACAGGGCTGGAACTTAAATTGAACTGATCATTTCAGTTCATTACGACCTAATCTCTATATACACATATCTGTTTGTACTCTCAGTAGTACTGACCAATCACATTTAAGCAAGCTTCGGCTGCATGCAGGTAAACAGTCTGTGTGCAATCATCTCACAAAGTTTCACTTTTTATTAGCTTTTTAAAAATGTGTCTGCATCCATATGATGTCATCTCTCAACTCCAGCTCCAAGCCTGTTAACCAGATATCTGCTGGCTACGCCGGAATCCCCAAAACACTGGCCACAAGAAGCCAGTGGTGGAGAGAAAAAAACTCTTGGGAGAACCCCACCAAGTATGTTTGTTGCCTAAACTTGCCCACATAGTTGTTCTTTTATTTTGAAAGACATTAAATATTTGTTATTGCTAACTGTATCATAGAGCCCTGCATGCACAAAGTTGCACAGTTTTAAGCACAGGACTGGTGACCAAGCTGCTGTGTTTGAAGAGTTGGGAGTGAGAATGTGTTTGTATTACAGTACTTTACAAACTGAATCTTGATCTGTAATTTGCACCCTCAGTGAACTCTGCAAAAAAACTAACAACATATTAGCAAAAATGAAGAAATCATTTAAAAAAAGTGAGACTGTTAAACAATTAGGTAAGGTGAATAGAAAGTACTCTGAATGCAGCACACTGTGTTTGTGTCAGATTCAAAGCATAACTGTTTCCAGACATTAGTGGACAGAGGTTAAAGTAGGAGGCAGACCTGGAGGTTGCCCAGATGGAAAAAAAAGTTTTTATTTACAAAAAACAAACAAACAAACAAACAAACAAAAAGAAACCTTAACAGGAACTGAGTCAGATTAGCTTAATTGGACATCAGGTACACATAGCTATACACTGACATCCAAATTTAACAAAACTTATGTGTACAGTTACACAGTAATGTTGACCTACATCAGGTGCACACAGCTACACACTGACATCTCCCCTTACAGTCCAAAGCAGAGCCTGTCATCAGCTGAAGTTAATTGGGCCGTACCATTCACAGAGAAATCTAAACACAGCACATGAGATAAGATATAAAGTTAATTCATTTTCATATTCACACATAATATCAATACATAAACAAATTACAATAAACATAACCCCTCCATAGTTATTTCAACCCCATGATGTCACTCATGATGTCACTCAGAGTATAAATACAGGAAGTGATTGAGCACTTCCTCCTTTAGTCTCTGAGCACATGGTAGGTATGGAAAGTAACAAAAAACCAAATGCTATAGACAAATTGGGCGACCGCTTTGTGTGATCTGCCATCTTGCGGCACAGCTATTGCTGCGGTGGCACGTTGTGTCCGTCACCTTCAGTGTCTGCTGGTTGGGTCTAGAAGGGAACCCAAAATTTGCGGAACTCTCGTGTGATTCTTCATGGTTCCTGTCAAAATTTTCACTCTGGCAAGATCTTGTGGATCTAGGGTTCCCTTCTAGACACCATGTCTGCTGTTGTTTGCAAACAGTGACAGATGGATGATTGACAATGTTAAACAGAGGCCCTCAGTAACTGATGTAACTGATGAAGAAAGCTTTTAGGACAGCGAAAATGATTTTCTCAAAATTTCACACAGTAGACGTTGGTTGTGACAACATCCAGAAATGAATAATGGAGAGGAGAAAAAAAACACACCACCTCCACCACATTAAAGTGATGAAGCTCAGTGTAGTATACAGTATATTAAAAAATATATACAAATTCACATTTTTTATCAGGTATTCAATATTTTCATAACAGAGTTCCTTTCCATTTTTGTCCAAAGTTGAAATTTGACTCGACTGTCAGAGCAGCCAAACTGCACAGGTTCTTCTTGACTTCCCAGACATTGTTGTGAAAAGTAACGTTACATAAAAAGTAAGTGTAAAAGTAGAAAATTGCAAACTTCTTCTGACGGCTCACATTCATTTGTGCTCAAACCTCAGGGAGACGCCACCGCAGCAATGGTGCCTCGTTAACTTCTGGTACTTCACTGGATTTGTCTATAAATTAATGAAATACGACATAGAACCAATAAACAATACCTTAACCCTCTATGGCATGAATTTTTATTTTAGGAGGAAAAAAAGATTTCACCCTACTTTTTGGGAGCTTAGGGGTCCCTGATAATATATCAATCATAAAATGTGCTCCCCCCAGCCCCCCCACCAGATCTTGTTTTTTTGCCTCAGGGCAACAAGGTACTATGAGGGTACTAAAATGCCAAGGTTTTCTATATCATATAATAAGTGGAATGAGGAACAAGCAAGCAATAAATACATTAGAAGAAGTTTTATTACAACAACAATTTCAACAAGTTTTATTTCAACAAACATCAGCCACAAATGGTTTATCAATCAGTGGGTTAGAGATTAGCTGCAGTGTGTGTTTGTGTGTCTGAATGTGTGTTCCTGTGGGGCACTGATTGAATCGGTGTTTCTCTTTTTTTTTTTTTTACAAAGCACAATCTGTATTATTCTGTATGGAACCTCAGGAAGCAGTTGCTGGTGGATGTGAAACAGAGGTGGATGTCACATATTTGGCACTTGACTTTAGGTGTACCTTTGCATCCTGGTACCTTGCATCTCCCTTTCTTTTCATCCATGACCATCCAGTGGGCTGTGGTGTTCAGACGCACATCAGGGACGGGAATGGGTGTAGTGGGTCCTCTTCTCCTCTTTTCTTCATACTCCCCAGCAATAATGGAACTGTGACGACCTCTCTTATTCTCCAGATTCTTGCCACTTTTGCACAAGCTTTCTGTGATATATGACTTGAACGTATAAAGCTTTATCTGGTCCTCTTTTCTCATCCCAGTGCTGCTGCAGTCTCTCCTGTAGAGGAGCCAGGCAGTCACGATGGTCATGTCGATAAAGTGGAACATCAGCCGGTGGTACCACTTCTTCAACCTGATTTTGTTGTGGCACAGTGCAATGAGAGAGTCCAGCAGATCTACCCCACCCATATTTTTATTGTACTCCCTTGCCACAGCAGGACAGGGGACTTTGATGATTTTCTTTTGCTTGCCATCCCACCTATCAACCTCGGTGACTGGGTGTGCTTCAATGTGATTACTGAGAAGACTGACTGAACGGTTATCATACCACTTCACAGCATGCAAGGTGGTTTCTCCAACCATGGCCATCTTCTGTTCAAAAGATCCACGTCCAGTTGTCTTCAACTCAGCTTCAGGCATCAAGTTGACACCTGGTAGTCTGTTGCTACGAACAGTACCAGTACAGTGAATTCCCTGCTGGGCAAGTGTGACTATGAGAGGGACACTCGTGAACCTGTTGTCAAAGAACACCTTGTAGTTCTGCTGCGTCGGTATTGGCTGGGCCAGACGGAGGACAACGTTGCCACTTGCTCCAACATCTGCCAGCTCTGGGGGTTGTACAACTCTCCCTGTGTAGATCTCAAAATTGTGAGGGACAACATCAGAGCCAGCCAAGACGAGTATCTTGCAGCCCCATTTCTATGGTTTTGCTGGCAGGTATTGCTTGAGTCTTTTTCTTCCCTTGAAAGGAACCATCTGCTCGTCTACAGCCAGCTTCTCACACATTGGGATCGTCTGCAGCTTTGAGGTAAGATGAGTGACCAGTGGTCAGATTTTGTGGAGTGGATCAACATTTTCTCCTTGTCTCACTACATTGTTGTTGAAGTGCAGGGATTTTTTGATGAACTCCCATTTGTTTAGTGCCATGGTGTTAGCTACCTGGGACACTTGGGTGGCTTTGTTCCAAAACATGCGGGTGCTTGGTAATCCAAACAATGACGCTGCTGTACCCATGACCCGCTCCAGTTCTTTAGTAGTGAAGTTAAGGGGCTTGTTGGTGTCACACTGAATGGCATATAAATTTGACTGCTCTACAACTACTTCCAGAATGACTTCAGAAAAAAACATCTTGAAGTATTTGTCGGGGGAGATGATATTGTCTGATTTTGGAAGGCTGGCCTGCCATTCTGGGTAATCAGTGATGTTGGCACTGTGGGGTGTTCTCCAACAGGGTAAGTGTGGAACATCTTCCTTTGATACATCATCATCATCTTCATTTTCCTCTTCAGCCACAGACTCATTGTCATCAGACAGGCCATCTGTTTTCAAAAGAAACCAGGAAAAATAAAATTAGAATAGCTCATATACCTCTCTTCACCCACTGATGCATGCATGCACCCACACACACACACACACACACACACCCACCCTTGCACACACATGTTCATTACATACAGTATGTTACTCTACTGACTGAACCCTGATCTCCTAACTCTCCCTCAAACCTGATTCTGGGGTCCACTCTTCCTCACTGTCACTCTCCTCAAGCTCACTGTCCTCACTGTTGGAAGGAATGAGCCTAACTGTTCAATTGTGTTCCTTACACCCATAAAATGTTTGTGCATCCATTTCCTGTGAGTAATAGTAGATAGTACAGCAAAAAAAAACTGATTATGGTGATAACTATGCATCCCTGCACATCTCCATCCATGAGCATGTTATTGTTCAAACAAAAGTGGTCTAACTGCACAATGTTGCCCTGAGGCAACCAATGAAAAACTACCATTTTAGTATATAAATAAAGACAAAAAGTGTCTTTACTCAATCAAATATGCTTTTTCACATATTCATGCACATCACAGATATTATTTATACAAATTTATTTAAATTTAAACATGTTAAAAAGTGAAATTTATCTTACCTTCTGCTAGCAGTGTGTCCAAGCTGGCTATGGTCCCAAAAAGGACTGTTCCACGCCAAGACAAAAGGTCTGGCAGTTTGGTTAAAATGGGGACAAATGGTGAATTCTCACTGGCTTCGTCACACTTGACTGACTCTATGTCAGCGATGGCTAATCCAAATAAAATTGTTAATGAAATCAGAAGCAGAAATTGTAGGTATATGACCGGCCTATACTGTAGTTAACAATCTTTGAAAACATTTATACCTATAGATTAATGTATGTACATTTTGTGTGAAATGTTCTGGAGTATTTGTTTAATTTAGATCATTTTAAGTTTGCTAACTTTGCAGTCATATAAAGATCTGAGAATCTGATTATTTAAGCTACATGAATAGTCTTCATTCATTTTTCAGCCTATTTTAAAAATGTATGTGCTGCATGCTGGATTTGTTTTACATTTCTTTGTGGTGTTTTACAAGTCCATGCAAGCTGGGAGAAAATAATAAAAACATTAATCTTCATCGTGTAATATAATATAGGCATAACATAGCAAACCAAAGATGATTTCTAAGCCCACTGATGAAGTTTTATTCAAACTGGCTCACTCCTTCACAACCTCCTGTGTCTCACTGCAGCTCCTGTGGGGAAGATAAGAGATTAGATTATCTCCAGATTGCACTATAATTACCTGTTGATTTGGAGATTACAGAGTGGACATCTCTTGATCAGCAGACACTTTATCAGAGGATTATCAAGAGGCAATCAAACAAAGGCCTGTCTCTCAGGGGCGAGATCACACCAAAGTGAAAAATACAAAAGAGAGACAGAGACTGTGGATCTTGGTTTCTCTTTTTCAGGATATGAGTTAAGTTTAAACTCTCAACCATTGATCAAAGCCTCCATACATGCTCCTGTTAAGGTTTTTTAAACATAATTATTGTCATTTTCAGAGAGAATAAAGTTAAGGCACAAGCTCAGACAATAACTACGTAAATATAACAATGCAACATACAAACTGCAGATTGGGCCTTGATCCTACACTTTAAACCACGATGCTGCAGGCAGCTCTCTAGTGCAAGTTTTTCACGTGCAGAGCTCCGCGGTGAAGTTAGCAATAATAAATCTGCAACATCCAAGTATATTTTCAAAATACAGGATTTACAACAAGTTTTTATATAATGAGATTTAAATTTTGTTTCCTTTTTGATTGATTGATTGATATTAGTTAAAAAGAACAACAAAATGAATTGGTTAAGCTTAGGAAAAGATTGGTTTGTGTTAAAATGATTGTGTTGTGTTATGTACCTTAAAACGTTAAATGATGTTGACTTTAGGTTTCACAATGGACACAAACTCAGTCTCCTGGGTGAAAACGCTGTGTTTGTTTGACCTATCTATTCCTATCAACCCTGCTGATTAGCATGGGCAGCCCCTACTGGCCGCATGAGATCATGATCCTGTGTTACACTTCCCTATTTGACAGTATCATGCTGTATGCTTGTGATTATGTTATTACGTTAGCTTGGTTAAGTTGTGTTAGGCTTCCCTCTTTCACATTATCATGTTGTATGCTCGTGATTATGTTATAAGGTTACGTTACATTACATTACGCTTCTCTCTTTCTCATTATCATGTTGTATGCTCATGATGTTATTAGGTTATATTACGCTATGTTACACTTCTGTCTTTCATGTGATCATGTTTTATGCTCGTGATGATGTCATTATGTTACGTTAAGTTATGTTATACTTTGTCTTTCGCGTCATCATGTTGTTGATGATGTCACTACGTTGCATTTCGTTATATGTGGTACAAAAGGTAGTGAGAACACAAGGTGGTGCTGTGAGGTGGTGCCAACAGGTGGTGTCACAGAGAGAATGAGAGAGAAAGGACTGAGCATTTTGTTTTGTGCTGTGGTGGTCAAATAACTTATGTGTGTGTTAAGATATATTGTGTTCATGTTTATATACATAGATCAAAATGTTTTGTGAGTTTAGTTAGTAACTTTTGATTTGATTTATTACACAATTTCAATAATTTCAAGAGATACAGAGATAAAGTCATGTATTTTGTAGGCAGACTGAACAGACTCCACTGACTATACAGTTCCATTTCCACTGAGAACAAATGTACTGTGCTCCATATATAGTGACTAGGTGTTATAGTCTTTAGGTTGAACATTAGCCTATAGCAGAATGACAGAGGGAGGAGTGGACTGATATAATAACACAATGATAATTGTTTAATTTGACTTAAATTTGCATTAGAAGGGTGGAAAGAGAGCAGGGCTGTTGTCAGTGTGATTGTACTTTAATAACATTCTCCCCATTAGGAAGGTGTGATGGGATCTTCCCATTATGAGCCATAAAGCCATGTTCCCTTTAGGGTCTCCCCTCCATTTATATGCAGATGATGTCCATCCTGTATCTCTGCCTGTCATAATTGGGCCTACAATCTGTAAAGGAGTGGAATACACACCCTTACTCTTATCACTCACAGAGGAAGTGTGTTAGGCGGTGTATGCGTTGATGTGTAGCTACAGTATATCTCCATGTGTGTGTCTGCATTTGAATACATTTGTGTGCGGCCGTACCTCGCCGGGCTCCGCTGAGAGATACAGAGCGGCAGAGGAGAGCCTTCATCTCATAGGCTGGAATCACAAAGCAGGCACATCTCAGATGTTAATTTGAAAATGAAGGATATCTCTCATGCTTTCTCTTCCCCACTCTGAGCCCACTCTTAAGATACTGAGAGGGCTCTCCATATATCTGAGGGACGCCGGGGCTGAGTTTATCTGTTAGTCCCCTGGAGGTTGCCCCGTCTCACTTCTGTCCCTATTCTGGTGCTATTGATCCATTATCACAAGTATCCATTTCATTTCCAGCGTACACAGCTGCTTAATAAGTGACCTTGTTTGAATCAAGGTTGTTGTGTTTATCACAGACAAAGAAAGAGACGGATCATTCCGCAGGAGGACTCGCACAATCTAGATTTTAATTTGCCTGAAATTGTTATCAAATTAACTCTTTCCCGATTCAATATCACTTAAGCGAATGCTTTCACAGGCCGCTGTTGAAAATCAATAGGAGTTAGTCATCCCTACCAAAGGACATGCACAACAGCTCGATACAGTTACGATGCTGGCACATGGTTACAAAAGACACCTTCATTTCATGGACTGAGGCCTTAAAAATGTTTTCATGGTGAGACGTTCAGCCCCAGAGTCTGTTGCATTAGAAAAGAAGTGGTGGCCTATGAGAGACCAGCGCTCATCCGCAAGTTATTAAAATTTCCTACATGCTTGGTGTTCTTAATGATAACCTTTTCAATGGTCACCCTGGATATCTGTATTCAGGGGAGCTGCTGCATGATTTAAAGAAGGCAATCAGAACCTTCACAGGTTTTAAATTTAAAAAAGAGCTTTAAAGGTTTCTTTTCATCATCTCCAAGTTAATTATCCAACTATTGTTCCTAGCTTTCTTCCATTTAAAGGACCAGTGTGTAGGAGCTAATGACATCTAGTGGTGAGCTTGCAGATTTCAAACACCTCGCCTCACCCTCCCCTTCCAAGTGTATGATCTAACGTGGTTGTGAAACTCGCAGCGTTTAGTTTGTCTGTTCTAGGCTACTGTAGAAACATGGCGGTTCAACACATCAGACTCCATGGTGACCAGATATCTGAAATTAAAACCAGGGATATTTCCAGCTTGGCAATATATATAAATTAATATATCTAATTCTATTATCTATGAAATTAAAAAGGGGGACATTCCAGTTTCATGTATTTTGACCATGGTAACTGTTATATGGTACTGTAATAAACTATGGTCCAGACTGAAAGATAAAAATTGTAACTTTGGAAACCATGTCAGAAATTCAGTCTTCTCCTTTTTCTTAGTCTGTAGATTAATAATAAACAGTACTGTTACTGTACTGATAAACAGTACCTTCTTTAAATCCAGTCATCTTTAACACACCCATTCCTGAATGAAATGACATAAATGATGTAAAAAGTGTTTCTCAGGGACAGACAGAATATCCTCTCTCTGACTTTAATTATAATCAGAATAAAAAAATAATGGGGGAAATTGAAAAATTTGAAAAGCAAATTATTTCTAAAAAATGAAAGGTTGTTTGTGGTCTGAATCCTCATGAGCACATAAATCATCCAACCAACGCCCAAACAAGTTATTGACTTGTATTTCAGAACAGAATCTTCAGGTGATTTTTTTGATTGTGGGTTGTCTTTAAGTCTGAGTTTTTTTTCAATGATTAGATAAGCTGCCACAGACGTTTCCCTGCGTGCACCTCCTGTGCCAAGTGCACAGTTGAGCAGCGCCTCTCTGGTGGAGAGATGCATCCAACTGCAATCTGTCCGCCATTAATTATAAAGTTAAATTTTATGAATGAGACCACCAGATCTGCAGATTGACTGCAATCTGAGTATTGCAGATCTACAATTCACTCAGTTTTTTAAGTGGCCGGTGAATCAGGAAAAAAATAAAATATGAAATGTGGGATTGATACACTTTAGTTTAATCTGTTATTTGTCTTCACTCTCCAATGAAACCCCATGTTATCATGTATCAGATCAGTCTAATCAGATGCAGCATCTAATCAGTAAATAAGGGGGTGTGTCAGCTGGTTAAAAGATGGCTGCTCTCATGTATCCTCGCTCATTGCTTCTCAGAGATCCCTACTTGCTCCTCTGAGCCAAAAAAAGAGACTTGGGATGGGCTAGCAAGATGGCAGACCAGAAGAACATCTGATTTGAGCGAGGAAACGACAAATAAGATACTTGGGATGTACACAGTTTCTTGAACTGCAGGGCTGATCAGTGGATGGGTTTCGGGTGTGCAGCAGGGAGCAGGTGAGTTGAATGAGCAGAAATCAGGTAACCAAGAGAATAAGGAGAAATATGGGAAGAAAATGATGGCACAGCACCGGCCATGACAGGCTCTGAGGAATGATTGGGTAGGGAACTGGCTGGCTCTGTGCTAGCTGACTGATGAACAGGCTGGAGCCTAGCAGTCTGGGTGCTGTCCAGCTCTAGAGCAAAGTCTATCAGGAAGGTAATCAAGGAGCTAGACGATGGGGAGTCTTGGCATTGTCTGGGTCTCGAGTTCTCATGGGGCAGTCTTGAAGGCCAGCTAGGTTCCCCCACAAGGGATTTCCAGGGAAACATCAAAGGAGGAATCAGGTAGCTGACCTCACAGGAGACTTAGCAGGTAGGGTGCTAGCCAGCCTACCCTAGTCAGGATGGGTAGGCTGCAGCTCCAAAACCTCAGCCTAAATGACAGATAGTGTGGGCTGAAGGCCAGCATGCTGGTGGCTAGTAAACTGGGGTTTATCAGACTGAGAGCTAGGAAACTGGGAGCTAGTTAGTTGTATGTTAGTAGGCTGAGAAACCGGGTGGCAGCTAACAGGTTGGGTCCTAACAGTCTGGCAGCTACCAGACTGTGTGCTAGCTGGCTGAAAGCTAAGGGACAAAAGGCTAACTGACTGACTGCTAACAGACTTGGCTGAAAGCTGGACCTGATGCTTTGGCTGACAGTTGTAGTAGATGGACCAAAATGCAAGACAGACTGATGAAGTGGTAATTTAAAAAAAAAAGGGTTTATTGCAAAAATGATGAGGGATGAGGGAGCAATCCTGGTGGCGAAGGCAGTGGCATTGAGCTTGGCAAAAAAGGCAAAGGTCAGGGTGGGAATGGTGGGCAGTGGTGAGCAGGCAGGTTTGTAGGCTGTAGTCCTACAACACAGGACAAAGCAGTTTCAAAGGAAAAACACAAGAGCAACAAACAAACTTTCAAGGGGCCTGAAGCACACTCTATCACTTGGTTGAAACAGCAATTTGGCAAGGCCTGCAGAGAAGAGGCAGTGTCCTACCGTGGGGTTGATAAGTGGATAGGTCCCAGGTGTGCATCAGGGAACAGGTGAGTCAAATGAAGAGCAATCAGGGAACCAGGATAGTAAGGGAGGTACCATGCCCACAATACAGACGCACAGGAGAAGAACTAGAGACACAAGGAGGAAAAGACAAAATGCAAGAAACATGGGAAAAAAGAAAATAACTGATGGCACAGCATCCTCAAAAGGCTCAATTATTCAAAAACAAGAATGGGGTGAGGTTCACCACTTTCTGAAAAAGTGTGTGGTCAAATAGTCCAACATTTTAAGAACAATGTTTCTCAACACAAAACTGCAGGAATTTAGGGATTTCTCCATCTACAGTCCATAATATTGTCAAAAGATTCAGAGAAATCTCTGCATGTAAGGGGCACGGCTGAAAACCAACAGTGAATGCCTGTGACCTTTGACCCCTCAGGCAGCAATGCATTAAAAATTGATATGTTTCTATAAAAGATGAATGAATGAATGAACTTTATTTACATAGAACCTGTCATGCACAGAACACAACTCAAAGTACTTTACAATTTTGCAGCAAATAAAAGCAAAACAAAATTCACAGACAAAATAAAATAAATCAAGTAGATACACAAGGAAGTGCATGTATAATAGATCTAGTCTATAGCTGGTTATGAGCCATATTAAAAAGATATGTTTAGAGTTGCTGTTTGAAACTGACTACTGAGTCAGCAAGTCTAATGTTTAAAGGCAAAGTGTTCCAAATTTTGAGGGGTTACAACTAAAAGCAGCATCACCAAAGGTTTTAGTGGTGACACTGGAGATGGTTAAGAGAGCAACTGTGGAAGATCTAAGGGTTTGTGAATGATCATAAAATGAGAGGCAGTCTGTGTTATAAAAGGGGGCGAGGCCATTTAGTGACTTAAAAACTAAAAGAAGCACTTTAAAATCACTTCTAAAAGATACAGGAAGCCAGTGTAGATTACGTAAAGCAGGAGTTATATGATCTCTCATTGTAGTTTTTGTTAAAACCTGGCAGCAGCATTCTGAATGGTTTGTAATTTTGCAGTGGCTGCTTTTGGTAGGCCAGTATACAGATTATTACAATAATCAAGATGACTAAAAGGCATGAACAAGCTTTTCAGCATCTTGGTGGCTCAGTAGACGTCTTATCTTCATAATGTTGCGGAAATGATAAAAGGCAGTTTTGGTTAATGAGTTAAAATGGGGGTCTGAATCTGAAGTAATACCAAGGTTTCTCACTTGCCACCTTGTGTGTGAGGCCAGATGTCCCAGGTGAGCAAGAACAAACTCTGTCTTATTCTTTGGGCCAACTAGAAGGATCTCAGTCTTATCATCATTTAGCTTCAGGAAGTTGGTGCTCATCCACTCATTACTACATGGGCTCAGGAACACTTTGGAAAACTGTTGTAAACACAGTTTGTCTCTGCATCTACAAATGCAAGTTAAGACTCTACCATGCAAAGAGAAAGACATATATCAACAACATCCAGAAACACTGCAGACTTCTCTGGGCCCGAGCTCATCTGAGATGGACTGATGCAAAGTGTGTCCTGTGGTCTGACGAGTCCACATTTCAGATTGTGACAATGCTAAGACACATTATGCACATGTTCCAACATCATGGCTTCGTAGTAAGAGAGATGCAGCAGTCCAGACCTGTCTCCCATTGAAAATGTGTGGTGCATTATGAAGCACAAAATACAACAACAGAGACACCAGACTGTTGAGCACCTGAAGTCGTATATCAAGAAAGAATGAGAAAGAATTTCATTTTCAAAACTTCAACAGTTAGTGTCCTCAGTTCACAAACGCTGACTGGGTGTTAAAAGAAAAGCTGATGTATCACAATGTGTTTTGGAACATGTTACAGACATCAAATTCAGAGTAAGTGTATATTTACAAAAAAATATTGCAAAATATTGTATTTCAGTATGGGTAATAAGCAGCACCAGCTTGAACAGCAGAGAAGAAAGGTTTCCATCTGAATGGAGCGCAAATTGTAACCAAATTTCTGGAAAATAAACAAAAGAAAATGCAAAATGTTTCCACCTACTGCAATTATGGGTATATTAGAATTTGAGTGCACAGAGATAAACAGCTGGTGGCGATAATTTTCTTGTCAGGTGCCATTAAACCATTGCAGAAGAGGAGGACACAGCATGATGATGTAATTACTGTAAAAAGAGCTCCAGTCAAAGCTAAACTAGTGGAAAAAAAACATGTTGAAAATATGGAAATATAGAATATCTGTTTGTTTCCTGTATTCATTTGAGGAAGGTTACAGTCTCTCATTACCCCACACATTTCTGCTGCTTTGGTAACTAAGTGGTGATGATAGTTAAGGTGTGCAGCGCAAATGAACAGACTGAAAGAGAGGAGAGAGCTAAAAAAATAAATAAAATAATGGTCTTTAGCTGCACCAGCTTCAAACATCCCAGTGCTCAAAATTACATTTTTTGTTAGCAAACAGTTGGTCACTGTCACAAGGCAACTGGATGTCCATTGTACAGTTGACTAATGGCTTTAACTTGTGTTTAAGCAGGAAAAAATAATACTCTGTGTAGTCATGGCCTTAACCTGCAAGAAATACCATAGTGTTGTAGCTGGTCTAACTGAGGGATCAGCAACTTTTACGATCGAAAGAGCCATTATTGGTTAACAAAAAGAAAAACATCTTCCTGGGGCTGCAACTACTAAATTCTCTCTTTTCCCTGAAGACTTATTTTTTTATTTGGTATCCATAGCTAGCTTATGAAGACTTAAGAACACAAGCCACTGTCAAAAGGCACCGAGCCATAGACTCAGGCTATGATGCATATTTTTAGTTGCTGAAATATTAAAACTTTTTTTTTAATTTGGTGTATAGCCTAGATGTTTTTACATCTGGCAAATTTAAGAATCACTATACACTGTACAAAAAATAACTGAGAGACAACTCAAGATTTCAAGGCAACATTCTGCAACACATTTTTAAGTTTTGAAAATTCTGAAATAAACTTTAAAAAGTTTTGCTGACCTATAATCTTTAGTTGAGATAATTTACTATTCTTTAGATAAACTTGAATCTTTGACTTTTAGAAACTCAAAAAAAAGTTTTAAACTTTGATCACAATGAGCTCTGAACCTGATCAGTCATTATTTTAGTGCCTGAAAATTTAATGGTTTTAATTGAAAATATTAAAATTTTAACCATCATTCACTTTCACTTAAATCGCTTGAATTGTTTTAATTTTGTTGGGTTTCTAAAACTCCAGATTTTAAGTTTATCTAAAGAAGAAAAGAAAAGTAAATTATCTCAATCAAATTTTAGTATTTGGTAAAACTTTTTTTAAAATTTAAGAGTTTGAGTGGGGGTTGAAACTTTGGGTCGCCTCAACTTTTTCATAGACCTACAACAATGATAAATGAAAATTAAAATGTCAGGAAAAAAAAACTGTTCTTCATTTCCATATAATTTTGCCAAAGTCACAGAGCCACTGGAGAGGAGCTTAAGAGCTGCATGTGCTTCCTGAGCCACAGGTTGCAGAACTACTTTAAACACAGCACATTACATGTTATGATCCCATCACACAGCACTGGAGTTAAAAAATACAATTCTTCTGTCTGAATGTCATGAAATGGAAGTACTAAAGTAAAGTGCCTGTATTCATATATGTAAAGTACTTGAGTCCATGTTCTCAGTTACTTTACATCTCTGGAATACTGCCGTTATAACGAGCAGCTAAAGTATCAGTGTGAGGTCATATACTGTATAGTATTACTGGAAAAGAACAAACTTGCTTGTGTGGACAAGGCCTGAGATAATCTAGTTGGAGAGCAGGACTTGTTACCCCTGGGCTAAAATCAAGCTTATTCCACCAGAACGTGACAGAGTGAAACACAAGTTCGCCTGGAGCCAACAGCCCGTTCCTAAGGGTGTGCGTCTATCCCTCTGTCTGTTGCAAACGACAGTAATTAATTGAGACAAGCACAAAGACAAAAGCACTGACTTGTTCAAGATGCCACCCACACAAACAGGCTAATTACTATTACAGAGCGCTGCTGTTGCCCCTAGCAATATTTGGAGACAGAAATGAGGGCAAATGATACTGCGGCACTAAGGAGCAAATAACACTGAGGTCTGACCAGGAAGCAGGGTGCTCAGCCAGATGGATGCACGGATGTGTAAAGGAGAGAAGCCTGAGCCTTGTCTCCAATTTTTCCCAGTGGTCACTTGCGGTATTGCAGTGAGAGATTCCCCTGCAGCCCAAAAAGTATTTCCCCATAAGCCAACATTATAAAGGAAATGTTTGACATGACATGATGCAAAAATAGTCAACAAAACAGAGATGCCGCAAAAGAAACGTGAGAGTTTTTTTATTTTTTTTAATTGACCCTCTGCTAAGCACAGCCCTCTTTAGTTACTGTTGCTAAGTCTGCCAAGCCTTCAATTCTCGCACTGCATTTATGCAGTTTATGATTATAATGGTGGCAGATTTAACATCAGAATTGGGAGTAATTGTTGAAACATGAGGTCTGTGATTCCTAAGACAACTAAACAAAAGCAGATTGTCATTTCTAGCTGATGACAGTGGATTTTTTCAGGCTAAAATAATGACTCACAAGCGGATTTCAACCCCTTGAGTCAGCTGAGAAGTCTCCAGCTGACGTTTAATGTTTCCATTTGACATGTTTTAAAACAGCAATCCCGTGAAAGTGTTTATATAAAGTTAGTTAGCAGCTGTGCACGTGATATAATATTAATGCTAAAAGACTGAGGCTGAAGCTAGCTTACATCCCAGCAAACATTGGCCAGATGGCAAAATATGGCAGGTATATCTACATGATAGATGACAGAAATACACTCATTAACGTGGGAAAAGGAAGCGCAGGGACTTGATTAGTGCAGTGGACCTTGAAACGGGTCATCCAGCCAGACCAGGTGGACTGTGATTGCAGAAGAGAGCTGGGATAAGAGCTAAGCTAACCCAACCAGCCAGAGAGAGATGCATTGTCATTGACCCACTTTGATTGTGCATCAGCCCACATTCTTCTCCACAAACCCTGACAGAACAAATGCAGATGCAGTGGTATCTAACAAGTTTGTCTGGAGGTAAAGTTACTGCAGCTAGTAAGCTAGCATTAGTTAGCCAGACATGCTCATGTTTGCAGCTTATGTTAGAGCAAATGAAGACAGAGTTTAATCCATTCACCACACGTGTGCTCTTATGTTTCACGTTTTTGAGAGACGACAAAAAGACACCACCATCCAGACTTATGAAATGCTGAGTATCGCTCTTCTCAGAGCCTCCTGCACACCGTGTCAACACATAGAGAAATGGAAAGCTTGACAGCTCTAGTTACAGTTGCTAACCTATGATTGGACAGGTACTATTTGAAGGCGGGGTTAGCGAAGGGTCAATTAATAATTTTTCAGATCACCTTACTGGCTACAAAAATGCAAATGAAAGGTTTGGATATTAATTCAAATTGTACTCAGTATTCAACTATGATTTTAAAAGTAACTAAGTAGATTACATATTTTAATGCATACTTAAGTATGAGTAAAAGTACAGACTTGAAATCTACTCATAAAAGTACAAGTACTCAAAAAAACTACTTAATTATAGTGACTTGAGTATTCGTAATTAGTTACTTCCACCCCTGGTTTTAATATTTATTCAATAAAAATATTCATCATGATGAGTGTTCCTGTCTCCATCAGACAAAGCCACCCCATATGGAGCCTCCTCAAAATACCATATGTTTGCAGTGTCACATCACTAATTTTGACACAGATTAAATCAGTGTTTTGAAGTTGACATTATCTGCATGATTTTTTTTTTTTTTTTTTTTAATGTATTCCTTTTTTTTTAGTAAGCTTTAGCTTAGCTTTTGGAAAGGCAGTCTTCTAGAGCAGCCTGCTTCTGTGCTGTTCATCAACAGGGTTTTCTTTCTGGTGTGCTCTAAGTCTCTTTCTCCCCTCAAACATCACTCCATTCTAATAAAGAAACCTTTGTCACCACTGTAGAGAAAAATGTTTGAGTTTATTCATCGGTTATTATCAGGATTCTACCATGGCCCCTTCATATTGGCCAGATGTAAGTTAATGGTTATTCAGTCTTCAAAAAGCTACTTATGTTGTTATTTTTAAACAGGTTACAATATATTTTGTTTGAGCCACCTCTAGTTCATTTCTATACTCTTTACTTTTCTGGTTGTGAAAATATTTAAGCACACAAGTCAGCCCTAATGAACTTTTTAGAATAAACATAACATAGTACAGTAATGCATAATACGACCATGTTTTTTCATTGCTCTCAGAGTACTTACACACAGTTCAAGAGGACAGAAATAGATGTGAGGGCTGACACCTAGGTTAGGGGCACCACCCCTTGTAGGCAGGGCTAGGGAGAGCTCTCCCTCTTAAGGACAGGTGCGAGCAATTAGTGCCTCTTTTTGTCTGAGGCCTGGTAGAGGTGTGGTGGGACTGCTTTGTTTGTGCAGGTAAGGGAGATTTTCAAGACAAACCTTACTTTGTATGTTGTGGAGAGTCTAACCAGTACTTTTATACAGAATTGTGGTGCAGCTGTTTCTTCTCTCAACCCAGTTTGATGCATGCTCTGTAGCCCATGCTGAAGAGGTAGGCCGCTGTTTTATCTGGTCTTTAATCTCACAATACTCCAATATTATTAGTGATGTACTCAATTTAACCCTTTAGGACACGGTCAGCCTTCACCTTTCTCCTGTCGAGTCACAGTGTAGAACCAGTCAGCTCCATCAGTGCCAGTGTGTCTCACATTGCCCCAGATTGAGAACGTAACTTAAATTGGTATGGTAATGTAGGAGGGCTACTCCCTCTGAGGTGTATTTACCAGTCAATGTAATGGCTGTGGTTTCTTTTTCAGAGTTAGTGCCAGACTGCTGCTTTGCCTGGACCAATGTTCCATGAGGTCCAGCTGAAGTGACTACATACTGTAGCTTTTATTGTTGTGGACTTGAACTCAGCTCGTCACCAGCTGTTTACTGCTAGACATCCTTGCTTTGACTGCTGATTCTTATTGTCCTTGTAACACTGTGAACCAGAACCAACCGAGTATTAATTTTATATTTTCTTTTGTTTTTGTCAGGGCAGTGGGAGGATCTGCGGGGAGTATTCGCGGGTTACACACTCTCCCTTGCATGCAGTATGGTAGGTCTGAAGTGTGGTGAGCACCCAAACTAGTTTGTAGATTTGCCTCATTTTTTGCAGTGTCAGTTGCAGTGCTGTGCAGTAATTTGCAGTGATCACGCTGTGCATGTGGTGGTTGATATTGGGTTCTGCGATAGCATCTCCCCGCGGTGAGTACTCTGTCTGATTGCTTTCTCCTCAGCAGGTAGTGTATCTTACACTCCTGTCTGTCCTTAACTTATTGTAATCAGTTGGTTCAACTATTTTACAATTTTAAATACTTATAAATTGTGTAGCATTAAAGGTACCTGTCTTAAACTCATTGTCTTCTTTTATCTTCAGGTCCATTACTGCCTCCCATCATTGCACTTTTTATAATAAATACTTTTTGACTTGAATGCATGTCTCTGGCTCTCCTTGCACCTGTGAAATAATTTGTTTGTGGGTTTATACAGAGACCCTTACACTGGGGTTGGTCACATAGACATAAATTTAAAAAACCAGGCAAGTCATCAAGAACAAATTATTTGCAATGGTGGCCTGGCAAAAGGCACAAGTCTCCTGACATACATACAACTATACAAGTAGGTGACGAAAATAGATGCATACTAATTGCATGGGTGCAGAGTGCAATGGGTGGTGTAACAGTGTTGAAGGAATAATGTAATAGATTAGACATGAAGAAGGTATATACACTATATGCATGTACAAAAGAAAAGTAAAGGTAAAGACGCGTGTCAAACTGCCTAGATGCTCCCACTCCGAACTTGCTTGGAGTGTAGAATGAGGAACGTAAAAGAAAAATAGTCGACCTATGATCATAATCAATATTATGATCATGACTCATATTACTGTACACTTCTGTGGTATGTGATTATTTTATGGTATGTGAGTCCAATTTGTGTACTTTGAAATGCTTAATTACCTCATGCCAATCAATCATAACTGCAGGGGGGAAGGGGGGGGGGACGTGTGTAAAGTGCCAACTGATATAAAAACGTTTTGATCAAGAATCCTGATGTTACAGCACAGTTCTTTAGTTTATACACTGCAGACTAAAATATCTGTCTCAGTAACAAACAGACAAACGCTCGTTTCCTCCATGAAACATTGGTCACTGCGCTGCATTATTGTAAAACATGATGAAGCGTCCAGATGCTGTCTCTCCCTCTTCATCTCTGCAGGGTGTGTCTGTGTGGTCTAAAACGTGAGAGTGATATAATCTGATCCTGCTGTCTATGAACTATGAAAATAATGCACAGTTTAGTCATTATATAGACTCAAAAAAGCTGAGGATTTTTCCCTTCAGAAGACAATATTTTATTAAAGAAATAAACTATTATTAACAATAATAAAACTAAAGAAATAAATAGATGTATATGAATAGCAACATTTTCCTAGAATACTGCTGGTTCTGCAGTGTGGAATCTTAAATCTGAAGCCTTCAGTTCCATAGAAGCTTCAGCTGATGCATGTTTATTGATGCACGTCTATTGAAGCTCTTAATGCGTTTTGGCCTTGACTCTGGGGTGGTGAATAGTACAGGGTGTTTATTGTAAGGGTAGAAGGGGAATGGAGGTGGAAGGACTCAGCTGGGCGAGACAGAGAGCAGAGGGTGGTGAAGAATGGTTGGATTACAAGAGAGATGATTGTTCCTCTTGTCCACTGTTCACACTTGTGTGGATGATGGTGTTGAAGTCCACAAAAGGGGTCCTTGCACATGTTCCGCGGGAGTCAAGGTGTTGCAGAATGTAGCGCAGTTCCATGTTGACTGCATCATCCACTGGCCTGTTTGTCCAGCAGGCAAACTGAAGGGGTCCAGCAGTGTGTAGCCTGGACATTAAACTGCAGTGGTCCTAGTTAGGGGCTGGGCAGCCTAAGCTGCCAGGACCGTATTGTTATCCTCGATTTTCTTTCTTTCTTTCTTTCTTTCTTTTTTCCTTTCTTTCTTTCTTCCTTTCTTCCTTTCTTCCTTCCTTCCTTCCTTCCTTCTTCTGAGGAAATCCTACTTCCCATGCACGAAAAATGACCAAACTTTGCACAAAGGTCCAGTCCCATGCCAGATTGCCTCAGCTGCAAAAACAGGCCAATAGTCCTGATGGTGGCGCTACAGCAAGCCTCTAAAGTAACAAACAAGTAACAAATCAACCATATGTGCTACAGACAACAATACTGAAGAAACTTTTGTTTATTTAAACCTATTGCAAATTATTAAGTCCATCACTCTGTTTTTTTCAAAAACTGTAAAACTTATTAAACCTATCTCCTCCCACAATTTTTGCTCAATTGGCACCAAACTTGCTACAGAGCATCTTCAGACTGTCCTACACAAACGATCCACACAGATTTTTGATTTATCAAAAATTGAGCCTACAGTGCATCAAAATGTTTGACTGTAAACAGTATTATAAACATATACTTGCAAATTCTTGCTAAATACATTTTCAATGTTCATGAAAAAAATGACAAAATTTTGGAGTCATGGTAGATGATGTTTGGAAAATATCAGAATTTTATCTCAAAAACTGAATTTTTTACAGCATTTTCAATTTCGCTCTCATGTGAACAATTGGAGTCAACGCAAAAATGGCATTTTTAAACATCAGTTTTTCACGTATGGAGCCAATAAATCATTGTTAAAAACTAATGACCAACATCTCCATGCTGTCTAGATGCAATTTGTGTATTTTGGGATTTTTGTCTTAATAACTGAATTTTTGACAGCCGTTTGAAATCTGCCTTTACATGCTAACAGCTGCTGTCTTGCACACAGGTGACTGGCTTAGTCAATTTGTGAAGCTACAGGTGACATCTCCATTTGCCAATTAGCTCAGTGAGATAGAGGATGGTTCTTGGTGTTGAAGGTTGTGAGTTCAAGCTTCAGCTCGTGAAACACTTCCATATGAGAAACCTACCCAAACTTTTCACAAAGGTCCAGTCCCATGCCAGATGTCCTCAACTGGAGACACAAGACAATAGTCCTGATGGTGGCGCTACAGCAAGCCTCTAAATTTCAAAACTTTGAAAATTCATAACAAATCAACCATATGTGCTACAGCTTTGGAACTTTCACTTTGAAATGTTCTTTTCCATGGCATGGATGGCTACTGTCTGGCACCCTGATGCTTGGCTTGGTCAATTTGTGAAGCCACACATGAACTGTCACTTGCCAATTAACTCAGTGAGATAGAAGATGGACCTCTGTCTCAGAAGTTGTGAGTTCAAGATTCAGCTAAGGCAGAACTGACATTTTAATGTGAAAGTCTTATCTTCAGGCATCATGCTATGTGGATTAGAGACTACTAAGGTTAAAATAATTATGATCCAGGCAGACAAATACTCTTTATCAACACTTTTCCCTGTTACCCCTTGTCTCTTGTCCCTGTTTATTTGGCTTAGCTATCAGTCAATATGCAGAGTCTCTTGTGTCAGAAATTGAGTTCAAGCCTCAACTGATGTAAAATGCACATTCGAATGCCACCTTTTTTCATCTTCCTACACTCTGCTTGTTGCTCATAATTCCCTAATTTTGCCTAAAATTGCCCGGCCCCGACCATTGCTGTGCAACAGCTATAATGTTCCTCCCTCAGGTTGGTGTGTCACTCAGGATTCATCATCATATTAACATCCCAAGACTACAGATGCAGCATGTGGATGTGATCATTGCAATATCTATGGACTTCAAACTTGTCTGTCTGACTGAGCAACCTGTGGACTGTCCAACCATGGCAAATAAGACAGTGGACCTGCTGTATGCCAATATAAATGATGCATAGACCTCCCTCAGATCAGATCACAACTTCTCTCTTTAGCTTGTAGCTACCATCTGAGATGGGGAAAATCTTTGAAGTGGTCTTTTGATGAGCACTTAACAGAACAAGATAAGTCCATAGCTTATACTACCCCCATCTCTATGACCTTTCTGTCTGGTGAAGTGCCAAGGTGTGGACCATGAGGATTTACCACAAAGCCAGATTGGAACTCTAGATTACCTGTGACCTACAGTATTACATTGCCGCTATGGGCTCTAGGTTGACCCCTCTTGTCATTGCCTTGGTCTGTCCTGGGGCTGTGGTCTTAATACTAGTGGCAAGGCTACCATAGCTGGCTATCCTGGAATTCTTCTTTTAAAGGAGATAAGTTGGGGAGACTGTGCAAGATGCCAAATGTTACTTGTGTCCTGTTGTCTGCTCTCACATTCTAGTGGTCCTGACTCTAGTGATTTCAGGCAGTCATTTTACCTGTCATCTTCACTGAGCACAGTACAGACATGTTTGTTGTGATGGCAATGAAAAATCAGGGGAATCATCAGGCTAGTTTGCAGGTGGTGTTGGACTAGCTGTGCTGAAGAGAAGGAGCATTAAAAGGGAAGAAAGTTGTACAAATCAGAATCAGAAAGATCTTTATTGTCATTATACTCAGGTACAAGGTAATTCTGAATGGCTTCTCCCCTTGGGTCAGAAAATACACACATCTAAAAAGTACAGAATTATAGAAAATATAAAAAACATACATAGAAACAGAAAACAGACAAACTCCATTTATAGCTGCTCTAAAAGGTTATGTGCATTGTGCAGATTCTTCACATTTGTAGGTTATTTAGAGGTAGTGGGTAAAAACTGAATAGATAAATGCTACAAACTACTATTTACTACTACTACCACTACTAACTGAATGTTTTCTGTCATTTTGACATTTAAAGAAGTGCATCATCACACAGGCAACCAGGAATAGAAACTTTAGATTCTAAAAGAAAGACCAGCAGAACAGAAGTAGGAGAAGTTTAATGTGATCCTTAATGCAGAGCCAGTGGGTGGGGCTGGATGTCTAGAGGTGGAGCTGGACCAACAGGAGGCCAACTCCAATTTTTTGAAACAAACTTTACAGACAATGCTTGCACTACAGATGCATTAATTCTAGAGAGTCTAAACCAAAGTCATGGGTCTGCGTACTTTCACTACAGTACTGGATTCAGCTTATGTCAGTCTTTCCAAGTGCCAAATGATCACATGGCCCCAAAACACAGATTCCTCTGACATAAAAAATGGTAGACATCAAGATCAAAAATGTCCATCAGTTTTTACTCACATCAATGAAATGGACACAAAATTTAAACCACAAATTGCATTATCTATTTCACATTCAGACATTACAGACTGACGTACATGCTGTCTAACCATGAGTTTATCAGTGTGCTGACAGACACAAACTGTCCATCTGGCTGCACAGAGATGTGATTTTACAGGACATGTCTGCCAACTTTAATCACGACTTCCCAAATGCATTTACATCCTGCAGCTTCTCAAGACCAAGAAAAGTCTTGTGTGTTATTTTCCAACTCCTGGAAAAGTAAGAGGGGTTAGCACTGAAATATGCTGGGGAGGAAAGGCGGTAGATTTGTGTCTTCAACGTTAGCTCCGGTGTGATCGTATCACCTCCAGAAGCTTTGTGAACTGCCGTGTCTTTTTTTGAAATGTGGCAAAATAAGTCCATAATGATAACTTAAACACTTAATGTTTTCTGAATTTTTGTCAATTTCTCTGTGTTGAAAACAGTTGTTGTTAGCTATACTGCGGTAAGGTTATCATCAGTTTTTTTATGTGTCTGAGTCAGAACTAAACTTTATTTTAAAATAACTAAACAGACTGACTTACCCTGCTGTGCAAGAACATTGCTGTTTCTCTCTTTGTTTGTCCTGCACATGGATTGTCAAGACGTGGGGTGCCTGACTCTTGCACTGGGACTGGTGAGCTTTTCCTTTGACTTTAATGTACTCTTCATTCACAATACTCTAATACTTAATGCATACTCTAGATCTTTCTTTTGATTTCTCTCAGATATTTCAGAACTGTTCTTCCAGAAACTTTTTTTTTTTAATCTCTCATGGAATATCATTCATTGGTATTGTTGTAGCCTAAATGTCATCTTGACATGCCGGGTTGCTAAAGCTTGACAGGCGTAGCAACAGTGCATCCTTCTGTGAGGTTCGATTTAAACATTTATAAAGAAAAACTGTAAGTGAAACAAAACATGACTAATCTTAAATGCCAGGAGACAGACATGGCTGGCAGCCCAAACAAATTATTTTAAAAAAGAACACAGAGAGTTAAACTGTCACACCAATTTTCATCCAGGGGGTGGAGATGGACACTGTGCTGCACTAGAGGTACCTGGGGGTACACCTGGACAACAAGATGGACTGATGAGGATGAGGGCAGCATAAAATGAAGAAGCGATGAAATTTGGCAATCAGACTTAACAAGTCATTTATCTCATGTCAAGTGATGGACAGCAGAAGCATGGTGTCCTGAGGTGGCTTCAGCCGCCATTTCTGTTCTGCTGTTCTGTCTGTTTAATCTCTGTCATCTTTCTGTGGATCACAATCATTACAACTTTATGATTTACCGGACATTATGTGAACTATCATGGACATGTGTGTCGCTCTTTTGCAGCAAGCATCAAATATGGGTACACAAAATACACAAAGCGAGAATACAACTGTTGAGTATCATCATGAATTCCACCTGGATAGCGCCTGGTTTCAGTGATATTTCAGGCTGACTGTAGAGAATCTGATCACCAGCTTGTGATTGGCCACCACATCATGAAATCAGGTTGTGTTTTTCAAAAAGTTGACAGTTTCAACTTTGAGGTTTTTTTCATCAGCATCTCCTGTGGCCCAAACAGACTACCCCCAAAATTATTTTTGCTGCAGCACCTGATTCTGTCTGAATGTGGCCTATGCGTCAGCCCTGTGATGAACTGGTGACTTGTCCAGGGTGCACCCTGCCTCTCACCATATGTCAGCTGGAAGAGGCTCCAGCCCCCTGTGACCCTTTTGGGAAAGCAGTTATAGATAGTGAATAACCTGCTAACCCATACCTCAGATTTGAAACTGTACTGTACTGTACTGCACTTTCTGGCATTGTGTATATTTTGGATTTGCGTAATATATTGTGTGTATTTTGGGCCTATTTGTGTGAACTGGAGTGAAAGAAATTGAAATCCCCCCCAAGGGAGATTAATAAAGTAAATCTTCATATTATTCTGATGTTTAATATTTGCACTCTATATCTACTTTGTACTGCATAACAGTTTCCCTCAGGATAAATAAAGTACCATTTTATCTCTTATCTTGCAGGTGGGGGTCAGTGGGGAGGAGTGCCGGGATGTGGTTTGTTGAGTGGTGTCTGAGTCGAAATGGGTGAATGTTGTGAATGTTGGCCTATCTAACCTACAATAAAAGACATTCAGGCCTTTGGCCAGTTGAAACTTCTCCACTGTGTGTGTGTGTGTGTGTGTGTGTGTGTGTGTGTGCATGGTGTGTGGGGGTGTGTGTGTGCGTGGGACGGGGAGTGGTTTCCTGTAGCCAGTGATGTCCTGCAGGCCTCTTCACACTGACGCAGGGTCATTTTTCAGCTTTTCAGGGTAGATTCTCTCTGCTACTCTGATCTCTTGTGTCAGTGTGCTTCTACTTGTAGAGCATCTAGTTATTGTTGTCGTATGTGCAGAAAGTTTAAGTCGGCACACACAGCCTCACAAAAGGTGATGTAAGATGTCACAGTGTGAGTGTCAGCTTCACGTGACTCGTGATGTAATTTCTCTGAACTGAAATTTGCTTTTCATGTGGGGGGTTCTTCACCTGTGTCCACCCCTTAATACTCACACAGCCATCTTTCACACAGTCTGAGACACACCCCGCTGCAACTGTGTCACCATGTTGCCTCAGATTCTATTTTCCACCTCATCTGTCCCAGAAACTCAGATGGGTGTCCTCCCCACCACCATCACCACCTCCCTTTCCCAATTTCGTAAATGGATGTTGTTGTGAGCCTTGTCGGCAGGGTTGTGGACTGAGATTATGGCCCCTTCTTACCCCCTGCCTCCACTGTGACTGAGACCTGCTGCCACCACACTGAGCCACTCAACTGAACAGCCGCCAGAGTGCCCTCAGTGCAACAACATGAGCGGTACAGGTAGCGCTGATTGAGAGTGTGTGGGTGGACGTGTGTTACTCATGTTGTGGGGACAGAAATCTGTTTACACATTTTGGGGACTCGCCTTCCTTATGGGGACAAGTCTCCATGACATAAATCATTGAATTTTAGGGTGAAGACTTGGGTAAGGGCTGGGTTTAGGGCTGCAACAATTAATCAACTAAAACTAAAAGACATCATTAATCAATTATTTTGATAATCGACTAATCACTTTCAGTAATTTTTTTGTATTATTATGATTATGATTATGATTATTGTTACTGTTATTACTATTATTATTATTCCCCCCAAGAATTATCCCTGTCACTGCCAACTCCTACTCTTTGGTTTATAGAGGGAAGCTTGTTAAGAAAAATGTCAGGCTGTAATCAGGTTTGGACTGAAATATGCTAATGAGGGATGGGTTCAGATCAGGATCAGACAGAATTTTGTTGGGCTTGGGCCTTTTCAGGCTCAACTTTTAAGGCCCGATTAAATTTTTATTTAAGGTAAGGGTTAGGAGGTTAGGGTTAGGGTAGTAGGGTCAAACTTTGAAGCCATTGTTTGAATGTGTCTGCAAATGCCAATGTACTGTGTATTGAGTGTAAGAATACTGAAATGTCTCTCTGGTTTTAGGTGTCATCTCATCAAAGTCTGAGGTGGAAATGAATGGGGAGGCACTGTATTGCTTGTATTTAGTGAAGCTTTGCAATAAAAAAGTTTTAATAATAAAAAATGTAATTAAAGAATAAAAAACAGTTTTTCTGTTATATCTCAAGAATGGCAGGTTGTATTGATTTGAAACCAATTTGCATGGTGGGTAAATCAGTCAGTCGTTGTCCAACACTGCCAGGAGTCTCTACAAGAGAAGTGGGAGAAACTGCCAATTGGAGGCAATTTTTTGTAAATAACCTCCATTAGGAAGGGTCGCATAGGCTGTAATTTGGTGTGGTGGTGTGTCAGGTTCCCCTACACATTGCCTGAAAGTTTCAAGTCATGGTTTGCCTCTTTCCATTCCTGACCTATAGGTAGGATAGGAACCTATTAGTAGTGGTGTGAGAATGTGCTATAAATCACAAACCACAATAGGAAGTCACCGGTGTTATGACATATGGACATTCCCTGACATGTATGTCAGGGGATAAGTATAGGTTAGGTACAATAGAGGATAGAGGGTAATAACCAGGTTGCACCCCGGGTGCTGCTAGTTTTTTGGTAATAGGTAGAGGGTTAGGGTTGGTCTCCAGGAAATGAATGTAAGTCAATGTGAGGTCCACTGAAGTAATGGAAACACAACTTATTTTTGTCTGAGATTGTTTACTGTTACATGTGGAGGTTTTCAGGTTTGGACCCAAATGCAGACAGACAGAGCGGAGCAGTTTTGTGGTATTTAATGAGCCAAAAATGAAAAAACATACAACAGGCTTACATCAACTGAGGCAGGGAAAAAAAAAAAAAAACACAAAGAACTTACTTTGAAGGCAAAGGTGAAAAAACAGGCAACCAAAAATCCAACCGAGGAGATCCAAAAACAAAAGTCCAAGGAACAAAATAATCCAATGAAATCCATGCAGGAGAGAGACACAAGAAACACAATATCACAAGGAAACACAATCTAACTGACGAAGACGACCCAGCAACTCCGGAGGAAAAGACAAAGGCTTAAATACGCTAGGGAGGGGGAGGATAACAAGACACAGGTGAGGGCAGTCAACAACAGGTGAAAATAATCAGTGATCAAAAAAGAGCGGGGAAAACAGACAAAGACAGGAAGTAAATACAACAAAGACACACAAGGGCGAACCAAGACTACAAAATAAAACAGGAAATGACCAACAAAAACTCCTAACCATGACAGTTTACAAGCGAAGACATGAGGAGAGCAATTTCTTAGACCTGAGAGTAGAGTATGACTTGTCCTTAGTTAGTTTAGTTTTCCAGTCATTAGTAAGCAATTAACAGTGACTGCTTGCACCAATGCAGCATATAGAAAGATTGAAGTGTGGGCTTCAGAGTGGTGATAATCAGTCTGTAGTCTGTTTGGTTCAAATTGTCCTCCAAATTTGCTTTGGATATTCATGGTCACAAATATGAATTATTCAGGAATGTCTCAGTTTTTGTTTCCCAGAGGATGCAGAACAAAATGCCTGGAAAAGTCTACAACCAGTCAGAGCACACCCATTCTTGAGAATTGGGACAAATCATGTCCTACACAAACACACACACATACTGAAAAGCTTTAAGAATTATGAATACCAACACTCTATTTCCATTTTTTTGGCAACAATTTATCTATATGAAATCTATGTAATTTATGAAATGTTTTGGTTAGCTTATTATTTTTTTTTAATTTCTAAACTTGCTCTCTGTCAGAAAATACTCCTCAAACTATTTAAAAATGTTTTAAAAGCCTTCAAGATCTAAAAGTAACAATACCTACTGATAACATAGGTATCGAAATGTGCTGTTATAATCCTTTATCAGGCATAGAGAGGGTTAGCCATACTCTAAGGAGCCCTGCCTCACTTCCTGGTTTGAAAAAGTGGGAATTGTACAAGCACTACTGCTCTGTATTCTGATGGATACTTCTGTATCTCTTGTTAAATGGCAGCTGGCTGAACAGGGTGTGGCTGAGGTGGGGTTTGTCTTTTAGTATTCTTTGGTCATCAGTGATGTTCTGGGTAGTTTTAATGACCCGCTGTGAGGTGCTACTGTCCTGTCCATGTTCAGTAGGTAATTTTTACACATTCATTTTTATATAACTCAAAACACCGAAAGTATTATTAAAGTTGTGATAGGATGCATGAACTTCATCTCATAAACCAATATCACACTCTTTGTCTAACCTTAACTGAGTGTTTTCGTAGCCTCAGGCTTAATATAACCTCACGTGGGACGCAGAACATTAACCCTGGTTTCTAGCGTCAAAGTTCTGTGCTGTGTGTAAATTTGTCTGATTTTTCTCAACAGAGGAAAAATCCTCTTAGCTGCTGTTGAGGGAAAACTATGGTTCATTTCAATGTTGCCATTATTTTTGTAGCTCAGGCCATCGGTTCTTTAAGTTATGATAACATAACTCCACCACCACTCACCAAGTTGATTGCTGAGATCTAGGACACAGTGACATCACTATAAATAAGTCAGGCAGGAAAAAAGCATACAAGCAGTCAGACAGTCATACAGGTTGGAAACAAACACCTGATTTAGACAAATATGAGGTTACAACCTAAATTGTCCATTGTAAATATCCACCACAGTTTACAGACTGAATTTCTGCTTCAACACAGAATCACTATTCTCAATGTAGTTGTGCACACTTTTGTTTTCCTGTGTTATGAGTAGGGCTGGGTATTGGTACCTATCGATTGAAATAATTCAGAACCAAGTAGTGTCACAACTTCTCCAGTCAAATGATATATGAAATGTTCATTATATAGTTTATATGGTTTTGCTCACAGCCAATCACCGCAAGCATTCTCCATAAAGAAGAACCTTAGAAAAAAGGTACCAAATGAAGTACTCCACTGGTATTATGATCACTTTTAGGGTACTGGTATTGGTATCATAATTTCTTAAACAATACTCAGCCCTCGTTGTGAGTGATAATTAGCTACCTGGATGTAAAAGTTATGTAATTTGTGTAAATAGATGTTTTGTTTAAAACCCTTCCGTAGCCCTTTCTCAGCCCTAATAAGGCAAATACGGCTCAGGTCAGTGTCAGTGGTCAGAGCCCAGGCTTCAAACAATGACACAACAGGCAAGTGTCTCTAGTGACATTTCTTTCTCTCTAGGGTTATGTTTTGATGCACCATTGAAGTCATGTGACGCAGTATAAAAAGTGAGATCTTCATGTGAAAGGGTCAAACAAACGCAGGACTTTCATTCAGAAGACTGAGGTTTGTGCCTAAATAGTCAGCACTGACTTATTATATAAGAAATTACATAAGTTTTGTAAGTTTCGTAACTTGTATATTTAAGTTGCGTTATGTTATGTTGTGTTACGTGCTTATGTACATGACATTATGGGCATAAATATATATACAGGTCTACCGTTGCATAGTTATTATTGCAAACTTGGCCACAAAGCCCACAGCATCATACTTTGAAGCAGGTGCACTGACCAAACTGCTGCGTTTGACAAGTTGGGGGTGAGAACATGTTGGCTTCTTGCCTGGTTTGAACCATTTTTTAAAATGTTGCTGCCATCTGACATCTCAGCAATTACAAGTCAATTACAACATCATAATAACTGATGGAACTAACAGAGTAACTAGGAGCAGGGTAAACACAATTGTAAAATACCAGATTGTTAATCTAAATTTCTTAGCTTTTTCCATAAAGGGCTGTCAACTCTGGAACACATTACCAACTGAAATCAAAATGATTCCAGATATAAAATCCTTTATAATAAAGGTTAAATGGTGGATAAAAGCAAACCAGAGCTGTACCCACTCTTAGCTAATTGTGCTCAGATTTTTAAGATATTTGTATTTGTGTTTTGGGGTTTGTGTATCGTGGTGTATGTATTTTGGTATCGGTACTTGTGGCTTTCATGTCTACAGTGTATTGTGCTTTTATGATGTTTGAAGCTGTATATGTTAGTAACACTGTAGACCTACATGTAAAAGCAATCATAGCAAGGGACAAGAGTTGAAAATGAGTAATAGCTATAAATTCTCTGTGCAACACAGTTTCATACTCTGTATTGGAACTATGTTAAATTTCATTATCCCTGTCAAATAAAATAAAGAAAAAAATAATAATAGCCAGAGTTATGGACGAAAACAACAAGTTGTAATAAACCAGTTTTCATTAGGTCAGTAGATTAAAGATGATAAACAGAGACCAGACTTTAATTCAGTTCCTACAGGATTTGACTGGGTTGTAATATTACATCTCTGTTAATGACGAAGCTTCCTATCATAGCGTCACTGTGTCTTTGACACTTTATTTCTGCAAAATGGGATGAATTTGTTTGTCCAACAAATGTTCCTGTGACCTTGTCCTTGCATTTATGCTTTAACCTCCCCGTCTAAAAGCCTGGGCTGAAAGGCTCTCAAGTGAGATGTTTCTTTTTACTGAGATCCTTTTAGCCAGGTCCTGAGCCGCTGCTCAGCCACGGGGGAGTTGCTGTAATGTGTCATTCCATTAGCATGTACTCACAATAACTTTGACTCAATTACTCTGCCAGTTACCACCCCTTTGTGCTCGCTCACTGCGTATTACACAGAGGATATTAACACCTAGAGAGAGAAAAGGAGAGAAACACTTAGTCGCACCAAGTCTGTCAATTTGTTTTCATTTACTCTGTCAGCGACAGCAGACCTCAGTCTGAACTGTAAAGTGTGGATTGCAAAGATCAGGCTGCATCTGTTTAATAGAGCCCTCGTCTTTTATTGTACAGTGGCAGAGTTAAGTGCTCCCAGTGACAAGCCTGGTTTCAAAATGGATCTCAGCCATCTGAACAATATGATCCACAAACCTACAGATGGGTGACAAATAAAAGTAATTTCCAACATGTCTTAGTAAGCTGGTCCAGCATGGGCTTCCAGGACAACATCAGTGCTTTCTGGCATCAATTGAGGATAGAGGAACAAGCAACGTTCTTCCAATATAAATACTCTCATTTGGTGTTTTGATGATGATGGTGGTGGACAGAGCAAAATCTCCCTGGTGTTCAGCTGGATTCCAATCAATTCTAATCTGTACACTCATATAAAAAAAGGTGCTAACTAGAACTATACAGGGTTCTTTGGCTGGTCTCCATAAGAGAACCATTCTTGGGTATGGGTAGAAACGTTCACAAAGGTTCCATTAGAACCCTTTCAGAGTTGAACCTAGAACACAACATAAAGAGTGATAACTCAAACCATCTGTGAAAGATTTCACCCAAAACCTCAGATGAGAGGTTCTAAAGGAGAACCCTTCTATGGTGCAATGGTTCACCCCTGGAACCATAAGGGTGATAAGAGAAGTCCAACCATTCTACCAAGAATCTTTTTATGTATCTAGAACCCACCCTTGGGGTTCTACCGAGAAGAACTCTTTTTTCCAAAAAGGGTTCTTTGGATGAAAAAAAGGTTCTTAATGGAACCCCTAGTCATAAAAAGAACCTTAGACAAACCCTTTCTTCAAAAAAGGTTCTAATATAAAAGCATTCTCAATAGAACCTCCAGGGAGGATTCTAGATAGAACCCTTGTAATATAATCGGGTTGTTGGGTTGAGGGTGGAAAAGTTCTGAATGGAACCCCAAAGACCACGACCAATATGTTCTCACCGCCCACTCATCAAATACAGCAGCTTGGTCAATGGTCCTACACTTGCCGTTACTACTACAGTTGCTTAACTATGGCACTGTATTGTAGTGATGATTTTGCAAGTGCAGGGCTCTGCTGTCCAGTTATCAATAATCAACAAGCAACATCAGCGTAGTCAAAATAAAGGCATGAAAACTACTTTGGTAGTTTTAGGAAAACATCAGTTAAAACAGAGTTAAAATAAGTATGTTGTAAGTTTGCATACCGAATGTAACATACATAAGTCATGTATGTAAGTCAGGAATTCATGGGCTGTTTTATGTATTGTGGTGGCCTAAAACGGCTGATTTCACAGCAGCATTTCTAAAAAAAACTGTGATGCATGGTGCAGTGTTTTAGCCATTTTTGCAATGAGATTGTGGGAGTAAGTGACCCACCCTCCAAAAAAAAGAAAATGATTTTTTATTTTTATTTTAATGATTAATTAAAAATCAAAAGCAACTTCTTCCAGGGAGAATAAAACAGCTGTCCTGTTCTGAGTCTTCTAAGTGACCTTACCAAAAAGACAAAATATCATTTATTTGTAAATGAAGAAGTTCACCTGGATGGATATTCCACAAGGAAGCTAAATCTTTTTGAAGCTCACACTCAGTTAAACAGAGAGCACAAATTAAAAAATTCTAAAAGTGCAGAGCATTGATAAAAGTCAAAAGCAAACTAACAAACAAACCTTGTTTTCTTCTCAATACCTGTGACAAAAAATAAAAATAAAAAATTGAAAATACAAAGAATTGTAAATAATAAAACACTGAGTCGGTTCATGACATTTGGACTGATTTATCCTGATCGATTGTTATGACTGGTAGAACTCACAATAAGCTACAAAGATTAGTCAAATTTGGGGAAAAGTTGTGGTGATTGGGCAACGTAAGGGACTGCTGGAGATAACCTTTGCTCTTTAACCTCACATACACATTTGTATTGCAGTAATTTTGGAGCATGCACAACCAATAGCAAGGATATGAGAGGCAGCCATTCATCACCTGTAAACATGATTTAAAAGCAAGAATATTTCCAGCCTAACATTACATAACTTATGTATGGGAGATACATAACTTACATGTCTTAAAACAAATTTGAGGTTGACTATTGGTTTCACTTTGGACACAAGCCCTGGTCTCCTGAGTGAGATCCTGTTTGACCCATCTATCCACCCAGCCCACCTCCACCATACTCAGACTTTCTCAGTCTTTATACGACGTCACTTGACTTTAACAGATATTAAGACAAAACACTGAAGGGGTGCCTCCAGAAATGATGCTAGAGGGGTACATACAGTTCATGTTTGGAAGCTTAGAGGCACAGACCCATCCACCATAGAAGACACATTGGGAGTGAGAACAGGATCCCATAGCACAAGATTTTCCAATCCACTCAGTCCACCCATGTGCCTGACATGAGTTTTTCCATGTAGAAAAACAAGACAATCCTGATGAAAATGAACAAATCTATATGGACTCATTTGCCTAAAATTGCGCTTAAGGGCAAGAAAGTGGAGTTCTGCTACAGCTACAGCTGACTGTCCAATGCCACAAAAGTAGGTACACTAATTCAATACATATTGGATTTAAGGAAACCTTTCCACATGTTGATCTGTCTGTCCAGCACATAGGTCAAGAGAAGGACACTCATGAAATAGAGGACAGACAACCACAACATTAGCTGTTGATATTTATGAACTCCAGATGATGAATTCAAATGTGACCACTGACCTTGTTTTAGTGCCATCCTGAGGTCAGACTTACCAATCCTGTGTTTTAAAATGATGAATAAATTAACTTTCTAACATCAAACTCTAATGAGAACATTGCTATGAAATGTGCTGTACCTCAGACCATGAACCCTTTTTGTTCAGGACATCAGTGAACTTTTCTCTTATGAGTGATTCATTTGATTTTAATGACTTTACTTTAATGTTAGAATAGTAAATTGGTATAAAACATCACAGCCCCTATGACCTCTAGTAGGACATGGGCTGAATCCAAATGTCTGGATTTACAAAGCATTTCATCTTTTTTGTATGATTTGAGTGTTTTACACAAAGTCCCTGACAAATAAATATAATAACCATGTGTACTCTCTGGGGACTTCCAAAGAAGGTGCTCCAGATACAGAATTCACCAGCCTCAATTCAGAAGATTATACATCATCAAATTACCACTTAGACACAATTTAGATAAAAAAGTCAATATATTTGTTTGAAGACATCTTTTTTAGACATCAGTAATTTTTTTTTACCTTTGATGTAGGTTATAGCAAAGATTAATAGTTATGCACCAAAACTGTCTATGTGAATTCCTTTGAAAAACAGAATATATAAAAAAATTCATCTTCAGTCTTCAATATCATTAATCTGCTTTGTCAAGCTGAATGCATGGAATGAACACAACTTAAAGCAAGGAAAAATTCTGTGCCTGTTCAGGGGTTAGGAGAAAGAATGGAGGGAAGGTGATTAATGAAATGAAGAAATTAATAATAAAAATAAACATGTGTATCAAGATAAAGGCACAGAAACAAAAACTTAGTTCTTAAAATTAATGGAATCAATTTTCTTTAAGTGTCAACCTGTTCCCTCTATCCAATCCATTAATGCACACGTCTTACAGTTTACATTTTCTTTTCAATCCTACAGTGCCTTTCACACCAGCATATCAATACCATTTGTTTCTATTCGTGTTTTGTCGATGTCATTCATCACTCTCTGTTTTAGACCGGAATGGCTAACTGTTTTGATTGATGTCTTCACACGAATCCAAATAAACTATCAGAGATACTTTGGTGATGAGTGTGTGTGAATGTGGTTCATGTTTTTCGGAAAGAAAAGAGCACCAAATCTAATCATTTTTAAATGTGAAGGGTCCAAATTCCAGAAAAATGCAGTATCTACTCACCCTTTTCTCAGTCTGGAACTGTAGTCTGGTATGCAAGTCAATGCATGACTTTCAAAGCCATAAAGGATCTCCAATACAATAATGTCTTAACTAGTTTGAAAGATCACAACAAATATATGAAAACAGAATGAGCTTGTTCACTACAGTGCAAACTGAGCTTTTTATGAATAAAGTAGGTCTATTATATTAATACAAAATAAAGGGTTCCTTATACATACGGCCTCTAGACATGTCCTTGGTGATGCAACAGCTCAAAATATCCAAGAATATTTTCAATCAACATATGATTCACTCAGTTTTGAGAACTGGGACAAAACTGCATTTTGAATTATGCTGGAAAATATTCTTTAAAAGATCAAACTCTTGGCTGTTAAACCTTGTAACAGACCAACCTCCTACTGATTAAATTTGTTATTAAATGTAGATATTTATGGAGTTAACTAAATTAATTTTTTATTAATTCTTTTTTTTTTCAAAGTATAGTCACAGTGAGCAGCCATTTTATTTTTTAAAGTGTCTCAGAGTCTCTTAATGTTAATCAGAATTGATTGAAGTTGTGAATTTTTGTCTGGGACAAGGATGTTTTCTGGCACAGAGCAAGTTTAGAAATTTAAGACATTTTCTCACCCAAATTAACCAACCAAATTAAAGCTAACCAAAACATTTCATAAATCACACGTATTTCACATCTATAAATCCTTAAAGAATACATTTTTACAAAAAAAGGAATTAGAATGAGCAGGGGTTGTTTTTGGTAGGACATGATTTGTCCCAATTCTCAAAAATGAGTGTGTAATATATTTTTAAATCTAGATGGGGCTTTAAGCCTGAGTGAAAATATGTCAGATCAGTCTAATGATTCAACCGGAGACTAGGTTCTTGTTCATCACAGAGATTTAAACATAAATGAGTTCTTACAGAATTACAAAATCTTTTTTAGTCTGTATTTTAAGGTTGTGTCTAGTGTAATCCTTTCCAGTGCTCACCATTTTACTGAAGGTGCCTGGGTTTGACATGATCACTGTTGCATATTTTTTCTCCTCCAGCCTTCACTAACTCCTGTCAAGTGTCCCACTAATCTCAAATATCTGCCAGTTTTCAGCATTTGTGATAAAAATTCTTCTGGTATGAAGAGTAGTAGGCAGGTGAAAATACCATGAGGTTAAGCAGATCTGCAACTTTAAACTATGAAGCAGCTTCAGCTGAGGTTATCATGCACGGTGCTGCATAGTCTGAACACCAGTTCAGTGGAAAAAATCGAGATGAGTGGAGCTTATAACAATTATGTTTTCCATTTCCTCTTATTGCTGTTCAGCACAATTGTTTCAGCAAAACAATCTAAAAAACAATTCTGACCCATGAATGAGATGGTGTTAAAGCAGAGGAACTGATAAATAGAAGTCAATGTGAAGGAAGCGAATATGCAAAGGACAATTAAACTCCGATCTCTGTGCTTCCCCCAATATGGCTGCAATCTGCTGTGAATTAACAGTTAGCCCTGGGTGATCATTACCCAAGCACCCCCTCTGTGGGAGGCTGGCACTGACTAACTGACAGATCTGTGGTAAGAGACTGTTGAAATGTAAGTTTAAACTCTCCCTCTCACTTCTCTGTGGAACTGTGAAATAGTAATTATTTGGCACATTTCATTGTTCTAATTCAGACAGAACAACACATAGAGCATTTTATTCATTTGACACTGAATTAAAGTCTTTGTTTTTAAATGTGGCTCAGTTATTAAAGTTGAAAGTGAAGAGACAAAGCAGCACAAAATGCATTAGCATGATTCTGTTGTGGAGGAGATTGGCTGACACTGCCAGATAGTAATGGTCCTTTAGAATAAAACACACTGTGAGTATGACAGGGGGCTCATGTTTGGTGTCGTGCAGGTTGTGGAACACAGCACCGGCATTTTCCTATAGGTGCACTGAGTCCAGTCCAGCAATGTACTGCAACCTCGATGCCAAGAATGAGCATGTTTTGCACACCTGCTGCTCATCTGCTCAGAGCAGGTCAACATCTCAGCCAGTCTGGTCTTATCCCAATTCATCAGACACCAACATTTTGTCACTGCTCCTCAGTGACCCAGACAGAGACGCACAGAACACCTTAGTGACTGAAAGAGACGCACTGGGCTTGCAACATAGTAAAAAGAGAGAGAACGTAGGTGGAGTGAATGGGCGACACAAACTCAGAACCTTCACCCAGGAGACCAGGGTTTGTGTCCCATGTGAAACCAAAACATTCTTAAAAGTGGTAAAGTACATAACCTTATGTAATTCACGTGATTTTCGTCATGGGACTTTTGCATTGCGAGTCACTTCAGTGAAGTAATGTAACATATTAACCCCAGCCTAAACCTACCCAAGTAGTTTTTGCGCCTAAATCGAACTGTAACCGTTCCATAATTTTAACTTTGTCACTTTCTTTGTTGAAGGCATACCCATGTAAACCTAAAATCACACAAATCCAATCCATTTTTCCATCTTTTCACTTTCATTCTATGTTTCTTAATCAGGTCATCATACAAAACCCCCCACAGATTTATTCCAGTCATGGCTAGGATAACACAGAATACAGTGCCTAATTTTGGTGACTCACACCCGAGCAGCTGATTTAAATAGTTGCCCTCTGGTGTGGACATTAAAGATGTATCACTCTCTCTACATGGCTCTGGTAGCCCTCCACTAGCAAGTAGCTACATTAAACACGGTTGAAACATGAGTTGGGAAGGCTGTTTCTCCGCACGATTCGATGGTCTGGCTAACGTTAGCTTAGCTAAAGAAAGTGTGCTTTTAAGTATAAATTTGGTGAAGTCCTATGGCCATATTAATCGGTTCAGATAAGTAACATAAACAGTGTTTCCTCTGGGATTTTTCAAAGCGGCGGCAGCACAACATTATTTAAAAAATACAATTGTATATTCTTTATAGGATGTTAAGTACATTTTTCTACTCTCTCTTTTACAGTAAAAATTATTTACAGAAAAAATTATCTGCAGATGCAATCTGTCCTGCTGAGATGGAGGTCATTTCCATTGTCCATTTTGTGACACCACTATAATTCGAAAAGACAGAATAACAGTACATCTGACTGAGTGTCATAAAAAATGTGATGTGGTCCAACCCACATTGGTGCCACCTTGTAAGCCTCCATCACCAGAGACCCACCCTACATTAAAAGACCTTCAGGAGGACTGTATTGTTCATTGTTTTTTTTTTCATTGTTTCATGTTCAGTTTAATTTGCTCCTCTCCATTGTTGTTCATACTTTCCCCTTGTTTTTGATTTTATTTCTTTATATGTTTGTTTTTCTATTTTGGAAGGTTTGGAGATGGAATGCAATAAAACGTTTATCACAAAAAAGAGAAGTCCAAGTCAAGTTCTTAATGTTGCCAGCATGATAGTGTAATGTTGTGTTTAACTGTATCCCAGAAATAAAATAGAACTAATAGAATACTGACAATCTGACAATAGGAAAATCTAATTATTACATTCATTTAATAGTTACACCTGAAAATGAACACATCTCCAGACCCAGGAACTCCCTCTTCTGTTGCAGTCACACTTGTCTGGGGCCACTGTGTTGCTCATGATGCCCCTCTCTCATCCCGGAAGATCCCTGGTAGGTGAGGAAACGACCAGCAGGATCGAAGTCATTTAGCTTAAGCTTTTCTACTATGCTTTTGAGCAAACAATGTGTGGGGAGTCTGTACTGTGTTTAATGAAGGAATCTTCTGGTGGGCAGGCTGGGCCATATACAGGAAAGGCAGGGAGAGCATGCTAGCTTCCTGCAAACAAGATCCTGCATAATATGGGCAATACAGTCCTTACACTGTATTACCACCAATGCTCTACAGTGCTGGCCTCCTTTTTTACACTCAACATAAATTACAATTAACCATGCTAATGTGAAGGTGATTGTTATTTTTCAGTTCTAGCGTGAATGATATGTGTGATATGATGATGATAATCAGATATGTTGTTTTACCTTGAAATATGTCCTGATATCCCTCCAGAGTTTTACTATCATTATCCTTTCAGTCCCTGATCAGTTGGGAAGTGGTGAAATAATAACAGTTTGTCAGACTTCCTATGTTAATACCACTTTCAACTGGGACACAGTAACATAACATTATTAATCTTTTGATAACAGCATGTGACGTCAGAGGGAAATGGCCACCATGTTGAACGTGCCAAAAACATTTACACGGCTTGCAATAATTTAGAAATGAAACACAAATTTTCTGCTGATAATCAGAACCAAGAAAAGTGAGGAATTACTTGCAAACAGTCCCATAGCCTGCCTCAGTCCACTGTATTTGCAACACTGCAGCCTTCCAACAAAAATACTACAGAATAATATAATATAATACAATATCAGAAACCCGTCAATCAACCACTGCAGGGCTCAACAGTCTGGACTGCCCACTAGCCTGAGGGAAGTAAAATGCCATTTCTGGCAACTCAACAATGGAACTACTTTGATAATAACTAAATCAATTATTAATTTATTACATTTTTGTGTCAAAAGTCAGAAAATGCTGTTTTCAGTCTCTCAAATATGGAGGTTTTCTGCTTTTCTTTGTTTATGATCATATTAAACTGAAAACAGACGTCACCTTCAACTTTGAAAAACTGGGATGGATGTTACACTATTTTCTGACATTTTACATTGCAGCCCTTGATTAAATATGGCAGTTAACTTAAGTCTTTGTTTTTGTTTGATAACCACTAATAAATAGAACAATTTGCAAAAGTAAAAAATGATTTTGGGCAAGTAGAGAGAAAAAAAAAACATTAAACCCTGCACTATGTTTGCAGGAATTCAAATGATTTCCATGTGTCATTCATGCAGGCTTGTGTTTTCATATTGGGTCTTCAGACACTGGCCACTTCAAATTAAATCGATACCAAAGGTACAAAAGTATAATTTCCAGTTGTGGCAATCTATATTCAAACTAGCCCAGCACCTGCCTCGTATGGTGAAAAATACCCCAGGAAGAAGCACTGATCAATCATCATGCCACAAAGAGACTGCAGGTGACATGCTTGCCAGGTGAACCTTAAAATATACATGCAGCCATATATCACGAGCATGACAGGTACATTAGAGAGAGGCACAGGAGTGCGAGAAAGTCAGTGTCGAGTTAGTCCACAGTCGCACACGCTGTCAAAAACACACACTTTATTTCCTGCTGGCCATGAGTGCTTGACTGACTGAGAAAATATGATAAATATGAACCACATTCACACACGCTCATGTAGGGTGAAGCTATACATTCAGTCCTGCTCTGCCAGGAGAGCTCTCACTAATACACAACATACACGGGCCACATACATTTACCCCTGAACAGCCAGGACAAATTCATATTCAACTCAATACAATGTTTCAACAGAAACACACATTTATGAAGTCATCTTTCACCACATGTCTTCTCTGCACTGAAAAAATGTCTGACCAAATTCAAGCAAAAACCTTTTTTTATATGAACATATTTGGGTGCCAGGGTCATGCACATGTAATTTTCAGTTGTTACACTTAGAAGTCAGGGTATTGAGCAATAAGAGCAAAAAGACTCTGATTACTAGAAAATAGTTTGTGAGAATTGATGGAACTACAAAGTCACAAACATATACAGCAATGTCAATAATATCGACAGAACCAATAGACTACAATATACAGCAAAAAGTGTCTGGTGTCTAGAGTTTAAAGTCAGAATTTTGAGAATAAAATCACAATTTCCAGTCCTAGTTAAGCTACAGTACCAGGCTGCTGACTGTAGCAGACAGATAAGACAATAGCATCAGTCTTCTCATCTCAAATCTCCACCAGAAAGTAAATCAGTATATTGCCCAGTTGAACCATTCCCACTAACAAAGTGTTGCACTAAGTGTTGCACTGGAGGATAGTCTTAAGACCATCATCACATAACCCAGTGTATACTAAAAACAAGACTTTACAATATAAATATAAGATTATTTCAGACAGAAATAATCTCACATTGAATCACTTGTTTACAGTCTTTATAAAGACCTGTGTCCACTCGAGCACTCAGAGCCAATGAACATCACACCAGAAGTAGTTAGTGCTGTGTCAAACAGAGGAGACCCACAGACAATTACACCATAAAAGAATTAGTTTTTCCAATCTGCTACATTAGCATAAGAGTGATATACTGAATGTGATTTAGTTAAATGGTTTTATAGGAAGGGAGGTGATTGGAGGCGGTGAGGGAGGAGGAGGAGGCCTCTGTCAACACATCTCTCATCAGCAGCCATAAAGCACAGGATATATAAAGTATGTGTACAGCTCAGCCAGTGTCCCGATGCTTCAAACCATGACAGTATATTAAATAGTGGCTGTAGTCTCTGTGATGTCACACACAGTTTTCTGAAGAGCAAATATGCAGCTCAGTGTGGTGGCTCTGGCAGTGTTGGCAGCACCTGACTCGGCTAACTCCCAGCTAATCAAAAAGTGGGCAAAGATGTGGAGCGAGGGTGGAGCTGAGGTGGGATGAATGGAATGGCTACCTAGCGGCTAGTTCAGTCAATTCTTACAAACTATTTACTCTTATTTGGAGTAACTACACCAAACAAGAATTCCTTAAAGTTTTTATTCTGAGAATAAAGTCACAATTCTTAGAATAAAGTCACAATTCTGAGTTTCAAAGTCAGGTGAGACTTTATAAAGAACAAGAAAGTCCATGTATAGAGGCGGTGGGGTGGATGGATGAGTCAAACAAACATGACTTTTACCCAGGAGACCAGGGTTTGTGTACCATGTGAAACCAAAAGTAAGCCATGCAACATGTGTATGAAGGGTAAGCTATGTAAAGAACGTGTGCGTGTAAGTTATGTTAATCAAACCATGCTATTTTCCAAAACCTAACCAAGCTTTATTTTGAAAGTCTGTCTGGACATTGCGTATTTCTAACTTGACCGCAGAGTCCTGCAAAACTGATACTAGAGTGGTACCTACAGCATCACAGTTTGAAGTGCAGGGCCACTGACCGCTGCTGTCAGAAAAAACAAGAACATAAGAAAATATGAATGTACAATGGGATTGTCACCAACAAAATCTGTTGTATGATAAGTGGAAAGGCTTATATTGTACATGTTTATACATATGCTCATGAAGGAGCTCATACTTTTGTGTTTGCTTTTGTGTTTTTAGCAGTCCCTCCTTGATTTGTGGGCTGCTCTGTGATTGCACTGCAGAGGGAGATAAAAATAACCAAAAACACGTGTCAGCGTTCATCTTGACAACCAAGGCTGCAGCCAATCATGCTACAATCTTTCATCAATCTGTACTGTCTCCTGCACACAGGAGACTTTTCTACCGTGAATTTGGCCTTTAATACTTCTTCCCAGGCACCAGGTGTAGAGCACCAGCCCCGGGGAGATCAAGAAATGTCTTCAATTTAAGGAACAAAAGTTCTCCCCATCGCTGTCATTCTGTCACCATCAACTTTGTCAAATGGTCTGACGTGGAGAACAGTGAAAAAAAAAAAAAAGAGTAGCAAGGCAGACATGCACGACTCCAATAGTGAAAATATTGGGAAAAGTTAGCCCTCAGGGCTTTCTGGCAGAAACCCTTTAGGAAGTCAGGTGAGGTAGCATTAAGAGCAACAGAGTATATGTGTGGAGCAGGTTTTGGTGGATGAATGGTTGATTACAGGACTTTGACCAGGAGGTTGAAGTTTGTGCCCTGTGTGAAGGGTGTGTTTGATTCAACAAACCAGTGGTTACTGTACAATCAAGCATGTTGTCATGATCTGGACTAGTGGTTATGTTCTTGTTTTCTTATGTTTAATGTCAGTGCTCATGTGCTCTTGTTTAGTAGGTTTTCCTTCATGTGCTTTGGTTATATGGTTATGTCACGGTTTTACTAATTGTGCTTCAGTGCTGTTGTCTTTGCTCATGTGATCTGCTTTGTGCTTCTGTTTGTGGTCACGTGCTTTGGTCTGTGTTGTGCTTTCTGTTTGTGTGTTAGTATAGTATGTTTTCTTAATGTTTTTTGCTATATGGTTATGTCATTGTTTTACTAATAGTGCTTATGTGCAGTTGTCTTTGCTTATGTGCCTTGCTCTGTGTCTATTTGCTTTCTGCATATGGTTATGTGCCCTTGTGTGGATATTCCATCAGTCCTCTCTTACCTGTGCTTTTGTGTGTTATTTTCATGTCTTTTTCTTACATACATAAACACTTTTATTAGTTGACTTACTTACTTATTTTACTTTTTTATCAGGTATGGGTAAGCTGACAATAGTCAGCCAGACTATGATCAAAATATTACAACAACAAGACAGTAGGTGCTTACCCATACCTGATAAAAAAGTAAAATAATCAATTTAAGCGATCCAAGTTCCTTCTTAGATAGAATCCATTTAAAACAACTCTCAGAGGATAAAAGGGAAATTTTAAGTTCAGAGATTACTGGAGCTGAAATATTACAAACAATTAAAACATTTTCACTAAAAAAAGCACCAGGCATGGATGGTTTTCCAGTTGAATTTTATTCAGCATTCTGGAGTAAACTAAAATGACCAGACATATGTCAGAAAACCAGGTATTGCCCAATTCTATGTACCAGGCAATTATTTCAGTTATATTGAAACCAGGAAAATCTGGGGAATCACCTGCTGATTACAGACCTATTAGTTTAATCAATTGTGATAATAAGATATTAACTAAACTCATGAGCAATAGACTTTCAAAGATCCTACCAGACTTGATACATAAAAACCAAACAGGTTTCATTAAAAACAGGCATCTGCAGACAAATACAAGAACTTGTTTTGGTATCATTCAGCATGTTAAAAAACACAATTTAAATTTGACTGTTATGGCGGTTGACGCTGAAAAAGCGTTTGACCGCCTCGAGTGGCCTTTTCTTTTTAAAGTCTTGAAAAAAAATAATTTCCCAGGGGAATTTCTCAGTTTTGTGAGACTTATGTATAAATTCCCTAAAGCTAGAATTTTTACCAACAGTGTTCTCTCAGAGGAATTTATTTTGGAGAGGGGTACAAGACAAGGTTGTCCTCTGTCCCCACTTCTCTTTGCTTTAGCAATGGAACCTCTGGCAGAGAGAATTAGGCAAGATCAGCAAATCACTGGTATCACTATAGGAGAAGAACAATACAAACTGAATTTATTTGCTGATGATCTTTTGATGTACTTAAATAATTTTGATGAATCTATTCAACCTTTGCTTACAATATTTAATGAATATTCAATGGTTTCAGGCTATAAGATTAATTTAGGAAAAACAGAAGTAATGGCAGTAGGGAAATCCAAAAACACAGTGAATATGTTACGACAGACATTTAAATGGACATCTAAAATTAAGTATTTAGGATGTAATATTAATATTAGTAAGAAACAGATATATAATGACAACTATATTCCTAAAACGATGTGGCTTCCAAAATTTCTTTTTCTTTTTTCTACAGGTCCTGTAGCCCCACCAAAAATTTTCTTTAAAAAAGCATATTCCATTATTTCACAATTCATCTGGGAAAAGAAAACTCTAAGAATAAAAAGTAAAGTTTTACATAAATCAAAAAGTATGTGAGGATTTAATCTTCCAGATTTAGAACTGTATTATCTTGCAAATCAAGCATTATACCTACACCATATTGTTAAACATACAGATGAAGAACAATGGATTCAGGTTGAAAATGCTCAGGTTTATCCTCAAAACCTGTTTTCCTATTTGTTTTCCAAAATTGAAAAAAATACCTCTGCCAATTTTATGGTTAGAAATTTAGCAGCATCATGGAGAAAGATGAAGGGTCTTTTAAGGGAAGCTATAACACTGCCGAAGCAAACTTTACTGTGGAATAACCCTTGGATAACTCTTCAGAATAAAGTGTTAAATTGGTCCACACGGCGGGAAAGAGGTATAGAAACAGTTGAAGATTTAATGAACGGTAACAAATTTATTTCCTGGACTGACTTTAAAAGCAGATATGATCAATCTAACGGGGATTTCTTCAGGTACATGCAGCTGAAGAGCTTATTCCAAAGTTTTGACTTAGAATCTTCAGCACAACATAGTGAACTAGAAAAAACTTATGTTTAATTCTGAAACATGTCACAGACTGACAGGCAAAGTCTATAAAATTTTGCAGAAATCATATTTGGTTGATAATTTGTTGAAATCTAGAACTTGTTCATGGAACCAGGATTTAGGAAGGGAGGGTATAAATTCCAAGTGGGAACAATGTTGGAAGACAACAAGGGATATTACAGTCAATGAAAATTTACGTTTGATTCAGTATAAGATAATGTATAGAATATATTGCACCAGGGATAAAATGCATAAATATGATGGAAAGGTCTCAAATAATTGCTTAAAGTGTGGAACCCCAGACTCCCTGGTTCATGCGTTCTGGGAATGTTATAAAGTTCAGAAGATTTGGTTGGAAATAGAGAACTGGCTTTCTGAGGCTCTTGGTACGAAGCTTCATTTCAATCCATCGCTTTGTATTTTGCAAGATGTTTCAAATAATAATATGCATTTTCCACAAAAATGGATCATTCTTTTCTCATCTTTGATATCAAAGAAACTTATTCTACAACATTGGAAATTTACATATCCTCCCTCTCTTAATCACTGGAAAAATGAACTGTCTTTTTATTTGAACATGGAAAAGCTTATAGCCACTGAAAAAAATAAAGTGACTCAATTTGAAAACATATGGGGAAAAGTATTACAAGTGTTGAGTTAATAGTTATATGTTTAACAAATGTGTTTTTCTAATATAGTATTCTGGTTCCTCCCATGGTTTGGGTATGAATTATCTGTGCTGTTGTAATATTTTTTTTTTATTCAGTAGGATAAATAAATAGCATGGCTTAAAATAAGGGACATCTATTGAACTGTTTAACATGAGTATATTTAATTCGCTGGATTATAGAGATTAATGTTATGATAAAGGACATGTAATTAGGAGGTTGAGCTTGTTTGTTTTCACTGTGGGTCTGTTATAATTTTGTGATGTGTATTTATTTATTTTTTGTGTAACTGTTTTGTTTGGTTTTGTTTATGTCTGGGTTTGTGTTTGTTTTTTAGTTTGCTTGTTTTCTCATTTTTGATATTTTTATTATAATCGTGTATCTTTATTGTCAACCGTGGAATTTTTGTTGTCTGAAAAATGAAAATAAAATAATTATATAAAAAAAAGTAAAATAAATAAGTAAGTCAACTAATAAAAGTGTTGTATGTACAGTATATAAGAGTACAGTACAGTACGTAAGTGTTTATGTATGTAAGACATGAAAATAACACACAAAAGCACAGGTAAGAGAGGACTGATGGAATATCCACACAAGGGCACATAACCATATGCAGAAAGCAAATAGACACAGAGCAAGGCACATAAGCAAAGACAACTGCACATAAGCACTATTAGTAAAACAATGACATAACCATATGTCTCATTCATAAATCACCCATTGTTTGGAGCTGGGACAAAACATGCCTCACCAAAAAGCTTGAAAATTATTAATACCAACACTTAAACTGCAATTTCTTGGTGACAATTTTGTATTTACGGTTTTATATATATGAAATATTTGTATCTTATGAAAGGTTTTGTTTTGCTTTCATTTTTTTAATTTCTAAACTTGCTCTGTTTTTCCATCAACTCTGTCAGATTTTTACAAAAACATGATTTAATCAGGCATAGAAGGGTCAGCTATACCCTAAGGACCCCTGTCTCACTTCCTGGTTAAAAAAGGCGGGAATACTGCTCAAGCACTGGTAAACTTTCTGTTTTTAATGAATTCATTAAATAATATTTCTATCAGATGTGTCTCAACCATCACCTGTCAACTCTGTAGACCTTCTAAATCAAAACTAAATAAGAATTATGGTTTAAAAATGTGTATTTTGATTAGCATTAAGAGAACTCTGAGACACTTTAAAAAATAAAAGTGCTGCTCACTACGGCTATGAAATGAAAAAAATGTGACATTTTGTTAACTCTGTAAGTCTACCTTTAATGAAAAATGTAATCTCTAGGAGGTTGGCCCATAATAGCCAAGAGTTTGATCTTTTCAATTATACCTTCCCAGCATGATTGAGAATGAGTGAAATAAACAGTTTGCTTATAGTGCACAGTAGACTGGTTAGGACTGTTTTGAAGACTGAGGGAAAGAGCAGTGTATATATTCTCATGCTGTGCTCTTATTCCCTAGATGCAGAACAGTGGTGTTTTTTAAATCCCAGGTTTACAAATCTGCTTTGCCGGAGATACAATTAAAAAGAGAAAAATAACACCCAGGAGTAAAACATACAGAAAAGAAAAATAAATCCCAGAATGAACCACAATAACAAGGGATTAGGAGGAAAATAAGACCAGTGTACAGAGTAAGAGCATCAGTAAGAATATAAGCCGCTAATGCAACCAGATAAGTTATCGCTGCACAGGAAAGTGTGCCAGAAGTTTGGTGGGTGAGCGTTCCTATAGATGCCTGGTGTTCATGTGATGCAAAATGATACCTTGACCGATCACTCAGGCCTGCAGTGAGTAGAGTGTGCTATCATAAATCTATAGACATTTTCTCTAGCCCTGACCGAACTTAACTTTAAGCTGCCCCGATGACCACACCTCCCACAGAGCCAAATGCACTCACTCTAAGAATAGCACATGCAAGACTTTGCTGACTAATGCCAGATCATGCTTACATCGTCTCACATAGCCAGATCTCTCTCCACAGCGCTCAGCACTGGAGAAAGGTCTGGCTCCACACATACACATTCTGCTATAGAGGAAAAAAAACGCCCTGCCTTGTTTGCATTTCTTTAAACCAATCACAAACATCTTGAGTGGAGCTAAGCCCAGGATGGAGCGACGGTGCTGCTGCAAAATAGTGTCAAGGGGGAAGCTGTTGTGGTGGAACATCTGCATGTCGGGCGGTGAAATGACAACATCCCTGTGAAAGATGCAGCTAGTACTTGAAGACATAGATAGTGAATGCTGCAATGCTGCATGGAGCAAGCAACTAATGGCAGGATGTAGACCAGCAGTGTGCATCCAGTGAATCTACACAACCTGTGTGCCACTGCACTGAAGATCTTACCTTATACTTGAGACAGATAAGCAACACAACACAATCAGCACAATCCGTCTCTTTAGCAATAAAGATCTTTCAGGCCCTTCACCAAAATCTATCCATCTAGATCACGTGTCAAACTCAACGCCCAGAGGCCAAATCCGGCCCGGTGCCACAGTTTATGTGGCTTGCAAGAGCTTTCCATAGAATATAATATATACGGAAGTACAGTGTCCATAAACAACATGTCCCAGAATGCATCCTAATTTTGTTATCTGGGCATTATAGGCATCTGCAGTATGTAATGGACAGCGTCTCAATATCTTATAGTAGCATTAATAGTAACAGCCAAGCAAAATGCTGTTATTTCATTTTTAAGCAAATATACATTTTGGATTTGAAACTTTTCTCATTCAACATTTTCAGCTTCTGCTTTCCTACTGTTCATTTATACGGTCCTACTCTTAGATTTACAACTGCCTCTTTGAGGGCAACCATAAAACTGATGCAGCCCAGAATGAAAAGGGAGTTTGACACCCTGATCGAGATAGTTTTGGTGTGAGTTGCAGAGTTTATGAGATATCGGCTGTAGAGATTTCTGCTCCAATATAATATAACTAGATGGTGCTCGGCTTGAGGTGTTCAAAGCACCAAAAAATACATTTGAGAACCTGGGGCGCCCCTTCCAGCCTGCAGCACCTTGCTTCATGTCATCCTCTCTCTCTCCACCCCCTCTCCTGTATGTCTTCAGCTATCTCTATATAATAAAGGTGAAAAACACAGACCTCATTGTGAGCAGTTTCATTTAGGAACTACTTTATTTCTGCAGTATTATTTAGTAGAACATCTACTGGAACTACTTTCTGACTTCTAGAAAGAAAGCAGTGTATACTAAATGTATTCTTTATGGGACAGGGTTGAGTATTTAGAATACAGTTTCTATTTTACACATGTCACACAAGAGCCAGATTATGTGACTGAGTTTGTGTAATGAAGTAATAACCGTACTGTCATGTATAATTGTTTAGACTAAATATTGGGTTTATTCTAGATCAAGCCTCAGAGGGGAATCATGCGATTGCTTGCATGTGGCATGAAATAAAGGACCTGGAGATACAGTATACTACTCGGCCCATCAACCTATTTTTTTGTGTGTGTGTGCATATTTGTGACTGTCTACTGAAGGACCTCTGTGAGTCACAATTTTTGAAAAGCTTTGAAAAAACTTTCTGATGGCTCCGCTACAGTTTTTTTTTTTTTTTTTTTTGGGTCATCTCACTGTTGTAAACATGATACCTCAGGAACGCCATGAGGGAATTTCTTCAAATTTGTGATCCGCATTCTACTCAGTGACCTCCTCTAGTTTATTTGAATCCACAAGTTTTGAAAGTGTGGTGAGGCTGCCAGGGAGGTGGGGGTCATACACACTGTAATGAAGACATGCAGCCATCAGAAACATTTGAGTGCTGCCTGCAGATCATCTCACACTGCATTTTGTCACTAACAGGATTGAAAGCTGAGTATTCTGCCTGAAAGTGTTAGTTAAGATCAATACTATTTTACTGTCAAATACCAGATTTTATCAGTAATCAATGAAGAAAGACTCAGATGGGAGTGATGTGTTGTCTCTTAAAGCAATATTCCACCCCAGAATGATAATCCACTCAATATGTACTCACCCCTATGCCAATGTGATGATGGGTGAAGATCTTCAGTTCACAAAACAATCCTGGAGTTTCAGCAGAAAACAGGGTTGCAGCCAAATCCAGTACAATGGCAGTGAATGGAGACCATGGATAAAACATTAAAAAAAGAACACAAAACAAACACAAAATGTCTCCATCCTGCTTGTGTGGTGTAATCCAAGTGTCCGTGAGCCGCAACATTCAAATTTGACCACAAAAGACACCATTTACACCATGTTTTCAGCCAAAATGTCAACTCTAGCCTCTCAGACTCGAGCCAGATGCACAAGAGATCTCACAATATTTTCACATGTGCATCCATTAAGAGATATACAAAGTCTCGCGATACATCAACGCCATGTTTACATGCTACCTGGGAGGACAAATTATTTTCAATTTGTGTTATTTATATTTTAAAAGTTTTTTAAATTTTAATGTCACAATTTCTATTTATAAACTATGCCTACACCTTGTTATGAATTTGTCATTATTTCTTCATATACTATGGTACCAAGAACACACTTACAATATAATGCACCAGTCTAGCACAATATCTTTTGTTGTATAAGACTGGTGTTGTATACAACTGTGGACATAAAACACCGTAGAGTTCAACCAACACATCTGATACTCAATAAAAACTGAACAATTCCATTTCACATAAGTAGATGCTACCTGAGCACCAGACACTACAACCAGCAGCTGGTTAGCTTAGCTTAGCCCAAAGACTTGCAATAGGAATTCTGTCCAAAGGTAACAAAACCCCTAACAGCACATCCAAAGGTCACTAATTAACACAATGTGATAATGTCAAGCAAAGTAGCAGAAATACAAGAGGATGGATCCAAATGCAGACTAGGAGACAGAGCTGATGCAGTTAAAATGATTTACTTTACAAAAACAACACAAAAGCTTACAGATGGTCAGGAAGCAACAGATCAAAACCAGTGAAACAGTCAAGAGAAGGTAAATAAACCAAAAGCAGCAAGAAAAACCCTAAAGTCCATAAAACTGGCAAAGTCCAAAAACAAAGCAGAAATCTAAAAGAAACAGAAACACACTGGAGCAAGAGCTGGAACACCCAACTAGGAGACAGGAGGGAAACAAGCAGATTAAATATGCAAGGAAAACTAATTAACTAATGAAACACAGGTGACAAAGGACAAGGACAGGAAGTAAAGTCAACAAAGACACATGAAGGAAGACTCTTTCAAAATAAAACAGGAAATAACTGTACTGAAACCCAAAATTGTAACACATGTTCTATCTTTTTTGTGTTATCCGTACAAAAGCAAAAGTTTAAAACTGTAAAAATGTTGGGATTCTATCCGCTAAGCTAGGATAAGCTAAAAGGCTCATTGTGAAAGCTTCATATTTATCAGACAGACGTGAGAGTGGTGTCAATCTTCTCATCTAACTCTTGAAGCAAGCAAGGGCATATCCCAAAATGTTGAACTATTTATTGAACCCTATTATAGTTGCAATTTGCAGATATTGCAGAAAGAAAGACCTTTAAACTTGATGTCATTGACTAGCCTGTACAGCTGCTACAATTAATCTATTGTTAACTGACTACTGAATTAATCCCCAACTATTTTGTTAATATATTAATCATTTTGAGTCATTTTTGACAAAAATACAAAAATAAAAAAATCATTTTCATGATTTGCTGACATTTTATGGAACAACTAATCAATTAATCAAGAAAATAATCAACAATAAAATAATTGCACTGTAAAACCAAATTCTCACATTAATTAATTGTAATGTGTAAAAAAACTTAACATTTTAAGTTTAAGCTTTAATGAACACGAAATAATTGTTTTTTATTCTAAAAAATAATCAGTTCTGTCAAGTTGAATAAACTCATAATATCGTGGCAGTTGCCTTCACTAGATTTTCAAGTTTTGAATCAAACTCAAACTCTCAAAACTTTGAGGTAGTTTTGCCGACCTATAATGTTTTGTTGAGATAATTTGCTTTTCTTTCTTTAGATAAAATTGAATCTTGTGAGTTTTAGAAACCACCCAAAAAACTGTATTTTAAAAACTGTTCACAGTGAACTATGCACCTGATTTGTCTTCTTGTCTGCTTAAAAAATAAATAAAAAATCTCAAGTCTCAAATCTATTGAATTAAGTATTGTCTATTGAGTTTAGTCAGTCTATTGAGTAGATGACGACTGAATTTTCATTTTTGGGTGATTGTCCCTTTAAGATTTCCCTTCTCTGGATCTAAAGTGTCACCAAAACCTGAAACAGCCCCAGACAAAAGTATGTGGGCAGCAGACTGGCTCTGGCAGCCAGGATGGATGAACATGTCACAGAGGATTCTGTTTACATCAAGCATAATATTATTATGTCCACCAGGTGCTGTGCTGTATCAGTATTCAAACTGCTTAATTGTCTTAAAAATCATTGTTCTAATGATACCTTTTTGTGTTTGAGCAACACACAGTCAGAAGACCCCGAGAGAAAAATCCTGCAGAAAACAAGGCATCACGCCTGGCATGACTCCCAGTGAAGGATACTGTACTTAAACCATTTAGAGCTAATTATCAGAAAAACCTCTCCATTATCTACTGACCTGTGCCTACAAGGCTGCAATTATTTATTTCTTTCAGCCCTCGTAGAGTGAGCACATTGTAATCAGTTTAATTAGAGCAAATAGACTTCCTCCATCTTCTCTCCGGGGCTCGGCACACAGGTCTAGACCCAGAAGGGCATTGGAGAAACCCACAGAAGTCTATTATTCTTGCACTGTGATAAATGGTGTTTAAGATTATGTTGGATAAAGAACAGACTAATGTTCCATGTATGCGGCAGCCGGGGCAGATTTTACTGAATGCTAATATATGCAGTGCTTGGCATTTGGCCATGCATACTTGCTTTCTAATGTAACACAAAGTCGCAGAAGGCTACACTTTATGCAAAGGAACTATTTGTCTGGTGAGAGGCTCCCTGAGAGAGAGGCAGACTTCATATCAGGCAGGAAAAATAACCCATCACATTAGTTATACACTCTAATCTCAAAAGTCTAAGAAAGCCCTACGACACTAAGCAGGCAGTTGTTTTTCTGCACCTTCTGATGATTAGGCCCGAGCTTCGATACAGGAGGCTCACTAAAACTGAGAGGCCAAAGAGTTTTCTTCCACAAGTGTTGGCTAGAGCCCGGCTGAATGTTAAACAACAGGACAGGAACAAAGAGATGATGATGCTGGGTAAGAAAAGATAAAAGGATGAATGACTCCAATACAGAGTTAAGTCAGTTTCCATGAAATATGACCACTTAAAGAATGACCAAAGTTCCAGTTCCAGTACTAGTTGGAACAAGAATCACACAGATGCCATGACAGCCAGTGTCAGGCTCACAGACAACAAAGAACTCTGCAAAGATTTCGATTTTTGATCACGAAGGAGTCATTCCAGAGGTGGGACCAAGTCAATGTTTTGCAAGTGACAAGTAAGTCAGTCCTTGCACTCATGTCCCAAGTCAAGGCCCAAGTCCTAACCTTTGAGTTTCAACTCCTAAACAAGTCATAATGTACTCTTCACCAAATGTAATACCGTTTTAACAACAGGGTTGTTGCTGTATCTCGACCCGCTTGTTTTTCATACTGCATTTCATTTTTTTGTACTTGAACAAAATAATCTTTCATATTAAGTTTTCCAACTAGACCTCAGTTAAGTGCCGTTAGTTCTTCATGGTTCTTTCCTGCAACTTGATTGCAACTGGTCTGGCTGGTCCCCAAACAAAGTGGATCTAGGGAATTAAGAATAGTTGTTTGGTCGATAAAATGTCAGCAAATGGTGAAAAATGTTGATCAAAGTCCAAGATGACATCCTCAAATGTCTTGTTGTGTTTGCCACCCAAAGATATTCACTTTACTGTCCTGAAGGAGTAAAGAAACCCAAAAATATTCACATTTGAAAGGTTGAATGAGTTGAGAATTTGGACTTTTTTTTCTTTAAAACATTGCTTAAACCAACCAAAATAGTTGATGATAGATGATTAATTTAATAATTGATTGTTGCAGGTCTAGATTCACACTTTTCAAATAACAGACTTTTTATTTGTGGGGGGGTCTGGAGGAAGGTATCAAGTATTTTCAACTCAAAAGGCTCAAGTCCAAGTAGAGTCGAGACAAGGTCATCAAATTCAAATTCTTTCAAACTCTAGTCAACTAGAGTCTGACTAGAAACTAACTGACTGTGACTCAAGTCCAAACCTCTGATAAATTTTAAAGAAATAAATTAAATGAAATAAATATAATAAATAAAAGGCTACAGGTTCTGGTCATGAGAGACTTTTATTAGGATGCCAACATGTCACAAAGAGATCCCGGATAATTTTTTCTTCTGTTCATACTGGCCACAAAAAGTTGCTTTCCTAAAGCAATTTCAAAAGCTGTTGGGGATAAAATTCAGTTTTCGACCTCTGAAAAAAAAGATTTATCAAATTCTGATTATTTGCTGAGCCTGTTTACATTGCACTTATTGAATTGGGATGACATACAGCAAAGGGCCACAGGCTGGAAAGCCATGGCCACTACTCAGACTCAGCCTCTGTACATGGTCAACCAGCTGAGCTACCAAGGCAGTCCTGTTTTGGACTTTTTAATGCACAGACTGAAAATGTGCACAAAAACTGAAGGATTTAAAAGTACTCAGTGTTAGACAAATCAAGTTGCGCACACTGCTGAAAACCCTTGAAATGTACGGTGCATGACTACAGAGAGTGAGGACTGTGGATTTTGCCCCCTATCTCGCTGAAATTACTTTGGGAAGGGATTTTGCTTGTTTCTGGTATGGACAGGAGGAACAATTACACCGACCAATAACTTTCAATGTACACAGGGGCATGTGAGTGTTTTATTAAGCGACACTTGAAAAATATCATCATCTTAGGTTTAAAATGCTTTTGGGATACAGAGTCCTGGAGAAACAGGTCCTGCCTGAGTGGAGTTTAACTGTCTAGAAAGAAGAACAAGAACCCTCTTTAAAGGAACATAATCCTCAGAGTTCCCTAGTTTTTAGTTTATATTGGTCTGTGAATGAATTAAAGGTGTAGTTAGCGACGTGGGAGAAAACTAGTAGAGAGGTTGTTGATATTTGAAGTGTAAAGGAATACAGACCCACCCCTCCCTTCATACTCCACCCCGGGCTCCACCCCCAAAGTTCATGGACCCACATCGTTTTTGTCTTTGTGGTTAAAATACACTTTGCAAACACTGTGTAGCCGAGGGTTTCTGTTGCGCCTATACTTATGAAGCTATAAAACAAAGAAATATGGAAGCTTTGTAGAGTTGAACAGACGGCTTCACTTTTTATTGCCGCACACACAGTCAATGCAACGCATACCGAAAAACACCACTTCTGTTTCTGACCTTTCACAATAAGAGCTGCCGATATAGGCTATACACTGCTTCAACAGGTAACTCCAACTCACATTTACTCCAATAACATTATAAAACAGCTTACAACTGTAAAAAAAAATGCTGTGATGTAAGATGGCCAACTACACAGCAAGCAAAGCAGCTGAAATAGCCAAGTTGTGAGTTAGCACACCGCTAAGCCGCAAAGCTAAGGTTAGCTGACCCATCAGACAACTGTACCCACAACTCGACTGCTATTATACATCGATAACATCACAACAATAGTACATTTTGGCAGATTAGACAATATGATGAATGCCCGACGGCTGTTACTGTTATGTGAAGCACCGCAAAGCTAATGTTGCTCACCTGTCCAGCAGAAAGACAGCGACCTCCGCGTCCGTTTTCAGACCTTTCAATTCGCGGAGTTCCTTCCACACCGATGTTGACCCGGGTCTGGTCGTAGCCCTTCTTTTTTAATTTATGCTCCTCCGACCGTTTTCTCTTGGGCTGTTTTTCAGCCATCGCAAATGCAAAATATCTGCACCTGATATACCGTGTCTCTCTCTTACTCTTAACTGCAACTTACTACTCCCCCTCCCCCCTGTGTCTGACCTGTGCACGAGTAAGAACAGCCCCCTGGGCGAGAGGGGGTAGACCCATGTCTTGGTGGCTCGGTCCGAGCCACAGATTTACCTGCTGAATTTCAGAGCCCAGGCTGTGTATTGAAACCAGATTTTTTTTCAGCATGCTCTCTGAAGTGAGCTTGCGGATAGTGAGGAGAAATACGGTGATTTTGACAAAAAGTGTGTCAGATTATGATCGCTAACTATACCTTTAACTTGGCTAAACAACATTTCCCTTGCAAATAAGACCATTTTGTTTTAAGTTTTGTTTTGCAATCTTTGCAATTAAAAAGAAAGTGAAGGCTTTTATTAAAACATAATTTTGTTGGTTACACATGAGCTAATGAGCTGTTAGATAAGGGACCAGACATTTTCTGTCATACACTGAGGAGGTTTCACAGTTGTTTGTAAACTGCAGCACCTGGCTGTGAAAATTCTGCTTAATTGTTTCAACAATGTTCCAAACAGACAAAAAGTTAACATGGAGCTGTTTGCACAATGAGACCTTCTTTGCAAATGTGTTTTCATTTAAGTATACACATGCTTTGACTTGAGACCTGACTTGGACTTGCCTTCTAAAGACATGAGACTTGAATTGGCCTTACCCTCTAAAGAGATTAGATATGGCTTGGTCTTGGTCCAAAGAGTTGAGACTTGAATTCTACTTGCCCTATAAAGACTTCAGACTTGACTTGGATTTGCCCTCTAAAGACTTGAGATGTGACTTAACTTGCCCTCTAAATACCTGAGACCTGACTTGGATTTGCCCTCTTAAGACTTGAGACTTGACTTGGACTTGGTCCCAAGACTTAAGACTTGACTTGAACAAACCCTCTAAAGACTTTAGGCATGAATTGAACTTACCCTCTAAAGACTTTAGGCATGACTTGAAATAACCCTCTAAAGACTTAAGACATGTCTTGGTCTTCAATTCAATTCAATATACTTTATTGATCCCCCGGGGGGGAAATTTGCATTTCAGTTACAACCCGTCCAAGAAACATAAAAACAGACAGTGATACATAACATGGGGAGGACAGGAGCGGGAGGAACAGAAGACTTGAGACTTAACTTAGATTTGCCCTCTAAACACTTGAGGCATGACTTGAATTGGCCTCTAAAGATTTGGAATTGACTCCTTACCCATTACATGCTTGAGACTTGGGTTAACCCTCTAAAGACTTCAGGCATGCCTTGGACCTGCCCTCTAAGGACTTAAGAAGTGACTTGGTCTTGGTCCAAAAGCCTCGAGACTTGACTTGGACATGCTTTCTAAAAACATGTGACTTGAATTAGATTTGCCCTCTAAACACTTGAGGCATGACTTGAATTGGCCTCTAAAGATTTGGAATTGACTCCTTACCCATTACATGCTTGAGACTTGGGTTAACCCTCTAAAGACTTCAGGCATGCCTTGGACCTGCCCTCTAAGGACTTAAGAAGTGACTTGGTCTTGGTCCAAAAGCCTCGAGACTTGACTTGGACATGCTTTCTAAAAACATGTGACTTGAATTAGACTTGCCCTCTGAGGACTTCAGACATGACTTGTATTTGCCCTCTAAACACTTAAGGGATGACTTGGATTGGCCTCTAAAGATTTGTAATTGTCTTGGAATTGCCCTCTAAACACTTGAGACATGTCTTGGACTAAACTTCTAAAGACTTTAGGCATAACTTGGACTTGCCTTTTAAGGACTTAAGACATGACTTGTTCTTGGTCCAAAAGACTCGAGACTTGAATTGGGCTTGCCCTCTAAAGACTTGAGATATAACTTGGACTTGGTCCAAAAGACTCGAGACTTGAATTAGACTTGCCTTCTAAAGATTTGACTTGAATTAGACTTGCCCTCTAAAGACTTGAGATGTGAACTAGACTTGCCCTGATGAAGGTCACACAAGCTAAACATAACACCCTCTCCTGGCTTAATAACCAGTCACTGTAGGTAAACTGAGTAAAAATGCAGGAAAGGCAAACTCAGCGAATCTTCTGATATCCTGCAGAGCTTTATTTTAGCCTATCAGCATGCAGTGAGAGAAATAAAATACTCTTACTTCTCCAACTTGATGTCTAGTCGCAGTCACAACCCCTGGGTTTTATTGGAGGCAATCAACTCAGTGGTTAACCCTCCTTCAGCATATGGAAGCATCCACTGAGGCATGTGAGCATCACGTCTTAAATAAAATAGATGATATTAGACTCCATATCACACCTGTGACCAGAAATCTCCTCATTTGTACTGAACCATCTGCCAGCTTGTCTCTCTTTAAGCAAATTTCAATGCTGGAATTAGATGAGTTAATCTCCCACTTAAATTCCTCCACCTGTCAATTAGACATTATCCCCAATAGATTTTCAAGAGAAGTATGTAAAAATTGTTGGCCCACAAATTCTCCCTGTTATCAGCTGCTCATTGTCTACTGGCTCTGCCACACACTGGCTTAAAAAACGCAATTGTTTGACCTCTTGGGAAGAAACTTACACTTGATCCTCTTGTTTTAATTTTTTTTTCTAAAATTTTAGAAATGTTTATTGACCCTCAACTGAATAACATTCATTAAAGGCTATGTAAAGGGAATTTAGACATTTTCTTCTAAACACATTATATAGGTCATAAATGTTTTGCTCAAAACGTGTAAAAAGCCTTCCAACTATTTAGAATTGAATTGTGGAGCTAGACTTCAAATTTTGTTTCAAGATTTCTGTGTTCAGGATTTTGTGGGCGGCTCTGAAATGGCAGCCATGTGTCGTATCGTAGCTACCATTAGCATAAACCCGCCCCTGCTGCTCCAGCGGTATAAAAACGTACAGTGCAGTATCCTCAGTGGTTCTCCTGCTCGCTCACGAGTCACAGATAATGCTGATGATAGTTTGCTGCTAGCTATCTAACCAGTTATGCCTCATCCACCACATGCATGCGTGTTCCCTGGATGCCACAATGTGCAGGGTAGCAGCTTGGTGACTTTATTTAAGGGGCCTGCACATGATAAGAAATTTATCCTGGACTCACTGCGAGGTAGAGCACAGAAAGGCTAAGCACAGCGCCACAACCGCTACGACCTGTCTGCCTGATATACAAATGGCTAGCTAACGTTAGCTCTGGAAGTAGCTTAAGTTCATAAACTATATGATTCACAAATCTTATGACCCAACCTGACTGTTCACATTTCACTATGCATTACGTTCACTGACGAGATTGTAGTCTGCTTTTAATGTTGTGTTATAGAGTTTGGGGAACCCTGAAACACTTTTCTTCAATTGTGTCTGGAAGGGACCCTTGATTTGTGAAATTCTCATGAGATTGTTGTATGTTGTTCCTTCATTATGATGTTAAAATGATCACTCTTGCGAGATCTTCCACGGGTCTGGGGTTCCCTTCGAGACTCAACCATCAGTCACTGTCTGCTCTGCTTGTGTCACTTTGACATATCTGTGGTCTCATCACAATCCCACTCCCATTGTAATTATGTGCCCACCAAAGAGAGTAAGTTGCCTTGTGTGCTTATAAATGGAATAAATAAATTACCATTCTGATGCAGACTGTGAGGAACGAGGTTGATCATCACGTAGGTCAGTGTCTGGCTCTGGTGGCTAAAACGAGTAGGGCTTGGTCAGTCCTATGAGGCTTCTAGCATTAGCAACCATTGTCTCCTCCTTGTATAAGACACGGAGGCAGGAACCCTCCCGCACATGGGCATGGTTTCAGTGCCTGCAGCATGCATGCCCCCAGTGTTTCACAGCAGAGAAAACTGATAATTTTTTCATTATTTTGGGATCTAATTTTATATGCTTAGCACACATTTATTGCTACTTTACATAGCCTTTAAGATTTTTGAGCAATATCAGTAAGAATTCTGTGCCCAGCATAGAAACAGCTTTTACTAAGGTTACCAAGGATCTGCTGTTCAATTTTAATTCTTGATCTTGTTCAGTTTTAATTCTGCTTGATTTGAGTTACACAATTGATATGTTCGACCATGATATCCTTTATAAATTGCCTTGAAAACTTGTGCTTGAAAGCTCTGCTCTTGCTTGGTTTCGGTCAGACCTCTCTGACAGATCTTTCTCTGTTTTAATGGGAGAATTATCTTCATTCCCAGCCCTGCTCTCACGTGGTGTTCCCCAGGGATCAATTCTTGGTCCTATATTATTTTCTATTTATATGCGTCTTTTGGGTCAAATAATCTGCAGGTATAATATTGATTTCCACTGTTATGTGGACGACATGCAATTTTATGTTTCATTCACTGGTAGTGACACTGATAAACTTTCCCATGTTATGGCTTGTCTTGCAGATATTCGAACAAAAGAAGACTCTGCACATCTGTTTGATGAGACAGGTGTGTAGGAGAGGGGTGAGTACACCAAAAAGTTGCACAAGAACTCCCACACACTGTCTAACTTGCATTTTAACATTTATTTGTGATGTTTCAGTAGTAGACCTTCATCAGGCAAAAATGTTTTTGCCTGTCTCTCAGATATAAAACAAACATCACAAAACTTACTCCAGCTCATTGACTCCAAAGCCGCCAAACATGTCCTGTGACTTAGGGCACAGGACATGTTTAGAATCTTGGGGAACCTATCCTTGGAAGTCATATCACCCATACCTGTAGTCTGTAAGGTTTGCCCAGTGGAAATTGACTGCAGAGGATTCATAGGCATGATAATTACCTGGCTTAGTGTCAAGAGGTCACAGCCATTTACTATGCTGCTGAAAGGGCAACCAAGTGTCCCTGGATTATGATGAGAGACAACACCTGGGCTCCAAAAAAACATCCAGAACGAGATGACATCAAGGATGGTGAGCCTGGGATACCAGGCCACATCGCTGAACCCTCTGGAGGTGTAGTGGATTCATCAGTGAAATGCTAAGGAGGGAGGGCACACACTTGAAAACCCTGTGTCGTCATCTTTGTTCCCACTCCCAACAGCAAGGTCTCAAGGTGTGTAAACAAAAAAGGCCTAGTGTATTGCTCAGTCCCAAATACAACCTGAGCTGTGTTTTGACACACAAATTACCAAGTACAGTCGTGCTTTCTCCAATTCAGAACCATTGCAAAAGTTAAAAAATATTATCTTATGCAGACCTTGAAAAAGTCATCCATGTTTTCACTGTGTCACATCTGGATTACTGTCACTTCTTGTATTCAGGGCCCTGCTAAAAGGCCATTTCCTGTCTCCACCTTATTCAAAATGCAGCTGCCAGACTTTTAACAAATTCTCAGAAGCAAGACTCCTCCATCCCATCTTTATTCTGGCTATAAAGCCCAGCTCGGACCAAAGATTCACGATGAGACAAAACTGTTTTAGAAAGTTCCAAGGAAAGCTAGCAGTGGTGTGAACTGACCCGTCTCAGTTAAGCTCAAGCCAGCTGATGGCAAGTTTCCAGTGGTTGGTTTTAGAACCTAAGGAACTTCACTTGTTTCAACAGCCAATCAGCTAATAGTGAAGTCAGTCGGTCAAGTCAGTTACAAACTGTCAGTAGTGGTAGTGGAAGAGTTTTGGATGGAAGAAAGAGAGGATCACCTCATGCTGCAGGGGGGTTTAAGCAGTGTTTCTTTGTGATGGAGATGATACACCATCTCATCCGGTTGCATCAGTAAATGGCAGGTTTTCAGACCGGCACAATGCAGGTAGTTGAAAGTTTCAACTCATTTTGTTGCAAATCTGAACTGTCTGAACTGGGCTTTTGGTATAGAATTGATTTTAAACCTTTACTTATAACTTTTAAAGCCCAACATGGCTTCCTTCCCACATCATAGATTTTCTCGTGCCCCTGAGCCCAGCCACCGCCTGCACTCCTCAGGTAGGACCCTCTGAACTGTTCCCACAACTCATTACAAAAGAAAAGCTGGCATTTTCCGTTAAAGCTCCTCAGCTGTGGAGCTCACAGTGTAAGGAACTAACAAACTCTTTGCCTTCTTTTTAATCACTCCTTAAACTTACTTTTACACAAAGGCTTTTTCATAGTAAATCTTTGTCTTGTTTATATCCTCTTTCTCACTCCTCCTTCTTCCTTCTTATCATTTGTATTTTACTTGTGGCATGACTTGGACTTGTTCCAAAAGACTTAAGACTTGTCCTGATATGCCCTCCAAAGACTTCAAAAACAACTCTGGATATCTGCCTAAATCAGGGGTTCTCAGCCTTTTGTGACTGAAGGCCCACTTCTGAAAATTATCAAAAAAAGGAAGAAAAGAAAAAGAATTTTTAAAAGAATTTTAATTGAAGCATTTGTCAGTACCACTCCCTCTGTAGTAGGGGCGGGCGATATGGCAAAAAAAAAAAAAAAAAAAAGTCATTTTATATCATGGTAATGGTATATATCATGATACAGTAATCATTCTGTAAATTCACAAATTTACACAAATTCACACTTCATCAGATCTTCAGGCAGATCAACTGCCTCACATTAAACAACGCTTTTCAAAGAGAAGAATAATTTTAAGTGTTACAGGTTTTAAGGCTAACAAATACCAGCCTGGTTGGGATCAAGAAAATTCTTTGGTTGGGATTCCTCCTGCTCTGTTTGCAATTTCACCAACTGTCACTCTCATGTCACGTGTCATGTTGCGAGGCAGCTGGATTCGGACGTTGGAAACACACCATCATATTGCCCAACACTACTCCACAGCCCACTAGATGGCGCTCTGGGGCCCACCAGTGAGCCGTGGCCTGCTGGTTGAAAATGGCTTATGGATTATTGCAGTCACTAGTGAGGAATGTTTTCTTTAAAGGAAAAGATTCATATGATCGAGATTGTCCAGTGAACAGCAGCACACTCTCTTCAGAGCAGAGAGCATAGTAATATTATATTTTTCACCTTTCATTCTTTTTGTTTGAAGCATCACAGAGCTGCTGTGCTGGTCAGCACGACCATGCTGCGTGTGGATCACATCGCAGGATGTCTTGGTTATCTAGGTGTTGAGAGCTTTACTCAGAGTTTTTATTTTTACTTTTTCAGCTAACCTGTAGGTCCATTACAAACTCATGCTGTGCAGCCAAACAGTGTTCAAACTTTCAAAACTTCATTCTAAAATTCTAGTTCAAGGGTTTCAGAAAATCAGACTGTCAGACTGAAATTTGAGGAAATATGTCAAGAATATTTACATTTCTTTACCGGCTCATCTGTGAAAATAATGGTACTGTGGATCAGAGTTTAAATCCTTCTCATAGCATGAATCAATGCAGTTTTTTCCTGTACTACCATCTTTCAGTTACCATAAGTGTTCTGACTAACCTTAAGCATACCTTACCTACTGTATGTACAGTATAGGGCTGTCATGCACTCATATTGCAGAAATACATGGTTACAGAAGACTTGGAATTAGTTACCATGGTGAGGTTACCAGAATGGGTGACTTTCCATTTATCTATGAATGGCACTCTTTATGTTGATACCCTGCAGTAATTTGTTCCCTGTCGCTTATTCTGGAACTTTAGCCCATCGATGGACAACTTCAGGTCTTTTTATGAACTCAGATAATGATCTGAGTTAAAAAGCACACTCTCTGCACAATTTGTATTAGAATAAATGTCTGCACAGTCAAAATTCAAATTTTACTGCCTCAAATACTCACTCGAGCACCAAATGTGGATTTATCCGCTGCTGAAAATAGTGCCGCATAAATGTTTGAGCAACATTTTGGAAAAAACTAAATAACACAGTGGCCTGCTGTTTCAGGAATTTACTGAATCTTTTTTATTTTAAATTATATACATTTTTAAGCCAGCTTTCTCTTTTAATGGTCTTGTTCAAGGCCACTGTCCCCACCTAAAAGAATCCTGCAACTCAAGGAGTTAACCTTTACTAACCTATAGGTCACCACTACCTCCATTTTTTTCATCTCATTGAATATCCTACCATTTTCCATACACTCTATATGCTTGTATACTTTACATCTCCCATTACTCTCCTTTCACATCTGAATGTTTTCAGAGCTGAGTTGGAAAAACACAGCAGTAGCAGTGGCGAACTCAGGCTGTCTGAAGGGCAGGTGCCGAAAAAGATAAGGGCACCAGCTGAATGTGGTGGGGCACCAGCGCACCAAAAGCCATGATGCCCTTTTGTCACATTTTTGTCATTGGTTGGGCACGCTACAGAGCACTTTATCACATATAATCCACTGGGAGGGCAACCAAAAACGCACTTTATTACATTTTGTCCATTGGAAGGGCAGCATAGAAGGGACATTATCACATTTTGTCTATTGAAAGGCACTTTATCATGTTTTATTGACCTTAGGGGCAGCAAAAGTACACATTTGCTCCGTTTTTACGGACATGGGGCCACCAGAGGGGACAGCAGTGAGTCCACCAGTGCTTGATAGCCAGCTTTGTGACTGGTGTCTATGGGAGATGCAAAAACACCAAAATAATGGGCACTAAATGACATAATAAAAATAAAAAAGTAGTGCCGTGTACATGTGTAGATACTCCTGTATGTCCTGGTGTAAGTATTCCATCCTCCCCCACAGCAGATGAAGAGGCAGAGAAGTGGCTTCCCATGGGAGGTGTTCTCCCTCATTTAAACGCCAACATGCTGCTGAAACAAATGACAAATCAATAATGTCCCTCACATCTCTATAGACTGAGGCTGAACCCCTCCAATGCCCTGTGTTCACAAACACAACATGCTGGAGCTGCACAGTGTCACATGACAGCATCACCTCACTGCTACATGTAATGGCTGATTGCTCCCACTGACTGCAGCACCTGCTGCTGTTACTGTTGCTGCTGCTCTACAGGCATCCAGGTGATTTCATTGGTTGTTTCTGTGTGTGTGTGTGTGCTTGTTTGAGGTCCAAACACCCACTGTACTTATAGGGACCAAAACACTGGACCCTACAAGTTTAAAGGGCAGTTTGAAGGTTAAAACTCAGTTTTAGCATTAGGGTTAGAATTAGGTTTATTTTAGGGCCAGGGTTAGGTACTTACTTGCAATGATTAGGGTTAGGGTAAGGGGTTAGGATTAGTGTGTGTGTTTGAATATATTTTCTGCTTTTGATGTTTTGAATGAGCACATGTTGTCTCAGGTTGGGATTAAGTCTTTGGATTTGAGGTCAGAGATGCCTCAGGCAGGATTTTCCTGCTCCATGAAACCAAATGACCTCAATAGATCTGTGTGGGCCTGATTAGATCCTCCATTCAATACCAACGACTCTGCAGTGATTACTTGGCCTGTTTTAGCTTTTTCAAGCTCACTTGCTTGTCCATACTCACCCTCCACTCACTCACAAGAATGATCAATACAGTTGCAGAGTGGCATTATTTGTTTCAAGCATCCAGGGTTCTGGAAGTAAAATTCTATTTTATGGATAGACATTTGACCTCATGCAAGAACCACTCATACATATACATTTGTTCTTAAGTGGTGCGTATGAGTGATTTAGGAGAATTTACTCTATTTACCAGTTTTCTTGTACTTTGAATTTTCTTTCAGGTTCAAACACAATTTACGACTGGTCCAGACCCGTCACAGGAGTCATGTGCAGTTAGATGGCTGCAAACCATAGTTTTTCACTAATGACTGTATATTTCATCACTTTGAGACAACTTTGAGTTTGAAAATTCTAACTCCTAAATATAATTCTAAATTAATCCATATAGCCTAATGATATATTTATGAATTTAAACTGGCTGTTACCTCCTGTCAGGCCATATCTTCACATGCGGGTTTATTAAAGTCTATGTTCACAAGAACATCCTGTGTTGTAACATCCCCAACTATTATGGCACATATTTTTTCATCCATCTCTGAGAGACTTCATCTTTAACTCTTCCTGTTGCAGTTGTCCATTGGCTTGCTCAAATAAGATGTTTTTTTTTTTTTTTTTTTGTTTTTTTTTTTCATTTCTTCTTTATTTCAGTGACAGGACGACCCTAAGGTAATATGGCATTAACAGCACTCATTTTCCCTGTTCCTCGGCTTTAGCAGGGCACTTATTTTCACTGCTGACACTGCTAAAATGACAGATTTTCCTTTATGGTTCCCTGAAAGTAAAACTTCAATCTCCAAACTCGTAAAGTTCTTCTTTTTACTCTTTAATGCCAATTTCATAAACACTTCCTGAAATATGGGGCGGGAAATGTAGCCTTACGTGGTACTATTGGGGTGTTATATGCTAATTTACAAGTCTCATGCACATGCACTCAAATATGCACAGACAGATCATTTACATAGATATCTGAAGTTAGGAGTATTTGCTGAATGTGATGTGGTAGGAGAAAGTTCTGAATATGAAAATGTTCTTTCATGAAGCCCAACGTTAGGTGGACGTAAAACTGAGGGAGAGAAGCCAACTCCAACTCCCAAGCAGTATTTCCCTGAGAAAGCAGTCCGTCCTCACCAGAAAACTGGGTGTATAGATCGTCTTTACAAGCAGCTTATTACATCCCATATTTATGTTTATAATCAGGAGGCGACCTCTTGTGGCTGTAGTAATAATGACTGGAGAAGCATAAAAAGTGAGAGAATTGTGTAGGGAGGGAAGGAGGAGGCAGGGGTGGGTGGATGGGTCAAACAAATTCAGGACTTTTATCCAGGATACCAGGGTTCATGTCTTATGAACCAGTGCGTAACATACTTTTTAAAATCTAAACTATGATCTTATCCTAAACCTAACCAAGAAGTTTAGCATGTCTAAACCTAACAAAATAAAATACAGGAAGAAAACAGGATTATCAGAAACAACATTCAAATTGATTGTCAGAACTGTTGAGTATGAATAAAGATGGACAACATGTCCCCACTTCCTCCCACTGTACAAAAATAAAGCTGCCATGTTGCAGTGTTGAAGTGACTTGGAATCAGAGTCTGCGCAGCAGTGATCAGGACTGGAGCCATACTTTTGAGTACCCCCTTTTTTATATCATCAAATAACGTTTGACGTTTTAGTTTTGCCCATGTCCCATCTGCTAACATGGAGGGGACAAGTTATGACTACACTGCAGCCAGCCACCAGGGGGGTGATCCAAATGTTTTGGCTCCACTTCTGGGGAGCTGTCATATTGTTCATATTTATACAGTATATGTCAAGGGTCAGAACATCAACCCATAGAATGGTTATGTCATTAAAGATCTTTGAAGACAACTTAAGCATTTTCATTTTCATTTTGAGTGGTGCAAAAAAAAAATTGGATGGTGTGTACAGTATATATAGTATATGCATGTATACACATCTATGTACAATATAGCATGCAGGATTATATATGTTGGGTGTTTAAAACATTAAAAATGTATAGATTTATATTTATTTTATAAATACAAATTTATAATTTATAGCGAAGGGGATAAGTGGGTGTTTTAGTGTTAATTACTTTGCGTGTAATGTCATCAGTTGACTCTTTTATAAAAGGCTACACAGACAATACATAGTGGGATAGATTCCATGCTGGTTTTAGCCTCTTCAAGGTATAAAGGTATAAAAAGAAAAAATAGCAGTTCCAGCTTTATCTTTAAAGTACGGGATACATTAACAGACCATTACAGTCATTCTACAGGACAAAGTCAGTTAACTAGTCATGGGGAATTTTAATCATCCTGTGATAACAACTGTAATATATTCTGTGGTTCTAGAGGAGCTTTACCATGCCTGAGAAAAGAACATCAGGGTTATTTCAGCTTAAGTTTAAAGACAACCAATTTATAGCAAAGACTCTGTGTTATAGACGTGGATGTTGTTTACCATGCAGTTTTCACCCTAAATGTCTCTTGTGAGTCCTACAACTGTGGTGAAGTACAATACAGATCACTGAAGTTTCACTTTTTACAGTTAGTTGCTGAACCCAGAACCCTGTTCACTGTCCACAAAAGAAGAGCAAGAACAAGAAAGAAAGAAAGAAACGAACCTAATGGCAAATAATCATCATTGTGTAATCATCATATTAAGTCTTCTCCAACTATATTTGAAGGATCTCTGTGGTCACAACATATTACCACTCTCTGTGACCATAGACTAATATAGTTTAATTTGGAACTTTTTATTTCCAGTTTGGCTGCATTATTATTAGGTCTTGTAGCACTGTGCATGCTATTAACTGAATGTAAAGATGGACACCACGTCTCCACTTCTTCCTACTGTACAAATGAAGCCAAAATATCCTGAATTTAAGCGCTGCTATTTTACATTGGTGGCATCATTTAGAGACAGAGTCTGCACAGTAGTGATCGAGGTTGAAGCTGTGGTATTGAGGTCCCTCCCACACACCCCAGCTCAGACATAAACCCCCCTTTTTATAACATCAAATAACTAATTAAAACTTGAACAAACATCAGTGTGATGAGAACTATCTAAAATGGCAGAAAGCATGTGTTAGGTATGTACTTGGATTTTTTAGTTTAGCTCATGTCCCATATATTAACATTTTAACTACTGCAGCCAGCCACTGGGGGTGATTGAAATGCTTTGGCTTCTCTTATGGGGAGCTGTCATGTCATTCATTTTTATATATGTCAGTGGCACACATTATTTTGAGTGTGTTTGTAACACAATCACACACCTACAGTACATCCACACTGTACACAAAACATTTCAGTAGGTGTTTCTGTATTTTCAAGGATGTGTTGGTCTATTGTTTGTTTGCTGAGCTGTTTTCCACCATCTGACATTTTCCCACTTTTTTTCAGCAGTCTGTAGCTTCTCTGTGGTCCCACGATGCAATGCACAACAGAAACAGTGTCCATCAACACCGCCCTCCAAAACTGAGTGATTTTAGTCGGCATGCATTATATCAAGTACACTTGTTTTATCATTTTTCCTCTGTGGCGTTACTGCACAGTGAAAACATCCTGACTGTAGCAGGCAGGTTGTAAATGGGACACAGTTTATGTTTGTGTGTGTGATGAAAATAAGCATCAGGAATGCACACATTAGCTACATTTGCACCCTGACTTTTCATGGTGGGGTGCCCATAAGATGACATGATACGATACCTGTCATTAACATGACACGTCAAATTGACGGGGACTACAGTACAGAAGTGGTTTTCCTGCTGGGTTTTGCTCCTGGCACCCCTGGGCTGAGTCAGCTAATAGGACAGCTAGCTGCACGGCCAGCCAAGCTAACTACCTAACGCCAGCTACAGGTAACAGCAGGTTATCCTACTTTAGCAACAACTAGCTTAGCTATCTGTCCATCAGGTAAATCACCTTGGTACTGTACTTTGTCATCAAACAGGCCTTATTACAAGTCCAGATGGTACGACTTCAGTTGAAGTCAAGCAAATTATTCATGACACTGTTAAAAAAGCATTTTAAAGTGTAATAACACTTCATGACTTCATTATGACAAGTCCAGATGGTACCACTTCAGATAAGGTCAAACGGTTTATTCACAACACTGTTATAAAAGCAATTTAAAGTGTGATAACACTTAATGTCATATTTATGACAAGTCCAAAATGTTTCACTGTAGTTGAGGTCAAGGAAAATATTCATGACATGCTTGTAATGGCATGACAAGACCAACCACATTATGACATGATATAATGTAATGATAACAAAGCTTAATAGTTTCTTTACGTTTAGTTATGAGACTGCTATGGCATGTCTATGACAGATCATGCCATCTTAGTTCATGTGAAGTTCTCATATTGAAGGTCTCTCAAACAAATGTCAACTTTACATTAAATAAAATACATATCTGACTGAATGGCTTTCATAAAGATTCCTTCGTGTTCATGACAGGTCATGTCAGTCTTATGCACATCCTTTTAAAAAATTGTAGCTAAATATGCAATGTAAAAACAAATGAGCTCTTGTGTTTCTCAGCAACGAAATGAGGGCAGGGATCAAATCGAGCTGATATCAAACAGGACTCACCAGTGAAGGAGAATGCTGCCATAACAAACTATCCTCAGTCTGAGCAGATGAAAGACTGGAGTCCTGAAAAACTGAACACAAATGAAGCAGTTTAAAAGGATAGTTGAAAAGAGTGAAGTCACCACTGTCAGTAAAACATCAGAAACCATTCTGAGAGTTTTGCTTTCCCTGAGAAGTGCATCCTAGTTTCTTTATAATGATTAATTATGCCTGATGTTTCTCTGTCCCTAATTAAAATGATTAAAACGCTTTAGGCCTCTCTGCAGTTTTGATGCCAGCAGAGCAGCTTTTTAAATGAACTGGTAACACAAGCAGAACATTTAAAAGTTGTTGGCAGGGTGGACCCACAGGTCTGATCTATGCAACCTCACATTTCAGTGTATTGTGGGATAAATTTCATGCGGGAAGCCACCACCAAATACCCTTGCTGGAGAGGTGGAAAACAAAAGGATCAAGGAGGATATTGCTGCCATGGCTTCATATAAATTGGGACCTAGTCAGATTTGTTTTGCAGTGTTCTTTCTCCTGTGATTGAAGGAAGGGCGACATCCAGAAGCATACATTTTACATGGAAACAAATGCTAAGGAGCTGCCCATGGCTCTGCTATTCTGGCTTAAATTCTCCAAAGCATGTCAATGACAAGATTATGTATGCCAAATCAGAAATAAACTCCCATCAGAGTTCCCATAGTAGATTTCTAATGTCATTCTTGAATTTTTAAAGAAACCAGGATGTTATGAGCATGTTTTCTAAAAGAATCTTCACAGATCAAACTTCAAACTATATTAGTAGATCAGTTCAGAAATCTAGAGGGAGTCATTTATATTGACATTTACGTGAAATTCATTTGACAGAAGCTTTTGTCCAAAGAGACGTATAAATGAGGTTCAGTCCAAGCCGCAGTAGATCAAGGAGTAGCCTTTGAGAATAAGCGCCTCAACACTCGGTTCTCCCAGACACAAGAGCCACAAGGACTGCAGGTGTGTGAAGTAATATATTTGTGTGTTTTGTTTTGTTTTTTATTTGTTTTTGTTTTTTTTGTTTTGTTTTTTTTGTTTGTTGTTTTTTTCGAGACAGGGGTAGAGAAGGTTTGATATATTAGCTGAAGAAGTACTCTTGGTAGAGGTAGTCTTTCAAGTGAATTTTGAATATGGAGTGGTTCTGCTGACAGAATTGAGTTCAGAAACTCATTCCAGGAAGTATACAGGAGGAGACTTTGGATTGAGATATCCCTCCTCACACTGAAAGGTCATCCTTCATTTGCAGACTGTAATGAACAAGAGGCTTCTTACACCTGAATGAGTGTATACATGCAGGTGGGAGTTGTGCAATTGATGCTCTGTAGGCTAAAAGTGACATAAAACTTAAAGCAGTCTTTTGAAGAGCAGACATAGATCATTTGCAGAGCTTTTATTGTGCATACTAGCCTGTCCTCACTGGTCTTCTGTGCAAGCAGCTTATTACAACCTATATTATGTTTATTGTTAGGCGGTGATCTCTAGTGGCCGTAGTACAGGAGCAGTATAAAGGACTTTCACCCAGGAGACTGAGGTTTGTATCACATGGAAAACTAAGTCAGCGTCAAGTAAATTCAAGTTTTAGGATACATAAATTTACATAACTTGCATAACATAATGCACTTATTTTAACCGAAGTTGCCTAAATCTAACCAAACTGTGTCCCTAAACTGCCTCTGATTGGCTTACTGTAATATTGTTACCCTAACCCTAATTCAATCTGATTCATCATGCTTGAACTAGTCTGACTCACTGGATGCACACTGCATTGGTTGCTTGTTTCAAGTGGCATCCCAGCACCCACTAAGTCCCCGGGAAACAAGAACGACCTCCAAACTGCAACCTACACAACAACAAATTAGTGCCTGGAACGCTGATGATACAAATAAATATGCTAACAGCTATTACCTTTCCTTTTGCAGTGATCTAGTTTTTTCAATCCCTGTGTGTAAATATTCCACCAAAACAAGTTCCCTCCTGACACATTTTGCGGCAGCACTGTCGCTGCATCCTTGGCTTAGCTCCGCCCGTGACTTTTGTGATTGGTTTTAAGAAATGCAAACAAGGAAGGGTGATTTTCCCCTACAGCAGAGTGTGTATGCGTCGAGCCAGACCCTTCTCCAGTGCTGTGGACAGAGGTCTGGCTATGCAAGACGATGCCTTGACCTAACTAACCAAACCATTAGAGACATAGTAGGGCAGGTCATGGCTTCACCGTCCTGGGGAAAAATGGCATCCAGTAAGTCTGTTGGTACTGGTACTCTGCACCCACCATATGTGTCATTTTTGGAGTCACTGGCAATCAATCTGTTCTGTCATATTGTTGTGAGGACGTGTTGTTTTTAGACTAAAACAACCAAAAATAACCCAAAGGATCTCAGTGATTTGCCATGATGGATAAAACTGTAACCGCTGAAAGTCTGCCATGCTGACTCCTGACTGTCTGACACGGGTTTGAATGTGTCTATCAGCTAACTCTGATGTGCATTGTGTGAGGCTGTTTCTGAATTCCTCAAAAGATCTGCTGACACTGTATGAAACGAAAGACTCAATTGTTGTATTCATGCTTTATGTTGCTCTGTTTCTTTGCACTAAGCTCCTGGATGGTTTCTTACAAGAAAAACAATAATATGTCTATTACTTCAGTCAATACTGGACAAAACTGTAATGCTGCAATTCAACAAGAAAAATATATTATGAGATTCTGATAATTCAGGATAACTTGGTGAAATTTTCTATTGGAACTGTGTGTTAATACATTGAGAGCAACAAAAAACAAATTCAGAGTATGTGTACACCCACTGGTCAATAACACTCACTCTGATTCTGGGAAAAAAACATTTATTTTTTTCTGTCTCTGGCACAGGACAATGACATCTTTATTCTTAATCCTGCCTATGCAGCTCTGATTGGTCAATTGTTTCTCTATACTAAGAAAATAACCTTTGATGAGTAAACACTGAACTTTGAAATTTGAAGTGCCAGAAAAATCATATCTATGTAAATTCAGAGGTCCATGAAAAAAAGAATGATCAAAACTGAAGAGGAGAGGCTGAGAATTCCTGACTCTTTCCAGTATGGTTAAAGCCACCCCAAAAATACATTACCACCAGTTGAGAAAGTCTTAATCATCATAAATTTGATGACTTTAGACTTGGACTTTGAAACCAGTTGGACCAGAGCCTTTTGACTTGCTTGATACCTTCCCCCCAAGCCCAAGATTAAAAAGTCTGTTATTTAAAAAGGGTGTCATGAATCATGAATCATTGCCCTTCATTTTCAACTAATCTTAACACTATTCATTCTCAGCAAGTTGACACTTCGTTCTTAACACCCTGTCTTATATTAAAGATGAATCTGGCTTCCAAAAGGGTGAGAAGAAAGGGTGACAGTATGTCACCTGATTCTTCAAAAAGAAAGGTGGGTTTAGTCCGTGAGTTGTGGAAATAAATCAGTTTTGGCCTCAGTGAAATGGGCAACTGGTGTCACCCCAACATCAGTTACTTAACATTTTCACAGAAAATTCTGTTTACATTTCATTCGTCTTTTAGCTGACATTTAATCAATGCAGGCAAACTTTTAGCAAACTGCTCATGCTGAATCAGTTGTCCCTGCTGCCCCTGGTTCCAGGTCCCACAGATGCAGATTCAGCTTCAGGCTCAGCAGCCCTGTTTCCCTACTGGACAGTTTGAACCACTGAGTGAGTGAGTTTGAGAGACAGCCAATTTTAAAATAATACTTAAATAATACCTTGATGCAGACTGAAATAAGGTCATATACATAATTTAAGTTAGATTTATTTTAAGTTAAAGATTTTTTTTTTCTGTTCAAGAATGTTACCATTAAAATTACATTTAGACTGTAAAAGATGGCCTTTTGCACATTTTCTATGGAGGCTATCAGACCTAACCTGACAGGCATGATGGTTTGTTACACAGAACCATCTAGGAAGCTGACCAAAGAAACTGTCTGGAAAAGGGCAGGCACTTTCAAGAAAACCCCTGGCAGGTGATTGGATGAACCATCTGTCATGTCTAACACAGGCTAACTTCAACCAATCAGATCAACAAACCGAAGCCAAAGCCAGCCAGAAGGAGAGCAGAAACATCTTTTCCATCGATAAAAGCCTTCAGTGTTGTTCTTTGCTCTTCTTTCAATGAAGAAATACTCTCTAGTTCTGATATAACTGATGCTATCACAGGCATCTACACTAACCTCTTCAGAAGTCACCATTGTTTGTTCAAGACGAGTCGTTTCCATGGATGCTTCTCGCTGTTGGCGCACCTGAAACCACACCCGTAGCTGACAGAAGTCCCTCTGAGGACACTGATTGGCTCGCACCACCTCTGGCACAGACACAAATGGATAGCTTGGAATCTGGCAAGATGGATTCTTGTGAATCCAGCTGCCTTGCAATATCAGACCAGTCTTGCATCAAATAGCGAATCCTACTGTGTGCAGAATGTTTCATGCATCATTTCTACAGAGTGTTATATTTTCACAGTTCACTGTCAGTAAATATTGCACAGTAAGTTCTGGAAAAGGTCAAGTTAGGTAAAGCTTTGAAAGAGTCAAATGGGTTCTGGAGGTTTGGTTATGGCAATAGCACAGGGTTGGTGTGGCTTGCTGTGATGGGGCCCAACGTGATATCTTTTCATGGGGCCCAGAATCCCTGACATCGTCCCTGCCCATTTCACCCTTTTCCCATTTTCCTGACCCGACATTTAGCACGGAGCAGCCAAAAGTCCCAGCTGTATCGTGGCTCTTTTTCCACTCTCCGCCTCTCTTCCTGGTGTGGACTCCATGGCAGTGTGTCCAGCTGATCTAACTATGTTCAAAAGATGACAGCTGCATTTGCTGATACTCTCAGGGTACGCTGGGTACGCTTTAATCCAAACTGTCATAGGTGATGGGTGTTTTAGCAAGAGAGGCAAAAAAGGAGCTCAAGGAGCTACTGGTCGCTGCATCTGTGTGCAGGCATAGCAGTTAAAAACTGCTTCGCTTACATCCCAGACGTCCACTCATGTCTGAGACAATAGAAAGAGTGTGATTAGCGACATGAATCCTCTGTTCTTCATCGTCGTCGGGCCTCAGGAGAGGAGACAGAGTCAGGCTGGGCATTCAGAAACAGCCTGCATGATGCCCTGAAGGCACATTACTTGTGAGGACCACAAAAGAATAATTAATGAAGGTGGGATTGAATTAGCGATGTAAGGAGGGCTCTTGTCAGGTGGCCTGGTAGGTTTCTCACTATAGATCTGTAATCAGCGCACGGCATGCAGACTGTAATTACTGGGATCAGGGTGGTACGCTCGTCAAAGTCTGTCTCCAAGACTCCATCCCTTCTCTGCACTAATACACAGCTGCCATAATATCCCATTAAGACATCAAAATCGCTATGCAGGAGGCAGACTGCGAGCTTTCAGCATGTGGCCCCTAAAATAACCCAGTTTCAAACGGCAGGATTATGAATTCTCAGCAAAGTGATCAAAGTCAAAGTTGAGTTTGTGCACTGAGGCTGTACTTTATAGTAGGAGAGTATTGTCTCCTGTGTCATGGGGCTATGGATTATGTGTGCCCTGCCTATGGAAATGACAGTGTGTGTGTGTATGTTCTCATCCTCACTGTCCTTAACAGTTAACCAAAGGAAATTCCCTTAATTCAGAAACTTGCAAACATTTTTAGGCTGATATTTTGAGATCGCCACCATATCATGTTGTTATCTGAAGACAACAAAACAGTTTCTTTATGGTCATGCATATGCATATCTCTTGTGGGAAAAACATTTGGACCTTGAGGTTTGCCCTAAAATTTAATCACAGCCACTCTCTGCTTCAGAAGACATTGTTTGGTTCTAACTTATACACTGTTATAAATTATTGATGTTGTTGTCAGTGGTAGACCTGACCCAACTCTGAATCAGACAAGTCCCGACAAACTGTCTCAAACTCAAGTGCCCTGTTTGTGATGTTCAAGTGTAATTTATCAAGAAATGTGCCTCTCTGACTCTGCCAGTCATTCACATATGAAAAATTAAATTGAATTTTGTATTTAAATAAAGTCAGAATTTCGAGAATAGTCAGAACTCTGAGTTTAACATCAGAATTCTGAAGGCCCTAACACACTAAAAGCATCTAATGCTCACGTTTTGAAGTACACCTATTGTTTTAAATGGCAAAAGGCACACTAAAAGCGTCTTGAGGTGCGTCAAACTGCCTCGACCTTGTTTTGATTTTGGAGTGTCAAATGAGGACCAGAGCTATTAATTCTGCAGCTGCAGCACCTGTTTGGAGAGAGAGCTAGAAGGAATCTAAAAAAAGGCATGGATACGAGAAGAAGATGCTGACAGGGCTGCAGCTCCACATAAAACCAGGTAAAAAAAAAAGCTGATTCACTGCAGAGACTGTCAGAGTGAAACTGATATAAATTATCCTGCTGCCTTAAAACAAAAAACATGAATATTGCACTGCATTTTGTCATTACTGATCTGAAAAATGTGAGGATTTTTTCCAGCAGAGGACAAAATTATGAATTAAATGAAAGAAATAAACTATTATTAATAAGAGCAGCCTTTTCCTAAAACACTGCTAGTTCTGTGGCGTTGTATTTCAAATCTGATGCCTGCAGTGCACCACAGGAGAATCAATTATCACTTTTAGTGCGTTTGGCCTTTAAGAACAAAGTCAGAATTTTGTAAATAGCCAGAGTTTTAAAGTCAGAAGTCTAAGAATAGTTAGGAGGGCTTTTCACACTGCACTCAGCTCAAGGATAAGGGAGCTGTGAGGTCTAGGCTAGGAAAGCTTTCACACTGGCACAATCCTGGAACATTCCTAAGTGGGCTAACCTCAACTTTAACCTCGGGTTTGCTGGCCCTGCTCTGGCTAAAGATAGCCCTGGGTTGAGAATATGCAGTGTGAAAAGCCCTTGAGTTTAAGGTCAAAATTCTGAATTTTGAAGTCAGAACTCTGAACTTAGGGTCAGAATTCTGACTTTCAAAACTTTCTGAGAACTTAATCGACTTAAATCCATTTTTCACATCCTCTAAAGTCAGAATTCTGACATTAATCTTTGAATTCAAATAACACTTGTGGCCCTGTCCTCTTCTGTATGTTTTGCCAGGTGATGAATAATAAAAAGAAGTATTTATTATTTTAATGTTTCTTTTGAAACATGTGTGTGGGAAAAGAGAGCCAGGGGGTCATGTGATCTGCAATACTGACTGCGGTCACTGTAACAAAATCACCTCACAGTCTAATACGACTCCCAAAACTTGGTATAAATTTGCATAATAATGCCAGTACTGTAATAAAAAAAAAAAACCAAAAAAAAAAACAACAATAGTTGTGCTGTTTCTGTGATACATAAATTAGAAACTCTCTGTAATCCTGTTCATTCAACAATATTTTGATCATCCAGAGAAAGTTTGCTCTGCTGTGTAAACCTTCAGGCACAGACCATGTTACAGTTATCTGCTTCTTTTCACATGTAGTTTATTAAGAAATGTCTCTGTTGTTTCTCTGACTGTGTCGATGGCTACGTTTGATAGAGGTCATGTAAACTGCATATTCTGCGTGGATATTTTTAAATTAGGCCTCATTCTAAATAGAGCATATTCTGATTAAGACGTGGGATATGCTGGTATTATTCTGGTTTCAGGAGCATTCTTTGGACATGTCAACAGCAAATTCAGAACATGCATCGCAGTTGTGGTTTTTACAGCAGTTTGTGACACACAAACAAACCACATAGCCACCAGTTTGTAGGACTCGGGGGTAGAGATCACAAAAGACAATTCACAAAAGAAAATCTCAAATTTGTGGTCAGAGGGAGAAACACACTTACTTCTACTCCTACTACTGTGTTTGCACTGTCAAACAAGTCCACCACTGCTGGAAAACTTTGAAAAAACACCATTTTGACAAGAAAAAGCATTCATAATCAGAGTATCACAGCTGCATGTAATATTAGAGGAATATTCATGTTCGTTAGGCATGTAAACAGCTTAGTAGGAATATTGTCTTTGTCAGAGTAAGGGCAAACACCAAAATATTGTAAGCATGTAAACACAGCCAATATTCTGTGTAAAAGTTATTGATACGTGAACACGCAATACAATACAGATTAATTTCCTCCTCAATCAAACATCTGACTGCATTACATACCCTATGAAACATGCAAGGATGTAAAGACCTACTATACATATAGTTGAATATCAGATAACATGCAGACTGCACTCATGAAAATAATCTGTTATATTTCAGATCTCTATTCAATACTAGATTGATTAAATTTTACTTGATTAACTAGATTCTTACTGAATCAATTATAAATTAATCGTTATCATCCCTGGTGAGAATACATGACTCAGCTAATCTTATGACTTTTAGGAAATCTGCTAATTAGATAACTGTTGACTTAGTCAGTGGATGCATACTTATTTTCTAACTCATAATAAGATTAGACAGTTCTAAGCTGAATGGGAGCAACACAAGTTCCAAAGGTCCCTGCAGGTTGCAAGTGGTATTAATTTACAGCTCGATGTGGCTTTATGTGGCTGAAGCCATATTGTGCTGCTGTGTGTCCTGTCAGGCTTTTAAACACACCATCACACACACACACACACACACACAAACACACACTGTGCTGGTTGAGCTCCTCACTGCTCCACTGGTGCTGATCTTGTGTTTTATTGTGTTTACAGTGCAGATATAATGAGAGGAGACAGGAGCGTTTATTCAAGCGAGGATCTGCCCGCTCCCTCCTGAGAATGCACTTACACACACACACACACACACACACAAGGACACACACACACACACACACACACACACACACACACACACACAGAAGTGTGTGAGATGTGACATAGGCTTCATGGACAGTTCACCTGCTGTGCATGTTTAGCCAAATGTTAGCCAATGGTAACATAACATGGAAAAGGAGCATCTGCTGGTGGTAAATAGTGACACATCCACTTGATTATTCCCTTTCAGTGTTACATGTCATCACTGTAGACTGCATGTGTAATGCATGACAGTTAGAGTAAATGTTTTTATATATTTCCCAGAAATAGCTTTGTCAATGTTGAAGGCGAAATTGGTTTCGCTTCAATGACAGCGTTCTCTCTGTATGATCACGCTGCTGCCTGGAAAAGAGCTGACTTCTTGAATTAAAGCTGAACTAGAAGCAGTCACTCAGTCAAGAGCAGATCTCCACCAGGCTACAGATGGTGAAGCACCTACTGCAATGTCACTGCGACTTCCAGATGCAACCAGGTGAGATTTGCAAAGTTTTGGATAAAGCATTTTTGTACAGTATAGTCTCAGTTTGCTTTAATTAGAGGGGTGTATTGGTATTTGAACTGAGCTGATGTTGCTCATGGGTCAGAGCCTGCATGTCCCAGTGGAGGTTGTGGCTGTTCAAGAAGGTTAAAGGTTGTGTGAAGCAACAATAAATGTGTATATAAAATTAGGTCTCAAAGCCATGAAAAATTGAGCAGTTTTCTCTGTTCTGAAACACTGGGGGCGTGTCTGCTCTGCTGTTCAGCATCAAACACCACTATGACCTGAAAACAACCTGAAATATGGACGCTCCGTCTAGCAGCTTTATTGGACATGCCCAGACATGTTTAAGCCACCAGACCCAGAGGATGCTGACGGTATGTTTTTTTTTTTTTTTGTTCTTCAGTGTCGGCTTCTTGGAACTGAAGTGAGCTGAAGTGAACTGCTGGGCTGATTTAGACTGAGAGAGTCGCTGAAGGTATGTTTGTAACTGAACATTGACCCCGGTGTCATTCGTGTGTTGGTTCATGGGGCTTATATAGTGTTGGGGGACCATGACTCCAATACCATCACCGAGCCATGTTTCAGGTCCGCCAAAAAAATCCTGAAGACAGAAATCATGAACAACACTTTAGCTGTCGAACCCCACAATTCAGTACTACATAGGTCTCAGTCTTTTCACATTTTCAGCAACTGTGTTGAAAAAGAAAAAGTTCCCCTTTTCCTTAAAACAGACTTTAATGGTCTAGAAAAATGGTTTGAGTAGCTTTACAATCATTATATTTTGGTGTTCATGTTGTTCTCCATCTTAATTGTCATAACAGACCAAACAACAATTGGACTGGATGGCTCTGTAATAGCTATATAATAGCTATACCCTAAGATAAGATTTTTTCTTTAATGGTTAGGAAACATGTTTCTGTAACACCAAAAATCATAAATATCATCCTAAACTGAGATAGGATTTCAGACTCAAAGAAGATTCTGTATTGAGGCCTCTGGGTATTATTTTTGATGGCAATTTAAGTTTCAACAGACAGGTCCATCTGTGCCTAATATGGGAGCTTAAAATTTCTTGTTTGTCACTTTACTATCATGTAAAATAACATTACAGCAAAGCCTCACAGTGGTGAGTGCCATTCTGCTTGAAAGGTAACAGCTGAAAAATTCAAAACCATTGTTTCTTTACAGAAATCGTGACCTGGTTACCAAAAATAATCCACAAATCTTGTTGTGAGCAGGTTCATGTACTACTTTTTTCTGCAGTAGAATCTTACAGGTTGTAGTTCCTACATGAAAGTGCTCACAACAACATCTGTGGATTATCTTGAGTGATGATTTCTGGAAAAGAGAAATTGCTGTTGAGTTTTCCAAATGTATTTTTTGGTGCTTTGTGCACCACAAGCCAAATGCCATTTAGGTTATTTATACTGGAGAGAAGACAGACATCTCTACAGCTGATATCTCCAAAACAATGCAACTCAGACAAAAAAAAATCTAGATGGATGAATATCACTACAGGCCAGTGGAAAAATATATATTTTTGCTTTTGGGGTGAACTGTCACTGTAAATGATTATTAGATGATTTCACTTCTCAACTGATACATTTTTCATCACTCCACGTCAGTATGAAAGTTTGTTCACTTGATAACAATATGTTTGTTTTGGTACATCAGACGTGGATGGAAGCTCAGATTACTTGGAATGATCTGTTACAATAGATGTAAATTGCTGTTACCTGTTAACACCTGCACAGAGGCTTCACAGTGCCTCTCTGGCTGTATGTATGTTCTACATCACTGTTAAATGAAGCCAAATTGAAACCAGCAGCTCTTGTTGACCTGCCAGCTGGGCTGCAGTACAGTGCATGCTTGTGCCTCAATACTGAGAACTAATGTGGTCAGTCCTGTAGGTCATTTATTATAATCCCATTCTAATAAGTCTTTTCAGACACAGTGTTTTAGAGGGTCCTCGGAGCCCGTTTCTCTATTGTTCCCCAGCTCATTGTTAACAGGCTCTTTTGTAGTGCCAAGCAACCAGCCACAGTCTGCATTCTCCCAGAGCATCCCTCATCATTAGGCCCAAACAGCCCATAGAAACTAACCCTCCTTTATGACTGTCTCTTGCCTATATTCGCCTCTACTATTCCAGGCTCCCATTTGCTTGTTATTCCTTGAGCTGGTGGGATTTTGTTTGCTGCCATTCCCCAAAAGGTAGCATGCTTTGCTGTGCACTGACCAGCCATCTCCACATGGCCATTAGATTCTGCTTTCTCTCATATAATAAGGTTCCACAAGCAAAAGAGAAAGGTGTGGTGCAGACCCATCTTACCTCAGCCATAATGAGGTGGTCCAATATTTTTAGCCGAGAAAGGTTTTTATGTGTCATCTTTACACGGGGGTTGTGAGCGTGCACTGCTTGTTTTTTTCAAGATGACCACAGTTTGCAGTAGGAGCATATTTTTAGAGCCAAGCTTTTCAAAATGTTGAATCCCAGCATTTCATATTCAATCTTGATCTTAATCTTAATCCGATTTTTTTTTTTTTTTTTTTTTCAGTTTTAAATGCAGAGATGACAGAGTCTTAAAGGAGAAATCTGTAATATATTTACTGTAATAAATCATTAAATAACCATGATGTGTCATCAGAAATCAAGGAAATGTTAAGTTGAAATACTGGCTTTACTTGACATGAACCCCCCTTTGAAATTTCTATTCCAGACTGTAATAACTGTTTCAAACATGCAACATGTTTCACATTAATGCTGAATTTTCATCAATGAATAAATGTCTGATTATGAGTCATATAAAAATCATTAATGGTCTTGTGGAAGGTGTAGATGTTTGTAACTGTTAAATTGAGCAAAATATTAATGGAGGTTGGCAGCAGTGAGACAGGCAGCCACTTAAATTAGTCCAGAGTGTGTTATTTCAGAGCAGTGGGCTTCTGTTTTCAGGATAACAGACTTAACTTTACACTGACAGACAACTGACAGTTATAAACAGATGATCAACTTACAGCGGAGGACTCATCATTGCTTGTTATGGTCCTGCAGCCTGCCTGTATCTGCTGTGGGGAGGAGGGGGCGGGGCAAACAACTCATTTCAATCATCTACACACACACACACAAGCACAGAGCAGAATACAAATATTAAAACATGTACATGTATCCAAAGTTTTAAAACAGTTGTCAATATGTCAACTTAGAGGTGACAAAACTGGTTCCTTGGTAAAAAAAAAATATATATATATATATATATATATGGAGGGCTGTGCAAGTTTTCACATTGGCTTGGAGATTATTCCATTCTTTATTGGCTTTAAAAGAAAAGGCAGATTGTTTAGGGACACTACGATCTCTGCTTGAAGGACACCTTGAAGCTCTGCCTGTGTGTTCAGAATGAAGCACAACAAAGCTCTTGGTGGAGGAGCAGCATTATGTATTTTTTTATGCACAAAATGGACATTGGAATACAAAATTTAGTTGTAATAACTGAGCAGTTTATGTGGTGTAGTGGCCTCACACAAAAGTGGCAAACAAGTCTGCTGAGGCATAACACATTGGAGGTATGTGGATGTCTGCATGCCTACACGAAATGATGAAATTTACATCATGCAGACGGGTACGGATGTGAAAAGTATCATTTCAGCTTCATTTTCATAAACATGGGGAAGAAGAACTTAAAGGGATAGTTCACCCAAAAATGAAAATTCAGTCATTATCTACTCACCCTCATGCTGACTGAAGGTCAGGTTTAGTTTTTTAGCCCACAAAACCCTGCTGGAGTTGCGGTGTTGCAGAATCTGCCAAACAATGGAAGTGAATGGTGACCAGTTTTCAAACATAAAAAACAAAATAATAAAAACATAAAATGCCTCCATACTGCTCGTCTGGTGTAATCCAAGTCTCCTAAAGCTCCAACATGCCAAGTAGACAAAAAAATGTCATTTACACCATGTTGTTAGCCTGAATCTTCACTGTAGATTCTTAGCTTGGAGCCATGTTCACATGCACACTGTCTGAACTGTGTGTGTGGTGTGATGGTGTGCAACCAGCATGTCGGGACTTAAGGGGACTTGGATTACACCAGACGAGAGTAGATAATGACTGAATTTTCATTTTTGGGTGAACAATCCCCTTAAACATAATCTGCCATGACACCACTACTTCCTTATATTTAATTCTTATTAGTTTCTCCAACATAATGTCATTGTCTATAAAACTAGAACCCTCAGCTGACTTCTTATTATAGGGCATCTGCACACCATGATGCATTGAACACAGCGTCTGTGTGTGTTAATTCTGAGCTCTGATGGGTTTGATGTATTGACTGAGTGCTCCTCAAAGCTGAGGAAAAGACTCGTTATTGGCATGCCAATAAAGTGCCTCTGTCTTTTTCTGTCTTCTCTCATCCACACCAATACATCTTCCCATTTCATTTGTGGATCTGGCATCACTCTGCAGTGGATCCTGCAATTAAAATGTACCGAGGCTGTGTCGCTGTCAGCACAACTTGTCATTTCTACTTGAGTGTTGTTTGAATTAAGGGAGTGAAGGAGAATTAATCTTGGCTATGGCATATTGCAGCTTTGCTTTGTGCATACATATGATTCAGAGACAGCATCAGGACATGAGCGAGCAGTGAACTATGTGCAGGTTGGGACTGGACTACTAACAAATATATATTGCATTAAAGTTTTATGTCTCTGTTATGTTTCAGTGACAAACGGTTAACACTTTGCAATTTTGTGATTTGATGTCAGTTTGTACAAAAAAAATGAATGAAAGAATGGAGAGGTGCATGTTAAAAGGATAGGCCTGCTATTACACTATATTTCTCTTAATGTAAGGCCAGTAATGAATTGATCTGCCTACCAACTTCTCTGTCACCAGGGCTGTAGAGCTAAAAACAAAAGGTGGGTAAACTACAGATGTCTTTGGCAGTTGTCTCATACCATCATGGAGATGGTTAAAAAAAAAAACTACTTCAGTGACCCAAATTCAAGACAGAGACAAAAATATGTGACACCAAATTATATCCTTTAAATATATTATTTTCTGCTGCTGGCCATTTGCGTACCCTAATTGTAATTGCCCCCTCCCCTAACAAACAAACAAACAAACAAAAAAACCCTATGTAAATTTTGCAATTCAAAATGCATACAAACTCATAGAATTAAGATATTAAGTATATCATGTGTATGTAATATAAGCACCACATTTGTATGTGATACTTTTCTGTCAGACAATGAAAATGTTTCACTAAATTTAAATTTAAAATGACTTTGAAGTCAATTCAAATAATTGTCTCTAGAATAGTAACCTCGTCTTCTGCAAAAATAAAAATGGTTTGAATATATATGATGTCTTATATCATAAAAGAATTTAAACCATCTGCAAATGAAATCTTAAGTAAATTACATTTTACATACATCAGACCATATCGTATTTCTCTGATGCATACCATACTTGCTAATAGTGCCTTACCATATGGCATAACATATACTCATATATTCTTTCATACATTCTGTTAATCCTTCACATCGTTAATATGCAGTTACTTTGTGCAATATATCATATTTTTCTGTGTTAAATCATTTTTTGTGCGATATATATTTTTTTTCCTGTAAATCATCAATGTAAAATTTTTGCTGCTCGTATTCTGTGCAGTCCAATCTGCCTCTCTCTTTACAAGGCAACACTACATTATTACATTCTTCTAAACATATTATACATTTTAGAACATTTTATATATATCATGTGTACTACAATTTGTGTGCAATTATCCTGCAGTTATCCATATTTACCCATATATCTGTCCATACATCCAAATATCTCTATATATCTGTCTAAGTAAAAGGTGTATATAGTGTATAAAGTCTTGAGTGTATGGCTTTGATAAATTTAGTATTATATATTCTATATTTCTTAACTCTTTTATACTTTCTTCTTCATTTTTATTTTTCTGTAGTATTCTACTGCTGTAACATGTAAATTTCCCCATTGTAGGATCACTCTTATTTTATGTTATCTTATCAAAAAATGATTGTTGTATTTCAAGTAGTCTGTGAGTTATGAAGGAAAATATAAAATATGTTACAATTACCCCCAGTCTCCCCTATCTCAAAAAATAAATAGTTGGTATGTTTGGTAAGTCATTTCTAGAAAGTTTCTCATGATTTTGAGATTCTTGCTTATGAAGCTCAGCGTAAATTCAATCAGAGAGACACTCCCCGCTTCACATTCCATTCACTATTTCATTCACTGTTTCATTCACTATTCCATTCACTATTCATTCATTCTCCAGCTCTCCACCTATCAGTGGATCGGGGGCGTTCCCCGCATCTAACCAATCTTCATTCGACACAAGTTATCCCTCAACCAATCACATCGTAGCCGGCAAAATTTAACCTGCTCTCTCTCTCTACCCTGCTGTCAGCTGTCATCGCAGATTCATTGCATCCCTCCTCCACCCCAGGCTCCTCCAAGCTCCTGGAAATCATTCTTAATCACCTGCGGCCACTCCTCTCCGAGTCACCCTCTCCGCATCACCGAGGCACCTCCTCGTCAGCTGGCGGCGCTCCCCTCATCCAGAACCACACCTCGCAGCCCAGTCATCATCTTCTCCCCTCATTACCACCACCAGTGTCTAGACCCCATGGGGGGGTATCTAATATATTCATAATTCACGTTTCCCCCTTTTATCATAAGCTTTTCACCATGGGGTCTAAACGCCAAAGACTTTACTCCAAGCTTTGTGTTTATCAATAAATTCGTTGCACCGAATGAGTCTCCTCTGATTGAAATAATTCTGAGAAAGTTTCTCATCATGATGACTTACTGGATCTTCTTTTTCACACACAAGGTTGCTCTGCTGTGTCGTGTTGACTCTGGTACAGTAGCACATTTGTTTGAGTTATTTTTGTTCTATGTAGTTTTTACCTGTTGGAAGGTCACACAGAGAGATAGAGAGAAAAAAAAGATAAAAATAAATAAATAAAAAAAACTGTGCAGCTTTGGTCAGTGTAACAGCTACAGTTGATTATAATGGACGAGCTCTGCTGGGCCAGACGTGTCATGGTGCGTCTGTACCCTGTGTATTTTGGCCGAGGAGGGAGAACTTTTAAAAATGTTGCAATGACAAGTGAGTAAACCACCATGAAAAGGTGAGTAAATGCTATTTTATATTTCAAAAGGTGCATAAAAGTCATTAACATGAGTTTAACCCCTACTGCAGTCCTGTCTGTCACATGCTAAAAGCTACAGCATACACATATATTAAGAAATTGCTGAGCCTTTTCAAAAAATAAACCTGCTTGGAGTAATATTCAAACCATGTGTCCAGGAATGGGCTTGTAAAACCCTTTTAAAACATTAATGGTCCACATGATTTGCTGAACGTGTCTGGTTATTTAATAAAATATTGTAGCGTGTTGCAGCCATAAACACCCTGTTCATCCAGGCTGGGGGACGTTCCATTACATTTCATTACAAATTTCTTTGGTGTTACTATGTCGCACAATATTTTTTACTACCTCCTTTTGACATGGATATAACCTTGTGAATGTCCCTTTAAAAACCTAATCATCATTGAGGGTCAAGCACAGTTGGCATCCCATAATTCAAAAGTACCTCTGCACCATAATTCACCAGTTTCCGTGCTGATGTAGCCTTGAAGGGAGACGACCCACATCGCCAGGGTCTCAGACAGCACATGGCACACATAACTCTTCATATATGTAACACTGCACATTATCACATATTACAACCAGCCATGAATAATCCTCTGACTGTGACTGATGAAGGCAGAGTCCACGTTTACTGCTTCACTTTAAACCTTAAATATCCACCAATCTGATATATTTGCAGACTTTATGGACACACAAGCCGGACGATTTCAACAAGACTGATGGATTCAACACTAAGGATTCTTTTTTTTTTTTTAAGTCTGTCTTTATTTAATATTGACACACCCATATGTACTGTATGTTGAGAGAGTTATGAGTCACTTTAATCTCTCCGCTCCATTCTGGCCATAAAGTGATACCTCCATAAGAGTGACTGCACAGAAAGAGAGGTTAAAATCCAGCTGCTCTTACGCTCCTCTCCAGTGGCTCCCTGCGACTTTGGCAAAAAATTATATGGGAATGAATAACATTTTATTCTGTAACATTTTAATTTTCATTTATCATTGTTGTAGGTCTATGAAAACTTTGAGACAAGTCAAAATTTCAAAGAAACATACTGCAACAGACTTTTGAGTTCTGAGCCCAAGTCAGTGATCTTTTGTTGACATAATTTACTTTTCTTCTTTAGATAAAAGTTAATATTCTAAGTAACCCCCAAAAACTGTATTTAAAAAATTCAAGTGAAAGTGAACGTTAATTTAATAAATTAATATATTTAATAAATTAATAATTAATTTAAAAATTTAAATAAAACCATTTAATTTCTAGGCACCAAAATAATGAGAAATCGGGATCACAGCTCACTGCGATCAGGTCAGCAAAACCTTTGTTTTTTGACTTTCATTTAGTCTCAAAACATAAATCAGTATGTTGCCTTGAAATTTTGAGTCGTCTCAGCTATATTTGTCACAGTGTAAAGTGATTCTTACATTTGCCAGCTGTAAAAATATGTAGCCTACACACATTTTAAAAATAAAAAAAAGTTTTAATATTTTGTCAACTAAAATGCGCGTCATAGCCTGCATCTATGGCTCGGTGCCTTTCCCTCTAAATTTTGATGGTGGCTCATCCTCTTCAGTCTCCATAAGCTCACTATGGAAGCCTAATTTTAAAAAAAAAGTCTTAAGGGAAAAGAGAGAATTTAATACAGTAACTACAAAAAAAAGAGGCTAAAAAAGGTTATTTTGATTGTAAAGGTTGCAGACCCTGCACCAGCCTTTTATCACCAAATGGCATATGAATAACACACCGATGTCTTAAATCATTTGGTGTGTTTTCACAATGTCAGTTTATGTATTTGTATAACACCAAATCATAACGATGTCATCTCACGGCACTTTAAAATCAAGTTGGTCTAGACTATACTTTTTATAAACTAAATCATTCCCACCAAGAGTAAGCATTGAGCCGACTGTGGTGAGGAAAACTTCCTTAACAGACAGAACCCTTGAGCAGATCCAGACTCTTTATTAACAGTACAGGCCATATGTCAGAACCAGAAAGAGTTAGTAGTAGCAGTACTATTACTAATGCTAATAATAATAATTGAAGTAGTGGATGTTGAGGGCATGCTTGCCAACCTTTTGAAACCAAAGTGCTCCCCAAAAATTTGAGTTTCACACACTCTGTTTCCTGCATCTGGCAACTTTTAAAAAATAAAAGTAAGAAAAGAATAAGTAACACACATTTTTTTTTGCAAACACATGTCTGCAGTTGACCTGTAACTGATACTTGAGCCTGTCCTCCAACAGAAAACGACCAGAGAGGTCGTTTTTGAAAGCAGCTTTATACGACCTATACGTACGTTTACCCACCAACCCTAACCCCCAAAAATAGAAGCGCCGTCAGGCTAGGCCTTGCTGGGGTTTGTACTCGGGTCTCCTGTTCCCAGAGTGGGCGCCCTCCCTGATGCACCACGCCACTGTTCTATTGACTTTTGCTTTTCTTAATGCAGTCTATTCTCCAACAGAAAACGACCAGAAACGTGACCAGAAACGCTCTACTGGGTCTAATGTCCACGTACGACCTATCTGGGCGTATGATTTGGAGGATATGTTGGATACTTGCACCACAGCATTCAGCCTTACCTAAGCGTCCGGTTTCAAATTTGATTACAGTAACAAGAAAATCAATATTTTACATATTACTGTACTTAGGCTGCTCTTTGAAAAAAAAGTGTCCCTTTTCTTTAAAACTTTGCATAAAGAAGAATAAAGTGGTGAAAATTTGCTATAAATCAGGAGAAATGTAGGGGAATTGTGACCCTGAGGGGATGTTAGGAGAGAGCAATGAAAAACAGTCTCCTGGGAGCAATCGGGAAGGTTTGGCAAGTATGGTTGTGGGCACCAGACCCTCAATGGCCCCCATAGCACTTGGTCTTCAGTGTGTCAGCTTGCTTTGATTAATTTGTTGGGTAAAATGCACCAATGGCTCACAACATTTGTTTGGATAGAGTGCCAAAGTTGCACTTGCATTAGCTGACTGGCATCAGCTGTGTCATTCAATCGCTGCTTCCTTTTCCAGCCATGTGGTGATCAGATATTTTTATTTTAACTATCAAGTGCACCCTGAAAATATTGGTGGAGTAAAGTACATGGTAAAACCACACCACCACAGAAATAATGGTGTCAGAATCCTGGATTTGTGAAATAAGGTGGAGCCCTAGAAAACTGCAGAAACCTAAGCTCTGCCATAGGCAGAGCCTAATAGGGTATAAAATAAGACTCCTTAGAAGATTCTATTCAGTGTGTTGTTATTCGGCCCAGCCCTCACTTGCTTGAGTCTCAGTAAACTTTTGTCTCACTGAATTTTGGCGGACTCTGTGTGTTTTCTTGATGTTTCTGAAAAAGATTTTGAACTTTATAAAAATGCATGTTTTGGAGGACCTGATGACAATCGGCCTGTCTGAAGGTTGTTATTTCCAAAAACAGTTTCCTCTGTCTTGTCAACAACAAATAACATATTAAAATTTGCTTCAGTGACATTACTACACATGGAAACATTTTAACTGACTGAAAGCAGCCTCTGTGCATTCTGTAACATATTTGCAGGCAAACCTAAATAAATCAAATAGTCTTGGTTATTCTTGAAAAAATGCAATATATCAATACAAAACATGACTACCAATACATCTGTCTATGTAGCTGAGAGACTTTTAAAGGCAGATAAATGGAACTAAGGCAGTTATTGGCCTTGGAATGTGAGGGTCAAAACGTGCATATTACTAATTAACAATGCAATCAAATTATTATAAAAATAAATGATAGATGGCAAACCTGGAGCCAGGTGGGTCTTTGATGCCTTGCGAATTCAACTATGTGCGCTGGACTCGATGGATATTTGTGTACACTGATCCACAGAGTAGGAGAACGGGTCAGTAGGGGCCTAAAGCCCCCTGAGCAGGATTTATCAAGCTCTTTTTAACCCAACCAAATGATTAGACCGCTGCCTGACCATAAAAGCTTCGTCTGACCTTCACAACACATCTTTTATACAGAGTGAGGACTGTGGATCTCTCTATAAATACAAATGTACAATATTTTCACATCCATCAATAACACTTACAGAAAGACCTGAGAAACTTGAACCTCAGCTGGTGAATATGTACATCTTTGCTTCAGGTAGCTTTGTTTGTTTGGATGAAACGTACCAACCAGTGATCGATTACTGATGACTTTTTCAATTTGTGGCTGAAATCCTCAAGGCCCTTCAGCCTGCACTGAGACTATTCCCAAACATTTGGTCTGCTCCCTCAAACATATTTATCCCACATTGAAACACAAAGCACTAACTTCTGATCTCACTGATCCATGTTATTAGTTTCCACTTGTCCTGACAGGCTATTAATCTCAAATGTTTCTTTCCTTTTTTCGTTGTGTTTTTCTCCTCTGTCCAAACTGCAGTGCTCTATCAGCAGCTAAATTAGCAGTCTGGGCAGCTTTGTGTCCGCACTTTACTATGAAATTGAGCGTCACTCATGGATTTGTCATCTTTCAACTTCTTATCTGCTGCTCAGGACATGCATACTTCATGCCAGGGAAATGTGCTGTGCATAACTGATGACTGTATAATAATAAAGAACAAAATAAGAAATGTCGGTAACACTTTCTGTGAAGAGAACTGGTGAAAACTGAACACAGACAGTAGCATTTTTAGCATTAGCTTTCATTTTTAAATGTCATCTGATTAAAAAATGACAGTTACCAACATAAACCATCACTAATAAACTACTTTTGCAGATGGGAACATAAAATAGCAAACTTAAACTCCCAGCAACGTATCATGGGAAATTATGCAAATGAGGGTAGTTCCTCAGCCTATCAGTGCACATATGACTGTCACAAGCCACGATCCTACAATGCCTTATAATGCTTGAAGAATGCCATGACACAAGTTACATTATACAAACTACACAAGCTTTCCAGACTGAGGTTCAGTGTCAGCCTCATGTAATTTTATTACTACTACTACTACTACTACTACTACTACTACTATCAACTAATAATAATAATAAGAATAAGGATAAGAACAATAATAATAGTAATAATAATAACAGTATAGCATAAACACAATAATAAACATCATACAGAAAAAGGAGTGCTGATAAGAGTATTGGCAGACATCCAGATTCATAAAGAAATGTGAAGGTTAGTCAAACCAAAACATTTGTATAGCGGCTACTGTGCAAGTGATTACAGACAGAACACATTTTCTGTTGCTGGAAAATGTAACAATCCAAGTTAAGATTTGGCTTTTATTCCACTGACTGTGCCTTGGTACACATCAAGGTCACAGAGCAGGCCAGAGATTTCAGTTATTACCCAGTACCAATGAGGGCTGATTAGCGCTGTTCACTTACGCTCAAACATAATGTGAAATAATGCAGCTGCAGTGAAGTAATGTACCAGCCACCTCACTATGTATTTATGTAAAAATAAACCTGCGCTAAAATGACAGTCATCATCATATACCACCATGTTCTGAACAAACACATTACAAACACAAAACAGTGACATTCACATTTTGGAACATTACATATCTAACTTTCAACAATGCATCATGGAAAATGATGCAAATGAGGGCAGTTCTTCAGCCTATCAATTGCACATGTGAATGTCACAAGCCACAATCCTACAGCGCTCTGTAAGGGTTGAAGGATGCCATTACACAAGTTATATTACAAAAACTACACAAGCTTTCCAGACTGAAGTTCAGTTTCAGCTTCATGTAATCTTACTACTCCTACCACTTTTAGTTCGACTTCTACTCCTACTACTACTACCACTAATACTACTGCTACTAACAATAATGACAGTAATAATACCTAACAAGAAAACAACAAGAAAACCTAACAAGAAAACAACCATATTCCTTCTGGATATATAGTATATATATGATATAGTATGTATATATATGATCATGATTTTGACAGGGCCAGCAGAGAAGACCCCTATGGCCCTGACAGCCCACCACTGCGTATGAATTAAATATTATACATCTTTCATTTATATTCTGTGTAACTGAGCCTTTTGTTCTACATCACACCTCTTCACTCAGGACGCTACTGCAAACAGTGTTGTGTGTGAACTTGTACCTCCAATGATGTAATAAAATAAAGATTTCTGTCCAGACCTGTCCACATATAATCAGGATATCTTTTAGTGTCCTTCTCACTTTAATTCCAACCAAAAATCCCACATTGAAGTAACATTGGCCAAATGTCCAGACTTTTGTCTGCTTTCAGGCTTTGTGTAGTTCCCAGGCACTGAAATCAAGTCCATATATATGTCAGAAAACCTGATTACTGTCCACATGTCAGTGTCCATAGACCACTGAGTCCAACTGCCTTTAATTTAAGCAGATAATCATATGTTCTACTGAAGCTACGACGCCCGTGTGTTTTTGGTTAAGGATTTAGTCACACAACAACATGTCTTATTCGTTCTCTTTCCCAGCTGATAAAAGCACCATCAGGTAAGATAACATTACAATGGACAGCGATGGTTGTTTTGATGATGTAGATTGTGTGAGACGAGAGATGCAACAAACCTACCACAAACTGAGACTTTCTTCACTTTTGAAATTATCTTTTAAATTGGCAAACATCATATTTGTAATTCATGGCACAGTTCAAATGGGAACAAAAATTACTTGTCTCTCACCATAGACTGCCGTTCACATTTTTTCTGAAGTAAGGTTCCATGGGGCACACCGGAAGGTGCGTGACTTCACCTCTCTGTTGCTTAATGCTGCCGATTTTCCCCTCTGTCTCTTCCATCTCCGACGCTGTCAAGTTGTTTACCAAATGTAATGATGTCAACAGAGGTTAGAATCTGTTGCATATGGATCACATCAGAAATTGGGGTAACGCATATGTTTTCTCCCAATACATGCAGACTCCAGACATCTGCATCAGGCCCGTCTTCAGGTACATGTCAATCACGCTTTCAATCTCCTTTGTATTGGTGTTTATAGATTCTTTTGAAAGCTGCACTCATTTGTATTTTTTGTCAGAGCCTGAATTATGTCTTCTGACATAAAGTACTCCAGTGGTGTTAGGAGGCTGATAAAATCCTTTATCTTATCCTTAATCCTTATCTCTGTTTGCTGGTGGCATTCTAAAATAGAATTTTTAAAATTAGTTCTATATTATACATATTACCATATTATTTTTATATTATTATTTGTTTTATAAGTCATTTATTGAATCTATTGTCACCTTCTCTATGATTGTCTGGTATGGTAACCTGAGCATCAGGGATAAAAATCACCTGAGCCATATTGTTATGATAGCTGGCTGGGTGATAGGTGTCCCTCAGTCCTCCTTGGTGGATATTTTTGACCAGTAGTGTCTCCACAAGGCCAGGTCCACATTAGACTGCATAAAACATCCTCTCTACGATGACCCTCAGGCTGTAGATTTAGAGTTCCCCAGTTCAGAGGGACTAAAAACTCTTTTGTCCCTTGTGTAATAACCCTGCTAAATTTGCACATGTAATTTGCCGTTTTACTGAGGGTTGTATGTTTTTATTGTTTGTTTTAATTGTATTCTGTATGTAATATGTACAGGAGTCATTTCTGTTTTTCTTGTCTGTCTTGTTTTGTTTTTTTTTACATGTTTTTTTTTTTTTTCATTCGTGCTGTTTTTTATCTTGTGCCCTGACTGCAAGTCAAAGCTCCCACCCGGGATAATAAATTGTCTGAAGTCTGAATATTATGCTTTCTACTCATCATACTAAAATGAATACATGCAGCCCCTCAGAACACTTCCATCCCACCATTCAGCAACATTCCCATCTGTCCCTGAACAATGCCACAAGCATCCCCAAAACATTTCAGAACATTAAGTACCTGTTTCTGCCCAATGCAACGAGCAGTGTGCAGTTCACTCCTCTCAATACAAGAGACAGGAGCTTGACAGAGTGCACAGTACCTACACAAAGACTGGACGATACATTGCTTATTTTTTGTATATTCAAGTATACATTAATGTGCAATGTTGAAGAGCCATATTGTCATATTTGAGTTTTCAGTGTTTCCGCTGGTTACTGCCGAGGAGAAGTTACTTTACTTCAGTCAGACATAAAGTGTGTAGATCAGTTCAGGTTGCATTATAATAGTTAGACAGGCTGTGTGTTGTGTTTGTTGCCACAGAAATAAAAAAAAGTCTGTTTATGTAAGGTCACTACAGCGCTTTCCTGTACTTTTCACAGCAGAGCTGGACTATAAAAACCTGACTTAACTAGTTGGCAGCTGCAACTAATTGTCCTTTTTTTTTGTGGCAGAAAAAAAATCACAGGAGAGAATGTCTGAATGTGTTTGCTTCTCTACCAGTGGCTTCCAGTTCTGAAAGTATCTGGAATACCTGTGCTTTTAGGCTGCTGTAATTAAGGATGTGCACGATTAGTCGACTACATGATTAAACATTGCCACCCTTACGGCACCAGATATACTAGTTGGTTAAACTATTTATCGATATTTTATTCATGCACAATGCCAGTTAACTGTTGCCTCTAAGGTGTTAGTCACGGCTGCAGCCCCACTAGACAGCAGCCCCTCTCACCCATCGCGTATGCCCCAAATGGCCTAGACAAGCCCAGATGTTTTTATCAGCAAAGTCGGACAGATGACAGCTCATAAAACCAGCGCGGTTTGGCAGTGTTTTAATCTAGAAAATGGAAATAATGTTGAATGTAGACTGTGTTAGAATATAACCACTGGACTGGAGCAACATGTGACCACATTCAGCACAGACACAGACATTGACCTGCAGGCAGAGCAACTGCTGCTGCTAGCACTTCTAACATTAGCCACACTGTGTAAGAGGCTGGCAGCTAACATCAGCTCCTGGTCATTTACCCACAGACACTGTGATCCTCTTCAGCCTGAAAAGTTGAAACATTTAGTGAGTTCTTGTCAAGTTTTTTCAATTTTTAATTAATTTTAATTTTTTGGAGTGATATAGAATTTACCTCTGAATTGGGAGGGCATACAAAATGTTGACATAGTAAATTTAAAATTCTTTCATTTTTGTCTACTTGTATTAGGGCTGAACAAATTAATCAAAATTTTATCGAAATTGCAATATGTCCTACAGCAATTTTCAAATCGCAGGACGTGCAATATGTGCTAAATGCAAAATGTATGTCAAACTACCATTCAGATATGCTGCAGAAATGTCTGGGCCTACACATCATATTTTTACAGACTCAAGAAAATATCTTTGTTTGGTAGAGATCCTTGCAAAAATAACACCATGATGATATGTTTTAAATGAAAATGAGTGAATGAATGATGATTTAATCAGCATTCCTTCAAAAATCGCAATTGTAATATCAGTCAAAATAAATACAATTAGATATTTTTCCAAAATCGTTCAGGTTCTCATAAAATCCCACAGCACACTTGGACCCACACCAGTGTGCTGCAGCACATCTGGTTTTGTTTTTACCTTAACATATGTAGTATAAACCATGATCACTATGAAGAATTTGCACTAAATAAAATAACCTACGGGCGGATCGCATGCCAAGCTGACAGAACGCAGCATGCCAGACTCCAGCAGAATGAGCGGAGGAGGACTCTGCTTTTACATCCATGATTTTTTGTGCACAAACTCAGTCACAGTTGATGGACAATGTTTCCCAGATTTTGAACTGTTTATGTAAAGATGTTGCTGATATTATATTGCTGTATTTTATATTTGCTTTATATTTTATGCTAGTCCACTCTGTATTTAATTAATTACCTGTATGTTGTATTTTGTGTGTAGAATTCAGGAACCACAACTCTAATTTTGTTGTATAACTCTGTCGTGCAATGATTATAAAATACCCTGATTCCTTTATTCAGTTCATTTAAATAGTCAGGTGTGATACGTCAGTATATTGTGGTATAGCCTAGGGCTGCATGATTTGGTAAAAAAAGTCATTTTGTGATTATTTTGACTGAAATTGTGATTCCAATATCTGATATGATTAGTGGATATGATCAGTTTTGCATTACAATTTCCATGTTCCCTGAAAATGAAAACTGAAACAAACATGTTGTCTTTCAGGTCATCTCTGCAGCGCTACAGTAACTCATGTTTTCTCGCACAGTTTTCCTTTTTCAAAAAATTGTGATCTGGTTCTGGGATTTGCACTTGGTGGATATTGCACTTGGCCATATTGCGATGAAGTGTGCAGCCCTTGTACAGCTCCCCTGGAAAAAAGGCACCAGCCTCCACTGTGCCTTAACAAAGGTTTATTTCTCACCACATGACCACTTTGAGTGTCAGCAGGAGACAAACAGCAGTCTCCCATGTTGAAGTCCAGTGTTTTTTTTGACCTGTCCATCCACCTTGACCTTGTCTCTCTGTGGACTTTGTCTCTCCATAATAATAACACCTGTCCTCCTCTTTTGCTCCAGACAAATAACTGTCATCATTCTATCTATTTTATTAAATAAAGTTGTATCACTGATTATGTCATTGATTATCTTGTAATTCTCATGACACATGATAAATGAATGACTGTCACCATGAGTTGTAGAATCCTGTCTGTTAGGATTATAAAGCTCTATGCAGTGTTTTGGTGTCTAATGATCCTTCAGACTCATTATTACTCATTACTCAAACTGAATGTCCTGCATTATAATTAACACAACACACCAACAAAGCCACTTTGTTTTTTTTTCCAACAGTTTTCAGTCTGAGTTCCTGCAAACCCTGAGCTATATTTTGAAATATATTGTGTACCTGAACAATGGCCGCACATTGTTTTCTTTCTCTCCAATACCACAGGAGACATTTCAGGGTACTTCCAGGATCAACAACACAAATCACGGCTGCACATGGAGGTGGAGGTTATGCAGGAGGATTTGTGCATGAGCAAAACGGCCATAAATCTAAGCATGGGTGAAAGCAGTTAAACATGAATAAAGTCCCAGCTGATGACAGATAAGGCGTCTCCAGACTATGACAGATTGGCTCCTGGAGAATCACCTATATATCCAGCACTGAAATTCCATTTCATCACGCAGATAAGAGACAAGTGATAGCAGATAGTGATCTGTGTCAACACAAACTAAATTAAAAATGTAGAGACTTAAGAGTTGATAGTATCTCAAAACATAATGCAATTTATTCTGCTAACATTACATGTTTAACTTCTGAGGCAATGGGCAGCAGGGAAAAATAATGGCTGCTGATTGATGATTGTTGGTAAGAAAATGAATTTTAAAGGACAATGACCTCTGTTAGCTGATGCAACAGCATGCAACAGGTTTACTGGTCATCTCAGAGCTATAATTCGTTTCTAAAAATTGCATTTAAAGGCTTCATTCACAGCTGAATAAATACCAGAGAAATGTACTGTTCATAACTGATAACTGTATTGATACATGGAAGATAAGAAATGACTCGTGGTAATAATGGGACACAGCAATAAAGCATTAGCTCTCATTTTTAAATTTCATCTGACTAAACTTAAAAGGTCAGTTTACCCCAAAATCAAAAATACTTATTTACTTTTTTAAAATACATATTTTCCCCCTGGCCTGTAGTGCTTTTTATCCATCTGGATAGTTTTGGTGTGAGTTGCAGAGGTGTGGAACAGCTAAAATATAAATGTCACTCAGCTCTTGTTGCTGAAGGATCCAAAAAATGACATATATAACTGCTGGAAAGTACCAGTCACAGGAGTACCAAACACTGCCAGACTGGTGGTTGCTTGTTAAAAGAAATGCTGCAGAGGTGGCTTCTTGGTTGACCATAAGGTAGATGAAACATGATGTGTGTCAGGAGCATTATGAATGTCCTCTATAATGCCCTTTCAGTGGATGAAATGTGACAAATTGCCCTTTAGAGTGTCCTTACAATGGACAACATGTGATAAAGTGTCCTCTAGGGTGCCCTTCCAATGGGCAAAAGGTAATAAAGTGTTCTCTAGAGTGCGCTTCCAGTGCACAAAATGTAAGAAAGTGTCCTTTAGAGTGCCTTTCCAGTGAACAAAATGTGACAAAGAGTGTCTAGAGTGTCTAGAGTGTTCTAGAGTGTCCTTCCACTAGACAAAACGTGATAATGTGTCCTCTAGAGCAACCTTCCAGTGGACAATAAGTGATAAAGCATCCTCTAGAGTGCTTTCCAGTGGACAAAACATGATAAAGTGTCCTGTAGAGTGTCCTTCCAGTAGTCAACATGTACCTTCTAGAGTGCCCTTCCAGTGGACAAAATGTGATAAAGTGCCATCTGGAGTGTCCTTCTAGTGGACGAAACTCCTCTAGAGTGCTTTCCAGTGGACAAAAAGTGACAAACGTCCACTAGATTGATTTCCAGTGGACAAAATATGATGCTGTGCCCCTAGAGTGTCCTCCCAGTGGATGGAACATAATAAAGTATCCTCTAGAATGCTTTCCAGTGGACAAAAAGTGATAAAGTGTCCTCTAGAGTGTCCTTCCAGTGGAAAAAAATAGGATGAAGTGGTTTGTGGTTTGGGTTAAATTAAGGAACATTATGTAAGTCACTTAAAACCTTCAATAAGTTCATATTGACTTTTGGTTTTCACATTAAACTCGACTCCAGCATCCTGGGTTAAAGTTCATCGTCCATCCACCCCACCTCCTCTGTATGTGGACTTTCTTGCTTGGAGGTATAGAGGTCACTATCTAACAGTAGTGACTAGAAATAAGTGTACATATGGGTCATAACAAACTGCTTGTACAAACTGCCTATACGCCTGTTTTTCTGGTGAGGCTGGGCTGTTTCATCATCCTTTTTCACGCCCACTGTTTCACACATACCTTTCTTACTCACTGGATTATCATGGAGGCTGTTTACAGCTGGTATTAACATGTGTCTTGGGTGATCTAATCACAAGTGGACAGCTCTGAGTGCGTCAGTTCACACCTGTTGGCATTACACTGTGTCTCCAGATGAGTCTCGAGTGACCACTTACGATTGGATCTCACTTCCTCACTCTATATGCAATCAGCCAATGTTAGCCTCATGTTTGACCTGCTCTGTCAGCAGTCTGGCAGGAGAGACGCTTTATACCTGAACTATGAGCTGGATACAGGCTTTAACTTTCTCTGAACGAAGGAAAAGCTGATGTTTTCACATCACAGATGAAGAAAAAGTGCACAAAAAACTGACCGAGACAAATTGATGACTTTCTCAGGCAGGTGAACCCTAAGCAGTGCAGCATCCTTGCATAAGTAACACAAAGTAGGAAAAACAACATGTGAGGTAACAGATGCCATTATTAGTTATTAATAACATATTTTGACATCAATTTACATGCAGAGTAAGTTTTATTACATGATTGTGTGTATAATTTTGGGCTTTCATGAGTGTTGCCATTGCTGTGTGACGTCAGACAGCTGCTCCTTCATGAAGTAGATGGATTTTTCCAGGTTCACAAGGAGGAACGCTGACTTTGAGTGGTGTTCCATTGTACTTTTTCTAGTAGGTGGTGAGAAAATTCTGACCTACAGCTTCTGGAGCGCAGCATTAATATCAAATTTAAATGAAGGCATGAATGATTAAGAATGTTTTGCAGCTGTTTCACAAAGTTTATCGAGTTTCTTCTCACTAAACTCACTTTCAGTGGCGAAATCAGTTGAAACAGACAGTGTGTTCATAAACATCTGCTGCCTTTTTCTGGCAGGTAACAAGAGCCCAAACATCATTTGCATTACAGGGAACTGAATGGAAATCAGACGGCTGTTTTGTGTGGATGTGCAGGACGTCAGTTGAGTAGGTGGTCCTCCAAGTGGCCCAGTATACAGCAGGTGTATGCAATATGTCAAAAAACTTTAACATTGGTCTCGTTCATGAGACCCTTTCCAAACATAAGTGTTTCTCAGGAAAAGACATTTTATGCCTGGCAGCAATGATGACTAAAAAAAGTGTGTGCACTTTTATTTATGGACTGTTTGTACACATTATTTTGATTCAATCCACCTGTACAGCTCATGAAAACACAGCTGCTGTGTACCAGGTGAATGTTGAATGTTTTTAATTGTTCAATAAAAAAGAAAGTGAAAAAAATGCGCAACTTTGAGGGTTTCTGGGTGAGGAGAAACTTCATTAAGGTGACAAATTCTTAATTATTTGCGTCATCTTGTAAATTCGAAATCATATATTGTTGTTGTGTTGTGTAAAAAAAGTTGTGTCTGTTCTAGCGTGTTTGCTACACATTTTGCAAATATGTTTATTTGCTTATCAAGCCAGGATAAGCTTTGCTTTCTTTCTAAATACTGCATAAATGCAATTCATTAAGTTGTTGTTTTTTTTTTTTGTTTTGTTTTTTTTTTTGTTTTGTTTTTTATTTCCCTGTAAAAAACACTGGGCCTCATTCACCAAAGATTCTGGCATTCACCAAGGTCTTCATTTGCAGTTTTTGTTCTTAGGTAAGAACAGAATCTAAGACCACTCAAGAGCACACTGACACACATTTTAGTGCTGAAATGATTGTGTGAAATAATTAGTTAATATGTTTTCTATTGATTCTACAGTTATATAATATTATAGGATTTAATTTACAAAAATATTTTAATCATTTAAAATGATTCTAATAACTATTTTCAGTATTTTACAAAGCACTATGGTCTTTTAAAATAAATAATTAATTTGACTTTACAGTGTGATTATTTATTTTAGCTTGCAAATGATCTCAAGAAGAAACATGTCACTTAAAAAAATCAAACATGTTTCACTGTATATGTCCAGGGCAGCATCTGAGATCAGACATGGGGCAGTTAAATGGGACCTGGGTGCACATGGGTGGGAGTTCATCTGTAAATAAATAATGAAAATCAAACCATTGTAGTGACCCTTTTGGGGTTTTTAATTATGCAGTGCAAACATTTGCGAAAGCAAATTAAATTTTGAATACAAACTTAGCACTTTAACACTCACCTGCTTTTAGGTTCTACACTCCGGTGTTTAAGTGTGTCAGCATGTTTCATAGTTTTACATCTTTTAGATAAAATGTAAAGTCAAATTGTGTTATTTCTGAAAAAGCAGCTGACCTCCTGATTCTGAGACAGGAGACAGACGAAAAGCTGAAGCTGCTGACAGCGCACCACCATCTTTAGATTGTCGTTGGGGAATTCTTGACTTCTCTCTCAACTTTTGCGTGTGTGATTCCTGTGTGTGCGCACGCACCTGCTGTGTCATGCCCTTATATGGGCATTGGTGTGGCGTTAAACCTATGCTAATTAGGAACATCTGGGATTCATCGTTATAAGAACACTATAATTCTGTGGTTGAAGAACACCTTGAACACCTAGGACCTTTCTTAAGAGCCCCTGCAGTGCTCTGGGACACACACTTTTACCATATTGAACAGTCCCTCCAGGATTTCGTGAGCCTTTTTTGGGATTGTTGCAGCTTAAAATGTCTGATTTCTTTTCTAAAAAATTCAAATGCATGTTACAATGTTTTTAGGCATTTTTTGCAATGAAATTGCAGGACCATAATTCATTAAAATGAAAAGCAACTTGTTCCAGGGAGAATAAAACCACACTCTGTTCTTGGCAGTATCTCTGAGTGTTGTAACCAACCTTACCAAAGATCCTCAGAATTACAAAAAAATATAAAAATCTGCTTTATGTGTAAATTAATTCCACAAAGAAGTCAAATCTTTCTGGAGCTCAAACTCAAAAACAGCACAAAGTCAGTTATGTCAGTCAGTAATGTCAGTTACAACAACAAACGTGTTCTTTTCACATGTTCACAACTTCCTGGAGGGACTGAATACATTTTTTTATACCTTTCTTCATCATCTATAAAAGTAACAAATAGTCAAATCTTTGTATTAAAATGGTCAGTAATAGAAAGTTAACTAACAAAATAACCTCAGTGTTTGTTTGCATATAGACCGAGGAAGTGAGATCTGATCTCAAGCGGCCACTTGAGACACATGTGAAGACAGACTCATGCCAACAGGTATGAACTGATGAACTCAGAGGTGTCCACCTAAAGTGCCAGTTCACCCCAAAATCAAAAATATAATTTTCATTTGAATTTTTTTGGTGTCATGTGTGTTGTAAAGTTTTGGAGATATTGGCTGTAGAGATGTCTGCTTTCTCTCTAATATAATGGGACTAAATTGCACTTGGCTTGTGTTTCTCACCAAGAAAAAAAAGTTTGAAAAATTCAAAACCAGTGTCTCTTTCCAAAAGTCATGACCTGGTTACTCAAGATAATCCACACACCTCTTTGTGAGCAGTTTCACGGAGGAACTACTTTCTCCCTTAGAAAGACAGTAGTTCCTACGTGAAATTGTTCACAACTGCTCTTTTTTGGAGAGAAGGCAGACATCCCCATGGCTGATATCTCCAAAACTCTGCAACTCACACCAAAACTATCTAGATGGACACATACCACTACAGGCCAGGGGAAAAATATCTACTTTTGATTGTGAGGTGAACTGTCCCTGTGAATTGTGCCTTGGAGTGACTTAACATCGAGATGCTACATCCATGATTTGTGCAGTCTATTACTGAGACAGTCTCAAGCCTTCTATGAGATAACAAACCACAGTTTATTCTGAAAATCTTAATATAAGAAAAATACGTATTTGATCTTCAAATCAATTGAGTTGGTTTCAAGAGGTAATAATGATCTAGTCATATAATCCTTTACATAAATGCTCGGCAGCGACAGGAACATTTTTGTAAAATCAAACTAAGTGTTTGAGCTGGTGGATTGAAAAAAATCTTGTTTTGTAGTTTTGTCATTTTCATTGTTCCACGTAAGTACAAATGGCTCCCCTGACGATTAAGCAGCAAACAGCAGCATTTAGATGTAATAAACCTGCTGCAGGCAGTGGGGAGCTTCACAGCCATTTGAAGTTGTGTTTTTCGTTTGTGGCAGACGTGTAATTAGGTTGACCTTCACCTCGTGCTGCAACACCAATTCTCAGTTCGTCCAGTCTGGCTCGAGAAAACACCATCTCGGGCTTTCAGACCGTCTCTCAGCACTGTAATTTTAAGGCTGGGCTCTGGTTGGGCAGCTCCGGCGCTGTGGCTGCAGCTCCCGCGTGTTTGCTGCTGGTTTTAATGAGGCTGATGGCGGCTGTTGGATTAGTGTATGCTGAGATGAGGCCCTGTGAGGCGCGGAGAGCTGGCACTGCTGAGCAGATGCTGCTCCGCTGTGCCGATCGATCTCAGGTGTGATCCTGCTCTGCTTCGGCGTTGCTCTACAGAAACCCTCCGCCGCAACTGCCGCCCCTCCTCTGCAGCCACTGACCGTTCTGAGCAATCAATACCTGTTTAGAGGCGCCGTTTTGGGCCCACTCTCCACCAGCCTCTTTACTTTTATGAAAGGCTCTGGACTCTGATTCCTATCAGTACACTTTCACACGGTGTTATTGATTACTGTCACGTCCTCTCACCAGACCTCGAGATTGCCTCTCTCTGTTCGACATCCTTGGCGTTGTGTGGAGATGCTGACGTGTGTCCCCGAAGCCTCTCCAGCTCTCCAGCAATTTGATTTGCTGTGGGCATGCCGGAGGATGAATAGATAATGGGACGCTTCTGATTGACTTGCCTGCGCTGGCGCTGAGTGTTCTAACGTAACAACAAACTCAAATGCAAGCTAATAAGTAGGAGAAGTGGCTGGAGTGTGTGCGTGCTCGCAGCCTCACTGTGTATGTATGTATGTGAGTGTGTGTGTGTGGTAAATCCTCCAATTTGGATGACAGAGAGGCAGGGCTGCTTTGCTCTAAATGAGCTCCCAAGAGTGAAGAGTCCTCCAGTTTTTATCCCTCCCTGTAGGTATGCAACGCTGAGAAGCTGCCAGACACACACACACACCTTGAGCACACCTACACCATGCTGTAGCAAACAAACAGGATGTTACATGGAGAAAGGTTTGTGGACACACAAACACTGCACCAATCTGTGATAGCTGAACATGGTCTCCACTCTCTGGGAGGATTTTCCACAAGACTTTAGAAACTTCTGCAGAGATTTGGTCTCATTCTAACCTTGTCACTAGACGAAGATGTCAATATCTGATGATGCTGCAAAACTCCAGAATTTGTTTAATCTTTATTTTATGTCCAGTGACTAAAAATTTAAAAACACAAATTTCTATGATATCTGTGCACAGCTACTGTGGCAAGATTAAAGGAGAAATCTGTAATATATTTGCTGTAATAAATCACAAAATGACC